>JAMJFZ010002952.1:5000-1297500 GCA_026225945.1 Cricetomys ansorgei
AAACTCAGAGTTCTGCCTGCCTCTTCCTCCTGAGTGCTGAGATTAAAGACATGCATGCAACAACACTGCCCAGACACAAGACTTCAAAAGAAAAACAAACAAGCAAATCCTGAATGTCCCTATCTATTCCAGGATACAAAAAAATCACCATCCTCCTGACTCAATCTCCAAAACAGGGGATAATAGGTGAGCATCACCATCAACTGCTATACAAGACAATACAGCACTCGTGTGTGTGTGTGTGTGTGTGTGTGTGTGTGTGTGTGTGTGTGTGTGTGTTGAGTGATACATATCCATTTTGACATGGTGACCGATCTCAGTGCCAGTACTATTGTTGTGCGTCACCACTATTTGTCTCCAGAGCTTTTGCTTCAGGCTCAACTAAAACTCACCCCATATATTAAGCACAAACTGCAGTTTCTCCTACCCAGCACCAGGCTCACATACTTATACTCTTTCTTCCATGAGCTGGATGGACTGGGATGGCTCCTACGAGGGGGATCATGACCCATCTGCCCTGTCGGCCTGGGTTGCTGGGAGACACAAGACGTACCGCAGTTTTACATTCCCGATAACACACACTGGTTCCAATTTCTCCATGTGCTTTCAAGTCGTTACCCTTACAAGATGCTTTTCACACTTTAGACACTTGGAGGAAATATGTACAAAATGGGAAAATGCTTTGCCTACCTTGGTGGAAACTCTGCTCTGATTTCTCCTAGGGCTATAGATGACACCTATTCATATGCAAAATATCTGATAAATATTTAAACGCACATATGCATTCAGTATCATTGTTCCTTAGCTTTAGTTGGAAGACATCTGGCACAGCTCTCAAGCATGCTGCATGAGCCCTTTCTCATAAAGCTCTATCTCCACGCCTCACCTAGACTTTATTCTTTGATCATTACTTTAAAGTTATTGAGCTTTTTTTGGTGGGAAGGACTGAATCCAGAGCTTCATACATGCTACTGTACAAACTCTGAGATACTCACTCGGCTGCACCTAAATTCTTACTAAATTACCCCTTTTCCTCTTCATTTTCGGGGGGATGTGATGTGGACATGTGGACGAACATGTATGCAGATGTATGTGTTTCTATAGGTGCATGCAAGCTGGACATGGATATCCAGTGTCTTCCTATAGCATTCTACATTTTAATTATTTTTTGTCTTTAACACAAGGTTGCTATGTGTAGCCATGATTACACAAGGTTGACCTCAACCTCATACAGATCCTATTGCCTCTTCCTCAAATGTTGACAATAAAATTAGATGCTACTACTACTGCTGGTGGTCATGAACCGCGCCTTTAATCCCAGCATTCGGTAGGCAGAAGCACGTGGATCTCTCTGAGTTCAAGGCCAGCATGCTTTACAGACTCAATACCAGGACAGCCACAGTTACAACAGACAAAACCCTGCTGCCTGTCTCAAAAAAACAACCAAAAACAAAACAAAAAAAACACCAACAACAAAACTAAACTTCACAGGTTTACTCCATTATCTTCATGGCAGGACGTATGCAACTATGCAGGCAGGCATGGTTCTACATGAGTACAAAGAGAGCTACATCATGATCTGGAGTCAGAGACAGACAGACAGACAGACACACAGAAACACAGAGAAAGTGGACTGGGCCTAGATTTTAGAAACCTCAAAGCACACCACCAGTGACACACTTCTAACAAGCCGACACTTCCTAATGTTTCTCAAATAGTACCACTCCCTGGTGACTAAGTATTCACATACATGAGCATGAGCCTATGCGCAACAGTTTCATTCAAACCACCACAAATGGAGAGTAAATCAAGGGCCATATCACATCTCTCACTCAACTTCCTGGTGTCTCAGACTTGCCTCACAGCCTGAGCAGTTCCTCCAAACCTCCTTTAACCATCTTTGTTGACCATGAGGGCTCCGATGAGCCTTTGTCTACTCAAGCCATAGACAAGGAGACTAGAGAATCACAGTCGAACCATCCCCTCACTCTCAGTGTGTTACAAGCTTTCTGTGTAATGACAGATCCACTGACTCTCACCTTCCAAAGTTACAATATGCACACATTATTCATCTGTGCAGCATCGTTTTTCTACACGGTTTTACTTTTACAGTGTGTGTGTATGTGTGTGTGTGTGTGCGTGTGTGTGTATGTCCATGTCTCACTCAGAAGAAAATTTGAAGAAGCTGATTCTCGGTATTCAATACCAGGAACAGAACTAAAGTTGTTAAGTTTCACAGCAAGTGCCTTTACCTGCTGAGCCATCTCCATGAGTGTGCATGTGTGTGTGTGTGTGGGGGGGGTGTTGTAATGTTTTGAAACTTAGTTTAAAATGTCATCATATTGCAGCCACCCTTAATTACAGCACTGGGGAAGCACACACAGACACATTTCTGCGACTTCAAATCCAGCATGGGCTACATGCTATACCCTGGCTCAAAAAACAGAGCAAAAAAACCAAAACAAACAAACAAAAACCCCACGCAAGGTCATGAACCTTGGAGGGGATAGTGGCCCATTCTAGTACCCATTCCAGTACACCTAACACTAGGGAAGGAGAGGCACAAAGGGCTCAAGTTCAAGGCCAGCATGATCGACATAGTGAGATCCTGTATCAAATTAAATGAATAGACACCAATGAATAATTTGGGGGCCTGGGGAGATGGGAAATAAATAAACACACAAATAAGCAAGCAAACAAAAATAGCGGACAGCCGATGTCAGACTGGCACCTAGGAAGAATACAGCGGCTCCCTTACTTAGGGACAGCACACAGAAGCTTATTTACAGCACCTTACCGAGAGTACCCACTAGCTCCCATGGCCATAACAAAAGTCAATGTCAGAGAGCTTTCTGATATTGTGCCATTTGACAGCCTAGGTGTGGGGGGGGGGGGGCGGGCGGGTATCTTTTCATATTCATTGGCTTTTTCATGCTTGTCAGGAAATTGAGTCTTTGTGCATGGCTACTTACATGGGCAGGTTTGGATGTGCATGACAGCAGTTTGCAACCTCTGCCTGGGGCTGGGTTTTATTGCAAAGGACTTGAGTTCTAAAGACAGTCCATCTTTTCCTTTCTGACTCTCGAGTTCCATGTCTTTTTATTTCTCACATTATTTACTGAGTCCTTCTACTTTAAGAACACAAAAAGAAAATTTACATGCTGTTGGCCTTTTTTAGTCTCTTCTAAGTTTAAGGCCAAAACCTGCTATGACTTCCGAAGAAGAAAAGGTCTTTTATTCCACAATAAACAGGCACAGGGAGCACTTAAACTCATGTTAAAATGGAAATGACTTGTCTTAAAACCCTTTCTTGGGATAAGTGGGAGTCAGGGAACACAGAGCTGAGGTGAGCTTCAAGGACAGGAGACCAAGCCCCGGGGCTACAGCCTCGATGCCTTGCCTGAGGGAACTCTGCCATCCACAACTGTACCAGGCCCTCTGCACATTTTGCTCCTATTCTGCCTGACAGAACTCCAAGGAGAGTCCATGGGATGCAAAACAAACACCCTCGACCATCTGAGGCTATTTCATGGCCACTGATGCATCATCTGGACATCCTAACTCGTGCTCACAAGAGGCTGGCTGTGGACAAATTGCCACATCTACAAACTCTTCCAGAAGGGGTGGGAGAAAAAAAAGTGTCTGTGAACACAGCAGATCTAACAAGGAACAAAATACAGGATGGCTGGCTGAGAGCGAGGCATAGTCAGGCACTTCCTTTTCTGCCTTGGGGTAACAGAGGTGCTGAGCTCACCTGCTGCATTTATCAGACATGCACGCAACAAAAGTCCAGGAGGTAAAAACTGCACTAAGCCTTACCCTTAGCCCATCCTCACCCTTCGAAGTACGGCAATTCCTGGAAATGATGTGGCCAGTGGAAGGAAGCCAGGATGCAAAAACAACCTGGCCTCCCACTTCACCTTGCAATCCTGTAACCTCAGTGCTGGGGAGACACAACCAAGGCTTTGTGGACCTGCCTGGTCACTCAGCCTAGCCAGCAGTGAGCTCCAGGTTCAGTAACTGACACTTTCAAAACCATAAGGTGGAGCCAAGGGTGGCGCCACAAACCTTTTATCCGAGCACTTGACAGACCAAGGCAGGTGGAGCTGTTAATTCTAGGCCAATATGGTGTACTTAAGGAGTTCCAGCCTCACCAGGGCTATATAGTGAGATCCTGGATCAGTACACCTAAGGAAGGAAGGAAGGAAGGGGAGGGGAGGGGAGGGGAGGAAGGGGAGGAGAGGGAGGGAAGGTGGTGGCTGGTACAGGGGCCCAAGGGCATCTGTTTTTCATCTCTGGCTTCCACTTCTGCACACAAACAACACACACTGCTGTTTGTTTTATAAGCATGGAAGCAATCCATGGAGAAACATATCAACAAGGGATGGACTGGCCAGGAACCTGAGTACCTGCCTGCCACACCTCAATCCCTGGATTCTATCCTCTCAGACCACATAAACAAACAAGGTGCAAACTTATCACACTAGCACTACACAACTATAAGGAAGATGTTACAAATTCAAGGTCTTAGCCAAGGACAAAGGCACCCTTGAATCCAAGCACTCTGGAAGCCCATGGAGCCAGATCTCTGGGAGTTCAAGAACACCACTGTCTACAGCATGACTTCCAAGGCACCCAGGGCTACAGAATGACAATATGGATCAAAGGTGGTGAGGGGCGAGAGGCTGACTTACCAGGAGGCAAAGGCTTGCTGAAGTCAGGGAAAGGAGAGATGGAGGGTGTCCTTCAGCTGGCGTCTTCACCAGCACACCCTCTATGAGTCAAATCACATGGACAACACTCCCCTCCTCTGCGTGCACAGGCACTTGCGTGTATACCTGCATGTCTATGTATGTGTGTGTTTGCATGTATGAGCTTGTGCATCTTTGAGAGAGGGGGCCCAACAGAGGACACCCTCATAGAGCTATAAAAGGGACAGTTTTGGGTTCCCTGAGGCCCTAGGGAGCTGAGATGAATATAACACCTTCCACAGTTCTTCATGTTGAGAAATAAGCTGTTTTCCAGCCAGTCCCAGACTAAGACATAGACAGACCTCAGAGACTAGCTCTAAGTCACCTAGACTGGGCTTTTGTCGCCCTGCTATATACTCAAGTTCCCGAACGACTGTTGTTCTTGATGCTATTACAGGACACGGCAGGATGGGAAACATGGCAACCTGTCAGTAACACCCACCCCGAACCTACGGACAAGGTACAAAAAACAATTCCACCAACCTGCAACACAGCACAAACGTCGCCCTTCTCTTTTCCTAGCACACATTCCGACTGTGAAAGCCATTACTGCTGGCGGACCAGAGACTTTTCACGTACTCACAGCGCGCCCTCCGTAGGATACTCTGACCCCTGGGCGCGGAGGCGGGGCGCTGAGGCGGAGGAACTGAACCCTGGTGGGGGATGATAGCTGCTTCTCCCCACCCACAGCCCCGGGGCCCCCTCACGGCCCTCTACTTCTTAACCCCCGGCTGAGGAGGCGACCAGAGCCAGTGTGCACAACTACCGGGGGCCTTGGCACGCCCAGAAAGGACAGGGCACACAGTCCGGGAGAAGGGAGGGAGAAGAGGCCGATTTAAAGGTTCTCATGGGGAAGCAAGCAAGGCACCGACCTGAAAGCCGCGCGCGGTGAAATCCCAGGAGCTCTCTTACCGAGGAGGGGTGTCAGAGGCCATTTATCTCTCGTCAGATTTGGAGCTCACCTCCAACACTGCCCGACAGTAACGATGGCAGAGGGCAGCAGCTCTACATGCGCTGCAGTGCGTGAATGCACTACCGAAGACCGCTGCACTGTGCTGCGCTCCACTCCAGCTGCTCCTCCTCGAGCGCCCCTCCCTGCCCCTCGCCAGCCACGTCGCCCCGCCCCAGCCCGCCCCAGCCCCCGCCCTAGCCCCCGCCCCCGCCGCCTCCAGCGTCATTAAAAGAAAAAATTAATTGGTTTCTGTTTGTTTGACGAATACTAGGCAAGTGGTCTTACCACTGAGCTTTCTATCCCCACACTACAATTCTGTCCCACAACTCTCAGTATTTCTGTATAGCCTCAAAATCCTGTCCTCACCTTCCTCCAGTATCAGGAACTACAACTATCTGCCACCACACATAAAATGGACAGACTCAGACTACTTAGAAGCATAATAAAATTATCAAACATTTTGGAGAACGATCACTTTAATTCCCTAATTTTTCTGAAAATGGAATTATATAATTAAATGTGTACATTCCTTAGGTTAAAAACAAAAGCCAGTGTAATCCTATTAAAGTTTGGTAATCCAGTAATTATTTCAAAGAAAAGAAAATAGTTAGAAACTTTATTAGTACATTATTTCAAAAACAATATGCTATCACCTGAGAAATAATACTTTAGTTTACTTTTCAGAGAACTTCTGAACTGATGGTACATACACAAATACTGAACACCTTGACATTACATTTCTGCAATATATATACACACTTTCAGAATATTGCATAGGAGACACAGCTTTCTGTCTGTGCTGTACAATTAATGTTTACTGTCAATCAAAGGTTTCCTACCTAATTAAGGTGTTGATGCTGCTAGCAATATACTGAAAAACCTTAGTTTAAAAAAAGAAAGAGAAATCATAACCTTGAAGCAGCCAGTTAAACACAAAATATGCAAAACTTATGACACTAACTGCCTAACAAATTAAAGCAGTGATCACAGCCTTCAGAACTGAGCATAAAACAACACTTGAGAATGACTATCAGGGAACAAATTTTTACAAGCAGTTTTAGATCCAAGGTAGTTTTACCTGACACAATCTTTGTCTATTAAAAAAATTCGACATGACCAAGTTAAAATCCTCTTCTGGACTCTACAGGCACTGTATACATGTGGTACAAGACATTCATGCAGTCAAAACCCACGTACCAAAAAAAATCTGTTTTAAAATGCTTAGGAGTCATTTAAGCCAACATTATGAGAACCTAAGTCTATGATATACATGTAAACAATACGTTCAGAACAAAGGAATACCAAAGTTCGAAGGAAAAAAAAAAGCCCATATATTAGAAAGTTTTTTTATTTTTAATACACTCTTTATCATTTTTATTTAGGTGGCTGAAGAGATGGCTCAGTTAAGCCTGCATAGGTTCATAAATGAGCATTTGGTCACCAGGGAGGAGTAATATTTAAAAGACTTGGAAGGACTAGGAAGTGTGGTCTTGGAGGAAGCATGTTAGGGGTAGGCTTTGACATTTCAAAAGCCCATGCCAGTCCCAGGCTTGTAATCTCTGCCTACGGATCAGAAATGTAGCTCTCAGCTAATGCTCCAGCAGCTACCTGCATGCTGTCATGCTCCCCACCATGATAATGGACTTAACCTCTGAAACTAAAAACAATCCCCCGATAAAATGTTTTCTTTCATTAGAGTTTCCTTGGTCATGGTATCTCTTCACGGCAATAAAACAGTGACTAAAACAGAAGCTGGTACCAGGGAGCAAGGTATTGCTTTAACAGGCTTGATCATGTTGTTTGTTGGAAGAATATGTAAGATTTTGGAACTTTGAACTGAAAAATCAGTTGGATGCTTTAAGCTGGGTTTAACCAGCCATACTAATAGGAACATGGAAGACAGTGGTATTAACAGCAGTGTAAATTATGATGGCTTGGTCAAAGGAGTTTCAGAGAGCTAGAATATTAGTAAGTGTTAACTTGTTAAATTAAGTTCATTTTTTAAATAAGAGTCCATTATTGAATTTTCTCAATGCTTTTTATTAATTACAAGCCATGTCAGTTCTCTCCAAAAACTCTCTCATCCTTTCTCCATTTCCTCCTCCTGCCTGCTTCTCCTTAGACCCTTTAAACCTTTTCAATCTAGCCCCTCTCCACAACCAGGCCTTCATTACAACACAATAGTATCTTAGCATACTCAGCCGGGGTGATCAGATTCTTCTCTGCTTATGTACAACTTGGACAGTCTGTGATTGTTTTTGATAATATTTTTTATTACTGTTATCAGGAGCATCTCCCATGTTACAGGCGATCTCCGAGACCGAAGGAATGTTAACCTGCACTTTCCACTATTTCAAGAGGTCTCTTCCCCACAAGTTCATAGCGATGTCTGGCACATATGGTCTTATATTTCCTATTTGACCTTCTGGACCTATGCATTTTATCCATGTTGCACTCTGCTTTACCTGAGATAAGGGTCCTATTCCTAAAAGCTGAGTAGATACCTCTTGAGGCCAGCTTGGATTCCAGGAGTCTTTTGAGATGACTGTCACATCAGCTCCTGTGTCTAACAATCCCTCAATCAAAATTCCATTTATCTGTATTTTTAACTTAGGTCTCTGATCATTTATAGTTGCTTGCCAAAATACCTGTTTTTCAGTACTTTTTAATCCATCTGTTTTATCAGCTCTGTCCTTTATAGCAAAGTCTAGAGCAGTGCAGTCTTTGGCAGCAGGGACTACCTGCTTTAATCTCTCTGAGGGTGAATTAATCCGTTGCTGGTAAGAAATGGATGGCTCCTTTTTTCTGTGGTGGAAACTTAAGCCAAGCCCCCTAGGGCATTTTCCCCACAGCAAAGAATTACCTTGAATGTCTGTTACAGATCGACATTCATTAGTCCAATGTCTGCCTTTCCCACACCTTCTACATATTCCAGGAAACTGAGGTTTTCTTTCTGGCTTATTATCAGACAAAACATTATTTCTAGGATCTGTTTGTCTACAGTCCTTTTTAAAATGACCTGACTTCCCACAGCCAAAACATCTGACCTTTTGATTTTTAAAACCTTGAATGATTGTTTGTCCAATCGTTCCATAGGCTACTATTGCTTCTTTAAATCTCTTTAAATCTAGCATTTTTGTAGGTTGCCATCCAAGTTTATCACAACCTTGTGGACATCTTTCACAGACATTGTTTGCATACTCACTGGATAAAACAGAGTTGGTTTTCTTAAAATCTTTGACTGCCACTTTTCATTGTAAGGAGGAGCAGTAGGCTCTGAATTATCTGACTGAGGTAGGTTTTTACTTCTTTCCATCAAATGTTCTAATCTTGTTACCAAGGTTTGCATTTTTTCAGCCCACTTCTCTTTATTTAAGGCTGCTTCTTGTGAGAAGCAAGTAGATTTTGCTTTTCTTTCCACCATTTTAAAATTTTCTGATTTTGCTCTTAATTTAACTCCTGTATCTAAGTCAGCTTCCCATAAAGGGCTAGATGATTTCCCTTTTCCTTCTGTACTGATAATTTTCCTTGAAATAGCACAGTATACCATGATGGCTATTGATAATACAATTTGAAATACCAGGATAACAAAAACCATAATCTGTATTATGCCAGTCTTGGTTGAAGTATGTATCTCTTCATCTACTGCTTTCATTCCTAAAAACATCCATAACAAAATTATACAGAGCCCAAGTGCCCTGTGACCTAATATTTTCCATTTTTAACATAGAAAAGTTTTGTTTTCCACTCTTATGTATCCTCTCCTTCCTTAGGACACTTCTGTGTATTTTTCTTTTATTATTTCTATCTTACTGTGGCTCCCACTTCTCAAGGAGCATTCTCTTTATTACCTTCTCTTCTTATAGAAGGTCTGTAAATTTGTGGTTCCTTTCCTGGAACTTTATTAACCCGCACCTGTGTGCACTTTTTTCTTTAATTCTGTCTCTTTCTCTCCGGATCTCCTCTTTGCATAGGAGACCTTGCTTCTTTTTTACTTATTTATCCTGTATCTGCTACACTTCTCTGTCTTATGCACTGCTCAGGAGCTACGTTATCTCCTGAGGTAAGGAGAATTAGTAATTACCTTTAAACTGCTTCTTTCTCTCTTTCTCTTTCTCTTTTTTTATTTCTTACTCTCTGCTTTTAAAATTAATATTCTTTCTTTCTCTTAACTTCACTCATTTATTAACTACCTTTTACTTTGAGCTTACTTGTCCTTGCCATGCATTGTTGTGCAAAGTGTTAATGTAATGTTCGATCGCTTAATAAGAGTCCATCGTTGAATTTTCCAATGTTCTTTATTAATCACAAACCATGTCAAATCACAGGGAATTCTATACCTGGGTGGCTAGGCAGAGACTTCATCTTTTTTCCCAATCCCCTCTCCAAAAACTCTCTCATCCTTTCTCCATTTCCTCCTCCTGCCTGCTTCTTCTTAGACCCTTTAAACTTTTTCCCTCTAGGGCCTCTCCACAACCAGGCCTTCATTACAACATAATAGTATCTTAGCATACTTGGCTGGGGGTGATCAGAGTCTTCTCTGATCACTCACCTGCAGTTCTTCCATGTCATCAGTCACCTTCAACTGTAAATAGTTATTTCTATCTGTGAAGAGCTCAGAAGGGCTAGCACAAGGGTGTGAATAGGTAGGAAGCAAGGCCTGCACCCATCCAGCTTCCCAGCTACAAAGGATCAAAGCCCTTTTGCAAACCAAAACAGCACACAGGAGTAAAATATCCCACAACAGACCATTCTTGTGATATTTTGGTGAATAATACAGCTATTTTCTGTCCTTGTTCTAAAAATTTACTAAAGGCAAAAACGAAAGGCTTAGACTATTGGTACTGGCGGAAAATTTAAGACAGCCTACTATTGATTATATTACATGGTTAATAGTGGTCACTCTTATGCAGCTCTACAACAGAAAGAAGCAAATGGGCAAGGAGAATTACAAAATGTACAGTCTGGGGAGGAGAGGAGCACCAGGAAGTGTAATGGAGCTAAGTCCAGTGCTCAAGGAGATAAAAAGTTTAAAGAAATCCTGACGCTAATGGAATAAAGGGAGTGGTGACCTCAGGGCAAGACCCTCAAAGCTAAACTTCTAACTTGTGAAAAGGAAGCTTTAAACTATGCAGAAAACCAACAACAGAAAGCTGATGCAAATGTAATTGACCAAGAGTGGCAAGTTCCAGCCTCATCAAGCAGAACTTGGCAGCTTCACCTATGTGGTTCTAGCTTTAGAATAAAAGATACCAAAAAGGGTTGTGAAGCCCTCTGTGGCTTCAGCTACGAGGCCAGGCGTGTATCAGGGTTACTCTACATGGAGGCCCAGAAAGCCTATTGTGTGAAGCTGTGAAGGTGAATCTTGGATTTCAATGGAGACCCCAAGATGTTAGAGATGCCAGAGTTGTAGGATACCTGCCAAAGAGAGCTACAGACCAGTTATGGAATCAGTCTGAAAGAGAGAAGTGTGTTGCAGTCAAAAGAGCTGAAAGAAGTTGGAGATCTGAAGAGCCCTCTGACATCAGACAAAGAAATGCAAAAGTTAGACTTTGCCAAACTGTGAAAATAGATCCATAAAATCGAGCTGCAGGGCTGGAGTAATGGCTCACTGGTTAAGAGCACTGGCTCCTCTTCCAGAGGACCCAGGTTCAATTCCCAGCACCTGCATGGTGGCTCACAAGTGTCTGTGACCACAGTTCCAGGGTATCTGGCACCCTCACACAGACATACACACAGGCAAAGTACCAATGCAAATAAAAATAAATAAATCTTTTTTAAAAAAATGATCCAGATGAAGAACATTTTCTTTAATTATTGATGGAAGAGGGCCCAGCCCATCGTGAGTGCTGCCACCCCTGGACTGGATGAACTGTGGAGAGCCCCCCTGACCTCAGCTCAAATTCTGCTGTGTGCCTTTGGCTAAATGCTTGTATCTCATTTGGGACAGCTGTTGAGCTCGGCTAAGTCTTAAAAAAGACAAGCCCAGAGACAGCTCGTTTCAGGGAAGTCAAAGATTACTTAAAGAGACCTTCCTTCTTAGTCTCACCTGGCAGGATGACTGTTTTGTGTTTAATTAACCTTGATAGATTGTAACCACGTGACTGTACCTATGCCTTCTAGCTCGTGATCATTTACCTCATGCTTGTATGCACACCTGATTTGCCCTTTGTGATCACTGCCACGGAAACTGCATGCATGCCTCTGATGAGGAAGGGTATAATAAACAGAATAAAACATTTGGGAAGTTCGGCCCCGGTGAACTCAAGATATAGTGTGTGTGTATGTGTGCGTGTGTCCGTTCCAATTCCAATTTTCAGCCTAACTCCCTATCTAGCACCGTCCGATCTGGTAAGCTGGACTTATCACTGAACAAACCATGAACAAACCAATAAGCAGCACCCCTCCATGGCCTCTGCATCTGCTCCTATCTTCAGGTTCCAGCCTTGCTTGAGTTCCTGTCCTTGACTTCCTTCAGTGATGTGGAAATGTACACCGAATAAACCCTTTCCTGCCCAACTTGCTTTTGGTCATAGTGTTTCATCATAGCAAGAGTAACCCTAACTAGGACACATGTATACATATAAAAATAATATTTGAATATTAAAAAAAATCTCTTGCTTAGTTTGTGAATCTGTGGGCATGTGTGACACAGCATGCATTGGAGGTCAAAGGGTAACTGCATTTATCTCCTACCTGTATGTGGACTCTGGACCAAATTCAGACTACCAGGCTTGCTCTACAAGTGACTTTACCCACTGTAAAATGGTAAAAAAAAGCCCTTTTACCAGCCCTTTTAAGAGGTTTTTAAAACATGCTAACAAAATCCTTAAAATTTTCCAAGAAAAAATACAGTGTATAATATTACCTAGATTTATTTGAACATGGAAACTTTATTTCAAGGACTATCAAGTAGAGTTCATAATCTACAGAACATATTTGCACCAATATCCTGGAAGCACCACCAGGGCATCTGGAAGGCACCAAGATATCCTGCAGACACCAGGGCCTCCTGCAAGCTCTAGGGCATCACACAGATGCCCTGGCAACATGCAAGTACTGGACCAACCTGCAGACTCAGATATCACGTAGGCATCAGGGCATAACACAAGCACTACACATGTACTTGGATACCCCTGAGGCACCAGGGCCCCTGCAGGCACCATGGCATACTGCAGGCGGCTGGACAGCAGGCACATGATTTTCTAGTTACTTATTTCTAGTTCTTCCATCTAAACAAGTCATATAAATTTAAGGAAACAAATTTCATTTTAATGCTCCCATTTCTTTTCAGGTAATAATTTAGGCTTATGGCCTGGTACAATTTGAATTTTAATGTAATTATAATTCATATGTAGCAACAATAGATTTTTTTTTTTTGAGACAGGGTTTCTCTGTTCTACCTCTGGCTGTCCTAGAATTCACTTCTGTAGACCAGGCTGGCCTCAAAATCACAGAGATCCACCTGCCTCTGCCTACCAAGTGCTTCTGACTCCCAAGTGCTAGGATTAAAGGTGTGCACCATCAGCGCCTGGCTCAGAAAATAAAATTTAAGATGCTACATTCTTAAAATAGAATTTAAAAATACACGACACTTAAAGACTAGGATAAGTAAGGGAAAGTCTTTTTCAGTGGTTAAAGCACTAGGCTACACTCCAGTAAATAACCATTATCTATGTACATATAAGCAACTGATTAAACTCAACAGTCCCCACACACATCAAACTCACGAAAGTAGGTGAGAGTGAAAAGACCGACTGACTGAGTCCCAAGGAACCAAGAGATCTTCAGACAGATGCAAACGCAAAAGGCTTTATTATCCAACGTGCCAGGTTCCACATGTTCCCATGCATGGGACAAGCATGACCGGATTCCTTCCCTGCTTGGCCTTTTATGGGGTGCAGGGGAAAGGGGTCTGGGGATGGGGCTTGTGCAGCTCTGATTGGCTCAGAGCTCTCTATGTCCTATATCTTTCAGACTAATTGGTTGGGAATTCGTGCACGTGGGAATGGTGGCCCGAGAGACAGGGTGGCACCTGGGATGCCCGGGAAGGAGGAGTTCCTGCTGATAGGTGTTAAGCTTAATGGTCATTCCCCTGTGGGTGGGGAGGAGACTGAGGAGACTGTTAATGGCTGTTCTTGGGAAGGAATCTCCGGATACATGGCTCATGGCTGCTAGCACTCAGGTGATGAGGCACCGAATTCCTAGAGGTCATTTTATATTTCTTAAATCCTTTCAAGAGGCCTGGTTGAAAAGAAGGGGTAGGCTTAGCATCCATCTGTGAAGCCTTAGGTTCAATCCTCAGTAACACACACACACACACACACACATGCACACACACACGTGGGGGGGGGGGTCATGAACACTGTAAATCTAACCAAAAATTTGCAAAGCTGCAATTGACAGAATTTATATAGTGAAATGTTGGGGCATGGTGGTTTTCTGCTTTATTTCCAGTACTTGGGAGGCAGAGGCAAGGGATCTCTGTGAGTTGAAGGTTGAAGCCCAGCCTGGTCTAAATAGTGAGACCTTGTCTCAAAATAAATAAAATTTTTAAAATAAACACTACAATTCAATATTAAGGAACATTTAGAAAAATGAAATTTATCATGTTGATGAACTTTAAAAGTCAGTGTGGGACTAGAGAAATGGCTCAGCAGTTAAGCGCATTTGCTGTTCTTGCAAAAGACCAGGGTTCAGTTCTCAGAATCCACACGGGGCTCACAACTCCAGTTCCATTAGACATGTAAACAAAGCATTCATATACATATAATAAAATAAATCTTTTAAAAAGTGTCATTCTACCTATAAGAGGGAGAAAGAGACCTTAAGTAGGTAGAATGGGAAAAAACATGAAGAATACGGAATACATGTGTAATAAAAGCAAAAGTGAAGACCCTAACCATAACATTTTATGACTCTATAGAGAACTCACAATGCAAATGTTAGAGAAAACATGTTAAATTTCTCTGCATCTACCTTCTTTTACTTACTATGGTAATTTTAAGGTCCACAGGTATTCTTGCAAACACACAGCTTAATTCTCCTTATGGTCAATTAAAATATTATTGTGTACACATGTCAATGACTTTAGGCAATCATGTATGAATTCACATTCCATTCACAATTAACAAGATTTGGAATCTGCTGGGGTCTGAGTCCAGCTCTAGTTCCCGCGATGGGTTTCTCAGCTTCCACGAAGGAGGATAAACAACGTAAACTATGGCAAGTGAGCTCAGTACCTCACTCTTCTATGGGACCCTTAGTTGGCAAGCTTAATGCTCTTTAATAAGACACATAGAATAAGTCTTATGGTGATTATGACACGCAAGAGTGCCTCTTTAATAGTAAAATAAAGAAAGATAAAGAAAAACAAAGAATAAAATCAAAGAAAATAACAATGTGCACATTAGGGGAATAAAACAAAGTTTCTCTAAGCTAGCAATCCAATTCTCTAGGCCTTACAATCTATTCTCCTCAGTTAGTTCATTCGCTTCGTCTCTCCTATCTGTCTGTCTCTGTCTCTGTGTCCGTTGTCCTTGCCCTAGTCTCGTTCTCTTGTCTTCTCGTCTTCTGACCAAGACTTTTCTATAGCTTAAGTAGCAAACTGCAGGAATGCTGCTCTAACAGTCAGGCCCATCTCAGAAGAAGCCAGTGTAGATAAGCGGTGTCAATTCTTCTGTACCTGCAAGCCTTAAAGTTTGTAATTATCAACAGAGAGCACATAACATGACACAATGGTCAATTAGGGACTGCTGGATATCATGCTGGCTGAATTTCCTAAGTAACTTCCAATTACCTAGGTCAAATAGGGCAACGACATGTAGGCACCATAGGAGAGATTTATTTTGTGTTTTAGGTCCTTGGAAGTATTTATCTTTTTATGAGTCTCAGCTATAAATTTCCATTCCTATCTATTGGTTGTCATTAGCTCAGGAAGCTTTCTTTCTTAAGTCCTGGGAAGTTTGCTTTTAGGTCAGTGCAGACCTGCTATGTTCTTCATTAACGGGGGGAACAAGTTAAGGATGAACTATCTATTTGTCTCTTCAGGTGTGCTAACTCTCTAATCTTTCTGACTTCTATCTATTAAGGCTTATCTCTTTCTGGGAAGGTCAGCATTTACTCCAGGAATAGCTTTATGATGCACTTGCAATAAACCTGGGTAGCTCTCACATTCCAAGACTTGGAAGTCCGGAGGTGATTACAATTTACTTTTGAATAGCATGGCTATGTTTCATTTCAGCCCACAGTGGCCAGCTCAGGGATTAATTTGGACATTACTATTAGGCTAAGCAGATCTTATTATTGATGAGAAACGTATGTCACCGTACAGTAAAGACAAGAAAGGGGCAAAGCAGTTAAGGAATTCCAGTTCCCGACAGCGAATGCCCAGGAACCTTGTCAAGCTGAAGCTTCCATAGTCTGGGTAGCCTGGATCCCAACAGGAATCAGCACACAAAGTCCATGTATCTCCTACTTCCTTTTTCTATTCATATCATCTGGATGTTAATTTATTTAGTGTTTGTAATGGAGCAAGCTGTATACAGAGTACAACAGCACACACATAGGGGACTCAAATACTAATGTTGAGTTTCATCACGATCACTGTAGAAGATTTCTTGCAGGGTGCAATGCTTCCTCTATGGGACCATCCCTAGGGAGCTCTGGAGGCCTCTGGTTGAATCTAGCCTTCTCCCCTCATCCCATATCTTTCTGTCAGCTATTAATTGCTGGATACTTTGCTGGGACTTCACTGGCCACATTGGCAGTGTGGCAGTTTTCACTCCATTTCCTATTCTTCCTTTCATATTTCTGACTTTCATGCTCTATCCATTAGAAGCAAATTTCAGTACACCCTTCTCCATTTTTGACCACAGTAGATGGGAAGTCTGCCAAACTTCATGGTAGATCAAGCATTCCCCCTTCATGTGGACCATTTCAGCCTCCTCTTCTAGCCATTTCCCCGTACAATATGTAGAACTTAGATACCTTTGACCTAGGAACCCAAGAGGCCATACCTGATAAGGAACTGATAAGCACTACCTATGAGGCAACCTAAGCCAGTATACATGCCTCAAATTCAGAGAGTCCAACATATTCCAAAGAGCAAAACACCTGCCAACAAAGTCAAGGCCAGATATAAACACCAACAATTACAATCATTGCAAACACACATGCTTAGACTTGAGTACTAAACGAAATAGTTAACTGTCAAGACAGTATGCATTCACCAGAACCCAGCAGCTCTACTATAGTAGAGTCTCAGACACGCATCAAACTGAAGTGAAAGACAATGACTTCAGATTAGATGCTATGAATATAATCAGTGACCTCAAAGTAGATTTGAATAAATTCAATAATGATGTCTTTGGAAATAGGAACAGTTGATTGTAATGAAGAATTCGTTCAACACAGAAATCACTAAAGACAACCTAGGGAAAACTGGAAAGTAATAATTTAGGAAGTCAAACAAAAACATTGGGGGTAAACATTACCAACAGAGTACAAGAGATTGTAGAGGGAACATCAGGCATTGAATAAAAGATAAAAGGAGTAGATACCATTGTCATGGAAAATATTAAACCTAAAAAACAGTCCAGAATAAAACATTCAGGAAATGTTGGACATTATGAAGAGGACATATCAATAAATACTAAGATTAATGGAAAAAGAGGAAACCAAGGTTAAAGCACATAAATATTTTCAACAACATCATGGAAGAAAAAGTCCCGAATGAACCGATAGGAGTGGATGCCTCTTAAAGTACAAGAAGCATACAGAACTCAATAGCCTAGACAAAAAATAAAATTTCTCTAAGCAAAACACTAAATTTACAGAACAGTGTATGAATCTTTCAAGCTGCAAAGGAAAAAGACCAAGTGACATTTAAAGGCAGACGCATTTGAGAGTAACACCTGACTTCTCAATGGAGACATTAAATGCCAGAAGTGCTTGGGCTGATGTTCTACAGAGTCTAAGAGATTACAGATGCCAAACCAGACAACTATACAAAGCAAAATTGTGAATTAAAATAGATGGAGATACAAAAACCTTCCACAGAATACCTGCAAGAAACACATCCTGGCATCTTGCTTGGGAGCTTCAGGAAGTTTTGAAAAATCTATCAGTTTGACAAAAGCTAAGCAGTTAGATGTAGGGAGTTCTGCACAAAAGTCATTTGATATGGTATCTATGACATCTTGACTAAGCATTCCAAAAATAGCACTGAGTAAATTTCCATGGGATTATCCATCAAGAAGATCAAATTCTAGCTAAAACTAAAATAATTTCAAATGGAATATAAGATGGAGGAACCTTTGAATTGTCATGCCCAGTCACAGCCGCTCTGTCCACAAACATGGATGCATCAGATGTCTCTAGTTACTTACTGCTAAAGGTCAATGTGATTCCTAGAGAAACACTGCCTTTAAGGCCATAAGTACAAGGAGAATGGGTTCTGATGTCATGTAAATACCAGCATCAGTCTCAGCAGCACCAACAGGAAGGATGAACATGACACAGTGGTGACCAAAGCAGATGTGTTTGCCATAATGTTTGGAAGGCAATCGAGAGGCAAGAGGCAATGAGCAAGGCATTTTCTCTTGGAACTTACTTTATCTGGCTAATAATACCTGTGAGTGTGACCTTCTTAGGAATTAATATTCTCACACATAACTGCATCACAATTATTAACAGTTGTGTTCAAGGCTTGTCCATTTGGTGAATTGAAATCCATTCAATTTGACAGCTAAGATCAACCCATACAACTCACTACCTTCTGAGTCAGACAAACTGGCTGCTCATGGAGCTCACAGATTTTTATGGATCAACTGGTTTTTGAAACCAGGTTCTGCCTGTCTCTTCCTCACTAGTGCTAGAAATGCAGATGTGTACAATTACATCTGGGTATCTATGGGGATGATGTTTATTGGAATAGCGCCCTCTAGCTTTTACTAAATGAAGTCTCTTAAGTAAGCCATCTCTATGGAACTTCTCTTTTCTCTGAAAAACAGTATTTCAGTCATTCTACACGTACCCCATGCAGTATTCTCTGAAAATGTCTCTGCCCTTTTGAAGAAGTAAAGCTTTAGTTAGCCTGGCAGTGGTGGTGCATACCTTTATTCCCAGCACTTGAGAGGCAGAGTCATGCGTCTCTGAGTTAGAGGCCAGTCTAGACTCCAGAGTTAGTTTCAGGACAGTCAGTACTACACAGAGAAACCTTGTTTTGAATAAAAAGTAAACCTTAACCAATTATCTTCCTCAGGAAATTTTGCATATACTAGCATACCTACCTATGCAATTCCAAATATACTGCAGAACATCATAACGTCAAAAAGCAAGATTGTATTTTTTGTTGTCTTCTAGTTATCAGGTAATTTAGGAAGATAATGCATACAGCTGTATATATAGTGCAGTCCTTGCTCTCTGCAATGAATGCACAGAAAATAACAAACTGGTCAATGTCACTGTTTGACGTGTGAGGATTTGAAATTGACACTGTGAATTCATGTGAAAAATGACAACAGCTATACCGCATATCACTCTGACCCCGCCCCCTGGGGTGGGGACGCCCTGAGAGGCTGGACTCTGACTCCGCCCGCTAAACAGGGATGAACTCTGACCCCGTCCCCTGGAGAGGGCTGAACTCTGATCCCTCCCCCTGGGAAGGGGCGGCCTTGTGAAGCTGGACTCTGACCCCGCCTCCTGGAGAGGGCCGGGCTCTGACCACGCCCCCTGGGGAGGTGTCACCCTGTGAGGCTGGACTCTGACCCCGCCCCCTAGGGAGGGGCCGCCCTGCGAGGCTGGACTCTGCCATCTGGGGTGCTGCAAGCCCCACTCGGGCTCAGGGAAGAAGCTGTTGTCACAGACCCTGTGCTTGGGGCAGGAGTCACGGTCCCTGAGAGTTAATGGGTTACTGGGTGGGAGGAGGGTCACTCAGCCCCTGTGTTAGATGGCCAGGACTTCCTGGGAAGCCATGCAGCAGGGGCCTGTCCTGGAAGTGGGGAAGACAGAAATCTGGGCTTCCGACCATGGAGGGAATCCTGTGGAGGAAGGGTGAGGGGCCTGCCACCCAGAACTCAAACCGCCCCTTCCCTCCACTCTCCTGACACCAGGGCTCCAGGCCCAGACTTTCCCCAAATCTCCAGAGATGGCCATTTCTGTAGCACTTAAGCTACATGGAGATCAGCCTCCAATAGCTGACCCTTCTGTCTTCCTGAGCTCAGTAGCCACTTCCTTAGGAAACAAGGTAACTAGCTTGCATAGTCCATTACACAACTTGCAGTGGAGTGATACCCATGTCCCAGGGATTGAAGTGTACCCAAAACATTAGTGATTTAAGGGAGATTTTAGGGAACAGGAATTTTCTCCCCATGGCTTCATGCTGAGGTTTGGTGAACTGAAGCTACTTTTTGCCGGATAGGCAGAGGACATCAGATAATCCTGAGAGAAAAGCAGGAACTAGATCACAAAGATTCTCCTTCCACCAGAGGGGTGGATGATGGCTCCATTCCTTTAGGATCTTTCTTCCTGAAATTCAGGTCGATATCTATACAAATGAATAATAAGGAAAAGTGAAGTCTCCATGGTAACTTGAATATTTAGAGAGACAAGGAGCAAGGAAGAATGCCTTATATGAGCATATTGTTAGCCAGCACATCTCTCTGAGTGCTAAAGTGAAAAAAACACAGTAGTATTTGTCAAGGTTTTCTAGATGACCAAATCTGATAGAATGAATCTCTCTGTGAATGTGGAAAGTGGATGTAGTAGAATATCATAGGCTCTGGTCCAGGTAGTATATCAATAGCTGTCTACCAAGAGAAACTTAAAGAATCCAGTTGTTGTTCATTGCATAAGGCTGTTGTCTCAGCTTCAGTTACACCAGAATTCTGAAGAGGTAGGCTCTCATGTTCTTGCCAGGCACAACTAGGGCAAGCAGGCAAAGAGCAAGTTTCCATCTTCCATAGCCTGTATGTAGGCTGGCAGCATAAGGTGTGGATCAGATTAAAGGTGGATCTTTCAACCTTAAAATATCCTGATTTAAAGTGGATCTTCCCATGTCAAATGATCTAATATAGAAAAAATATCCCTCACAGGTGTACCTACCTGTGTTAGCTAATTCCAGATGTAGTCAGTTTTACTTCCAAGAATAACCATCACAATCGTCATGATAGAAGAGCTGGGCAAGGAGAGCATGGGAGTCATTTCCAAAGCAATGATTTTCCTCCAAAAAGGAAGCATGTGCATTTTTGTGAGTCTGGACATGTTGTTGCTTATTCCTAAGCAGTTAACAAATCCACTTCTGAACATGGTTACAATGTAACAGATGCAGAAACATGTGCAAATTATGAAAATTATGGAAAGAAATGGCAGTAGTAGTGAACATCTTATGACAAAAATTCTGAGCTGAAAATCAAGTAAATGATACTGTAAAAGTAGATTTATTAGGAGATAATGCCAACTGGTACTCATGATGCATGAACTAAGACGTAGAAGTACCAACAATTCTCACAAACACAAAGGGCACAAATACAGAAAACATCAATGTAAAGTTACCTATGAGTAGTGTTGATGCACTTCTTAGATAGACAGCTATGCTGAGTTATTTTAACATCAGGACTAGGCTGATTATTCTTCTGGTCAGACTGCCTAAAAAGAAAGTCACAGCTGCTTCCATGCAATACCACAAAGAACTGACTGCTGTTTGTTTCAGGGCTGTGACCTTAGTATAATGAATTCCATTACTTGTTGTTTTACTTTAACCTTTATTTTGAATTTAGTTATCTGGGTGTTTGCCAGCATGGGTATGTGCGCAGTACCTTCGGAAGACAGAAGAGGGCATCAGATCCCCTGGGATGGACATTGCCCCAGATTGTTAGATAATATATGGGCTCTCCAAATGGAAAAGGTTCCCTTAAAAAACACCCAGTGTCCTTAACTGCTGACCCATCATTATTATCCCTCTTTTTTTGTTTGCTTTTTTCTCGGTTGTTGTTATTGTTGTTGTTGTTTTCAAGAAAGGTTCTCTTTTTAACTCTGGCCGTACTGGGATTCACAGTATATACCAGTCTGGCCTTGAACTCACAGAGATCTGCTTGCATCTGCCTCCTGAGTGCTGGGATTAAAGGCGTGTGTCACTACTGCTCAACTTTTTAAATTTAAAATTTACTTTATATGTTTATAATTTATTTTTCTTCTTTCCTGTAATAAATATCAACACTCCTCCCATCCTCCCTCTATTCCTCCCAGCTCTTCCCATCCTCCCTCTTCTCCCAATATATATCCTCCCAACAGCCAACAGTTAGGTCCCTAAGTAGGAAAGGGCAGGGCACATGTTAAGCCTTCCTAGTGGGTCCCATATCTGAGTAGTAAGAGCAGACAAGAACAAACCAGACAATCAGGAGAGGCTATCAGAGGAGCATATCTCTCAATTATTAAAGCAACTCTGGTTATGTTTATAGAGTACAGGTAGGGTAGGTCTTTGGTACCCAGGTTTGGGATCCATTCTTTAAGAAAAGTATACTGGAGTAGCCTCATTTGCATGTGGAGCTGGTCTAAGCATCAAAATATTTCAAAAGGCACCTTATCAGTAAATGGAATCATCCCTACGCTTCGAACTCCAGCTCAGATAAGCACCAACCAAGCCACATTCCTTTGCTAAAGATCTTCTGTGTAGCATGCAATATTTAATATTTATCTGGGTTCTAACCAGGGCTAAAAAGTAAGGAACACCCATACTCCTACAGCCCTCAGGATGAGCAATGTGGGGTTCAAGCCAGCCTTGACTCACTATTATCTCTAGGACAGCACCACAGATTTTCTCCCTTGGCATGGGGCTCTGTCCATCCATTGTCCCAGTGTGTCTTGTAGGGAGGTTGGGTTATAGGTCTAAGGTTTGTGACAGGTGTGGTGTCCCAGTCCCTCTCCTGAGAATCCTGTTGTGACCTCTTCAGGTTCCCCATCCCCCATTATTAGAGGTCCTTGCCAAGATCTCCACCATAGCCTCCAGTGAATTTCCACTGCCCTTAGTCCCCAGATCACCCACTCAATGTCCCCTAGTTCCTGCTGTCCCTCCATACACTCCCTCTTTCCATACCTCTACCCATACCTGGACTCCCTTCTCCCATTCTTATCCTCCCCTAGTCCAACTATGCTGTCCATTGCACCTCCCTCCAACCACGGAGATCTCCAGATTACAACAGGCTCCCTCCTTGTTATTCAGTCTCTCTGGATCTGTGTTATGTTTTAGATTGAACCTGGTCTCTCAGTTTAGCAGATGCACAGTCACTCTTGTAAACTTTGCATTCTCCCTCATCTTTACATCATATCAAATCATTAGGACTTCTTTCCCCAGAAAACTTGGTGAATTAATGATCAGCATAGTCCTACTCTGAGTTTGCATTTTCCCAGAGTATATTTTTAACTGGAAACAATCTCCCTTTCTAAGAGGAGTCTACCTGTAATGGCTCCTACATATCAAATGAAGTCATCATCGCTAACCATTTAAGTATTAACAGTAAGAGTTTTCAACACATCCATCAGCAGATATGAGAGAGAACTGAGGAAATGAAGGACAAATCTGTACATATGACATAAGGAATGTCAGCCAGTATCACCTGCCAAAAAGAAAGTGTGTGCAGGTCACAGATGCTAAGGATTTGTAAGTTATATAAGTTATATAAAGATATTGTTAAGTTATATAAAGATATTGCATCAGTATAAGAGAATAATAAAGACAGAGGAAGATATATATGACAGAAGAAAATATATATGAAAATGTAGGAAACATTTTCAATAGTGGTAAAGATTCACAAATTATATCTCTTCTGCCTACTGACATTGGTCACTGTATCATTTGCAAAGCGTGTCTGCTGTCACCACTTTTAGGACAACTAAGTAACCACTGTCTCTCTAATTTGAAAATGTGAATCAAACTTAGCTTTGGATAGGGCACAGACAGGTGTTTAAGGTTTTACTTTAATGCAAACACACAAGCATACCCTGTATACATATACGAATTTTAAAAAGAGACACAGGGAAGAAAACATTCAAAAAGATGTTTGCGCTTAGGAAATTATGAGGAAGTAAAATGCCAGTGTCATAAACTGTCCTTACTTGAAAGAGTTGAGTAGTTGTCCTCATTTTCTGATTGACTGGTATCATCTGAGAGCTGAATGGCTGCTAAATCTACAGTTTCTAAAACTCTAAGATGGAAAGATATGAAGCCAAATTCCATAACAAAGTCAAAACAGTAGTTTAGCCCTACTCATTAAATCTAGGAGCTTATGAAATTATAAAATTTGATAGATTCCTGTCATGGTCTGTAGCTTTTATCAGATTTTCTGAGAACTCCAATACCCTCAAAATTAAAAGCAGAGGTCAGAAAGATGCCAGTGGAAGAGTCAGTCAATGGAATACTGCAAAAACAACCAAACAAAAATCCTAGGAATTTAATTGCTAAAAATCACAGGTAGAATAACTTAGCTCAAGATTTGTAAAAGTCCCATTGCCCTGGGACATTGTCACTTAATGTGAGCACAGGGTCTCCCCAGCATAATTCTACCTGGCAGCCTTTTTTAACCCCTATTCTAACACATCCACCTCAATTCCTTTGTGACTACACTGACCTGCAGAACACCTCTCTATCGGGAACCCACAGCTACCAAATTAGGCTGAGACCAAAGTATTGAACCTTCATTCTCTTTCCTGTCCTCCATTTTGGTCTTTCCACTCTTATCATTATTCTTGCTGCAACCTGCCCAAAACAGGAGACCTTCCTTCCAGTTTACATCCCCTTGGGACTCCGGGTGTTGGTACAAACCCAGGGTCTCACTAGTTTTTCAAAGTCACCCCTCTCAAGCTTGTCCATCTCCATTCCTTTGTGACTCTGCCAATCAGCAGAACAGCTCTTTCTATGACAGATCTCAGAGCTACCACTGGTGGGAAGATTAAGTGGTACTAAAGGACTCCAAATTCCATGCTTGGTTAAGACCCAGATTTGACAAATGTAACCAAAGAACAGAACACCTATCCAACAAAGACAAGACCAGATATCTACACCAAGAAACAACTCAATAATAAATACTCCACATGCCTTGACCGCAGCACAAAAACACAAACATGAACAGCCAATATGCCTCCTCCAAAAGGCAGCAACTCCAGTGTAGTTCACCAAGAAAAGCAATTTAGCCAAAGTATAACACAAGGATTTTAAGATAGTAATCATGAATATGTTTAAAGACCTTAAAGATGATATAAATAAATGCCTTAATGAAAAATATGAAAACAAAAAACAGTTGAAATAATGATAACAATGCAAGAATTTAACAAAATGAATCACTAAAGAAAACCCAAACTGAAATAAAACTGGAAATGAAAAATTAAGGATGTTAAACAAAAACTTCTCATGTAAGCCTCATCAACAGAGCACAAGACACAAAAGAAAGAATTTTATATCTTATAGAAATAAATATATCAGTCAAAATAAAAAAATGAAAAAATAATAAACAAACAAACAAATAGCCAGGCACAAAACATCCAGCAAACTGGAACACTTTGAAAAGAGCAAATCCATGGATAATAGGAAGAGATGAGGAGGAGAAAACTGGGTCGAAAGCACGGAAAATATGTGCAAGAAAATAATAACAAAAAATTGCCCAATCTAAAGTAAGAGATGTCTAACTAAGTACAAGAAGCATGCAAGCATGCAGAACACCAAATTCACAGGACTTGAAAAGAAACTCCCCATGACTGATAAAAATCAAGACAGTGAATGAACAGGACAAAGAAAGGATATTAAAGGCGGGAAGGGGAAAAGGCCGTACAAATGCAGACATATTAGGATAACAACTGACTTTTCAATGGAGACTTTAAAGGCCAGAATGTCCTGGACTGAGAGACCGTGGATGCCAGCGAAACAATCAATCACAATGGATGGAGAAAGAAAAACATTTCACAATAAAACCAAATTTAAGCAACTTCTGAGTACAAATCCAGCTCTATATAAGGAACTAGAAGGAAAATTTCAGTCTGAAGAGAAAGATAACTACACCCAAGAGAATACAAGGAATAAATAATCACAGAAGTTAAACTAAACAGGGGAGAGGAGACCCCAGACTACCACAACTAACAGTAGGAATTAATACATATTTTTATTAATAAATAATATATAAACTATATGTAAATATAAATATACATAAATATAAAAAATAAATAAATATTATAAAATAAATATATAAAAACAATAAATACATAAATATATAAATGAAAATAATATATTAAAAAATAAATATATAAAAAAGAAACAGACTAACAGACTGGATTAGGAAATGGGATACATCATTTTGCTGCATCCAAGACACACACTTAACATTAAGGATTGGTGTCACCTTGGTGGGAAATAAGGGGAAAAAGGTATTCCAGGCAAATAGAACCAAGAAGTAAGCTATTTTATTATCTGACAAGAGAGACCTCAAACCAAAACTAAGCAGAAGAGATAGGAAGGGCAGTAAAAACGCAAAGGAAAAATCCACGGGGAGGGTATTGCAATTCTAAACATTTATGTATCAAACATAATGGCACCCAAGTTCATAAAAGAAACACTACTACAGCTAAAATAATATAATAATATATTATTATATAAAATATATATTATATATTATATATTATAATATATAAATAATAATATAATAAAATAACCAGATGGATTTACAGAACAGTCCACCCTGATACTAAACAGACTTTCTCTTCAGCAGGCCATGGAACTTTCTCCCAAACTGACTACATATTAGGACAAAAAAGAAGTCCTAAGGGGCAAATTCATAGCCAATGTCAAAATAGTGGAGAAATTTCATATTAACAATGTAAGCACACACCTGAAAGCTCTGGAAAAACCAGAGGAAATAATGTCCAAAAAAAAAAAAAAAAAGATGGAAAAATAATCAAGCTCAGAGCTAAAACCATTTTAACCCAGCTACAAACTGAGCATCCCATGACGGACATTTGCCAGCAATATAAACTGGTGCGATATTGGCAAAAATGTCACAGAGGTATCAACAACTTTAAAAAATTGGATTTAAGGCCCATTCTAGAGATGATACCAATATCTGACACTGCTAAAGTGGTCAAGAAATGAAGACTAGATATTTCTATGGCCCTATGGGAAAAATTATGACAATTATGATAATAATAATAAATAATAAACATAGTAATAATAATAAACAAAAATTATGACAAATTATGGCAATAACATGACTCCTAATGACTTATGATCAATATACACATCCAGCAGAGTGCTGCTTGACCTCATCAAGGAAGCTTCTTCCTGCAGTAGATGGTAATTAATAAAGGGATCACAATGGACGATGTGCAGAGAGTTGAGAGCACTCAGGCCTACATCAACCCCTCCCCTCAAGCTCAGAAATCCATGCAAAAGAGGAGCCACAGACTGTGGATGACACATGACTCCAAGGAGAGAGAATGTTCCGGAAACAACAGGACTGATCTACACCCGACCTCACAGAGACAGTGTGACAGCATATGTAAGACCTGCACATGTTCAGACCAGACAAAATCCAGAAACAGAGAAGGAAGTGGACACAAAGTCCCATCCCTAACCAAGAAGCTACGTATAAATGATACCTGAGGGAAAGGGAAAATCGGTTGTTTGCAATGGAGGACCACAAGGTATGTCAGCCACGCTTGAGGGCAGGACCCAGGCCCTGGAGTAGTAGGCCAATGCAAAAGGGATTCCCTGTTTTCTTCTTGTTGTTGTTTTTGGTGTATTCTTTGCTTTGTTATTTTCTGTTTCATTGTTTTTTCTCCTTTGTTGTCTGATTTGATTTCCTATTTTTTTTGTTTTTCTGTTTTGTTGAGAAAGAAAGCATGAGGTTAGGTGGGTAGGGAGGAGAAAAGTGTCTGAGAGGAGATGGGAGGAAAGGATATGATCAAATATATGATGATATATACTGATTAATGATGATATATAATGATCAAAATAAACTGTATGAAAAAATTTTAATTAAGAAAAAAGATTGGAAAGGTGAAATACTATGCTGACAAACTGAGCTACAATAACATGGAACTAGTAAAATAAAAAGTTAAATGTTAAAAGCAATTGATGTAAGTTGAAACTTACATGACATTAAACTTAGTTTACTGAATGGTATATTTTCTCTTTGATGATATGTAAGATTTCTTCCTCTGATATGTGTTGAAAGGGTTTCAACATCCGTCGTCTCCACTGGCAACACACAGCGAAGAGAAATGAATTCATAACAGTGTTTTATATGCTATTTTCTAAAAACAAAAATGTATACTTTGAAATTTTTAAAAAATGTGACACTGACATAATAATACGCACTGGGTGGTACTTAATAAGAATCACTTTAGAATATCCTTTTTTTAAAATCAAAGTATGATTAAACAAGTTCAAGTCCCAACATGTAATCAACTAAGTTTTGCAGACTGTCTGAAACCTGTTTATCACTGTTGGCAGCTATACAGTACAGCAATACGACAAAAAATTTTTTACTGCTGAAAACCATATTGGCTTTGCTACATCTCAAGACTTGGATTTAGAAATGAAAAAAAATGGCTACTATTGAAACATCAACAACAACAACAACAAAAACCAAAACCAAAAACCCAGCATGGAGACCAGGAGGAAGCGGTCCAGTCCATACAGCATGTGCTAAGAGTCCAAGTTAGATTCTCAACAAGGCAAAGAGGAGAAACAGGAAAATGACAAAGATCTGAGTACAGCCCAGGAATAACGCTACTGTGTAAATTAAGCTAACCATTTAAATTAACCCAGTTAATTAAAATTAACATAATTATCACATTTATATTTTCCAAGCAGGGATATGAAATACTCACCTTTTCACCTGACCTACGTCAGGATTATTTTCTGGTAAGACCCTGATGCCCCCACCATAGCTGGTCCCTCTGTGAAGATGAAACTCCAGCCTTATCAAAGAAGTCATGGACTATGAATTAACTGCCTGAAGTTTGACATGGTGGCTGTAGATTCTAAGAAAGCTTTCAATCTTTCTTAAATATCATTTAAGAAGGTCATTTCAGAAAAGGGGACTAATTAAAACAACTTCTGACATTTGAAGACTTAATAACCAACAGGAGGCAACAATCACAACAACAAAGGACACTGTCTACCCAGAGGATAGTGACAGCAGGGCAGCATTGTGCCCTGGTATCAGCTTCACGGATTCCACAGCATTGACATAATGAGTATTACTATTAAAAAATGACATCATGAAGTGGTACGTTGACATAATAGAGTATTACTCAGCTATTAAAAAAATGACATCATGAAGTGGTAAGTTTACATAATGGAATATTACTCAGCTATTAAAAAAATGACATCATGAAGTGGTAAGTTTACATAATGGAGTATTACTCAGCTATTAAAAAAATGACATCATGAAGTGGTAAGTTTACATAATGGAGTATTACTCAGCTATTAAAAAATGACATCATGAAGTGGTACGTTGACATAATAGAGTATTACTCAGCTATTAAAAAAATGACATCATGAAGTGGTAAGTTTACATAATGGAGTATTACTCAGCTATTACAAAGGATATCATGAATTTTGCAGGCAAATGAATCAAATTAGGAAAAAATCATCCAGAATGAGGTAACCCAAACCCAAAAAGACAACTGAAGGTGGACTGGAGCATGATGGGAATGGGAACAGGAGGGATCAGGTTTGGGGGAAGAAGGCTGGAAGGAGAGAATATAGGGAGAGTGTCAGAGACTACTGAGGCCAAGCAATTTATGCCAAAGACATTGTGGTTGAGACTTCAAGATGTTGATGTCAAAACTGTTAGACATGTATCAGGAAAGTTCCATACAGGGAATGGAACCAACCCAATACAGAGAGATTGCAGGCAACAAAGCTGGAAGGTCTGAGGCATCTAAGCCTTTTGAAACTGAAGTCCCAGATAGCAGACATGTAGCTACAGAATTTTGTATTTGCCCTGCTGAGTTTCAGTTTTGCTTTCCTCTGTATTTCCTCACTATGCACCCACACATCCTTTTTGGCGGGTAATGTATATTCTGTTCCAAGGTATATAATATTTTATTTTTTCACAGGGAATCAGAGTTAAGATATTGACATGAGTCTCAGGAGAGGCTTTGGACTTTTGAACAGCTAAAGCTATGGGGACTTTAAAAAATTATATATTTTTATTTTATGTGTATATGTTTTTGTACCACATTTGCAGGAGTGAGAAGGGAGAGTCAGACCAACTAGTAATGGAGTTACAGTCAGTTGTTAGCCATCATGACCCTGACCCTGACCCTGACAGTAAACCCTGACCCTGACCCTATTCTGAAATGTGAAGGTTATATTCTTGTGATTTAAAAATTTTTTTTTCAAGATAGGATTTCTTGGTTTCTCTGTTGTAATGCTGGCTGTCCTGGCACTCACTCTGTAAACTAGGCTGGACTTGAACTCACAGAAATCTGACTCCCTCAGCCACTTTAGTACTGGAAATAAAGGTGTGTGCCACCACTGCCCAGCTGTTCTTGTGATTTTAAAACATAGACAAAGTTCAGTATATTTTCCCAAAAGTTCCAGCAGATGTCAGCAAAATGCAGTGATAAACTAATTGTGCAGTAGAATACCAGATATCTAATGACTATAGTGAGAGCTGAATCAACTGCTTAACTTTTTATATGGATTACTTTTCTACATCTCTGTTAGGGGGAAGATAGCTGGCAAGATGTGGAAGACTCAAATTTCAGAGCAGATATAAAAATGTTCTGAACTCGACTCAGGGAGCTACACACAGAAAAACCTCCAAGGTTACTGTAGTTCAATCTTGAAGACAGTAGCATATACCATACCTGATCAAGAATACCTTCAGGTCCCTTTCAGCTTGAGTGAACTAATACATAATGTTTTTGTCTTTAGTTTGCTCTCCTTTTCCTTAAGGCAATTTCTAAAACACCTGTATTCTTTCAGTCCCTTTGATGTGTATTATCTTTACATTTATTTTTGATTATCAAATGACATCCACTCATATTTATGCAGTGAAGTGTGATGTTTTGATTCAAGTCTATATTGGGTGAAAATTAACCCAGGCTAATTAGAACATACGTAATTTTAGCAGTTCTTTACAGTGAGCATATTTAAAATCCTTCTAATTCTTTCCATTAATAATATATTACTTTTAGTTATGTTCACCTACTTTTGCTCTCGTAGATGTTGAGATTAGACACTAAGGAGAGCAAGAGGAAGTGTGACAGGCAGAGATCACAGAAGTAAAGTACCATAGTTAGATGGAAGAATAAGTTCTAGTATTTTATAGCAATGCAACTAGTTTTTAAAGCTTCTGGTTGGTTTTACATCTCAGGGTTTTCTCCTTTGAGGGATAATCAGGAGGAAAAGGACCCTATGTCGCAATTCCTATGAGAGAATGGGATCTTAACTTCAGTGATTTCATCTCATGCATAGTTGCATCACTATCTTCAGAACAGAAGACAAGGCAGTGTAACCTTTGTGTAACCCAACTGACAAGCTTGGAAGCTGTGCTGCTCACCTGGGAAGAGAGATCCTCAACTGAGGAATTGCCTCCATCAGATTGGCATATTATTAATTGATCATTAATGTAGGAGGGCACAGCCGCTGTAGAGAGTGCATTCTTAGAATAATATTCTTCATGGTAAAACCAAATTGCCGCTCTTTTACTGGAAAGAGAATAATCTCACAGTATATGTATGCCATTTCTCATATATATATATATATATATATATATATATATATATATATATATATATATATATATATATATATAGTGTGTGTGTGTGTGTGTGCGATATGAAATCATTCTCTTATATTTTCACGTCAAAATGAAAGGATTTCTTTTTTAGTTTTCTTTTTATTTTATGTGTATTGGTATTTTGCCTGCATGTATGTCTGTGTTCAAGTGTGTGGTGTGCATTATCTGTAGAGACCAAAGTGGAAGTCAAATTCCATGGAACTGGACTTGTAGATCGTTGTTAGCCACCATATGAGAACTGAGAATGAAACCCATATTCTCTGAAAGATCAGCCAGTGCCTTTTACTGCAGAGCCACTTCTCCAGCCCCTGAAATGAAAGTTTTATTGTAGTTATTAGCCACTGGGGGTTCACCTGGGAAGACAGGGATGTATATTCATAAGTCTAAACACTGCCAGACATCAGCAGAGACCAGACTCCATAGTGGAACCTGGAGCATTGTATTTTTATTGATTCAGAACTCCTCAGGTGTTCTAGTGATGCCATGTGCAGATAATTAACAATCAACATCCCCCATATAAATCCAACAGCTGTAGACAATACGAAATGCCAAAAGCCTAGGTGGCCCCTTACCTATTTTCCATTTTCTCTATCCAACTCTCCCATATCCCTCCCAGTCCTCTCTCTTAATTTACACCCACTCCTAAATTCATGATTTAAAAAAAATCCTAACCTATGAAGTAAAAATAATGTTGCCCATATATGCATGGCTATGGGACCACTCACTGGAGCATTTGAAATCTACCAGTTGCCACACCTTCAAAGAAGAATGACTTTCGATGATCAATTGCCTATAGCTCTTAAATCAGAGGTGAGTCCTGGAGACTATCTTCCCTACCTATAAGGACATTTTGTTTAGCTTGATTTTCTACAGGAAAACACAACTGATGTGAATGTATATGTGTAACAGCCATGACATGCCAGGAAGCCAGTAATTTACAGAATTTCTCCCTACTTTCCAGCTCTTACATTTTTTCAAAGATTTATTTTTAAAATTAAATTAAAAACTAATGTTTTAAATTATGTGTATATGTATGTGGGTGTCTGCATATGAGTAGCATGCACATGAGTGCAAGTGCTCACTAAGGACAGAAAACCATATAAGAAAAGTCTTAGGAGTTTGTAAACTGCCTGACTTGGGTGCTGGGAGCCAAACTCTCATATTCTGAAATAGCTGTTAGTGCTTTTAAATATTGAGCCATATATTTAGACCAAAGCTCTTACATTATTTACACCTCCTCTTCAGTGGTGTTTTCTGAGCCTTGGCAGGGTGTGGGAAGTTGAAAACACTGTCCTATATACAACTGAGTACTCAGTCTCTTATTCTTGACACTGACAAGTCATGCACCTATGAATTGACTGCAGACTCCACAGTTAGCAAAAGTGATGTCATCATGGGGCAGGTCCAGGCGGCCCAAGGCTTAAGTTTATTGGAGAGTCAACTCAGAACCCAGGATGTGTTGTCCAGGGTCTCAGTGTACCTCTTCCCCTATCTGCTGTATCCTTAAGCCTGGGTATGAAAATTGATGGGACTGAGACCCCACATCGACCAAGTTCCATTTTCTTATCATTTTCTTATCATTATGTCGAGAAACGGTTTTCCAGGAGCAGTTGAAAACACACCAGTCCTCTCTCTGTTTGTAGGTATCATAAACTTGGGATTTCCAACCGTGGTTGGTCTTAAGATAAAGATATGAGATACTCAGACTGCCATCTAGCTCCCAGTCTGAGGAATACACTTTTTTTTTTCTTTTTTTCTTTTTTAAAGATAGGCTGCAGGAGTTGGGAGGTGGGAGGGTAGCAACAAATCCAACTACATCTGATTAAATTTTGTTGACTGTCTCACTATCCATCCAAAAGTCTCAGTTTTTGTTTCCTTACATTGAGGAATTAGACAGGATATATGTATAAGTGCTTTTTTGTATTGGCTTCATTGTAGACTCCATTATTTTACCCTTAGGTTTTTATTTTGCTTTGATTTTTGTTTTTTTTTTTTGTTTTTTTCTGTAGATGCTCATTTCAGTTTCCTTTGGAATAAGATTATTGTTATTTTTGTTTTTTAGGCATCTTGTTAGGTAGCTCAGGCTGGCTTTGAATTCCTTATGTCCTTCAGCTTGAGACCTTGCCTCTACCCCTGAAGAGCTGGGAGTGCAGGTCATATGCCACCAGCCTGACCAGAATAAGAGATATGAGTAACACACGATGCCAAGGCTTCATAGAAGATATAACTTTATTAAATTCAACTAGGGGAAGGAGTACTCTGGGGGTGATGTTCTTATTCTGAGAACAAGATACTGTAATCAGGAAGGAGAAGGCATCTGAGGACCAGTATCTTCACCTTCCAAGAGGATGAAAATATTGCTAAGTTGCCAGAAAAATCATCAAGAATCTTCTTTTTCCTGAAACCTATGGAGAAAGAAAGGACTTGTTATAGTTAACCAAAAAGAATTTCTAATGGTATGAGTTGAGACAAAACCCATGAAGGACTTTTTCTTATGATAGGGATGGGTGAGCTTCAGCCAAACAATCTTCCCACCCTAACCTTAAGGTAACTAAGATCTACAAAGAATATAATTACCCACTAGGGACATTCTAGACTTCAGGGAATGCCTGAGTCTTTAGAGTCCTCATGTTCAATGGTATAATTTTAGCAGATAAAACTTTTAAACCTTTAAATCATTTGAAGGTCACTTATAATGTATATCCAGTGTAAATAGAGATAGCTGTTATTCATAGATAATTATAAAAAGAAAAATATTTTAAGATACAGGCAATATATTCTCAAGTATTTTCAAGTCCTGGTTGGTGAAATTCACAGTTGTGTAACTCAGAGGTATGGGGAGATGATGACATAATGAAGAATTCCGTGATGGCATCTCATAGATGTAATACTGGTGATTTCTATTTTATTTTTAGTATATTCCATCTTCACTATTCAGTTGAGTACAACTCAGTTACAAACTGAAAAATATTAAGTGATTTAAAGTAGCTTGCTGTGGTTATACTTGAAGATTTGAGTTCTGGTTAATAATTGTATTTTATTTTAATTTATTTCCTTAAATTTATAATGAATGAGCAACTACAAGATGATGGATATATTTGTATACCTAGTTAATATGTCTGGCACTGTTCATATAGATCTTCTACTATGGAGAGATAAAAGGCACTGCTGTGAAAATGAATGCCTGGGTTTATAGTTAGAAACTCAATGGCAATGAAGAAAGAATGAGTCCAGGGGTAGAAGGCAGAGGAAAAAGCTGGCCTGTGCATTGGCCAGTTATGGGTCTGCATCAACCACTGATAACTGAAATAAGCTTCTCTGATAAAGGCTGAGAGAAGCACTAATATATGGACATAAAAATAAGTATTTGGCAGGCAGTTAGGCAACATGTTCATGTAGCAAAATAACAGTAGTAGGTTCTCTTCTGGGGTCTATGACTTCCCAGCCACAGAATCTTGAGCAGGTTTACGGTACCAAGTATGAGTTCTCAAATCTAATCTGAAGGTAGTTGATTATCCCATAACATTCATGACATTATTTACCTGTGAAAAAACCTTGCCTTGAAGGTTGGTATTGTAGCTTCCAGGGTCAGTAAGACTGTTCTAGCCCAATTGCCTGCATCACACCTTCTAATACTATATATAATAGCCAACAGGGATGAAGTTTCAAGTTTGGTTCCAATTTAATTTCTCCATGCCCTGAAATCAAAATTCATTGTATCTCCAGCAATAGAAATTTGCCAATTAGTGATGAGCAACCAAAAGCAATGGTGACAGTCTATGTTGTTTGGGGGTATTTTTTAAGAGTGACACTGTTGATGTTTGATGGTGTCCTGAGCATTAGGGGGGTGTTTGGAGACATTTCTGGCTTCCATCCAAGATTGAATATGTTTTTCAAAAGAGAATGGAAGAAAAAATTTCCTCAGGCAAAATGTTTCAAGACTTGTTTAACCAACAATGAATATCTTTGTACAGATTTTTCTGCAAATTTTCAAGAGTAGGAATATTTCTGTTAAGTCCCTAGAAATAGGAGTTGCTAGAATCAAGGGGTTGTAGATCTAAATTTAGACTAGACTAAGGTTACCTTCTAAAAAAAGGCTGAACTGGTTTTCTCAATCAGGAAATTCCTGACATTATGAATGATGATACTTCAGTAAAAAACACTGGTATTTCCTTATATGGACCTCTGTGTAAGTTCTTGTTTGATACGCACAGAGCCTCACTTGTCTTCTCTGGAAGAATTCCATGCTAGGTAGAGTCTCATTCTCTGTTGCATCTCTAAAGTACATTTTAAAGAATCTCACTTATTTAACCTCCCCCAAAGCCTCATCCTTCAGATTCTTTCCCATTGGCCACTGGCTCTGGTCCTGAGTCCCTATCTTCCTGACATTCATTGTACTCTGCATTAGGACATCTCTGAATGATATATAATATGTCTTGCATTGATTATTTGTGACAGAAAGAATTTCTGGACATGGGTATCAAACTGCCTTCTAACTATTTAAGTTTACACTTCTGGATTAGTGTTGTTTCCAGCCTTGGTCAGAGAAACTTCTCTTTGCAGTAGACTCATAACTGGGTCAAGAGCTAAGATTAAGTTGACTGCCTGGCCCTAAACAGAATGTGTATATACCCCTTTCAAAGCCCAGGGAGCAACATAGAAGAGGGTGTAGCAACAACGTAAGATTTGGAGGATGATAGGGAGAAGTGCTACAAAATACTCCCCCCTCCATTTTTTAAGACATGACACTGCCAGCCATTGTACACACAGTAGCTGCTGTTACTTTAGGAAGTGGAAGTAGCCCTAGGGGAATGAAATCCTGAGTGTCTGTGTATTGCTGAGTGACTGGCCATGTTGAGGACTCCAATGCCTCATCCCCACAGGAGTGGCAAAGCCTTACCTGGGTGGGGCTCAAAAGGAGTCTCATCTTAAAAGAAATGCACCAGTGGTGGTAGTGCTGTCTTTTTTTCCAGGTGACTGCAAGTTTAAATTGGAATGCTTGGGTTGGTATGGGAAGGGCATGTTGTGCTTCCATTTCTGCCTATATTCTGTCAGAGCTTTCCTCAGGGGTCAGAGTACAAGTGTTTATGGAAGAGTGACCAGTGTGTGCAAAGAGTGACTAGCTTCCTCCTCCCATATGTTTGCAACCTGAGGACTGCTCTTCTACAGAGGCCTCCCACCAATATTAGCTGTCTCCTCCCTGTACCAATATTAGCTGTACCCAATAAACACACTGATGTTCTAGGCTCCAGGTTCAAGGTTTCTGGTGGTAGTTGGTACACTCCATGGATAGCAGCAGACCTCCACCTGATAGCAGTTTTCCTGTGAGTGTGTCTGTCCTTTCTTCATTTGCCTGCCAGCCCTTCTCAGGGGTCTGGGATCCAAGCCACATATGTAGCAGCATGTTCCTGACATAAAACCTACACAAGACCAGGCTGGTCAACATTGCATTGTGGGTGGGAGAGGGACTCATGAGCCCCACCCCTTCCTGAGAAGCCATTGACAGTTAATGGTTGCTGAGAGAAAGGAAGTCATTTTTTTCAGTGCTATAGCGACTCTTAAATTGCCCATGCTCCAGTAAATAACTACAGATCCAGGCTCATGCAGGCAACTCTAATTAAATTCAGTGGGCCTCAAAAAACCAAAACAAACACATAAAAAGGACATGAAAACTGGAGAGGGGCTCCTTGGGAAGAAGAAGGAATTTGGTAGGGGCAGGAGAGGGATGAAAGAGGGAAATGGGTAAAAATTACCAAGATGCATTACATATATGTATGAAGCTGTCAAAGAATAATACTTTTTAAAAATTTAAAAGATACTCTAAAAAGGAAAGCAAGCAGTTCTGGTTTTTCCCTGATAGGCAATTGGAGTTGACTTAGCTGACTATGGAGCACAATCTGAGCTGGAGAGCAGTAGAGGCTGGGACACAAGGACTGGGAGCAGTATGGTTCCCTTTCAGCTTTAGGAATAAGTATCTTAATTTTATTTCTCAGATTAAAAAAAAGATTTAAAAATTTAATTTTATATATATATATATATATATATATATATATATATATATATATAAAGGTGCCTTCAGAGTAGAGATGATGAATGTTGGATCTCCTGAAGCTGGATCTACAGGTGGGTATGAGCCACCTAACATGGATGCAGAGCCAAATTCTGCCCCTCTGCAAGAGTAATATGTGCTCTTAACTGATGAGCCATGTCTCCAGTGTCCATCCAGCTCTCAGATTTTTGATTTAACCTTTTTGATTTTTGATTGTTGAGGTTACCTTGAAGGCAAGAATTTTATGGGTTGGCCTTAGTCGAATCCACCAGAAGTCCACTAGTCCACTGTTTTAGTGCAACGTACACGCAGTAACAGTACACTTGCAACTTAAATATGGATAGCATCATTAAACCAATAGGGATGGAGAGATGGCTCAGTGTTTAAAAGTGTGTACTGCCTCTGTAGAGGACCTGAGTTTGGTTCCTAGCACACATGCTGGGCAGCTCATAACTACCTCGAACTACAACTCCAGGGGGCCTGACACCCTCTTTTGGATTCCATAAGTATATGCACTCAAACATAAACACACCTACACAGACAAACAAACATACACATAATTAAAAGTAGTAAAAATATATCTTAAAAGAAATGCACCAGTGGTGGTAGTATTGTACCACCAGGTACATTGCAGCTTTAAACTGGAATGCTTGGGTTGGTATGAGAAGGGCATGTCATGCTTTGATTTCTGCCTATATTCTTGACTCTGTGCCGCTGTACATGAGCTAATGCTAGCTACTGCTCAAAGGGCAGTCATGCCTTGTCATTGTGAAAAAATACCTGAGCAAATAGATTCATGGGAGACAGGACTTATTTTGGCTAATAGCATTTGACATTTCAGCCCAGGCCTCTCAGCTCTGTTACTGGGCCTGTAGCAAGACAGTGCATCATGTCAGAGCAGAGCAAGGCGGTGTATCATGCCAGAAAGATGTAGAGTTAGAAAACTGCTTTCCCATCACAATCGTGAAGCCAGAGAGGACTGGGAGGAACGATCTGGGAGTAAGATAACCCCTTTCCTCCAACTAGGCCCCATCTCCTTGTAACCCACTAGGTCATTAACCCATCTTAGGGTTAATCTGTTAACGAAGCTAGTGCCCTCATGATCCAGTTATACCATGGGCAGTTGGGTTCTAAGCCTTCAAAATACAATTGCATACATGTTAGTGTGTTCCTGTGCTACACTTAAGGAGACACAAACAAGGGCTAGAACTGTTCAGGATTCAGCCTTATAAATTCATCTTTCCCAGTCTTCCCTGCCTCTGCCTATATTGTGCTCTGTTCTTGCAATGATTTCTCCTGTGTCCTGGAGACAAATACAGCACGGCTGACAAGTTTTTTTTTTGTTTGTTTTTGTTTTTGTTTTTGTTTTTTTCTCCTCCCAAGACAGGCTTTCTCTGTCTGGCTGTCCTGGACTTGCTCTGTAGATGGCTGGCCTCAAACACAGAGATCTCAAGTTCCTAGATTAAAGGCATGCACCACCATGCCCTGTCTGACAAGTTTTACTGTGTCTCTTTTTGTTCTAGTTTGAGCAAGTTTTGTGTTCAAATCTGGATGATGGCTTCTATTTTTGACCTAGGTGTGCTGGTACTAAGAACCTAAAGTCCTCAATTAATGCATAGTCTCAATGGCCTACCCCTGCTGGAGGTAAGGGTGTCCTGGTTGTTACTACCTGCTATAACAGAAACACAGTGCAATCTCAGCTGCCCAACACAAATGATGCTTAGGTTTTGGTTCACAAAACAGTCACAAACTATGTTCAGTGCAATGACACAGGAACCTAAGCTCCTTCCGTTTTTTTCTCTTCCAACATTTTAATCTTAGGAAAGAGAAGGGGAAAGAAATGGAGGAGATGGCCTCATTCTGATCTGTAAAAGAGCCAATAACTTCTGAGTCCTTTTTTGTAGCAATAACTAGCCACACGGGCCTAGATGCCAGGTACTGTGGTTTGATTATGGGTCCTTTCCTCCAAAGATGCCTGTATTAAAGCTTGGTATCTGGGGTCATGCTTTTTGTAGTGTTGTGGACTTCTAGAGGGAGATCCTTAGGTTACTGGGGGATTGTGGATCTCTTCCTATACTCTAGAGATAAAATGTGAGAACATATGCTCCTGATTTTGTCATGTGGTATCCTTATCAGAGGTCCAAACCATGCTTAATCTTAGACCTGACCTTTCCAAACCCTGAGCTAAACAAACCTTTCCAAAAAGTAGCTGCTTCAAAGATGTTGTGACAGTAATAGAAAGGTAATACACATGGGTTGCTGAGAAATGTAGCCTTTAGCTGAGGGAGCACCTTCTCTAAAATAGGTTCATATCATAGAAGGGAAACATATAATAGAACAAGCATTAAGCCACTTCTGGCATAGGGTCTGAGGAGAGAATGGCATCAGTGGTTACCTTTTTGTTCTGCATGAAGAAATACTCAGTCATGTGCCACTGAACAAGGGGGAGGGGTTCTTGTGAGAAACATATTCTTGGGCTATTTGATGGTAGTGTGAACATCAGTGCCCACTGGTGTTACCACGACTACAGTGTCCCTAGGAGTTACTATCTCATGGGACCACCTGTTGCAAATGTGGTTCATTGGTGACTGAGGTGTCCATTTTGTGACTTATGGCTGTATGTTACTAAGCAAGATTTTGCTCAGAGATTATGGTAATTGAGGCTTAATGTGGGAATGGGTGAGGAGAAATAGCGGCTTTAGGTTACCTTCGGTTGAATTTGCCTGTTTGTACTCTTGGTGTAACTACAGACCCTTCCCTAGTGTCTCTCCCTTTTCCTCTTTCCTAGAACCTTAAAGCAAAGTCACGGATAAATGGGAATGGACTTTCAGGACTCCCTCCTCACTTCTCTCCAAAGTGGTTGATTTTTTGATGATTTTGGCTAGAGGGTGGGCAGGACTCCAAGGTACTCTAATAAAGGCAGTTGCATCCTCCCTTCCTGCTTCGGATGAGGAGGGCAGGGCGGGAGTGGGAGAGCAGCTATCAGGGAGAAGAGGAACTCAGGGAATCAATAAATTTGAAAGCCAGAGGAGCTGTGCCAGGGTGGGGGTCGGGGTGGAGGTGCCGGATGGCGAAGGCAGCAGCTTACTTGCGGAGGTGTCCTCCCTCAATGACGTCAGAGGCGGCTACTGTTGCCCTGGTAACTTCACCTGATTCAGTGCTGTGGGTGTATGTGCTGATTTCAAGGCTCTCTCCTTTAATGAGGAAGAGCTAAAAATGAATCTCACTATCCCATAAAAAGCATGGTAGTCACAAGGCGCTACTAACCAGTACTCAGCAGTGGGTGGAGACAACCAGGGGAGTGGGTAATGCTGGTGTGACCTGAAGGACTATAAGGGACAAGATTTCTTTCCCGAAAACCTTTAGTGTTCTAGAAAAAGGTAAACATGGGTTCACCACACAAAGCCCTTCATTCCCACCGTTTCGCAGGACATTTCCTATTGAATCATGTGACATATTGCCCTGCAGTCCTGCTCTGGGACTGATAGCTCCAGAAATATCACAGAGCAGGGATCCATGAGATAACATTGTGACAGAGACCTCGGCAAGCAGTCCTCAAGGCATAAGTTTTATTATGTATTCACCTTAAATGACTATGCATCCCTTAGTCTGTTTCTGATTTGCAGAAATATTTAAATTTACAACTTGGATTACATGTGAGAAATAGGCATTGGTAACTGAGGGCTGTTCCACCACACTGATCTGGAGAATCTGCTGCTTCCTGGCTGTGTGGTCTTGACCCAGTTAACTGTCATGACTGACCTTGAGGGCATTTGTGAAAACTGAAGTCTGTTCCATAGAATTTTAAGGAAATAGTGACATAATGCATGTAGTGTGCTTAGTGCACTAGATAGGTACTCAAACTCATGAAAGCTATTTTTCCCATTTGGAACAATTCTTAAAATGCTCCTGGTGGAGGGCTGACATTGCCATACACTTAGGCTTTGAACAAATTAGGGGGAAAAAAGTGCCTCCATTGGCAGAAAAAAAAATGACAGAAGGTTCTCCCTTCATCCTAATGTGGCCTTGTGCAAGGGAGTCCACAGCCTTATGGGCATGCAGCAGGCCTGGCTCTGACCTCTATAGAGGGCATAAGAAACAGTATCCCAGAGTATGGTGCTTTGCCCAGTACCTTGAACTAAAACAGTTCCAGAGCCAGTCTCCCTGACCCCTGTGCTATGGGAGAGATTTGGTGGTGGGGGGGAGTGATCTCAATTATTTTCTTTTCAGCAATACAGTACTTTGAGTGCCTCCCCCGACCCTAAACACCCTAAACACCAGGTCATAGTATTACCAAAGAGGAAAAGCAGTTTGGAGGAGGAGGAGAACATATCCAAAGCCCAAATAAACTGTGCTAGGAAATTGTCTTTTCTTTTGATCCACTCATGTCCTTTAAAACTCAGTTACTGGGGATTGAGGAGATGGCTCAGTTGGTAAAGCACTTGCTATGCAAGGGCAAGGACCTGAGCTTAGATCACAATGTCCATGTAAAAGCTGGACCTAGCAGTATGTCTGTAAGTCCAGAACTGGAGAGGCAGAGACAAAAGAATCCCCCCCTAGGACTTTCTGGCCAGACAGCCTCACTAAATTATCAAGCTTCAGGTTCAGTGAGCGACTCTGTCTCCAAACACAAAGTGTAGAGTGAGTGAGAAAGAGACCATTGTCCATCTCGGGTCTCCAAATATATGTATTTACCCACATGTGAGCCCCACCCACACCAAACTCCTGCACACATGTACACAGTCACATCCACGCACACAAGAAATAATTCTCAACAAACCAAGAAATACAGGGAGGGAGAAACAATAGAAACATGTTTAAAGTCAAATAAAACTCATTTATTGAGCTTGCCCCCACTCCACCCTCCCCTGTAAAGAAGGGTACAGATAAACTCACTGGGTTACTGGGAGCTTACTTTCTGGTCATGTCTTGGTCTTGTAATAAACATGATGCCTTTTTTCCTGTTAATATTGCTTTGTGCCAGTTTATCTTAGTGAGCAATGACGAGCAGCTCAGGGGGCAGAGTGATGTTCCCTTTGTCCCCGTATATCCCACTTCTCTAGTTCCCCAGCAGTTTTCCTAGAAAAAAAAAGCAAGTCTAGGAGAACCATTAAAAATATATGCAATGTGTAAGAGACAGAAGTTTTAAAAACCAGTAGGTGTGACCATGAGGAGCCAGGAGATAGTTCTTTACTGTGGCTCCCTCCTCTGTCACCAGGCTTGCCATCTTCCAACAACAGCCTGGTGCAAGCTGCTGGTAGCAGTTATTCATTAGATGCTAGCAGACCTAGCTGGGGATGATCCAGACTCTTCTCTGATTACCCAGCTGCAGACCTTTGATCATAATTTGGAAACTTCAACTGTAAGCGAATGGCCTCTTCATATGGAGATCTGAGTGGCTAGCACAGAGGTGTAAGTAGGTAGGAAGCAAGGCCTTCACCATTGCAAGGCTTCAGGAAGCAACCTTCCCCCAAAGCAGCACATAAAGGACTATGATCCCATAACTAAAATATCCCACAACAGTGTGGACTTTTTGTAGATGATCTAGAACGTGGAAGACTTTGCAGTTGATTCTGAAACCTCCTCTCAGTGTTGGCTCATTGTGTCTGTTTTTCTCTGTAGTAGGGTTCAGTAAATAAGCATTAGAGTAATTTCCTCAATATTAATTCAATTAATTAATTAATTAATCCAGAACAAACATCACATAACACAGTATGGATGTCTCTGAGATATATAACTCACTGAATGTGTTTCATCATCTCCTAAGGAAGCTTATATTCTACTAGGGGAAGTGACAAAACCCCAAGTGTCATCTGCTCTTGTATGTTGATATGCCAAGGCATTTTTGAATGCTGGGAATTTTATATGCAAACTCTGGATAAGACAAAATTTGTCTGTAGGGAGTTTGTGTTTGTTTCTGCAGACATTAACTGGTGACAAATCACCTTACTCTTGTTTGAGAATGAGATGATTCAGAACTATTTTTAAGTGTTGTGGGAAGCTGTGTAGTTCTTACTCATTTTTACTTCTTGGAGACAGACTTTCAGTTTTGTTTTGTTTTTTGTTTATTTTAAACAATGTCTCTCCAAAGATGTCCATGGTGTTTTGATGTCCAGAATGTGAATGTATTAGGCTACATGGCAAAAGGGAGCTGAAATTACGGATGGTATTAGAGTTACAAATCAGCTGATCCTAAGATGGGAGAATTATAGTGGGTTTTCTGGGTTTTTCCACTCTGATCACAGGACCATTCCACGTGGCAGAAGGAGGACGCAGAGGAGATCAAAGTGATGGTCTATGAGAGGACTTCATTCTGCTGCTGCTGGCTTTGAAGATGGAAGAAATGATCCTCAGCCAGGGAATGCCACCTGCTCCCAAGGAGCCCCCTGAAGACTTGAAGGCCTGTGGTCACTTTGGTTTGGGTTCAGAGAGACCCATGTCAGACTTAAAACCTACAGGACAGTGTGATAACTAAATGCATGTGGTTTTAGGCTTAAATTGTTGGTAACTTGTTGCAATAGGGAACTGATACAAGGAATCTTGGGTGAAAAAAATTCCTTTTATTGAAAATAGATTTTTAATACAATGTATTGAAAATACAGTGGGAGTTCCTGTTCCCATATCTTCCCTATCATATGGCCTCCCATCAGGATCCACACCCTCTCTGTCTCTCCTTAGAAAATAAGTGGGCATCTAATGAATAATAATGAAACAAACTAAAACACAATAATATGAATAAAAAACAAACAAATTGGAATATGGCAAAGCAACCAATCAAGAAAATGAGCCAAATAAAAAACACAAGAAACACATATAGGAACAGAGATACAAATGTTGGCACAGAAAAATGCCATAAAAAACCAAAAAAGGAAGCCATGATATATACTCAAAGATTTGTAAGATGAAAAAAAAAACACACAAAAAATTATAAGGTGAAAAAAAAATTGACACAACATTATGAGAAAGAACCTCCAAAGAAGCCAGTTAGTTGATTCTGTGTTGTCCATCCACTGCTGGTCATGAGGCCTAGCCTTAAGATTGGTTTGTTTCCCTAGTGAGACTCCCTTGGAGAAAACTCAGTTTTCTTTAGCAAATGGCTATCAATTGGGGGATAGCTTCTGAGTTAGGGATGGGGCATCTATCCACTTCTCCTTTTAGCTCTAGGACCCCGTTTGGTGCTAGAAGGCCTTGATTCCTTGATGTCCTACGTCGCTTCTGGCTCTTACACTCTTTCTGCTTCCTCTTCCGCAGAGTTCCCTGAGCCCTGAAGTGAGGATTTTGATGGAGAGATTCCAATCTAGGGCTAGTATTCCAAGGTCTCTTCACTCTCTGAATACTGTCTGGGCTGTGGTTCTCTGTATTTGTTCCCATCTGTTGCAGGAGGGAGCTTCTCTGATGATGGATGATCTATGAGTATAGCAGAATGCTGTTAAGAGTCATTTTATTGCTATATTCCTTTGGAAGAACAGTAATATTTGGATTTTCCCTATGTGCCTAGGATATTTAGTCTTAAGTTCTTGGCCACCCAAGCAGAGTTGATTATGGGTTCCATTTTGTGGAGTGGGTCTTTAATCAAATCAGATATTGGTTGGTTACTCCCACAAGCTTTGTGCCACTATTGCACCAGTATATTCTTGTATATTAAAAGGCAGGCAGGTCATTCTTGTATATTGAAAGTTTTGTATCAAGGTTGATGTTTCTTTTTCTCATTTGGTAGTGTGCAGAGTATCTTCCTGTACCATGAATACTGGTCCATAAGGGTGAAGGCCCTGTGTAGGTAACAGCTCAACTTCTCCATGTTCAATGAGTTGTGTGGATGTTGTCTTCAGCAATGGGGCCTTATGGTCAGTTTGTGGAGAGCCACCAATAGCCTGGGTTGTTTGGGGGTTCCCATAGGGCCTCTTTGGCCAAGAACTTGACTAGATGTAACCCATCTCCAGTACTGGGAGCTTCATTTGGTGATGAGAGATATCCAGTTGGGGCTCTATCTCCCCTGCTATTTGGTGATTTCATTTAGAAATCAAGCTGAATAGCTTGAGTGTTTCATAGACCATGTACATACTGAATCATGAATACCACTGTTTGTCTCTATGGTAACATTAAGTTTCTGAATCCTTTTCTTGTATCTCAGTGTCTTGACTCAGGGATTCTAATTGTTCCTAGCAAATGAACAACTTCCCAGCAACAAGAATTTAGCACTTTCTCTCTTTGCTTCTTTTCTTTTCGGGATCTTTTCCTTTTTCCTTGGGCTGTTTTTTGTTTATTTGTTTGTTTTGGGGGTTTTTTGTTGTTGTTGTTTTGCTTTTTTTTTTTTCTCTTGGGTTCTAATACATGGCTCTCTGGTATTAACAGTTATCAGTGTCTCAGCCTCTGGCCTCAGCTTACCTGTAAATCAGAAGACATATATTTAATAAATAAGAGAATGAGTAAAGGGTAATAGACAGGGTATCCCTGTTGTCACTAATAGCATTTATTAGGCTGGCATAATAGTACTGGCTGGGTGGCTGCCCCTCCCTGACCACTTCCTTGTCTGTGTGATGAGGGCATCAGAGGAGAGGAGCTCTAGGCTTTCCATCTCTTGCCATTTCCAGTTCTAATGCTGCCTCTGTGCTCAGGAGAACACTGTACTGATTGGTTTTGTGGAGGTCTGAGAGTCCTTAGCTACAAGATTTGAAAAAAAGCCCATTAGTGTAGAGAACCAAGCAGCCTGTAATCCAATGATAACACAATTCAGAGCAGGCAGAAAACAAAGATTCAACAGAGATTTAATGCAATGACACAGCTGAATAGTATGCATTTTTGTCTCTAGAAAAATAAAACTTTGAGACTCAATGCTTTTTTTTTTTTTTTTTAACCACAGTTTGGTTAATTAATCTGTGATTAGTGAGGAAAGTTGATTCAATTCACAGAACTTAACAAACTAGCATCACAATGACTTTAAGATCCCAAAGGAATTGCAGGCTAACTGAATGTTTTCACAAGCTGTGGTTTTGATCTGACAATCGAGTTTTTTTTTTCCCCCCTTCTTTTGTAAACAGTGTGGCAGTTACAATGGATGGCACTCATGTCTAGGTTAAACAGGATGAAATTAGGTGTTATTTTGCAGGCTCTGCAGTTCAGTTTTTCTGGGAAGAAAGTCAAGAAAGAAGCAACAAAAGCCCTTGATTACATAAGTGTTAGACAAAGGCAAGGACTCTAACTGAGAAGTCTCACTCTTACTCACCTCTGCCTTCAAAGTGCTCTAGCATAAGGCCTGATACATGGGAGATGCTTAGCCAGCTCTGTGGGTAAATAAGTAAGTGCTTCTTCCACCCACATGTGCAAAGCATTTTCAACACACTCTCCTAGTTCAGACCCTGTGGTAGATACTGGAACTAAAAGATGGGGAAAAATCTATAGCCTTTGCCATGAGAGTGCTTCCAGCCTAACAGGATGGCTGTCACACAATTGTATACAGTAACATGCCAGTCAGGGACAATATCAGGAGGATTGTTGGACTCAGCAGGAAGAACAGATACCTGATCAAAACACCTTAAAGAAAGATGATTTATTATGGCTCACTGTTTTAAAGGCTTTGCTGTTTCTGGGCTAGAAACACAGAGCATCATGGAAGAAGGGTGTGGCACAGCAAAGAAACACAATTCACAGAGGCACAAGAAAGCACGTCTCTGCTTTTGGAATTCCTTCCTCTTCTATTTTGTTCCATCTGACCTCTATTCTACTGGCTAATGGTCCCTGGAAAATCCTCTTGAACATTCCTAGAAGCACAACTTGGTAATCTCCAAGCTACTTTTCAATGTAATCACGTTGACAATCAAGATTAACCAAAGGAGGGGTTGCATTTTCAACAGACATTTGCCAGGAGACCAACTGGGGAAACCACATTCTCCAGAGGAGAGGGATGGTGGATATGAGGATGGAGGTGCAGGAGCAGAGAACCTTTGATAGATGCTAAACAGCTTCCTGTCATAGACATGGGGAGGAGGCAGAGTATGGAGTAAAATTGGGAGTAGTCCAGGGTACCAGTTTAGGCAGCTTTGACTTTGACCTAACAGGAAATCTTTGAAGTCTTTTCTAGGATTCCTGTTACAGGAAGGAATTCTTTCAAGTGGTTTCTGGGTGGCTTGGAGGATACTCAAAGCAGAGACTGTCTAGTAGTCCATGTTGACAGACACAGTTGGAAGACAGTGGGCGAAGGAGGCTTCAGAAAAACAGGAGGAGGAAAAAATTCAAGTCCAAGTTTATTTCTTTGAGCATCCTTTAACCTTCAAAGCGGGGAAATTTTCTCTTTTATGAGGTTTTAAGGAAGAATCACATGAAAAATCTAAGCACATACCATATGCCACATAAGTGCTTAGTAAATATTAGCTGTTCGTTATTCACTTGGGGAGTGATTTTGCAAACCCTGTCTACAGAGGCAGCTGTGGGGCTGGAGAGAAGAGATAAAAAAGACAGCTCTGGTGTAGATGCTGAGTCATGCTGCTTCCCTGGAGCTGGAAGCAAGTTTGTGCTGACATTTGTTGTGCAGAGACCAGCTGACCAGGCCCACTCTGCTGGTCTCCCCATAAATTTCAGATGAGGCCTTGGGCTACTTGATTCTGGGCCATCCTGGACTCTCAAGGAGAGCCAGAAAAACTGGAATTAACCATCAACTAGAGAAGCCAGGTTCTGGCTGACAGAAGCTGCTCCCAAGAATCTGCCTGCCACTGCTCTTTGGCCTGGTGTATCTTTGCACTAAGCTGCTTGATGACTGCTTGTTCACAGGCAGCAGAGCCATGTGGGGCCCTGGTGCAGAGCTGCAGATGTGATCTGCATTGGGAAGGAGATTCAGACATGGGGACAGGCTTCTGTGAACCCCATGTTCACAGGGAGGAATTTGAGGAGACCATGAAAGACCCTTGCCTACTCTTGTTCTTTTGGTCTGAAGGCCCACTATTACTCACTTCCATGGGAAATTCCCCAGGGAAGGATAGTATTTCTAAGAAAGTAGATAATAGTCACAGAAGAAATACTAATAATTATTTAATAACCATGGAGAACCATTTAATATCTGGCCCTGTGCTAGGTGCTTTTTATTAATCATTTTATTCAGTTTTCCAAGTTATATGAGGTCAATATCTTGACACATTGGATATTATAGGATTTGGAGAAGCACAGGAACTTGACTAAGTACGCATAGCATACATCCTTGAGAGAACCAAAGTAAGAGAGCACAGCTAGATGGGTGTGATATTGGGTAATGGATGTTGAGTAGATGCCTCTGGAGGGAGAGAAAAGGAAGAATGAGAGGTTAGAGGAAACACTAAGTTCTAGCCAAGTCTTGTCCTATTATTTCATAATCATTGGATTCACATATTTTCACCATCACACTTTACCACCACCCCCATTCTCTCAGCTCGTATCTGTTTGGGGACATTGAAATGATCAGAGTCAGGGTGTCTAAATAAAACTACCTGAGAAATTTGATTTTATCCAAGTTTATTTAGAGAGGACAAAGCAGATCTTCTAAGGACTGGTATTGGTGACACATAGCTTTTGCACTCCGTGCAAGGCACAAAGCATGGAGCTCAGAAGGTGTTCAATAATGCTCTCAAAGGACCTTTTGTTGAGGAGTCCCAGTGGAAAAGGGGGCTTGCTCACAACCCCTCTGGTCTTCCTGTTTCCAGTGATGAAGTAGTTAATAAGCACTTTGCTTGTACATTCAGGAGGGACCAGAAGAGAATCAAATGCAATTCAACTTCATTGTTTATTAATGAGTGCTGACCCAGCACTTTGGGGTTACTTAAAGTTTGAATCCTAAATTCTAAGTCTCTGTGGGGGAAGTAGGCAGAGAAACTACAGATGGAAAGTACATGCACCGTTTTCAGTGTAAACTGAGAAGACAACCTGGCAGCTCTGGAAAGGCACTGGAAATTCAGAGGTCTTTGCTTTGTACCAGCTTTGTGACTTGAGCCTTTATGTTTCTCATTTGGGCTTCAATCTCCTCATTTGTAAGCTGGGGAACTGGATCTTCCCAATAATTTTCACATGTATTGGTATGATCTGAAGAGCTGAAGTTTGATAGTTTCTTTTTATGAGTTTAGTATAGCATGTTGTATCTGAAGGCACAATCATGAATCTATGTAAAAGAAACAACCCCTAATTGGAGCAAATGGCTTTAGATCTACAGATAGGTAGGCTTTTGGAAGGTTACTACAGAGTCAAAGTATCCCAGACTATACTTTTCAAGATGAATATACCCTGTACTACCTTTGGATTAAAGCTTGTCGCTCTAAGGAGTTCCTGGCAAAATGTAAATATTTAGGTGGCTGTCTTTCCAGTATTGTTAGCACCCTGGACATTTTTATATCTAGAATTATAGACATTTGAAATTTTTAAATCTTTACTCATCTTTACTCAATTTACTCAATCTACACATTCCTTTTTCCCTGGTAAATTCCACCTGAAATTGTAGATGCTGGCACATATCCATTATCCATTTATCAAAAACATCCTTATCCATTTAACCCTCTCCTCCACAATCCAGGAAGAAATGTGTCAGGTGTTTGGCTACTAGGAATACCAGAAAAGCCAGAGGATGGTCAAGAGTGACACAGGATCTGCAGTGTTACTTAGACTGTCCTGAAGGTAAGATCAGCTTAAGCAAACTAGAACCTTTCTAATGCTCTTAGCATGCTCAGGCAGCCGGCTTGAGAGCTGGAGGCCAGAGAATGCTCAGTGTGGGCTGTGAAACTGGACAGAAATAGCACCTAGCAGGTCAGTTCCCACTTTTATTCCATTTTCCCAAGTGCTGAATCCACAGACTTGCCATGTTCCAGGTGAGGGCTAGAAGAGCTGGTAGGTTGAGAGAAACCCTTGGATGAATTTCCAATGTCCACACCAGATTATAATGAAACATCTCAATGCTTGAGTTAAGTCATATGTTTATGGGAGACTGTAGATAAATTTTAAGGAGCTCTGCGGCTTTGTTGTGATGCCTAAACTTCAATTGTGTTTCTTTATTTTCAAAACTTTATATAATACGAATATATTATATTCATATTTTTTATGTTTTTTTCATAATTTATAATTTCAAATGAAGCACTAAGAACTCATTTGCTCGGGAATAATGAGGCTAAAATTAATCTGGTTCTATTTGTGGTGTTTCCTTCAGTTTTTTGAACTTATGACTTCGGTCCACACTCCTGATCACACACACACACACACAAATACCGGAGTCTCCAAAGCTCTGGCAATGACAGTTTTAGCATCTGTGATCCTTTTCTGTGTGGAGCATTTTCTTCCTGAAAATCTCTTTTCTTAAAAAAAAAAAAAAAAGGAAATAATGTCACACTGTTTCTCCCTGGCAGTGCTCAATCCTGCAGCCTCAGCCTCTGAATGCAGGGACCACAGGTGGGCATCACTCTTCCTTTTGACTTTTGAAGCATGGCCACCTTCCGGTCCCTTTTCATCCTCATATTCACAGAAGCTGCTTCTTTTGCCCATTTAAAAGGCCAGTTTCTCCTCGTTGCCGAAACCTGACAGTGAGTGGCTCATTTAAAGCCACTTGGAACACTAGGACCAGATCTCCTGTCTGGAAAATGGTTGCTGGTTCCACGGAGCTGTTGAGACTGGATATTCTTCTAGGACAGACATCAGAGTTTCGAATTCACTACGTCGAAGCTTGGGCTATGCACTCTCCAAAGTTTCTTCTCTCAGGTCACACCACAGGCCTCTCTGCCTCTTTTCAAGGTCTGCTCTTTTCTTCCCTTTCCCAGTTCACACGTTCCACGGCCTCTCCTTGGCGCATCTGTCATCACACCCCAGTCCCCATAGTCCTTCATTGTTTTCTCACGTAGGTTACTATACCCATTCTTTCTGCCTTCCGGTATATATTCCATTCTGAGACTCAGTATCTGAGTTTATCACCTCGCCATCCTCCAGTGGACTTTTCTGCACATGCTTCTTAGTGAAGCCAATCAGGATCTGCCTTTGGTTCAATCTCATCTCTTTGTCACAAACAGTCTTTGTTCTGCTAATATTCCTCAGCCACAATGTCATGTTTAGTCATTATTTATTTATTTTTCTTTTTGTTCTAATTTGACGTTCAATCTTTGGGTTTTCCCAGATCTTCTTCAGATTAGTATTTTAAAATCCTAACATTTTTATAACAAAGGATTTAGATAATTTATATTGAATAAAAGCTAATCTAAGAAAATACTCATATAAATCAATAGTATAAATAACTGGGAACACGTAGACACCAATAAATGGGAAACATGATGTATGACTAAAATGTGATTTCTACTTAGTAATTGTAGACTAAGGCAAAGTGTATATAGCCTTGAGGGAGGCAAACATTTACAAAAATTTTAATACTGAAAAACTATGATAATTTGAGAATATTCTGTCTCTTGTAAGACCACTGGTGCCCATGCTCCACATTTTCAGACTAAACCAGCAATTCTCAACCTGTGAATCAAGGCCCCAAGGTCAAATGACCCTTTCACAGAAGTCGCCAAGATCATCTACATATCAGATAATTCCATTATGATTCATAACAATAGCAAAATTACAGATATGAAGTAGCAACAAAAATAATTTTATGGTTGGGGTCACCACAACCATAAGGAACTGTATTAAAGGGTCACAGCGTTAGGAAGGTTGAGACCCACTGGAATGACACATATAGTTCATTAGCCCAAAAATAATGGTGAATGTTATTCAAGTTATGGATCAGATATAAACAACTAAAGAGACAATCGGCAGGCCATTTGTTTTTCTTGATTAACTTTCTTCAGATATATGATCCCATGCAAAGTTAGACTAGGATTAGATTTAGTTTTAAATTAAAATAATTTATTTTATTAAACTCAGTTGACCAATAGTACAACCATTAAAAGAATGAATTGTTTTTGTACCCTGATATCACTTTGTATATCAGCATTAGAATCAATGCAATGATTATCCCTAGAAAAGTAGTGACTGACCATCATTTTACTACCACATTTGAGGGTCTGGGTGGGTTAGAAAAACCTGAAAGATCTCTGACTGTGTTTGTAAATAATGCTGATTCCTAACATAGTGATTTTCAACAGGGAATGAAATTGTGACTAAAGTAAAATTAAGCTGAACATCATAATCACTGGCCTCTTAAGAAATAGTGTTATAGGTTCAACATATGTTTCTCTCTCTATTTGTTCAGTGTTAATAACCTATCACTGAAAGAGTAGTTCTATGTGGAAATGGTGTTGAAGGAAAACACCTATGATTTTAGTGCTAACATCTAATTACTATCTTGGATCTGTTTGTAGGATTACTCTTAGTAGCTCCTGTGAGTTCTTAGGCAAATTCTCTACAATTCTACAATACTACTGTTGCTGTTACACCTGCATTAGGAACCTGCTGCAGGTACAAATGAGTTTGTATATAAAAAGAAAACATGGCATGTCCTTATCTCAACCCAATGCCTGCTCATGCCAATGTGCAGACATATGTACAAAACACATGGGCTCAAACATGGAAGCAAAATTTTATAGGCTACAGATAAATGAAGCTGACAGAAGAGAATGGCTCAAGCAAATGGTGGACTAAGATCAGATTTAATTTTGAATTAAAATATTTTTTTCTTTAGGATGGTTCAAGAAACTATTTAATGGCAAAATGGCAAAACTTGCCACTTTTGGTCATCATTAATAGTTTCATTTTGTGTGCTTGAATTTCTGGATAGCTATGATATCCTGTAAAAATTTGCATTAGAATGTCTAATTCTGTGTTTTCTCATTACTCATTCCTATCTAGCCTGCAGGCCAATGGGCATGGGATCTTTCAAGATCTGCTTTCCCAGAATCACATTCATAATGCTATGATTTGAAACCTTTTTATTTCCCAATATATGACACAATGCCATTTCTTCTTGGAATGGAATAAGGATGTGTGGGACAGCATTGGGGCTTGGGGAATCAGGACAAGGAAGGAAAGGCAGAAATTAGCTGCAATTTCAGGTACCATTTTCTAAATTAAGCCATGAAGCTTGAATTACTCTTCAGATATTCAGACTTTTGTTTCAATCCTTGATTGCTTTATTGTTATTATAGATTTAGGAGAGGGTCCTGCAGTTAGCTGGCAAGATACATTGGTGCTTTGTTACCCTGAAGCTTCCTAAGAACACCTCTGAGGAGCAGGAACTCAAATTCCAGGTGGAATGTGGTCCAGGAATCAAGGTCGTCACACTGTGACCACCAGGGACTTGTTTATTCAGAAAGCACGGGCTAGAGTGTGGTGGAATTTAAGCACCAAGGTATGAGTCCCAGGTGCATTCATCCAGCTCACTGACTTTCAGCAAGTCATCTAGCCTTTTTATTCTTCATTATATACATCTAAAATATGAGGCAGATATCTGTCCAGTTACTAAACAGGACTGTATGGAGGCTCACATTACATCAAAGCATAGGCTTTATATGAAGGTGCTTGAAATCAAGGAAACACAGTGCACATGGAGGACACTTCAGGCTGACAAGGCATCCTGGGCTGTTTGAAGGAGGAGTAATGTGTTCTTAGAAATGCCACCAATAGGGATACAGTGGCACATAGTATGCAAGCAGAGAGGTGATGTCAGATAGTAAAGAAGATTTCAGACCAGGATAGAGGCTCAGGCTATCATCCATATTATATGTCACTTCTCTTATTCTCACTTTTGCCATCTGTAAAATGGGAATTATAGTTGATGTGATGAGAACATATCTGGGATATATCTGTCATACTGTAAACCTTTCCTGAGTGATGGTGACATATGAAGAGCATGGTACTTCTTTAATTTTTGTGCTATCAGCTGACCATGTATTTATGAAACTCAGATCTATTTTTCAGGTACAGGACTGAATGGGAGAAAACACAAAAGGTATGGAAAATGTTGACTTTGTCATATTATAGCTACTGCCAAATCTGTAGTGCAGAAGTGACCTTAGAAATGGATTTAGCCCATGCAGAGAGAGGTTTAATGATTGATTTAATTTCAAAGTTGTCTTAGAGATGATAAAAAAACATTGTCATCTGCTCACTCCTTAGTTACTCAATAGACTTTTTCCTGATTGTTTAACACATGCAGGGTAATGAGATAGGCCAGAAGATAAGGATGCACGCTGAGTAGGTAAAATGACTATCTTCATTTGCTTTATTGGGGAAAAAACAAAAATTACACATTCATTTTTTGAATGCTGACAAGTGTTAGAAGGGAAAATAAAGCAGGTGAAGAAATGAAGCATTGAGCACCGTCTTCTGCTCTGACTCCAGGAGCACAGACTGAAGGGCACCTACCTTTGGGCTGCTTCCTCATTCAGGCATCCATTTCTGTCCAGAGAACTGAGACAACAGTGTCTATCTATCCACTATGTCAAACTGGAGATGATGAGGTCAGGTAGCTACAGTTCCTGAGCTCATAACTAGGATAACACAGAGGTGACAATCCCCTCCTGCCTGTCCCTAAACCTCTCTGGCTGTCTCTCTGTGGTTGTTAGAACAGAGATTGCAGGGATGGCTAAATATGCATAGAGTCTGGCTCAGAATATTTAAAATGCAGACTTCATTTGGCAGGGATTTCTGTGATTCGGGTCTATTATCTTCATAGCTCCCAGTTTCACGGGACATTTGTGCAGATGAACTTGATCAGCAGCAGAAGGAAAATAGCTGTTGCCTAGGCAACCAGCTGATGACTCATTGGGTTTTGAGGCAGCTAAAGCCCTGAGAGTGCAGTAATTTTCCAGCTACTTAGTCTCCCCTTCCCACTCTTCTGCTCTTTCTCTCCTCCTTCTTCCATCCTTCATTGCTTTTTCAACGTAGCTCCCTACACATTGGAGGTGGCCCACCTGGGCCGTGGGCCCTCACAAATATGTTAGGGTCCATCTTACCACCCTGTCTATGGCTTGATGTACTGCTCCTTACTAATGGCATCTAGCAGTGGCCAGTTTGCAAACAGTTAGAAGCCATAGAGCCCCTCAGAAGCCTCTGTTTGTTCTCAGTGTTTTGGCTGTGAGCCCAGCCTTTATATGGCTAAGCCATCTCTCCAGCCTGACCACTGTTTGTTTAATCTTAATCAGAAAACACCTCAGCAAGGCTAGCTCCTTTGCTTCTCATCCTTTCTAGTCTGAGCTCGAATTCATTTGTCTCAGTGATTTGCAACAGGTGTCTTGAGAGATGGTTGCCCCTTGAGACTCTACACAAGAACAGTAAAGGGACATAGCTCACATTTGACACATACTTTCTTTCTGTTGGGTTTCTGCATCATCTGTTTCTCCCACCTATAACCTAGAGTCTGATTTTCCAGGCCCTTCTTAATTATCTATCCTAATCCTCTTTCAAAGGCAGTGATAGAAGCTTAAGCATTTCCCTTCCTAAGGCATTTAAATTTTAATAAAAGTTTTGCAGAGGCAAATTATTTAAAGACTCAAAGGAAAAATATTCTAATTAGCCTTTTGGATACAGGTTTAAAGAGCGGGAATTGGTAGCAGCCATGTTTAGAGAGATCACTTTCCTTTCAATCTTTCTGTAGAATTGACATTGTTTCTGATGTTGATTTAGAAAATTTATATTGGACATCAATTAATGTCAGCTTTGGTTCAGCAAGGCAGTCTAAAGGAAGTGCTTATTGCTTGAGGGGCAAAGTGATTTTAGGAGGTAATTACTTCTGCTTCAAGGTTCAATCTAATCCTTATGGAAAATGACCTCATCTTGGAGGGGATGTGGCAGGCAGCATCATGCAATAGGATTGGAGTCAAGAAGGAATAAAAGTGGATGAAAGCAATTCCTATTGGAGTTTTCAAGCTTCATTCTTCATGGGCGAGTTTGTATGCTACTGCCTTGATCATTCATAATACCAGACCTTCTGCTTCTGAAGTTTTTCAATGCAGACTCATACCAAAACTCCTGGAGAGTTTCCAGGCCTTGTTATGATGTTTCCAACTTCCTAAGCTGAGCAGCTATTGGATTCTCTGACTTTCTAGCATGTAGATAGCCATTGTTGGACTACCCAGCCTACAGCCTCCAATGGTATAAACCAATCCAATAAATTCCCTTTTATAATGATAATTGCATATGAATAGATATATGTATACATATGACTATACACATATGTATCACATTATACATCACAGGCTTCTCTTTGTTCTGAACAGGGATGTTATGCAAATATCTTGGCCTTTTCAAGGCTGAGAGTGAAGTCAAAGTCCAAGGAGGGTCTTCTGAGTGAAATGCTCAGATTAAGCTCCCCTTACTAGAACTCTTCAAGATGGCATCCAAGAGAATCACTATGGGTTTCACTATACTGACCATTTGTAATAACAGTGACAACCAGGCCTTGGAGTCATACAGTTACCTGGAACATCCTTTGTCTCCTTTGATTTCTGCAGTAGTGTCTTTTATCTTTCTGGCCACCAGTGTCTGGAGGCTGTGGGTGACTGCTTGTGAACTTTTAGCTGATTTTCTTCACCTCTTCATCAAATTGGTAGTCAGAGCCTAGAAGCTGTCCCCAGGATATGTTGACCCTGCTTTAGCTCTCGCTACATTCTGTATGCACTCTACCTTACCCTTGCTGAGTATCTACCTGAAGCCTGAGAAGCATGGTCTCATGAATGCTGTTCTTATGTATCCTATAGGCTGTTGAGACCCCATGAGTATCTCTGTAGCCCACTGTATCTCACACTTTGTGGAAGCTACACAGTGTGGACTGGGTCTTCTGATTTCTACCATAGAACACAGAAGGAGAAACTTCTTTATAATTTGGGGAATTCAATGGTCTGGACATTCAGACTTGATTCTGAATTAAGCCAAAAAGGGGGTGGGGTGGGTGAAAGAAATTCCGAAAATCTTGTCTTACCTAGCTAGTAGCTTGTTGTAAAATACCATTTTGAAAATATAACCTTGGAACATGCATATTTCTTCCCATATTCTTTGTGTTTTTCCCTCACAACCCAGATTGTACCCTGAGCAGATGGTTGCCTCTGGCCATCGAGAGAGACATTTATTTTGTAGGGAAAGCAAAAGAGAAATGTATGTGGGGTATATGTATGTTCCAAAATAGGATTTCTGTCACTACACCATTAAAAAGGTCTTTGGGTATTTTCCCCAAAGACCGCTGAGAAGTCACCTAAGCATTTTTAGCAAGAGTGTGATAGATTCAGATCTTTATCAAGATCATGCTCATTATCATGCAGAGAATGGGTTGGATGGTGTAAACTATACGCAGGCAGTTCAGGCAGCAGTTAGTGGGTGGTGGAAGAAATGATAAATAGAAACAGATTTGAGAGCTGTCCAGGGGATAGACTGGGAGAGGGAAATGGATCAGATTCAGAATTGAGGAAGAAGTAGGTTTCAGTTTCTGCTTTGAATGACTGAAGACATTTTGAAGCCTTAACTGAGAAGAATATTATGAGGTCAAGATTGGAAGAGTAGTGGTCAGTCCAGCAGGACTGGAGTTTACAGCATCCACAAAGAAAGGCAAGTGACAAGAACTAGTAGTGATTGGCTATTTGAGTCTGAGCCTAGGAGTGAGCCATTTGGGCTACTCTAACAAAACACCATGAACTGGGCAGATTACAAGCAGCAGAAAACTTACTTTTTAGGATTCTTATAGGGAAGGAAGTTCAGATCAAGACATTGACAGGTTTGATATCTAGGAGGGTCCATTTTCTGATTCTTAGGTGATATATTATCTGTGTCCTCATGTGATAGAAGTGAGCAAGGAACTACTCCAGGCATCTCTTATAAGAGTATTAATCTCATTCATGAAGTTTAACTCTTCTAATTGGCTCTCAAAGGCCCATCTCCAAATACCATTGCACTGAGGTTAGGTTTTGACATATTTACAACTGTGAGGGCATAACATCAGGCCACAGTAGTAAGCAAACATGGATGTGGTACAAGAAGATAACTGAGGAGGGAGAAAAGCAGTAGATCTAGAATCTTGGCTTGAATGATTCTGGCCACATAAAAGAAAGTCCCAACCCCAAATGAAAACTAAATAAACCAAAGATATGGGATCAGGTTAAGATAAGTTTTCCCTTGTTAAAGTTACGAAAACTTTGAGCACATTTAACAATCCTGAAACTGTGGCAAAGTGACAAGAGGTGTGAGGAGGAGGTGGTAGATGCATCTAGATCCTGGCTTCAAAGCTCATCTCAGACTGGTGAAAAGACACACTTACCTCATGTCATAAAGGAGAGAGAAAGGATAGGTATGGGGAACCAAGCTGAAGGTGCCTGCACCTGACAGTCTTCATTTTTATTGTGATATAGAATACAAGACCTTCATGAGAGTGGATAAAGAGGGTTGGTTGGGTAGGGCCCTTAGGGGAGTGGTACAAGTGCTGCTTTTGAGGAATTAGAAGGGGCTGGAACAAAAGGGTAGATGGCAGTATTTTATGTCTCCAGCCTTAACTTTACGAACCCTTTACCCTGTCTTTTTGCCTCTTTTACCTCCTAACCACAGGTACCTAAGAGTTTTCTGATCATATGCCCCTAATTAAATGCCCCAAATCTGAGAAATCAATTCTATTGAATTCACAAATCAGTGGATCACTTCTCCTTGGTTAGGTGATTTGTTGTTCAAATAGAACCTTGAAAATAAAACAAAAACAGTTTTAATCCCAGCACTTGGGAGGTGGAGGCAGAAGGAGCTCTGTGAATTTGAGGTCAGCCTGGTCTACATAGGAAGTTCCAGGACAGCCAGGGATACATAGAAAGACCCTGACTCAAAAAACAAACCAAATTAAAAAAAAAAAAAACACCCAAAACATATGCAGCTTCTCAAACAAAACAACAAACAAACAATAGCATCAGCAATATAAAACAAACACCACTTCCTCAGTTCCCTGTAGCAAACTGATATTCCCTGTACGTGTGTGTGTGTGTCCATAGGTGGAGGCGTGTATGCAGATGGCATTTCATGTGCAAGCAAGTGAATATGGAGGCCAGAAGTTATCATTGGTTGTTGTTCAAGCACCATCTACCTTGCTTATTGAAACAGGGATTTTTGTTGGAACCGGGGGTTCACCAATCAGGCTAGTTAGCTTGTCCCAGAGATCTATTCATTTTTACTGCTTCAGTATTGGGATTACAAACAGTCCTCACTTCCCCTTGCTTCTTATGTGGATGATGGGGGTCAAACTCAAGTCTTCATGCTTGAACAGCACTTTACTGACCGAGCCATCTTCTCAGTCCTGTACCTCTTTAAAAAAATAACCTTTTTCCTTCTCCTCAAACTAGGTGTTCTACAGTTTCTTTCAGGTGCCCTTTGTTAATGAATGAAGAGGGAAGAAGGTGCTCATGAGTGTGACAAGGGTACAGAGATCAGGGAGATCCCCACAGCATCCCTATGCTTTGCTTAGTAGTGGAGGAGGAGAGGTAACTATGAGAAGAATAGATATTGGGAAAGATGCTAATCCCAAAGTGTGTGAAAGCAATTGCTTTGTTTTGGTTTGTCAGGAAAGATTAAAATGAAAAAATGCAGATTAAAAATAAAATGCCTAATGTTAATAATGATGATCTTCACCGTAAGAAAATACTACAAGTGGTAGGTATGAGTGTCCTCCATAACCACTCTAACTATTTTAAGTATTTATTGAGAAAAATACTCATGGAGTACAGTGGGATGGCATTAGCTACAGTGTATATTTTCTTGTATAATCATAAAGTTAAGAGCTGTCACCAGAAGAAGCTAAACTCGTATATTCTAGGTTCAGGGACCAGAACAAATTATATGGGCCAGTTATGCTTTCAAGGGAATTCTACTGCATGGACATAGAGGAGAGAACTGAGGAGAGAAAAGACTTTTAGCAGAGTGTGGTATTTGTGATTAAAAACAAGATTCCCTTATCTTCTCTTCCTGTCTCACAAACCAGTAGGAGGATATTCCAGGAGAACTAACTGCCTGCAAAAATATGCACAGATAAATACAGAGTATCAGTAGCATACAAGTAAAGAGGTTGTGGGAAGAATAGAATTTGAAAGTTCTAAGGTCATTAGCTAGGATAAGAATATTAATTAACGTCAGACTTTGACAAAGTTAATAAATATTATAATTTCAAAGGTAATTATTGAAAGAATCACAAAAGCATAATAAATAAAAAGATGAATTGAAATAAAAGCAATTAAATGTATACAGAGTGGAGCGAAAAAGAGCATTAAAGAGGCACATATGAAATGTCGGATTTACATGTGCATATGTTAACTAGGTCAGTGTAAGTGGAATAGATATTGTAGTTGAAATGATCAGGCTGTGCTTAAAAGAAACTATACTCTATATAAGATGCAGTTTCTGTATAAAGATTCAGAAAGACTGAAAGAAAAGATATTGAAAAAATGTATCTTAAAAACTAAAGCCAAAAGTGAAAGCTAAGGTAGCTATATTAATACTGAGTAAAATAGACTTGAAGATGAAAAACATCAATGTAAATAATATATAGATAATGACAAAAGGATACCACCTTAGGAATATAGGGCATTTCTAAGCTTCTTTACTAAATATAATATCAAACTGGGTATTGTGAAAATTAAACAAATTTCAGGACTCAGTAGAAAAATTTACCAAAATTATGGATACTTTACTACATGCCTATGAGAAACTGATGGAGCAATAAGACACAAATCAGTAAGAATTCAAAGAGCTAAAGAACACACCTCACAAACCCACCTAAAATGTCCCTACAGAACAAATTCTTACAAAGGTGGAATGGAGTTATTCTCAAGTACATGTAGAATACTCACAAATATTCATCCTATACATGGTAGAAAAAAAACCTGATATGTCAAAAAACTGTATCATATAGCATAAATCACAACACAATTTTGCTACAAATAAATGCAGAAAAAGATGACAAAAATTTCAGTTTGTAATTGAAAACTAAAAAATACACATCCGTATTACAGAAGAGATAAACATGAATTGCAGTTTACAAAACAGATTATATAACAATGAAAATATGACTTATGATTATTTGTGTAATATAGTCAGAGCAGTGTTATATTGATTAACTTTACATTGTTGTGAGCAGCTCTTTATAACCCCACTTTCCAATGTCCTGTTGCTCAAGGTCACCAGGGTGGACTGGACTGGTCTTGAAATGAACATGTCAATGGACCCTGGGTCACAGGTCTTGGGTCTCTTAATCTTTACATTGCTTTTATTGGAAGTCTTCAAGGTACTTATTTATAACTGCCACATAACCTTCAAGAATGATCTTATGAGACCCCAAGCAGTATGAATGTTTATCCCACAAGGCACCATCTGTGGGTTGTAAGAAGAAACCAGTTGCATTCAGGAGGAGAAAATGCCAAGCTATGGAGACATCTCAAAAGGAATGAAGTAAGCGAAACATCGGAAAGAGGGCTCAAAAGAGGTAACTGAGTCTCTCTCTCATTTGATTGGAGCAGTGAGTGAGTGGGGCTTAGTGTCATGATCTTCAACTATCATTCTTCATACAATTGCAAATATTTTATCTTCATTCAGGGGTTATGCTTCCATGTAATGCCTCAAAAGGCTAGCTTGTATAATTTTTTCTTGGGGAACTGGATAGCATGGTGTGAAGGTTAACCTTGATTGTAAATTTGATGGCCTTTAGAATCACCTAAGAGACACACCTGTGGGTGTGTCCGTGTCTATGAAGAGACTTTCAGAGAGGTGAATGTTGCTAGCACACCCAGTGGGCTAGGGTCCCAGACTGAATCAAAAGGAGAAAACAAGGGGGTACTACATTAGACTGTTCCTTCACTGTGGAGGCTATTTAATGAGACACTACTGTTCCTGCCCCATACCTTTCCTCCATAATGGACTATATCCTCTTAAACCATGGATTTCCTTATGTAGTTTCTTGAAGCTATTTTGTTACAGCAGCAGGAAAAGTTACTAATACAGATGGAAAAAGAGAAAACCAAGAGTTCAGGCAACACAATCTTCTCCCATCTCTAAATACCAATATTCTATAGTGTCCCATGCTTCAAAATGACCCCTATGTACAAGAGTAGTGGGTTGTAAATAAAACACTCTCAAATTTTACTAACAGTTTTTCCTGCCCTTTTTTCTTCTTAAAACTACTGCATTGTAAAAAACACAGATTGTAACCAATGACTTACATGCCTGTCTTGAGTCTTATACTGTGGATCTCTACAGGGAAGTGTCCACCCTTCTTACCTGGGTTCTCTAAGCATAAAGCTAATACACTGTGAATGCTGGTGTGTTGAGGTCCATGAATATCCCTGATGCTGGATGGAGTCTGCGTGACAGAGATCTGAGCTCTCTGGCTGGGGAATTTTTGGACCATCAACTATTTTGCCTCCCTTTTTGCTGTAAAGGTGACAAAGGGCCTTTCATCAATAATAATAATATCTACCCGAGCTGGCAGTTGTTGGTTGAGAGAGGAATATAGCCATTTTACTTGAAAATCTTGTAGGCTTTTAAGTCCTGTCATGTGTAGGAGCTACCTATGCATACTGCTAGCATATCATAAGGGCCATCCCTGGGGTGGGTGTCAGTATTCCCAGGAAGAGATAAGCCTTTAACTGATAGAAGCTAAAAAAGTGATCTCAAAGCTTGCAAACCACAGGAGGAAAGACACTGGCTCCTTATTAGGAGTGATCGAAATCTGCATGTGAATGACACCTGCATACAGAGATGGCTCCTGGTGAGACATGACTGGCATCTGCATGTCAAACTGGCTCCTTCCAAAACCTAACTGACTTCTACATACAAGAAACTGCACTGGCCCTTTAAAAATTTTGGCCAAGGCAGCTCTCTCCTTTTGGCCCGATTCTCCTCTGACAGTGTGCTTTGTCTTTCTCTCTTACCTCTTTTCTCTTCTTAATATGTACACTGTTAATTTTCTTATTAAAAACGTTCCTGCGTTTTATTTCTAAAGCATTCTGTACATGTCATTTTAAAGCGTGATTGTGTGTGTCACTTTATTCATTTGTCATTCTCCTGTACTAGTACTCCCTTCTGAGTAGAGTTTTCCATGAACCCATTTATGGAAAAGGCTGGTTCCTCCCACACTGGTGGGGCCAACTAAAGAAACAACGGCTTAGCAGCTAGATATGGGTGAGACTTGCTCAAATTATTGGGAAGCATGAGTTTGATGTGGTTGTGTTCAAATCCTACTCATACTATTTGTGGACCTTAGTGTTGTATAACAGTTTCCTCTGAGATGGAAATATTCCATCCAGCAGGGAAACAAACCAAAATAGCTTCAGGAAGTCCCTGAAACTGACCAGATTCATTAGGCCCCTCCCTGCCAGAGTAAGCAATAAAAGCTGAGAGTCCTTTTCAGACAAAGAGAAACTGAGCTCTCAAAGAGACTCGCAGAGGAGAAAAGCTACAAAGAAAATTCAGATAAAAGTCTCCTGGAAAAAGTAGAAACCAGTTAAGTTGCATGGAAGAGATTTAGAATAATTGAGGTACCTGGGAAGGATACTCTCCAACCTGTTCATCTGTCTGTAAACTGCATTGTGCTCCAGATTCCTAACTTTTGTGAAATGCCATCTATATTGGGTGGCCTTTGGTGATTTATCTTGTAGGTTAACAGGACAAGGGAGGAAAAAAACCACCCTGTCCTTGGCCTCTTTCAAAGCTGGAGACATAGAAATCCCTGAGAGTTGGAAATTCCCTCCCCATTGACTTTGCACAAATGGTCAAACAATGTTTCAAATTGCCCAATACTTCTGGCAGTTCAATACTTTTTCACCAGCTCACTGTCCATGCTCCAGGAACCCCCATATAAGCCTGCCTCCTGCTCAGTCCTCTACTGCTTCTCTTCCCATGTAGAGGAGGCTGCCCTTCTATGTCTCTTCACTAATAAATCTCTTGTATGAGGCTTATTGCATGGTGTGACTTTGTGGTATTCCCTGGCTCCTGATTACCAAGATGCCCTTGTGTCAGAAAAACCTCTATACAGCTGTCTTTGAGTTATTTTTGCTTCTGTATGTAATTTCTCGCCCACATTTCTTTAAGTGGCCCCAATAAAACTCATGGTTCACCAAGTTGAGCTTTGATGTTATTAGTACTTTGGTCTATAATGGGATACTTATTTGGGGTGAGTAGACATGTGTAGTGCATCTCTCTAGGAAAAGTTTTGTCACATAACACTTAATTTTTGAGTGCCTTTAATCCCAGCACTTGAGAGGCAGAGGCAGGCATATCTCTGTGAGTTCAAGGCCAGACTCATCTACATAGTGAGTTCCAGGACAGCCAGGGTGATATAGTGAGATCCCATTTCCAAAAAGCCAAAAACAAACAAAACAACAACAACAACAACAACAACAAAAACCTCCAAAAACCATCCCACCACCAATTTTCCAGTATGGTGAGACTGCTGTAAAAATTAAGTGAGATCATTCATGCAGTGTGCCCCTCAGAACCGCAGGTGCATGATGGGTACTCAAATAGAGGTTGTGCCACCTCCCTCCTGTGTCCTCCATGCCACAGGCTGGAAGTGAAAAGAAAGTGAACCATTAACCCATAACAAAATATTTCAGCATATGTGGATGTGCATCTTGTAGGAAATAGCTTGGTTTTTTGCTCTGGCTTACCATCTCCTCAGGCAAATGTATTGGTCATTACCTGCCATGAGATCCAGCTTGCTTTCTAAAGGGCTTTTTCTGTTCCTCTGCAGGCAGACTGTGCTGAGGAAGCACCTCAGACATCTGGGAGCTGGCTAGGAGAGGATGCTGCTCAGCATAGTAACAGAGTCCTCTAGTAAGGGTGTCGGGAGCTTCATCGCCTTTCCTATTTGGAAACTGATTATGCCAATGGACTCTGTGCTGAATAGTTTTATGTCAGCTTGACACAGCTAGGGTCATCGGAGAGGAGAGAACCCCAATTGAGAAAATGCCTCCATGAGATCTGATGATGGGCAAGCCTGTAAGGCATTTTCTTAATTAGTGATTGATGGGAGAGGGCCCAGCCCATTGTGGGTGATGCAACTCCTGGGTTGGTGGGTCTGGGTTCTATAAAAAAGCAGGCTGAGGAAGCCATAGGGAGCAAGCCAGTAAGCAGCACCTCTAGGAGGTCTCTGCATCAGCTCCTACCCTGTGTTTCTGCCCTGTTTGAGTTTCAGCCTTGACTTCCTCAAACAATGAACAGTGATGTGGAAGTGTAAGCCTAAATGGTTTACTCCCAATTTGCTTTTGATTGTGGCATTTCATCACATCAATAATAACCCTAACTAAGACAGACTCCTAAAGAGCAAATGAATGCTGTTCTCCAGGATCTCTTCAGTATTATTCATAAAAGCATTTGTCAGTGGAGGTGTGGGACCTGCCCTTTTCGAGGTCTGTACAGTCTCTATGGTTTTGGAAAAGGTGTATATTACCTATAGTTATTGCTTCTGTGAAACCCCTTCTTAGAAAAGAGATGGGTGAAAGAAGTTGCTCTCAGTTTTACTCACCTGACTTCAGACTACTATATATCACTTGAGGTTGGAGTTTATGGGCCAACAATGATACAAATCTCTCTAATCTAGCAATACAATTCTAGTTATCATCATCATCATCATCATCATCATCATCATCACTATCACTTTTTTTTGTAACTAAAACTTTTCTCTGGAAAGAATAAAGTTATATTATAGAAAAAAAAAGTCCCTGTGTTTTTACTGCCACAATTTAGTATTGCTTTCTAGAATTATGTTGGCACTTATCTTATGAAAGTTTGACTACATGTTAAATTCTATGCTGCCTGCTTTATATAAGTTTTTAAGTATAATTTGAAAGAACAATCACATAAGCAAAAACGTGCTTATTCCTATTTTATGGTCAAGAAAAATATGGTTCAGCTGAGGAAGGACACATCTGTATCTAACTGCATGGTCACCACCTTCCTTTAATACACTGTTCACCAGGCAGACATTCTGCATCCCCAGTCCTCATGTCTACCTCTTTTTGTGTTCTGCTCATCGTTTTGTCAAATGTGAGCTTAGTTTGTGAGGCTTGATATGCCTTGTCACATTTGAGTGCCCAGGAATTTTTTGCTTTTATAATACTGTCTATTGACAAGGCTGTCAGAGCATTGGCTATCAGAAGCTATGGTACTGTACTATTTTGTAAATGGCAATTCTTAGGCAATGCAACCTCAAGATAGAGATGAATTTTAGGAAATATTTATCCTTATTATAAGTTTATACAAGAGATTTTGCTCTGAATACAAAGACCAAGGCTCTTAAGGCAAGTGTCTCTTATGGTTTTTCCTTGTTCTCCTCAGGTGATGTTTCGCTCATTTTGATCTTGGAGTGCATCATCAGTAACTGTACTGGAAAATGTGTTTCTCTACTCATTCTGTTATTCTGGTTCCCACTTGTGAATATAGAAAATGGGTGGTGAGGGAGAGATGCCTGCTAGCTCTAGGCTTAAATTCTCTCCCTGACTGTGCCACCAACCCCTGTGAGACTGAGAAAGTCAATTCATTTCTCTAGGCCTTGGTTTTCCTTCCTATCCATAAAATGACCATATGGGTCTCCTGAGAGATCATTTTAAGAGAAAGTTAGGAAGTTCACTGAGAAAAGCAAGAAGTCCTAGCAAGGAACCCCAGCTGGTATTTGTTGAATTCCTTGGGCATGGTTGGGAAGCACTGAACTAAGTTCTACCTCTATTCCTATTGTGTGATCAAGGCTGCTCTTAGATGTCCAAGTCACATCTTAATTTTTCAGATGAAAGGGCTAAGCTGGATATGAACTATCAGTTATCGCTGACTACTTAATTTGCAGGACAAATGCATCACCAGTGATGGACAGCTGCTGGGAATGGGTGGCTGGGAATAATTAACAGAAAACAAAGAGGCCTGCCCCACTTTGCTTATTAAAGTTAATCAGACGCTGCAGAAGCTGTGGACTCCTAATGATTTTTGTTAAATTTGGGAAAAGTTGAACTGCAGACTAATTTCAGTATTATTGTTCCTGACACTTCTCATTTAAAAGGTGCTGAAATTCTAAAATTAACAAAAATTAAAAAGTGTCTGTTTTACCCAAAGAGAGGATTGTTTTCTTGCAGAAAATCTACTGTATTTGTCAGGGTTCTCTAATGGAACAGAACTGATAGAATGAACACACACACACACACACACACACACACACACACACACACACATTATTTTGTATATTTGAGTGTTTGCCTATATGCATGTCTGTGCACCCTTTGAGTGCCTGATGTCCACAGAGGCAGAGGCTAGAAGAGGGTATTGGATCCCCTGGAAATGGAGTTATAGATGATTTGTGAACCACCATGTGGGTGCTGGCTGCTCTTCCAGAGGAAGGTGCTCTTCTCACCTCAAACGATCCAATCAAAGAAGTTCCTTTCAGATGTGCCCAACTGCCTAGGTTTTAGTTGATTCTAGCCATAGTCAAGTTGACACCCAAGATTAGCCATCACAGCTTCTTAATTATTGATTTCTTGATTTGACTTGAGTTATCTACCTGGAATAGGCTTCTTTTCATGCCTTGCTTTCCTATCTTCCTCCAGGCATTTCTGTCTTCATTTGCAAACTTCTTTTGTCTTGTCTGAGATGAAAAGATAATTTTCTTATTTTTCTTAGTAATAGCTTCTCTATTTGAAATTATTTTTCTGATTTTGAAGGGAACATGTTTATTGTAGAAGATCTGAAAATGTAGAGATGGAAAGTAAGAAAGTAATATTATCACTTAGAATTGCTATTCACATTCTGAGGTCTTCTTTTGACTTATTTTTAGAGCATAAGTTTTGAAAATAATAGCATAGGGAGTCTATTATGTTGTAGGGAGCACAGAGTCTTTGTGCTCACAAGTAAGCCCTTAGGAAACCTGAAATATTAAACACACAGGGTTGTTCCTTCAAGATAAGGAACACAATAACCTGTGATACATCCAGAAGACTCGGGGCTGATGTGCTTTCTAACCTGGTGACCTTTGTGTGTGTCTGGAGGTCACACTGGGCCCTTTCCCAGATGACCTTTGTGCTATTTGTGTGGCTAGACATCACACTGGACCCTTCCCCAGACCCTTATCATAAGGTTGTTTTGCTCAGCCAATCTACAGAATCTGTCTTTATGGACTTTACAAAGAGATTTGTTGTAGTCATGTCTGATCTGTATTTATCTTACTTTGTTTTTCAAGGAGATTTATGTATGCTTTGTTGTACATAGGGGACTGAGGTAATTATCACCAGAGTAAATTTTCACCAAATTGTGCTGTACTTAAATATGCCTAAAACAAACCACCTGGAGTCAGACTCTCCAAGTTTGAACCAACACTTGCCATGTTGAACACAACTGTCTTCCTACCTCCCCCAGTCATCTCTCTGCAAGTCTCTGTAGAGACTCCTGAAACTAGTGCCCAATGTGGGGTTATTTTTCATCCCTTGTGGTAAAGCTTTTCACTGATATTATTGGGTCATTGGCTCTTGATTATTTAAAATAGGAACAGGGAATGTAAACATTCTTGTCATTAGTATATAACGGAATAGAGAAAAAACATAGCAAATTCCAAGGACTGACTGAAGGTTCTATACATCCTAGTTGCAACTGTTCATGTTCTAGAAGTTGAGATTGTTTTAATTTTTCACCAGGAAGGAGCCCTGATTAATCCATACTGGGGCATTCTCTGTGAGGGAAAATAAAAACTAAGGGCCCACTGGGGCAGCTAAGGCTGCATGTGGAGGTGTCAACACCCCAGGCAGAAAGGGAAACTTGGGTGGGGTGCAGGTGGAAGGTCCAAGTTCCTGTCAGATGACAGGATGGGAGGGTGAATCCTGAATCAGTGGGTTCACTGAATCTGGATCAGTGGTGGTATTAGGACTGAGGGGAACCTGGAGTGGCTGCACAGTCTACTGCCCAGATATGTGTGTGTGTGTGTGTGTGTGTGTGTGTGTGTGTGTGTGTGTATGTGTGTGTGTGTATAGTATGTGTATTTGTTGTTTGTTTATTATCCTCCTGAAGGGGGTATCCAAGTAATACATTACTGCAATCCAGATTGCAAAATAATTGGCAGGGTTCTTTGTTCAGGAAACCAAAGATTTAATTTTACAATCACTTGTAAAAAGTTGCAGAGCCGTTGCTCTGGAAATTTTGCTCCCCTAGATCTTAATAGATAATATCAATAATTGTATACACTGCTTTTCTTCAGAGGACTGAGAAGAACTCTGCTGTTCACTCTCTTATTTACTGTCCTTGGGTGAGATGACAGAACTCCTAGCCTCCCGTTCTATTTGAAGATTTTTTTTTTTTTTTTACTTCTCTAAGGGTTGAGTCCCACGTTTGGCACCATTTTGACCCTTAACCTTATAGTATGAACCTTTTTATTAATTGAAAATAATTTTTTATTATATATATTTTGACCATGATTTTCCCTACCCCAACTCCTCCCTTACCCATCCAACTCTCTGCTTTTTTTCTCTCTATCTTTAGAAAACATCCAGCCATTTCCAGAATCTTCTCAGATCTTCAGGCAAACAGCTATCTCTTCTCTTGTCTGTAATGCACTTAGATATTTTCACATTTTTGTACGGTCCTTATCCAGTCAACTCAGTCTTTGCTGTTTGTTATAGCATCACAGTACTACATGTTGAATATATATGTGCCCTTCAGATTTTTATATTGAAACCCTAACCTCCATTGTGATAGACAGAGAGCTTTAGGAAGCAATTATCTCATGTCTTTATAAAAGAAGTAGGAATATTGTACTCATTCTCCCTCTCCCACTTTGTAGTGTAAATGTCTGACAGCCACTTCAAGAATGATTTTATGCATTTTGTTTCTGTTTTAAATCCTCAGCTGTTTTAAAGGGATGCAGGGATCAATCAAGGTGTGAAGAGAGTATTTTCTGAAGCCTGTTTTCAGAACTGCGTGGGTTACACTCCATCTATAAAATGGCTGACTCCACTTTGTATAATGTCAGCCCCAAGAGGAGCTCAAGACAGCGAACAGGGGTACTTCATTAGAAGTAACATGCAAAAGAATTTTTTTTTTTTTGCCAAAAGAATTCTCCAGCCTTATTGCAGAAACAGATGTACATTGTTTCATTGTGATTTATTTTATTATGAATCACAGATACATAGTTTTTATAAACTGAAGGTCTGTCAAGACAAGTTGACATGAGTCTATATAAGCATTTTCTGTTTCAATGTTCAGCTGATCCTTTCTAGTGTTTGGCAATATATTCTTCAAGTAAGATATGTACTTTTCTGGATGTGATGCTATTGCATATGGCCATATGCATTGCCTGCTATATGCCATAAATGTAAATTTTGGTTGCCTTGGGAAACAAAAAATGTGTGCCTAGCTTTACTTTGGTTTCTGCTCTAGAAGGATTGTAGAGGAACTCTTGATTCTTGATTAAGCAGCATGGCTGATCTGGGAAAGGATTACCTTTAAGGATCTGTGAGATAAACATTTGATCTCTGATCCTGTACCAAGGCTGCTCTAGAGTGGAAAGAATGTTAGTCAGGCTAATCCTTTCCTCTGTTTGTACTAATGCTAAATGAAAGAGAATTCTGTGGTTCCTCTCTAGCGACTACCATGGAGATATGAGGAACACTCATGTCTCTCAGTCTGACCTTCGCCTAGTGACAGCAAGGTTGACTGGCCTGATGTTTGGGAAGTGAATTATAGGATTCTCTTGATTAATACAAAATAAAACTTTGTCTCTGAAGGTAATATAGCAATGCCTTTAAGTAGGTGGCACACACTTTTAAGCCCAACTTTTGGGATATAAAAGTCAATAGAAGCAAGAGCTGAGAGAAGAAGCAGAAAGGAGAAGCAGAAGAAGCAAGATAGAAGTAGAGTGGAAGCAGAGAGAAAAGCAGAGAGAGAAGCAAGGTGGAAGCAGATGTAGAAACTGAGTGAGAAACAAGAAGCAGGAGACTGAAGAAGCAGGTATGTGGAGAAGAGGCAATAGAGAGGGCAGCTAGTGAGAAGTCAGTTCAGTCTGTCTCGGGCTGAAGCCCTCTAGGTTCAAGCTTGCATCTTGAACATTGTATTTCACTCTTCCACAAATCCCCATTAATAAAAACACTTTCGCTAGGGATGGGCTGCGGAATTAGCAGCTCTGAGCTTGTATCTATGATGACAATGTAATCCTCACAGTGAGCCAACCTGTGCTCGTTGCATTTCCAATTTTCCTGATTTGTTTCTTTTAATCTACTGCCATTTTTCAGGAAAGCTGGTCTATCATCTCATGAGTACTGGACTATGAAGTCTGCCCAGTGTTTTTTTCTTTTTTTTTGGGGGGGGGGGTGTTGGTTGGTAGATGAGGAGGAACAGGAAGCAGGCATCATATTGGTTTCCTGATTAGAGAATTGGTATCAGTTATGAATTAGAAAACCCCAAAGATGCTTGTGACATCATGCACTTGTTTGAAGAGCATGCAGAAGAAACATAAGCCCTGGATGGAGGCGGAGTTTGTGGTCCTCATGCTTTCTTTCAGTGTGAAGACTCTGCCTTGATACCCTTCCTATTTCTTTTTGAGACAGACTTTTATGTATTTCAGTTGGACTTGAACTCACTATATAGCCAAAGATGACCAAGAATTCCTGGCCTTCTGCCTCAATCTGTTGATGAAGACTTCTCAGAGACAATCATGCTTAAAATAGAATCTCCTACAGTGAAATAAATGTAAGAGACATATGGATTTATTACAAGATAAAGGTTTTCAAGCAAAGCAATGCTCTGATGATTCATGTTCATCTCCTAATCCTTGTGGTCCACATGCAAATTCTGCAGCTTTTTACAGCTGAAATCTCTCCCTAACTTGTACTTCCAAAACCCCGTGCCTTAGGGTTTTACTACTATGAAGAGATACCATGACCATGGCAACTCTTATAGAGGAAAGCATTTAATTGGTGCTGGCTTATAGTTCAGAGGTTCAGTCCTTTAGCATCATGGTCTGAAGAATGACAGCAGGCCGGCAGACATGGTACTGGAGAGGAGCTGAGAGTTCTACATCTGGATCAGCAGACAGCAGGAAGAGAATGTCACACTAGGCCTGGCTTGAGTATCTGAAATCTCAAAGCCCTCCCCTATGAAACATTTCCTCTAACAAGGCCACACCTCATAATAGTGAGCCTATATGGGCCATTTTCATTCAAACTGCCACATTCTGTGAGGTTTTGCATATTGCTGGCACCACTTCCCAACTAGCCAGAAGGTCTTAGAAACAACAGCACCCTTAATTCAGCTTCAACAAGAGAAGTATTTTCTCTAACTGTCTTGGGATCCAAATTATCTTTTGCTAAAGCAAATCCATTCCTACAGGATTGAGAAATCAAGATATCTTTGTTTTCCCAGAGAGATGTTTTCACTGCTGTTGGCAGGCTCTTGTCACAGCTCAGGGAGTTGCCAGGAGATGCTAGAAGGCTGTGAATTGTGCTTTCTTCTCTCTAAAGCCACCATCTTGCTTTCAGATTTCAGCTTACACAAGAACTTCCTGGTGTTTAACTCAGGTTTCCAGGTTTGGGAGAGTGTTTTTAGTGAGCATTCTGGATTGCACTTCTGCACAGAAGCCCACCAATTTACCCCAAAAGTCAATCTGTTGATTCTCTGAGGATTGGTTTATGATGATTTGACCAAAAACTGGGAATTGATGTTTAAAGGAAAATTCCAGTGTGGCCCCAGGAATATAGGGTTCCACAGCCATTTCTTAGAGCAGAGGAGTATGTGTATGTGTGTGTGTGAGTGTGTGTGTATGTGTATGTGTGTACACGTTATCAAACTCTCTCTCCATGATCAGATATCTCATAGCTTAACATTTTAGAAGAAACTTTCAGGGATAGCATTAATTTTCACAACAAGAAATAAGAAACTGCATGGTATTTATTTACTTCATACTTTGTGTTATTTCATATGAGATTTTGATGAAATCTGTCCCCCAGGTGATCAAGAGTCTATGGGTGACAGTGTGCTGAAGAACTTCCCCAGTGACAACTCACATGACTCCAAACACTTCATTTGTTTGTTAACTCATTAAAGAAATATTTGTATGACAAGTTGTTGGGTGAAAGAAGCTATGGCAGGTGCTGATGATATAGTGGCACAAAACAGATGTGATTTCTACTTTCTGCAGAGGATTGCAATGATACCAGAGTCCATGAGTGTCTTCAGAAGCTTTAGGTATTAGAAGAAGCATACATCCTTCAAACCACCACACCACCAATGAAGAACCAAATAGGTTACCAGACCTATGGTAGTTCAGTAGTGATGGAAGATTTTGAGCCCAGTAGAAGGGCAGATTTACCTTTTTTAAGTGATCATTGATCTAAGTAGCTAGGTAGAAGGAAGAACTGTCTAGAAAGTGGAACAGCATCACATGAAAGGTCTGTAATGGGAAGGAAGACCTATGGAGAGCTGAGATGTCCATGGGATAATTAGGTGGCAGGTTGGTAAGATTAGGTTTGGTGATAGGAAAGATAAGGGGGAAGATGATGCCATCTGAAGATGGTTTCACAGTTTATTCTCACCTACACACTTGATTCCAAACCTGGGTGGCATGGCTTAGAAAGGTAGGGGACACTAAAAGAATGAAGTCTCGCCTTATCATTTTGTATCTTTGTTTGAGAATTGGGATGTGGTAAAGGCAACTTTCCTTTGGTTCTAGTTAATTTGATTTGCTTTGAGACAGCTAACAGTTATTTAGAAGGCATCACGCCAATGGGCACAGGATGGAGGGGAGGTTCTGGACTGGACATGAAAAGCTGTGTCATGTAGGAGTTGGTGGTAGAGGAAGCAGTGAACATGAGTTTTTCCAGGGTTGGAAGAGAGGTAGAATCATGTGGCAGCCAGAGAGCAAGAATGAGCCTGAGAAATCCTTGCATTTAAAGCACAGGAAGAGGAAGAGTCAGTGAAGAGAAAGCTGAATGAGCTTACTTTTTTCACTAAAGGAATTCAGTTACTTGCAGGGGGGTGGGGTGGGGGGTGGCGGAGGGTGTCAAGTCCAGCTCTAGTCCCCATGATGGGTTCCTCAGTCTCCACGAAGAAGGATAAACAATTAAAGCTCACTCTTCTATGGGATCCTAGTTGGCATACTGAACGCGCTTTAATGACACACATAGAATACACCCTATATATGATTATGCACTTTAATGACACGCATAGAATACACCTTATATATGATTATGACACACAGGAGCATTTTCTTTAATAGTAAAATAGAGAAGCATAAAGAAAAATAGAGTAAAATCAAAGAAAATAACAACGTGCACATTAAGGGAATAATACAAAGTTCCTCTAAGCTAGCAATTCAATTCTCTAGGCTACTCAAGCTATTCTCAGTCAGTTCGTTCACCTTGTCTCTCCTGTCTGTCTGTTCATCCTTCGACCAAGATTTTTTTCTTTGGCTTAAGCAAACTGCAGAAAATGCTTCTCTAATGGAATGCGGGTGTCAGGCACATCTCAGAAGAAGCTGGTATAGATAAGTAGTGTCCTTTCTTCTGCAGCTGCAAGCTTTAAAGTTTGTAATTATCAATAGAGACCACATAACATGACACAATGGTCAATTAGGGACTGCTGAATGTCATGCTGGCTGAATTTCCTAGGTAACTTCCAATTACCTAGGTCAAATAGGGCAAGGACATGTAGGCACCACAGGAGAGATTTATTTTGGTTATTAGCTCCTTAGAACGTATTTATTTTTCCTAAGTAACAGCTATAAATTTCCTGTCCTATCTATTGGTTGTTATTGGCTCAGGAAGCTTTCTTTTTTAAGTCCTGGGAAAGTTTGCTTTTAGGTCAGTACAGGCCTGCTATGTTCTTCATTAACTGGGAGAACAAGTTAAGGATGAACTATCTATTTGTTTCTTCAGGTGTGCTAACTCTCTAACTAAGCTCTCTGGCTTCTATCTATTAAAGCTTATCTTTTTCTGGGAAGATCAGCATTTATTCTAGGAATAGTTTTATGATGCACTTGCAATAAACCTGGGTAGCTCTCACATATGCCAGGACTTGGAAGTTTGGAGGTAATTGCAATTTACTTTTGAATAGCATGGCTGTGTTTCATTCCAGCCAGCAGTGGCTGGCTCAGGGATTAATTTGGATATTACTATTAGGCTATGCAGACCTTATTATTGATGAGAAACATATGTTGATAAAAAAAAAAGGCAAAGCAGTTAAGGAATTCCAATTCCCCAACAACGGAGGCCCAGGATCCTTGTCAAGCTGAAGCTTCCACAGTCTGGGTAATATGGCTCTCAACAGTTACTAAAAGTCAACTGGAAGAGACCCATTGTCAGAAAGGAGAGACCCATTGCCCACCTGAGAGATGAGAGAGAAATGCACCAGGGAGGAAGGCAGGGATGGGCCCCAACAGCTTATCCCAAAGTAGCTCTATGACGTCATTAAAATGTTTTGCTGAGCCAGTGACAGAAGACAGATTAGCAGTGGCACAGAAGTCTTAGTCTTTAGAAGGCCAGTATGATTTGTTTTGGGCTTGCACCTTGGCCTAGAGAAGAGCTAGCTTGGAAGAGCTGTGCATTTGTGCAGAGACTTTCAGAACCAAGAAGAGTGTAAGACTGGGAAATTCATCTCCAACACTCCCTTCTTTCAGCTGGTTACTCAGTGTCCATAATGATCTGTGCCCAGACTTGACCTCAATGTAAAGTCCCAACTGGGCTAATTCTTTTTTTCTCTTTCTATTTGCCTCAACAGAATTATCTTGCTACATAGAATTTTTAATTTAAATCTCATGAATCAGCTCTTCCACTAATGAAAGATTTAGCACTTGGGACAGTTTTTGTGGAAACATTTTGCAGAACATGAAGTCACAGCTGCCTTATCAGACATTTGATTCCAGCTGTGTAAGCAGTCTGGGCCTCAGAAAGCTACCAGGAAGCAGCTTCTCTACAGGCAGAAGGCAAAGAAAAATCAATTCTACATGCATGTGTTTAGATCTCATGATAGAGTAAGAGAAATCTGTAATTCTGTGATGGTTGTTGGAAAGACTGTTTGAAATTTGTTATGTATTCATTTGCAGTTTTGTGGGTGTGTGTGCTGAAATCAATTAATAAATATAAGTTGAGCATTTATGTTCAAATTCTTGTATAAGAGTCAATGATTAAACCAAGGAGAAAAAAGGCATGGTCCATATTATTAGAGTGGTGTTGGGGGATGGATGGATGGATGGATTATAGAAACAATGTGATTTTCTTTTAATGATACAGGGGAAAAATAGTAATAAGGAAGCAGAGGTGAGAGAGGCTGTGTGTGTGTGTGTGAGAGAGAGAGAGAGAGAGAGAGACAGACAGACAGACAGAGACACACACACAGAGACAGATAGATAGATAGATAGATGATAGATAGGCAAACAGACAGACTAAGTCAGGGAAAAGGCTGGAACCAGCAGATGCTCACGCAGAAGATGAGTGTGAGAGTGGACTGAGAACCAGAAGCATGGGTAAGAGTTTGCCACACAGGGATGGGAACATGCAAGGCAAACAGAAGACCAGAACACCTTTGGTAATACCTTGGGTATTGCTTTGCACTCCAGACTGGAGTTGAAATGCTCTTCTGTGGGACTGGGCTTGATTTTGTGGGTAATGAGAGTCACTGAAGGTGCTTGGACTCAAGGTGAGGGGCCATGAGCTAGAGGGAGGATAGGAACAATGGGGTGGTTAGAAAGGAGATGGTAACTGAGCAGCTTCAGGGAAGGACAGAGAACAGAAAGGGAAGCCAAATTGAAGCCCAGTGAGGTGGCCCATGTTGTAATATCAGCGTGTGAGAGACTGGGGCAGGTAGATCACTGTGAGTTCAAAGTCAACCTAGACTATATAATGAGTTTCAGGCCAACCTGAACTATAAAGTGAGACCCTATATAACAAACAACAACCACCACAAAAGACAACAGGATAACATAAACACACAAATGTAGTATTCAGAAGAGGTCAGATGTTAGCTTAGAGATCTCTAGGGGCACTTACCTCAGTTTATCTCATCTCTGCCTCTCTGCTTTACTTTACTTTACTTTAATCATCTCTGGCTAAAGTTTTATTTTATTTTTTAAAGAAATAATCATACCAATGAATGCCTATTCTGATGTTTTCTCTCCAGTTTAATTTTTAAGGGCTACCTACCCATCTCCAACCACGTTTTATCCAGTAAGCCAAGAGCCAAGCCCTGCTGTTAGAACGCAAGAGCCTAGGAAGGCCTGCGATAAAAAAAAAATAAATAAAAAAAAAAAAAGTCCTTGTCAAGGGTTGCTTTTGGAATGCAGGAGTGGTGCACTGCTGTACTATATCAGGAAAATTAAAATTAAAAGTGGGAAGGGAAGGACATGGGCAATAGACAACTAACATAAACATAAGAATGAGAGCAGGGGCACATCAGCAACTTACAAATGGAGACTGCCAACCTCATTGGAATCTTTCGTTCTGACAGGTCCCAGGGCAGGCAGCACACCTGCTAAGGAACCACTGCAGTCTGCCTGCAGGGGAGGAGCATGGCAGTCAAGCTTTGCCAAAGACAAATGCTGCTTTGCAGGCAGGGAGCAAGGCCACTGCAGCAAGGCCAGCCAGGAGCACTGTGTTCTGCAGAGGGGAAAGGAGGACAAAGATGGATGACAGGATGGGGAGACTCACTGAGAGTCCTGCTCAGAGCAGGCACTGTGGCATTCCACCCCATGGGAGGGGCCTTAGCAGCTTCCCTATGCTCAGTGTATTGCAGAGAGCTAGCTGGAAAACACACACTCTCAGTCCCTCTCCTCCTTCCCCTCCCTCCCTCCTTCTCTTCTTCCCTCCCTCCCTCATCCTCTCTCTTTCCCCTTATTCCCCCTTACCCAACCCTTCCCATTTCCTTCTCCTCTTCAAGAGTCTTTCTTTCTTTCTCAGGAGTCAGGCCCCCCACCTCACTTCTTTCTTTCTTTTTAGTGAGATTGGTCTCTTAGCTCACCTTGTATAAGTTCATGTAGGCCTCAATTTCCTTCTCTGGAAAATTGGGACAGCTCCTAAAACAGCTACAGAGGCTAAATAGAAGATGCTCAGTGCTGTCCTTTTCCCCTTGGGCCATGGCTCAGGCCTCTTTTTGCTCCTGCAGAATTTGTAAAATGACTTTGTAATTAATGACTGTCTCACCTAAGGTACCACTATCAGCTTGCCTGATTGCTTTTGCCAGGTAAATAGCACCGAGGCAACTGAAAATTGACCATCTGGGGCTGCTTTTCAGCCTTTGTTAGAGACAGACAGAGCCTGTTAGTTTGTCTTTACATGAAAACCCATGTCCAAAACCCAGTCTTAGCATCGTGTCAGGGACTGTGCACCAAGTATGTAGAACTATTTAGCAAGACCTCTGCAAGCTTCTAAGATGCAGAGGGGAACTTAGCACCTGATAGATTAAGATTTTAAATTCTGAAGCTCAGAAATAAATACATGATCTGTATTCAGAGGCCATGTGGGACCATGATGTCCTAACACTGGAATTCTATATCTGTGTCAAATCTGCAGAAGATGGAATGTTTCTATGACATACTGAGTTAAATGGAATTAGGAGCCTTGATAAGGATATATTTTTATCATTTTGTTCCAGGCACTAGACTATGATAATACTTACTATAATCTGACAATGGTAGATCCTGTGAGTCACAATTTATAGTTGACAGGACAGTCCTCTTTATGGCAACTGAAGGTTACATAGGAGGGGCTTTTCTTTATTTTAACTTAATTTAATTTTTAAGCTTCATTCAAGTACATATTGTAAGTTGAACAAACTACCCCTCAATCCTCCCAACCTCCCCTTCTTGCTCCCCACTTCTAGTACTACTCTTCATCCCTCCAGATGATTTTACTTCTACTTTCATGCCATATATACATGATTTTATGTACACAAAAGACCTAGGCTCCACAAATGAGAGAAAACATCTGATACTCATCTTTATAAGACTAATTCACTTAATATCATGATCTCCACTTATACTCACTTTCCTCTAAATGACCTGATTTCACTCTTTATGGCTGAAAAATTCCATTGCTTTTATATACCACCTTTTCTTGATTTATTCTTCTGTTGCTGGATAGTTGTCTGCCCATTTCACAGAATGCTTCAAGAACAGAGTATGTCCCTTAAGAACTTTCTGGCACAATTTTAAGAGTAAGGACCTCCCCCCAGTCCCTGTTAGTCATTAGTGGATTCAAACCACAGCATCATGGAGTAGAAGGAGAGTGTGAACAAACTCAAACTGAAAAGCTCCTGGGCCAGCATGCTGATTTATACTGCAGTCAGACAGCCTTTCCATATAGAAAACAGTAAGAAAAGAATACTTATCTCCAGTGAGTTCATGACTCTTGTGTCACTATGACAAAGTACCTGCTAAGACAACTTAAAAGAAGGAAGGGTTCATTTTAATCCACAGTTTCAGAGGGTTTGTCTATCGTGGTATGGAGAGAATGATAGAGCAGAACAGAGAGGTTCACAACAAACAAGGGGAGCATCAGGCAGTGGCCAGGGACTCACTCTAATGTCAAGGACTCACCCCAATGTCATGGACTCACCCCAAAGTCATGGACTCACCCCAATAACCTATGTTTTCCAACCTGATCTCATTTCTGTAAGCGTCCAGAACCATTCCCAAATAATTAGCAGAAGACCATACTTTTATAATATAAATTTGTTGGAGAGGGCATTTTGGGTTCATACTGTAACACCCAGGTAGTTACTGGTATTTTCCTGTATCCTGAGGACACATAGTCATCTCTGAAAATAGAACAGGAAGAGAGAACTGGCAAGAGAAAGGATTCATGATGCATTTTTGATCCAATTCTTTCCTTGTTGGCTAGATTGTTGACCACCATGTCTGAGGCTGGCTTGATTTTACCTCTGCTCTTCCAGGGATTTGATATGGTAAAATACAGCCCCAGAATAAGAGACCTGTGTAAAGACCTGCATAGATGTGCTGTGAGTGAGGTGAAGGTGTTGGCCTTTTTTTTTTTTGTTTTTTTTACTTAAATGCATGGCTTTACAGGTGTCTACTGAGAACAGACCCAACACTACATTATTGATAGATTGTTGTCTGTATTCATAAGGCTGGTAGTTGCAAGAAGGGCCCAGAATTGAGAGATGTGGTTGACAGAGAGGGGGGATGGGAAGGGAGAGAAGAAGGAATAGAGAGGGGGGAGAGGGAAAGAGAGGGAAAGGGAGGGAGGGAGGAGAGAGAGAGAGAGAGAGAGAGAGAGAGAGAGAGAGAGAGAGAGAGAGAGAGAGAAAGAGAAAGGATGTAAGCGTTGGTTTTTGAACCCATGGCTTACAGAAGCTAGTCAAGTACTCTACCACTGAGCCCCAGCTGTATCTCTTAAATATTTATTTGTTTGTTTTGAGACAACATCTTGCTAGATTACTTGAACTGGCCTTGAACTCTCTGTAGCCCAGGCTGTCCTTGAATTTGTAGGTCCTTCTGTATCAGTCTCCTAATATCTGTGATTACAGTTGCATGCTTTTATCAACCAAGTTGTTTAAACGTATTTTCATTACTTAGGAATTATCACTTGAAATTCCTTCATTTATGCAACAAATAATTTGTAGACATTTACTTCTTGTCAAGTACTGTGGTAGACACTGGGCTTAAAGGCTGAGCAAAATCAGAAAGCATGTCTACATTTCAATGCTCAGTGTTCAGTGGGATAGCTAGAGGTTTCCCCATATCATTATGCTAACATGTAAAATGGAGTAAAATGTAAAATCTCTCAATTCTGGGTCCTCCTTGCAACTAGCAGCCTTATGAATACAGACAATAATCTATCAACAATATAGTGTTGGGTTTGTTCTCAGTAGGGACATTGCAGTGGTGACAAGGGTTGGTCAAGGGAGAAAAATGTACCAATTTCCTGGCTGGAGAAACCAGGGTAGAACAATGGCTGTGTAAGATCAGACAGAAGAGAGGAGGCTGAGCATCCCAGGATGGGAGAACACCTCAGACAGGGAAGACTTGATTGTGAGCCTCAGGGCTGAATTTAGAGGTGAGACTTCAAAGGCTATGGCATTAGAGACCCTTTCTACTGTCTTCATTCTCTGCCAGGTTAATGGGCTTGCTTTTAGTCTGAGGATAATGGGAAATCACCAGAGGAACCAGAGGAGTTTTATGGTGGAGTTCTGCTCTTTTGGATTATTTTTAAAAATTAAATTGAATTAATTATTTTTTTTTAGATAGGGTCTTTTACACAGCCCAGGTTGGTCAGGAACTCACAACCCCCTTGTCCTACCCTCTCGAGTGCCAGACTGCAAGACTGAGTTACTATGCTTGGCTAAATTGTGATCTGAAGAGAGCACTTTGGATAGAACAGCAGTGTGTAGAATGTACTGGGGATACTTACTGTGAAACAGGTAGGTCAGGAATTAGCTCAAGATATTATTTGCATTTTGGTTTTTGTGGATTATGGTTAGAAAGAAAAAAAAAATGCCTAGAAGCTACTGCTCCAGAGACTTCCAAGGAAACAGCAACTCAGCAGAGATGGAGAAAGGACTGGCACCTGTCAGAGGACCACTAACCAATCATTCTCTCCAATCCTAGCTAAGGATTTTCCAAAATGGTTTCAGAAGCCAGATCCAAAGTTAAAGAAGCCCAGAGCCATCTAGTTCAAGGCTGAAACCCAAATCAAGTACCTCTCAAGCCCCAGGCATATTACTGGGTGAGTGAAAGCAACGAAGTTGCTAGTGAGGGCGTATGACATAGGACCTACTTCTTCAGTGGGTGCTGAATCCAGTGGCTTCCTGGGTTGTCAAGGACAGCATCACGTCTATGGCCTTCCATCTCTTTGTTACCCAGCTCAGGCTAGCAAGGAACTCCCAGGCCTCCTGTCTTAGCCACTTAAGTGCTAGGACTGACTGCAAGAGTGAGTTACTGTGCTTGGATACATCCTGATCTGAAGCGAGTCTTCCCAGGCCAGAGAAAATTGATCCAATTTCTAAAGATTTTTGTGGGAAAAGCCACCCTAGTCTTGTTCTTGCCTTTCTTACATGTTCTGCAGTTAGCTACTCCCATACTGTGTCTTTGTAACTGCAACTTGAGCTCAGGACCTAGGACTTCTAGAATACCAGAGCCAGGATATTTGGGAAGCTGAGTGTTCTGTAGGCACCTTGTATTTTGAAATCTGACAAGGAATGATGAGCTGAGCTGTGGAGAAGCTGGTTCCTTCTGTTGCCACAGCAACAGAATTGCACTGGATTTAGCATTAAATTACAGGCTACACACAGAGATAGAGTTAAACATTTGTCTATCCTGGCTTGTTTTCTTTTCTTTTCAAACTGAACTTTCCCAGAAAGTGGCAGCTACACCTGTGAAGCTGAGCGGGAGCAGCAGAGCACACAGCCTCAGAGGCTGTGGGATGAGGGCTGTGGGGCTTTGAAAACGACAAGGGCTCAGGGTTCTACCAGAGTCAAGATGATTATTGCTCAAGCATCTTTCTCCCAGACTCTAGGATCTGCCACTGAAGTAGCATATTAGAGATGAGAATGGGAGGTGGTGCTAAGCAACAATTAGAACTGTTGTTTTTGAGACATTTGATATTAGGTTCAGATGGCCACTGAATACTTGCATTGTGGCTTGTTCAAGCTGAGATGTGCTATAAATAGGAAACCTGTATACCAGAATTCGACAGCATGATTACGGAATAATGTAAGATATCTCGTTCATTACATTGAGTTATTCATTACATTGAGTTTTTCATTACATTGAGTTATTACATGATATTTTGGATATGTTAAGTGAGATATGACATTAAAGCGATTCTAGCTGTTGCTGTTCACTTCTGGCAATGCTGTTACTACATAATTTAAAACCCCACGTGTGGCTCTCACCATATTTCTATTGGGTCATTCTGGCTCTGAGACTATTCTAAGTGTGGATTGTTTTCTATTAACTGGAGAAGTTGTTGAACCTTGAGATCCTTAAGATTTGTTATTTGCAAGATGGCCGTATTAATACCCTCTCTAGAATCCTCCAAGTTTATGACAAACATTCAATGCTACAGGATGTGCTGCAGGGCCCTCTGCAGATTTTTCTCTTAAGGTCAAGGTATTTGTTTTCCCAGTTCCTGGAGTTTAATGTCTAGCTGAGTCCCTCTTCGGGAACTGCCTGTAAGTGAAGGTAGAACACATCCCGAGTAGGGTTCTTTGAGATGAATCTGCAAGATACAAGTAATTCATTGGGTATGAACCACAGCACAACCAGAGATCACAAAGACACTTCATGAGCAAGTGTCTCAGTTCCACCATATCACCTTGTTTCCTCTCCACCAGCATACACTTAATGCTAAGGATTTCTATGGAAACTGCCTTGTGAACATTTTATGGAAGAAGAAAAAGTAAAGTTTGTATCACAGATGGGTTGGTGCGTTAGTTCATTTTCCATCACTATAACAAAATACATTAGGCTGGAGACTCTGTAAAGAGGAGAGATTTGTTTGGTTCACAGTTTTGGAGGCTGAAAGATCAAACAGCATTGCAAGGGCTCCCTGGCTATGTTACTTCATGGTAGATGTATTTGTGTGACAGGAGCATGTGTGAGGAGAAATGATGGCAAGACAGTAAGCCAGAGATTAGGGAAGGGTAAGTCCTGCTCTGTTCTTCTGGAACTGTTCTTATACCTAATTGAAGTTCCAGAACTATATGAATCCCTTTTGAGGGCAGCACCTCTAATGAATTAATTACCCTATATTAGGCTCCATTTTTCAACATCACCACATTAGATAAAATACTTCCAATATTCGAACCCATGAAGGACACTCAACCCACAGGCAACCATAGCAGTTGACTTTGTGTATGGGTGCAAGCTTGCAGATGAGCTGCTATGAATTAATCTTTGAAATATTCTAAGTAGGCAATGCTTTGGACAGTAGACTTAGTCATTCATCTTATAGGGAAAGCTAAGTGGGCTGATAAATAAATATACATGGGCTCCTGAGAAACAACATGCAACTTGAGTGGTTGGCCAGGGGCTTGGTAAGAGAAAGGGGCATAGGAAGACGCACACAGATGGGCCTTTGGGAGAGAATCTAAAGGGTTAGAATCTTTGTATTGCTTGCTAATACCATCTGAACGTAGCTGCCTTGGAAGAAGCAGTGGGTAACCCAACAGAATGACTCTGTGTAGCTTCTGTCTTCAGTCACCCAGTATCTGGCAATGAATATTTGAGTTACAGTAGCTGTGACCATGGTGGTAGGGATTGGGATGGTCCATGCCATATACTGTAAGTAAACTACCACTGTAAGAAGTTGTGATCTCAAGAGGTAGAATTCATGGATCCCAGTGAGGAGTACAAATAGGGGTGACCTTACTCTCTACTCCTCCCTGTAGAATATGTGACCTCACTCCCCAAAAATGAAAACTCTGAGTCCAGAAGAATATGTTTCCAGATAAAAATTTTCAACAGTGAACGATAAGAGCTCACTATATTCTAAGCTGCTATTGCCCTTACCCCAGCTCTTTGTACTATGAGATCAATAGAAGGGAAAGGATCTATCATGCAGACAGTTATCAAGGTCCCCATAAGAAGAGGAGATAGTGCCACTATCACATAAAGTGACAGAAAGGAATATGGTTTGCACTGGGACCTCTCTTGATTGTGGACAAGAAAAACAGCCACAGCCGGACAGGTCAGGTAGGTGTGTTTAGGGACTCAGTCTCTTCAGGGAAGAAAGTTAATATAGCCTCAGTAGGTACTTAGGCTGTCAGAAGTGCTTAGCAAGGGTGAAAATAATCTAGAACAGATAGCAAAGAAGTCTCAACTATCTAGAAAACAAGCAGCTTATGCCTCAATGTCAGATGAAGTAATGACGGTTTGTTTTAACTCCTACTAACTCCTAAAAACTGAAAAGTTTTTCCCAGGTAAATAAAGCAACCAGAATAACAGAGAAAGGTAAATTATACTATGAGGCTAGTGATTTGGATGATATATTGTGGATTTTGAATATTACTCAGATTTCTTATGCAGGACTGAAGTATTTGTCCCCCAATATTGGCTACTAATGACTCTTATCTGAGGGAGCCCAAGATTGTAGCTTTTCTCAAAGGGAAGCTCATACCCAGTGACTTGTATGGAACATCATTTGTCTGCTCATCTGTCTGGATTCAGGACAGCATTGCAGGACATTCCAGCTCCTGAGCTTCCTGTAAGATTTTAACTACTCCATTTCATCAGTCTTCTTTCTCCAATCCCTTACCTATTCTTGAGAGCACCCCCCCATATAGACTGCATGCTAATCTGTCTCAGAATGCCTTTCCTGGACTACCCACCCAAGAGCTATATTGGCAGCATGGTGCAAGGCATTGAAATCAGTTGTGGAAGCTCTGAGTTCTAGCCATTACCCTAGTACTTTTTGGTCAGATTATCCATGTGGAAAATAGAGATTTTTGGGAGGGAGTTTGGACTAGGTGATCTAGAATCACTTTTAGCTGTAACTTTTCACCTGTTGGAGAAGGGGCAGAGTTTCATGAAGAGTATATAGGAACCCCAGGAATCCTTCAGGTTTATATATATACATCACACACACAGACACACACACACACACACACACACACACACACACACACACTTGGAAGGTTGAGTGATTTTTCCATTGGCTATCCCATTAGAGTCAGAACTGGCACACATGCTTTCCCAGCTTGACTCTTGTTTTGAAGGTTTAACCTGGAGTATGTGCAGGCACCAGATTTGAGTTGCTCTCAACTGTGGTCAGAGAAGCTCCTTTTTGCAGTGGGTAGTGGTTAACATCGAGACTCATAATTGGTTAAAGTGCCAAAAATCAATGACTATGAATGCTCAACCATATATGGGACATCTGTATCAATCCCCTCCCCAACCCAAGACTCAGGGAACAAGGTCTTTTGAAAGGTGAGTGAATGTAAGCACTGAGAGATGGGGAGGTGAACTGTGAGACACTATCTTCTGGACAGGATAGGGCTGCTACACGCATCAACTCACAACAGCTGTGGTTGCCCACGCAAGACCTGCACATGATCCGTACACCATCAAGCCAGTAAAAATTCCATCATGGATTGTGAAGGGGCTCCTGGGGCCCCTCTCCATAGCTGAGGAGATATTGGCAGTTAATGATTGCTGAGAGAGTGAGAATCCTTTTTCTTTGGACATGTGACCACTGCTAAGTTGCCCAAGTAGATATCCCTGCACCAATGTATATATATGGTCATCACTAATTACGAGGGGTCTATTAATACTGGCAATAATAAAAGGAAGTCAGGAGGATGACAAGTTGGGGGGTTCTGATGGGAGTGGAAGGGAGGTACAGGGATGGATAAGATCAAAATAAATTGCATACATTTTTGAAATTCAAAGACTAAATTAAAAAATAGTATTTAAAAAAGAGGGGGTGGGCTGAGAATTGGGCCCAGAGATACAATGTCTGGTGTGGTGTCTTCACCAACTTTGGATCTCTGATGTCAATGACTATGGGTAAGACACAGCAGAATAAAGTTTGAGACCTGGCCAAAGCTCTTGTGTTTATCTCTAGTTTCTAGCATCCAGCAGGTAAAGCAGGGAACCACTTTATTGTCAGAGGCTGCTGCCCTTGATAATCAGGAGAAAATTCTGATTCACTCATGTTTTCCAAACTTCAATGTTCAGGTGAACAACTTAAGCTTCTGGGAAAATACATATTCAGCGGGTCTGGAAGAAGAGAAACAGAGAATCCCCATTTTTGTTGTGTGACAGAACCTCCTGGGGAGATGTGACACATACAAGTCTACTCATCCCAGATAGGGACCCAGACCAAAATATGGGTATCACTAAAGTCCAGGTTGGTGAACTAATGAGTTTTATTGGTGTTACTTATAGAAATATGGGCGAGGGGTTACTTACAGGAGCAAAATTGACTCAAAGACAGATGTATCACCAAGGTCCACCCCAGCACAGATGACAGCTCCCAAAAGCTGGGAACTTGGCACATACTGCACAGCCTGTAGGCAGCCCAACAGGTTGGAGAGTTGGAGAGTGTCTTTTCCAGGTTGCTCAGCTGTCATTGTTTCTTCTAGGTAGTTTTGACCCATCTCTCTTTCCAGGCTCTTTGCCTGGTTTCTGCTTCTTCTGTGTGACCTGGATTGCCAGGTAATGACTCTCAGCAGTCTTTTCTGTTTATATATCTGGGAGAATGGAGGGGCTTAGTGAGTCCAGTCAGTTTCAGGGACTTCCTGAAGCTATTTTGAGTTGTTTACTTCCTGTCTAAAGGAGCTTCCCAGCAGGGTGGAATGTTTCAGTCTCTGAGCAAACGATAATCCAACTATTTCTAATAAATTTCTAGGTACTCCTGACCCACTAGCCATATTTTGAGTAGCAATATAGTAGAGAGCAGCTCTCAAACTCAGGGTGCATCAGGAATGGCTGAGAACTGATTGAAACTCCTATATTAAAATAGATTCAATATAGCTAAAGTCTCTCTAATATTAGCAAAATCCTATGCGGTTGAGGCATCTACCCATCTTTCGAGAATGGTGAACATTCAGGCTCATGATTAAGCTGAATATGCAGCACATGATAGCTGCATGAAGTCCAATTGTGATCTGAGTGTTATTGCAGACACTGACTTCTACAGATGGACCAAACATTCATCTTAGGTTGTCATATATAACCCGACCAAGGAAAGCAACATGAACACTTTAAAACACTAGCCCAAGAGAGCTGTAGCTTCAATGAAACAATCAAAAGGCCAAAATAAAAGCAGTGGTTCCTTATGAAATATATTTTCAAAGTAGTTTTAGATTTCCTAAGAATTTCTTATCTTCATCTCTGTCTCATCGGTGAATGCTTGGGACATCATGAAGTCATTTTGCAGTCGTGCAATTCTGGCAAAACCAAGGGTGATATTGGAGACTGGGCTGTGGATGCCGAGAGTCCTTAAAGATGCCTGCATGCTTAATTGCAGGGCTTATCTGAGATGCTGCCCTAGTTGGCAGCAGAATTTTGCTTAATGGCTTTCTTTGCTTATTTGGGGTATGAGCAGGCACTTCAGAGATGCAGTCTATGGGGAAATAGACTCATTGCTAAGTGTCTCCAGATGGCTCACCTGCTAGATTGCTTCTCAGAAAGCTTCTCTTCATCCCCCCATCCCCTTGAAGCAAAGAAAGTTCCGGTGCCTCAGTGTGCAGGCTGGGCGTGAGAGTGTGTAATGGAGTGTCCTCATAAGTTCCCCTCCTGCCAAGTGTGCACAACAACCTACACATACAGAAAGTCTGGTTGCCTTTGTTTGGTCATCATCAGAAGAAAAATAAGATGAACCATTTGAAGGGAGGCATGCACCCAATGGCAGCTGTACCTTCCCATGGGTCCTCTTTCCGCACCAGGGCTTTCTAAGAGGGCTGTAATCTTTGCATATCCAACCTAGGACCTGTACAGAAAGTTTTGATCACTTGCTGGTGTTGTGCAAATTGGAAAAGTACAGATTGCAAGCAGCTTTCCAGCATGTGGCGCTTGCAGAAGCATGGAAGGTGGGCTGGGAGCTGGGATTCAGCCAGGATAGTAGCTGTGTCTCCATTCTTTAGGGAGGAAATTGGTCCAGGAGTCCATGGACAGAGCTCCATGGATAAGACCCATGAACCCAATACAAAGCCTGTGTTCCGCCTCATGACCACTGTCTACTGAAATGGAGTGATGAGATCTGTAGACATTGCCTCTCCACCCAGGCTTGGAAACTCATAACTCAGTCCCTAGCACTTACTACAAATCATTACTCTGTATTTTAGCTGAGCACCTGTCAACTTCCTTGAGGGTGTTTTTTGTCCTTTCTGTTCTCTTCTGTTGCCACAAACAACTTGCTTTATGAAATAATTTTTCCACCTAACTAAATCAATGTTCACAGTAGACCTCAATTTTGTTACAACTCTGAGGACCAAGTGGGGAAAACAGATCTGATGTAGAAGTGGGGTTTGCAGAATCAATGACTGTTGTGGTGATAGATAGCTTCCTTTGGGTGCTTATGACATGTAAAATTGAAACATGCAATTATCTCATTTCATTATTAATGACATGAGAATTTTCCTATGGCAAACCCTCTTATTATTCCCATTTAACAGACAGTGGATGTGAGATGCAATGGTTCTATGGGCTCTGTGGGCTGTGAAGCCTCCTTGGGTGGAAATTGAGGCACTGTGTATATGTGTTTTCTGTCCATACCTATGCAGCTATGCCTCTGCTCCCAAGGTCCCTCATGAGTGGTGGGAGAGCAGCATGGACAAGTAGAGACCACAACTGGATCTTCTTTCCTTCCTTTTAAGAAATGACAGCTCAGAAACACAAGTCGTCTTTGAGTCTACTGCAAAACCATTCCTTTTCTGTCTCATCTGTTTACTAGGAGCGATTGGAAATAAAGCCCCTATCTGGTTGTCATGGTTGCATGCCTGTAACCCTAGCCAGATGGAAGCTGAGGCAGGAAGTTCCTGAGTTTGAGATCAGCATGAGCAGCTCACTGGGCTTTTTCTTTTAAAAAGGGATAAATAAATAAATAAATAAATAAATAAATAAATAAGCAGCAAATCAAACCCTTCAAATAGTAAGACACGCACACACACACACACACACACACACACACACACACACGAGGAGGGGAAGAAAAAAGAGGATGTCAAGAAAGGAGAAAGGGAGGGCATATTCCTTTCTGTTAGTTTAATGGGAACAGGATTCCCAGTAGAGTAAAAGAGGTTAGGAATGGAAGCTGGATTTCTGAGGCCCCTGAGAAGAATGAAGTCCCCAGATACCCACTGGCAGGAGTCTGTAGAAAGACTACAGAGATGGGCCAAGGTTTCCTGCCTTTCAAGGGGCTTAGCCCACTTACAGGAGGTAAGATTGGCCACATGGATAGATAGATAAACACTGCTGTATGCAAAGCTTAAAGAAGAAAGGAGAGGACCCTAGCTGGGATCAGCTCAGTGAGATCAACAAAGCAGCCATGAAAAACATCCTCCTGAACTACTACTGCAGGCCAGAAAAATAAGAAAATCCAAAATGCACTCATTCCATCTGATGAAGGAAAAGTCTTGTGCTGGAGTTGAATGGGTAACTTTGCATTCAGATCCTCACCTAAACTCAGAAGAAGGAAGGAGAAAGACATGTGTTTGAAGAGCTCAGCCAGGGTTCTCCTGGGAAGCCATTGGTATGCTGCCTGCCATGGGGCATCACTTCCAATTTTATAGGTGCTATCTTCTCCCTCACAGAGGAGCTCTGGCATCTTCAAGTCCTGAGCAGCCTAGATGATATCACCGAGGGTTTTGAGAAGCAGGGTGCTTCAGGCAGAGAGTTCATTGACAGCAGGTGGCACTCCTCCTGAAACAGATGGCTGCCTGCAGCTTGGCTTGCAGACTGAGCCAGGGATGCAAACACTCTAAGAACTAGCTCAGCAGCTTCAGGGACTCAATGTGAACAGGGCAAAAAATTAGCTGTTCATAATTGTTGGCCAGATGTAAGCATACTATGACCTGAGCACACCTGGAGGCTCTAGCTGCGCTTGGGCTACAGCACTGACTAGGATGGATAAGCACTGTGCTCTTCCAATGACCTTAATATAGTGACTATGTTTATAAAGGGTAATTAATCTTCAACAAAGACACCTTCTATATCTTTCTGGGCTTTAGGTTGTGATGGAAAAGAGTCACATGGCCTCTCAGTATGGTAAGTCTACTACCACAGGGAGTTGTGGAGATGGCTTAGCAGATAAAGTACTTGCTGAATAAACACGAGAACTGAGTTGCTTTGAGGAGAAAATCGTGTAAGGCAGGGCAGGAACAAATATGAGGGAAGTTCTTCACTTAGATTCCCATGTTCAGCATTGATACTCACAGTGACTAGAGCACCGAGAAAGCCCCAGGAACTGAGACTGACGCTAATTGTACAGCAATGTGCATGTGTCTATGCTCTTCATTTAGCTGGTGAACCAGCTGACTGTCTCTCACCTAAGCCCATATCTTCTAGCTTTGAGGGCAACTTCAGTAGGCCAAGTTCTAGTGGAGATACAGAGTGAGTTTGTCTTTTGCTCCTGGGAGCACTGGAAATGTTTTGTAGAGTGAAGGGAGAGGAGGCATGGCTCACAAGTGATGAAGGGATTGGTGGTGGTGGTGGGTGCATGAGTGCATGCATGTGCATGTGTGTGTGTATGCATGTGTGCATATGCATGTGTACATGTGTGTGACTTTGCCCTGGTATTCACATGATGTCCAGACATCCTGTTGAGGATTTTATTTGACAGGAATGTACTCTGACTCCTGCACTGAAGGCTTTGGGGATCAGACATGACCCAAAGCATAAAGGCAGCTAAATGAAACACACTCAGCAGTAATCTACCTACCTACCTAAAAGATGTGGTCATTACTGTTATCAGCAATCATCAGCTGTCAAGCACACCTGCTGGTCAGATATTGAGGAGGGCATGGAACTCCACACAGTTTGCTACCAAGTTCATTGTCTAAAAAGAAAATTACTGTCAGGGTCTTATTTCCTTTCAGCTCAGAAAGCAAATATAGCCCACATGGTGCCCACTTCTTTCACTGCATTTCCATTAGAGGAGAAAGAGCGAGAGAGTGTGTGTCACGGAAACAGAACATTCCATTTGTTTTTTCCTGGTATTCACATGGTGTCCAGACATCCTGTTAAGGATTCTTTTTTGCAGGAATGTACTCTGATTCCTGAACTTAGGGCTTTGGGGAACAGACCTGACCCAAAGCATAAAGGCAGCTAGGTGAAACACACTTAGCAGTAATCAGGCCGCAGATGCTGCAAACTGCAACGAAGCATGCACCCGAGACAGCTGGAGCACCTCAGATGGATGCTGCTGAGGGTCCCTGGGCACAAACATGGGTACTTCAAGACACACCAAGCATAGTGGGCCCTAGATAGCAGTTGTAAGTAGGCTGTGTACCAGAAGTTTTATGCAGGCATAAACAGAACAGATGTGGGAATCCAACCACTTTGGAGAAGCTATTCAGTTGTCACTGTGTGTGGGTTAGTCGCTGGGCATTATGTGCTTAGATAGTAAGGGGAAATGAGAAGAGCAAGGCGGCCCTTGTCCGCATAGGGGGCGCTGCAGAGCTTCACTCTCATGCATTCCACATTCATTAATGTTTGTAATCTTACACTGTAAAATATATATATCTGCTATTTCAGTCTTGTTCTGCTGTAAGTTGGGGAGCTGGGAGTGAACCCATGGTTGTTCAGTGCCAGAGCTCTTGAGCATATACGATTCTGGTGTTTGGGAAGCAGAATTGACAGTAGTGTCCACAACAACTGGAAAGCAACAAAGAGTGATGCGAAGCTAGGGGTTAAATCATGCTGCTATGGCTTGGAGCCAGTCTCCACACACCACAGTTCCCATCAGCTTAAACGTGCTGATATACTTGTTTAGGTAAATAAGGAGACTGTGGAGGGTCTTGTTGAGAAGGCTGGGGGTCCACCTGGGTCCTTGTAAGGCTGGCAAGTGGAGCTGTGGGTGATGGGATCGAAGCAGCACCCGAGGTGGCCTGTCTGTGTGTCTCAGGCCACAGAATGCCTAGAAAGGATCTGGTTGCTGGGAAAAGACAGATTGTTAAACATGGTTTTGCCCCTTCAGAGCTAGTCTGCTTGTAGTTACTTGGCCAATTAATTGGCTGGGAGCTATTAAAAAAGAAAGTGGGGAAAAAAGAGGAATTATGAGGACTGAGGAGGGATGACCCTGTTTAGTCTTAGTGAGTTGACATTTGGGTCAAGGAATTCGTGGATCTTTTTACTCCCTAGACACACGTGAGTGGTGGGACTGTCAGAACTACCAGGAACCCTCTGATTTCAAGGGTAGGGGATGATCTTGGACAGCTGTGTGAACAACTTCTCCCACGAAGCACGTAAAACTTCTTTGCATCTGGACTGATAGATCTGCTGCTTCCAGGGACACATGTTCAGGATCTCTGAACCAACTCCCAAGGTTTCACACACTTTTCAGGCAATTGTGTAGATGTTGGTCCTGACCAGTGTTCTGGACCAAACTCTTTCCCATGCTCCTGCCTGGGTTCAAACAGCCAAAGATCCTGGTCGAGGTGCAGAGAGCTGGACAGGATAATGATTACCCTGGGACTTTCATTCAGCCATGCTCAACGAGGTCAAAGTCACTTTATTATGAGGGGTAGGGGAATACATTGGAGTGTTGGGCAGGAAGACAGGTAACCAATCTGCCAATCACTTGTTTAGGGCTGGCTAGGGCACAGATTGCTGTGGAAGGGGCCCTCTGTGACACATGGGGGGGGGGAAGGCCATGGTTTCTCCTGCTCTGACAGGGGTGGGGGGCTGCCCAACTCCCTCAACTCGGGCCATATGCAAGTCTTTGACCAATCTCCATGGTGCTGCATGTAGACTTGTGCATATGTGTGTGTGTGTGTGTGTGTGTATATATATATATATATATATTTCCAAAGTCTCTGTTTCAGAAAAGGAAATGTTGGCTTTATATTCAATATATCTGTTCTGCAGACTCTGTGTGCCAGGTTGTTACAGACTATAGAGAAGACTGACGGCTCAGGGTCTTGCTATTTCGGAGAGAAGCTACCTCATGTCTTGATCTCATGGTAGAGACTTGTCTCTGTGCAGGAAGGTGTGCTGAAAAGCTGTCTCATTGGGACTCTATTAGGTCTATTTCCTGGTATAATTGCCAAAAGAGTGACAACCACATCCTCCCCCATAGCCAAGAACTGGCCTTGCAAGATGGAGACTATATGAAATTGTGGTTTCTCCAGAACAGCTTGTGTCTCATTTGCCTCTTCATACTTGTCACCTAAAAGAATGCCTGCCACATCAGCAAGTCAATGATGTGTGTTTATTGAGCTATTTTAGGCAACTTGTACTTAGGGATTGGACATGTTGGAGGTACAAGAGCTAAAAAAAATAAAAATAAAAAAGGCACTTTAGCTCTGTAAAAGGCACCTTATCTCTGTTGCTTTTGAATTAGTTTTGTTAAAAATTTTTTAAAGAATTAATTATTTAATTACTTTTGGCCTTTTGAGAGAGGGTCTTATTATGTAGCCCTGGCTAGAAAGAAACTCATTACACACGTACACACACACACACACACACACACACATACACACACACATACATATCTCAGGCTGGCCTCGAATTCATGCATCAGCCTACAAGGACTGCAGGCATGGGTACCAGCAAAATAATTTTTAAAAAGAATTATTTTTATTAATTTGCTTGTGTATGTTTCTGAGTGAGTGCATGACACGTGTGCAGTTGTGCACAGAGGCCAGAAGAGGGCATCTGATCCCCTGGAGCTGGAGTTACAGGTGGGTGTGAGCCACCTGACATGACTTCTGGGACTTGAACTTGAGTTGTCTGGAAGAACAGAAAGTGTCTTAACCACTGAATTGTTTCTCTAGCCCTTGCAAAAATAACGTTTTCAGATCACAGGATGTTGGTGAACTCCTGATGATTCTCAAAGAAACTGGCCTGAAAAATGTAGAGCATAAATTATCCCCCAAATAGGAAACAAAATCAAATTTTCCAAATTTTCTATTTCCAAACAGGAAATCAAAATCAAAATTCCTTCAGAATACATTATGTTTTGTTTTCTCTAAGGAGTGCATAGTGTTTCCTCAAAAGGTAAAGTACTGGTTGGGTGGAAAAGACAGAGTGCAGAGAACAGATGAGGCCCAGTAGAGGCCTTCATGGGGTGAGTGTGGGTCTTGGTGGAGCCAAGCAGAGATGGAAGAGAAGCTGGAATGGGTGAATGGTGGGATACTTCACTTTCTTTTTAGAAGAAGAGGAATGAGAAGAATTGATCAGAGGCAACAGGACCAGCCAGGGATGAACTGAATAATAACCTGATGGAGATGCATTAGGAACCTGAGAAGAGGTAGAATCACAGATCAGGGAGAGGAATCAGCCTGGAAATAAGGGCAGTTACACTCAACTGAGTTTATAAATTGACTGGGTCTGGCAGTGAAGAGTCTAGGGAGAAGCATTCAGGGCTTGAGGTCTTGCTGCAAGGGAAAACATCCTTTCAAGTGTTTGTGTCTTAAAAATGCATGCAAATCTTTTATCCTTTGCATGACAATGTACTAACATATGTGTTTCTGTGAAAATACTTTGCAAAACTGGTTAAAAGATTTAACTTTCCAAAGCTTCAGAGAAAACTGATGCTTGAGCATCAATGCTTGCTGCTTGAGCAGTGGGTCTGTGTGATTTCTGATGCTACCAGCAAGGCTGCTTTTCAGCAGTATGTTAATATTCACTTTGGCCAAACTGGTCTATTGGCAGTCCCTTCCACACCAGTCAGCAGGAATATCCCGGGTCTCTGATTTTGCTTACGTTCAAGATGTCTTCCACATTGACATCCATCTTCCAGCCTGGCTAATCCTACCCTTCCCCAACCTGTGCTAACCCTCCTCCATCCATCCTGCCATGCAGGCTCTGAGCTCCTCCCACTTCCCATCTCTGAGGTTCCTTTAGCTTACATGCTCCAATGCCCTTAGGAATTTAACCCCAGGTGAAATAAAAGATGAGAACTTTTTAAACAAGCAGGTTGTGGCTGTTATCATGGTTTTCTGTCTGGGCCCCTGTGTTTTGTTTTCCCAAGCAGATTGTAAGTCCTAAGTACCATTATCACAGCACTCAGCTCAGTAAATATACTCATTTTGTGCATAGGAAACATAGAACCACAGAAAAGAAACAGACAGTAACCCCATCATGATGTATTTATGTCTTTAATCCATTGTTGTCTAGTCTCATTAAATGATAAATTTTATTTCTGTTATGAATCAAATTTAAACATGACAAATCCAATAGCTTCTCCATCTGTCTTTTCCTTTTACAGGATAAATAAAAGGTCCTACCAGGGTATCTGAGGTATCTGCGATGATGACTGTGCTTTTCCCATTGGGTCCAGCCAGTTCATAGCTGCTCAGTCAGATGCTTTACTGCTTGTAAAGACAAAAGATGGAAAAGCTGAGAGAGATGTGACAGAGAATTGCTTTCTACAATCATATACATAGAAGTGTGTTTTCCTAGGTCTTTTCTTCTCCTCCCTAGGTAGATAAGAGTCCCCACCAAGTCATACTTCACTGTTAGGAAGTGAACTCCTAACACTGCTCCTCTATGGTCCCCAGGAATGCAAGCCCGTCATATGTGAGCCATGTATACACCCCAGCAGGTGACATCTCATCTAAGACTGTACAGAGAAGAGGACTGAAAATGTACCAGTTGGTAGAAGGAGGCAAGGATCACATGATACTTTTCCTGTCTATAGAAGCTCTATCTCTAGTAATCACAGAATGGGGGGAAAAAAGAAGAGAAAAGGCTTGGAGGTTTAAGGGATTTAAGGGGGGAGAAAGGGGTGGGCAATGGAACATGAGTGATATGAAAATGGAAGGAATATACTGGGGAGGAGGGTACAATGGGGACAGGGACAGGAACATGGGGGAAAGGGTTGGAGATTCAACCAAAACTAAGTATGAATTAAAATGCTATAAGGAAACCTGTTACTTTTATGCTAATTAAAAATAATAAATGAAGGGAACAAATAGCAGTGGTAGTCCCAATCAGATTTTAAGAATGGAGATTGTGATATTTCAATTCATCTTTATGCATTAAAAAAGAGCTCAGAATTTCTGGCGAAGTAGTTGATATAGACAGAAAAACTGGAGGAAAGAAGTCAGGAGAGAATGTAGAAAGGTAGGGGTCAAAGGCACAGGCTATGGACCAGAAGAATCAAGCAGTCCCAGTTAAGTGCTCTTACGTTGCAAGAACAAGATGCATACAACCCTCAGTGTTTCTTTAGCATTCCTTTCAGTTGTTTCTACCTTAACCTGAAACCAGTTCTAACAAGAAGGACACCAGTCACCCTCTGAATCTCTGAATTCTGGGAACTTCTCCTTCCAGAGCGTTTTGATCTGTGGTTTCTTTTCCATTCCTATGTAGTTTTTAACTGCTGCTGTAACACCAACCTAGTGGCTTAAAACATAGCAGTTGTGTTAGTCCACAGTTCTGCAGGGAGAAGTCTTTCATGGGTTGCTGGGAGCCCCAATATCCTGGCAACGTGGTTGAAGTCTGTTGACAAGGTTCCAGACTCCCCCGCTGGGAATTTCAGCTTACCAGCCCTTTCTCCCCTTTGCTGTAATGGTGACAAAAGCCTTTCATTATGTCTGCATGGCCTAGTATACCTTAGCTGGCTGGTGTTAGCTGAGAAGGAAAAGCAGCCATTTTTTACTCAAAAGTAATTGTAAATTATCTCGCCAGGCTTCTAAGTCCTGGCATGTACAAAGCTACCTATTCATATTGATAGTAGATATTATTTAGCTAACAGTAATATTTAACCAATTATGGGTTATTGAGTCAAATATTCTTTCATAGCAAACAAGATAACCTCAAAGTTTGTAAGTCAACGGGAGGAAGGACACCTGGCTCCTCCCCACTGGGCGTGACTATATCTACATATGAAACCAGTTCCTCTGAAGGCATGAGCAACATCTACATACCCAAAAACTGTATTTGGCTTTTAAACCTCTTCCCAGAGCAATTTTCTCTCTTTCTGGTGTGGGCCCCTATTCCCCTGGTAATGAATATTGTCAGTCTCTCCCTCCTTTTCTTCTTGGTGTGGTTTCTCCACTGACAAGGCACATTGTCAGTCTCTCTCTTGCCCCTCTCTTTTCTTAAAATGTATGCTGTTAATTCCCCCATTAAAAATGCTCCTGCATTTTACTTCTAAAGCGTGCTCCATGTGCCATTTTAAAGCGTGATCATGCATGTCATTTTCTTGGGTCCCATAAAAGAACAAACTACCCTGTTCATTTGTCACTTCCTCATTTTTCCTGGGCTCACACTCCCTCCTGTGTAGAGTTTCTGTGAACCCATTTGTGAAAAAGGCTGGATCCCTCCACAATGGGTCTTACGGGGTGGGGGGGCAGCTCAAACTAACACCAGGTTGTCTTTCTCTTTGGAGATTCTAGGAGAGTTTCTTTGTCTTTTCCAACTTCAAAGGGTTGTTTTTACAGTCCTTAGCTGTTGCCCTCCCTTCTCCCCCCTCATCCTGGTCTTCAAAGCCAGCATGCTGCTGCTCCCTGCCTCTGCTTTTACTGTCACATTTGCTTTTTTGACTCAGCTACTCTGCTTCCTTCCTCCATTTTTAAGGACCCTGGTGATGCCATTCATCCACCCTGATGGAGCAGGGTAATCTCCCTATTTTGAAGTGAATTGAAGGGTTCCATTTACAATGTCAGTTTCCCTTTGCCACAAATCCCAACGCAGTCCATTTTCCAGGGATTGAGAGGTGCACATATTTGGGGGTAGGTGATGCTATTTTGCCTTCCACAATCCTTGGTGCCTCTACTGAAATTGAAGCCATCATTGCCCTTACCAGGATTATTGCAACAGCCTGGGTTCTGGAGTCTTCAAATATCAGATGCATGTTGAAAGGGTTTCCAAGCCTCTCTCAGGCTCAGCCTCTTTCTATAATAGGAGGATCCTCATGCCTATCTCACAGGCTACTGTGAGGGGTAAATATACACACTGCACAGAGCAGACACGGTGTTAGCTGCTTCATTGCTGTTCTACCCTCACAGCCTCTACCTCCACACTCTATGTGCACGGAAGGCAGAGGGATCTTTCTTAAACACTCCTGACACTATCCTTTCTTACTAGTCCATAAGAGTCATTGGTGCTCTAAAGTTTTCTCTCTGACCACAGATCCAGTCCATCTCTACACTGAGCTATCTTATATGATCTGAGGTCCTCTGAGTGTAACAGACATGCTGTGTCCCTCTGCCTGTGAAGAGTGTTTTTCCTTTGCTTGTATTTCCTTTACCTTATCCAATTGGCTATCCAACTTCCAATCTTCCTTTAGAGCCATTTCTGATGTCCAGGGCTTGTCACTGACACATTCCACTCTGTCTTCCCCTGAATGAGTTTTGACAGTCAAGCAGCTTTACATGGGTGGATCACATTGTGTTGCCTGGAACCCAGAACCTTCAGGCCATTAGGAAAGGAGTGTTGAGAGGGCTACCATTGGGATTTCCCTTCTGAAGTTTGCTAGAGCATCTTCTGCACGAGATCTCCAGTGTAGCTTCCCTAGATGTTTTGCTGTTTACAGAGTGAGAAGAATCCTGAGGGATTCCTTGGGGAACAAGACAGAAAGGGAACCATTGTTCTCTCTGCAAATCAAAGAAAGCAAACTATGAACGTGACTGGTGGGTGACATCACCTGTGCATACTGACAGGAAAAGCACTGACACATAGATAAGAGCCTTCATCTAATGACAAGCATGATCCACCTACCTCCACCTGGCTATACATTTTGTTGACTGGACAAGCAGTAAGGTCCCTAGAGGGCAAGCTGGACATGGGGTCTGATATTGCCTCACAGCTCCTATTGTAAAAATATGAGGCATCTTGTCATTCTGTTAGGGCCCCAAACATAGGAACAGCTTACATCCATGATTACATTTGTCCAGAAGTATTATCACTTATCTAAATTTATCTAAAACCAGTGGTACATGGAACGAACAGCTTATTTGGACATTTGGGCTATGTCTATCTCTTCTTACTGTTTGATGTATGTGTGTGTATGTGTTTTCTTTTGTCTCTTCCAAATAGAGGGAGTAGCAAAATTAACTGGAGGTTCTCAAGATTTTAAACGCCATCAAACAAAACAGTGTTCCTAATTTGCAGAATTATTAAAAATATTAAAATTGTATTTTTTTCAAGCTGGGTGTTTGTAACTTATTAGGAATATTTCCACACAGAAATTGTGTAATTAGTAATAATTAGGTTCCTAGCTGAAATATAACTCAAAATACAACAAAGTAAAGTTCATTTAAAATAGTTTATGATCACAAGATTTCAAGACCAGAGATTAAACAAAAGATAGAAAGAAATTAAATTAAGCCATGCTTATTTTAAGTGGAAGTCTTTGAGAAACAACACTTTTAATTAAAAAGGGATAAGAAGCATATGAAAACTCTGAAGAGGATTTCTCAGCAATTTTCAGGGATTTACTGGTTCTTTGCAAACCTAAGTTTTACTCGAAAGTCTATATATTTCCTTTTTTTAGTTATTGCTCTTTCACAGGCTATAAAAACAGATTTTACATTTTTTGGAAGGAAAAGAGAATTGGGAAAATTCCTGCTATATAACAGCCTTTGACCCTGCAGACTTAGGGTACAACAGGTTCAAAACAGAATTCCTGCCTTTTAGAAAATTTATTTCTATGTTCTGACCACAAAGTCATTAAATAGCAAGTGGTGACCAGTGCTTTTGGGATAAAAATTGAAGCAATAAATGAGCATTTAAACACACTAGTTAAAGCAGCTGTCTTCAAAGGAGTTGCCAACCCATAAGGCCCTTAAGGAAGGCCGGCAGCAATCAATGTGGAAGCAGGAGGAAGGAGTCTCAGGAGCACTGGGAAGTGTTAAGGGGAAGCAGCAGGTAAGGGAGTAGAGTTGGGGTGGGGGAACTAGACCGTGAGTCAATGAGGTAGAGGTAGAGGTATTGCAAAGAACCCAGGGTTTTATTTTTAGTATGTTTCTTCTGCATGTGAAATTCTGCTCCTATCCCCAAGGGCATTGGCACAGAATTGGGCACAGGGGAAGGAGAGAAAAGTAAAAGATGGGTGAAAAAGGTACGTTTTAAATCTTCAGTGTCTCTCACAGGTTCATATTTTGAGTCCTTGCTCCGAGCTCGTGGCTTTGTTTGAGTGAGGGACTGGGGAGACTTTAGGATGTGGGGCCCACTGTTAGAACAGGGCTCTAAAGTGAGACTTTGGTGGCTGTAGACTGGCTTCTCCTTCCTCATCTCCTACAGTAGGGACAGCGGCTGCTTAATTTTTCCGTCACTGTGGATGGAAGGGTTCTGTCTTGCTTCCTTTCCTGTCATGATGGACTCCAATACTGAAACTGTGAGCCGAAATAAACATTTCTGGGGCCCAGCAAGATGGTTCTGTGTGTAAAGACGTCTGCTCCACAAGCCTGGTTACCTTGATTCAATCTTTGGAATAATGTCAAGGTGAAAGGAAAGAGCTTACTCCATAAAGTTGTCTCTTGACATCCACACTCATTTACAGACAGCAACAACAAAGTTTTCCTTTTCTCTTAGACTGTTTTTGTCAGGTATTTGGCCCAGAGTTTTGCCTCCAAAGTCTTTCTAGATCTTGTCAAGTTGACAGGCTCAATATAAACTGCAACACTCAATAGTTTTCCCAGTTTCACTCGTTTACCTGCAATTTCACAGCTTTTCTTTCTGAGTAAAATTCCAATGTAAATATCTTACATTCTCATTATCACTTCATCAATTGATGGACATCTAAGCTATTTCTATTCCCTTGCTATTACAAATAGAGCAGCAGTAAACACGATGTACACACATCTCTGTGACAGGGTACATAGTCATTTAGGTGTGTGATCAGGGTCTGCTTTTCTGGGTCATATGGTAATTCTACTTTTAGGTTTTTGAGAAACTCTAACATTGATTTCCCCAGTGGTTGTTCCAGTTTACAGTTCCCCCAACAATGAATAGGGCTCACTGGGGAAGCATTTCATTATAACTATGAATAAACTCATAGACGAAGGGCAGGTAGAAGGTAACCACAGCTATCTTTCCATGTCTGTGGGTTTTGAATGTACCAAATGGTAAATATTTTAAAAATTGTCTCTGTACAGAACACATAAAGACTGCTTCCTTGTCATTGTCTCCTAAGCAATGCAGTGTAACATTTTCTTTAATGTGGCACTTACATTGTGTTAGATATTAATTTAGAAATTACTTAAAACACACAGGAGGATGAGTATAGTTCATATGCAAATACTAGGTGATTTTACATAGGGTATTTGGACAGATATTCCTAAGGGAACTGAGGAGTGTTGGTACTAATTCTCTGTGAATTTTGAGAGAGAACTGTAGTAAAGGTAGGAGGGATATAGTAATTACTTTTCTTGTTGCTGTGACAAAAGACAAAATACCTGACAAAAGCAACTTAAGAGAAGAAAAAATTTATTTTGACTCATGATTTTAAGAGGGTGTATAGTCCATTATGATGGAAAATCCTGGTGGTGAGAGTGTGAAGCAGGTCATTACACTGCAGTCACAGTCAAGAGGTAAAGAGGAAGACAGTGCCCCTCCCCATTCATTTTGGGGACCCTAGCCCATGGGTTGGTCCTACCCATATTTAGGGTGTGTCTTCCCTCCCCAATTAAACTTCTTTGAAAATGCCTTCACAGATACACTTAGAGATATGTCTCCTAGGTGATTCTAAATCCAGATAGGTTAACATGAAGACTGACCCTCATAGGTTTAGATATTTTTAAACACTGAATGCTAGATATTGGTGTAGCTCATGGCAGTTCAGTTACTGTCCAGAGCAAACCTAAAGTCAGAAAGGAACAAAGAAATATTAAACATTTCCTTGGACTAAAAATCTAGCTATGCTTCAGGATGGAAAGTTGTTAGTTGATGAGATAATGAAAAATAATGTTCCCCCAATAGTGAAAACCGTGGAAAAAATGTTTTCCATTTATGTTACACTAATGATTCTTCCCCCTTTCATTTCACAGGAATGGAGTAAGAGCTAAGGTCTCATGTCTTCTGGGTGGAACAAGTGCCTTCTGAGGCAGTTACCCCCAGAATAAGAAAGGGACATGAAGTGTGTGTTTCTCAGCTGAGACTCTAGGTCCCTGTTTCCTAGCATACACTGATTCATTATAACATTAAAACCACCACATCTGACCTTGATCCTGTTAATGTGTCATCACAGACTTTCTGCAACCTTAGGTCCAATCCCCATAGTGATCAGTGAACCATCCTCAAGGGGCATCTCTCCCTTTCTATCTACCCACCGCATTACCATCCCCCCAGATCCTTGCTCCATGCACACTGGGGCTTTTCCACTTTGCTCAATATGTATCCACAAGACAAGAAGATAGTGACAAACACTGTTTGATAAATACTTGTTCAAAGCTTTAACACTATTCACCAGGAAGAACAAGGGCCCTTGGATGAGAACCAGAATGCATGATGTCCAACAGCTGCTATGGACAAGAAGGTGAAGGATATCCCCCTAAGCTTTCTGTGATGTCAGATCCTGTGGAGTTCTTATTTCAACAACTATTAAATGACAAGGTCACTTGATAAATGACAGGGCTTACAATAATGCTTGCCAATATTTGGCATTTGTCCTTAAGATTTTCAACAAAGAACACTTGCCAGATTATAAGAGGATTACTATGGTGATTGTACAGCCTAATTTCTGAATGTCATGGGATTTTGCCTCCCTCTTCTCTCAGATAAGGATTCCATGGTATGGATTTCAAAATAACATAGAAAGTGGCTCAGTTCCTACAATTTATGTAAGATCCACAGTCTGGAGTCCAGACTGCAAATGAACCTTGTAAGAAGTCTCTCCCCACTAGGTGGTGGTGGTTCCTACCTTTAATCCCAGCACTCAGGAGGCAGATGCAGGTAGATTTCTGAATTTGAGGCCAGCCTGGTCTACAGAGCAAGTTCAGAGCAGCCAGGGCTACACAGAGAAAACCTGTGGGGAGAGAGAGGGGCTGGGGAATGTTCCCTCACAAGCCTCTTAGTGTGCGAGTACCTTGAGGGTACTTAGCCCTACCCATCCTTGTAGCCTTCAAACCAAGTCCCTTTCTCCTACCTCCAATCTCAGGAGGTCTGCTTGGTCTACACTGAGCCATGAATTTGGTTGATACTGGCATTGGAGGTGATTTTAGCAGGGAGTGTCAGATTAGTCAGCAGCACTACTATATGCAACCCCTGACTGCTAGAGGGTTCCTCTGTCTCTTGCTTTGTTCCGTTCACTTCTGTGTTTTGTCTGATGTACTGCACTTGAGAAATGTGAAGTCAGAACAGCTGGGTGGATATCTACAGAATATTTTTTATTCAAAGTTTATTGAGAACCTGCAGGGAGAGTGCTTAAAGATCATGTACTTCCCCCTTCCCCCTGCATTTACAGCTTACATAAAAAGCCTCCATCAGAGTCATAGGAGAATGGACTCCTTTCCTTCTCTGATCTAAACAGGATGCCTTATCTACTTTTTCTTCTTAAGAACAGACCTATCTTTATGTGACATGATGCCCAGGGGCCACAGAGTTGCTTCTTAGGTTGTCTAAGAGAAAAATAACTCCCCTGTTTCCTTATGATGACTTAAAAACAGCTACCTACTTTGGGAACACCTGCACTTCTCCCCTATGAGTTTGGCCATTTCATTGGCACTGTTCATTGGCACCCCCATAAAGGGATTGGTCAAAGAAGGAAGGCAGTGGGCAAGCCAGTAAACATTGCTGCAGCTGGGTAGTACAAAATTGTGTGCTGGAGGAAGGAAAAGCTGGAATGAGTGGCTAGGATAGTCACTTGAGCTTATTTAATTTATCAGGAGAGTTTTGTTCTATTGGCTGAGAGGACCTTGTACAAGCATCTGTTACTACTGAGTGGGGAGGGATGCTGCTACCATTACTATAGGAATGATCAAGGTATCTCCTCTGGTTTGGATATCACATAGCATTCACAGGCTCCTGTATTTGATCACTTGGTTCTTGGTGGGTGATGGTGTTTGGGAGGGTGGAGATCTTTAAGAAGTAGGGCCTGGCTGGAGGAAGAAGTAAGTTGCTGAGGGGTGATCTTTGAAGGCTAGAATCCACTTTCAGACCAGTCTCTCTTTTCTCAGCCACTGAAATGTGATCAAGCCACTACATGCTCCCATTGCTGTGGAGCCACCTGCAACCCTGTCTTCTCCACTGTGATGGACTCAATCTGTGAGTCAAAATAAATCTTTCTTGTCCTGTGTTGCTTTGTGCTAGGTGTTGATTCACATCAACACGAAAAGGGTCAGATACAGAATCCTGATTTTTTTTAAATGTATAGCCTCCAAAATGGGTACAAGTATGCTTTATGGAAGCAAATGTGCTATGGTACAGAAGTAAAAATAGGAATTTCTAGTTCTTATGAATAATAAATACATTGAGCTCTAAAATATTTACAGTATGTATGGATAGCTATTTACATATAAAATGTATAAGTGAATACATTTTGGGCTACATGATCAGAACTTTTATTCATGGGGCAGATAATTAAAAAGTTTAGGGATAGTGATGTAAATTATCAGTAGCTGCAAATTCTTCATGGCTATTGGAAGTGTCTGAATTATATAGTCTTCAAAATAAGAAAGGTATGCTCATTAGGTAACTATTATAGGAACAAAAATTTAAAGTCATAATTGAGGGTTTCTTATCCCAGAACTATTACCTTGAAGCTCATGTCAAGATAAGATGTCAAGACAGACATTGTAAAATGTCATAAAGGAGGTAAATAAAATTGCATTGGAATTGTGATTTAAATATGTGGAATTTCAGAAGAGTTTCAGACAGTATAGTAGAGTAGTCCATAAAGGAGTGGCTTCAGGATCATGTGTTGGCAGTAGAGGTTGACAAAGTGGTCCATGAGGGGAGGCTTCCAGACCATGTGTTAGTGGTAGAGGTTGGCAAAGTAATCCTGGAAGAAGAAGCTTCAGGATAATGTGTGGATGGCAGAGATGGAAAGCTGTTCCATGAAGGGGATGTTTCATGATCCTGTGTAGATGGCAAAGGTATCTTTTTCAGGGAATGTTTAATCAGTATCCTCTCTGTGTTGTTTCAGTGATGGCATGACAGCAGTTGGCCAAGTCATACCTATGAGCATCCCTGTGTCTTTGCTCTGTCTCTTGCCAACTTTTACTCTTTTTTACCCAGTAATAGGAAGACACATTTGTGCTCATTTGGAATATCTTCTAGAAGAGGTTGTACCTAAGAGACGAAGCCAAATATATCCAGAACATTGTTAGCAGACTGAGAGTGGAATGGGAATACTAAAAGGAGCCAGACACAAAGGCTACTCCTACTACTGCAAGTCAGTGACAAGTTGTCTCTCTGGCTGGGAAGTGAAATATTGCAAGCCCCAGGATAGAGGGCTTTCCCTTGAACCTGGTCTGCTGCCTTCCTAAGAACACAATTAGGCTTGAGCCTGTGTTACTCTAGCTCTAGGTTGCTCTCTTCTCTCTTCCTCCCTCCTTCCCTCCTTTTCTCCTTTTCTCCCTCCCTCCCTTCCTTCCTTCCTTTTGTGTAGGAATGGTCTCTTACCACCAGGAATGGTTCTCTTCTGCAATTCAAGGCATTCTCAAGCAAGAGCGTTGGAGGTGGGGGAGAGTTAAAGTGGGAAACTACTGTATGAGATTGAGATGTGGACACAACAGCTAAGGTGATGGTCAGGCCAAAATATGGTGGCTCAAGAGGAGGAGGAGAGTATAGGGAAGACCACTGGACTCATAGATAGCATCAAGACCAAGGTCAGTTATTTACGGATGTCCATGAACTCCTATTGACACCTTCATACAAAGTGACATGATGAGAGGATGCTAACCAGTATTAGAATTTAGGGAATTATGCCCATTTTTATGCTCCTTTGATATTGATAGATATTCATCTTTACTTATTTTTGACATTTCTCCTTCTGTAACTAGAGAGACCGTGGTTTCTCCAGTATGAAATATGCAGGAAGCAGCTCATTTTGCAAATCCCATCTCTGGTCCCACCAGCTCAAGTTTGCTTTCTGCTTAGGGGACTTCTGTAAGACTATGGCCAAGATTCTGCATCGTGTCTCTACTACCCTGGGTAGAACAGTGGCAGTTGCTGGGCCTGCTGCAGGTGCTGAAGAGGAAGACATACAGTTGCAGAGAACCCCTGGTCTTTGAAGAAGCTGTCCAAAGCTGGGTGGGAAGGAGGAGGAGGAGCTGTAGGAGAAGGAGCATCACTGAGAGTGGACCTTGACCACCTTCCTGCTCCATGAACATGGACACCTTGTCCCTGGGTCAAACACCTTGCCTTCTTGCCTTCTTCCTAGTTCCTAGCTTAGGAGGAGGTAGAGGCAATTCTTCTCAATAGGTCTTCAGAAGAGAAGAGTATTTAAAGATACACTGAGAAGGAAGCAGCCTATCAGGCCTCAGTTCTTACCACGCTGTGATCCTGTGTTCAATAGGCTCCTTCTCTTTCAACTCTGCCTTTTCCTTCTTCTGTGAAGGATAAGAGAGGGGAGAGGGAGTGATATATATAGAGAGAAATGGATGAAGATGCAGTTATTTCTCATTTTCCTCTCAGTTGTTGGGCTGGAAGAATGGCACTTCCACTGAGCCCTAACTCCAGTCCCTGGATATACCTTTTCCAAAGCCCTTTGGGGTCTGCTTTTGCACAGGCCTGTAGAGCTTGTTTCTATGGTATCCATTCCTGATGAGAGAAGATGGATGAAAAGAAAACAGAGAAGATAGAAAAATAAAAAATGAAGCAAGTCTGGGAGCATAGACCTGCTTGCTATCCATGCTACAGAGGAGGCAGAAACATCACACACTCAAGGGCTGTCTGTCCTACAGAGTGAGTTCACAGCCAGCCTGATCAGTTTAGAGACACAGTGTCTGAAAAACTAAAAAGCAAAGCCAGGACTAGGGCTGCAGAGAGTGCTTGCCTAGCATGTGTGAGACCCTGGCCATGATCCCTGACATGCAAAAAACAAGGTAAGGTGTTTTGGCAATATGTCAACAACCCTTTTTATTCCCTCCCTTGCCATCTGGCCAAGGAGAGCACAGTTCTGGATCTCTTAAGTACCACTCTTCCTTCCTTCCAGAAGGTTCCCTCAAGCCCATGACTTGGAGTTATTCCTTTGTCCCGTCTTTAACTTTATTTCCCTTGGCTTTCCCACTGTGGCATTGACCACACTTTACTATGATGTCCTTTTGGTGGATGACTGGTTGGCTTGGGTAGAGGGACAATGTTATTTTCTCTGTATCCTTTGTCATGTTCTTAGACATTCCATCGATACCAGTTTAGGTGAATAGATGAATACTGATATGTACAATCCAGTACTCATCCACCCTCTGCTCCAGTGACATTTTCCTGCCTAATATCCATTTCCCCAGGAATCACAATGGAGGACTCACAGAGGGTTCACCTAACCTTCCTCAAGACAGGCAATGAGGAGTTGTGCTCAGACTCAGAACAAATACATAGTCTAGCCCTGACGAACCTGTGTCTTATCTTTGTGATTCAAAGAAGCATAAAATCAAAATGCAAGTTTTTGAGGGAAAGTGTGGGTTGAAAGCATCAGGGAGGTGAATGAGTTTTCTATCTGCTCACAGAGAGGAGCATATTTCAGACTACAGGACAGGGCTCAGCTCAGAAGAAGGTGAACACCGCCTCAGCAGACTTTGGTGGGCTGTCATCATCCAGACATCTCTGAAGTTCCTTGCTAATAAGTTGGAAAGAAATGATCACAACTTCAATTGAGTCCAGGAACTTAATTTTCTTTTAGAAAGAACAAAGGAGGCAAAACTCAGTGGACAGAAGAACAGGTTGATACTAATCTGAGAAAGGGAAATTGCTTTCCATTGTGGTTTCTGATCAAGTGATCCTCTGAGCTGGCAGAAAGCCCAGGACATGTCAGCTACTTCAGCATGATGTACTCACCGTAAATCTTATGATGTTTCTCACTCCTCCTTCCAACTCCCCTCTGGGTAGCATCCTGTTCTCCATTGCACAGGCCTCTTTCTCAGCCTCACACTTCTTGGTGAGGACCCTGAGGCTGCCTCCCCAGGGCCCTAAAATACTTTATTCTTCTTGAGATCTGTCCTGGAGTTGTGGGTGCAACTCATATTGGGGTATCTTGTTCCCTTACAGACCACCTCATGTTGATCTCTCTAAATAGTTCCATTTGTTTGAATTAAATTTGCTTTTCTTGGGAAAAGATAAAGAAGTAAAGTCCAGGGGAATAATTTTGGCTTCCCAAAGGGGCAATATCAGAGTACAACTGGAATCACATTTGGACCTCTTACCACTTATGCCCAAGCCAATGTCTCAGGCTCCCCTTTGGCCACCCTGTCCCCACCCTAGACTGCCCTGTCTTCATGCTCTTGCCACAGCCTTGTGGGTCCAGCTAGCTTTATTGCCTCTTTTAAGCTATGCCTCCCTTGTTACATCTCTCTGTTCTTATGCTTAAAAAATGGAGCTCAGAGCTCATAACAATTCCCCATAGGCTCACACCCCTACCCTCTCAGGAAAGTTGGGACATCTTTACTGGCTGTCATTAGGGAGAGAGACTGGGACAGAAAATGATCATAAGAACTGGTTTTCAATTGCCCCATTAGGGTGCCTGGAAACCCTAGAGGCACTTGTGTTGGGCTCTTACACGTGAAGACAAGACCCTAGCATCCTTCTTCAGTGTCCTTTATTAAGCACAGCAGATGGATAACAGTGAAGTAGGACAGTTGGAACAATAACATACCTATTAGGAGCCTACCATCATGCCATTTCACTGAGTCTTTCATTTAAAGCTAAAAGGTAAGCTCTACTGAACCCTCATAGTTATGAATGCAGAAACTGAACTCCATGGAGATTAAGTCACATATTCAACACCCTCCCATTGTAATGTGATACTCCAGAGTTCACAAATTGCTCCAAAACAATAGTTCTTAGGTAGTAGTTACTTCCCAACAAATGTCTCCAGTGAGAGGTTTGCATTTTTGAGACATTATTTATCAGAGCAATGGGCAGGAAAGTTTATTTCTTTCTTGCTAATTTAGTCTAACAGGAAAGTCTGCCTCATTACTCACAAATAAATTCTTAGAACTAAAGCCATCAACCTTAACTTGGTACAGGAAATAATGTGGCTTTGCAAGCTCAGGAAGCAGTGACCAGAGTAAATTATTTGGTAATTTTCACACTTTGAGAATTAGGGGCTCAAGGGGAATCCCCAAATATCTTTTCACTCTGCTAAATATTGTCCTCAACATGACTTCTAATGGCTATGTAATATTATGCCTGAAACAACTTAGTTACATGGAATCTGGGAAATGAAGGAGTTAGCAAAAGCAGAAGGAATTTTACAAAAGAGAAATTGGGTGATAGGAGTTCAACAATCAGCTTTCATGGATTTAAGCATTTGCTTAGGACTGACTCTGTTTGGAGTAAACACATACCAGCTGGCTCCTTTTCCAGTCTGTGAGGGTTCTGCCTTCATTCTAGACATCTCTAATAAGGTCATCTAACTCAGCCATATTGTCTGAGAGGTCAGAGATTCAGACTACAATTCTCTACACTGCCTATAACTTACTTCTCCTTTCTAAGTGGAAGATGAGGAAAGCCTAACATCGCCTTCTGAATGGCCATCATGACAAGAATGTCCAGAATGTGGTCCTTTCTCTTGGCTAAGCTTGAAAGAATGGCATTTTATGAAATTAAACATGGTGGGGACCTGATATTATCTACTTACCAGTAGCCAAGAGAACATTTTCCCAAATAGGATGAGTCTACAGACTGCTGACACTGAATTAAGTCATTAATCAGAAGCCAGTTGTAGAGTTATACTTATGCACCTGGCCAAATCATTTTCTGTTTCATTCCAGTTCGAAGATTCTCATCAGGCAGAGATTTTGCTAGCAATATTTTATCTGGGCTAGTCTTTCAAACAGGATCGATAGAATGATATCTTTCAGGAAAGATGGGAAGGGAAACTGCTGGAAAAGAAGGCAGGGTGTTATAAACTAGTGACCAACCCTTAGCACAGAGACTAAGTCTTCATCACCAAATTCTTAGCACCTAGCATAGCACCTGTTGTACAGTAGCTGATGTCTGGTACATATTTTGTGAATAAATAAAAGAATCATAGGGTGGAGTACAACTATGAACTACCCATGGTTATATTGCCTGCTTTAGTAGAACTTATGTATAGAGTCATCTCATTTCTGGATTTGGTCCTGGGTCCTACTCATATTTTTAATTTTGTACAATTAAGAATTTCACAAGCCAGGCAATGCTGGTACCTACCTTAAATCCCAGTACTCGGGAGGCAGAGGCAGTCAGATCTCTGAATTTGAGGCTAGCATGGTCTACAAAAAGTAAAAGAAAGAAAAGGAAAGGAAAGAAAAGGAAAGGAAAGAAAAGGAAAGGAAAGAAAAGGAAAGGAAAGGAAAGGAAAGGAAAGGAAAGGAAAGGAAAGGAAAGGAAAGGAAAGGAAAGGAAAGGAAAGGAAAGGAAAGGAAAGGAAAGAAAAAAGAAATAGAATTTCCCAACTTATAATTTTGCTTTAGTCCACTAAGGAGAAGGGAAAACTAGGAAGGAATGGAGAATAAATGAATAAGAAGGTGTAGAGAACAGTGGCACTTTGACTACCTTGTATACCAGAAATGTTTTGAGCTTTGGATAGATGCCAATGGACATTGCAGGTAACTGTAGAATAACAGATGACCTGATTAGCCTGGACCATGACTAATCTATTACAATGGAACGGCTGTGGGCTGAAAGTTTAGGTTGACAGAATTCTAGTTGTATTAAGTAAATTGAATTCTGAATATGTTTGCCTTTTCTCTGGGGATATGGGACAAGGTATCTTAGAGGTGATAGATGTCCAGGAGAAGTCATATTTGTAACCTTTGGTTCCTGTTTTCTTTGGGATAAGTCACATAAACTACGGAGGAGATGGGCTGAATTTCTTTTTGATAAAGCCAAATTGGTCCAATTTGTATCTGTCTTTCAAGCTATGAGCAGCATGGTGTCTTACATGATATGCTGCCACCAGAAATTTTCATTATGCTGAGAAGAAAGAGATACCCTTGTAAATGATAGCATTAGGAACACATTTGGAAAGTAAATGATAGACACTCAGTATTTTAAAGTTTTCTCCCCTAGCCTGTCATTAGGCTATGGCACTTCCTCCTCAAGCTATTAATAGTTTTTACAATACATGTTGATGCCAAAGAAGCCTTGGGGGCCTGCTGCATACTAGACAGATCTGCCTCCAGATCCCACAAAAGGTAACCCTCACAGACATTCCTCTTGGTTGGGAGGAGGAAGCTTCCATCAAGCTGCAACCTGATCTGCAGTGACAGCTGTGACCAGCAGGACTCCAGGCTGTCTCTAAGTCTGATCTCCACACCTCACTATGGTGAGGCAGTGCTGTATGTGCAAGGGTCCAGAGCCCATGCTTAGGAGTCAGCCTGGCTGCACAAGCTACTTCACTCCTCTTTCCCCTGATTTCCCACCTTCAGTGTGGGGAGAGGTAACAGTACCCACCTCACTGATTGTAGTCAGGATGAAATAAGTTAATGTTCAGTGTGATGAACTGATAATGATATAACCTTATGATATGATAATGAAATAACCTTAATGTTCAGTGTGATCATGTTATATGTGTTTATGCTTTGCATGTGTTTATGCTTTGCATGGCCAGCTCAAGGTTGCTCATTTGATTTAACTGCAAAATTGAGTTCCAGTTTCATATATTGCCTTATTTTAAAGGAAATAACACAGCATATTCCATCATGGAGTCATTTCTTTCTAGTACATTTTCCTTCCCAACCTTGGGAGGATGCCTCCTTGGTCTAGGTTAGCTTTTCTCTCTATGACTATTGTTTGTTCTTTATGTGTTGGTCTTTATGTGTTGGAGCCCAGTGAATGAGAGAAAATGCTCAAGGTATCACTCCACAATCTTTTTCTGATAGTCTTGAGGCATGCCTCACTCTTTAGAGGAAACTTAAAGGTCCAACCTTCAAGCCTCATTTTCTCTCCAGATGGTGGATGCTCCTGGAGATATGCTCTGGATAACTTATAACCCTCTAACTCACTTTCTTAGCTTCATGTCTCAACTTGGCTCTTTTCCTGTGTGATTCTAGGGCCACTCCCATTCGTGCACTTGCTGGGCTGGTAATCTGAGAATGCTCTTGCTACTCTCACAGTTGCTATCTGACAAATGACCAAAGCATGCTGATCTCTATCTCTTGAATTCTATTCTAGCCTCTTCCCTAATGACTGTCAAGTTTCAGTGTGTATGTGTGTGTGTGAGGGGGGTTCTCTTGTCCCTGGTACTGTCATTTCTACCCTCAGTTTGCATTTGGATCAAAAATGATCATGTCTTCCTCCAATTCATCCTTCAAATTGTTGCCCAAGTAATATTTCTTTTATTTTTTTTAAACAAAGGTTTGACAAATAAAGATCATTTACAGTCAAGTTGTATCATGTGATGATTTGACATGTATTCATTGTTGTAAGCAAATTAATTACCACAGCCATCACTGCCTGTATAACACGAGTTTATGTAAGTGCCCTACAGAGACTTGTGCATCAAAGGCTTTGTTGCCAATTTATGGGACTATAATGGCCTTTCCCTCCCTCCTTCCCTCTCGTCTCTCCCCTAGCTGCCCATGCGGGGATGCTTTCCTGCTGCGATGTGCTACTTCACCATAGGCTCAAAAGCAATGGAGCATGTGAACTATGGACAGAAAGCTGAGCCAAAATCAACCTTGTCTCTGTTTGAGTTCTTACCTCATGTATTTTGTCATGGAAACAAGAGAAGACTAACAAAGTAACCTTACTATAGAGCCAACATATCCACATGCTCCTTCATTTCTGTGAGTGTAGCATTGTGAGATTACACCTAGAAGTGAGATCATACAGCATCTGTCTGTGTCAAGCTTGTTCACTTAGCATGGTGTCTTGTAGGCTCAAGCCTACTGTTGCAAATGGCAGCATTACATTCTTTCCTTTTTACAGCTGAATAACATCCCATGAGTAATATTCCTGGGATGCATTTTATATATAAGAATTGTTGGGAATTTTTTCAAAAGAGCAATGAAGGGAATGGAACACTTAGCTATAAAATACAATGAAACATTTTTGGCAGTAGTTTGTAAATACCAAGACAAATCAATGGAATAACAATGAAAGTCTCTAAATAAACTCAGTACATATAATCATTGATGTAGAGATGAAATTTCAATTGTATCAGAGGTACCTGGACTCAAAATCTTACCTACCAGGTTTGTGACATGGGACAAATTCCTTAGCTATCACTTTATCTGTAAAGTGTGGGAAAAATGCTTTTAGTTTGTTTGCTGGTTGGGTAACACACACACACACACACACACACACACACACACACACACACACACACGGATTCTTGCCTAACCCACTGGGTTCTGGCACCTGATCTGCTTTTGCAGCAGTCTCTTTCCTTTCTTGGTCTGCAGGATGGAGGAACTAGACATTGTTTTGCCATCTTACATTTCCAGGGTTGCCTGAGGAGTGACCAGACCTTGTTGTTTGTGGGACTATCCAAGGACTATAGTGTGTTGAAGCTGACTTGAACCCCACGTCACTCCCAGGGGTTGGGAACGGTAGGTGTTCATTGCTCCACACCTTAGACTTGGCTTAAACCCAGCCAAATTTAGATATGATGCCTCTCTGCTCTGCAAACTGGATACACAGACTCAAACTCCATACACAGGCATGGCCACTCCCACATAGGATATCCTAAGCCAATGGGAATTCTCAGGGTCATAAGTTCTGCCCCAGCCCATGATCCTTGATATACAGTATGTATGCCCCAATAAAGGGAGACACCCACTGAAGCGTGTCCCAGGTGGTCATTGTCCACTCGTCGATTCATGGAGGCCCTCCAAGGTCACATCAGGATGAGGTGAAACCCATGACTCGCAACCCCTAGCCAGGCAGTGGTCATGCTCCATTGAGCCTCTTGGCCTGGAGCAGGCCGCTGGGAGCAGCCCCGAACTCTGGACGAGAGGCCGGCGAGTCACATGGCAGAAGAAAGCTCCATTGTGCAGGACTACCGTTTTTTTTTTTTTTTTTTTTTTTTTTTTTTTTTACCTTAATATGTTTTGCTTTCTTTCCTATGGGCAACTGACAATATATGTATGTACATAGATTATGTATACACACACACATACACACACTCATTTATATATCCATACATATATGTTTGGATATGTATATATATTCCAAATCCTCCATAGTGTGTGTGTGTGTGTGTGTGTGTGTGTGTGTGTGTGTGTGTGTGTGTGTGTTTGTGTATGTGTATGTGTGTATGTGGGTGTGTGTTTGTTTGAATCATTTAGGCTAAGTGAACAGATGCCAAGAATTCAGAAGAAGAAACTGGAAGTTTCTGGGTATGAGATAAAGCCTGAGGAGCAGCAGAGTCCACCCTGATTATGAATACAAGCTGAGGGGTTGGAAAGGGAGCAGCTGAATTTGAGAGGCGATTTTAATTCACTTAAATTAAAGAGGAAGGGTTAGCCCATGTCAGTGGGGGGCTTGTTCAAACAGAATGAATACTTTTGAGCTATGCAAAAATGTACTGTGAGTGCTCATGATGCTTCATGAATCATGGCATCTATATAATTTATCCTAGGAATCAATGAGGCAAAGTGCTTTCATCTCTAAATTATCCCAGAGATATTCACATGGGGATATGGTACCAGTAACTATAATCACTCTCAGGGAGGTGAACCCATTGAGCCTTCTCAGTATTTGCCATCTTTATGTGTTTGCCATTAGTTTTGTGGACAGGAATAAAGACTGGTTAATGCAAGTGAGATACTTAGGTAAGCTTCACTCGTACAGAGGGTGATATTGATTAGAGTTTGATAGGAATAAGAGAGGTAAGCTGAGAGATAGTAAAACAAATATCACAGGGTCCCCAGTATAACAGGAGAACTTATTGGTTATTTAATACCGGTTATGTTAGATATTTATTTAATGTTTTATGACGATACTCTTGGTACACTGGTCCTTTTTTCATTGCTGTGGCCAAACGCCTATCAAGGAGTGATTTGAGGGAAGGTGGGTTTATTTTGGCTCGTGGCTTGAAGGGGTGGGATCTATCATGGTGGGCAAGGAATAGAGGTGGCAGCACAAGCAGCTGCTCAAATTGGATTCCAGTCAAGAATTACGAAACGATGAATGATGGTGCTCAGCTTGCTCTCTCCTTTTTGTTTTTCATTTTTCTTCATTGCAGGATCCAGGCATATGGGGTAGTGTCATGCACATTTAGAATGGGCCTTCCTTCCTCAGTTAAACTCTTCTGGAAATCCTTTATGGACACATCTATAGGTATCTCCTAGGTAATGCTAAGTCCATTCATGCTGAAAATGAAAATTAACCATCATGCCCTGCTTAGAGGTACAGAATTCTGAGTGGGTTTCTTCTATTTTTTCTGATTGTCTATTTTTCAAAATGATTTATTTATTTTCAATTTTATGTGCATTGGTGTTTTGCCTGCATATATGTCTGTGTGAGGATGTTGGATCCCCTGGAACTGGAGCTGCCTTGTGGGTTCTGGGAATTGAACTTAGGTCCTCTGGAAGAACAGCCAATGCTCTTACCCACTGATCCATCTCTGTAGCCCCTCATTAAGCATTTTTAATTAATTCTGTTTCAAAATGAGGATTGGGCCCAGAAATAAGATTTTTTTATTCATTCTTTACATGATCTGCGTGTCTTTGAGCCTATTTGTTCATTTTGTCTAAAAAAAGATCACATCTGTAAAATGTGAAAGTCATAATCATCATATTGTCAAGGGACACTGGAGTGTAAATTATGAGATGTTGGGGAAAAGCGAACTTTATTAGGTGTAATGTATTGTTTACTTTGCTTATTTCTATGATCTAGTATCTAACAAGAAGCAAATCAAGGAATAAAGGGCTTATTGCCTTATACTTCAAGGGACTACAATAAGTTTTAGCAGGGTGGTTTGGAAGCAGGTGCAGGAGGCAGCTAGTCACAGTCACACACAGGAATCAGAGAGAGATGAGTGCCAGCCCTTACCTTGCTTTCTCTTTTAAATTCAGTTTATGACCCCTGTGCATGGGATGGTGCTGCCTACATTGAGGTTGGGTCCTCCCTCTTCACTTAAGCTTTTATGGAAACATCCTCATAGATACATTTACAGGTATTTCCATGGTGTTTTTAATACCATCATGGTGATGATCAAGATTGGCTATTTTATGGAGTAAGGTTTATTGATGTGTTGCTTGCCATTTGTAAGACTGCTTTAGTTAAAAAAAATGATGTCAATGTATATCAGTTTTTATTATGAAATTCAGGAGATATGAAGTCCTCTCTATTCTATATGCTTGTAATTTTTCATAATTTAAAATGAACCAAGTCAAACAATCAAATAAAGTCATATCATTTATTACTTTCCTTGCCTTTTCCTAAGAGTTCAAGGAACTGTTTTTTGATGCTGTTTTCTTTTGCTGTGCATAATGGGGACATCAAATTCTACATGGAACATTGGAGAGAACAGGCTCTGGACACAGCAAGGGTAGTTTATTGGTATGCATGGATTCAACTAAGCATGATGCATCACAGAATCTGTTTCTCCTCCCTAGCTTCCAGAGAAACCCATCTACTCAGTTCTAACAATGCTTTCAGTGAAAGTGAGTGAGGACAGAAAAATGATCCAGGGATACTTACTTAGGCATTTTAGGGTCAATCTTTTAGGCATTTATTTGGATTTTTCTCAGATCTTTAAATCTTTTTTAGAGAACTAATATTTTGAGAAAGCATGCTGGCACAATGTACCCAGAGGGGCACTGAATCTCTTCCCTTCTTCCCAAACTCTGACAATTATTCCCAAGCGTGTGTGTTAACTGCATGCACTCCCTCACATGCTAATGAAAATAAATTGAGTAGCTTGCTATCCTTCTCAATTCTATTCTCTTTTCACATAGACATAAATTTTTCTGAGAAGTGGGAGGCACTGAGCTTAGTAAGGAAAGTCATTTTTATAATCATATATTGGTGTATTAATGTGGCTGTACAATGCTTGATGCGTTGGCAACCCTAGATATTAAATTGTCTGCTTTGTCTCATATTCTGGATGAAATTTTGAATTGGAAAGAACAGACTCTCTTGACTGGAAGCCATGCTTCTCTTTCTTTCCAGACCACTAACACAACAGGGCCTTAGGTAACCTTGAAGAAAACCCATTTGATCCTTCAACTTTTTTCTCTGCCTTTGTGAAATTAGGGCAATGGTGTGTTCCACCCATTTCTTTCCTAGCAAGATGTGATTAATAGGAAGGATGCTTGAAAAGTACCTTGGCCACTTACAGGAGATGTTCTGTTGAAACAATAATAGGAAACCTTATAAATCATGAAACCTCTGGTGATATGTTGCTTGGATACAAAATATTCATACTTTTATTTTTATTTTACAAATGAACTCTCCAGCACTGGGACTAAGTAGGACAGGCATTTTGTCATCCTGTGAAATTATCATATATAGTGCTTTGGGTTTTGTTCACAGTTACTGGCTTATAATATCCTCCCTAAATCTGGTTATAAAACCTTTATTTTTCCCTTACTTTTTTGTCTTGAACCTGGCCATAAAGGAACTCATTGAACTAACCTGGTCTGATTGTTGGTCATAAGACCCTCTGCATTCTTTATGGGTCCTGCCCCAAATACTGATGGAGCAATTTTGCACAGAGACCAAGAAGAGTCTGAATAGACATCATGTAGGTCTCTACTGCTAGCAGTCTATGTCATAAGGTCTATAAAAGACCCAAAAGATAAAGATGGTAGAGCAGCTGAAAAACTAATGGTTCTTGGAGAATGGTGTTCCCAGAGGGGGCACTGAAGCTCAGCACCCCTTCCCATGCACATCACCCTACATTTTGCCTCATCTCTGTCCCTTGCAATGTCCTTTATAAGCAACTGGTAAATGTTAGCATTTCTCCAAGTTCTTTGAGTTGCTTGAGCAAATTGATCCAGGAGAAGTTGTGAGAAACGCAGGCAAAAATAAACTGGTGCTTGTAAATGTCATTCAAGGGTAGATGGCAGTCTTGGAATACAGCCTTCAATCTGTGGGTTCCAGTACTATCTCTAGGTAAATGTGGTCAGAATGAGATTGAAATAGAGGACACCCAATAGCTCTCTGTTGCAGCACCACTGACTGGTTCACAGCATTGCCTGTGCTGTGAGAGCATAGTTTGTTTTCCCAGGTGTCCATCTACAGAAATCATGTTCTTGCCTTGTTTTAAAAACAGTAACAAACAAGTCCTCAACAGTTATATAATATAACAAGATATTCAGGATTAAAGAACAATAACATATGAAATATTTAAATTGCTTAAAAACTTAAAATGGTAATATTATATTAGAAAAAAATCAGTACAACTTTTGAGTTGACCATTCCTAGCAGAAAATTACTATAAACAACTAAACAGCAGCATTTCCCCAAGTTCACTAGTTAGGATAGACACGACTTCCATCAACAAAGGAGAGTACATTTTACAGCAAAAACTAATTTCTTAGCAAGGAAGAAAATAAAAACATTGGTTACTCAGATCATGTCTGTATTTTGGTTTTGGGGAGGAAAAGAGAAAAGAATAAACTACTATTGAGTATTTGTGCCACAGAGACATTTTAGGGCATCCTTTCACTGTAGGAGGCTAGTCCTAGTAATTAGGGTCTGCAATGGTCCTCTTGTAAATCTGTGAAACAAGAAGCAACTGGCATGGTGTTCCTGAGCCTCTGTGAATCCAGAATCAAAAGATTAGGAGTGCAAGGACCCCGAAGATACTAGATAAACCTCTCTTTATCTAGAGGAGGAATTTTGGGACTGCAGAAGCTCTCACTAAAATTTAATAAATTTGTCATGATAAATGTTGCTTACAAGCATTGTGATGCTGCTATTTAGGTGTTTACAGTAATGTTCTGCTAGGAAGTGTCAACTCAAAATATTTATCTAACACCTACTATATGTACTGAGTCTTTTATTTTTCCTAGGTACTCCAACAGGCTCGTCTGATGGAGGAGAGTTCTAGTGCTTAGTAGGGCCAATCTCATAGCATATATTACAGTGCTGTGGAATGTGTTCAAACACAGACACAGAGAAGTTCGCTGTTCCTGGGATAAGGCATAGCCTACAATATGATTTCTTAAAACTATCCACCAAGTATAATGATCTATAATACTAGGTGACTTCAGGGAAAATATATTTTGACCATATCAGTTTTTAAAACAGCAGTTTATTTTCCTCAAGAATCACAATGTATATTCTTGTGTTGAAGAAGCACATCAGTGAAATTCTGAAGTCAAAATGATTTCAAATGTACTTGAATGAGAACGATATCCTTCAACTCAACCTTTTTTTCCTTTGTTCTTATTTTCCTCTCTTCCCTTTCTTCTCTTATGGTAGAGCATTTGTTTTATCTCTCACAGAGGGGTCATATTCTGTAGGATACTATTTAGGAAAGCAAAGGGCTCTATTTGTTAAAATATTGTATTCTCAAAAGATCCAGCTAACAGAGGTTCACTGTAATTCCAAAGAATGATCGGAATAAATGTTCGAGTAGTAATAAATGCATAGCAATCACATATGGAGAAAGTTGAAGCAATAATGAATATAATTGTAAGAAATTTTATTATTAACCAGAAATGAAGTAATTGGAGATGTAATATAACAAATAGTTGCTTCCGGCTTTGCCTCAATGAATCTAATGCCTGACATAAGAAGTAACCGAGAAGCTGTAAGGTTTCATAGCAAACATATTTAGAGAAGTATTCAAGATACAATAAATACAGAATGAGCCTCCGAGTGCACTCCATTCTGGCAGAAAATAGGGTGGGGAGTGATACAGTGTTTCTTTCTCCACTAAATACTGCCAGCATCAGGACCATAAACCATCCTCTGGACAAATCTGGTGATAGGTATTTTTATTGAAATCTTATTTCACTTCAAATGACTGCAATGCAACACTTGTGCAAATAATTTTACTGAATTCATCTTTCTTGTCATTTGCTTAGCCTCCCCCCTCACACACACACACACACACACACACACAGGTACACACACTTTCCCCATACAACCTTGCTAAAATTTCTGCATTACAGAAATGCTCTAAGTTTATTCTGGAAATCATATTTAGGGACACATTAAATGAAACATGTTGTTGGATAAGCATCAATCAGAAGACTAGATAACCTTAATGGCTGGAATTTTCTTTCATTGCTCTACTGAGTTTTGTTTTCCAGTCTCTTTTATGGTTGTGAGAAGACTCAATTCTCTGCTTCCTTGTCCTTGAAAGAGAACAAAGAGTAGAATGTCAGCTAGAAAGTTAAACTTAATTGCAACTCCTCTCAGTCTCTCCCGTCCCCTTAGGGAACATCGAGTCCAGTAGTGCTACTCCCCCCATTGCTGAAAAAAGGCTTTTCAGAAACTTCCTCTGTGCACATTCTTAGTGTTCCTACCTCATCACCCCTCCCTTGTGGTATTGGTCACCAGGCCAGGTCAATACCTACCAATTATTTTAGATTGGCCCTCCTGGGGCCAATCCTGAAATGCCAAGGCATGTAAGTCCCTGCTTGCATTTTTTTCCTATATAAACTCAACTCCTCCTGTGAACGGGGCCACTGCCGCACCTGCTGTATCAGGGAGGCCTTTGGCCCAGGCTCCAGTCTGAATTAAAGAGACCCCATGTGTTTTGCATCATATCGGACTCCTTGGTGGTTATTGGGGATCTGAACGTGGGCACAAAAGTTGCAGACAATAATCCTAGGTAGTTAATAAAATCTAATAACTAATAATGGATTAGTGGAACCAAGTACTTTTGCAACAAGCTCTTTGCATGTTTTGCATGTTCAAATTTTATCTGTAATCTATCTATCATCATTTATTTCTTTAGACAGTGTCTCACATAGCTCAGACTTGCCTCAAACTTGCTACATATCAAGGATGACCTTGAACACCTAATCTTCCTGCCTCCACATTCCATTGAGATTACACACATTCGCCATACACCTGGCTTCCCTCTTAAGTAAGTGTTCCCATAACCCTCTTCTTCATGCTTTTCCACTGTCCCATATCTTATTTTATTATAGTCTCTGTCTCTCTTTCTTTTCTCTTCCTCTTCTCCTTCTGTTTTGTTGAGACAGAGATTATCTTTTGTAACTCTGGCTGTCCTGGAACTCACTCTGTAGACCAGGCTGGCCTCAAACTCACAGAGATCTGCCTGCCTCTGCCTCCTGAGTGCTGGAATTAAAGGCATGTGCCACCATGGCCTGGCTAGTCTCTATCTTTCAATCATTTCTTACAGTAAAAATTTCTGTGTAAATCTTACTGGTCTTGATTCCCATTTATATGATGGTACTTACCATGTCATACTAGTTATCTGCTTGTCTCTATCCCTCTGTAGATGGTGATAAGTTAGGAGGGTTGTGTGATGGAACTTTTCCTGGGACACACAAGACACACATCTACTCATCCCAGATAGGGTGTGAATGACAGACCAAAGTACAGATACCACCAAAGTCTAGGTGAACCAATGAGTTTTATTGGGGCTACTTACAGGAATATGGAAGAAAGGTTACTTACAGGAGCAGAAATGACTCAAAGACAGCTGCATCACCAAAGTTTACCCCAGCATGGTTGACAGTTTCAAAGCTGGGAAGCTGGAGCTCACTCCACAGCCTGAAGGCAGTTCAACAGGTTAAAAGGTTCATTCCAGGTTCCTCAGTTGGTCTAAACCTCTTCCAGGCAGCTTGGCTGATTTCTGCTCCTTCCACGCAGCTGGTCTGGTTTCAGAGTGTTTTTCACAGCTTAGCTCGTTTGAGAGTCTTCTTGGTAGCAAAGCTTCCTTCATCTGAAGGGGATTCACAGATTTTAATATTTACTCTGGCATGGAGGGGCCTAGTAAATCTGGTCAGTTTCAGAGATTTCCTGAAGCTATTTTGAGTTGTTTATCTTCCTCCTTAAGAAGCTTCCAGAAGGATAGAATGTTTTAATCTGGGAGGAAAGTTATGCCATAGGAATTATGACTGCCCTGTTCCTTACAGAATTTTCAACAGCTACCAGAGTGGATGGCCAATAAATATAGCAAATACCTCTATGTGGCCAATAAATATATCAAATACCACTACATTGAATCTATACTCAGATTCATTGAGGTTGCTGTACCTCTTCATATAGCTTACTGGGCTATGACTGCCTTCTTAACCTAGCACTCGAGACTTAAATGGCTTGCTTATAGAATCAAAGACAAGGTTTCTGGATTTAGAACAGACTGAAGTGTCCTTTGCTCTCCATAAGCCATGCACATAAACTTCCTCAACCCAGGATGACATGCCATTTCCACCAAGCTACCTTTATGGAGCATCTCAAGTGACCCTTGTTCTTATAGCTGGAATCTTCTTAATTCTCAAGAGCCTCAGGTCTCCAGAAGACAGATGTACTGTTTCCACCAGATCAACTATTGTGAACCCAAGCTAATGTTTGTGGACTAACATATTGTCCCTGTTGACAAACTTACAGTGAGTTTATGGGTCTGGGTTCATCAATCTCTAGTTACCTTACCTTTCTTGTTATCTTCCAGGAGTTCAAATGAATCTTACTTGACCTCTTTATATTTTTATCTTTTATATACCTTTATATTATCTACCCCCGCCTCACTCTGTGTGTGTGTGTGTGTGTGTGATGAAGGCTAGGAGACAACCTTGGGTTAGTACTTTCTTCAGGTCCTAACCACCTTTTAAAAAACATTATTTAATTTATTTTATATGTATTTTTTATTAGAACAGCATTTCACTGGTCTAGATACTGCCAAGTAGCCTGGGCTGTTTGGCCAGTGATGCTCAGAGATACACCTATCTCTGCCTTCTCAGTACCAGGAATACAAGTCTTTCCCACCATACCCAGCTTTTTATAAATGTGAGAATCAAAAGTCGGTCCTTATACTTGTAAGGTGAGCAGATTACCTACTGAGGAATCTCATAGCCACCTTGATGTCTTTTTGAAGACCAATATTTTAATGAATTTTGTCTTTGGTTTACTTTTAATAATTTGAGGACATTTCAAAGTTCTAGGCTGTAGTCCTATTCCTAATAGAAAACACTTGTGATCTTACAGAAGCATCTGAGCTAGCCAGCCCACATAATCAGTTTCCTGTCTTGGGAGTTATTTCTTGGTCACCAGTATACACAATGCCTCTCCATTAGTCCTAGCGATGGCTGTGCTAGCCTTTCTGTTATCTGTGGACAGAGAATGGTTGCTCTTTTCACAGAATATCAATGCATGAAGGTAGCTTTCTTCTATTTCAGTAGTTGATTTTCTCTTTTGGAAGGTTCAATTCTTCTTTATCTGTATTACTTTTTTCCTTTAAAAGCATGAAGAAAAAAATCAAACAAATAAACACTGTTTTCAGGGTTAAAGCAAATGAAACATACTACCATGGAGGAGCTTCATCCTGAATGCCAGTCCTGTTCTCCAACCACACATTTTATTATTACTCTAAATCATTTTTCCAAGTCTCAGTTGTTTCAACTGTGTACTTACTAACTTAGAGTTTTTGTGAACATGAAAGACAAGGGACTTTGCAGAGATGGCGATTCCTTTTCTTTAACATTCATTCATTTCTTTGGTAATGGATTATCCTGGAACTAATCTAACATTATAAAACCAATGGACCCAAAGATGCCCAAAACAACACTCAAGGTGGCCATTTGCAAGAACACCTTTGGAAAATCATGCTAGAACAGTTCTAAAATATAGGTCAGATCAATTGCACGAACACCTAAGACAGCACTTTCAGGCAGTAAATGCTGCTCATAAACTATTAAGAGGCATTTAAAGTGATTTTAAGGCTTAGTACAAATGAAAAATTGAAAAATAATCCAAATGGTAACATAAATCTAATTTCTATATTTAGTGCTGAAAAACAAATCACAGAAATCCCTTGTCCAATGATTGTGGAAAATTTAGGTTTGGGGTCATAAATATTGAAATTCCTGTAGTGCTAAATTGCTCAAATGAGGTCAAGAACTTTCTGGGGGAAAAAAAACTGGAGGAAAAATTATATATTATGACTGTATCATACTTTGTCATAGTACCCAAAGGATAATTTAAGATATTCATATGTTTATTAGGTTATTTCTGTGATCTGATTCAATGGGTAAGGAAGTTCTTCATTTGAGCACCTCTTTCCAAACACCTTTCTCCACCATTTTTGTTTACTTTGTGCATCTTTGATAACCAGGAAAAAGATATTTAAAATGTAAATTATAACACATTGAGTTCTTTGTATTAAGAATTATAGTTGTTTAAACTGTTATATAATTTAAGATATTAGTGGGGAAGGCAGACTGGAGTAATGGCAACTTAGAGAGAAACACACTTTCATGTTTGTAGTATGTGAATAATTACCACTTACAAATTATCTCTATTCATAAAAGCAGTTTCCCTAAGGATTCTCAGTGCATTACACTTACCAGCCTCATGTTCTTTTATATGTGTAAGCAAATTTCTAAAGAGTGTGTCCAAGAGTATTTGTCACCCAGACTTTTTATAACTGAGTGAGTCTTTTCTTGATTTAGTGCCTGTTGGAGATTGGATTCTGGAAAATATCCCTGTCCATGAAAGTTACATATTAAATCACTCTGGGTTCCATGGTTTCCAAGAGAAATTAAACAATAGCAGAAAAATAGCCAAGATCCTTGCTGTTGTCAGCAGACTCTTCATTTCCCATGGCTCAGGGAAGGAAAAATGATTTATCTCTTCTAGTTTCTGCTGTTTTATGTCAAGCACCATGCTCATATTGTTAGAGGTTGAATATGTAATGTTCCCCACAGGCTGATGTGTTGAATGCTCAGTCTTCAGCTGGTGGTGCTGACTGGGGAGGAACTTTAGGAGATGAGCTCAGCTAGAGGTAGCACTGAGAACCGTTGTTGGAGCTATGTCTGGGCCTGACACATCCCTGCATTATCTTCTCTGTGTTTCTGCAGCTAGATTATGCCTCACACTAGGCCCAGCCAGAATCAGTAGCTAAGGACTGAGGACTGCAGTCACAAAAGCTGTGGACAAAGCTGTCTTTCCTCCCATAAATTGACTACATCAGGTATTTTGTCACAGTGTGGTGAGAAACATACTTCATACACCCAGTGACAAGCTTCTTCATTCATCCTGTTCTTCAACAACAAATCAGATTTGAATAATTTACTTGGAAAAGGAAGGAAAACCATATAGAAATTGCTACATTAGAAGTCTACATTACTTATTTAATTATTTTGGTTTTTTGAGACAGGGTTTCTTTGTTTAAAATCTGGCTGTCCTAGAACTCACTCTGTAGACCAGGCTGGCCTTGAACTCACAGAGATGCACCTGCCTCTATCTCCCATATGCTGGGATTAAAGGCGTGCCTCAGCACCACCCAGCTAGTTGACTACATTTATTATTCTTGTTATATTTTCTTCAAAAATAGAGTTTGGATGTTGTGCCTTGGCTTAGGGACAGTTGCTTAAGTGCAACTTTCAGTTTTTCATATTTCTGAGAAAGGTGGTTTCAGAAGCACCAGAGTGACCACAATCCAGAAAGATCATTTGTTTGGCATTTCCAGTAGAGCTCATTCCCTTTATAATTTTATTGGTCATGCACTGGCTATATGTCTGTCTCTTCCTGATACAAACCCTGTTATAGAAGAACCCAATCTCACAGGTAATATGCCTTTGTATTCAAGTAAGAAAATCATTTCATTTCCCATATTTCAGATTAGTAGGGTTGTCCCACAGATAAATTAAACTTCTGCTCTGGAAAAAACAAGCAGCTTTGCAGGGGCTAGAGGCTGTCTGTTTGGGACACTGGAGAGAAAGACCATGCTGGGTAGACAAGTTTTCAACAGCTATGGGTTTATGACCACCTACTGTGAGCTTATAATGTATACAGAATTAAGTCTGGAAAACACTTTTTTCGGTTACTTTGATAAAAAGCAGCAGTTTCTTTTTAGAAATACTAGTCTATTAGAGCAATAGCAGCCTGCTCAGATAGCCATCACACCCCAAGGTGCTGTTTTCTGTTTACCCATGAATTAGCTAAGAAACTTGAGTAAGCTACTTATTCAATCTGCCTATGTATTTACTTCTTTAAACTTAAGAAATATTTATGTGAGTGTTTGTGTTCATGTATGTTTGTCTGGATGTGTGTGTGTGTATGTGTATGTGCACATACATGACATGTGCCATAGCATACATGTGGAAGTCAGAGGACAACTCTCAGGAGTTGTTTCTTTCCACCATGTGGTTCTAGGAATTGAACTCAGGTTACTAATTTGACACCAAGTGTTCTTAGCTGCTATACTCTCTTGTCAGCCTCTGTATCCACTTCTTAATGTGATTAGTTTTGGATTTCAAATAGGTGGCATGAAGTAGTGCTTTCTCCCAGCAAGATGTTGTCTAAAAATAAGATAAAAGAAAAGAATAATAGTAAAATCCAGTGTTTTCTCACATGGCTCTTCCCCCTCTGGTTAGCTAGGCTGTCTGTACCACATGTTTCCAATTAACTTTGCTCAGGTTTGCAGACAGGTATTATGTAAAGAGCATCTTAGCATTTTATTATTGCTGTGTTTGTTTCCCTAGAGGGATATGATATTGAAGAAATTAGAGCTATTTGGTGAGGACAGTAATAAAGAGTTGAACTAGAAGGTATCTAACACAGTATTGCCCTGCATATAAGTGGTCATTGGGTCCTTATAGGGTACAAATATCAAGCTACCCAGTGCCCACAGTAGGTTCATTACATTACAGTGAAAATTTTGGGTCTCCTTTCCAAATATTCATAGTCTTTTTGAAGATACTAGTTGTAGAGACAAGAATAGCCCTAGCCACCAATGGCTTGTGCTCTTACATTATTGGATTATAGCTCAATTCATCCCTTAGGAGAGGCTGCTATGGGCCCAAGTCAAGCAATATCAGCACACATTCTTCATCCTCTCTTTTACTTTGATTTTACAATAGAACTTAGCACTGATTAACAAGGGATGTCTTTCTGCTTGTGCTCCCTTAAAGTCCCTCACTGCTTTTCTCTTCTCCATTTAGGTTTGAGGACAAAAAAGGCTTCATCTTTGGTGACTGAAGCAGAGGATGACACAATAAATGTTTCTTGAACACATAAATGGATGCTGTAAGTTAGAGTTTTTTTTGTTTGTTTTTTTTTGTTTGTTTATTTGTTTGTTTATTTGACTGGTACAGATGGAAAAGTGGCCTGGCATTCAGGAACCCAGGAACCACATAGCTCTGACAGGAAGATGCCCTGGCATTTGGGAGCCCAGGGACCATACAGCTCTGAGGTGGGAAGATGTTCCCAGTGTTGCAGCTCTGAAGGGAAATATCCCTGGCTGAGCTGTTCTTGTTTCTGGCCAAGCTGAGGTGTTCTTTATGTTTCTCCGTGGCTGCCTCCACTTGGAAGGAAGGTAGCAGCTAAAGCTGTGCCCCCTCCCTACTCTCTGTAGAGTACAGAAAGCTGCTCTTTATATAATGTCCTTGAGGGGGCAGAGCCTTCCAGGGTGGCCTGTGATTGGTGGGATTTTTTTCGCCCTTATTTGGCAAGTCTAGAGAGGGATAAGGAGCCCAGCTTAGGACCATTTTGTTAGTTGGGGCCACTTCTGTGCTGCTCTGTCAGGTTGGGGGGCCCCACAGCTGGCTGGTAGTAGGGTCTCTGATAGTCCCAGGGGATCTTTCTTATGGGGGGGTCTCAAGTCCCCAGAATTCCCTGGCCTTGCAGAGCCAGATTCCCCCAAAGGAGAAAATGCTGGCTCCCCAGTGGTCCTTAGCACCATTTGGGATTCATGGTGGGCACAAGGGGTGGTGCCCCCCGCCAGGGTCCCCAGCAGGGTGGCAAGTGAGGCAAACATTAGCCCCTGCTCCCCCAACAGCAATTGACAGCTGGGGCGGCTGGGCTTGATGGGAAAAGTCAGATTTGCTCCCTGCAGAAACATAGATAGTTGTGAGGTGCCATTTTGGGCTGGGAGCAGGCAGCTAGCAGCCAGTCCTCCACTTGGTCCACTTGCTGCCATGGCCACCTGTAGGGCCCATCATGAAGCAGTTCTCAGTTTGACAGTTTGACATCTGGAAGAGGGTTGGGTCTGGCAAGGGAGCAGGGCTGAGGCAGAGCTCCCTCCAAATGGAGGAATCCACAGAGCCCAGGCTGTGGACTCTGAGAGGAGCTGAGGGGAGGAGCATGTCAGAGGTGGAGCTCTCCACAAAATCAGGAGCCCCGCGCTGTGAACTATGTGTTGGACTCCCAAAGGGGAGCCCTGAGCTGTGTAGGGGGTCAGGGCCATCCAGACATGCAAGCCCTGTGCTGGGGACTATATAGGGGGACAGGGCCCTCCAAAAATGGGAGCTCCATGCTGTGGGCTGGGTAGGGAGCGGGGATTTCCAGATGTGGAGCCCAGTGCTTTTGGAGAGCCCCAACACTGTACAGTGTATAAGCCCAGAGAACCACTAATAGAATTCTGATAAGAGAAGCTCAAGAAAAGGCTCATTATAGCTTCTTGCCTACTTTTAAAGAAAAAATGAGAAATTCTCTATAAGCAGGACTAAAGGGACTTTCTTTTTTTTTTATTGAAAATAGATATTTTTTCATATAATATATCCTGATTACAGTTTCTCCTCCCTCTACTTCTCCCAGTTCCTCTCCACCTCCCCTCCCATCTGAATTTGCTCCCTTTCTCCTTCTCATTAGAAAACAAACAGGTTTCTAAGGTATAATAATAAAATAGAATAAGATAAAACAAAAACAAACAAATTAGAATAGGATGAAGAAAATATAAAGAAGAAAAAGATCCTAAGAAAAGGTGCAAGAAATAGATATAGGCAGAGACCTACTTTTTTGTGCATTTGGGAATCCCATGAAAACACAAACCCAGATGCCATAATAAAGTTAACAAAGAGAAAAAAGAATAAAGAAAAAGCCCTAACACAGCATTATGAGACAAGAAACTTCCAAACATGCCTTTAAGTTTATTTTCTATTGGCCATCTACTGCTGGGCCTGTGGCCTACCCTTAAGAGTAGAATCTTTCCTCTCCTGGCTAGTGTTCTTGGTACCAGAAGGTACTTTGCACACTACCAAAGGATAAAAGTAAACACCCATTCAGCTACAAACTCTGTTATCTACAGTGATGACATGTGTGCAGGATGTGCTAGTGTAATAGTGTCACAAAGCTTGTGGGAGTAACCAAGCAATAACTGATTTGACTGAAGGCCCTCTCCATAAAATGGAACCCATATCCAATGCTGCTTGGATGACCAAAAATCTGAGATTAGATATCCCAAGGACCTAGGGAAAAACCAATACTACTGTTTGTGGGAGTTGAGTCCAGCTCTAGTCGGCACAGGGTTCCTCGGTCTCTACAAAGGAGGACAAACAATGAAAGTTATGACAGTATTTCACTCTTTTATGGGACTCAATATGTTATGCCTTTCCCGCCTTAAATGACATGCATGGACACACTTTTGTGTGTTGACACACTTTTTTTAATAATAAAAATGAAAAAATTAGAAGTTAGAAAAGTTGAGAGAGTAAAATTAACAATGTGCACATTGGGGAAAAATTACAAGACTCTCCTCCAGACAGAGACCTGTCCTGACTGAAATAGCAAGACTGTTAACTTCTTATCTAACGGAGTGCAGGTGTTCAGGCATACATCAATGCAAGTTCATTCCCTCCCAGCTGCAGGCCTCTATTCTTCAAGGTTAATTTTAGTGGGTAGTCTTAACACAATAGTCTATTAATGAGTGGCTGATTTTAGGGTTAGGTTACTACAATAAAGGGGGGCAGGCATTCAGGAGTGAATTATCTATTTGCTTTTTTTAAGCTTGCTGGCATACTGTCTGATCTTGACTATGGCTTTGTCTCTATGGGAAGGTCAGCTTTACCAATAATAATTTTTATATGTCTACAGAAAGCATGAATAGTTTTCACACATGCCAAAAACTTGAAGGCCAGTAAAACTGTTACAATTACTTAGAGTTGAGATGGCAGTGTTTCTCTCCCAGCCAGCCCAGCAATTGATTTGAGTTTTCAATATTAGGCCAAATAGACAATATTATTGATGAGAGGCCTTTGTCACCATACAGTTAAGATGAGAAAAGGCAAAGCAGTTGGTGGGCTTCAGACTCCTAGCAAAGGGAAAAACTAGGATCTTTGTCAAGTTTGTTGCACCCACAGCCTGGGTATCATTGGCCCTCAACAACTGTTATGCTAAAATAAGATGGTGATAAAATGACTCCTAATGACATTCTACTGTACTCATAGATCAGCACCTGGCTCAGCCAATCAAGAGAATCTTCCTCCTGAAGTAGATGGGAACCAATATAGAGATCCACAGCCAGACACTATGCAGAAAATGAGAGACCTTGGAACACTCAGCCCTAAATGGGATGTCTCCATCAAATCCCTCATCTCAGGTTTCAGGGAACTCTCTAGAAGAGAAGACAGAAAGAGTGTAAGAGCCAGAGGTGGTGGAGGACACCAAGAAAACAAAGCCTTCTAAACACAACAGGATCTATGCACATATAAATTCACAGAGACTGAGGCAGCATGCACAGGGCTGCACAGGTCTGCACTAGATGCTAGAACTGAAAGGAGAAGTGGACAAATGCCCCCATGCATGACCTAGAAGCAGTCTCCAATTTCTAACCACTTGTAAATGAAAAATTAATTTTCTCCATGAGAATCTCATTGGGAAAACAAAGTACACTTAAAGGGACAGTCTTAAATTGCTATAACTGACTGTCACCCTGCCATGCCACACAATGACTCTTGGTCAATGATGTGACTACATATGGAAAGGTGCTCTGTAAGATTGTAATGAGCTTAGAAAGTCTTGTCATCAAGTGATGTCTTAGTGCAACCCATCACTCAGGCAGTTGTGGTGATGCTGTACTGGCAGTCATACAGATATAATACAGGCCACTGGGAGCAGTATGAGATACTTGATTTTGGACCATATATTTACTTTCATCATTAGCTTTACTGTGCTTCTTCTACTTACTTAAAAGCTAGTTTACTCTAAAATAGTATCCCATGTTATGCATTTTATCCCTGTTATTAAGTGACACACCCCTGCATATTGGACAATCTTTCCATATAGGTTTAAAGATACCTAAGAAAAATAAACTCCAAAACAAGTTATGGTTTAGAGGGGAAAGTGGGAGACTCCTTTCAGTTGTATCTGAAGCCCTGAAGAATGTTCCCCAGCCCCTACTGGCTTGCAAAGTTCATCACAGGCCCTATATACCATTCTTCCTAAAGCAAGGTGGGTCACTTGGTAGCTGTTTATGTCCTGAAGCCATGTGATTACACTCTGAAGGAGGTCCTAAAACTGAATTTATTCCTTTATTTTCATGAAGTTATACATTGGCTTGTTATTCTTGGATTTTAAAGAATCACATAATATTGATAGTTTGTAAAACCCAGACATCATCATACCAGTATCTCACTGAAACCAGAGTTGTTTTTCCTTTTTGTCTGGGAGTCTCATGTGTTGGTAAAAGGGGTGGTTAAGAAGGCAAATTCTAGATTCTTGGCTCCCTGGGTGTCCTTCAATGGTCAAAGGCTCTTCATGAGCTTTCCAGTGCTAAGTGTTAATGTATTTAAGTGTTGTAGAAAGACCAAGAAAATGTAGAGGAAAGTGCAGCACGGTGGGTGATGCAGAGAAGGGCTTGGGTTGTAGCTCATAGTAAAGAGTTTGCCTAGTATGATGGAAGGCATGGATTTGAGGCTCATCCCAGCAGAGATGAAGGAAAGGAAGAGGGGAAAAGGAAAGGAGGAAGAGAAGGAGGGAGAGAAGAGGGGGAGAGTGAGAGCAAGAGAGATAGAATAAGCAAGAAAGAAAGTGAGAGAGAGAGAGAGAGCAAGAGTGAGCAAGCCAGAAAGAAGGGGGTTGGTTCATTTGGGTATTTTAGCAAACTGTCCAAGCTCAGCCTCTCCTCAATGTTTGACTTAACCTGTCACAAGATTCAGCTGTTTCAGGAAGATATGGCTTGTGTGTTTTGTTGAACAGTCCTGTTGCTCTTTTTAGCTAACACTCTGCTGACACTGACTCTCTTTGTATACATTATTCAACTCTGCAGCTGGCTGGTGTGAGTAGGGCCAGTATTATAGGCTTAGTTCTGGCAGGCCAGCTTTACACCAAGAATATGGATTCTTTCTCCAAGAGCAATACCCTCCAGCCTCCTTCCCTTCTTTATCGTCTTGTCCCATGTATAACTGTTTCAGCAGTAAATAACCAGAGGAGAAACTGGGGACACCCTGTCCAGTCTGAAAAGCAGGCCATTCACTGCTTATTCACTGGAATTCCAAATCATTGCTTTAAGCAAGAGAAAGACCATGTGGGAAGTATTGAGTTAGCGTTAAAAGCTTGTCATGCTGCCTCTCACTGGTTTGAGTCCACGTTGTTTGTGTGAAGTTATGTGCATCATGTAAACACTAGGTCTTTGTTTGCATCTCTCTAAAATGAGGCAGCTGGGCAGTGATCTCAACCTTTTCAAAGATGTTCTTTATTAGAAGACATGATACATACATTAAATTGGATCATTGATTCATTGGATCATTCCAAGTTGCCCTCCAATTCCCTTTTGCCTACTGGGTGTTATGGACTGTTTCATCTGATATTCAACACTCTGGTAACTTGGCTCCAATGCATCTTTCTGACCCATGACACCTACTTGTATGAGTGTTCCTCTCTCTGGGTGCCTATGGTCTTCTGCATTTGTGCCTTTGCTTACTGTCCCTTCAATATGGAGTGCCTATTTTCTTTTTCTTTCTCAGCCTTGGATATTTCTGAAGGCTGTTTCACATGCCATTTCCTCTGCAAGTTCTCTTTTTATGACTTTTTATGACTTCCTCATATCTCCTCCCTTTCTTTAGCTTAACCATCTCTTCTGTATAAACTTTCTGCTTTGTTTCAGGATTTATTATTTTATCTCCACTGCTGGATTATGTATTTATTGAGTGAAGGTATTCTTTTTCATGTTTGTCTTCTCATTTCTTCTATTCTTTGCTCTTATATCTAGTGCAGACTCTCATCTGTATTATGTCTTTATCAAATTTTATGGAAGTCGTAAGCTTAGCTAAAAAGAGGCTCAGCAAGAGACTATTATAAACAAATTAAACACAGTAAGATTGTTTCAACATCCTCTCCCCTCAACATCTCTGTTGATCATTTGTTAATACCATAGCTTTGTTTTATTACATCACTATTTTTTTTTTTTTTTAGATTTCACAAATCACGGGTTTTTCTGTATATGATAGTATTTCTTTCCCATAAGAACCTTTGTAGGTGCATATAACATGGTGTAAATAATATGGTCTCTGTCTTATGCTCATTTAGCCATTTAGATTTATAAAGGACTCTGAGTTAAGAGTCCCTGTCAAGGACTGGAGAGATGGCTCAGTTGGTCTTAATGGTATTGACTGCTCTTCTAGAGGACCTGGGTTTGAATCCCAGTACCTATAAAGCAGCTAATAACTCCATTCCTGTGGCTTCTACGAGCACTGCATGCACGTGGATCACAAAAATATGCTTTTGGTAAAAAAAAAACTCGCACACATAAAATAAAAAAAAAGAAATCTTTTAAAAAGGAGTGTCTAGCAAGACTGACCTAATGTCAGATGCTGGTCCCAACTTCAGGGATCAATTGGCTGTTCTTTTAGCCAATTGGCTATACATTTGGAGATTTCTGGAACATTCTCAGGTTGATGTCTTCTAGAATGACTTAAAGAACTAAGGAAAGTGATAATTACAATTATAGTTACAGTATATCAGGACTAGACAAGCAGACAGGTTCATATATCAAAGTTGGGTCAAGGTCAAGACACAAAGCTTCCAGTGCTCCCTCTCAGTGGGGTTAGAGTGCATTTGTCATCAGGAAGTTCATCTGAGTAGCAATGTCTAGGATTTTTAACTGAGGTTTCATTAGATAGGCAAGGCTGACTGACTCTTTGGCCACACAGCTGAATTTGATTTCTAGAGGTCATAAGTTCAACAATATGACAGCAGTTCAAAGCTAATCACATGGCTGACCTTTCTGGAACCAACACCCCTACCTGAGTCATCTTCTCAGCATGAACTTGGATATGGTTCAGGGATCTACTAGAAAAACTTTACTCTCAGGCAATTCTAAGAGTTTATAAGGTTTTCCCCAGTAACCAATGGACAAAGATCAGGCAAATAATTTATTAGACAGTAGTTGGAAATAAAACTATTGTCTTCATTTGGTGGGTCATACTAAAGGTGGTGAAGTGCATTGTGTAAGTCATATGGCTGCATAGTGATGGCTGCAGAGCTCCAGCCCCTGGCCCTCTGGCCTCTTGTTTCTATTTCTTCTCAGTGCTCTATGATGAATTCCCAGTCAGGGCAATGTTTCCCTATCATCACTGTCATTGAAACCTTCAAATGTCTCTCAGGAGCTAAATTGAATGTGAATCTAGGAATCGTGATTACTGTTCTCAATGGCTATCGATGCTCCTCCTCCTGGGAGAGGAGCCCACTGATGCTGAGAGTGTACAATTGGCAGCCCAATGATCAGGATGACCATCCTATGACAGGTACTCACAGCTTTGCAGACTTTGAAGTTCCTCTGCAAGTTAATGATGCCCCCCTTTTGTTGAACCCTGGGGAAGAGCAGAGCAAAAAAGATAAATGTCCAACTTAAGTGGCCTTTTTGTTAGTAGGGTAATCTCTACTTATGGTTGGAGCATTTTATAAAAGGCTGTTTAACTAGATGCCACTTCACCATCTAATCTATCCATTATATCTGTCCATCTGTGTTTCAGGCTTCTTGCTATTACCCACTGAGAAGTTTCCAGGAGCTTTGAAGACTGAGTTGGCAATGGCTTGATTCCTGTAATGACATTCCTATAAGTAAAGTTCAAGGTCATGGCTAAAAGATTAGTGGATGATTTTTCTAGTGTTGTTCCTTTTATCTTTTTCTTTATTTATGTGTATGTGTGTGTGCATGTTCAGTGTGTGTGTATGTGTATGTGCACATGTGTGTATGTGTATACTTGAACGTGTGGAGGCCAGAGGTAATTTGAGTGTTTTCCTTAATAACTCTCTATTTTAAGACATAATCTTTCACTCACTGAATCAGGAGCTCAGTGATTTGTCTAGACTGGTGGACCAACAAGTCCTGGTAATAATCCTCCTGTCTCTGCCTTCCCGGTATTGGGAACATGGGTATATGCTGCCATATTCTGTTTTTTGTTTGTTTGTTTGTTTTCTTTTATGTGATATTCTAGTTTTCTTGCTGATGCTGTGACAAAACACTGACCAAAAGCAACAAGAAAGAAAAGAGTTTATAAACTTCCAGGTCACAGAACTGAATCAGAAACCATGGAAAAATACAGCTCAGTGTCTTGCTCTCTGTCTTATGCTCAGCCACCTTTCCTGTACAGCCCAAGACCACCCACCTCTGGTTGGTACTGCCCATCATGGGCTGGGCTTTCCTACAATAATTAGCAATTGAGAAGATACCCCACAGACATGCCCACAGGTCAATTTGATTGAGGCAATTCTTTACTAAGATCCCCTCTTCCCAGGTGTTTCTGGGTTGTGTCAAGTTGACAATACAAACTACTACCCAAGAACATTGTGAGTGAGGGGATCAGACTCTAGTCTTCATGTTTGCATGGCTGGAACTTAACTGACTGACCCATCTCTCCAGTCCATAAACCTTTCTATCCCCTTCTTTCCTAGTTTTCAGGTTTTTAAAAAACTCTGTAAATGGAGACATTGTTCTTTTCATGTATGACATGTATGTTCTTTTCTGTATGACAGGCACAATTCTATGTGGTTATCTCCAGTGGCACACATAATCCTTCCATTAAATCTGGAGAAGCTGAGGTGGTGATTTGTTTGAAGAACTTTTCAGTCTCTCAGCTATCAAGACCAGGCATCAAACCCTGGAAGCCAGACATCTGCCTCCGTGCTCTTTATCAACTCACTAAGCTGCTTTATTAAACAAAGTAAACATCAGATTTGAAAGTTGGGCTAAACTTCTGGCTTTGTTCTTTAGGGCTCATATGATCTTAGTGAAGTATGAACTGTCTGAACCTCTGTTTACTATCTTTAAAGCAGGGTGGGCAAATCCTTCCTGAACATTATTCCAGATGGATGGAATAAGGAACATGTGTATTGTAGCATGCTCACTGCTCATTTTCCCTTCCCCATAGGACAGGATGGAAGAAGATGTTAATAAGGCTTATCATAGTCCCAGTGAGGCCCATCTTCAGCTTTGGGAGTACCTTCTAGTTATTATCTTCCAGACAATGACCCCAGCAGAAATGATCTTCTCAAATGTACCCAGCAAATAACTTGCCCTGGCACCTTACCACAGCACTACAGCTTTCCCACATCACTACAGAGGAAGAGCTGGCGTTTTCCATCTCCCAGACCAATTCAAGACAGTGTGCTGCTGATACCTGGCATGATGGTACACACCTTTAATCCCAGCATTGAGGAGGCAGAGGCAGGTGGATATCTGAGTTTGTGGCCAGCCTGGTCTACAGAGAGAATACCAGGAAAGCCAAGTCTACATAGAGAAACCCTGTCTCAGGAAGAAAAACAAAACAGTATACTGCAGTGCCTAAAAAAATCCAATGTGTTAAGTCACAGTACATTTTCACTTCCTACAGCCATTTCCCTTTCTGTTTGTTCTGTGATACCTTCAGCCTTTGCAACAGAAAGACTGTAGGTGGGGTAGTGACCTGGGTCTTTTCAGCTGGAAAGCCCACCATAGACCTAGTGAGATACAGTCATTTCTAGCCAACTCATGGCAGAGTGAATGGTACTCCTGAGGCCAACTCTAGAGGTTTGCTTCTCTGGGTTTTACAACTTCTTGATGGATAGTAAAGAGAGAGATTTTTCTTAATTCTGAGGGCCAAGTTTGAATTCTAGGCTATCTCTGTGGAGTTTTCTTATCCCTCTCTAACACAAACAGTTTTCAGACTGACTGGCTCCTCTTTGTGCTGCTTGGTTTTCAGTTTTCCATCTGACTGTTAGGACTGTCAGTCACAAGCTCTGTGAGTATGGGGCTACAGGGCTATTGCCTTCTTTTCTTTCTTCGTTGAAGACCAAGATCTTTGACTGGTACTTGGCTGGTTAATGTTTAATAAAAGATTACTGAAGAGAATATGCATATCTACCTGCCATTGTGTTTTCTTATAATTATTGTTATTCTAGAACTTTCTGTTTATTTCAGAGATACTTTACTAGGCAATTGTATTGATGCTCACTCCATTGGACTTGAGTTTTCTTGACTCCTTCGCTCTCCCATGGCACCAAATATGAAGTCTAGCAGAAGGAACAAAGGTGAGGAAACAGACAAACTTTGATTGTCACCAGAAAATGTACTGTGGTGACCCTGGGAAAATGGCTATCAACAGTCTTAGTTTTTCATTAGTAAATGAGACAATAATATCCAGGGTTTCAGCTAGATCACATAGCACTTTTGTGTGAGTTAGAAACTCAGATCCCTTTTGGCCCATGGACTATAGCTTGGCAAGCTGAATGTGAGCTCAATCTGAGCCTCCACTGGCTCCCGCAGCTGGCATGCCCTGAAAGATCATTCCAGGCAGCCCTTAAATGACCTTCCTCCCAGGGCTGGCATGAAATTCTATGGAGTGGCATGTGGGAAAACCTGTCTTGCTTTTGTGGCTGATATGAAAATAATACCATATTATTTACACTGCACATATACTTTTCATTTTGCTTTATCACAGACCCTTGCTCCTACAGATCCCACATTTCTTAGCCCACACTGTAGAACATCCTAGACAACACAGGATCATTAATGAAGCTCTTCCTGTCCCCCTTCTGTATCCCCACTATAAGAGCCTTTCTTCTTCTCCTCCTTCCCCCAAATAAATTTGTTCTGAAAAGAAGTCGATCTCAGCAGTAGAAACCTCATCTTCTAATTGTGGACTAACAGATCTGTGCTCATAGAGAGTTGGTGCATATTAACACATGCATGTTAACACATGTGGGAACTGATTGGGAAACAGACCCATTTCCCAGCCACAGAGGTTTTACTCCTCCTGAAACACAAGGCAGAGCCAGAAATCTCCAGGAGAGCTGTTATATTACCTGCTGAATCAGATTCTCCAAGAACCAGTATACACGCACAACATTTTGATAATCTTAGCCATAACAGACTACAATAAAGCGATATTCTTTAATCCAAGCAATGTACATACAATGCTTCCTCTGTATCCCAACCCTATCCCATCACTGAGGCCTACACAGGCCTGATTCGTGGTTTGTGTTCCCTTCCCTCCCTCCTAAAAGAACATTTAGGATTGCCCACATGTCTTTGAATCTTTCATATGCAGACTATAGGAGAGCAGAGTGTGGGAGGGGAGTAGATGCTACTTTCATCCTGGAGACTTGATGTGCCCTGAATCCCAAGCAGGAGTCACACAGAAGCACATAGTAACAGAGGTTTCAAGGCATTAGAATTTCCTAACTTAACCAGAATCTTGGTCCAAAGGGTTGAGAGGATTGCTAGTAGAGAAGAAGACTGTAGAAACGTCTTTCATTTTTGGCTCAAGAAAGAGGCCGACTTGAATTCAGAGGAGGTTTGGTGTGTCAGTCAGAGCTGAATGTCCTAGTTGGGGCTCTTTTTAACTTTAATCACATTTGTTCAACAAACTGAGGAAGTGAAGTTAAAGATTCTTCTAGCTTGGGCTTCTACATCTTTGCCGGGGTGAGCAGCCTTAAAAGAAGTTTCCAAGGAGGTCAGACTGCAGGGGGTTGGTGACTTATTCTGGACTGAAGCTGGAAGCCTGGGTGGTTGCCCTTACATCTTACTTCTCTTGTTTCCTATTTCCCAGGGAGTTCAGAGTGTCAGAAAGCTAATTCCAGACATTTAATCTGACTCCAAAGCTGCACTATTTGAAACACTGCATTAGTGATACTTAATCTCTGAAGGCCTTGGATGTTTAGTCTATGGAGATTAACCAGTCTATGTGAAAATTATTCTATGCATACTACTTCATATAAAACAAAAATAATGTATTGAATAAATGAGTAGGGTAAAATAGAAGTAACCTGTGAGGCCCATAAGTTATTTATGATTATAATTTCTCCACTCTGGTCACGTAGTCCCCAGAAAGGTCATGGCCATACTTTGATTTGTGAACAGGTCAATGGCATTTCATCTTGTTTTATGGTGTACAGGCTACTCAGGAGGAAGACAATCCACATATAACTGGACAATTCTTCCCCAGACAATTCCAAGAAATCTATTCCCAGTTCCCTGTAAGAGCTGTGGCAAATAGGCTGTCCTGGTATAGGCTAATATTGGCAGCCCAGAAACCAGAGTTGATTGTGAGGTATATTAGGAATCATTTCTCTTGGGTTCCATACTGTATTAGTTTTCTCTCCTTGCTAAAGTACTTGACAAAAATAACTTAAGAGATGAAGAGTTACTTTGGCTCACAGTTCAGAAGGATGAAGTCCATCAAGACAAGGAAAGCATTACAGAAGGAGAGTGAGGTGACTGGTGACATTGAGTCTTCAGTAGGGAAGCAGAGAGAGATGAATGGTGGTCCAACTTGCTTCTTCCTTTTTTAATCAACTAGAATTCCAGCCCATGGGTTAGTGCTGTCCAGATTCATGGTAGATCTTCTTCAGTCAAATCTCTCTGGAAATGTCTTCTTAGACACAACTAGAGATGTTTCTTCCAGACTAATCTAAGTGCAGTCAGGTTGACAATAAAGATTAACCATTGCATATACCATGACAAGCCTTCATGACTCTAGCAAACTCATGTGGCTCTGTCATTGACTGTTTGGACTGTGGACTCAAAGCAGGTATGGGTTTCTTGTCGATCTGATTGAGATGTCACTCTCTAAGATGACTCTCACAGTTCTTACATGTTCCCTAAACCATCAGTGAGACAATATTTTTGGGCAGCTGTCCTAAAGTTTTGAATATGTGTATTTTCAGTGTGGGTACAAAACATACATAGTGCAATGTTTGCTATGATTGCTTAATCATTTTTGGGGTGTGTGTGCGTTTTAAAAACAAAGGTTCATACAATAGCCCAGGCTGTCCTGGATTTCATTGTGTAGCCCAGAGAAATCTTGAACTTGTGGCAAATCTCCTGCCTCAGCTTCACAAGTACTGAGATTATAGGTGTGAGCAACCTTGCTGGTTTAGAATTGATTAAAGCCATTCTATGTGGAAACCTTTCTTAAGATTTCTGTTATTTTATAAAGGGGTTTATGTTCATAATCCTATTTGATTTCTCTCTCTCTCTCTCTCTCTCTCTCTGCTCTCTCTCTCTCTCTCTCTCTCTCACACACACACACACACACACACACACACACACACACACACACACGTGTACACACATAATCTCTGTGGATCTAGAAGATTTTACTAAAGGACCAAAGGCTAGTAGGGAAAAGAATAACTGTAGTATTTACTTGAAGAAACAAAACAACTTGAAACTCATGACATATCTTTCTATTAAGGTCTTTTGGGCAATCTGTCTTGTTTCTTGATCCTCTCTCTTTCAACTTCCTGATTATTTAATTTTGGTTCATTTATTCTTACTGTTTATGCATTTGAGGTTTCATCTTCATGACTCCTAATTCCCTAAAGGTGGTTCCACTTCTATCACACTTCTGTAACAGACACTAAGATAATGCCTACATGGTACCCATCAATTACAGAACCTGAATGTCACGAGATAGTGATCAGTGAAGTTGTATGTACTGTTCAATAATGGCTGGAGTGGGTGGCTTCTGATGACCTCTGGATTCTCACTATATTATTAGTCAATGTCTGCTTTCTCCTCTGTGGTATGCTAACTGTGTGGTAGGTAACTCTTCTGAAATGCTTCCATCTGTTCTTATTCCCAAAAATGGAGCTCAGTAGCCTCCCTAGCTATTTTCTTTCTCACCTCCAGTTAGGTGATATCCATACTGACCACTGATGTTACCACCTCCCCTTTCTTGAGCTCTATATTAGCAGAGAGATTTGAGGAAGATATGTGTGCCCTTCATCTCAGGTAGACGGGCCTGCTAATCAACATTTCCTAGTGTCTGTTTTTCTCAAAGAAATACCTTGTATGGGTGTTTTATTCCATAAGAATTTCTTTTTATTTTCAACTCACCAAGCAGTAGGACTATGTTGAGAATCCACTACATTTTTGTGAGCATGTTTTAGCTGCTGTAAGTTATATTCCTTCCCAATACCAAAGTTTTAATGTTTTTTTAATTGCTCCTTTACATCATATCTAATCAGGATCAGATGGTCTGATTTAAATGTTTGTTTCTACTATGTGATACTATACAGAATTTCTAGATACTTATCCCCAATTAGATTTTATTTTATTTTTATTTATTAGATTTTATATAACCAGTTATTACATTAGTTACATTATTTGTTTTTATATTCTTTGGAGTCCACTTCAGAAGATGAAGTCTTAAACTTACCCACATTCACCCCCAAGCAGTGTACAGTGGTGTTGAGCCACCCCAAGGGAAAGTCCACTTCTCAAGTATTATTATAGTTACTAAAAGGGTAAATACCACAAATCCATTCAGAAAGAACTAGAACCTCAGTGGTCTGAGTGTTCTCTTCAGAGATACAAAAAAAAAATGGGGTCCACAGCAGCACTAGCTGTATTTGATCTCTACAGCCTGCTGAATCTTTGACCTCAAGCCTGCTTTGAATTCTGCAGATGAAGGAAATTTCTAAAACTCAATGATGAGATAGGAGTGGGTTGGGGGAGTCTAGGAATTGCCCATTGATTAACACATCCCAGACAGGGAAGCCATTGCAATGCCATTTCTTTTATCAGATGGCTAAGTGGGTTGGGAATAAAATTAAGGATAATAGTGGCAGTGCTGAATAGGAGCAGGGTGACAAGGATCCAAATTCACAATCAAGGAAGTGAGTGATGTGTGAAGTGTTGGGGTGGGTAGTTGAGGAAAGGGAAGGAAAGACTCATGGACAGAGGAAACAGGAGGCCTTGGTGGTGAGATGATCTTTGGGAGTGATGTGGCTTCATGGCTGTGCAGTGTGTTGAGCAGTGATGGGCAGAGGATGAAGGTGGGCTGTGTGATTTGATGTGTGGCTGGAGAAGAGCATACCATAGTCAAGATCTATGAGAGGGCACAATGTCATAGAGCAGCCACACACATGGAATTTGATTTGGGCCACAGATCAGAGTGACAAACTGAATCTACTCAATTTTTCCTCTATATTTTAATTTCCTTCATATTAAATGAATTATCTCACTATTACAATCTGTGATTTTCCTTCTTAGTGATTATTACTATAGTTAGCCCATTCTACATTAGTCTAACAGCTCTTACTCACCTAGACTGTTGTGTTCCACAAAGACAGTGATGGTGTCTGTTCCACTCTCTGTCATATTTCATAACCAGACATGGTTTAATAAGTATTTGTTGAATGGTTATACATATTAAGCAAATATTCCTCAAGCTGAGCATGATGGCACATGCTTTTAATTCCAGCACTGAGGAGACAGGAGCAGGCAGATACCTGAGTTCAAGGCTAGCTTGGTCTACTGAGGTAGTTCCAGGACAGTCAGGTATACACAATGAGACCCTGCCTTGAAATACAAGTAAATATTCCCTGACACTAACTATGAGGGACCAAGATAACTGAGGATCTGGTATGGCAAGATGGTCATGACTCTACTGTCAAAGTGACTAACAGCAGTGGTAGAACAGTGTACTACGACAAGATGGAGACTGAGCATACAGAGCAACCAAGACGCTTCCGAAGAGATGGCGATAGTAACCCTGGTTTACAGCTGTCAATTACAAGGACTCTAAAAATAATTCACCAGCCCAGTAGAAGGCTGTGTGGAACATGCAACATAAATTGTTTCTTTTTATTATGGAGTAGAAACCAAAATCAGAGATGGTCTGAGATCTTCTTAAAGTGGTATTGTCAAAATTCTCCCCAGCACACAGATTTCTTAACCATTTTATAAGAGACCTTGAAGAAAGAATTTTTTCTTTCTCTTACAGGCTCAGAGGATCCAAAGAGCCAGAAATAGGTAGAGGAAATGAATATTTAGGAAGGAGAGAATGATGTTAATAAAATCATAGCTGCTGATTATTCTAGAGACGGGGATCACAGTTTGGGGTATATCAGGGCCAGAGAGGATGTAGGTAGTCTTATTCAAGTCCATTGCTTCATAGGGAAGGACACTGGGGCCTGTGGAGATATAGCTTCTCTGTTGGCAACCCTGGAACTGGTTAATGTTAAAGGGATTTACTTGGACCATGATCATTGTCTCTGAGAACATTGAGTTATACCCCACAGCACCATGGCAAAGCACCCTGTGAAGTGGGTTCTATGATCATAAGCAGTCAGGGAAACCGAGCCTTTTCAGGGCAGGAAATTTGTCTAAATTCACACTGTGTCTGATGAGACAAGCTGGGATTTAATCCTGGGATTTAGATGATCTGAAGCTCCATCTCTTAGCTGCTCTCTGTTTTGCTCTTCCCAGAGATTCTGAAAGCAGTTGCTAGGAAACACAGGGTAAATGCCACAGTCAGAAGCCAGCTGAAGAACTGGAGGTCTTCATTCTGTGATTTAGAATCAGAAGGCAGGGAGATGCTTTTCTGTGACAGTACTAAGTTAACATTAGGAATTCTGTTGACCTGAATAAACTTTTGTTTGTTTATTTATTTTAATTAAAATAATTTTTAAAAATTTACAGATGAATGCTGAAATATTGTTCTGAGTGAAGACAACTCATTTAATTGTCAGCTTTAATTGTAAACTCAATTTGGGTTTTGAGCATGCTGAGTGTGATCTTCTAGACATATGAGCAGTCATAATATCAGGTAACACATACTCTAATATATCCAACCAGGCCCAGAGTGTTCACATGTCACTGTGTATGTTTTTCCCACCTGTGTATAGTGTATGTTCTGCTTTTATTTCCATCTTAAAGGTGTGTAGTAGTATGCCTATTGTTAGGCTCAACAAGGAAGAGACAGGCATTTTCATAGGTTCAAACTCTTCCAGACTTCAGCAGAGGGAATCACCATCTTGCCAAGTGGCATCCTGGACAGTGGAACCCCAAGCATCTGAGCTCAGGTGTTTTTATTGATTCAGAACTCCTAAAGTTTCTACTAATCATTAGCAATCAACTTCCCATACATAAATCCAACACCTACAGACAATACAAAAGGCCAAAACCTATGCATCCCTTTTCCCAACAGTGCATAAAAACAATAATTTTAAACACAACTAAAAATAAACTTCTTCAACAAAAGTGGTGAACTAGAGGTGCAAAGAGCTGAGCATATTGACAAATAGTGAGAAAGCTAGTAAGTAGTGCATCCCAGGTGGGAGCCTGGGCAGTCTTAACCAGCTGTAAGTCTAGAGCTCAAGGTGGGCCATGAATTATTAACATAGTAGATCTTTAGAGTCTCACCAAGAAGAAATGACCTGGAAATGACCTGACTTAGTATGCTTTAATTTCTGCTCTGCCTCTGCCCCCAATATTGTAAACTGTGGTGTTAATTTTCATTTCTGAGAGCTTATTTTATTTTATTTTTTTGTTCCAGTTTAAGAAGTTTAGAAGAGTGAGGGAAAATCATTATCTTAGACATTTGCAAGTCCTCCTGACACTTAAATACAGCCAATTCTCCCAGTTGCCATCTTCCCTTGTCAGTTTTACATGGGCAGAGCCATTAACTTCTGGGATTCTGTTTTCAGTGGACCATCTGAGGGCTCATGTGCAGTTTGATGATGCCATTTGGTGGATTTGTATTTTACTAGGTATACACAAGCACACCCATGTCTCAGTGCCCTTTAGCAGTCATCTTCTCTGTCTAAGGTGTGGGAGAAAGTAAAGAGGGGAAGGTAAATTGTCACAAAAGCTTAAATGTCAAGGAAGAGACTAAAGGCAATCAGTGACAGCAAAGTTGAAGCCCTGAGATAAGGGCTCCCAACACCTTCAAACACCATAGCTGCTGAAGGATTTTCAGTGTCATACCTGTGACATTTGAATGCCAGTAGCATTGTCTTATGTCCTCTGTTGCTAATAATAAAATACCATAGGCTGGCTAGTTTATAAATAAAAAGAAGTTATTGTGGTCCATCCAGCGACAGGTCTTCTTGCTGGCAGGTTCCCCAGGTGTAAGATAATATCACATGGTAAGAGACTGGAATGGAGCATGATAGACCTAGCCAAACTGGCTTTTATATTTCAATCCCTTCTGAGATAACCCATCGATCCATCAGTCCATTTATCCTGTGAGTGGATTGGTGTAGTCATGAAGGTGGAGTTCTACTCACCTTCTAAAGGTCTTCGCTGGACCTATCTCTTAATATATCATAATGAGAAATAAATTTCAGCATGAGATACACATCAAATTCAAAGTGCTGTGGACTCCAGTAATGCCCACAAGATGGACCAAGTGGGTCTGGACTCAGGCAAGAGCAAACAGATTTTTGTGGTAGCTAATGCAAGCAGATGACTCTGTTCTTATTTTAAAACTCAAGTGTTGTCAAATGCCAAGGGATTTCAGAGTCACTGGAGAATGGAGTGTACTTGTGGGCAGTTGTTTCCTGTTGTGGCTTAGGGGGTTTAGAAAGGGCCCTACCACAGAGAGTATGCAGCACAGAGCCCAAAATGAAGTGTGTTGTGAGCAGGGAGAGGAGGGGATGTTGTGAGTTTTTCATTCCTTAGTGTAAGGGGGCGCTGTGTATAGACCCGAGTGCTCCGGGACCCCAACCTCTGCCTGGTTCTTCCTTTGCTATGAAGTCCTTCTCTCAACTCACATTTACCTACTTGTGTCCTCACCTCCACCAAACTTTTGACTCCTTGATTTCTTTCTGTTTCTCTCCTTGTCTGAGGTCCTCCAGAGGTCTAGGGAGAAGGGCACTGGGTCTCTCCCTTGGCATTTCCAGGTGTAACATGGCACAGGATGCTTGAAACCTTTTGAGTAAAGAAGTCTTCTTTTAGAGTGTTGTATCCAGCCTCTTCTTGTCAGATCAAGGGTATCACTCTCTACTGTTTCTGCTCTTTTAGACACAGATAAATCACTTTCATGGCTACAGACTTTGTTCTTCCAGGAGCTGCTGCATGGGCCACCCACATGTCTTCTACTGTTCTCCTAATGGCCTGACTAGAAGAACCATGTATTAGTAACTTTCTATGGCTGGGACATAATCCCTCACATAAGCAATGTGAGAGGAGGAATTTTTTATTTGGCTTACAGCTTAAAATATGTCAGTTCATCTTCATAGGAAGGGCATGGCCAACCAGAACAGTTTAGAACATGGTGAACCAGGAAGCAGAGAGAGAAGGAATACAGGAAGAGGCCATGGCAGACATTCTCCAAACACATGCTTCCAGTGACATTTTTCCTTTAACTAGACCCCACTTCCTGCCATTTACTGCCTCTTAAGAATAAATAATGCCTTCATAATGTGACTCCATTGAGGGTAATTAACCCATTGATTAGGTCAGAACCTTCATTGTCTAATGGGAAACTGGAAACTGTTTTACACACACACACACACACACACACACACACAGGGAGAGGGAGAGAGGAAGAGAGAGAGATGTCGAGAGAGACAAAGAGAAATAGAGAGAGAGGGAAGGGAGAGAGAGACAGAAACGTTTCACCAAACCATTGAGAGTTTCTTTGTCATTTCTAATTGACAAAATTAACCACTCAAGGGAATCTCTTCACCCTTCAGTTGGATGATATCTGCTGGTGTTATGAGGTATTGTGAGCACTTGCCCTAAAGGAGTTGAACCAGCTAGAGTGGAAAAAGCAATTTAGCCTGGGTTGCCTGAGTCTGTATTGCAGGAGTCAGTAGGCTTTCTACCAGACTGAATACTTGATTTGGCTTCCTGAAGCCATCAAGAAAATAAAAATAATCAAAGGAGAATGTCCACTTGTTTTGATGTTGCCTCTCTCCTTCAACCTTTTCTTTTATGGACCAAAGCCTACTTTTACCCAAGCAAGCTCCTCCAGGATTCATGCTTTCCATTGCACTGTTACAAAAATGAGTGTTAGGGTTAAAATGGAGTTAAAATAGCAATATCAAGAACACTGGAGGCTTGTGGCTGAGTATGAGGAAGCCAAGCAGCTAGATAATGACAGAGCTCTGAAAAACAACAAAGTGAGTTCTTAGTAGGTTCTGATTGGTTCTCATGAAGACATGCCCACCCAAGCACACACTAAACATTACTGTTTTTTTTCACCTAACAAACTCAACTTTTGGGTAGTTATACCTTTGTACAAATTTTTGTATCTAACACATCTAGTTGTAATCGATCTATTTGTGACTAAGGGCAGTTTCTAGGAAAGCCTTTGCCAATTTGAGAACACCACAGACCACCCAGGAGTAGACAAAAGGCAGAAGAATGTAGTCTAAGACTTGCAAATCCAGACAATAGAGGCAGCCCTTGGTTGTTGCTGTTCAGAGCTGTGTGCTTTCCGCTCTTGAGAGAGAACTGACTTTCTGCTTTTACTTTCTCAGCTGCTGAAGAAGCTTGGTTACTGGCTTGTTGTACCTGGGCCTGATATGAATTCTTCTCCTTTGAGAGCACAGGAACTGAAACTATCATGGTTGCAATTGGCAGGAATAGGGTGTAAGAATGCCTCTTCATTCCTAATACCACCAAGAGTGTCATCCCAGCTGGATATCTGTCCCTTCAGCATCCTTTCCTCTTCTTGATTTTCCAGTCAACATCTAAATACAGACTGCTGTGTCTTATCAACAAGTTTTTAAACTCCCATGTTCTTTGAACTATTGGTTCATTTCTTTGCTCTCCTTTGTGGCTAAGCTCTTCAAAGGGGTTATCTCTATCTTCAGTTCCTTTTATTACCCTATCTCCTGAATGCACTTTTGTCAAATTTCCTTTCCCTTTGTAAATCAGAAAACAAAACAAAATGAAAAGCCAACTTGCTTTTTCAAGACTAGTAGTTACTAGGGTGTGAATTTTCTCTCATTGTTCAGATTAGTCAAAGCTTGTACCCACCACTCTGTTACATTTTAATCATTAATAGCTTTAGGGTTCACTAAAAAAAAATGATAGTTTAAATAGTAATATCATCATACTGTCAACCACTTACCATGTTCCAAACCCAATGGCCTAACTGTATTTCCTTTAATCAGACACATTTAATACAACAAATTTCCTTCTTTATCTAGTATTGCTGCCTTCTCCAGCCTCTGGAGCACCATTTTCTTTCTTGTAATGAGTGGGAGGTAGCTCTGCTCTCCCTTTTTCTTCTTTCTTTCACTTCTTTGAAGGCTGGACTTTAACACTCATTGATATTCATTTTTGGTTTTAAAGATCTTATCAAATTTCTTGACTTTACTTTTTATTTCTTTTAGATAGGGGTCTCACTTTGAAGTGCAGGCTGGTCTAGAATTAGCTTTGCAGTCCAGGAAGGGTTCAAATTTGTGGCAATCCTCTTGCCTCGCTTGCAATTACCATCACAACCAATTTTATCTCTTCATCTTCTTTAACACGTCTGTAGTTGATGATACCATAAGACTTTGTGCACTGTGTTTTGTCCACCTACTGACTTGTCTTCCTTTTGTTGCCACCTGTATTAATTATACAACAACCACAGCCATTTTTGTGGAGGCCTGAGAGGCCATCTAGGACCCAGCCTGGTTTTCTGTCTGATTTCATCACCTAGCACGCTGGTCTGTGCCCACCTAGCTACAGTCAGAATGGCCTGCTTGTCCCCTGAGCATGTTTGTATTGTACCTCACTGTCTTTGCATATGATATGCCTTCCTGGGATTTTCTTCTTTTGTGTGTTTCCTTATGGTGTCACTTTATAACATCTCTTTCAAACTTCACTTTAGAATATTTCCTGATAGCCATCCCTAAGTTCAATAAAACCCTCACTACCACTATTTCTAGAAGCCTTTCTGTTCCAATTCTGTTTTTCTTTATTCTCTTATCCTTAACACCACATATCTCTGTTTTCTATCTCATCTATTTTAAGGTGTTATCTTCTACCCTAAACAGTAATGACATATTATAGTACATATTAGTTATTTGTTGAATGAAAGAATGCAAGTCTTATCAATTACATCGATGGCATATTTAAAAAAAATGTTCTGATGTCTATCATAAACCACAAGAAATAAAAGAAAGAAAAATGATAAAAGTTTTCTTTGCTATAGAAAGATGACAAAAACCATCAAAATGTTCTCGTGTGGAGAAACATTTGTTATGTTATACCATTCAAATTACTATAGCAGCAGAATCAAACTGCTGGCTTGCATCTGGAGCAGTTCCTCCCAGGGACCTCCACTCAGTTGTAGCCTGGACCCTGACTTACACTAAAGAAAGGAACCTCAAGCTAAGTCATTGTGAAGCAGTATAAAGTAATTTTGTTTTATTATGTAAAGGACAGTCAGTGTATACTCAAAGGGTAGATGTAGGCTTCTCAAGAGGGCAGGGTGAGACTGGTTAAAGTATCAGTCATATATGTATTTATATATAGTGGCTTTTGAAGTTATATTGTTTGTATATTATATAATAAGTTATATATATATAGTTATGTATATATATATAGTTATATATAGTTATATAGTTATATTTAGTGGCTTTTGAAGTTATATTGCTCAAAGGGTGTAATCTATATCTGGTTTTAAAATATGATAGTCATTGTACAGATAGGAAAGGAGTACTGATAAGATAACAACACAGGCAAAAATAAATCAAAGGAATTTTTTCTATGCACAAGACCGACCAGGTCAAGACATGATTTGACTCTAAACATGATTCATGAGAGTTTTCTTTGTGAGGTTTTCAGCCAGTGAGAGACGTAAGCCAGATCCAGGGAAGGGATGGACTCCTTGTCTTTCTCACATTCCCTTAACTTTTTCTTCTTTCTATCCTTCCTAAATATGCAGAATATTATATATTCATAAAGGTGTTTTTTGAAATATTTTTAAATATATATGCTTAGTATATAAGGTAACAGAATAAATGAAAAGAAATAACTAACTGCCGGGCTTCAAGTCATCTGGCTGAGACCAAAAGAATAATCTTGTAAAGTTCATGCACAAACATAATGTTGGCTTCCATACAAGTTTGTTGAGGGTATTATAGCACCTTGTTTGTATCTATATGTTATCTAGAGGATAATTAACACAAAATTTAATACAGTGGAGTTTTGGACACAGTGGGCTATATATAAAACTATTCTCAAACTGATTTTTGTGAGGCTTATTACTAGTATATCATTAAATTGCTCTCTGCTTTGTGAAACAATGATGCTCGGTTTATTTATTTATTTTTGGACTTTTTTCCAGTCAGGCTTTCTCTGTTGTAACTCTGGCTATCCTGGAACTCACTCTGTAGACCAGGCTGGCCTTGAACTCACAGAGATCTGCCTGCCTCTGCCTCCCGTGTGCTGGAATCTAAGATGCTTACTTTAGACCCTCTTTCTCTTTCTTCTTTTATTTACTATAAATGATAATCTAAGTGTGAACAATATTTGTGAGAGTCCTGGAAGTATTTTTGAAATTTTAATTCATGATAGAGGCAATGTTGAGCAACTATTATATGGATCAACTTTATTAAAAAATGTACATGTCAAAACTCAAAGTAACTTTTAGATCCATTAAGTCAAAACTAAAAACCTGGGTCCTATTTTTTGCTTTCAGAGTCTATGATGTAAGCATTGAGAAGAAACTCATGAGAACCTTAGGTAAAGATACTATGAATATGCATGTATTTATTTCTCCCTAGCTCTCTAGTATTTTTGGAATGAAATCTAAATTTTAAAAGGTTATCTATTAAATGTTCCTATTTTGGAGTCCAAAGAGTTTGATAGTGTAGCAAGAACAATACCAGAAACAACATATCATTGTGTGTTGTCTTTTTTCATTTGCAATGGCCTGTTAGTTGGAGGTTCACTAAGTGTTTCTAGGCTCTTCTGCTGCCCTGCCTTCCTCAATGTTACATTATCTGACATTCCTAAAAGCCAAGAGCTATCCTCATGCTCTAGTTTATTCCTCTCTTCCTCTTGCTCATGTTTCTAACTCACTAGCTTGCTTCATTTCTAATTAGAATGCTGTTTAAACTTTCCAGCTATGTAATCAAAGATAAATGTGCCCATTCTCCCTTTTCCCTGGTCTTAGAGAGCATGAAAATCACACAAGACACAATAAATGGGAGGGATACTAGAGGAAAGAAAACAGTAATTTCAGGGATGAGAGATTGTCCCTTTTTATAATACTTCTACTTACTCATTAGGCTTAGTTTTCTTATTAGTGTGCTATCTCAACACATGTAATATTTGAGCTTATCTGTAAAATGAGTTCCAAACCTTCAAGCTGCAAATGTTAACACAGGAACACACTTTGAAGGTGTAATTTCCTGTGGCTGCTCAGTTTCATTATCTGCTTCTTGGGTAAAGCAGATCAGGTGACCAAACAGGAACTCTGGGGAGAAACAGGGGACATCAATGACCTCGCATGCTGACTCTTCCTTGAATCTCAGATTGCCTCCTGAGCTTTCCCTTGATGCTACTGTGCTGGCCTAGCAGTGGACCAGTGTCACTGCTCCTACTAGTCTTTCTTCACTGAGGAGCTCTGTATCAGAAGTCAGGAGGTTGCAATGAAAGGCTCTGTGGCTTCTAAGCAGGCAGCTGTGGGCATGACTAAGTGAATGGGTGCTCATGTGTCACCTCAGTGGAGCTGGTGGGTGGGAGTGAGGAGGGTGGATAGAATAATGACAAACCACTATTGCTATGGTGGGTTTCTCTCTTATATCACCTAACCTCTTCTAATTTTATATTGTCCCAGCCTTTGGGCTGCTTGTAAATGTCACTACACTCTCCTGCCTCCCCCTCATTCTCTTCTATTGACATTTTAAGGCATCTTAGGGGCAGGACATTTAGTTAATGGGGTAGGATGAATGATGCAACATGGGAACCCCCTTTACGCTAAAGGGTGGTGGGGCTGGAAACCATGTTGATTATTTCATTAAAAGAAACACATCCTTTATAAAGCATTCTACTTCTTGATCCCCCATCAATAATGATGTGGGCACTCTTCTTCTTTTCTCCCATCTTTTGTGTTGATATGAAGGAGCAAAGCACATGTCATCCAGCTGAGCATTAATGGCCCAGTTCATCACCTTCTATCAAATCTCCCATTTTATATTCAGAATCAGTCTCCACATCAGTCATAAATATGGGTACAATTAACTGAATAAAAATACTTCATTCACCAAGTTTCCTTTTACAGAGAGTGCTGTATTTGTTTGGAAGAAATATTTTTGACAAATTGCCTGGATTGGAGGATGTGACTTCAGGGCATGCTCAAGCAATAAAATGTTCTTCCTAACTTCTAGGTCCCATAATAAAGAACAGAATGAGAGAGAAGAAGGGAGCAAGAGCAACACATCAGAGACTCTTGGGAGACTGGGGTAGGGTGTAAAGTAGATCTCATAATTTTGAAGGATGTGAGAGAATTGAACCTATGGCCTTTGGCTTGTTAGTTAGAACTCTACCACTAATCTGTATTCTCAAACTTCTTCTCTTCTTTAAAATTTAAATTTAGAGGCAAGCTCTCCCTAAATTACATAGACTGGGCTTGAACTCATTCTGTAGCACAGACAGGCTTGAACTTGTTATCCTCTTGCTTCAGTCTCCTGAAGGGTACTAGCTGGGATTACAAGTCTGTACTACCAGGTCAGCCTCTGATCTCCTAAAACCTTGATGGGAGAATTTTTCCTGAAATCCAAGGGACCGAGTGTCTTGTGAGCACTGGCATGGAGTTGACACAGAAGCCATGTAAGTACAGACAGTAGCTAAAGGCAGGAGACATTTCAAGGAAAAGCCTCTAGTACTATATAGAAACTGTAGAAAGAATGTTAAAATTACAAAGGCTGTGGAATTTGAGGTGTGAGAGGGCCAATAGCATTCTCTAATGACTTTGAAGTCACAGCAGGAGAGTGATTTAATTGCCAGGAGAAGTTTGACATTTTCTCTGTGCTAGCATGAGAACGTAACTACTTTATAGATGCTAGGTTCAACCTGTTTTGCCATCTTTTTTGATATGGTTTGATGATAGTATTCCTTGAAGGTCTATCTATTAAGGGCATGGTACTTAAGAGTAGTTATATTTGGAGATGATGTGAATCTTTAAGAGGTGGGATATTGAGAAGTCCTTAGGTCTGTGGAGGTATGCTCTTTAAGGGGATTGTGGGACCCTAGTCTCTCAGTCTCCTTCTCTGCTTCCTAGCCTAAGATAATGAACAATTAGCCCCAACATCTCCTTACCACTGCCAGTGGGTATCTATACTAGAGATTCAAAGTAATGAGGTCCCATGATGTTAGACTAGAACCTCCTCTAATTTGTAAGTAAACCTTTCTACTTTACAAGTAGCCTATACCATGCATTTTGTTACAGTAATGGAAAGTTGACTACCATATTCCTTTCACTTATTGAATAAATCAAATATGGCAGTTCTGAGTAGGAAGCATACTTAGGCTCTTTTATTCTCTGTGCTTTTCATTGGCTAGAATGCAAATCACCCAAGGTCTTATTCTTATAAATTGTCACCAAAGTTCACAAACAGAGTGATGATGGCTGTGATGAGGCACTTCTGACAGGGACCTTTGTCAGACTGAAAACCAGACTGAAAAGAGGGTTTGTGTAAGCTACAGGAAGATCTTCAGAATTAGGGTTTAGAAAATTCTAACCCTTTGAAGTGCCTCATGTGATGGGATGAAGCACAGAGAAGGGAGGGATGTGAAAAACTATCAATGTCTAGAAAGTGAAAATGCAGGTTAAAAATCAGAGCTGTTGAGTGACTTATCCCAATTCTACTCTAACTTTACCATGCCATTTTTGTCCATAATATCCAGCCTTGGAGTATATGAATCAAATCAACCTCAATCAATAATTTTCTATTCAATACCTCTTTTGTACCAAGCAGTGGTCAATTCTGGAACTATAAAAATGAAAGAGAAATCAGTTGACTCTCTGGAGGCGTTCATGGTCTTTTAAAGGTGAGCTTAATGTACCAGACAACATTTCTTCTGTGGGTTAATTGACCAGATTATTGTTTGCACCATGGACCATGGAGATTGCAATGTTATAACTGTGTAGAGTAGAGTAATGGCTAATGGTGTTGTATTATCCCTTAGTGCATCATTAGCAGGTACACATTGAGAGCATGAGGTCTTTCAATTCCTAGTATAGTCTTTGTCCAGCTTATATATCCTAGAGATTTTGCATTACCAGAGTCAGACATTAAGAATTTCCTTGGAAATTCTGGCTTGAATTTGAAACAAATTCTTTCTTAATTTTTTAAAATTTCCCAGGGCTGTTTTGTTTCATAGGTCAGCTTGTATAATGGACAACTGCATCCAGCTAAGAAGAGAAATGGAAGCTGGCATTCAGTCAGAAAGTTATTATTTCAACACCCTGTCTACAAGACTTTGAGTATCTTTCTAAACTTGTCCAGAGAGGATGCCACTTTATAATTTGCATGAAGGTGACAGAAACTAGCAGATGGGCATTGCTGACCACAACACTCTCTCAAATCAGTGCAACCTACAGGGCTTATGTTTACTACATGGGACCTCTTGGAAAACAAGGGACCATATGTTTAGTCCAAGAGCGAAATGACTCAGAAAATATGTTTTTGAAACTTTGAAATGTTAGGGCAAGAAAGGATTTTAGAAGCACCATGTTTAACCATCCAGTTTTCCATGTGTAAAAAAGGACCTTGCATTTTAAAACTTCATGGGAAAACACGAGATTATTCTGTTTACCTTCCTTAAATTTGCAGGGGAAGAAGGCAGTGTCTGGAGAGGCCTAGTTAGCTTTATGAAAGACACAGATGCCCAGATCTTTAGACTTCCAATCCCCTATCCTTTCTGTTTTTTCTGCATTGACTATCTCACAGATGGCTAGTGGTGGAGTGAGTCCAGATTCAGACCACTGATAGAATTTAAGTGGTATAAAATGTGTCAGGAATTACATCAACTGCACCAGGCCTGGTGTTCTCATTACTTCAGCATTTTAGAGAACTGTGTAGCACTGCCATTTTTCCACAGCTAATGAGCCATGCGTGACCACTGCTCTTAGTATTGCTCAGTCTGATATGGATAGAAGAACTTCCTGGCAAGCTGATGGGATCCATGATTTTTGGGGGACTGGATCAGTGAGCTGGTGATGATGACCTGCTTGGAGGTCTAGCTTTGCCACAGAGTGACCAATTCAGGCATGTTATTTCAGCCTGGCTCCATCTCAGTCTCTTTGTGAACAAAATAGACACAATCACACTCATTTATTATCTATTACAAGGTTCTAGGGATTATCACATGAGTCAAGTGATTGTAGTGCCAAAAGACTCTATGGAAAACACATCACTAATGCCCTGGTACCTGTGTGATGTCCTGGTGCCTGTGTGATGTCCTGGTGCCTGTGGGGTGTCTGGGTGCCTGTGGGAGCCCTTGGTGCCTGTTAGATGTCTGAGCACCTGTGGGATGCCCTGGTGCTTGTGGGATGTCTGGGTGCTTGTATAATGTCCAGGCACTTGTGTGATGTTCAGATGCCTGTGGGAAGACTACTAGTCCCTGTGGGATGTCCAGGTGCCTGCATGATGTCCGTGTGTATTGGGGCAGTGGAACCCAACTTCAGCTTGAACTTGGACATGTTTAATCTCAGGCTAATGTGGGCCAGGTAAAAGTCCATGATCAGAGTGGCCTACTGCCTCCAAAACCAAAGTGACACCTGTGATCCATGTTCCCAGACACGCAGGATGAACTTTATTTTATTTTATTTTTTGAGGGAACAGGGGTGGAAGAATGGACCAGGGAGGAAGTGGGTATGATTGAGATACATAGAATGAGACTCAAGTAATTAATAAAAGAAATTATGAAAATGAAAAAAAAAGAAAACATCACTAGACAGCTGGGCAGAAGACAGAATAGGGGATGAGCGAGGCTGTCTTAGGAGTTTTATTGCTGTGATGAAACACCATGACCATTATCAAGTTGGGGAGGAAATGGTTTATTTGGCTTACACTTCCACATTGTAGTCCATTGTTGAAGAAAACTAGGACAGGAACTCAAACAAGGCAGGAACCTAGAGGCAGGAGCTGATGCAGAGGCTGCAGAGTAATGCTGCTTACTGGTTTGTTTTTCATGGCTTGCTCAGCCTGCTTTCTTAGAGAACCTAGGATCATCAGTCCAAGGATGGAACCACTCACAGTGGGCTAGGCCCTCCTCCAACAATTACTAATTAAGAAAATATCTTACAGCTGGATCTTATGGAAACATTTTCTAAATTAAGGTTCCCTCCTTTCAGATAACTCCAGTTTGTGCGTCAGGTTGAATGTGACTCCCATGTACCATGTATCTGTTCTCAGATCTTCCCCTTAAATCTAGGGTCTCTCTCATAGGATCACTATTAAAACAAATAAATGCAAAACAGGAAAGAAACAGGGACTAGATTTCTCTCATAGAGAGAGAAAAACTAGAGGAAAACTCTTAATGTGTCCACTTGTGTGAGACTGAGCCTCTCCATGGAAGTATAAGGGAGATGAACTTTGTGATTTACTCTTCTCTGGTCCTTCAGCATTTGAGTGAGCTCTGAGTGGAGATGGGCATGGGTGATTAGGATGGAGAATAGGTATACCTATCTGATCATTTGTGTTTCACAAATAAACTCCTATATGGTGTTTTCCTTACTGTATGAGCTTTCTTTAATGTCAAGAATAAAAACAACCTAGTGTTTTTCACTATACTTCATCATACTGCTTTAGTGGATATTCCTGGTAGAAGGAAAGAAGTAGGAAACTTCCTTTCAAAAGTATTCAGAGATTTTTTTCATAGAAATTATATTCTTTTGGAGGAAAGTAGATTCCTTAAAATGTTTGTCATTTTATTTCATAAATGCTTTTTGTATCCTTTGAGAGAGTTAGCTATATCTTTTATAGAAAGCAATATGGACATATTACGGAGCAGATGCAAAACTGTCACGAATGTTAAGGTAATTTGTGAGACTTCAAATAATTGTACACTGACATATTCTAACTTTGTTCTACTTTTGGAGGAACTCCCTTGGCCCTTGAAGCTGGGCTAGATAAGTTTGGGAAATATTGCTCTTACATATTTTCCTCTGAGATAGTTCTCTCTTGTAGTCAATTCTGGAAGTACTGAAGTCAAATCAGTAGGAGTCAAACCTCCAGTCAATCATTTATTAGCTGTGTAACCTTGAGCAGGCACCTAAACATTTTCACATTCTTGATTGTTTATAATAAGATGTGGAACTAAGTAAGGCAATGCACACCAAATGCTAACAGATTGTCTGATAAAGTGTGAATGCTTAGAAAATGAGCTACTGTTACGTGCAATTTTAGGGTACATTTGCTATAGTCTAACACATGAAAATGTGTAGGTATGTATAGGTTTGGTACAGTCTAACACATGAAAATGTGTAAGTATGTATAGATGCCTGTAAGTGAAAGGCAGAGAGAAAACTTTTCTTTATCAGACAGTACCTCCTCCTTGTGAGGCAACTGTAGTTCAAAATTATTCCTTTTACTGTTTGTTCAGTAAACCACAGGAGGGTAGAGAGAATCACTAAGAAAAAGAACTGAAATGGCTTTAAAAGGACACATTTGAACAATACTACTAAAAGAAACTGGTATTTAGCAGAAAGGAAATAATGAGCTTTGCAGTGAGACTCATGAATCCTTTGTGACTTGAGTAATGTCACCTGGAGGGAAAGCTGGGCCTTTGGCTTGGGAGAGAAACTCAATAACAAATACTTGGCAGAGTTTTGACTGCTTTTGACTTGGGACAAAGGCAGAAGAAATAGCAAGAAAGAATTGAAGAGTGGTTTATAATACTTATGTCACAAAGACACAGGAAACCACAACTTTGAAGACAACATTTGCTTGAAGGAATTGGTTAAGGTAACACCATTAACAAGCAACAGTGCACTTGTCAGTGAAAGTGACTACTTGTAAGTGCAGCTGCTGTTGTAGAATCACCTCAGCAGTAAAAGTCCTTCCCATTAGGAGAAATGTGTTCCACAGATGTCTGACTTCAAGGAGAAGTCAGTTCCACAGTCGCTGAAACTTTGCATGAACATCCAGGGTCAAATCAGATACCAAATAGAAGCAGCTGAAGATGTGTAGAGAAGACTATCTAAGCCTGGAGGTGAATTTCCTTTTGGTTTTGGAATCAATAGTGACTTCCAATTATTAAAATATAGGAGTAGATGATTCCTGCTATTGTCTGTTTGTGAGGCACTTTAAATGAAGTCTTTCTTTAACTGAAAAAGCAGTAACTATTATGGATGCTACCATGATATTATTTATTTCTTTTCCTTGTTTATACAAGGGAAAAATTCAACCATAAACCAAACTGCTAGTATGAATAGTTGGGTGGAAGTAATGTGAGTGAAAGTATTAAGAACCAGGAACACAACAATTTTCTGAGGTGCATACATCTGTTATTCAAATCTTGGAAAGATATTCAGTGGGTGTGGTTGATGTGCTCAGTATGATATTGGCTGTTAAACTTCTCATTGGACCAGTCTCATGAGTGTACTAACTTAATACTATTTCCACTACCTAAATATCAAAATAAACAAACAAATCACCCTCTCTTTGACCCCACTTTCACCTTCAGCTGCAGTCCTTTATCTGTTTAAGTTCCCACAGTGACACTTACATAATGAGTATGATCTAGAATATTATCTTCAAAGAGTTGTCTATGCTGTCTCTAGGTCTTCTCCCAGGCTTTCTGAACCCTCTTCACTAAGCCTTCTGTGCCTCCTAATCCAGTGTAACCCCTCCCCTTGTGTCATTTGTGATCCTCAACTTACTGGAGCCAGCTGTCATTTCTGAGTCCCTGTTTTCTGACATCTCACATCCTTTGACAGAGCTCTCACTCCAGCCTTGTGTTCTCCTATCCCAGTCTCCAGGATATCACACCATCTACTTTCCCTCCACATTTCTGAAACCTCATTTCCCTTGCCACTTCTTCCTGGTCTTCCAAACTGAGGACTTCAGGGAATCCTGAGATTTCTCTTTGGGATTCTTTTTCTATGAATTCCCATTATCTATGTATTTTGTCCAGTGTCAAGGCTTTAAGTGCTGTGCATATTACGAAGATTCTGAATGACCACTTATAACTCAAGACATTTCCCCTGGACTTCTGATCTATAGGTGTCTACTTGACTGCCCAATTGGGCATCTACTAATCATTTCAAACTTAACATGCCCTAAAGTGGATTCTGAACAACTCCCAAGCCAGAAACGTCAACATTTTCCCATGGACCTAAGTTACTGTTCTGGAGCTCCAAAAAGAACTTAGGCGGTATCTTTTAGTCTCCTCATATCTATCATTGTGCACCCAGTTTCCTCACAAATTGTGTAAGTTTTGTGTTTAAAAGAGAGCTAACTCTTGACCCTTTCTCACCAACCCCATGGTACCATTCTGGTCCAATCCACCATCATCTTACAAGAGGATTATTGCAGTAGCCTCCTACATGGTTTTCTGTGTTTATTTTGGTCACCTTGCAATCCATGAGCTTCTTAGCAGCCAGAGTGGTCTGTTGAACCTTAGAACAGATTATGCCACATTCTTCCCATGGTCTGATTTCTTTCTCAGAGAAATACCCAGTGTCTTGACAACAGTATATAAGGCCCAGAAAGGTTTTGCTCCATGTCATCCTCTCTGAATTTATCTTCTACTACCCTCTCCTTTGATTTCTCAAACCAGCCACTTTGTGTATCAGTGTGTTGGCTATGCTCCTGCTAGGGGGTCTTTGTACTTGCTCTTTCATTTGTCTCCCTGGATTCCTATTTGCCAGTCCGTCTATGTGAATAACATTGCCATTTCTTCAGTTGTTTTCCCCTGAAAAGAGATTCTCCATGAGGCTTCTTTTATTCGTGTATGTCTGTGTATCCCTGTGTACCCATGCATGTCTGTGTACTACATGTTTGAAGTGCCCACAAAAGCCAGAAGAGGGCGTCAGACCTCCTGGAAGTGAAGTTATAGACAGTTGTGAGCTAGCATGTGAGTGCTGGGAATCAAACCTGGGTTCTTTGGAAGAATAGCCAGTGCTCTTAGCCACTGAGACATCTCTTCTACCCAGTGAGGCTTGTTTTCCCAGATAGCCTATCTAAATTCTCACGTACTCCTTCCCCAGCATTTTGTTCTCTCTTCCATTCTTCATGTTTCTCCTTTATACTTCACTACTTTGTGGTATCCAATATTATTTATATATAGGCCTGCCCATTCTCTTTCCTTCCCACCAGGATGCTTGATCTGCAAAGTAAATGATTTGTTTGCTTTATTTGGATATATAGCTATCTTGTTCTTAAAAACAAGTTGACATGCTGTAGGCTTCAATTCATTTCATTATGCAAAGGAAATGAACTAAGTTATAGGTAAAATCAAACCATTTCTTAGAACTCTAACCCACCCTGTTATTTCCAAAGATATATTTTACAAGTATTCTGTTATCCTTTTAATTGAATAAATTTTGCCATTCATAGCCATAGAACTATTGTAAGCTCTAGCTTATAGAATTTTCAATTATAAAATAACAGCTGTAATTGTAGTTGTCTATTTTAACTATTTACTAAGCACCCATTTGAATATGCACTGAATTGTTACTATTGACTTGGTGATAAATAGCTCTAATGTAGCAACTGTGTGACTGCTAGTCATAAAAAAATCTCACTAGAGTCCTTTTTTTGTTTTTAAAGGAGAGAGTATCACATACATACACCTCTGAGTTGTTGGAACATGTATAAACATTCAATATATGCATAATTTTTGTTACCATGGTAAGGAAAATAATTTCAGTAGGAAGAATAACTATTGTGGTATTAATACTGGTTTGTGTGCTTTTGCCAGTTTTGAATATTTACTGTCCATTACTCTCTGCTTGTGGGTGGAATGAGAATAACATTTGAAAAGGAAGCTACGGATGACGGAAAATAATTTTAACATCTGTGAACAGTTTTAATTGACTCTCTGTAGATGATAATAATAATTTGCCTTTTATAATTTCTTATTGCATACAAAGCACTTTTTTAGGCACCATTTCTTTCTTAAATCACATTTGGTGGGGATCACCAACAGTATTCTCCCCAGCTTTTAGAGGGAAGGCCAAGACTTCGTTGCTGTGACTTGTCTACAATGACACAAGGAGGTCGAAGTGCAGGTAACACTTTACATCTGAGCCCCTCACTGACTCTCTTTGGGAGAATTTGATCTGCAGCTGAGAGCCTCTCATACTCCATTTAACCTGTTCTCCGTGCAACTCTGGTGTTTTTCTGGCTGAGTTCCAACTGCCTCGCCTTCTAACATACCTTCTCCTACCATTGTAAAGGTGTTCTAGACCAGCAGGGATGTGGAAAAACCACAGAGAAGTCCAAGCTCTTTCTAAAGTCTCCTATACAAGGTGAGATGCTCAAGTTTTGTGTGTGACCGAAGAAGTTAAACCTTCAGATAGGAATCCGGTAATTCAACAAGTCATTAAAAAGCTTCTGTTATATGCCAGATACTCAGGGGAACATAAGGAAGTTGGAGCCCCAGTTTTGGTGGGATGACTGACAGTATCATCAAAATTCTCTTATGTAGGACTCTGATTTCACTATCTCTGTTTATAGACTTCAGCTGTGGCTTCTAAGCTCTTTGAGGTTAAAATCTAAGTGTTTCATCTCCCTCTTTCTTTTGTTCTCTCTTCCTCCCTCTTTCTCTCTGTTTTGTTTCTTTGAGTCAGGACCTTACTATGTAGCCCAGATAGGCTTTGAATTCAATATCCCCCTGCCTCAGTTTACCAAGTGCTGGGATTCCAGCTGAGTTACCACTGTTGCTGGCTTCTTGTGCTTTCCTTTAAAAAGTGAAGCACTTTGTCACACAAGCTCTTCCCACCTCTGTTCCCTTGATTTGTCTATCAATGTCTACATCTGTCACCTCCCCATCCTCCCTATACCGTTGGGTCTTTATATGGAGTCTGTTGGGCCTAGAGTACTATGTTTTTCTTAATAACCCTGTCTCAGCCTTTGAGACTAGTCTGAGTGATCAGTCCTTTAAGATCTTTTTTTTTCTTTTTTCCCAACTTACCCTTACTAGGGAAGATGCCTCTTCTCTCCTTTGTTATCCCTTCAAACCCTTTGCTTCTTGCAGTTACTGAATTGTTCTGTTTGGATTCATACATTGTCCTGAGAGATATAATAGGGCTTAAAATTGTTAAATGCTCAATAAAATGTCAATTCTAGGAATGATTGAAATGTAAGTAAATTGTAAGATGTGAGACAATGATTGGCATAACACTTCTAATTGCCTCTACAATATACTGCATGGAAGATGGAACTTAACATTCAGTTAATATTTAGATACTTCAGAAACAGCCTCAACTCTTACCTTGGCCCTCAAGACCTTTGTACATTTTGGGATGGACAAGGTGATTTGAATGGTTCAAAGAACATCCTAACTCACCTGACATCAAGTGTATGCCAAGAATTTCTCAGAGTTGAGCTCCAAGGTTCTTTAACAACAGTTTCAAGGTCAGACAATATAGAAGTAGCTATCTTGGTAAGCAACAATCTCTAGACTTAAGGTCCACTGAACTGGAGGGAAATCATGCCTGATACTGGAAATCATGGATTTTGGAGGATAACCTACTACTGCCACTTTACTAAGTCAGCACAATTATTACCTGCATTCTAAATATTTATCCTTATACCTACAGACAAATGAAGACCTCACCCATCATTAAAGAAAACTTTTCTTTGTTACTGTAACAGATGGAGACTATTATGGAAAATCACATCTTATCAAAATGCAAAGAACAAATGGTATTGTTGTGTTATTGCTGCATCTACAACACAACTGCTGCATCTACAACACAACTGCTGCGTCTGCAACACAACTGCTGCGTCTGCAACACAACTGCTGCATCTAAGGCTCAGGGAACATCACAGAAGGGGGGCAGTATTTTAAGTGCCAGAGGAACATAAAGCTTGCTGTGAGATTGTGTTTCCTAGAAATGACAGTGAAGTCTCAACAACATGGCTGTCTAAACAAGACCTGAACAAGGTGACACCAATAGACATGCTAACAGAAGGGGGAAATCACATTGAGTTCCAACCCTAAACAAATAACTAAAGACAACTAAGGAATGCTGAGACTGGGAGAAACAGCATTTCCCAAGAAGAAACCCCCAAATTGGCTATACAAAACCAAGTGGTCAGTCTTAAAACCTTATGCATACTAGTAAGATTGTACAGACTAAGCAGATTATACTCATATATTTATGAATATATATTCAGGACATTTATGAATATATATCCATGAATTAGAGATAGATGATAGATAGATAGATAGATAGATAGATAGATAGATAGATAGATAGATAGATAGATGGTAGATACATAGATAGATGGTAGATACATAGATAGGATAAGGGGTTATATGATTGGAAAGAAGAAAGAGAAGGGGGGATGATTTAATTATACTTTATTTCAAAAAATAAAATTATTTTTAAAAAAGTAGCTATTGGGAAATCATCTGAGTATCAGAGGAAAGCATTTCTTTTTGTCATGAGCACTCTGCAGAATACATTACCTAGAGAATCAGTGTGCTGAACCCACCACCATGTAATGAAGCTTCATGAAGAGAGGTTGATAATGTGGCCCTTGTGTGGTAGTAAATGGAACAAAGATCAGCTTTTCCAGTGGACCCTTGGTTTCTCTAAAGCAACCCACTCTATAAAGATGTCCCATGCCCAGCCTCTGAGTTAAGTGACTGTGCTGGTGGTCCCACACTGAGGGGAAACATCCAGTTCCACAGAGGGCGTTGAGAACCCTACAGTCTACCATGGAAAGTCTAATGAGTAAGACTTTAAGTCAGTGAACAGCAAAGGCTGAGAAACTCGGGGGCCAAGAAGTAGGTCAGAGTTTTCCCCCTGCTGCTTTTAACTCTCCTCTGTTCAAAATAGAAACTATTTCTACCCTGCTCCCTGCCCCCAACCTCAGCTTTAAGGTGGTCTACCACAAACACTCAATACCTACTGACGTCACCAACCCTTTGTCAGGCTTCCCACTAAGCTGAAGAAATTCTAGCCTAGGAAGACTAAAAAAAGTGCTGCTTTGCCCTTTTTTCTTTGAAAATTAATTTATTTTATGCATGTGGATGTCTTTGCTGCAGTGTGTTCCAGATGCCCTTGGCTTTCCTGGGACTAGGGTTATAGATGATTGTAAGGCACCATTTGGGTGCTGGGAATTGAACTCAGGTCTTCTGGGAGAGCAGTCAGTGATCTTAGCACAGAGCCATTGAAGCTCCGTGTTCTGCTCTTGGACTGGTGAGAATGAAGAGCAAATGGAGTGGACTGAGGGGCTCTGAAAACAACACACTGCTCCTCATGCATCTGCATGTAGTGGCAGGAGATGGGTATCAGTGATCTGTGCTCTCTACTTCTGAACCTGCCACTAGTGGTCACTTGGAAATTCCAAATATAGCACCAAATGAGAGAAAAGGAATAGAAAAGGTTATTCCCAAGAAAGAACCTAGGTACTTGCTAGGTAGTAAGAAGAGTGGAGAAGAAGAACAACAGCAATAATAATAATAGTTTATTATTATTATTAATTACTATACTAAACATAATAATACTTATTATTGTTGACAAAAAGTCAGTCAGAGAAATAGCAGGGATACTCAGCTGCTTCCTCTAGATAGCCACAAAGTTTGAAACATTTAATTATTCATATACTGCACAGTAGGAAGGAGATATGTTAAGTCAGAATTTATAGCTGAATGGGATAAGGGACAACTTCTCTAAAAGTCATGAACTCCAAGCAAAAAATACAATACAACAAAGCCAAACAAAACAAAATAAACACGAGGAAACAAAACACAGACAAAGAAATGAAATAGTTATGCATTACTTGACTCTTTCCATTAACAATGCTTATACTCATAATGGCATAAAGAATTATTGAATCAATTTACATTTCTCTACTAGAAGGATGAAGTACACGAGGAAAAAATTATGAGAAATATAAAAGAATAGAAAATTACAAATCAAGTCAATATATAATGGTTAAAATTCATTAAAATTGTTAAGCAACAATATAAATGTAAGTGTATGAAAGAAAAGGAGAGGTGATTATAAGTATAGAATAAATAGCTGTAACAGTTGAATACAGTACTTCCTTTGGAATTGAGGACCAGTGTAATAATTAATCCCAATTGTCAACCTGATTAGATCTAGAATTACTGGGAACACAGGCTTCTGGACTTACCTGTGAAAGACTATTTGAACTAGGCTAACTGAGATTGGAAAGACCTGTTCACTGTGGGTGGCAGCATTCCCTTGGATCTTGGGCTGTATAAAAAATAATAAAGTGAGCTGTGCACAAACATTCATTTCTCTCTCTCTCTCTCTCTCTCTCTCCTCCTTGACTATAGATGTGGTGACCAGCTCCTACTCAAGCTCCTACCACTATGTTGCCCCTTCTGTGATGGGCTGTACCCTGAAACTATGATCCAAAACAAAGACATTACCCCTTAAATCTCTTTTATCAGGATATTTTATCACAGAAACATAAAAGAGTAACTAAGAAAATAGATTAATAAAACATTCTTATTTTCATTATAAATTCTGCTTTTGAGAGCTATTTGACATTTTGAAAACCACGCTCATGTATTATAGTGAAAATCTTTGAAATATATAATTACATTGATGCGGTGTATTTTTTAGTGAATTTAATCTATTTATTCTAATCAGAGCTCATTTTTCTAAATTCTCACTAATAATTTATTTATTAATCTATTCTAGGAGCTGGATCAAACTGAATACCTTGTTTTTCTGGAACCTATCATGCATTTACATTTGAAAAATGGAAACAATATCCAGTGCTTTCCATCTCCTTTCTGTGGTTGTTGAGATCACATTTAGATTCATATAATACAGTAACAGCTCATATGTTGTTAGCTCAACAGAGAGGCAAGTGTTCTTTAGGCATCCCAAGGGCACACAGATGTGAGAAAGAAGAAATAAGATACTCAAGTGACAGGGGGCTAGATGGCTTCATATTTACAATATGGCACAAATTTTGATTCAGACCCAAACAGAATGGCCTAGAACAGAGTCTCAGATGTATTTTGGAAACCAAAGCAATTCCACATCTCTGTGTCCTGCATATCACATTGAGATTAGACTCTACTTAGAACTTCTTCCATAGTTGGAGATTTGCCAAGAACTACAGGGGGTACAGGATAAGAAGAGCAGTCGTAGCTGATCTATTATGGAAGGGCAAAAACCTGGTACCTCTTCTCTTCAAGGCAGGAAAGAGGGAAGAAAGGAAGGAATTGTAAATAATATAAGAAAAGAAGTCTATCGAGTAACTCACTGAATTGTCAGCAGTTCTGGAGAACCATACTCAGAAAGCAGGCAGCCAAGAGACGCCTCTGAACACTCATCCATTAACACTGAATGTCACCAACCCTCAGCAACAGCTGTCTCAGTGTCTAAGGTAGGCACAGTAACCTGTAATCTCTGACTGTTCCAAACCACATTTTCATTTCCTGTATGTTTAGAATTTTAGGAAGAAGTAGCCACCTGGTTAAATCTGCCTGGATCCAGAGGATTGGGAGAGAAATGACAGATGTCTTCTTCTAACTTCCTTTGTGAGGAGTGGGGATTTGTTTCTTTTCATCTTCGGTCCTCCAGGGAAAGTATATATGTATATATGTATATGGATAGCAAAGTCGTGGACAGACTTTGCTCTAGTAATCAAATGTGGAACTATATATACAAAAGAGGGAATTGATGGTCCCAGCTGTGATAACTTAGAAAAAGGCAGAGCCTGGGCCATTAAAACTAGATAGACATAATTCATCCTGCTCCAAACTTGAACTTACCTACATCTCAAGTTTCTCTCTTGACATTTACCACTATCTTCAACTCCATCCTGCTCTTATGTACTTTTTTTAAAAATCTCTGTCAGTTTGAAAATCATTCCCTCTCATGGAGAAGGCAGAGCATACAGGTGTCAACTTATCCTGATTTCTCTTTGCACGAACCGGTTTATACAAAATAAAGCTTGAGATACTGCTATGAATATCATAGAATTCTAAAAAAATATTATATACACAGAATTATAATTCCTTCTATTAAGAAAAAGTCATGAGAGTAGATTTTGTTTAAGGGGCCAAATGTAGCAGGAAAGTGATGGGTTTTTTTGCCTCTAGCCCACACACTAAGCCCACATAAACTACAATTTAGTGATCTCAGAGTTGGCAGATGTGCTACTAAGAGTAGCAAATGAACAAGTGAGTTGTCCTGTTCCATTTGGACTTCAGATGAACAACAAATTATTTTTATTATAATTTATTATAAGCATGTACAGTGAAATACAAAGGACCTCCTTTATTCTAAAATGGCTTATGGATTATCTGATATTCAAAAATAACTAGGACTCCTGTAATTTTTTTGAAGCCTTAGTTGGAGGAAATCCAAAAAGTTTATCGATGCAGAAATATGCTCTATATCCATAGCAGCAGATAGAGCTCCCCCCACCAATCCTCACTTCTAATCTTCTAATTAAAAAGACAAATAATGCCCACTCAGGAGATGCATGGTCATGTTTTTGTGCTTCGATGCTAATTGAAAAGCAAAACTAGAAAGAAAAGCTAGGAAATCAGGGAGAACTACTTCTTATTCAATGTTAAGAATAAGAAAAGCAGTGTTTTGTCTTCCCTTCATTGACTGAAGTTGGCGCTTTTCCTCATATAACATGATTCTAAAATACTCTTTCAAGAACTTTTATTCTCAGATACACTGTGGTTTTTGCATCAAGTTAATATTATATTAATAACATGAAACAGGGGCAGAGAGATGGATCAGTAGATAAGGATGCCTGCTTCCAAGACTGACGACCTGAATTTAACTCCTGGAACCCATGTGTTTGAAGGAGAAAACTGACTCCTGCAAGTTTCCCTCTGACCTCCACAAACGTGCCAGAGGCATCTGTGCCCCACATAAATAAAATTCAATAAAAAATTAAAAAACAATATGAGCCAATGCAGATTGAGGGCTTAGTACATGGCAGACAAGTATTTTGTATGTGCTACCTCATTTCATTCTTGCTGTAATCCAAGATGGCATTTAACAACATCACTTGTATTTTGCACAGATAGAGAAACCGAGTTCCAGAGGGTAAAGGCATTAGGCAACTTGCATAAGGCCATGCAGTAATGAAGCAACCAAACCAGGCACAACAATCCCAGTCTGATTCTGGAACCTGGGCTCTTATCCACTATGGCAACACCTCCTAGAGGTAGGTCTTCCACACATAAACAAGATAGTACTAAGCAATTAATAAACTATAGTGTAAACTGGGTGTTCTGGGGCCTGAAATCGTATTTGGCTTTTCACTTTAATAGCTTCTTGGTTTTAACTAACTGATTAAACGACTTCACATCACGGCCCTTTATAGAAACCCTGTTACTTTCTATTTCATACAACTAGGAAGTGGATAAACTAGACTATTCGCTGTCACTCACCCAGATCTAGTGAAGTATACAAACAATGGGTAATCCCTTTCTAGCACTGGGAGATTAGACTCCTTCTGGGGGCTTGGTCCAAACCTTTCCCTCCTTGCCACCCATTCCTCTAGCTCTCATGAATAATCTTATCCTGTTTGTGTTCTGTGACTGTGCATGAAAGCCATGTCCTTGGACATATGCATTCCTGTGGAAATTTCCCATTGTAGAACTCAGTGCATTTTTAGCTGAAAATATTTGGGTCAAGAAATATTTCAAGAAAGCTTTCTCATGTTGGTCTTTGCAATGGAAAATTCTTGTAATGTTCTATGATTCTATGTGCACTTCTTTTTACATACTAATTCTTGGCAGTAAAAAGTAAAAAAATGCCTGTTTTTTTGTTTTTAAGATTTGAGTGTAAGAATTTTATTATGAAAATAAGTTGAATTTTCTTACCTCCATTGATTCCAAGCTAAATCAAAGTATATTCTTGGATATTTCCCCTTTTTACCTTTTCAAATTCTCTAGTTCAAGAGTAAACTTTTGTACATGAATAGGTTGTTTTTAATTTCTATTTATACATCCTGGTGTCATAACTCCTGGAAACAAATGGAAGCAACAGATACATTAAGACAAAAAAATCTGGCTTTCTTGACTACTGATGGTAGAGACAGCAAAAGGTGGCTGGTTAAAGTTTGGTACATGTGACTAAGTTTAGCCATTGTGGAAGGTCTGATGGAGGTCTGAGTTTAAGAACCTAATGATTTTGAAAGTATTAATCATCACTGTGATGCCATTTCACTTCAGTTTTAGTTACTTTTACTTTGGTTACTTTTAATAAACCACACAGACACACACTGTGGATTCCACGAAGTTATTTAGTTAACTCTGAAAGCAGTGTGTAACAGCAAGACTCTGTAACAGAGCTGTGTGTGTGTGTGTGTGTGTGTGTGTGTGTGTGTGTGTGTGTATGTAGGCGGGGGCGGGGGGAAGAAAGTTGGAGAATTGAAACTGATACACAGGAGAGGTATGAGCAGTCTCTGTGCTGTCAATGGTGTTAGTGCTACTCTTTCAGGATGAACCAGGCTTTGGCAATATTGACAAAGCTCATAGTAAGGTCTTTCTACCATGATTTTGTGCTGCTTTATAAAACAAAACAAAACAAAAAAAATGGGCTGGTGAGATGGTCCAACAGGTAAAAGTACTTGCTGTCAAGCCTGGTGATCTGAGTTTGATTCGCAGGATCCATAGGTCCATAACTTGTGCAAGTTATTCTCTGAGCTTCATGTGTGTGCTCTGGCATGTTCCCCATCTACCAATAAACAAACAAACAAACAAATAAATGAATAAATGCAATAACAACAACAAAATAATCCAAGACTTATTCTTCCTTTTCACTGAGGTAAATTCTGGGAACATAATAATTCTTTTATAATATCTATCATAATGATATCAAATGATATCTATCAAATGATTAGGTAAATACACAGAAATATGTGGGAGTGCTCATTTCAGTCTTAGTAGACCTTTCCTGTGTAAATGACCTCATTCCATTAGTATGGGAGAAATAACTTGCATTGAATAATTTTAGTGGAGTTCCTTATGACCATTAAAATAATGAAGTTATATATTCACAGATCTGACATATGCATATACTGTTTTTAAATAAAAAAGAAAACAGACCAAGGAACAGGACACATGGCATAGGCTCATTTGTGACATGTCTCCACACATACCACACTTGCATTTTTGTGATGCTGGGAAACTGAATCCAGGACTTCATATGTTCTAGGCTAGTGCTCTACCACAGAGTTGTGTTTTAAAATCATTTCCTGTAATCAGTAGACACAGACTGCTCATATAAAAAGAATAAAATTAACAAGAATAAGTAGACTATACAACACATATTTGTTTCTTGAAACATCACTTCTACCATAACGCCATCATCAATTAATTAGAAGAGATAAAAAGAATTTTTCCATTAATAGCTAGAGTAAGTTTGCAAATTATAGACACCTACTCAAATCTAAGCATACATAGATGCCTTCTTTTGATTGGATGTAATACCAATATCTAATCATTGTTAAACCATGTAGCTGCTACTGCTAAAAAAAAAAAAAAAAAAAAAAAAAAAACTTGCTTCTGTTAAAATTTCTGATATTAACTTAAAATTACTTCACTATTTTCTCTTATTATTACCATTATTTGGATGCAGATGGATACATAAAATGTAGAGCCTTAAAATGCTAGCTATTCCATGTTTGGTAGATAGGTAAAAGCATCAGTTGAAGGCACCATGTTATTTATTAATTCTTTTCATTATTATCTCTTTGTTCTCTAAAATAACTCCACAAGACAAAATGTATTATCATTTTTAGAAGGAAAAAATATAGATGGGGTAGTAGGTTGATTTCTTGCATTAAACAGTTTTAGCCATTAGGAAGGCTGAGACTTGACTCAAGTTGATTGAGTTTAGATCACATTCTTCTTCATTACCATTTGGCCTCAACAATAAAGAACCAGGTATCACTTTTGGTAGCTGAACCAGAAGAAGGATGCAGATATCTGACTTCACAGTTTATGAGTCCTGAGACAGTATGGCTTCTCAAGCAAAGAATGATATTGAGCACAGTGTGGTATTAACCGATAATGCTGACTTCAGGCTCTGACTAATGCTGGTGCGTTTTTCTTTTACAAACATATTGAGTCTGCTTGATACTCAGATTAGGAAATCTACAAATGCCTTTAATTATGTACCACAGTAGATTTCATGTCTATGACATTTAATGTGCCCAAAAATGAAAATCTAGATGCTGGAAAGATGGCTCAGTTGTGAAGAACACAAGCTGCTCTTTCAGAGGACCCCTGGTTCCTCTTTCAGAGGACCACATCTGATTGCTATAGACTATATCACTCCAGCTCCTGGGGTAGCTTATACTCCTGGCCTCCATAGGCACCTGTACTCAGATACAGACACTGACACAGACACAGACACATCATTATACACATGTATACACATCATTAAAAAATAAATAAGAAGGAAACCTAAAAGAAACTCACTTGTCTGCTACTAATATTAATATCTTGACACATAGTGAGCTTAACATGATAGAGTTAAGCTGCCTTTCTTTCCTCAACCTAATTTCACCTGGAGAATGAGTTTACATTGATTTTATTTGTTGCCAGTTCTGTCTAGACTCTCTATTTACCTGTTAACAATGGACAATGTAACCAACACTGCTTTCAGCAGTTTCTGTGTAGTGGTGGACATGCAGTATTTCCTCTGTTGGCCCAAGCTTGCTGGCTTCTGTGTTGAGTAATTCATGCTCAGACAGGGCAGAATATCATTTTAATAACTTTATAATCATGGGGCATTCCAGAAACTTGTGTTTATTTTTGATAGTTTTGTATTTTTTATCAAGAAATCAAGGTGAATATGAACCAATCTGATGAGCTAGTAGCTGCATGTTTATATCACATGTATTTACTAATGACAAGCAAATAAAATTGTAATAAACATACACGTATGTAAGTGCTAATAAAAGGGCTTTAATACAAGTAGCTGGCTCTCACTGAATTTCCCATTCACCTCCCAGCCCAACCACAAACTTCCGGAGAACTCTTCTGTGAATACTTTTGTTTATTTCCTTAGTCTTTTTCTTGTTTCTACATATTTCACAGAGTGGAAATCTTGTTAATATTAAACACAAGTTAACAGAAGTTAGAAAACTTTTTTTTGTAAATGACTAGATGTCAAAAATATTTTAGCCTCCAAGAACAATGCAATTATTCAAGACCATTGTAGTACATGTGCAACCAGAGTAGATATGTAAGCAGATCTTACTTTACAAAAAACATTTGGTGGATGCTGCAACTTGTGCTGTGTTTTTCTTATGAGCTCATTGTAGATAGTGTCTGCTAGATCCAGGCATATGTGACATAGCTCACTACAATTTTATAATTTAAACAAATCAGAGTTTTAAATATAATTCTACAGGGTTGACTATCAGTGACATTTTCTTTTTCTACAAAACTCTTGGTTTCTTTGGAGAAGCATTACCTCTCTTTTCATAGTATTCCAGGTAAAATAAAAAGGAAATCAAAGTGTAATGTCAATTTAAGTCACTTATTATCAGCGATTTCTAGAAACATTATCTCATCTGATTATGGAATAAGGCTAGAAATTTTGTCAAACCCTGAAAAACACAAGAAGGATAATTACAGATCACCTGGTACATCATCACTACCATCTTGGAAAAATGCAATAAAACTAGGATTTGTCCCCAAGTTGGGGAATTCTACAGATAAATGTATAATCCAGCTGACTTCTAATGCACATCAAGTTCTTGCCTCTACCTGTGTTGAGTCCACCACTAAGCTCCCTCTAATTTTTCTTGCTCCATGGCAGGCCTTAGTTTGGACAATTGCTACTGTGTTTAGCAATACACTCATCATGTGAATTTTAGTGTATCTTTAGGAGACAGATTCCATGCTCCTGACAAATGTTGATGAATGTGGTTCTAGTTGATGTCTCCAATAAAAGGCTATTGTAGTCAATAAACTTTAGGAAATGCTAGGCTGGCCTATAACATTTTGTTATAGGACTCCTGAGTCTTGAACATGGTTCTATGAAGTCTATATTCATAATACAAAAAGATTCCAATTTATTTCATGATGTTAACAAATTTGGTTTCCAATATAAAAATGGGAGTACTACATCACTGAAAACCTCAAAGATTGACTGATTCCCTAAAGTCTGTTTGTGGTGGAACTTCGCCTGGTAGCCATGGCCTAGACTTTCCTGATATCCATTTTCAAGGGACTTTCTTGTGATGAGTCACATGCTTAATAAGGGACCCAATGTAGAAAAGCTTTGAGTAAATAAATAGTGTTCTGTACCTCAGTGATTTGAGAACACACTTTCCTCAAATATCAAAGCTATGGGAACTTTTTTCTTTTACAGAAATTCCTGGTCTAGATCCCAGGCGAAAACAGTGAAAAAAAATGTATCTATATTCTTAAGGCTAAAATTTTCAGTTAGAACAGACACTGTTGAAGTTTGTTGGCAGTGTATGAAGTTCCTGTTGCAAACAAGGTATATACTTTTACTTTTTATGTATTCCAAGCATGCTGTTCCTGAAATTTAATAGAAACATAGTTGTGATAAAAGCACTTTCATAAAGGAAAAAAAAGAAAGAAAAGGGTAAACAGTAATGAAAACGGAGTTCATAAGGAATTCATAAAAGATTATTAACTTTTCTGTTGGAACAACTACAATTGAGCAGCAGTGAAGAATTATCTATTATCTATAACATATTTGGTTGCAATGGTTAAAATGATTTATTGACACCCAGTATTGGTAAGGATTGGAGAAACAGATCATTTCATGTCTTATTAGTAGAAGTGTAAATTAAATACCACTACATGCAGCCAAAGTTTCATATGATAATGTCAATATTCATAAATTTGCTTTCTTTTTTAAGGGATAATAATAATATAATAAAATGTAATAAGATAAAACAAAAACTAGCACACTGGAGTTGGACAAGAAAAACAGAAGGAAAAAAGCCCAAGAGAAAGCACAAGAGTCCTGAGACCAATTAGTTCACAAACTCAGGAACCCCATAAAAACAATAAACTGAAAGTCATAATATTTATGCAGAAGACATGGTACACACCCATGCAGGCCCTAAGCATGCCACCTCAGTTTCTGTAAGTTCATATGAGCTTTGATCATGTTTGATCTAGAGAGCCTTGTTTTCTTGCTGTTTTCTATCCCCTCTGGCTCTTACACTCTGTCTCCTCTTCTGTGGTGTTCCCTGAGCCCTGAGGGGAGGCCTTTCATATCATAAATTTGGCTCTGTGGACAAGCCTTAACCATTGACAGATTATTATTTTTTATTTGTTTTTATTCATTTAACCTTTACACAGCATTTAAAGAAAGCAGCCTGTTTCAGAATAAGAAGCTGCCTTAAGCAAACTTCCTGGAGGAAACTTACACTAATGAGATCTTTTCAGGTAAGCACAGAAAGATTTTTTTTAAATGTACATTCTCATTGTTATGTGATTGTGGGTTGAATCAAAAAGACCAATGTGAAGCCCCATCAAAGGGGGATGCAATGTATAAGAGATCTGAGAGTACATAGTACAACTCAGTAGTTTGGCATTGGAGTCTGGCAGACTTGGATTTGAATCTTCAGTTTACCTACCTTCTTGGGTTTGCAAGAACATGTGAGTGACTTGATTTCTTAACTTATATAAGCTGCAGCTTCTCATTTATGTATATAAAATGTAGATAACAATTCAACTTAATGCATCTTATTACCTGAAGACTGAAACAGGCTGATGTCTTTTAGTGTTTAGCACAAAAGCCTCACATAGTGTATGTATAAGATAAATCAACAGCCATTGAATGCTGCAAAGAGAGTGTAGGAGAATACAAACATGGGCATATTTATCTAAGAGAAGTTTAGAGGAAGGTCTATCTACAGTTGTTTAGTAGTTACTTCTGGGTAGTGGAATTTGGGTCAATATTACTTAAAAAGAAAACAACACCTTAGTGGTTAAAAGCACTTGTTGATCTTCCAGAGGACCTGAGTTTGATTTCTAGCACTACCCAGGTTGGGTAGTTCACACTGCCTGTAATTCCAGCTCCAGCGGATCTGATGCATGCTTCTGGCCTCTGCAGGCATACACACACACACACACACACACACACACACACACACACACACACACCATTTTCTGTACTGTCTAACCTTTCTTCATAGTAACCATACTATATTTATCATAAAAGACATAACCAAACTCTTTAAGAGTGAAACTAGCTATGTAGCTATGATTTAAGAGATACTATACAGGGGTATGTCTCAAAGAAAATAATGACCTCAGTCATCTTTCTTTCATTTTTGTTCTAAAAAACATTTAAGTACACAGTTGGATTAATCATAACACGTTATGGCACGGAATGGCAGACCTTATTTACTTTTTGTTCTGATCTCATATCTTGATTACATTTCTAGATATTCCCATCCTTCCATACTATTCTTATTTATAGATGGCACCAGGTAAGTTTGTCTTACTAAAATGTAGCAATTAGAATGCACCTCTCTTCCTGATGGGTAAGATGTGTATATCTTTTCTATGCTCTTTTGTCCTTTCAGGCAGCAAGAGATGATATTATCTAAGAATAGAAGCAGCCCTGCTTCCTGTGCTGCTTTTTGTAGGAGAGCCTCCAAGGCAGAAATTGATTAGGAGCATTGATTTTTATGTCGCTCTAATCTGAATGATACAATTCTTTATGCATCACCATCACTGACTTATGTATGACCTTAAGTATTTTATTTAGTTAATTAAATTCCATAATGTAATACCAATTAATGTATTTTCAACCAGAGCACTTGGGCACTCAAAATATTTTAGTGTGTTCCAAGTTTAGAACTAGAAGAAGAATTTATATATCATGTAGTACATGAATGTTTGGCTATATATGACAATGGTAAATTTCTCTTCAGCTAGTATATCAATTTCTTTTTTCCTGGTTGGTTATAAAAATAAAAATGTGTATCAATTTCTAATACCCAAAGTACTATGCTGCTCCATGTCTTTGGTATTATGACTTTTAGAGTTGTTAAGATTCAGCACTTGCATATGGAAGAAGATGGGGTCATACAATAACTTTGATTTCCATTTTCATGACTGTTATTGATAATACGCTTCTCAAGTTTGATGCTCACTCTACAGTAGATTTCTACTGTTTGTTACTTAGTTGTTCTGTACCAGAGACTCTACTGTATGATTTGGCAAGCACAAAGTGAAGAATCATATTGAGAGCTTTAAAATTTCCATTTTAATATGTTAAGGAAAAAGTTCAGCCTTCAATCACATTGTCCATTTTATTAAAACTGGGGAAAGTCATAGAACAATCTTCATACCTTGTTTCCATTCCGTTACTTTTTATGTTTTAAATTGAAAGATGCAGTTGCATGCAATTACCATATGAAACATGGCTTTGAAGTATATATAGTTTTTTTGTGAAATGACTACATCAGTTAATTAAGATATGTATTATCTTACATTGTATTTTTAAGTGAGAACACATTACACTCACTCTCAGGATTATTCAAGAATACAATATATTACTACTGTACTCACCACATTGTACACGAGATTACCTGAAATTAGTTCTCCTGTCAACTGATATTGGCTGGGTGTCCTATGACTAGAGTCACTCCAGTCCTTCTCAGCTCTGTTAATCATCATTCTGTTCTCTGTTTTTATGAGATCAATCTTTTTTATATCCAGCATGTGAGTGAGGTCATGGAGTATTTGTCTTTCTTGTGCTTGGCTTATATCACTTAACGCAGTACACTATAGTTTCATTTATTGCATTTTCTAGATCCATTCAAACATTGATAGATACTGAGGTTGATTTCATGTCTTCATTATTGCTAATAATGGCAAAATAATGTTGAAGTGCAGATGCCTTCCTCACATATTGTTTTTCTTTCTTTTGAGAGTAATGGGATGGCAGTATCGCATAGTAGTTCTATTTTTAAGTTTTCCGAGAGGCTCCCTCATTCTTCATAATGGTTATACTAAATACCATTCATATTAACAACATCAGAGACTTTCTTAAGTGGATCTAATATGACTCCACCCACCCACACACACATTTAAGCTTATCAAAAAATGTTCTTACAATTTTATTTTTTTAAAAATGAGAGAATAAGAGTAGTTTCCAAGATCTATATTTGGGGACTGAGACAGAGAACTAATTAGTTCATATCAAGAAGAAGCAGTGTGAATGGTAAATGTGTCAGTGTTTAAAAAGACCAATGGTACAATTGTAGAAATAGTTTAAAATACATTTTGAAAGTTCAGAGTAAAGTCTGCCTAGAAGATTAAATGCCATTAATGAAAAATTTTTCTTAGAGATTAATTTATGATGTTCATGGAAATGTAAATTTATTTTCATATTTCTGATACTAATGGTAGAACCTTTCAGCACACATACTTGATAAGCATATTTTATTGATAGCTATGTAAAACAAGAAACCAAACCAAAATGAAGTATCAGAAAGGTAACTTACGTACTTAAATCTTGCTGGAGACATTGCAAATCAAAACTATATTTTGGGAAAATTATACAGAGATAACAAGAACTATAAATACAGTGATATGATTTCACCCAGTATTCATCTTCCAGATTATTAAACAGATCATACCAAAATTACATTACTGAAAAATAACCTTGTAGATATGATCTAAGTAGCAATAATGAAGGAGAATATTTAATGTGTAAGTATATACTTGCTTAAAGTGGAAAAGTGAAGATGAAAGAAACACAAGAAGCTAATTAAATGGATGCTAAAACAGCAATTATAATGATCATAATTGTGCAAACATATGAATACCAATAAAAGGAAAACTATTGGAATGGTACTATTTAAATTTTTGTATTTGTTTATATGTATGTGATATACACCCGTGTTCAGGTACTCATGGAGGCCAGAAGAGGGTATCAGATTCTCCAGGCTGGAGTAACAGGCTTGTGAGCTGCATGACATGGGGGCTGGAAATGAAATTCTGATCTACTGAAAGAGCTTCAAGGACTCTTACCCATGGGTCCACCTCTTCAGCCACCTTAAAAAGTACTCGTATTCTCTCAGTTTTTTAAAAATAAAATTGTAGAACATTTTTAGATAAGCTTAAATATATGTGTATTTCCTCCAAACAGCAAATTTGCATAGAAATGTGCTGTAAACACTTATTTAAATGTATCTCTTCTGGTAGTTTGAAGAAAAAGAGGCAAACCGAGTAAGGACAGTGGAGAGAAATGAGAAGAAAAGGAAGAAGCCGGGGTAGTAGCAGTGTTCTTTTGCTTTCCTGGGGAGTCATACAGGGCCATTGAGGGCTGCTGATCTGTGGTTGTGGAAACCTTCTATCACAGGAGGCAGGAGGGGTGGACCACAGTGACCACCTCACCTCATTTCCTTTGTCCTGTTGTCACACTGAGCCATGACACTGGCCTTTGGGATATAACAGCAATGGAAGAACTGACTCTAGACTCTCAGCTGGAGATGAGACCACTATGTTTCGTCTCATGCATGAATTTGGTTTCATTGCACATTAACCACAGGGGAGAGGAAAAAGCCATATGGTATAGTGGAGGTATGAACACAGCAAAGGAAGTCGTGTTTAAAGAAAAAGTCAGTGTTGCAAAGACTTTCCACGATTCTATACTCACCCACCTCTCAGTACAGGAAATGTGCTGACCAATAGGGTACATAAAAGGGTCTCTTGAAGAGTCTGGTCCACACTCTCCTTGCACAGCTCAGTAAAACCTCAGCCATGAGACTTCTCCTCCTGACTTGTCTGGGAGTCTGCTGCCTCACCACATGCATCGTGGAAGGTAAGCTGAGCAACTGTGAATGGGATAAGGGACAGGTGGGCTCATATCCTAGGTTTGACTTGGGTTTTGATTAGAGTGATATGCTTTGTCCAGGTAAGCCTCAAACCTCCCATACACAAAATAGAAATATTTCTTTCAACTCTCTGCCATTCGGGACACATGCTTATTTATTTAAAATTGAATGTTATATTCTGTCCATATATTGAACACTGTGAGCTGGAATTGCAATGGAATAAATCTGATTTTTTGCTGATGACTATCTATCAAATCTCCTTGTAATGACATTTTTATTAATTCTAGCAATGATTGCAAATGGGTTGCTAGCTTTTGTTTACTTAATATTGATTTGATAAATTTTCAGAAGCTTAGAGTTTCATTACAGTGAGGAATAAGCTCAAAGACATGTATTTGGAAGCAAATCAATGATTTCTACTTGAAAAAGGTCAAACAAAAAATGGTCAGATGCTCATACTTTCATAAAAAATATTATTTTCAACTAACTAGAGGAGTCTACCAATGTTGCTATGATTATTGCCATTTATGATAGACGTCTTCAGTTTGTAAGACAGCCTATGATATGAAGTGTAACAGATAATCCACACTCTGTTGACAAATGAACCTGTAAAGATACACCCAGGTGAGATGCAGATGATATTTCCTAAAGGGTCAATTTTTCCTACTAGCTGGAGTTAATTTATATACTAGCTGTATTCTGTTCTACATTGGACTGTAATGCCATAACTTCACCATAGATTCTACAAGGCCGTCCATGAGTAAAGGGAACACAGTCTAGAAATTTTTGACATTGGGCAAAAGAAGAAATATTGATGAAAAGAAAAAGTTTAAGAGTATTCAATTAGGTCACACGCTGCTAAATGGCTGACATTTTGCTGAGCTGACAGGTGTACTATCTGGTGGGTCTCTGACCAGGCACTCAAGGTGGTACTCTTTGGAAGCTAGAGAACTGTAGACTTGCTCTCAGATTCCCAAGTTTTCTACTCGAAGCAGTTTTATAAACATTGCTAGTGTCTTCGTGTGTCAAAATTATGTAGAGGACAAGAGGATTCTGCCAGCATGAGCATCAATGTACACTTTACACAGAAAAATACTGTTCTTAACTAGTGAAGGAAAGCTACAAGAGGTCAGATTTTCTCTTTCTATTGAGTCCAGAGATGTTCAGCATAAATCAACATTGTCGAATGTAGAGGGTAAGGAACGTGAAGACTGGCATTGAGAACAGAGGAAAAGAAGCCGTGTGGGCAAACAATTTCTAGTTACACACTGTAGACAAATACCTTCCTGAAGCAGCAACACTAGAATTCAAGCTTGATTGTTATCAATGATTACTTGTGCTATTCTGTAGCTGTGAACCACATAGCAGCAACCCCAGCTAGCAATGGAATTAGCACTTAGAAACTTTGCTTATTTAAATTTTACCAACTCCTTAATCTCATCAACTCTCCTAGGGTATTTTCCCCTGTGCAATGGAAGGTAGTGTTATAAATGTAAGAGTTTAATCCTCTGACCCAGGTCCATTCCTTTGAGGACAAATCCTGAGGAAACTCTTCTATTCCATGTTTCACAGTTGACTATTAAAAATAAGAACATATCTATTTGTTCAGTCAAAAATGAACTGTGTTCTTCCCTTGAATATTAGTTTCTTAAAACACTCTATCATATCACTCCTTTTGTCTAATTTATAGCACAGTTAGTATTTGAAATGATCTCTTCTGCTTCTCTGTTTTCCTGGCTACCTCACTATAACATGTACTCCATAAAACATGGTCAGGGTCCATCTGAATTAGTGTCTTTGACATTTGGGACACAAAAGGACACTGCTAAGTAAGTAGCTATTGAGAGTGTCCCCAAGGACTATGCTATCATAGTTGTTTTAATGAAAACACACAAAAATAGATAGCACCTTATTACTATTTATTTATTTTTGAGATGATGTCTCACTTATGCAGTCCTGGATGACCCCAAACTCACAGAAAGTCACCTGCCTCTGACCCCCAATGCTTGTGTTAAAGGAGCACATCATCATGCCTGGACACTTTGTTTCTTTTACTATGAAATTCCTGAAACAGTACTACTAATATAACTTCTAAAATTAGTCAAAGATTTACTACAATCTATGATGCACATGAGACTCAGGGTGCCAATGTGAATTATTTCTTCCCCAAAGGAGCAAGTGATTTTTTTACTCCTACCACAGCTTAAAGTAATTTAATAAGTGACTCTGAACTTAATACTTGTCAAGCTACAGTTTTAATCATGTTTCCTTTTTCTTTTTTCTAGGTGTGGGGAGTGAAGTCCTAGAACAGAGTATCTGTGTAAGCTTAACAACCCGGCAGCTGCCAGTTCAAAAAATCAAGACCTATACCATCAGGGAGGGCTCCGTGAAAGCAGTAATGTGAGTGTCTGCTCAAAGATGCAGTTTCCGTCTAGAAATATAGTAGGAAGAAGTGATGTTCTCCTCAGGAAAAATAGGTCAACGTGGAGGAAAGCTCAGCCTAGTCAATAGCTCCTCCTGTCTGTATTAATCTTGTCTTCCTACTGTCCCACCCAATGATGATTATTGAAAATAAAATAGAAGAATATAGACTTGTTTTTAGAACATAGATGGATGCTGTGTCCAGTTCTGATGGCCAGCCCAGCTGAGGACTTTTCCGAATAGCCATAGTAATGTAGGATGCTTGCTGGGTAGAGTGGTATACCTTATATGTGGCTGTACCTCAAGGGAATGCAACCAGTTACATGGTACCACTATCTTCCAGTATCCCATTTTCAGAAGGAGCAGCTCTCTCTGATCCATCCTTAATAAGCTTCACTCTTAGAAATTCATGTAAATCATCTCTAATTCCCCCAAAGAGATGATTAGTTCCAGGTTGGAAAAGGAAGGAGGTGTATGACAGTTGAGCTAGATGGTCCTAAGAGTTCACTTTAGCTACAGTATCTGATATGCTGGTAAATTACAGTCACCCAGAGCTGGCTGTCACCTGGAGATTTCTCTCCTTTAGTTAAGTAGGTGATAGAAGGAAGGTGTTCACTGACAGTTTCAGGGTTCTGAAAGATGGTCTCTTGTGCTAATTTCTGTAGAAATTCTCTTGGTTGAACAATAGAGCTAACATTCTCTTTCCCTTGCTTTATAGTTTCATCACCAAACGAGGACTAAAAATCTGTGCTGATCCACATGCCAAATGGGTGAAAGCAGCAGTCAAAAGTGTGGATGCCAGGGCCAGTGCCAGAAAGAGGATGACTGAAACTAGTCCCACAAGAGACCAGAGATCCACGGGCACAGCCATGACCCAGTCTGGGTAGTAGCCTCTGGGACAGCATTCCTGCACTAGCCAAGCACTCATCTCACTTCACAAACTCATGTACTAATTATGCTATACTTACTTTTTATGAAAATGTTGCATGAATAAAGTTGTTTTTATTTTTTATGACATTCATGTTTGTTTTCAATGTTATAAGTAATAAATATTTATCATTGATGATGGTTCTATATTTGATTTATTTATACAAAGGAAAGGGTAATATATCATTTGCTTTATGTTTGTCTCATCGATCTCTCTCCCTTTCTCTTCTCTCTCTCTCTCTCTCTCTGTCTCTGTCTCTGTCTCTCTCTCTCTCTCTCTCTCTCTCTCTCTCACACACACACACACACACACACACACACACACACACCTCTCTGGTCTCCATGATGGGAGACATTTGGGCCAGTGTTTATTAGAGATGAAAGCTGCCTTCATCACTCTTAGTTTCAACTATAAAAGTTCTCCTAAAATTATAACTATGCTAGTGACAATTCATGATTGATTTCAATTTCATAGTAGAATATTATTTACAAACGCAGTAAGAAAGCATTTAGCTGTCCTCACATCCCCATTCTGAGGATAACAGCTCAGAAAGTGATTCCACTCAGGATTGACCTCAAGCAAAATATCTTATCTCGTGGTAGGCTGATCAAGTAAAAGTCAATGCTGTGTGAATTAGACAACAATCTCACTACCTTATGATGGGTTCTATTGTTGTCAACACTCTGGTTACTAATGTCTAAGCTCTGCATTGCTACCTATAGGCTCTCAACACTTCCAGACATTGTCATGTGGGACCTCTCTCAATGAAATCACAATTTATGGTATATTTCTATTGAAATATTTATCTAGTCACTCAATATTCCAAACTCATGCTTTCCTGTATTCTCAGTAAATGGCTGACTGATTTAACTCCAGTTTCTGGTTCTAGTATCCAAGAAACTGATGATGTTAAGCTATCTGAAGAGCAGGAACTGGTCTTATCCTAGTAGTTGAGTTGAAGAATTCCTGAGAGATTCTGAGCAATATTAAGAGCCTTTGGACATTTTTTGAGGGCATCTTGTTGAGCCAGTTCACTCCAATCTATACAAAGTACCTGAGTAGAAACCATTAAAATGTAACCTCCCAGCAAGCCACCTATTCTTTCCCATTGCCACTGTCCTCAGTGATTTTCAAAGGTATGTTAAAGAAGGCAAGACCTTAACAAGTGGTAACATCTTGCCTTAGGAGGTGGAAAACTAACAAAGTCACAGAAGACGGACAGAGTGACTTTTTGATTTTTAAAAATAATTTATTAATTTGTTTTAAATTTATGTATATGCATGTGCCTTTGTGAGTTTATATATATCACCTACTTGCAGATGCCTAAGGAGACTGGAGAGTATCAGATCTCCTGGAAGTGGGGTTATAGAGAGTAGTGAGTGGGTAAGGGTGCTGGTAAATGAACCTGGGTCCTCTGGGAGAACTACAAGTGCTCTTCACCACTCTACCATCTCCTGATTCCTGATTTTCTGATTTAATTGTATATTTGTGCTTCCCAAATGACTCCCAAGACCTTAGAGGATCATAATAGTAACAAGATAAACAGAGTTTGGTTTCTCAGTTTTAAAGAATTTCGCTTAACAAACACTTTGTTTTTGTTAAGTAACGAAGGCTGAGTTCTTGCTTAGCTAAGGATGACTCGATCACAGGTCAAGTCTAAATTAAAAACAAACCAACAGACATAAAAAAGATTCATTAGTTTTCATACAGGCCATTGCTCATTGATAGTCAGAATTCTGATTGAACACTTGGAAGTGAGGCTCCATGTTTGAACTGTTGAGCTGTTGAGCTGTCTTCTCTTCAGAAGTCAGTTTGCCCAAAGACTTTACTATACATGAAGGCAAAACAACCAAGTGACTCAAGTTGACACAATAATCCTATGTAACCTCCTTTCTTATTTTATAAATTAATTTATTTAATAACCACTTACTGAGGGTCTTATATGTGCCAGAGCTGAAAGTCTAGCAGCAAGCAGAAAAAAAACCCACTCCATTCATTCTGATAAATTCTCCCCTTTTCCCTTCATTTGGGAATTGGAGGCTTCCTTCACCTACCCATCCAGCCTGTGCATCCCCAGGGCTTTGCCAACACAGCAATGCAGAGATGAAACCAGACATCTTGTCTTTGGGCCCCTAACTGCAGGAAACTTGCAGTGGTTATAACACAAACATATGAAGGGTAAGATGTGAACATCTAGGGAATGCAGAGCTTTGGGTGCACGGGAATATATCTGTCTAGATCTTAGCATGTAAGGAAGGTCAAGGCAGCTTTCACTTTGAAAATAACACAAGTCTAGGAGGATGAGTCAGAGTTGTCTAGTTCCAGTACACTCCAGGCATGGGAAATGAGCAGCACAAATGAAGGTCTGCTGGGGAGGAAGATCTTGATCTACTAAGGCAGTGAAAGCATTCAATATATCTGAGAGACAAAATGGAGGCTACACAGCAATGAAAATGGGCAAAGGGGAGTCTGGAGAGACACTGGAGTGTGGTAATATACCTACTGTGTAGTCTCACCAAATAAGATACAGGGGCATATTCATAGGTACAAACCCTGCCAGACCTGAGCAGAGGGAACCACCATCATGGCAAGCACCCTACTAGAACCCCAAGTGTCTGAATCCTGAGTGTTTTTGTTGATTCAGAACTCCTCAGGTGTTTTACTGATAGCATGTACAGATCACATGCAATCAAACATCTGCAGACAATACAAAATGCCAAGACCTAGGCATCCCCTCACCCAAGAGTACACAAAACAATTATTTTAAACACAACTAAAAATGAATTTCTTCAACACTGGAGATACCAGAAGTTCCTGTGTTCTAGACAAATGAGTATGTGTTTCATTTTCATTTCCTGTGGGGAATTCTACTGGATGATGGGTGGAAAGTAGAGTATAAAAAGGAAGACAAGGACAAAGAAGCTAATTAGCAGCTGACTCTAGACATTAGTGAGCTTTGAACTTGACTCTGGCAGGCTCAGCTGTTTATGCCAAGTGCCGAGGTAAACAATTCCCCTCCAGTTTACTCTGCTGCAGAAAACCAGGACCAAGATACAAGAAAATCACACTTACAGTGTTTTCTTAGGATTTTATTTTACAGGATTGGCTAAGATCAGATCTTCAGACAAAAATTGGAGCTCACTACCTGCAGGAAGTAGCAATTAAGATTGAGAAGGAATACACCCAATATCAGAATACTTTAAGAGAATCCCAACCCAAGCCTGTTTTGATTTATTTAATTCCTGAGTATTTGTTGAGCTCCTGCAGAGCATGAGGAATATGATTTAGTGAGCAGTCATGAAGCCCATGACAGTCATCAAAGTAATTTCCAGTTGGATGTTTCAGATAGCCAAACTCGGGGATTTTTTAAATCTGTCATCTTTTCAGATGAGGTCTCTCCCAAGTACTTGATCATCTCCCAGTCTTACCTCTATTATTGCTTATATTGCCCTGAAATATCATTTTATTTAATTTGTCTTAGTAGTTGAGGTTGGGGCTGTAAACTTGATGTATCCCTAATATCTTTGTAACTCACAACTGTGTGGCTCAGCAAGGACAAGGTGACATTTTTATAGGTTTAAACCCCACCATACCTCAGCAGACAGAACCACCTGTCATGGTCAATACCATACTAGGCAGTGGTACCTGATTGTCTGATCTTAGGGGTTTTTATTGATACAGAAGATCCTTAGGTGTTCTACTGATACAAAAATTCTGCCCCCTCATCCAAAGGCCCATTTGCTTAATGAAAGAAACCTGTTGCCTCATCCCACAATCCTTTAGCAGAATACAAGCCCTAAGGGAAGTGTTCTTTCCTTGTTGCTGGAGACTGTGGGAGAGAGGGCCACAAGAATTCCTTCACAGCAACTTTGCTCTTCCACATGGCTCTGCCAGAGAGCAGTGGGCAGGTACAGATCATGAGTAATCAAATATCTTTTACATAAAGCCAACACCTGCAGATAATACAAACCTCTAAGGCTTAGGCAGCCCTTCCCCCAATGTACAAACAATTATTATAAAAATAACTAGAAATAAACTTCTGCAACATACCTGGTATAATATCTGAACATGATAGGCTTCTAATAAATATTTATGACTATATACTACCACAAATATATATACAAACACATACACACATATATCTATCTAATAAATAGTCAATGAAAAGTGATAGAAAACCATAAAGGAAAGCTAGACCCAAATCAGGAAATTGGAGTATGACTCAGATTTTATTACTGAGAAAATGACATCGATAAGAGTTATAAAACAATAATTTATAGAGGAGTTGTTTGATGTGTGCTTTTAAATACACTCTTAAAAAAAATTAAAGGATCTGCAGAAAAAAATTGACAAAAGAATTGTGCCTTTAAACTCAAAAAGAAACTTTCTAGGAAGAAATGGCAGAGTGGTTACTGTTGCCAGAAGAAATGCATGAAAGAAATTAATGGAGGCACCAGAGAGAAGCTGCATATGGGTGAGAGGTTTGGAGAGCTTAGAGAGGAAAAGTAGCTTACGGTCAGATTTGGAAGTTTCCAGCAGCAGGGCAAGGGCTTGGGATATGAGATATCTACCAGAGAAGTCTGATTGGACTCTGGTCTAAGACAATAGTAAGTCTTTGCTAGCTGGGTGTAGTTGCTGGGATCCCAGTGTAGCCTCAGGCTTTTCTCAGAATGAGCTTTTAAACATAAAAACCATGTTCTGGGTTAACATTCTTCAGTTAGCAAGAACAATTAGTAAAAAGCTTAACTACAGAAGCAGAAAAAACAATCAAGGTTAGTACATTTAGAGACTTTTCCCACAACTATGGACTTTGATGCATTAGGTCTTTGTTTTTATTTTGGCAGGTGGTGCCTGTCTATGTGCTGAGTTTTATGGCCTGAATGTTACTTCCATCATGGGGTCAGTGTACTAAGGTCTGGGGGGCCTGTTATAGATTTAATAAGGGGAGGGGGCAGTAGAGGACAGCATGATGCTTCCTCTTAGAGGAAGGTAGGAAATGGTTGAGGACAGTGGGGACCAGTTAGATGAATAGAATGTTGGTCTGAGTTGGAACAGGGAGAGGTATAGGAATATGCACAAGGGGGCCAAGGCAGGATGGCAGTCGTTTCCCTACCTACTGGATGTGCCATGAGCTTGATAGATAACCAAGGCCCCCTAGGTTTTCAGCTGTGGTGAGTGGTTAAGAAACAACACAGCTGATTGATAAGGTTTTGGTCTAATTTCTGCCGTGGGTACTGTAAAGCCACTGGAAAGTATAATCACCAGGAAGAGGGAAACCAGGAGAAGCAAGAGTCATGGGGACAGAAGCTTAATATGCAAGTAATTCAGACAAAGTCCAAGCTACATCTTTATTCCCTTTTCACAGGCAATCCATTTTAGAAGAACCGGGTTAGAAAAAAAAAACTGAGTATCTGTGAAACTCTTTATGTCCTTTGGGGGCTGGGGGAAAGGGACATATAAATGGAATAAAGTACCCACTGGTGAGTCACCAGTGTTATTTTAGAAGGGATTTGTCACACAGCAGTAGGAGGCAAACAGGATCCAAGAGACGAATCTGTAATGAGGGAAAAGAGAAATGAGGTGAAAGCAAAGGTTTGGAATGAGCATCAGGAATGCTAAGTCAGGATGGAGCAATGGGTTTGGTTATGGTGAGGAGGGTGTCACAGGACCTTTTCTATCTTGGTGATAGCTATTATACATTAGAACAGAGTGCTGAGGATGAAAAGCATGGGTTGTATCTGATTTCCTCTCAAATTGTGTTGCTCACCGTAATTGCCAAGACTGTATAATAATCTTTCTCTTTCACTCTGATCTGTGTCCCACAGGTTAATTATGGAAGTCTTGGTTGTCAGCTTGTAGGTTCCTGGGAAGTGACTACATTCAGAGGGTTCTGACCCAGTGAACAGATTAATCCCTTCATGAATTTATAACATGATGACATCATTGGGAGATGTTTGAAATTAGAAGGATACATCTTGTGTCCTGCTCCTTGTTTCTGTCTGCTTCCTGATCATCATGAAGTGATCAGTTCTCTCACTGCCCTCCCCTCTCCACAATATTCTGCCTCACCGCAGACCCAGGTAATGGAGCCAATGAACTATGAAGTGAGACCATGAAACAAAAATACTCCCCGTACTTTAAATTGTTTCTTTCAAGTATTTAGTCTTCATGGTTTAAAAAAAAAAGTAGCATACTCCTGAAGCTTGGGACATTGCTCAGGAGGTTTGAGTTTTTGATAAGATCAGTAAGAGAAGCTTCACATTGTAATATGAGGAAATAATCACCCCATGGGCAGAGTGAGGTGATAATTAGTCTCACTAAATGTGGTGGGAAGGAAGATTGGAGCCCTTTCTCTGCGGGCTGGATAGAGGGAATGGTTAGGGGAGAGGAGGACAGGAGAAGTAGACAAACTATGTCATAGATCATAGGAATGAGTTTTTCTTAACTTCCAGGCCTATCTTGTGATATTCATTTTATTATGCCCCTAAATTATAGATATATGGGTAATTTTAATGCTTCAGAAGATTGGAAGTTCTTATTTAGTAATCCAAACTTACAAGGCCTTCCCCTAGTCTCTGCTCAACACTGTTGTTATAGTAGAGATACTAACAGGAACATAGGTGTGGTTCCTTACACGTCATTTAGATAGTAGCTGTGTGTGGACATAGACCTAAGGATAAGGAACACAAAGTTCACTGATAATCACATACTAAGTGGGACTAACTAAGGATGATAGTACACTTTCAAAGAATCTGTTCCTCTTGGTTAGTAGTGACTGCCTGGCTTTCTGTGTTGCCTAAGATCTTGTGGTTATTTCCTGTCTTGATAGAGAGAATTCTGTGATCAATTGTTGATGTCTGTCTTGAGGTATGAGTTGACTGTGGTGGTCTGTACTTAGATCTTCCTGTGACTTTGGAGGTCAGTGATGTATGGGACTCAACAAAGGTTCAGGTCACTGTGGGATGGCTGGGTTGCTCAGTATAAGCTTGGACAGTGAGAGATTTTTAGCTAGGTCATGGTGGGTAAGTAAGATTTGAACCTTATGAGAAAAGAGAGGTAGAACTTGTGGAGGAAAAAAAAAACCCAGATAGGTTTGTTGTTTATTTGATCAATTTGCCTCATAGACTATAACCCTCATAAAGGGAAGGCTCATTTTTGTCTGTTCATGGCACAATGCAGATATTCAGTAAATATGTACTGCAGGGGCATATGACCAGCAGAATATAGTAATAAAGAATGGAAAAGTATTGATAGAAACAAGAGTGGCTCAGGGAAATATTCCTGAAACTTGCGTTAATTTTACCTCATAGGCATTTTAAATAGTATTTTAAAAATGTGTATAGGGGTGCCTGAATGAGTTTATGTGTACCATGTGGGTGCTGAGAACCAAACTCTTTTGCAAGAACAATAGGTGCTCTTAACTGCTAAGCCATCTTTCCAAAAAGTTGAAATAGTTTAGAGGAAAACTCCAGATCCATTTTGATGTCAATGGCATCTAAATAATTAGCCTTACAGCTGAAGTAAGATAGGTATTTAGAATCATTTTACATGGTTGGCTTCATTACAGAATCACAACCTTTTTTTAACCAGTAAGAACCACAGTTGGAAGGAATTATGGACATCCTGATAAACCTTTGTAGATGCTCAGTGAGGATGATGTTCTGGGTACCTCAGAGCAATCATGTCTCAGATATGCTGGCCATTTTATGGTGGTCTATGGGCCTCAACATACATGAACTAACAGAAGCCTGGGGCTTGAATTCCATTTCCAATCCTTATGGCAGAGCTTCTGCAGTCCAGTTAGGGAAAAAAATGATTTTGCACCACAGGAAAACTTGATGCAAGAGCTATACTGCTGGGCTTTGAGATGTGTATCACTGTCTTAGTTAGGGCTTCTATTGCTATGACAAGACACCATGACCAAAAGCAAATTAGGGAGGAAAGGATTTGTTTGGCTAATAGTTCCATGTCATAGTACATCAGTGAAAGAAGTCAGAACAGGAACTCAAGCAGAGCTGGAACCTGGAGGCAGGAGCTGATGCAGAGACCATGGAGGGGTGCTGCTAATTGACTTGCACATGGTTTTCTTATAGAACCCATGCCCACTAGCCCAGGGATGGCATCACTCACAAAGGGGTGGGTCACCCCCCCATCAATCACTAATTAAGAGAATGCCTTAAAGGCTTTCTTAAAGCTGGATCTCATGGAGGCATTTTCTTAATGAGATTCCCTCCTCTCATATGACTTTAGCTTATGTCAAGTTGACATAAAACTATCCAACATAATCACTAAATGGATGGAGAAGAGAAAGTGCTTGTTTGTACAACCATGTCATTAACTTGACATCTGGACTAGATAAAAGCCCTAGTGTTGTTATTTAACTTGTAGGGTAGGAAAGTTGATTATTAGTATAATGCTACAGTTATCTGAATTATTTTTGTGGTTCTTATTATTATTTGACTGAGATTTCCCTAAGTTATTAACATGCTATAATATTTTGTACCTGTCTGTTTGGAGGACGTTGTTTTGAGTCTCGAGAAATCAGAATTATTCAAAAATTTGATTAACAGCAGAATTATCTCATGGCTGCAACTATTCATACTTGTAATACTTTGGTATTTGTCAGTGAATGTATGCTTTTATATTTGGTTTATAGCTTATATTTATATGATTAAAAGCGAATATATTTGAATCTAAAATGTCCTCCAAAGATTGTGTGCTGAAATCTTCATCCCTAACTCAACTGTGTTTAGAGATGAAACCTTTGAGAGGGAGCTGGATCTTAATGGCTCTGATCCTATTAACAGATTAGCCCAGTGAAATAATCAAACTGGCCACTGGAAGATGGTAGAAGCTTTGGGAGGTAGGAATTAGTGGAAGGAGGTAACTGGAGGGATGCCTCTGAAGGGTATATTTTGTCCTGGTCTCTTCCTCTCTGTCTTTCTTGGATTCTAGTCCACTTTGATATTTTGCTATATCACAAGTCCATAAAAAGGCCCAGTAACCATGACTAAACCCTTTGAAACCATGAGCCACATCAAACTTTCCTCCTTTAAGTTGATTTTCTCAGATATTTTGGCACCGTGACAGAAAACCAATCAGCACAACTACGAAAGCTTGTGTCTTATGTGATAGATTTGCAGTGCTTAAATATGGGAGGTGATAAAGGTTAAATATACAAGGGGACTGCATGATACAGTTTAAGTTCTGTTTTTTATCTGAAGCTACTTGCACAGGCCTATTTAGAGCATACAATTTACCTATTTAGACATACGCAGGCTTCGTAACAAGAATATTTGTGTTTTAATAAAAAGTCCAAAAGGAATTTGTTGCTTCATTCACTGCATTTCTTCATTATGCTCAAGATTGGAATTCATTAAGGTCACAGGAGAGTGGAAGTTGACATAATTGAAGGGTAGGCAATTATTTTGAAGGCTTTGAAGAAATGTAGAGAAGCTCATTTTGAGTCACATCTACTTTGAAAAAAATAATTTTGTGGTGTTAGCTTGCTATTAATCATAATCACCTGTGTTCTTCAGATAAAGCATAGAATTGTGGTAAAGATGAAAGATTAAGAGTCCTTTTCATTTTACCCACCGATGTGTTTCTCCATCTATCTTGTCAATACTGATCAAAGTCAGTAAACAACAAAAAAAATAGTACGTAACTGAAACCTTAAGGGTACATTATCTTGATGCTCTGAAAATAAAGAATACCAAGTGCCCTTGTCTACAAATGTCTGTGGGACTTGGATTAATCTACCAGTACTTCACAGCAAACTGCAGGAGAGATGAGGTAGGAAGAGAAGCAATGGTAATGTTTACAGAGAAAGACAAAAGGATCTGAGCAGCTTGTTCAGGCTACAGAGTCGAGAAAAAACACACTCATGATGTGGGCATGTGCGTTGCAGCATGTACTGCAGGCCAGGCCAGGAGACAACTTTGGGGAGTTATTACTCTCCCACGACTTTTGCACTGGCTTGGAGAATAGAGCTCAAGTCCTTAGACTTGCAAGTGGTAAATGCCTTTACCCACTGAGCCATCTTGCTGGTCCACAGTATTTTAGTTATTAATTACTGCGTTAAATATTTATCACTTCTTTTTTAAAGGCAGGATTTTTCTGTTGTAACTCTGGCTGTCCTGGAACTTGTTCTGTAGACCAGGCTGGCCTCGAACTCACAGAGATCCTCATGCCTCTGCCTCTTGAATGCTGGGATTAAAGGCGTACATCACCACTGCCTGGCTCATTTATTGTGTTTTAAAAATGTATTTATTTCTATGTTATGTGTATAAGTGTTTTGCCTGCATATATGCAAGTGCCAATACCTGTGTGCCTGGTGCTAATGGAGTTCAGAAGAGGGCACTGGATCTCCTGGGACTGGATTTACTGCCATTTGAGTGTTGGGAACCAAACTTAGGCCTTCTGTAAGAACAGCATGTGCTCTTAACTGCTGAGCCAACTCTGTGTATTTATTATTTCTATGACTAGTTTTGTTGCATAACAAAACACACACATATGCCTGTATTGTGTGTCCACTGTTTGCAAAGCAGAATGCCATGTGCCTTGGACCTCAGAGATACTCAATCAACCCTTCCCACTGTTTTGTGATCTCTTCCTCTGTGTTAACTTTCTCAGAATTTGGTGTAGGATACATTTTGCTAACTATAAGAATTGTGATAGCTCTTGTATTGTGACTTCTCTTGAGGTACTGGAAAGCATTCTATCTTTGAAGTTTTGATGACCCAAGACACAGAAGTTCTTGTGCAGTGATGGGGAAGTAAATCCTCCTGGGATACACAGCCAAATCAAGAACTGTGAGTAGATTAGTGATAACCCAGGTAATATGAAGAGGGAATGGGTTCTGAGAACAGCTACTATCAAGTCTGATCCCTTGCTTTCTGTCAAGAGTATAGTTTCTTTTATTCTCTTGTTGGGAAAGAATGCATGATGCCAGCCTTTGCCTTCATTAACAGGGAGATTCTGAGTTATCTTAGGAGAGGAACCATAAAGACTCCATATGAATATTCTGCAAAGAGCTTAAACTATTTTATAAAGATAGTTGTAGGTTAAGAACAGGAAAAATTATCTCTTTTGGCAGAGATTCCAGCAACTCTGAAATATATAATCAACTTTCCCTCATCAGCTGTGATTATGGCACGATGCACATATATATTAAACATTATGTTATATTTATGCCAAGCTTTTACTTAGGGATAGGATTGGTTGGTTGAAAGATGCTCACTCGTATTCCAGAGGTAACCATAGTGATGACTTTCAGCTTCAGCTCTATTATCTTATCCGTCGCTTTCTAGAATTCAAGAGAGGAGAGGAAGGAAATGATTTTGCTTGTAATTCTATGAAATTGATGAGATCTTGGAAACAGTACCATTTTATCTATAGGACTATTATTGTAGATTCAAGACTTACTAAAAGAATGACCTTTCCATAAAAGTTAAGTAGTAGCTTCCTAAATGAGTTTTGAGGAGGTAGATCATGCTGTCATTGTCATGGGAGCTGTCTTTTCTTTGTTTCTCCAATATTAAAATGGTCAGAACATCTTAGGATCACAATTGTGTTCATGGTATATCTATCTATCGTAGCTATTGAAAATGCAAAGGGAACTGGGGAAACAGCTTGACATGTAATCAAAAAGACTTGACTTAAATCTCAGAACCCATTTGAGAAAGCCATTTATGGGGGCAATCTTGTAATTCCAACATAAAGGAGAGAGAGTCGGGAGGATCTTTGAGGCTCACTGTCTAGACAACCCAACTTGCTCTGTGAGCACCAGGCCAACAGGAGAACCTGTCTCAGAAAAGAAGATGTGTGGTTCCTGAGGAACCTCTGGCCTACATACACACACACACACACACACACACACACACACACACACATACACACACACACACACGTACCCACGTAAATCTTTAAACACACATGAAACCCATATGAAAAATCACTCATACATGTACACACACACACACACACACACACACACACACACACACACTCGAATAACATGTAAGTAAGAACATATTGAAGAAAGGAAACCTGGAGCAGAATCCCTTCATATGTATATATCTATAGGAAAAACTTTCTAGTCAGAGGAAGAACCTTCAAAGGTCCAAGTCAGGGACTTGGTACACAAAGCATTTAGGGCCTAGCTGGCCACAGAAGGATTCTAAAGTTCATCCACAGTGGAACAAGAAACCATTACAAAGGTTTTACATTTTAAAAGTATTCTCTTGCTATCCTCTTCTATGAAGAGTAGAGGCTAATGGGTAAATGCTGGAAGCAGAGATTCCAGTTAGACTATTAAAATGACCCAGGTATGAAATGGTCATGGATGGATTGGTTAGCAGGAAACAAACTCAAAAATGAGTATATTCTGGGCTTATTTTTGTATGTAGTTTAAACATACTTTGTTGAAATAAGATTTATAGTCTACACTTTAAGTGTAGAATAATGTGTTCAGCAAGTTTATAATGTCTGCAGTAAGCATCACAATTCAGTTTTAGAACATTTTCAACATACCAAAAGACCCTTCATTTCCATGTGCACTTAATTCCTGCTCTGCTTCCTGTAACAGACAAACACTCATCTCTATATTTGCCTTTCCTGGGGACTGCATATAGATGACTCTTTTGAGTCTTGCTTTTTCATTAAGCATTGCATCTTCATGATTAATCCAAGTTCTAGCAATGATAATCTACTTTTTTTGTCTAAATGGTATTCAATTGCATGGATAGTTTGAATTTATTTAGTTGTCCAATTGATCAGCACTTGGGTTCTCTTACTCTGTGTCTAGTGTACCCTTTTCATGGCCATCAGTAGAGTTCTCAAAACTTGAATATATTACTTTTAAAATTCTTGCTGAGGCTTAGCATTTGCCCCACTCCAACTTTACTATAAAATTCACCAGTGCTTTCCTATGTTTTGAATAATACTCAGTCTCTCTTGGAACACATGAAACACACACACACACATCATTACATACAAACACTCACACAAAGGAATCATTCAGAGTACTCACAAAGCAACTTAAAAATTAACATTTCCCCTCAGAATTCTTTTTCTGTGACTTTGAACTTGCCTTTCCTCTCTAATATCACATCATAGAAGAGGGATTAAAAGCCACAATAACTAATCTTTTCTGATGTTGCATTCTCTGGCATCTCAGGCAGAGTCAGGCGTTCAGTTCTAATACTGGTCTGGTAGATTGAGGCTGGTTCTTGATCCCATCCATTAATGCAGCACCTGGGCCTGTTGCAAAGCTTCTTCCCCAATGATCTCTGCAACTCTCCAGGGATCCTTTGCAGCACCATGAAAGTCCAATGTGTGTCTTGCTGTAGTCCTCGTTCTGCAGAAGCTCAACTGTTCTGTGGTTGGTAGAAATGATTTGCTTCATGAAGTGTACTTTGACCTGAAGGCTGCTTTCTCCTGCTAGCCCTGTCACCTCATGATATACTCTCATGTTGATGTACTTGGACCTGTGATGTCTTTGAGTATGGAAATAAGAATATGCACTCCTCTTGGATATATTTAATTATGTCCTGAAATGTTCAAGTGAGGCCTACTGGGCTGTATGTTCACATATAGCTTATACTTATAACTTTTCTCATTGCTCTGACCAAATGCCTGACAGAGACAACTAAAAGGAGGAAGGTCTTATTTTGGTTCATGGTTTCAGAAGGCTCAATCATGGGTGCTTGGCTTATGCACTTGGGCAGAGCACCAAAATGGCAGAAGCGTATATCAGGATGATCTTTTTTTTTTTTTTTTTGAGGATGGAAACAGAGTAAATAAATGTAAGTAGAGGACAGGTTGAGATACGGTCCCAAGGAAATTCCCGTAATGGCCCAATTCCTTCCACGAGGTCCCACCTCCTAGCTTCTACCACCTTCTAGTACTATCATAATATTAGGAATCCTTCAAGGGATCCATCCACTGATCTCTCACGCAGCCTCTGGTTGTCTCTAGAAATGTCATCACCAACTCCATTGCCTTCACTAAGATTAAATTAAGGAATTTCTTAATTCAATGAGGTTGACAATCAAGATTAACCATCATTAGCCCCTTTTCTACTACATGTATTACAGGACTGTGGAGTCAAGTCAAGTTCCAAAAGTCAGCTATTACAACAAGTATGAAAGCCGTGACTCCCTTCCTACTCTGAGACCCTCCTGTAGAGTCTCTGGTTGAGTCCTCTGCTTCGGTTTTAGAGTCAGCTCCATGACTCTGCTATCTCTTGCTGCATGCTGACTTCAGTGCCAATCTCACAACCTGCAGAGCAAATGAGTGAAGACAGCTTAGCAGGTTCTGCATGTGTCTCAGTGCGGCGACACTGAGGGACACTGTAAGTTTCCTCTTCTGTCTCTCAGTTTTTCTATTTTAGTCTTCCTTCAAATCTCATGGCATTGCCCCAAATCATTGGGTTCACATGTGTTTGGGGAAGCATGTGAGAATGCCACCTCCACAAAGTGCATTTGCGAGATCCACCACAAGACCAAATGTTATATAAGATCAAATGATCGTATCTGACAGAAGCACACACCTGCAAGCCAATAAAAACACTTATAATACTAGCATAAGATCCTTTACAGGGGATGAATAGAGCCCAGGGATATTTCATATGATTGAACTGGGCTAAATTATTCAGTCTGTTATAAATCACAGATTACTTACACTCTTAGTTCTTATTGACCACATACCTCAGTTGTTTAATATATTCCAAAAAAGTTATAGTGTGTGTGTGTGTGTGTGAGAGAGAGAGAGAGAGAGAGAGAGAGAGAGATGCATACGCCTGGGGTGCACTCACTGGTTTGTGTGCATGTGGAGGTCAGAGGTCAACACTGGGTACCTCCCTTGCTACTCTTTACCTTAGTTTTTCAGCCAGGTTCTCTCACTGAATTTGAGCTGGCCATTTCAGCTAGATTGACTGGCTAACTGAAGCCCTTGTGATCTACTTGTTTCTGCCTCCAGCCACATGCTACTACTAGACTTCTGTGTGTGCTGAAAATTTCAACTCAGGCCTTTATACTTATGTAACAAGCACTTTTATTCATGAGCCATCTTCCCAGCCCAAGAATTTATGTTTTTAAAGTACATTTTCCCCTTATAGATACTTACAGTTTTCTTCCTTTTCCTAAGACATGGGTTAAAATATCATTATAAAAGTAAAGCTAGAAAGCACACAAAAGTCAAAAAAAAAAATAACCTACAATCCTACCTTCTACAGATACCACAGAGTTGCCATTATTTCTGTATTGCCATCCTACTATGGTTTTGGGATTTCTTAAAAATAGAATTAGAATAATATTATAGTAGTGTCCCTTATCCATGGAGAAATGTTCCAAGACAACTAACTAGTAAATGTCCAAACCTCAGATATTTATGAACCCTGTACATAACCATTGGCATCTAGCAACAGCTGAACCAATAATCACGATGGTTACTAAGTGATCAGTGAGTGAGTAGTGTATACAGTGTGAATTCACAGAACAAAAGGGCAATTCATGTCCCAGACAGGATGGAGCAGGAGTTTCATCAAGATACTCAGAATGATATGCAGTTTGAAACTTGCGAACTGTTTATTTTTAGATTTTTTTTTCCATTTAGTATTTTGAAACCATGTTTTCCTGAAGGTAATCAAATATGCAGAAAGAAAAGAGAAACTACTGTAATTCTTTTACTCATTCTAAAAATATTAAATTATAACTACACATTTCCTTAGGATCTTTTTTTTTTTGATTAAAGAATTGCAAAGACAAAAAGCAAGATTATACTGTAATAATGCAGAGCAGCTTCTGCTGCTCACCTTCTCTTTGAAGGAACCCCAGAAGTCTCCTTCAGAGACTGACTTCTGCCTGACCTACAGTCAGAAGAAAAATAAAAGCAATAAAACAAAACTTATAAATTGATGTTTTTTTCAGTTTCTGTCCTTCCTCAATGTAATGGAAGCCCTGAGTAAGTGGCCACTTGCTATGATTAGTAAATTCTTTATGACCCTAGGATGTTGGGAAAAGGAACAAATCATAAATGACACTCAATAAATTGGATTTTAGTGAGATTTCTGTCTCTATCCAGAGATGTCTATAAAGTGATTCATGGCTAACCTGAGCTGTTGTTGTCCAACTCCTGTTTCAAGAGAGTTAAGAAAAGGGGATTTATGGTAACACCATCTACCAATTCTTCTGGTTGATGTTCACAGTGTATTTTTGAGAGCAGGAAGTTCGGCTGCTATTCATCCCACTGGAAGGTCTTTGCCTTCCATGTGTCAGGAACACTTCATGTAAGAAATTAGCTGACTAGCTTTACTTTGGCAAGAGATTTAGTCACAAAAATATAGTGTAATAAGAAACCATTAATGGGAATTTTCCTCAAAAACATATATTCACTTTTGAAAGTTATATATTAATGCCAACAGGTTTATCAATAAAGGCATCCTGCACATTGATTTCTTGAATGCCTATGGTCCTGCTGGCCTTTGATATTTTGCTATTTTAACAACTCTGTACTCATATAGGGAACAGAAATGTCAAATTAAACAGCATAAGTACAATTATACATTTGGTTCAGCAGGAGCTGAGGCAAATGATAAGTTGACAATCTGACAGGTAAACTGGCTGCCTTCCTGAGGTTTACTGCCCTATCCTTCAGCTGAAGCTGGACTGGGTCAACTTTATACCAAATTCACTTTGGTAATAATAAGAAAATCTCCAAACTGATGCTGCTCTTCTTGTAACTCAAAGCTTTCTTTACATTTCTCCTTCCCTGTCAACCCCTAGGCCTCTCACAAGCCAAACTCTGGTAAATCACATGCACACTAAGGCCCTGGAGACCGAGTTACTTGTGTTCTTTCCTCAAGCCTGCAGCACACACAGTTGGTGGATTTCCCGTTATTTGACTCCCTTTCTATCTTTCCGTGTCTCTGTCTCTGTCTCTCTCTCTTTTACACACACACACACACACACACACACACACACACACACACACACAAAGAAGGTACATCTTAGTTCTCTCCAGAAAAGTATGTAAGTGGCAACTATCTCTGTTTTACCATTCTCTACTTAATGGTAATTCTAAGAGCGCCTCAGCAGGATCAGGTAACATTTCTGTAATCAGTTTGGACTCATCTTTCCTGCTGTCATTCCCACCAGGACCGAAGGCTAAAATTTTAAGAGCTGTGAGTCACTAGGAAAGGCACTATGTAGACTTTCGTTCACATGGCATTCCCTGTTCCACTCAAGTCACTATACAATATCCAGGAATGGAGCCCCTGGAACTCTGCTATTTTTGTGCCTCATTAAGTGTCCCAGAATTTCTACGTGGGGCCAAAGGATCCATCCGCATATTGTAACACTTCTCAAAAGAGCAATCTGGAAGCTCCTCTCAATATCCATGGTCTAGTTCATACCTCAGGTCCCCTAGGAGGTCTCTCTTGCAACTCTAAAGGCAGTTTGTCCCTTTTCATTTATGATTATAGCACTCATCTCTCACAGTGGTTATGCAAAGATTTTATTTTTCATTCTACAAATCTCTGTACATTCATATTAGCATGGACTTGCCCACAAATAATCTAGTATTTCAATGTAAAAAACAAACTCACTTGTGTTTTCTCAGAGAACTGTAGAAAGCAATTGTAGACCATAGGAAGAGAAGATGAGCATTGCAAGTTATCAAGATTATTCTAAAACAAATGAAAATATGTCACATGTATACACACACACACACACACACACACACACACACACACAATTTCCATACTATTGTAAGTTCAAAGGCAATGTTGTTGCAGGCATCTTCCATATATTTCTACCAGCATAGAATCCAATGGCTTATCTGATGGACCATACATCTACCCTATGGTGACTTGATTCCAAAATGCAATGAAGACATGAAAGAGAAATTAAAAAACAAACATAACTGCCTACCAAACATCTCTTCTGAAGATATGATTGGGGGAAAATTCCGTGAAAGTGATTATGGTAACTGGGTAAGTGCAAAGTTTAGGTTCCCCCATCATTTCTTTGTTAGTAATCCATGGCAAGCTCAACATGTGTCACTAGAAGTTCATTTCATTTCTACAAATGCACAATGGGCAGATCTGAAGATGAGGAGAACAGTAAGAACCTGTGAGGTTCCATCTGAAGGCCTTAGAATTTCTTATCAGGTGCACATGCTTATTAGATATAGACAGGAGCAGAGAGACTATCATTTTCTTGAGTACTCCCTTGTAAATGAAGTTCTTGATACCCCAGTTGAAAGAAGAAAACAAGATACAGTTAGTTGGACTGAAAGTGAGCTTACTCAAGCCAGTAAGTTCAACTGCAGAGCCGAAAACAAGCCAATGGCTGCTCTGGGGTAGTTAGGGAGCAACAATGTACAGACTATTGGTGCAGTTATCTATTAAGGTCTAATAGTGCAGAGCGATTCACATAGGTCTTGCCTAAGATACACACACACATAGCTGTCTAAACAGAAACCTTCTGAGCACAAAAGCACTATTCATAATTATGGTGTTACAAAAGAAGGCACAAACCTGGGCATGGGCCACCTTTGTCTTTCAGGACCATCAGAGGGATTAGAAAGAATTTAAAGACTAAAATGCAAGGATCCGAGGGACTGCTCCTGTACTGAGAACATTAAACATCAGCTTTGCCTATAGATTCTTTTTCTATTTGCAGTGAGTAAAACAGACTCTCTCCAGAGTCATCCCAAAAACTCATCTGTTCCTCTAGAGTTTACCTTTGTAAGTTCCCTGAACTGGAACCCTGTCCTTCCCACATCTGGAGTAATGTTTACTTGCTCTTTGCCTGGTGGGAAAAGTATTTTGTGACGATGGTAAATTTTCTATAATGAGGAAACAGAATAGGTTGGGTGTATTTGTTTTTCTGTTTATTTGTTTATTTTGTTTTGTTTCTCCCCAGGAGGTTTTGGAATTGTGAGTGATTCTCGACATTGATTTTGTACTTAAATGACTTTCTGTAAGCCATTTTTACTAACATTACACTTAAGCTTTCTGTATAGTACCACTTATACTTATTGTCATTGTAGATAAATAGAAAAATACAAAAGAATATACTAAAAACATGAGATCATCTGGAAACTCAGTACTTAGCAAGAAAATGTATTGCTGAAGATATTGGGTATATAAGAATGCCCAAGATATTGCTGTATTTCTACATGTGTATTTTAGATAGTTAAGATTATGCTGAATATGTGTTTTTCTTCCTTGTATCTAATGTCTTGATGTTTTAATTTTGAAATACTCAATTAATGCACCTCATGCTTGTTTATGAATGGTTTTATATATGTATATATCATTAATTTGATCCATGTGACAGTTTTGTGAAGTAGACACATTCACTAACCCATTTTATAGATGAAGAACCTGGGAAAAGAAAGATTGCATAGGGCCTTGTCTAAGGTTTCATTTCAACAGACATGGTATGAGTCTGAGTAATACTGTAGATCAGGTGCTTAAGCTTTGGTCCATGTTGACTGACTTACAAAATCAGACTCCCTTTGCATTTTTCTGTAGGTCATGAAGGAGTTCATACAAAGAAGGAAGGGCTTATTCACTCACACATATGAGATCACCCAACAGAAACAGTGGCCTTTCATCCTTCTGCCTGTGAACCTCACAAAGTACCACTTTCTGATTATACTCTAATGAACACTTGTGTCCTGGAAATATGAGAATTGATAATACAGGAGGATGTTGAGGATAAGGAAGAAAACTGGGTTCATATAGGTAATGAACTCACAGATTATGAGACAAATTTACTGAGCATCATCCCCCACCACAGTGCACCTAGGTTATAGCACCTGTTGTTGCACATTTAGTTGGTGGCTTATTCCCCCATCTTCATCTCCACCTCTACCCCTTATACCTTAACAATTCATCCCATCTGATTTATACCAAGGAAGTCCAAGTAAGCTCCTGAGTGGTCTGTTTCATGTCAACTGGCACCTTAAGCATGCATGCTGTCTAGAGATCCACTTGGGGGCAGCACCTGCACACTGCCACTGCAGCTGGGGCAACCACTGTGATGCTGGCCTCTTTGCCCCCCATAGCTGCGGATCCCCAGGTTGCCAATGCACATCTCCGTCCATCAGTGTTAAACCAAACTAAGCTTCCTCCTCCAAAGGAAATTTTCTCTACATGGCCTTTTACTTCATCTCTGAGTACTGAGCCACACTGCCTTATTACGGGAATAGCTTCTTTGGACTCTGGGCAATTCTCTCTCATTGTAGGAAGGCTGCACTATAGTCTGGGTTGGAGGCAGGTGTCCTGCTGCCTGCCATCCCATGATCTCAATCCATTTTTCATGCTTGCATAACCTGTTTATGAAAATCAACTCACAAGGAAGGAGGATGCCAGCAAGCCACCAATCCAACACTTCTGACAGATGTATTTATAGACTGAATTCTTAAGTGCCCAAACTGTCCCCCTACCTAGTACTTCAGTGTAACTTTTGAGCATCATTCTTTTTCAACAAATATTAGAGCAGATCTCTAATATTTAAATTACTATATAACAAAGGATGATCTTTTTAAAATTGTGGTGTGTATTACTAGCAAGTTGATCCCAAAAATTGCATTGGTTTATACTTTAGCAATCAGTGACAACTCTTGAATTTGTTCTTGGATTGCTGCATTCTGCACTGCATGCTACCTTACCAATCTATCTAGAAGTCACTGTGTGTGTATACGTGCACACACATGTATTCCTCAATCTGCTTTGCTAACCATACTAGAATGGATCATTCCTCAATCCTTACATACGTATATGTGTATACCTGAGAATCTGAAAGACTGGACCTTCCATAAATATGAGAAAGACAACACACCTGACATATTTTCTCAGTTAACTGTAATTATCAAAATTACAACTGTTGAATGAATGAAAGGCTTTCTTCTAGAAACTGAAGAGGTCTATCACCAAGGAATAGATTTCCCTGTAAGTGATCATAAGTCCGGAGTAATAATAACTCAAACTTATAGTTTGTTTTTCTTTGTTTCTCTTTAGTAGTATAAATCAGGGGTCACTCAGGCCAAGGCTGGTATGAAATCCTTGAAATCCAGTGCTTTTCATTTTCTATTCCCAAAGACATTTTTTAGAAGTTGCATATGAAATCTCAAAGTGCAGTCCTCTTGGTAGGCTCAGTCTCCCAGAAGGTGGAGGAAGGCAGTCTTTATTCCAAGTGATCATTTTTCAACCCAAAATGAGAAAAGTTAAATAAAGAACAGAGAGGAAAAAATAGAAGCATCTATTCTAGAATCATGCAAGTACAAGATGTGATATCTGCTCTTAAATTACTCATGATTTCCTTTTTTCATGGAGTGCCCGTGTTCCCCTTTCATATAGTAAATATGGTGGTGTGGACGATGGGCTATTTTTCCCTTTCTTTTAATTATAGTTTGCTTTCCCTTTGACATAGATTATAGTTTCAAGATTCTTAAAATGCATCTTAGACTTGGCTGTAAGTTCTCACAATCTGCTTTCTTTTCCAGCTGCACCTCTCTGTGTGGCAACCAATTGATCTGAGAATAAATACTCTCATGCGGTCAGGAGTTGTGAGTCCTGGAGTTTGCTTCACAACCTTTCTGTGATAGGAGAATGAAAATGTACCAATATCTCAGGAAGCAAAGAAAGAAATCTAGAGATAAGGAATGGAAGACAAGCAGTCTCCATGAAAAAAAAAAATCTCAGGTATAAAAATCTAACTTTCATCACCCAAATCATAGAAGCTAATGTGGAGAGCTCCCCCACCCCCACCAGGGGGGATTAATGGAAAGACACACATCAGTGGATGTATAGACTCAGGATTTCAACCTCAGGTGCACAATTAGCAAACAATCACTACAATATAGTTTCCCAAGTTACTGTTCAAGTGAATAAAGACTGGCACAGGCTTTATAGATTAGCACCATATGGAAAGGAGGTTTGAACCCCAGGAGTCCTGAGTCCTTGCTCAACTGCCATAGTTACTTGGCAAAGGTCTCTTTGCTGCATGATTAGTCGGGTCAAACTTTTCTATCCATCTTCATCTCCAGCTTTCTCTGCTCTTACCTGAGCTACAAAGACATGCAATGTATCTTCCTTAGAAGCATTTTCTGAATGAAGTACCCTGTGTATAACTGATTCTCAATTTATATGCATCTATTGATTGATAAATTTTACCTACTTTCCTGATTACATGTGCCTTTAGAATTCATATGCCAATTTTCTTCATACAAGGCAAAAGCAGAAAATAATAGATGTTGGTAATGGTATAGAGAAAATGGAAATCTCCCATTGTTGGTAGGAATAGTCTAACTCCCACAGAAAATTGTTTGGCAGTTTCACAAAGAGCACAACATTTGATTACAATAAATCCAGGAAGTGTATTTGAAAAAAAGATTGAAAACAATATTGGAACTGATGCTCCTTTGCTGATGTTCACCATAGTATATTTAAAATAACCTCAAAGTAGAAACAATTCGTGTACCCAGAAACCAGCCAATAGAGAGACAATGAAAACATTATGCCAAGTATAATAATCCAAACAGAATGTAACAGAGTCTATGAGTCCATTTCTATGGAATAGCTAGAATAAGCAAGTTCACAGAAACAGAAAGTAGATTAGAGATGTCTGGGGTTAAAGGGAGGAGGAACTAGTTAGCTTAAATGTAATTAGTTGATAGTTTTGTTCGGGACAGTATTAAGGGAAAAGATCATGACATTGTTTGTATAATATTTTAACATACTTAATGACACTGATTTATACATTAATAGTAGTTATAAATTTGCTATATATATATATATATATATATATATATGCTACCACAAAATTATTTAATTTGATATTTTAAAATATTTATTTACATGTATATGTGGGTATGAGTTATGTGTACTTAAACAAGTGTGCATGCCTGTGAGCACATCCTTGGAAGCCAGAAGAAGCCACTAGATGATCTCCTCTATCACCTTTTGCCTATCTTTGAAGCAAGGTCTCTTAAGAACCTGGGACTCTGATTTTCTCAGCTAGCTTGGAAACCATCAGGAGCCAGGAATCCTCTTGTCTCTGCTTTCACTCCCTTCAAAGCTGAGATTGCAGGTTTGTATGAGGTTCCTGGATTGTTACACTGGCACTGGAATCTGAACTCTGATCCTTATACTTGTGCAGCAAGCACATGTGCTTTTAAGCACAGAGCCATCTCTCTATCCCTCATTGATCTTTAACATGTAAGCAAGATTCCATTGAGTAATTTACAATGAATTGTTCCACTATCTCATTAGTAGACAGCCCCTTGAACAGGACAGAATACTTACCATTCCTTCCATACAGCCCACCCAATCCCTGGTTCAATGCAGATAAGCCTGGTTAGAGAGTTCACACCCTAAGCTATAGAGATAGCCTAAAAGTGCTTACATTCCTTGCTCAACCTTTGAATACTAACCCTTCTAGGGATTCAAGACCCAGAAAACCTACAAGATCAACTGATCTCTACAGGTGCCCCTACTGTCTGCAGCTTTTTAGCTTCTGGTTATGAATGACCACCACATCTCATTTGAGTATCTGAAGATCTAGCCGAACATTGCTCAATGTTTACAAATCCTATAAAAAGAATCCTATAAAAAGATTTAATACCAGAGTTCAAGGTTTCTTACTTAAGAAGATGAAGATGTATAAAAAGAAAATGCTCAAAACAACGGATTTACCTACAGAGGATCTATGACTTCCAAAGCTGGGATATAAAAACCAAGATATCCAGAAAAACAAGGACTTAGAACAGACATCCTGGGAATAATTGGTTAAATTCTATGACATTACAAGTCATTCAAAGTTGATTTTTATTTCATTTAATCTTCTCAATAAGTGGAGAAGAGGAGCTAGAAAGCATTTCCCACATTGTATAGTTCATCTGAGAAGGTTAAGTGCTTGACTAAGGTCATATGGTCAGAGGGTCCAGCTTGAAAATAGAATTCAGGTGTCTGATTGTAAGCCAAAGCTCGTTCCATGATGGTGCATCTGGCTGCTTCTAAGAAGCAGCATCTGATGATGCCCAGTAAATGCCACACAGAACATGACTGTTGCTATTCTAAGTCTCAGGTGGGGGTAGTGGCAACCAGAGGCATGTGTGGGGTTGCCATCCTGGATTTGGAGATCTTTTTTATGCCTATGCCACTCCAACTGGCATAAACAAGGCATAACTGAAGATTAAATGTCCTGAACATTATTAGCCTGTTAGATGTCTTGACATCTACTTCTAGAATCCTGCCCTGTTTACAGCTCTCTTCAAGTTCCTCTGATCAAGTTTCTAATGTGCTCACAGTGCATTGTCTTCCATTTACTGTAATTCCTCGGAGAGAAAATACTTTCATATAATTTGGAAAAAAAAAGAAAATCTTTTCAATCCAGAGTTCTAGTTCCTAAGGGGGCAAAAAAATTCTTTTAGCATCCTATCCTTGCCTTGGGTGACCAGCTTGTCCTAGTTTGCCATGACATTCCAGGCTGAAGGTCCCATGTTCTTTCCTTAATCCAGGGTAAACTGGGCAGCCCTAATTTTCTGTGCCAGGTCCAAGTTCTCCCCATTTGATCCTACTGGAATAGAAAGCCTGATAATGACAAATAGCAGTCCCAGTTCTCAGCAGAGGGTGATGTCATTTCAATTTTAATTAATTAATTGGCTTAATTAATTTGTTTAATTAATTAATTAATTAAATGGTTTACTTATGTTTTAGTGTGTGTGTTGAGTGTGTGTGTGTGTGAGAGAGAGAGTGTGTGTGTGTATGTCACAGCACAAGCATAGAAGTCAGAAGATAACTTGTGGGAGTCAGTTTTCTTCATGTGGGTCTCAGAAATAGAAATCAAGTAGTCCACATGAGCAATCTCACCAGCCTGGAAACAGTATTTTTATGGTACTCCTTGCCTAGGCTCAATGGTATTGATTAGGAGTTCCCTCCTTCTCCTTGGAGGGGGATGAGTCACACACCTGTGGTTTAATCAACATCCTCTGCTCTGTAGAGGAGAGAGGCAGAGGATTTTAGGGCCTGGGCTTCTTGGAGTGAGATTCCAAGTCTCTCTGGAGTGGAAGAAAGCAGCCGAGACTGGCTGGAGATGAGGGAGAGGGTAGTGCCACTTATTTTTGTCAGCATGAAATTGGGACTGGCCTATTACCCCAGGGAAACCGCTTCATATTCCCAGATAGAACGTTCTAGACCAGCCAAGAGAGAAGGGTGGAGAAACTACCTACTGTTGGACCCCAAGAGGGGGCCAAACCGGAACGCCGCACCCCCACAGAGACTCACAGACAGGATATCGATGCAAACAGCAAGAGGATTTTTATTCCAGTATACTGGGACCACTCCTACACGCAGGATAGGGGCGGCCCCGAGGGGCAGAAAGCAAGCCTTTTTATTATTTACAGTTGAAACAGTTGCTAGGGGGCTGTATAGTTGCTAGGCACAGACCAAGTTGGTGCAAGTGATTGGTCCCCAAATTGCTTTTCCCATTTTGATAGGTAGGGGCCAGTTAACCTTTAGACTGATTGGTGTTAGCATACAGCAAGGTCACGGGCTCCTAAAAAGAATACATGCTCAAGGTTCCGGGCAACTGGGTGGTGGGCATTCTTTAGCCCAAGGCCATGGCCCATCTAAGAGGGGGAAGGGGAGCTTTCTAGCCCAAGGTCGTCTCCTTTGTCTAAGAAAAGGTTTTTTCTTTAACTCTGGGAGCTCTCCAGGGTCACGGTGCACCTGGCTTGGGCCTTTTGGCTTGTAGTTATCTGAAACAGGGAGGTCTTTGAAAGTACCCAGTAACTTTCTTGAAACTGGCTTAGCTTTTTGTTAGGAAGCTAAGGAAGCTAAGGAAGCTGAAACTTAGCTGAAACCAAGGCCTGGTGTTAGTAGTGGTCTCAAGCCCCACATTTTAGTGGTCCTGAGCTCCACACTACAAGGTCAGTCAGTAAGCTAAGTGAAGTAATTAAGATCCAGCACAAACCAGTATGTCCTTCATTTTTCTTAGCAAACTAGGTTTGCCGCCCTTGGCTGTCTTGTTGCAGGAGGTTAGAGGAAGCTCTGCACCAACAGAGGTCAAAGCACAGACTGCCATGCCAAGTGTGACTGTTTTCTTAGGAAGAAGAGTTTGCTGACCATGGTGAGATGTTTTCCATCCTGTCATCGGGTATTTCCTGCTTTGGCTTCGCCATTTCAGGACACACCATCTAGCTCCTTGAGGGGGGAGCGGGGGGAAGGGGGGAGTGTTGGGGGCGGGGAGAGAAGTGGGGGATCTGGTCGCCTTTCAGCTTTCACTGTCTTGCAGGCGGTTTCACCCTATCCTAGGCTTATGTAAACTGCGGGCGGTGGCGCAGAGGCTGCGCAGAGAGGCTGCGCAGAGCTGCGGGGGCGGTGGCAAAGTTCGGCGCTCTCAGCACTGAGCTGCAGATGCTGCAGTGCAGAAGCTTGGGAGGCCGCATCGGGCACCCACCAGGAGAGATGGAACCCAGAGCCCCAATCCCTCAATGCTCAGGCACCGGGATAGCTGGGGAAACTGCCTCGTTGGGGTTTGCTTGTGATAAGGTCGGGTGTACAGTGTGGGAGATGGTTGAGGACACTCTGAGTACGGTCTGCAGGAGGAACTGGGCTAGGTCCTTTAGGGCACGCTGCTGCCCTCTAGGACTTACAGCATGATGACATCAAATAGGACAAGGCCAGGATAATAAAGCCATAGCTGAGCATGGTACCAGAGCAAATAGGGGAAAATGCAAAGAGGTGTGTTTGTGCTTTTCTGTAAATTCTCACACTTACCACCTCCTTCCCTGCAGCTGTGTTTCTGTTTTAGAGGAACAAGGTGTAGATTATTTCTAATCTGCCCTTTGCAAACCCGATGGGGTTTTCAGCAAGGCAAAGACTATTTGTACACCTCAGCGTTTATCCAAATCGGTATAGCTACTCTCTTTTTAATATGGCAGGGAAAGCTTTCCTTTAAAATCACAGCCTTGGCAACAGAAATTCGCAAGACCCTGGTTTGCTTGGTAATGGGCAAGTGGCTTGACTTACTACCCACTACCTCATCCGTGAAATGATCTTTTACTTTTTCTGGCACTTTCTTCTAAGAAAATGGAACTGAAGTTGCTATAGTGGATAACTGTTGATGCGGTATAATAGCTGCCAATATTAAGTGGAAAGTTTGTACTAAAACACAATTTTTAACAAGGTGAAATCATGACTCACATACAAATGTAACATAACTACATGACATTTTACATAACTCACTAAATAATTAGGAAATGAGTAGGATGCCAAATGAATGCAAAGCAGAATTATGAGTAAAACACACACACACACACACACACACACACACACACACACAGTCCCATAGTGGAATAAAATGCAACATTTGATATTGCTTTTTTATTGTCACAAGATGAAATCAAATCTGTACCAGACAAATTATGCATTTTATAGACAAAAGCCATTTACATTACCTTTAAATCTTAAATCTTAACTTCAGAGTTGTAAAATTAATAGGTAAATTACAGCAATCAGAGTGAATAGCCTATAGAATCAGTCCCAGAAAAGCTTCTTGGTCAGTGCCCACTCTGTCGTTGAACAGGCCTTCCTAGTTAAAGATGAGCCGGAAGACAATATAGCTTTGGACTTGGAGATAGAGGGATTTTCATAGTGAAAAGACCATTGATTGTATGACCTGCGAAGACTTTGTATTTGTGTTGCCACCATATGAAGCATTTTGGATGTCTAGGAGCAAGACCACCATCCTTAAGATGTGGGTCATTGTAGAAATCCTTGAAGTAATGGTTGGTACTGGAAGTTGGGTTCTGCTGTAGAGAGATACTGTTGTCTATTCAATACTCTGTCATCATTGCAACCTCCAGAGAGGTAATGCCACCTATATTGGGGGGATCCAAGGTAAGGGGAGATTTAGGCCTCAGCTAGATGAATCAGTGCTAAGCTAGTGGGTCAAAAATAACATTGCTTTCTCTTCTGAGAGTCCCTGAACCATACAGATACAGTTTCCATCTCCTCAGTACTTATACTAATGAATTCAGTCTCTGTCATGAAATGGCATAAAAATGTTGTGACTTTGAACACTACTTTGACAATAATTATGGCTACAAGAGATGATGAGAATTAGACCAATTAAGACCTTTGGGAAAATTTTCTCCAGGAATTTTAGGAATATCTTTAAAAACCAAACTGCACTGTCACTTAGAATGATTGATGGGCATGATGACATTCAATCAATCATTGCACCAAACTCTTGCTTTCCTTATTTTGAAATAAGACCAGTCAGTTTCTCAAAGTCATCACTGGGAAGACTGAAGGTGAGGAGGAATGGCAGACACCAGGATTCCTGTGTTGCAACACTGGGTAGTGTGATAGCTGGAGAAGACCAGAGAGAAGTAAAGAAGAACACAGTGAGATAAATCAAATATGATTTATGCATGGACAGGCAAGGAGATCTCTTTTCCTTGTTTAGGTCACATAATTAAACCTAATTAATGGAAACTGATCATAGAGGGAGTTCAGAACCTATTTTTGGTTGTCATTATCCAAAGGCAGCAATCAAAATGTAGATGAGCTATCTCTGTCTTATCCCAGGAGAGAAGCAAGCTTCTTGCTAATGAAGGGAAAATGGCAAATGGATGCTTATCATGGCTTTCCTATCCTTGGTGGCTTATTCGGGTGGCAGTACAGGTATAGAGTGTTGGCAGTCATTTTATGTTCTGAAATAGTGCCACCCAGTATGACTGCTTTCTTCCAAGAGAGTCTAAGTGCTGCCCTAATGCTGTCTTCTCACACCACTTGGAGGGAGGCAGGGGGCCAAGGGCTCTTCTTTCTCTCTCCTTTGGCCCAAACCTGAACAAAGATGAAGAGCTAAGTGGCTTCCCCAGAGTATGCCCAACCATGGAGGATCTTTAACCAGAAAGGGCACTTCAGGGCATACAGTTTGGCAGCGTGAGTGATCCATTCTCATTTTGACCTTCAGCCTCAATAATTAGAGCCTTTTTGTCTAACTAAACAAGAAAGATCTGGGGCAGTGTGGGACAAAATTAGAAATAAGCCACCAGGAGATCCGAAGTCACCCCAAAGAGGACAGCATTGAACTGTAGCCCAGTGGAGAAGACTAGCCTGATGGAGGCAGACAGAGGTATCCTAAGCTGTGTGCTTGCTTGCTTATTTTTAAAACAGAAAAACAACTCCCAACAAACACTCCAAAGAACAAATCATCCCTTTCCCCAGCAGGGACAATAAATGAACCTGCACCTACAACAGCTCCATCCAGTCTGCCCAGGAGAATTTCCCTCACTAGCATGTGCACAGTCTATATTTAGTGCCTAAAAGTCAGAGTTCAGAATCCAATTCATCAAGCCATCAATCATCCCTCCGTGCCATTCACATATGTAGAAAAATCCTCCAAGAGATGGCTTTACTCTCCAGCTGGGGTGGAGGTTAGGATGGGGTAGGGGTGGGGGATAGAAGCCATTCTAAGAATGAAGAATTGATCCCACAGGCCAGAGGGGGTTTCCTTCTGTCCCTGGCATGCAGTGAGTCTCTGAGAGTGCCAGACCCAGAGCCAAGAGCCAGAGCATGGGTATGGTTCCAGAGGGCAAAGGGAGGATGTAGGGCAGGTGGAAGGGCTCAGAAATGGACAGCAGATCCTACTATGCTCATTTGGTCCCTGTCAAAGTTGTAGAAAGCTGGTCATGGCTCATTAAATCTCCTACTTAGATGTCACTTTTTGATGGGAGATTTTCATGAGATCCCTCAAAAATAATGAAGAGCCATCCCATTGTAGCAAATTTCTCTCCACGACACAGTTCCCTGTCAGACATCAGTGTGGAAACAAATGACCTAGTATGTAATGAAAAGGCAGGTTTTCACTTGGTGTCTCTGTTCTGGTCCTGCTTTTCTAAGGTGCTCATAGAAGAGTCTCATGCCACAGACTGACTCAGAGGCTCTGCTGCAATCACCTGGCTATGTGCTCCCTTTTGTCTTAGATTATAAGGGCTCAAATCTAGGTCTTTTGGATGAAAAATGGAGAAAAGGAACTTGATGGCTTTTCCAGAGCCTGGTCTGAGTAAAGTCACCTTGGGGTCTTCCAGAGAGGCCTAAAGGAGCTCTGACTTGAATCAGTGTCTGTGGTATAGGTGAGTGGCAAACCCCAGTTGTTTACAAAGAGACCAGGATGGTATAAAAGAAGCCAGATGGGTGCTTTGAGGAAGAATTAATACCAGGATTCCTTCATTGGTGACAGCATTCCTGAATAGGCGTTGAGTGTTGCCAAGTCCCTCCACTACTGCTGTCAGAACTGCTGGCCAGTGCAATTGCACTTCTGAAGGGAACTGTCTGGGCACAAGGCAAGAAGATGTGGGTTCCTAGGTTTCAGTTCAGGTCCTGAACTGCTCACATTCCCCTACCTGGTCATCTCCTTTTCCTCAGAATAAACACTGCTGCAGAGACTCCATACCTGGAAGTGAGGTGAATGAAGGGGCCCACATTTTCCTACACCTTTGGAGTAGTCTACCAAAAGAGTCAATATAATAACACACTGGTAATACAGCAGGACAAAATGAAACCCACTATTCAACTGAGGAGGAAGTGACTGCCACTGAGAGGAGCCATGGGGAAGATAGTTATCTTTGAATATTCAAATCACCAGAGGCAAGGGCTTACTTTGGGTTAGCTTTTCCAAGAACATGAAAGAGTGAGGGATTTCTGAGAGTAACAGATAGAATGCTGGGATTTCTCCACCTTTGCTGTTCTAAGCATCCAGCTCACAACTGCCTGTAACTCCAGCTGTAGGAAATCTTATGCCAGGTCTTGGTCTTGGTCTCAGATCTTATGACCTCTTTGGGTACTTGCAAATACGTGCATGCATGTGCATGCGCGCGCCACGCACACACACTTAAAAATAAAATAAAATCTTGGGGCTGGAGAGATGGCCCAGCAGTTAAGTGTACTGGCTGCTCTTCCAGAGGACCTGGTTTGATTCCCAGTACCCACATGGAGGTTCACAACCATTTTTAATTCCAGTTATAGGTGATCTGACACCATCTTCCAGACTCTTTGAGTACCAGGCATATACAGCAGACATACACACAGGCAAAATAAATATAATAAAATAAATGTTTTTTTCAGGAACACATAATTTTTAAGTTTACTTTAAAAATATAAATATCTCCCGGTATTGAACAGATAAAGAAAACAGCACATTGACTGTATATGTGTAGTTGTTATATTTTTATTTTCTGAGTAATACTGATTAAAAAATATTTACATGCCTACTTTTATAGCTACAGTTTAGCACTCTTTCGCTCCAGAAAAGTTATGACCTGTGAATATAGTTCCTAAGCATCATTCAGATGACAGATTTTGAGTGTGTGTAGCCTGGTAATTTTGTTATGAAGTTTCTAGTGCCCTCTGAATGCCAAAACAAATTACCTTGTTTCTTATCATTAAAGGTTAGTAAATGTTGTACTTTCATGATGATTATTAATAAAATGTGTATATATTTGCTTCTTTTTAAAGAAGAAATTTAAAAAACTGTCAGGCTGCATTATTCAAACAAAGACAATGTATCTTGACATAGATGTGAAGAAGAACCTCACTCTGTTCTTTTGCATCAGAGCAGGACATCAATGTGTCCAGTGCACTTCCCTTTTGGATATCCAATTCAACATGTGGCCATATCCTTCCACTCCAATTCTTTAGACCTCAGCCCTGTCTCTTCTAAAAATGTATTTAACTGTTGCCCATTATAAAATATGAACTGTGGAATTAAGAGGAAGCCTGTGCCCGCTATGGAGTCAACACCCTCCCCAAAAAGTACATATCAGATTCTAAATTCTTTTTTGAAGAATTAGGAATTAGTCAAGGAAGGATGAATGAATTCAGTAAAGAAGATATGATTTGCTCGTGCATTAATTGTGCTATGCAGTGCTTGAATAAGTTTCAAGATAAAATAGAGATGGGATAAAGTATAGCAACATGAGATCAAATCAGACATAGTCATACCAATCAGGCTCTTTCTTGTGGGTTAATCTCTTTTGGAAGTTTGAAGTTTATCTTAAAGGCTGTAGGAACCTGTCAAAGGATTGAAGTCAGAATAGTAGAAGCAGTGTAGAAGAAAGAGGGTTACACAAGAAGCTGAACCCTGGGGAAGGACGGGTGTGATCCTGTAGGGGAAGTGCTCTCAGACCCCTTAAGGCTGGGGTGTAATCAAGAGAAATAAAGGAAGAAGAATCTACAGATCTTGAAGCAGCTCTTCACTACTAGGTGGCTCATCAAGGAAGACATGGGCCCTCAAGGGCCAGTGGATCCATTTTATTGAGTTGAACAGAGTCACATTTATAATGTTATACTGAAAATTAAGGAACAAAATAATTAATATTTTCAGTTGTGAAACAGGTACTGAATCATTGCCCAAGTCCTAAAGAAACTAGAAAACAGTTGGATTCAGATGAGCATTCTGAAGGCTTGGTACATAAGGCTAAATTGTGGAGCTTTTCACTATTATATGAAGGTTTTGGTATCTGAAAGATAGGGTTGGGATTATACAATCTGCCAAGACTGTGTTATGAGTATTTGGAACATGTACTTGTATGATGTACCTGATGAAGAACATCTTGCAGAAAACCTCCACCTGCTTTATAGTTCCTTATGCTCTTCACCATTTGGATTGCCATTGGATTGTCCTCTCAGAGGCATATTATTATCACTATTATATGAATTTACATGTATTCTTAATCATACATTATTTGACCTATGCATATAATCAGTCCATTCCCATAAATAACCATCGCAAAGATTCTAATGTCTTTCCTGTTGCTTTGAAGGCAAGAGACTGACCTCCTTTCCTCCACCCTTGTTCATTTATCATCTGTTTACTAATCAGTAGTCAGAGTCTGAGATGTCAGTAGGTTTTGTCATTTCTCTTCTCTAAAACCTACATGTTATTCTGAAAGCTGTGAGTGTGTGCAAGCAAGAGACCAGCAAGGATGCTATTAAAATAGTATTGATAAGATCATGGCAGCTCAGACTGAGGTGTAGTGACAGAGTTGATGAGAAGTAATCAGATTTGTGGGATGTTTTGAAGATATAGTTGATTGGAACTTGCAAGTGGAAGAGAGAATGTGAGAGGGGAGACAAAGGTGGTGGCAACATCTGCATAAATGGGAGAAAGCAGTACATGCCATTGCTTCATGTCAGGCCATCACAGAGAAAACAAAAACAAACAAAAAAATGAAGATTATGCTGCTGACCTATCACAAATGGCAAGAACATTGGATTTTACTCTGTGTGACAGCGATGAATGAATGAATGATTTTGAGCAGAGGAATGGCATGACTTGACTTACATTTTAGAAAATCATTCTGAACGCTGACCAGCAAGTGGACTGTGAACTAATGATATGACCAGTAAATGAACTGTAGTGGACATTAGGAGTGGAGTAGTAAGGTATGGTCATGTTCTGAATATTGACATCTATTGCTATGGAGAAAAAGAGGAGATGAGGAGCCAGAGATTAATTCCAAGGTTTTAACTTGAGCAGCTGGAAGCATCGAACTACAATTCACAGGAACTGAAGTGTCTACAGGACAAGCAAGTTTGAGGACCACAAATTAAGAATTTCTCATTTTTTTTGGTATGACAAATTTGAAATACCTTTTGCAAATTTAGGCATAGAGATCCATTAGCAGTTATATTTTCAAGATGATGTTTAGAGGAGTTAGTAGAATTAAGCTATAGTGCAGAACACTATTGGAACAGATGCAGTATTTAAATCATGAAGGGAGTTAGTGCAAATACTGAAGACCTAGAGACCAAGTCCTAGCCTCATGCACTTTAAGATGACGATCATGTAAGTAGCAACCAATAAAGCCTGGGAAGGACCAGCCGGTAAAGTAGGTAGAGGATAAAGAATGATGGTCCAGAAAACAAACCAAAAACTTCAGGAATAAAATAATGATAAAAATCAAATGATGCTATTAGATCAAGTAAAGCAGCATCTGAGAGTTGTTTCCATAATGTGTGTATGTGGAGGTGCAGGGAAAGGGAGTGGGTTTGAGGAAGATGGCACTGACGATTTGATCTTAACAAGAACAGTTTTGAGGTGCACTGGGATCAAAAGTCTGAGCAGTGAGCTCAAAAGACAAAGGAAAGAGAAGATACTGAACAGATACAAGTTCTGATGATTGTTATTTGGGGAACAGAGAAATAGGGCAGCAGCTAGAGGTAGAAATGAACTTAAGACAAGGAGTTTAAACTATGATGAATTGTATGTTTGTTCATAGGAAAGAGATGAACAATTGGACAGAATAAAGTCCTTGAGAAGGTACCAGTAGATAGATGGTACAACATAAATATAGGCTGGCTTCAGCTATAAGCATAGAGGTTCCTGCACTGGAGCAGGAGGATCACACTGCTCATTTAGAAGGAGTCCTGAGTACATTGGTAAGTGGGAGCATGTGGAAGCTTCTTTTCTGGTTGTTTCTATGTTCTATAGGAAACCAGAAGCTGTGTGAGCAGCTGAACATGAGATAAAGCATTGTAGAAGGCTTGAAGCACAAGATGCAGTCAGAGGGTCAGAGAAAGGGAGGTTGAGTGAGCTGACATTAGATGGAAGAACAGTAAGCAGGTGCAGGCGCTCATCCACAGTAATTGTGGCTAGCCTGCTTGTGTGTTCTCTTTCTTTTCTTATTTTTATTTATTTTGCTGTACACAAAACTCTTGAGGCTCCTGGCTGTTTACTCTGATTTAGTCCTGAGTGAGAGCTGGAGGTCAAAGGTAGACAGGATTTTCTTCAGAATGTCTGTTCTTCCTGCCAGTCAGCATACATGTGGAAGGCTAACCTTTGTACTGACATTTTAAGCTCATGCACTAGTTCTGTGGCTTTTTCAGGTTAATCTCCATGATTGTAAGTCTCCTGACAATGGCTGATAAAATTGGAGATGACATACCACACCTACTACATATTTGCTGACTAGCAACATCATTAAGCACTGTAAAAATAATACACAATAACAATTAACCAACCTAAAACAGGATACTTTCAGTTAAAATGTTCCAGTCACATCAAGTTTTAAGCATAGGTTTCCTAGAACTCTTCTTTGCCTGCATCACAATCTCATGAATTGATAAAGTTGGCTTCCTTTCGTTCTAAGTCTGCTTGCTGTATCTCAAACCTCTGTATAGAAAGTTCTTGAAATCATCCTTAGGAGCAGAGATGAGACCTGGAAGGATGACATTATCTACTTGTTTCTACTGTGGAGAAAATTGATCAAGGGCACATGTCCTCCAGACAGTGGGTTAGTGATGTCATCTGCCTTCACAAAGAATAACTTATTAATATCTCGGTGACTCACACTGTGTGACTCTCCAGGCATTTGCTGGAGGGTAAGTATAGGAACAGATGAATAAGAATACACAGAAGGGTGGACAGAGATAGAGGCAGAAGCATTTTAAATGGGGCAGTGACTCTCTTAGCTTTGAGAGAAAAGAAATGTGGTGGTCACAGGCGGGCTATGCTGAAGGTAGGAGAGAGGAGAATTGATTGAGAGTTAGAAAGGATCAAGAAAAAGTAAAGAGATCAATTTAGAAAAGAGGGTGGGGTGGGAGGAGACATTAAATGAGAAAGATAAAAGTGACCAGGGAAGGGAGTGTCATTTCTTAGGATTGAGACCCAAGTTATGAGAATTATCTCATAAGTTGAATTTGCCAAGTATATCTTGAGGTCAGAGTGGTCCCAGAAGGAAGATGTTTAGGAATATCTAACTTACGGATGAGATGCTTTGTGAATCTGATGAAATCTATGATGAAGAAGGATAAGTTTAAATTCTAGTTGTTCTGCATAGATTCGCTAAAACTGATCTGTGGACCCTGCCTTAGGAGGTCTTGCTTTGTGCAGGCATACGTATTCATCTGAGATAGCAATGGGCAGATGAACAACACCCAGGAAAAGAGATTGACTATTCCAGACACCATCTTCATAAATGTCCCAGAATAAATACTGCCATTTTAATTCACTTTTAGGCAACCTCAGAGATTTATCACTCTATAGTAACTGGAGAACAGGGATACAGGTGGGCTGATTTTTAGAATCTTTTCTTCTAGAAGAAAACAGATTAAACTGGGGAGCTATTGGCTCAAAATAAAAATTTGTGTCCACCAGACTGTTTCATCATTTTGCATTATACAAAATTAATATGAATATCTTAGAAGCAGTCATTTCTCTTAAAAACTAAAGCAAAAAAATTCCTTAATATTGGAGTTTCTTACATTGGAAAGAATGTACTGAGCATCTGCCGAGAGGCATTCTGTTGAGATTCACTTCTTCCTGAATTCCCTAGCTATTAAGAAACATGGTGCCCACTGCTTGAAATGTCAGCAGTACTGGCTGCGCATCTATTTTGTCAATTAAAATTTGTACTCTGACCCATTGTACGGGGATCCATCTGGCTTAGTAATGCATTTGTTGTTCATCATGTTGCTGATGAGACAATGCATGACAAGCATGAGAGTCTTAAAAACTTCTGTAGATAGGTTTCATCTTTACAAATAAAAATAAATGGTCTGAGGGAGACTACAGAGGCTGCAGTTGTGCTAAGCATCTCACTGTGATAGCTCACCTGTTGTGCCTTATGAATTCGTGTTCCATCTGAATATCATATCATTTTACTTAAAGAAAGAGCTTTTGATGGTTAATGGTCATATATTTTCCCAATTGAGATCTTACTCTAAATAGTGCATTGGCAATGTGATCAGTCAAATCTTGGTTAATGAATAGACATAGCCAGAGATTTAATTTTATCACTCCTCTTTCCAAGATTGGGATCTATCTTTTCTATTGTTCTATGTTTTGAAACTTCTTCAAGACAAATTTTATATTTTGCAACCCTTTCTGACATTCTCCATGACTTAGGAGTTTTTATAGCTCTTATGAATAAGGTTTTTAAACCCCCTTTCCTTACACTTGTCCAAATGTTCTTTCTAATTGTTGGCTCTTATGAGCTATGTATTAGCACCCACTTGGGATGTGGAAGGGGCAGATGGATGCTCAGAACTCAGGGGAGAGGACCAGGTTGACATCCCAGAGAGACATGTTGGCAAGGTTGGGGAGGCACTGCTACCCTTCAGTCCTTGGGAGGGCCTTCCCCATTTGCCATCAGAGATGCCATTCTACGTACTGGTCTATACACCTTTATGGATGGGACCAGACTTCTTTCTTTATTCTGGCTTTTCCCTTCATTCAAATTTCTTCCTCTATTCCAGCTCTTTTCCTTCTACCAAATGTTTTTTGGCTTCTCTCTATACAAACTTTATCTCTACTGTATTTCCCCCTATAAAAATAGTCCCCTCTCTCTCTTTCTCTCTCTCTCCCTCTCCCCCCCTCTCTCTCACACACACACATACATAAATACTGTCACATGTCTTGTTGATGGCTGCAACTTCTTTATTCAAACATTCCCTCTCTCTCTCCCTCTCCCTCTCCCCCTCCCCCTCCTCCCCTCTCTCTCTCTTTCTCTCTCTCTCTCCTCATATACCTTTAGAGCAAAGCCCTTAAGGGGTTACCATGAAAATACCCACACATGAATAAACATCTCTCATGTGTTCTGTTCCCACAATTACAACATTGTAACAACATTGTGCAACATTGTACAATTCCCATTGTACAACAAGGCAATGAATTTTCTATTGCAGATTTTCTATTAACAGAGTTTATGGAAAAACAAGTATTTTTCTTGGCAGGCTGAAGTTTATGGTAACCAAGTAACAATCAATCATTCTATTATTCTGTTTAATACAATTATTTAATCAAATGATCACAAGTAAGAGAATTTTTACTTTTGCTTTATCATATAAAGAAGAAAATCTATCTGTGCCACTATCTTTATGTTCTTGAGGTACACACTGAAACCCATCAGCAATTCCATAATTGTAAAATCAGGAAAATAAAATTTGATTGTGGTCAAGAAGTTCAAACTTAACAGTGACCACTGAAACTCATTTGTTGTCTATTAATCATAGACCTGTCTCTTATAGGTGAAACTCATGAGCCCTAGTAATCAAGCTTCCTTTGTTTTGGCTTCCTGATCCTAGCAAGTCCTCAGTTACTTTTCCTTAGGTAACTTGCTCCATAGCAGCTGGCAAAACATCCTGACCTAGTCTCTCTGACTATGCATGTTTCTTAGTTTCTCCCAGAAGTTTCAATTGAATCTGAGTGGTACTGCTTGGGGAAAATCACTATACTATATTTGCATTGCCCAGTGAGGAGGGACAGTGCTGAGTGAGCGGTTAGAGATCCCCATAGAATTCTCATACCACCAGAGATATAAAATAACTATGATAGTAATTAGCGTGAAAGAGTCCAACAGCAGAAGCAGAAGAAGAAGGGGCCATTTGGGAGACAATTCCCCAGAGCACTTGCTGTTCCAAGGTAAACCCATTGTCACTTTGCTAAATGGTGAGCTATACTCCTCAGGCCCCAGTGTCATTTGCTGTACCTCTGGTATGGCCATGGGCACTCATCCATGTTATGCCTTTGCTACCTTTTCATGTGCCATCATATGTTGCTCTAATGCCACCCAACTTCAGAGTCACAGCCTGTGCCCCAAGTTCAGTCACCTATTTTTAGTGAGCCAATTAATAGAGCTGTATTAATAATGGGTAAAAGGAGATTTATTTCATATGGTCAAATTGAGAATAGGGACAAGGAGATCCTGGGAACTCCTCCCCTAAGTCTGTCTTCAGTCTCTGAAATGAGATTAAAGTTTAAACAGAGGGCTATCTAAGCAGTCTCAGTCAAGGGGTGGTCCTGTCCCCTACTGACCTAGTCTTGTCTGGGCTTTGGTTTTATCCTTTAAGGAGGTCTGACAGGTTTTTAGAACTGTGTGAAATATCTTTCAGGACAACAAATTTTCCCTCTGGCTGGGAACTTTTCCTTTTCCCAGCGTGAGATTCCTGGGGAAAATTCCCATTTCTTTGGGGTTCACTGTATCAATATACTGATAGTGAGATTGAGAGCCAAAGGTGTCTCTTTAGAAATCTTTCTTTCTGCCAGGCCATAATACAAATCATTTGTTTACTATCTTTCTTGCCCTTCTGAAATTTCCTTAAGGCCAGGATTATATCTACATCCCCAACACCTAATGTAACATCTCTGATAGGTATTGAATGGATATTTGATAAGTAAGTGAAAACATTCCTTTGCCCCATAGAGACAATTAAAATCAGCTGTTCCTGACATCTCAGGAACCCAAGAATGGGTTTTGGTAAGAACAAGAGGGTGCTTGCCCATGAGCTGCTATCATGAATGGTAGTTGGCTACTCAGATAATAGAGGTCCATGGGCCCTCTATTACTCAAAATCTAGCACCAATCATAATATTTCAACTGTATCACATGATATACATAATGTAATTACGATGATAAAAGTTATTTAGAGCTCTGGGCAACTTATGGTGATGCTTTCATTCAAGATATTTTTTTTCTTAATGAGTAGTCCATCTATTGTTGGTCTTATTCTTGGTGCTTCATTTTGATTTAGCTACATCATCACTCTTTGACTTAATGCCTTTATCCCTAATCTGTATAAGTGCCAGGTCAATGAGTCAAATGTGGGAGACATCATGAAAATGCAGAAAGACACCATAGCAAACCCCACTAGACTAAATAGTTGTTTGTCCAAATGAAACCTGAGCAGAACCATTGAGGAAGAGGAAATGAAAGAAAGCAAGCCACTGGGGGATATTTGCTAAAAGTAGATCCACATGTCCTCTAATTGCCATAGGAAAACAGCAAAGATGGTCTATGTGAGTGTTGGAGAGGTACATTTTTTTAAAGGCAGATGGGGAGGATCCATTAGCATTTTAGTAGTTGTAAGGTTTGAATGTTTCATAGCTTATGGTCACTGAGTGCATTTAGCTTCTTAGATAAACAATCTGTACTTTCTAGTGAGTCTGGAAAAATGAGGCAAGATGGAAATCTATCCTTATTTTGTAAAAGGCCCACTTATGTTTATTGAGAAGCATCAATTCTCTCAGATCAGTTGAGGGATCACTTGATCCCTCCACATTTCAGGTGTCCACCAGGGAGGTGGCCTCCTTGCTCTGAGTGTTTCCTAGGCCAGCTCTTCAGTACTTCCTGATACACAGTACATGCATTGGTTATTCTTTAAACCATTAGTAGAGAGTGTGTATATATGTGTATGTGTGCATGGGCTGTAGATGGTTAGAGTTCCTCTGTTCCTTTCTGCAACTAGAAGCATGAGGGATAGGAAGCAGCTGCTTCTAAACTTGACAGGGAAGTATTAAGTTCTATGCCATTTGTCTGTCCACAATAACCTAAGGCAGTTTCTGTCTGGATTAACTACAAAAGGTCAAGCTATTTGTTTTTGTTTTCTAAGTAGAGACGGGTTATATACCAGCTTCCTACATAGCATTGTTTGACAGAGGTGTGTTCTGTTTTCCCGGCTTTCAGATGGAAGATCAAAAATGTCACCAGCAAGTACCAACACTCCTTCCCACTCATATAGGAGCCTGGGTTTTGAGCTGTTCAAGTAAAAGATTGTGATTGAATGTTGAGGGTTAATGACCACTTATAGAAGAATTGTTTGGAGGAAAAGATGATTAGACTGAATTAGGATGCACCAAAGTGGGGCTACTTGTCATACAAATATTTAAAATATCATGATGAAAAAGGGCAAGGATAAAGTTATTTTATATAGTCCAAAAAAACCAAAAAAAACCAGAACTATAGAAGTTGCAAGAGGTAGATGTTGGTATACTCTTATAGATCTTTCTATTGGAAGAATTCCCTAGGAGCCAATGGGTTTCATGAAGTACCAGACTCCTATTCCCAGCTGTGCTTAAGTACACACAGGACTAACGCCCACAGGTTGGTGATGATAGAACTCCTATTCCACCAGGAGCACAGCCTGAAAGATTCTGAATGCTCTTTATTTGCTGACTTTCGTTACATTTTCCTTTGGGTGCATTTTGGGGGAAAATGGCATCTTTTCATCTTGTAGCATTAAGCAGAGATGCAGGGGGATTTTTCTGTTTGTACTGAGTGCCAATAATTGACACTGCCTTGTGAACTCAGACTCCTGCAACCCAGAGACTCTGTGAGAACATCTTTCTGGGTCCATTTTCAATGTTGAAAAGTCCATTTTCTGTACCACTGTGCATTCTCCTAGCATGTTTTCTCCCAGGGCACTGCACTTTTCAGTTATTTCTGACAGTAGCCCAGGGTTAGTTTTTTGGTGCTTGTTTGTTTTGATGCAGCATGCCATCATTTTGTGAGATGGCCCTTCCCTGTTTCTCTCAGCTACCCTGCTCTGTCAGAGAGAGCAGATAGGAGAATGTGTTGAACTAGAATTTTACAAATGGGAGTCAAGGGAGCAGGGCAACATAGAGATAAAATTTCCTATTTTTGTAGTCTTTTGGGATTTCAACATGTGATCTTTTGTGGGGGAATTGGAGACTATTATTAGCCATGTCCTGGGTTCTCTCTGTGCTGGATATGAGCTGAAGCATGGCACCTGCCCTGCAGAACTCTGCATTCTTCCTGGAAGATTGAGTGCAAGCAGAGTTGTGGTGGCAACTTGCATGCCAGGAATCTGGATTTGCCTCTTTTCAAACACTACCTTTTCTCTTCTGTGATTCAGGCAAGTCTGTGTAGTTTATTAACATTTAGTAGTGGAAGCTATGTTTCCTTTTAACAGTTCTGAGGTTTTCATCTAATATAGGAAGAGTCCTACTTCTCTTTAGACCTTTCAAATAGTGAAGGTCAGCCAATATATGTCAATGAACCTAGGATAGATGGGTCCAGTTCACATGTCATTTGGATGCTTTCCAGCTGGCCTATCTATCTTGAACTGTGTAGACCTAGCTCATACCTGAACTAAAGACTTCAGCCAAAGAATAAATAATGGTCATGATGCTTAACCATCCTGCTGCTTCAAGTTCAACTCTTCTGAGTAGATAGAAGAGAACAATTGATATCCATATGCAAGCAAAACAACCTTATATCTGTAAAAATCAACTTGATGTGGATATTTACAGTCTTAAAAATATAAGATCTGAACCCACAAAATCTCAGAGTCTTGGATTAGGCCAAGAAGGACTGGAGACAGAGAGCAAGGGATAGCAAAGATCTGGATGTGAAGTGTGCATGGTTGGCCATGTTTGGTGTAATTTATTTATCAAGAATATTTCATGAGGTCATTTAATACATCTGTAAACATGACTTTTGGTTCTGTCTTGACTTATTTTTTTCTTTAAAAAAAACTGAATTCTGATTATTATTTAAGGGATGAATTCTAGAGAGATAAAAGTGTAGAATGTTTTCAGTTAGGAGGATACTGTTACTGTAAAGTGGGACGAGAGCTATTGGAAATACACGGGGTGCCTCAACCAGAATGGCTTTAGTAGACACGGGTGGAAGAGGAGAAGTGGGTATGTTTAGGGGGTAGAAGAGGTGGACTCGTCAAAGGACAGGATGTGGCAGGTGATGGCAAAGAGTGAGAACTCAGGGAAGCTTCTGGTTTTGAGCTTGAACCATCACTTCATAGAACAGGTTGGTTACTGAGATGGGAAATATCAATTGCTTATAACTTAATGACTCACAAAAGATTTTCAGATATCCTATCCTTTAGGACTTTAAAATGGTCCATATGAGGGAGTCAGGATACAGTTCCTGTTTCACAGATAAGCCTCTGAGTGAGTGGTTTCTTCATATTCAAGAGCTGGTAATCAGAGGGAAGGTGCTCTTTGAGCCAGTTCAGCCTTTCAGTTAGTGGCTCTATGAAGACACCACAGTGTGAACACCATCTCCATTTCCAGGCACAGTCACAATGTCTTTTCTGCCCCACATCTATTTCAAGTTGACTTAATGTACTGGCAACTTCCATACTCAAAGAGTTTAGCAGCTATTTCAGACATCTATTTCTGCTAAAAGAATCACTGTCCCTGTTCTCAGAAGCCAGATGATGCAGAGAGTAGGTAACCTGATACAGAACTTTGCCCCTCATAAGTCTCTGATTCACATCATACTCAGAGTACTAGGGATCCAAATATGTGTGTATACTGACACCTGTAAAGATGATACACAGGTTAAGTCCTTCTTTGATGGTTCCCTATTATTTATAGAATAAATTCATATGACATCATATTTGTTAATTTTCACAGTACTGCAAGGCTTGTCAATGCTCATGTCTCCAAACTTATACAAAGAAAGCTAAACTCACATCAGTTAGGTCAAAAGCCAGGTTGTTTCTACCATGATATTATTCATTAGAAAGAAGTGTAAAATCATGCCTTTCCTCTTATATTTAGTGTCACTACTCAGTCAGCACTGGGACTCTCAGCAATGGGAGAGTGGCAAAATTCCCCACAATCAAGCACTTTGTTAAAAGATTTGTATTCTAGAAGCACCACAAACCATTGCTCTTAGTTCTTCTTCTAGATCAGTCCTACAGCAAGAATTTTGACCTTCTAAAGGCATGACTTCTATTCATTATTTTACTTTATATGTCTTTTCTATTACTTTCTGCAAATGATATCTGGTAATATATCTGCTATGTAATGTAAGTTAATTATATGATGTTTCACCATTTGCCCTAAAATTTTTGTTAATTCCTGAAAATTTATAAAACCAATGGTCTGTCACCCTTAGATATATAGTATATAGCATTGTCAGCTGACAGCTCTCTCAAGAAGATGGAAGTTAGTATATTGAAACTGTGTAAGTTAGTTAGCAAAAATAACCCAGAACAACAATAAAACCGAGAATATTTATCCATATTCAGAAAGAAGTAATATCTATCTACCCATTGATCCGTAAATTGATCAAAGGATCCATTGATCCATCCATCAATCAATCCATCCATTTTTTCTTCCATCCACCCATCCATTCACCTACCTACCTACCTATCTATCTATCATCTATGTAACTATCCTCTAATCCATCTGTCTGCATGCCTATCTATCAATCAATGTATCATGTGACCAAATCTTTATAACTTTACTGAAATTGAAATGTAGTTCCTATGATTAAAAAACAACTTATTACTATACATAGCTCTGTTGTATAGGGTGGTGCTTCTTTTAATCATTCAATGATGGCAGTTAGTTGAGTTTCAGTGGTCATTGTCTACTTTGCACCACTCAGTCTTAAATGGGATGTCTTTATCAAACCCTCAAGGCACAGGGATATATGCAGAATAGGAGGTGGAAAACTGTATGAGCCAGAGGTAGTAGATGACTCCAAAGAAGCAGTGTCTTCCAGACTCAGCAGGACTGATGAACATATGAACTCACAGAGACTTCAGCAGCACACACAGGGCCTGCACAGATTCAAACCAGACTTAATACCAGCACTGAGTAGGGGAAGTGAGTACAAAGTTATCCAGACAAGAATCTATTTGCAATTAATACCTTCTGAAAAAGGAACATTTGGTGGGGGTTTTGTTATTTTTACTTTTATTTTTTACCTTATTGTCTTTCTTCTTCTTTTTAGTTTGTCTGTTTTGATTTTTTTTGGTTTTTTTATTTTAATTTAATTTTATTTTATTTTTGAGAGAGAGAACATGATGTTTGGTAGGGAGAGAGGTGGAGGACCCAGGAGGAGTTGGGGGATGGGAAAAGAATATGATAAAATATATTGTGTAAAAAAAAGTTTTTATTAAATTTTTTTTAAAAAAGAATACAGAGAGGTGATGATCTCCTCTTCCTTTCACTGGTTTCATCACTGGATGGTGTTGTAATTGGAACCACTGTGGAATCTTGCAACCACATGTAAAACTAACCTGAGGGCAAAATGAGTCACTCTCAAACAGTGAAACACACAAAGAAATAACCTAGATTCTTAGAGCTGGAATTGGCTGGTAATTCAGTAAACTCTGCAGTCACTCTCCTTCCCTTGCTTCTTTGTAGTAATAAGCTATCTTTTTTTCTTCTTCTTGATTTTCAAGACAGGGTTTATCTGTTGTAACTCTGGCTGTCCTGGAACTCACTCTGTAGATCACGCTGGCCTGGAACTCACAGAGATCCACCTGCCTCTGCCCTCAAGTTCTGGGATTAAAGACATGTGTCACCACCGCTAGGCTAATGAACTATCTTTTTATTGCATCGTTAGAGAGATATAATTGGTAAATAAATCCTCCACACATTTAAGGAGCACAGATTTGTATTTTGACATATGCATATTCATTGTGAACCAATCATGGAGACTAAGCTAAATAACATCCGTCACCCACACCATTTTCTTTTTCTTTTCTTTCTTTCCTTTCTTTACTTCTTTTTTCTTTCTTCTCTTCTCCTTTGTGTGTAAGAACACTTAAAATCTACCCCCCTTAAGCACAGTTCAAGGATACAATGCAATATTGTTAACTATTTTAAGTTTATTGAAGTAAATTTATATACATTAAAATATATCTATCTGGGCTTGGTAGCGCATATCTACAAATTCCAGCACTTAAAGAGGTTAAAGCAGGAGAATTGTGAGTTCATGGTCAGTCTAGGTTACCTAGCCGTTTAAAGGCCAGCCTATGCCATATAGCTAGACTCTGTCTCAAAATAGATAGATTCAATAAATAAATAAATAAATATTTCCCCCTAGAATGCATTTTGACAAGTGTGGTTGAGTTGTTTATTTGTTTTGCTTTGCTAAAGCAGTTTCCTGATTAAGTTATTCATTTTATTCAGAAATTATTTATTGTGCATTAACTGTACTAGCCAGATTCTGTGAGGAATTTAAAGTGAGACAGGCATGGTCTTACACCTCAGGGAAATGTTCACTTATTCTATTAGAAATATACAAATGAAGGATGCTTCTATAGTAGCATTACTTTGAATACCAAATGATAGAAGTTTGATTTTTTCTCTCCTCCAGTAAGTGTTTTGTAAAAGCTTCTTACATGTCAGGCTCTTCAGATATATAGATAGATTAAACCACACAACCCTTACAAGGAGTCAGAAATGTACATTGAAACTTAGACTAAATAAAATCTGTCCTACTTATGGTTTCTATATACCTTTTATCAGTACATTGCTCAGAGCCCAGGTAGATGTGCACTTTATAGTAGAATCTAACATATCAGACCCCTGAGGGAGTTAATAATCAATGTCTGTTTTCTCCTCTTTGTGATCCCAGAATAATTAGAGCATAATCTTGCTATGGGAAGGTATTTATTGAATACATTAAATATCTATAATATAAATGAAGTAATTTCAGTGAGCCTTGAATGTTGCAAAATATTTCTCCTTAAAGTTTAGACTCTGGCTAATGTAATATGATTAAGCAAACATCAAAGGCACAAATATTCATGGAAGAGAATTTAAATCAGAAAGTTGTTATTCACAACTATTTTTACTCTGGTCTTTTCAGCCATTTAGGCATTTGAAGGGGAATAAAGAGATGTGCTTCAAAAACACAGGCAGTGAATTGAAGCCTTCTTGTTCTTACAGTAACTTTGAACTGTTAAAAGCACCCTATTGTTTCGTGTGGATACTGGTGCCAGCAGAGGCCTCAATATAAAGTCAGAGCCCCTGGAGCTGGAGTTACAGGCATTTATAAGTCAGCCATGGTGGGTATGAGAACTGAACTCAGATCCTCTGCATATGCAATACACACTACTAACTGCTAACCCAATCTCCAGCCCCAAAGTGTCCAACATTGTTAATTTTAGGACCTTATTAAATCAGAACCCAGTTCAAATACCAGGTCTTCTATACTGAATACCAAGCATCCTCCATGTTTGTAAGAAGTTTAGAGGACTAGGAGTTGTAAGGGTCACGTTTGGTTGTAGAATGAACAGAGTCTCTGTCTTTTCTGGTTATAGGAAGGCATTTAGCAGTTATTAAGCTTATGGGTCCTAGATAGATGAAAAAAACCTGCCTGAGCATCATGAACATTAGGAACTTCAGCAATAAAGGAATGTATTGGCATCCTATTCCTGTTTCTGATCAGCTATCTGACTCTGAACTGTTATCATCTGAAGGAGGGAAGTAGAACCAGAAATAAATAGAAGTGGTGTGTAGAACAGTCTACCAAAGAAGGGTACCAGAATGTGGTCTAAAAATTCTCAGTCCAGAAATATCATGGCCAGCACTCACTGTGGCAAAAAGATGAGATTGGGTCACCTAACAGCTGATAGACTTTGGAGGTAGGAGTGGAGGCAAATGTGCATGCCCAATGGAAGGCTGTGGCATAAAAGTGGAGGTCAGATTGGTAAAGTCCATACCTTATATATGATGGCTAATGTTCAGAGACCTACAGAGAAGCAAGGCTGGTCAGTGGGGCTGGACCATGGGGAGCCGTGGCTGAAACTATCACACATAACAATTCAGCCTGCATATAGTGAACTCCAGCTTAATCACATGTGTGCGGCAACCTTTTCTGGATGGAAAGATGATAGATAGATAGATAGATAGATAGATAGATAGATAGATAGATAGATAGATAGACAGATAGATAGATAAACCTTTTTATGTGAAATTGGTTCATAGGACTGTGGAGGTTGTGAAGTCCTGAGATTTGTCATTTGCAAGCTGAAGAATCAGGAAAGCAGGCAGTGAGTCAGCCTCAGTCTGAAGGTCTGAGAACCAGGGCACCTCTGATGCTGGACCCTGACTCTGAAGGCATCAACTCCAGGAAAACAGATGTCTAAGGTAGGAAATGGTATCTCCTCAAGGAGATGTGTGGGCTGGGGGAGAAAGGAGAGAGAAGGGGTAGGGTCGAGGGAGTGGGAATATGAGGGTGACACAAAGGCAAGCCAGACTTCTGTCTTTTGATTCTGTTCCTCAGTGGATTAGATGGTGATGTCCACCATACTGGCAAAGGTGAGCATTACTTCATCTGCTGATTCAAATACTAATGCCTTTTAGCATTGCTCTCAAATAGGCATGTTTAGAAATACTGTTTTACCAACTCTGTCTGGGTATCCCTTGACCATCATAAGACTCCCAATCACTTAACCTCTACTTGAAGGTTAAGGGTCTAGAGTAATGTCAACAAGACCACACCAGCTGACTTTAACTGGGCAAAGCTGAGAAGAGAAAGGGCAGGAAGAATAGAGAAGGGCCATCATCCCTCCTTGTCCAGGTGTGTTGTATCTGTTCATGGGCTTAAAAATGCATGTGTCTCTGATGCTATGTGCAGTGTCTACCATGATGTAGGAGTCATGTCCTGAAGCACATTCTTTCAGAAACCAATTCAAGGATGACCCTTTCATTCCATTTCCTGGGAGGTCTTTAGAACCAAGGAGCTTAGATGGTACAACTTCAGGGAGCAGGGAGGAGTAGGGACTCTGATTCCTGACCAAACCAAAGACGTTTCCTTAATTAAAGACTCATGGAGCTGAAATGAGACCAGGATGGAAAGAAAATCAATAAACCAGCCAGAGGCATCTCTTCTCTGTCAGAACACCCCAAACAGATCCATCACAGCTGTGTGCCTCGTAGAGCCTGACTGTGGAGGATTCTGTTACCAGACAGCAGACAGTTCCTGTCCCAACCATAAAATGAAGTTTATCCAACAGAAATAATTTAATTGGATGACAATGGTGGTTTTATAATAAAAGGTCATATGAAACTTTAAAACTATTATTTGTAAGACAGAAGTGGAAGCTATGTATTCTGCCTTTGTGGGACCTCCAGTTCTCCCACTCCTGCAGCTGTGATATCTCTGGCTTTCTACACAGGAACTTTCTTGACTTTCCCTTGCATTTATCTCACACATCTGCTGTCCTTAATCACCCATTCAGCAGATCCTTCCTGGAACGAACTAATGCGATGGTCCTCTACAGAGAGCTGCCATAGACTAATTGGCTGATATTTGTGACATGCTTAGTAACTGATGCCAGAAGTAATCTCTATGAATGGACGTCTTGTACCTTTTTATACAGTAGTCTTATCAGGACCTAGAACATTACTAGGTACAGAGCAGATACTCAGTACATAACCTGAAACTTAAGGAGAGGCACTTGATGTGGTGGTTTGAATGAGAATGGCTCATTCAGCCTAGGGCTCATATGTTTGAATGCTTGGTTCCCAGTTAGTGGAACTGTTGGGTAAGGATTATGAGGTGTGGCCTTGTTGGAGAGGTTGTCACTGGGAGTGGGACTTGAGGCTTCAAAAGCCCATACCGGGCCCAGATACTCCCTCTCTCTCTCTCTTTCTCCCCCCATCCTCTCTCTCTTTGGATATATATATCTCCACTGCTGTTGCTGCCACCACTGCCTGTGAATGAAGATTTAATGTTTTCAGTTACTGCCCTAACACCATGCCTGTCTGCTTCCTGTCATGATGATCATGGACTAACCCTCTAAAACTATAAGCAAGTCCCCAATTAAATGCTTAAAAGAAAGAGTTGCCTTGGTTCTGGTGTCTCTTCATAGCAAAAGAGCAGTAACTAAGATAATTAAGACATTTTGTTAGCAGAAAGGGTCACCTCTTGTATTCCCTTTTCAGAGTTAAACCGTCCCCTGTCCTATTGAGGACTGAATCAAAGCATGCCAGGGACCTCAACATGCACTCCTCCTCTTTTCTTTCTTTTTCTTCTTTCATCTTGTCCAAAGGGCTTTAAAGTTTTCCTTGCCACCTTAGCATGAATTCCAATATTCTTAAGATGGTTTGTGTGCATGTTTGTCTGTTTCTCGCCCTTCATCTCCGGACCACTGTAGTGTTTCCTCCTCCACTGTCACTCCCAGATGCTTGCAGCAGCACCCACTCCAGTGTCCTGGATCACACCGTTCTGCCTGTGAGTCATATTATCTTCTTGCTTCTAGGCCTTCATACAAAACAATCTTCCCTTTTTTCTTCCTGTAGCCCTTTGGTCTCCTTCAAGCTCCTGCTTACTCTTCAACCTTCCAATTAGATGCAACTTCCAGTGATTCTCTAATCTAGGCGAGGCATCCCCCTGTTATAAGTTCCCATAATGCTTCAGGTGTCCCTTTCATTACCTTCTAGTATTTTTACTTCAAGGAAGATTTCATGAAGAGTGGGACTCTCTCTCTCTCTCTCTCTCTCTCTCTCTCTCTCTCTCTCTCTCTCTTTCTCTCTCTCCCTCTCTCTCTCTCTCTCTGTCTGTCTCTCTCTCTATTCAGCATGATGTTCCTGCAGCATGGCAAAATGCATGGTACTCAAATGCTCATATAAATATCACATATTGAACTTAGAGGAGCAAATGCCACATAGGATTGTACAGATCTGGTTTCGAGGTGAATGGTCTTAGTCAAGGTACTTATCTTCTTAGGGTCTTGATTTTTGTTATTTAGAAACCTTTCTGTCAAGGTCAACTTAGCCACAGTATGTGACATTCTTCAAAGAGTAGCTTTCTCATAAACAATGTTAATCAGTTGATGATTACCATTTCAGAGATGCACAACATGTAGCAGAGGTGGGGTGTGGGCCAGATACGACTAGGTTCAGGCACCAAAGTTTAAGGAGCCTATAGCACCAGTCATAGATAGTGGAAGATGAGAACACACTGAACAGATATGTGGTAGGGCGTCCAGGCATGAGGGAGCCACACCATGAGCCATGAAGTGGGGCCCAGGCAGGGGTGTGCTGACCTTTTACAATTGTGATTGCAGACAGTAGCTCATTCTCAGGGGAAGACTAAAGATAAAGCCTGTGTCCCTGAATGTTGGTCACACAGAGGAAAATAACACTTCAACCCTGCTGTGACAGTCTTCTCTTGAACGTTGTGAACATATCCACAGGAAGAAGATAAATGACTTGAACAAAAAATAAAAAAAAATGACTCAACCAACAGACTCCAGATGTCTAAACATTAGTCCAGAAAGAAGGACAACATGAAAAACCAAGACATGTCTCCTCCAAAAGTTAACAGTCCCACAGCAATGGCCCCGTAAGAATGACTTAGAATAGCATCTAGACAAAACTTTCAAAGAATGATTGTAAACATGTCCCAACAGCTCAAAGAAGACATGAATGTCTTTCAAGATAACAAAAAAAAGATTAACAATTACTGTTACAAAATGTAATGATTATTAATAAGGCTGAGCACCAAGATAAGCTACTCATTTATCCATTCAGAACGGGTAGTAGTCAACAAGTGATTAATAGCATGTTTCCTTTACTGCACTCTTTAATGGACCTCTGACTTTTTAAAGAAACTATTCTTTCTTTCTCTCTCTTCCTTTCTTTCTGAATCTGTGACAAGTAAAGATATTGTATGAGCATGCTAAATGGGAAAAAGAAAAATATTGGAAATGTACATAGAGAAATCATGTAAGCATAGGACAAACACCAGGCAAAGGCAGACAATGATGGACTGTTTTTGTAGCCATCCATGAATGGATTTGTAAAGGAGTCTTTGAAACATTTAGAGCTGCATCATCCCTTGTTTTCTCGCTCAGTTATAGACGGTTCTCTGACACCCTGGTTGTGTCCTTTTGAAGATACCTTCATCTATACCTGGAACAGTTTCCAGTGCACTGTGACTCAGTGGGTGCTGGAGTATCTCTGGCTTGATGGAGTATCTCTGACTGTGAGTCACACACTGAAGCTTGGTGATTTTTAATGAATAGATTTAGAAATCACAGAGGGTGAGAAAACACTCTAAATTTGATAATGGGCACTTAATATTTGATCAGTGTCTGGTTATTACCAGCAACAGGACACAGGAACAATTTTATCTCTTTCTGTCTTTCTGTTATGAAAGAAGTGAATCGGACAGTTTGTCTTTATGGATGAAAAGGAGTCTGTGGCTTAAAGCTCCCGACACTGAGGTTCCTTTGCTGATCACCATTACCACTGTTTGCAAATCCGGTTTTGCATGGGTACAGTTAAGGTGCTAGTGTCACACACCACAGGCACTTAACACCTTATGCTGACAGTGAGCACTTATTTATTAGGTCTTATTTTCATTGTTTTCCATTGGTCCCTTTAAAATTGATAGATTGTAACCATTTTAAAGATGAAGAAAACTGGGTTTTGGTGGCACATGCCTTTAAGCCCAACAGTCTGGAGGCAAAGGTAGGCAGATCTCTGTGCGTTCAAGGCCAGTCTAGTCTACAGAGTAAGTTCCAGGTCAGGCAGAGTTACAACAGAGAAACCCTGTCTCAAAAGACAAAAAAAAAAAAAAGATGAAGAAAAACATTCGTTTTTCAGCTCTATAAAGAAATTGCCCAGTTTCACATCTCTGGAATTTGACAGCAAAGATGTAAGAGATTAGTTTGGCTTGGAACCAATGAATGGCAGTTTGCTGATGGTCTGGATGTCCTCCTATATTAGTCACCAACTAACACAACGTATAAGCATCTCTCAAAGACAGACAGTTTGGTTAATTCCACATAATTGATAATAGTGTAGGAATACTAGATACTTTGGTGTTGCAATAACCACAGATATTTATATCAGTTCACAGTTTCAGAGGATTTCAGTCCATCATGGAGAATTCATGGCTACTCAGTTCGTGTTGACCAAGAAGCAGGGTGTGAAAGGGGAAGTAGCCAGGAACAACCCTCCAAGTCCTACTCTGCTTACCTCCTTCCTCCAGCAAGATCCCACCCCTTAAACTTCACAGTCTCTTAGAACAGCGCCACCTGGTGAAAAGCAAGATCTGATATTCCAAACGTTCTCCAAGGATTTTCTTAATTCAACTGGACGCTGCCGCTGAGTGGTGCAATTAACTTCAAAACAGGAGTCTATGAGGATATTTTTGGATTTGAACCCAAGAGTAGAAAAGCTGAGTTGTAACTGCTTTTTGTTGTAAGATGCCTCCACTGTTGGATCTCTAAAATGGGTCTATCATCTAGGATTTTTTTTAAATGTCATATGACAATTTGAGCCATTGTGAGGAAAAGGTGAACATAATTTTTAAAAGAAACAGCTTGTGCCAGGCGGTGGTAGTGCACGCCTTTAATCCCAGAACTGAGGAGGCAGAGGGAAGTCAGTTACAACTTCCCTTTGTTTTTCTTCACCAGCGTCTAGAGATGCAGAGAATCAGCTTTCCTCAGCTGAGTCTGTCCCTAGGATTTGTCTGCTACCTTGCCCATCAACTAGTTGCTCTCATCTAGTGACCAGTACATGTGGGAGAAGAAAGGTTTTCCCTCTAGCCCCTCATTGGGGCAATTCTGAGGGGCCACCTAGCTCTTAAGTTAAACTAAGTGAATCCCTCATCTGCATGCAGGGCAGGGACCCTGTTGATCAACCATCAATAATGACAATGTTCTATACATGGCCTCTGATGTCAGCTTAATATTCATTGCTTTCTTTCTATTTTGCACTCAGATGAGGTTGACTTAGGTAGACAAAATTATGTCATTGAAAAAAGAATGTTATTTTAATAGCTCGTTTGATATCTCCTTATATGGCACACCTGCTGGTTTTCAATTCTATTAAGTATATACAAGGTTAGAAATTAATCAGGAGAAGCAATTGGGTTGCTTTTGGAAGAATGAACATAGAGGAACAGAGGAAGAAAGTTCTGTTAACCAGAGGTTAATTGCACCACTCAGCAGCAGCCTCCAGTTGAATTAAAAGAATCCTTGGAGAACATTTGGAACATCAGATCTGGTGTGAAAATAAATGCAGCTTTCCAGGTAATGAAAATGTTTGGGTGAGTGTTTTCCTACTTCTCAAGTTTAGGCAGAGTTTGTGCTTGAATGGGGTCTGAGTTTGAAACCATATCTCTGGTATACTTCTATAGGTGAGTGTAAGTCTCTAAATGTTGAATTTAAAGGTTAGAAGCCAGGCTGTCCTGGGTAAGGTGAAAAATGTCACTTGCCAAAACCATACCCTTGGTGAGAGCATATATATATATATATATATATATATATATATATATATATATATAGAGAGAGAGAGAGAGAGAGAGAGAGAGAGAGAGAAATGTATTAATTTTGTAGTCAAACTATAAAGTCATGTTACCTTTATCCAAGTTTATGTATGATGAAACGAAGTGTAAGGAAGGTTTGGTAATTTGTCATTGTGTAGGAAGCAGCCAATCGGGACTTGTCTCAGTTATTCTATCTCTAGATCCCTCTGTTCTGGTGTTAGTCTTGATTCTGAGTAATCTGCAGGGTCAAAATGGTCAGAATAGGAAAAATAAGCCCCACCGTTTCTACCTCACTTAGTGTTAGATCATCTCCAAATCAGAAGCAGTTCTTTGCTGAGTTATCATATGATAATGAAGCTACTGAGAAAGAGGAAAGCCATTTAAGTTATTGGCATGAATCATTTTTCTTAATTAAAACTTTACAATGCTCAATATTACCCCACAGATCTTCAAGAAGGCTTTCAATTATTTGTTGACAACAGAGTATGGATAGATAGGCCATTGGAATTGAATCTTATCCTCAAATCATATAATATTTATCATTTATCCATTCCATCATTCTCTGTTCCATTTAACAAATATTGTTTTAAGTGTCTACCAGAATAGTTAGGATCATAGACATGTCAACAAATAGGACAAGGTCTTTCTCCTTATAATAAATAGAAACAGAAAGCAATGAATGAAATGGTTTTGGATATTGTGTTATGGAGAATTATCTAAGCTAGAGGGACAAAGTGTTAAGATATATGGGGACATAAAGGGGTGTTTCTGTTGGTTAGGTCAGAAAATTACAAATGAAACTCCCCCTCCCAAATCTGTCTCCACTCAGCCCTCCATCTCTTTCTCTGCTTTCTTTTCTAGTCAAGCTACTTACATTGGTCATTTATAGTCCCTCTCTATCTTCATTCATCCCCCAAGTTATCCTTAATCTTTGGCAAAATCAATTCCTGAAAGCACAGATATTCTTGGCTCAACAGAAGGTTTATTATGTTCATTCACTTCTTTGAACCCTGACAGCATTTTAATGGAATCATTATTATATCATAAGGAAGGGAGTTGAGTATGAGAAAACATAGCTTGCCTCTTGTCTCCTCTAGTACACGGAAGAGCTAAGTTCAAACTGGAAGCATATCCCACCTTCCCTCCACAGCCATAAGACCTCCCACCAGAAAACAGGTCCATTTTCTGACTTAGTAAACTAGAGGTTTTGTAATGTGAACATACACTTTCATTGGATTTCTGTAATATGACATGGGTGGTTCGTTTATTTTTCCTATACCAAGCTGCATTTCTCTCATACTATCTAGGGGAAGGATTTTTATCTTTTCAGGAAGTTGTGGTTTGAATGTAACTGTTCCCTACAGGAGCATGTGCTTGAACACTTCATCTCCAGTTGGTACTACTTTTGAAAGTTGTCAGAACTCTAGGAGGCAGAGCCTCATTGGAAGAGGTGGGTCATTGGAAATAGGTCTCAAGGATTTTATACCTGAATTTACTTCCTGTCCACTTCCTAAGTACAGATACAATATGGCCTACTGACTCACATTCCTGTTGCCATGCTTTTTTTTTTATGCCAAGATGGACTGTATTCTCTTAAAGTGTAAGTGAAAATAAGCCCTTCCTTTCTTAAATTACTTCTTCTCATGTATTTGGACAAAGAAACAAAAGTTATGAATACAAAGGCCTAGTCAGGCTTGGTGTTACAGGCCTATAATCTCAGCGACAGGAGACTGAGGCAGGAAGATGACAAGTTCATGGGCAGCCTAGGCACATTGGCAAGAACTTGTTTCAAAATACAAGGTAAATAGGAGCTAAGAAGGTAGCTCAGTGGAAGAGCACTTGCCTGGTATCATGAGCCCCCACCATTAATCTCTAGTGGTAGAAACAACTAGCCAAAAAGAAAACAAGGCTGTCCTAATGTTTCTACATGTTCTCTAGAGGAACAGAACCTATAGAATGAATGTATGTTACAAAGGGTGTTGGTTAGCTTGGTTCACATATATGAACTGGGTTATCTGATGTCTGTCTAGATGGTAGAGGATTGAAAACCCAATATCTGTTCAGCCCACAAAGCTGAATGTCTTAGCAGTTCAAAATGAAGCTCAATGCCTAGAGGATTCTTGAAGAACCATTTTATAAGTCCACCTTGGAAGGCTGAAACACCTGGGTTCTGCTGTTAGCAAAGGATGACAACAACAGTAGCACTTTCAGAGTGGATACACTCACTAGCAAGAAGTAAAGGAGAGCAGGCAGAAGCTGTATTGATTTTCCTTCAACCTCTTTATATGAGGGCTACCATGGAGGATGCTGCCTGCTCTTGGGAATTATCTTCCCTCTGTATCAATGCTTCTAGGAAATATCCTCACAGTCCCACCCAGAGAGGTTCTCTTAGGTGATCCAAGATCCAAACTGACCACCAAGATTAACAGTCATTATGGCAATACTTCATATTGGTATAGTAATTAGTGCTCTTCTTTAATCCTGATCACTCTTCTCTCTTCCAACAGAACAGATTCATACTTGTGAATTCACTGGTTAATGATTTACATTGCACCCAGCTCTGCTGAGAAGCAACAGATAGATTATACATCTATGAAGTTTATAAAACAGCTGAGAGACACCTGCAGGGCAGAATACTTTGTGTTAGTGTGCTCCCGTGATGCATGGGGATATCCAGACCCCATTCCCCTTCTGTTATTGTGCCCGAAGGATGCAGTTAAGCATGCAGATGTGCCCACGTGTCTATGGTCCCAATAATGCTAATTACCTAGATGCAGGGTCCCAGATGTTAAAGTGGGAAGAACTTAATGGCTCCCATTTTTACAGTCAAAAAAGTTGAAGCCAAGTGTTAAATAGATCTCCAAATCTGTGTTAGTAGAACTGGGCTTAAACAAGGTCTTCTGACAACAAATGTAATGATCTTTGGACTTTTGAGGGTCACACGATGTAACTGGTTCCCATGCATGGAACTGAGTCCTGTATAAAGGAAGACAAGGCAATTTGGGAGCTGAGAAATTCACAAAGTTTCCTCATTTTTATGTACCATGTTACCAGGAGCCAATATAATGATTTCTATTTCCTCAGACTCCCCTGGGGTTGGAAGCTCTGAATTCTCAGAGGTTCCTCTCTGATTCTGAACTGGTTAGTGGAGTGCATACTATTACCCTTGTGAATTGGCAAGAGCCTGAGCAATATTCTCTTCACTATCAGATGAGTCAAGGACTTGATGAAGGTTACCTGACGTGGGTGTAGATGGTGAGCCTGGGAGAAGCAAAGCACAACTCTTAGCCACATTCATCATTTTCATCAATTAATTGGGATCCAGTTTAAAAGGGCCATTAATCTCTATAGATTTTGCCTGCCAAACTTCAGAGTCCTTCTTAGGTTGAAAATATGCTGATCTTCCTGCAAATTTGAAGCAAGGAAAATAAGACAAGATTCAAGGTGTTTGTTCACTGTGTACTCTTAGCCAGTAACGCTCACTGCTGTGAGCTGACTCATGTTCTTGGCTGGAGGAGTGAATGCCAGCTCGGTGCCCTAGAAACTCTGCTCTTCTCCTATGAAATCCAGGTCCTGGCAAGTGCCAAACATTTATGCTAGTGGCCTGGGAATAGCTAGAGTGAAAGTTTCTCCTGTCTCCATATCCCGTGTTAGGCCTTTAGTATCTAATGAAAATCCCGTCATTCTAAACATAGAAAGGACACTCTAATGATAAAGACTTAAAATATATATATATATTTTATTTTATGGGTATCAATGTTTTTTGTTTGTTGTTCATTTTATTTTGGTTTTTTGTTTTGTCCTGTACACCACATATATTCAGTGACCTTGGAGGCCAGAAGAGGGTGTTGGATCTCCTAGGACTAGAGTTACAGACAGTTGTGGGCCATCGTGTGGGTGCTGGGAATTGAGCCCTGGTCCTCAGGAAGAGCAGTCAGTGCTCTTAAATGAGTTGTCTTATCAGCTGTCTTAGTCAATGTTCTATTGCTGTGAAAAGATACCATGACCACAACAACTTTAATGAAAGAAAACATTTAATTGAGACTGTTTACAGTTCAGAGGTTTAGTCCATTATCATAATGGCAGGAAGCATCATGGCTCAAGGCAGACATGATGCTGAAGAGGTATCTGAGAGTTCTACACCCAGATAGGCAGGCAGCAGGAAGAGACAGACACTGAGGCTGGCATGAGCATTTGTAACCTCAAGGCCCGTCCCCCAGTGACACACTTCCTCCAGCAAGAACACACCTACTCAAACAAGGCCACACCTCTCAATCCCTGTAAATAGTACCACTCCCTATAAGAACCATTCCTATCAAAACCACCACACCAACCCAATAAAGATGTTTCAACATTTGGTGTCTCTTTAGAATTAGCTGTGAGTTCTTAAGTCACTTAATCCCCTTGGGCTAGGTATTAGTTTCCTATGATGTTTATTACATAGCACTACAGGGTAACAGCTCAAAACTAGGTAACAAAAATCTGGAGTCTAGAAGTCTGAAATCAACAGCACAATGACAAACCAAAGCTGTCACAAGGGTGTCTTTCCTCGAGAAGCTCTGGATGAATCTGTTGCTCATCTCACTCGGCTTCTGGTGGCTGCTGGCTTTTCCTGTTTTGTGGCTGCATCATTCAATCATCAAGGTCAGCAGTTTCAAACCTGTACCATTTTCCATCATCTTCTTTCCTGTGTGTATGCAATCTTTCCTTGCCTCTTCCTTTTAAAGCTACACACAATTGTATTTGGGGGTTTCCTCTGATAACTTGGTGTTACTACCTACTGGGAGATCTCTTCCTCCCTTCCCCCATCTCTTTCCTTTTCTTTCTTTTACTCACCCCCTCCCACTTCCTTCCAATCTTCTCTTCTTTGCCTTCTGTAACTTTCATAGATTCCAGATATTATGCTACAGAGTCTTTTGGAAGCAGTGCTTTCCAACCTGGAACCAGATTTTTATCTGGATCCTTGCTCTTGGCCCCTAACTGTCCTGTGTGTCACTCTTGTCGGTGCAAAAGTTTATAGTACAGACAATTAGCTATCCACTAGCCATTGGACATCTTTCTCCATAATAGACATTGTACAGAAGCAGTTACCTGGCTACTGAGCTGATTTTCCCAGCCCCTTTGCTCCTGGGTACAGCCATGTGTCTAATGGAAGTTGGATGGAGGTTATATCTGTCATTGGAAAGCCTCCCCCTGTCCCAAAGGAACTCCCATGTATTATTCACGCTCTCTTTATATTTCATTCTCTGGATGCAGCTCCCAGGAAAGCCATCTTGAAGTTGGAAGAGACTTCATTAGCACCAGTTCCTAAATGAGTGTTTTAAATAGACAAGCAGTCAATTCTTCTGGTCATTGGATTTTATGTGTTATAGAAATAAACTTACATTGTGTTAAACCACTAATACTTTGGAGTTTATCCATTATAAGCATTTGCCAATCATGTTCAACACCATTACTGCTAATTAATTCTGCTTACATGGATAAAATTGCTGTGAAAGGGACTGGCAACAGGGCTCAGTGGGTAAAATACCTGCTGTCCGAGAATGAGGACCCAAGTTCAGATCCCCAACACCTGTGTAAAAATTAGGTGTCATGGTTTATCTCAAACATCAGCTCTAGGACAGTGGGACAGTGGGGTCCCACAGCTTTGCTGTCTAGCTAGTGTGGTCTAAATAGTGGCCTCTAAGTTCACTGAGAGACCGTGTCTCAAAAAATAGGTGGAGAACAACAGAGAAAAACACCCAATGTCGACCTCTGATCTTCATATTTCACATGGATATGCATACCTGCACACTTAAGTATGTACTCACATGTGCGCGCACACACACACAGGAAAGAGAGAGAGAGAGATTGAGAGCAACTGACAAGATGCCCAGTGTCTAATATTCTGTCATCTACTAGATCCTTTCTGTTGGTGAGGCTTCATATTTTGTTTGATTTATAAACTTTCTATTTCCGGTATTTCAGATTGTGGGAAGCAGTCCCTCTGGACACTCTGGCTTGAAACACAAGGCACCCCACTTTTGTTTAAAGGCTTTATTTTTCCTCTGGTCCTAATGGACAGAGTTCAGACAAAGGCCAGATAGCCTGAAGCTGCCCAGTTCTGGGAAACTGCCTGTTTAACTAACTCAACTTTATTGCTTCCTCATTCTGCGTTTCCACTCTTATAGATTACACAGGAAGCCCTGGAGAAATCTTACATCGCTCTAGGGCATCTTAACAGTTTCTCAACCTAGTGATACTGGATAGACAAGATCAGTCCACCTGCCAGATAGAGTTACCATAGCAACCTGCTTACGCATTCCCCGTTCCCCTCCCTACCTCGAAACTGCCTTTAAATACTAGTACTATGTGTTCAATAAATTTGAGCTTGATCAGAAATCAGACTTGCCTTCATTCTTTGCATCTCCTTGTTTTCCCCCTAATCCTCACTCCCTCTCCTAGGGCATTTGTTGCAGAAACCCTGCGGACTGGGACATCAGATAGATATTTTTCATTTTCTATTTTGTGTTTGTTGGGGGACACAGTGTATGCCATGGCATGTGGAAGGTGTCAAAGGACAATGTGGGAGTCAGTTCTTTCTTTCCACCATGTGAGTTTTGGGGGTTGAATTCAGGTCATCTGGCTGGGCACCAGGTGCCTTTCCCTACTGAGTCATCTTGCCAGTTTTCTTTACTGAATCTCACTTTCATATCTTGTATTGAATTTCTTATTTCATTCAGCTGTTTGTTCATAATCTCTTGAATCCATTCAGGAGGTTATAAGCATCTTCTGATTTCTTTGAACACATTTTCTATTTTTAAAAATTTTTGTGCAAATATGGATGCATATTCATGTGTGTGTGTGTGTATGTGTGTACCTATGTGCATGCATTTAGTAGGACAAGGATCAACAGCAAGTGTCTTCTATTATTCACTCTCCACTATATTTTTGAGACAGGGTCTCTTGTTGACACCTGAACACATCAATTTACTCAACTAGCCAATGGGATCTATGGATCTGCCTGTCTCTACCTCCATCACTAGGGTTACAGATGTATACCACTGTGGTTGGCTTTTTGCACAAGTGATGGGCATGAACTGAAGTCCTTGGGCATCGTGTCAGGCACTTTACTGACTAAGCTATCACTGAACCGTCTGTGAGCATACTTATAATCATGCTTTATCTAGGATTGCACGTGATTTACTCACATTGGCAATCATTCCTATGGGATTAGTAAGATTAGTAATATTCATGCCTTGTATTTCTGTTTTGTGTGTGTGTATGTTTGCGTGTGTGTGTGTGTGTGTGTGTACAAGCACACACCTTGGAATTTAGTCATCTGGATATTGTTTTTTAATTACCATTATTCTTTCATTGTAAATGTTTGCAATTTTCAAGAGAAACTAGGCTGTAGTAGGGTTGAGCTGGAGTTGATTTATGATTTCCTTCCTTTGAAATGGGTTATGGCGTAGTAGTCAGACCCTCAGCAATGTCTTCAGGGCACCAGCCTCACTCAATCTCCAGCTCTACCTCGAAGTGGAAAACTATCTGAAGAAGTGATCACTATCAAAGTATAGGCCCTTTCAGAAGATACAGCCATTATCAATGAAAAGGTAATTGTTCCTTCAACCCTAATAGATTTAGGATGTAGAAGAACACTGACTGTACTGTGCACACTAAGATATTAGTTACTGATGGTGTGAGTGGAAAAGAAAAAAGTAGAGTAGGATTGCTGGTCAGTGTTAGGATGACAGGAGAAATTAGAGGAAGGGAAAGCAGCTGAGAGTGGGTGTATGAGGGACAAGGTGCAGGGGATGAAGCAGCTCTGACTAAAGTCAGAATGAAAAGGTAAAGAATGCAGTCAGACAACTTAAAACAACCCTGGTTCTCAGGAGATCAAGGCAGGGAGACCCTGAAGCCAGAGCAGACTGTTTTCTTTGGGAAAATCTATCAAAAGGGAAGTGAAAAAGAAATAGGAAAGAGAGGAGAAAGTAGGGAGAATGAGAATAGAACAGGGCCAGGCTGGCCTGAGAAGCTGTTACTATCAAATAGGGGGTGATGAAGGTGAAGTAAAGAGCTGAGTAGGGAAGTGTCTGAACATGGTCTCCACCTGGGAACCAGCTCTCCTCTCTCTCCCTTTGCTGGCTCACCTATGCCAATCACAGCCCTGGACACAGCCCTGTTTTACAACTTGTATAGAGATGCTGTTCGTGCTGTTGTGTGATCTCTCCCTGGTTCTGGCTGTGAATGCTACTTATGCTCCTGGACAGTCCTTCCCAATGGTGGGCATGGTTTAGAACTGTGTCTGTGTTCCTCTGCAGGATATGGTTCAGGTTGCTCTTCCATTTACTCAATGGCTCTGACTCAGTTTCTTCCGCATGTCTAAAGAGATTTTGGCAGGCCAAGTTTCAATATATAGCCCCATGAAACTTGCTTTGAGCTCAGAAAATGTGACCCAAGAAAAGTCTAGGGTGATCAAATGTTTGATGACCCCTCCTCTCCTCTGCCAGTGTTGCTGAATGTCATGCTTGTCTCAGCCCCTTTTATTTTATGTCTGCTTCTGAAAATACAGTGAGGGTTCCTCAAAGCTGTATGTTGTGAACTATGGTTCACACTGTCTGCTGTTGCAGCCTTTCTCACTCCCCAAATAGCGCCAATCCCTCCACAATCCCTCTTCCTATTTTGGTCTACAAAAACTCCCATATCGCTGATATAGTTTTATGAATTATATATCTGACTGGATGGACTGTTATTTTCCCTCCCTTCTAAGTACCAAAGGTTAGTTGGTTTACTGTGTTGGACACAAGTATCCCATCCTAGCTCTCTTTTGCTCATTTATCTTACTCCTGAAGCTGTGCCTTTTGGATTGAAGAAAATGTTTCCTCTTTCTCAGAGTATAGCATTCCTTCTGCAGAGCTGTCTTGGTGATCATGAGCTGCCTTGTGCTTGCCTTGAAATGGCCTTGTTCCTTCACAAGCTAGCTTTGCCAGAAATAGCAGTCTTGGTTGGCTGTTTATTTTCAGGGCTTGAAGTTTATCAGGCCTCACTTTCCTGGTTTCAGATTGTTGATGAGGGATCTATTGTTATTCTGACGTGCTTGCCTAGTAAGTGAGTTAGCTTTTTTACATATTGGTGTTTTATTTGTTTCTATTTGAATTTAAATTTAATTATATTACCCTGAAACATATGAAAGAATGCTCAGCTTCCTTCAAAACAAGAGACAGATATCATAACTACAATGAGATATTACTTTTTATCTGCCAGAGATAAAATGCAAAAGCTTGACAACATGGTTATTGGCTTGGTTGGTGAGAAAGAGTCTCTTCAACACAGCTATAGTAGAAATACAAAATAGCTTCTGGGGGTGTATTCATCAATGGCTGGCAATACTGTGCATGCAAATACCCTTTGTCTCAGCAATCCCTCCTCTAGAAAATCATTTCCAAAGATGGACTGGCAAAAAATATAATATCACACAGGTACCTTGGCAGCAATGCAAGGTATTCTGTGATTGTAGAGTTATTTGTAGCAATGAAAGAGGAAAGGCACAAATGTCTCAATGGGGGCTTAGTGGAATAAACTAGTACAAACACATGATAGCTTGTGTGTCCATTAATAAATAAAAAATGGGGCTAGAAAGATGGCTCAGCAGTTAGGAGCACTTGCTCCTCTTACAGGGGACCCAGGCTTGATTCCCAGTACCTATAAGGCATAACTGTCAGTAACTCCAGTTCCATGGGATTCAATGCCCTCTTCTGGCCTCCAAGTGCATCAGGCACACATGGGGTACACACAAACACACATATATAAAACACCCCTACACATCACTTCTTAAAAGCATACGAGATAACCAGCTTGTAATGAGGAAAGGTCTTTGTAGACTCAGTACATTACTACTTGATTTGTTCTTTTAGTCAACTGACAAGGCAAAGCATGTGACCAGATCATGTTTTAGAGCAAAGCCACTTACTTCATGGGAAAAACAAGAAGAAGAGGCCAGAATCTTACAACTCCCTCTAATGTTAAATCCCCCAGGACCTGGAATCCTTCAGTGAGACTCCACCTCTTAAAGTTTCCATGTATCACTATGGACTAGGTATTAAGTCTTTGATGCACAGGCTTTTGCAGCACTCATCCAAGTCCCATCACTAAATCTGCCTGTTATTTTAATAGGTAAAATCAATCACTTAGCGGTGGGGATCACCTAGAGAGAACCAATGTTTTCACTAAAAATGAAATTAGTAGGATGGTATTTCATAAGGACAAGGCCAAATGTATTCTAGCTGAACTAAGATGGTCCCACAAGGACACTTGCAGTAAACCTATGAGCAGAAAGAGAATTAAAAGAGCATTTCTTTCTTTCTTAGGGCATAACATTCCAAAAGTCATCAGTTGTCATATACAACCCTAGCACCTCTATATCCCTTGGAGGAATAACTTTCCATTTTGTTCTTTTGTTTTCCCTGTGACATCAAGGTGATTTTTTAGACATCAAATGAGACATGAGCTAGTATGTCCTGCCACGTGGTGCCCTCTGCTATGTCATAACAAGTAAGCACTTGCCAGATGATTGAATTTCTCAGCCTCTAAAACCATGAGCCAAATAAACTTATTTTTTCAACTATTTTGTTTTATATATTTTGTTTTATATATTTTGTTATAGTAACAGAAAATAAACTAAAACATTGACTCCCCATCAGAAGAATATATCCATAAATTGTGTTTTCTAATTTGTGGGTGGTTTTCTTGAACTAAGTTAATGCCATTCTGTCAGTTTAACTGTTTGGTTGTCTGTCTCTCTTAGGCATATGCCAGGCATATGAGCTTAAGATGATGAGCAGGAGGAGATGTGACAGCCACTGCCTTAACAGGTACAGGATCTTATCTATGGGGAAAAACCCATCAAATGTTCTTATTTACACTAGGCAAAAGAAATTGAGGTAAAAAAGAAATATACAGGCATAAGAATTATAAAAGTCAATTTTATATTTTGGATGTATCTTTTCATTTACTTTTAAGCTCCAATCTTAAAATGGTATTTTATAAATCTCATTTGCCTATTATTTGCTCATCTCCATATGGTGCAATGTCACAGTTCTCTTTCTTCTCCCCTTTAGACATTTTGACATTAAGGTGTTGTCTTTGATTGTTAACGTCATTTTCTTAAAACAAAGGGCTCATTTATAAATGCTACAACTTGAGAATCTTAAATAATTCACCTGCAGAAAGCAACTTAAGTTAGAGTTTATAATCATAAATGATTATGAGAAATGAGTAATGATTTGAGTGTTTTGAAGTATTAGATAAATTATTTGTCCCCTCTCATTCTTAGAGCCCCTGTGTATGAAATGGAGATGCTGAACTTACTTCCATGGTAAGAATTTGGCAAGGGCACACTTGAGAGTTTATGATGAGTAATGAGTAACTGACAGTAATTATCTCTATTAAATATTGCTTATAGGACCTGATTCTTTTCATGCATTATTTCTCAGGGAAACAGATTTTTCACTAGCTAGGAGACAATCTAGATGCTTTGAAAGTTGCCTTAATTTAATAATTTATAAATTATTATAATTTATAATTATAATAAATCATAATAATAATTAATGTTATATTATACATTATTTGCTATATTTTATTTATTAATTGTTTAGTGATACACATTATATGTAATTAATAATTAATAAAATAAAAATTTAAGATTTTTAAGAACTTTGGCCCTTCCAATTTTACATGTGTAATGTAGTAATGAAACAATTGTGTTTAAAGTATAAATTACTGGCAAAAGTTAAAATAATCTTTGACTCATCTTTCAAGGCCATGGTGTGATAACAGGATAGAAGTTGTGCATTTTGCAAGCTGACATCCTGGCTGGGTGCCAGGAATGAAGTGAAAGACTTGGTGACTAGATGGCATATTTATAAGGGTTTAAGCTCTGCACTCCTCTGTCCTGAGTGATTGTTATTAATAGCCCTAATTTCTGGAGTGTCTGAGTAATTCACCTCAAAGAAACTTAGAAAAGGAAAATATGAAGCCACATGGTAATATTTGCTAGTGTAAGGTTTGGACATATACTTGTGATTTTGAATAAAACCACTTGAAAATTACACGTTGAAGGTTATGTATACCTTCATTACATTCTGAATAACAAATTGTCACTTTCTAAAAATGAGAAGTAACATTCTATGCAATACCTTTGTTCAAAATGTTTACAAATTTTCTCTTCATGTGTGTAAGAAGCTGATTTTACAAAAAGACTAGTAATCTGGTTGTTTCAAAATACTCTTTGATATGTACAGTTCCCTTCAAAGTGTTTTCTATATTCCTTTTTCTCTCTCAAAAAGAGACAGAAGAGAAAAAGCTGCTGCTGCTGCTGCTGCTGCTGATGATGATGATGATGATGATGATGCTGGACTTCTATCAGAAGAAAAGGGTATAAAGAGTTTTGAGTGATGACTTTGTCAAAAACTTCCAAGGGGGAAATAAACTGTCATGAGACATAATCTAAATCTCACAGATAAAATATGCAATGTAATCTTCCTAGTTAGGATAGAAATAATTTTACTATAGTGAAAACAAGTCAAACATCTCCAGGGCTTAAACACCAGGCATGGTTATAGTTCATGGCATGTAATCTTTCAAAAATTTTATGCATGCCTATGTTGTTTGTGCTTTGAGACCCAAAGAAAACCCCATCTGGGACATGGTTGTGTTGTTTTTGCAGATAAAGACTAAAGAGGGACTTACATTGTTGGGTACCTGTTCCTGTCCAGAAGTAACATTTAGCACTAGAAAATTATTGGTCAGAAATAGTCATGAGGTCACACCTAACTTGACGAAGTTATTAAAAAGCAATTTGGAATTTGTGCCAAGAAGGAGTCACTATAATGACTACTCTGATATTAAAGGAAATGACTGGATCATAGGCCAATATGACTATTTTCTATAGCCAGATTGAAAAAAGTTAACAAATCTGAAGATTGTGTCAGCTACCTTGAGTTGATCAGAAAACTAAAGATTAGACTTAGTAGGAAAAGTCAAGTAAAACTACTTAAAAGAAAATTATGTATTAAGTACAAATGTCAACTTAATTCTTTAAACCTTCCTCACAGAACAATACAGAAAATCTCCTAGAATAATCAGTAAGTACAGTCATTTTCTCAGTTCTTCTAAGAACAGCTTAAGAAATACAGACATGTTCCCTCTGTGTTGTGCTTTGAATTTGAAGGAATGTTCTAATATTCTAGGGAACAATGCCAATGATATATCATTCCAGCTTATGCACCAACTCCAGGGACTGAAAGGTAAAAATATGAGACTATCCTTTACTCCAAGTTCTTTCAATTAATTATTGGCTAGTCAAATAAGCAGTGCAAGGTGATACTATAAATAATAAATCTTTACAATGAAATACATAATTTTATGAACATAATCATAAAATATTTGCTTCCATATATGACTGTGGGTATGTTTCTATCTGGTAGTCATGGTTTGTATGAGAATGGTCTCCATAGGCTCATATGTTTGAATACTTGGTACCCAAATGATGGAATCTTTGGGAAAGATTGAGACGTGTGGCTTCATTGTAGGAGGACTGTCAGTAGGAGTGGAGGAAGTATGTCACTAGGGGTGGCCTTTGAGGTTTCTAAAAACTTGTGCCATTCTCAGTGTGCCTCTTTCTGCCTCCTGCTTACAGATTAAGATGTAAACTCTTAGCTGTTTCTGCCAGCATGCCTTTGCTTCACCATCATGAATGCTAATCTTCTGAAACCATAAGTCCAATTAAACAATTAGATGCTTTCTTTTATATGTTGCTTTGGTCATGGTGTTTTGTCACAGAAATAGAAAAGCAGCTAATGAGTAGTCAAATAAATTATTTTGTAAGGCAATAAATTTTAAATTATTATACAAAGATTCAAGCCAGAGAGAACTTTAATTTCAGTAGAGATTCTCAATAATCTGTGTTGAACTAATCCAATTAATGGAAAAGACTCAAAGGAAAAAATGAAATTTATTACAGTAGAAGACATTTTGCCTGAACACTGGAGCTTCAGCTCCCATTCAAAGATTTCCAGCCTCTTAGATGTCCCTACAATCATATAAGACCATCTCTTAAAACAAATTTCAATATCCCTTTGAAACTATCCTGTTTCCCTTTGTAGAATTAACATGGGTCATATTTTAATACTAGGGATCAAAGTGCTGCTATAATAGATGTAAAAAAAATTTAGAAGTGGCTTGGAATTAGGTAGTAAGTAGAGGTTAGAATAATTTTGGAAGCTTGAGAGAGAGTTCTGATTTTGAGGATTCATAGTACTGGAAGGTGCTATTGAGTTGCTGGGAGCAGAGGGGAAGTCATCATCAGCCTAACCCAGCTGTGAACCCTGTGAATTTCAATAAAGATTGGCATGACAAGATATGGACATGGGTAGAATAGTGGCATGGATATTGTAGGGGTAACCAATTTCCTTATGATTAGATTTAGGTTCCACTCTATACCAGGAAACATATTCCTTTTACTGTAAATCTGGCCAAGAATTGGTGATCTCAAAAGCACTGAGTGGTGAACCTACTGTTATTATTCTGCTAAGTAGATGTGGTTTGAAACTGCCCTCAAAATTTGTATCTGTCTCTCCATAGATTAGTGTAGCTCTCAGACATTATCAGAGAAGTTTCTTTGTGTATTGAACAGTGGTCAACACAGAAACACAGAACTGGTTCAAGTGCATAGAATAAATGTCAGTGGCGTGCTCAAGCACAAATGGGACATCTATAGCACACCCTACCCAAGGTCGGGGACCATTGTTGAAGAGAGAATAGAAAGACTGTAAGAGTCACAGGTCATGGGGAACTGGAGCAAAACTGTCTTCAGGACATGACAGGACAACAGCACTCATGCACTTTCAGCATCCATGATTTTCTGCAGAATCTCTGCATATGATTAAGCCAGTCCGAATTCCAGCATGGAGCAGGAATGGGTTCATGAACCTCCAGCCATAATTGAGGAATTATGGACAGTTGATTGCTTCTGGGGGAATAAGAATAAGTTTTCTTTAGGAGTGTGTCCCTGGAAGTTTATCCATTCTGGTGCATGGCCACACCTATGAGTATATGGGCACCAGAAACTAAACTCAATGGGTTAATCTTTTAAAAATAGGACTTGAATTTTTCATAGTAGGGATATGAGAGTGGTGAAGAGAGAGATTGTTATGATCAAAGAACATTGTATGAATTTCTTGATGAGTTAAAAATATCTTAAAATACAAAGAAAAATATGATCTTGTCTTGAAAGATATTTCTGACCTAAGGGCAGGCCCCAGAAATAAATGATAAAAATCGTATTGGAAACTGGAGAAAGATAACCTATTTGATAAAGTAGTAGAAAACTTGCCTAAAATGTGTCTTTTTATGTGGAAAGTGGAAGCTCCAAATGCTGATGTTGGATATTTAGCTGAAAGAGTTTCTAAGCAAAACGTGGAAAGTGCTGTCTGGTTCCTCTTTGCTGGGTAAATAAGAGAGGCAGGAGAAAGGAAAGGAGAAACCATTAAGCAATAAGAACCAGCCCTTGGTGATTTAAGAGATGTTCATATTATTCAGATTGTAAAGAATACTGAAAAGAAGAAATGTACTATTAAGCAAATGTGCTCTGGAGAGAAGGCCAAGGGCACATGAGGACAGTCTTTGAAGAGATTAGGCATTCAGCTCATTAATATATTCCCTCATGTCAGAAACCAGAAATAGTGAAGGGGTACCCTACAGAAGTGTATGTGGCAAACTGTTATCTACTTGAATGGCTCTCCCTGGTAAAAACAGATGGCCCATCATCTTTCGGAGGGTTATTATACCTCAGAAGCATTGGCATTATGGTCTGAAACTGAATAGAGCCTGGATAAAATAAAAAGGCATTTTCAGATCCCCCAAATAATATAGGCAGGAAATAAGATGATAAAGTACCCAGCTGTACACATGTGCTAGCCTTCAGGAACAGGAGTGGATGGAGATGTGGATGCAGGGGCTAAGGATGATAAAGCAGCTGCTAAGGGCACAGGCACTGAGATCCTGGAGCTGTGGGCCAAGAGGATGGATCTGAGAGCCAAAGAGGAGTACTCACAGGCACCGAGACCAAAATGGATTTCTTTTGCTTAGTTTTGAATGTGTGTAAGGCCAGGGATCCCTTAACTCCTTCTATTTTCTGCCCTTTGGAATGAAAACATGTATGATTTACCTGTGTGCTTTAGAAGCAGGCAACTTAATTTCTGGTTTACCAGTTATCATGGAAAAATTGTATCTCCCCTCAAGGTGGACCATACCCAGAGCCTCATCCATATGTGATTTAGATAATATAAGTGATTAGATTGGGGACTTTTGAGATGGCATTTAGATAAAATTTTGTGTTTATATTTGTAATGGATTAAAACATTAAGAGATTGTGCTGGATAGTTTCATGCCAACTTGATACAAACTAGAGTCATCTGAGAGGAGGAAACCTCAATTGAGAAAATGTTCCCATAAGATCTGTTTGTAGGGCATTTTTTTTAATTAGTGGTTGATGGGGGAGGGCCCAGCCTATTGTGGGTGGTGCCATTCCTGGGCTGGTGGTCCTGGCTTCTATAAGAAAGCAGGCTGAACAAACCTGATGTATAAGCCAGTAAGCAGAACTCCTCCATAGCCTCTGCATCAACTCCTGCCTCCAGGTTCCCACCATGTTTGATTTCCTGACCTGACTTTCTTCAGTGATGAGCTGTGATATGGAAGTGTAAGCCAAATAAACCCTTTCCTCTCCAGTTTTCTTTTGGTCATGGTGTTTCATCACAGCAATAGTAATCCTAACTAAGACAGTAAGGCTCAGATGGAGAGAATATGTTTTTCTTGGGGGATAGGTATGAATTAGGGGGTAAGAGGACAGAGTATAATTGTTTGACTAGTATCCACTTAGAACCTCAGGATGTGACCTTATTGATAACATACATATGTGCAGATTTAACAAGGATCTTGAGGTTGGGGGGGGGGTCTAGGACCTAGAAAAAATGACAACTGTCTTTATAAGGGACATAAAAAAAGAAGAGACATGGAGAGATGCTATGTGAGGACTATAACTAGGCTGCCACTAGCCCAGGAATGCTACAACCTATGGAAATCAATGAGTTAATAAAAGTTTGTCTTCTATGCTCTTCAAACAAGCTTGGCTCTGCTGACACTGGCAGCCTCTAGAACTTTGAGAGAATACATTTCTGTTGTTTTAAGCCACCAGACTTAAGGCAATTTGATAGGGTGGCCCTAAAAAATTAATGCATAACCTTATGGTGCACACTTGTACTAGTTTGTATTCAGCTTTATACTCAATAGAAAGAATGGCTCTTGATGGAAAGAACCGTTCTGGTGCTCGGGAAATAACAACAAACAAAATATATTCCAAGGCAACACAATAGTTATCACTAAGTATAAGCTCTCCGATAAGGATAAACCTAAGAAAACAAGAGAATGAAGAGCACAGTCACAGCTTTCTGGGTTTCTCAAAGACCTGTTAAGATATTAGAAATTATCTGGGAAAGGGAGGGATAGAAAGAAGCACAGGCATGTACGTTAGAACCAGGAGAATACAGAGTTTGTTCAAAGCTCCATGTAGTAAAGCCTTTGTGTCTGGCTTTGTAGTGGAATGTTTTAGCAAAGCCTTTGCTACATCTGGCTATAATTATGTTGGAGATTGTGAAGTTGTATGGTGAATATGCTTTTTTGTCTATCTAGTTGTCTAACAGCTCCACGTGTCTAGATTGTTGTATATGATAGACAGAGGCACTAGACAGAGAGGAGGTAAATGGGATCTATCATGATAATTTTTAGATAGGCATGGACAGAGTGACACAGAGAGAATAGTTTTTAGCCAGGCAAAGATACAGTGATAGAGAGAGACAATGACAATAAGAGTCCAGACACTGAAACTGATGGAGCCCTTCCTTTGGTAGAGAGAAATATGGGACATTTAATTTTTACTATTTTGTGTTTGAGATATAGAGAAAACATCACAGGAGAAATATATGAGAATCAGTTGGAGTTAAGTTCATGGACTTCATTTTTCAAATAGAGGTGTTTGATGTTTGTAAGTTGAAGTGGAGAAAAAAAAAAAGACAATTATTTTAAGAAGTTCCATTCCAAAGAGGAAGAGATAAAGTAAAGAAGTCACTAGAGTATCATTTAAGGATAGGTTAATTGTAAGAAAGTTTCAGACAAACAATTCCATGTTGTAACTATAAAGATAATGGAGTTGATAATAGCCTCTATTGTCATCATAATAGACACTAACTAATTGGCAGATGATGTCCATGAGGAAGTAGAAGGTGATGGATTCAGAGTATTGATTGCTTCTGGCAACTGGCACAACTGTCCTATGTGGCAAGCATGAGGGGAAAGAGAATGGTGTGAAATACTAGAAACTGAGACGGTTGAGTGTCAGGAAGAGTTAGAGAAAGAAGAACATTGTATCCATTATTTGTCAATATGTAACACATTCTCTTAAACTTCCCAGGTCAAAATGTTGACCCAACACCCCAGTTTCCATGGTTTGGGACTCTTGAATACTCAAGTGGGCACCTCTGCTTCAGAACCTCTCAAAGGCTAGTCATTTCAGCACTCATCTGAAGAAAGATCTGAGTACAGAGTCTCTCACCTGACTGTGGCCTGGGCTCAGTTTCTCACCACGTGGACCTTTTTATAATTAGCATGGAGTCCTCACAGGCTTCATCTGGAATAGGGGAGTCAACAGGGAGAGAGGAAGAGGGCACCCAAGATGAAAAGGGCAGGATTTACATAACGAAAAGATGTCTGCCAGTACTGCTATTATATTTCAGTCATGAGAATTAAATATAGTTCACATACAAGGGGAAACAATTAATCCCCCTTTCTTGAAAAGAAGAGCACCAAAAGTGTTCTGGCCATATTTTTAAACTTACTGTATCCATATCATCTGCTAAAGTTTTGGAGAGCATGCCAAAATGTTGAAATACTGGACAAGCATAAAATAGTTTTCTCTGATGCATGACAATGCAATTCATCTTTTAAACACATCTCTTATGGAATCTACAAGCACATGCATGGGATTAAATTGGCCAAAGCTTACATATGTGCTATCTGCTAAATATACAAATAGAAGAACAAAGTCTAACCTGCATGTGTATAAAATATCAGGAATTATTTATACTTTCTGTGATTCCATTAAAATCTTCATATAATTCAAGGCTAGAAAGATAATCATTGGGTAAGACAGTTTGCTGCTGAGGCTAAACACCTGGGTTTGATTCCCAGAACACTGATAACAGAAGAGAACTGACTTCCACAGCTGACCCTCTGAATACCACATGCAAATGTACACACACACACACACACACACACACATACTGTAAAAAATTAAAATGTTCATAGAATTATGAGATGATCTGAAATTTGAAATCAAAGTATGGAAGATCTGGAAGTGGATAGTTTTGTTGCTCGATTTAACACATATCTTGATAAAGTCTAGAAGCCATGTTTATTGGTCAGCTTAGACAGGGTCAATTCTACGCCAGAGGAGATCAGTATATCTATTATCAGAATTTATTCTTTAATTCTCTGATGGGCATTTATCTGTACCCTCTGGGTTAGAAAATATAGCCATCTCGATTTCATGGGGAAGTTAGGGAATCAATGGTAATGACACTCATCCATTTGGGATGCCCAAGTTAACTCAGTGGCCATTGTTCTGAAGTGCATGTTGGCTTCCTTAATCAACCAAGAAAATTTTGATTGGATTCAAGTACCTGCCTCACTTGAAAGATTACATCTGGTCCATGCTTGCATCACAATTGTTTTTCATCTTATATATGTTATTTTCTCACAACATGCACTACACTATTTGCTTACTTCTCTTTTCAGTTGTGTGTGTCTTCCTATCAATAAAATCACACAGTCTTTTAGCCTTCTCTCTTTGGAGTTGTCCAGCTTGTGATGATGCCAATGCTATTGCTATTCTTATATCCATTGTCTGAACATCTAGAGAACATGATTATAATACTCAGAATTAAAAAAAATAAACTAGCATCATCTCAATAAAACACTTCAGTTAATTCACATGCCATGTGAGAATAGGCTGCTAATGTTCACGATGACGGTGCATTTACATTGTGTGTTTACATCTTATCGTTTGGAGGAACATGGTGGATGATCTGTTATTGTGAACTGCAGTTAATGCTTGTTAACTTCAGTTAGGTATCAGTAGGCTTAAAAGTCCTTGAAGACAGAGTTTTGCCTCATAATCAGTAGCTTGTAAAATCAGGAAACAAAACTATGGGACTTTGACTATCAGGCAAAAGAATGGAATCTGGGTCCTACCTCTAGCCCTATGAGGACATACAGCAGTTTTATCTGCCCTCATAATCATAAGGCTGCTAGTTAGTAGAATGATTTCTGGTAAAGAACAAAGATGTACTACAGTATTCTCCCATAAAACATAATACAAATAGGGTGTCAATCACTTGGATAGGAAAATGTCCCCTTCCCCAAAGCCTTCTGTTCTAGAAACTAAGAAACAGTGTAAAGGCCACCTGAAACTACAGGTTGACACAGTGATCTCTCTAGTCATTTTCTACTCTCACTCTATAAGAGTGTTTTTCTCCACAGTGGAACATTTTGTTGTTGCTTTCTTGTCCACGGAAGTTGCTTGTACCATTTCTGTAATGAGCTCTGACTACTCTGTGTTATTCTGTGTATGTCTTTTTGTGTGTGTGTGTCATTTGGCTGAGATCACAGAGACCAGGGAATTGAGAGAAAGACAGGGACAATGAGACTAACACATACCTTAATGACCATTACAGAGGGCAGGTAACCTATGTCATGCTCAGTGTCACAGGTGAAAGTAGTCTTATTTTCTGTCATTTCTTAAAATTACTATAAGACTGCTATACTCTTCCTCTGACTTTCCATACCTATTATTATAAGGACTTGCTGAATCCCAGGGAATAGTTCTAGAGAAATGAATCTTCTGGTGCCCAAGTTGAAATAACCCCAAGTAAATTGAGATATTAATCTTCTGACATTAAAAAGAGATTCTTGTACTTCAGGGTATTGAGTCCATTTCTTAGCAGATATTCATGCACTAAGAGACAGCCCTGCATTCTTGGTTACCAACTTTGTATGACTATCTTTACTCGTGAATTGTCCACAATGGAATCATGGGGGATACCTTTTCCCCTCCACGCTGTTCTTCCCTTTGTCCCACTGCAACCTTCTGTCTCCCTCACTGGGGCAAGTGTAAGCATGGCTTTTCATCCTAGGAGCAAAATAAAGAAATATTTTCCAATCCCCAGCATTCAGCATAGAGGAAGAATTTGAGTGTTGTCTGAACAGCCTAAGCAAAGATACCCATTGTCACTGTCAATTTGAATGTAACAGAAGCATGTGTGGATTATAGTTAATCTGCTCATTACCTCCTTCCACACATGAAGATACTTGTGAAAAAGGCGTCAACCTTGGGAGCTAAAAGACTCTGTAAACTGTACCAGTTGAGGCCAACAGGGAAGACAGGGTGTTTCCCCAAATCCAGCTGTCCCCCTCTGGAGGGTTTGAAGGTAAGAGGCCCTGGCCAGAATTCTAAGAATCATCTTTGTTTGCAATTTTAATTTGTTAAGGATTTTTTTTAATTTCTCAAAGATCTCCTTATGAGTGCTCATCTATACTTGAACTCCCTTTATTTTGTTACTGGTGGGTTAAAAGTCCTCTCCCTCCACTGGGGCCAAAGTCAGAGTGGAGTGACTGTTTGAATATGGCACATGGTTTTCCTGGACTGCTATTACACAAATCTCACCAGCTTCTTACATCTTCTCCCTGGTCCACATCTGTTTATTTTCAACTGTAGTGGTCAGTCACCCTTCTTCACTAATGAGCCTTCTGTCACAGGTGAACAGTCTTCAGGTGACATCAGAGTACACCATTTTTCCACCCAGTTGAACGAGAGGTTAAAGTTTTCCTAATAGCCTCATTTTCTCTAGGGCAACCTCCAACTGATAGGCCTTGCCTACAAAACAGAAACAAGAAGTCTAAATGAAGACTTTCAAGGATGCTGATTTTCTTTAGGATCTTAATGTTTTTATCTCCACTAGTCTTGTGTCAGAGAAAAAAAGACTTTACTCCAAAGGCTGGCAGTCCATATGCCCCCGTTGCTCATTTATAATTGTATTCCTCAGCAAAACCAAAAAGGTTCTGCAATGTTTCAAGCACTTATACAAAAAGAAAACAAACCTAAATGACATGTGTACATTTTCCTAAATTATACTGCAGCCATATTCAATTATGCCATAGTTTGTGGACAGAAGTATCTGTAGGGATTTTAAAGAAAAAAATCTGGGTCAAATAGACAGAAAAGGCTGCATAGCAGGCTCCTGTATAACGATACCCTTGGTCATACAGGCTGCCCTGCTAATGCAGTCTGCACACAGCCTACTGGAAGAGGAAGAGGCTGCCGTGGGAAGCCTTGAGAGACTTTCAGTTTGGTGGTAAAAACAAAGGCAGGAATATCTGAAACTTCCAGCTGAACTCTGGGCATTTTTTTTTAAGTTTAGGATTCTTAAAGGCACATTTTATCCATCTGTCTTTGATGGTGAAAGATCTTACAAAGTCAACAACTTTACTTGGTGCTGTCTAGGATTCCAGTCCTTGGCATGGCAGAAATGCTGGAGAAAACTGGTCAGTTTGCTACCAGGAAATGTCTCAGAATCAAACAAAGATTCTCACCTCATGCTCTCTTCACAGTTTCTATTGGTTTAGCAGTGGTTTGCAAACCAAGTTCTACAGAGCAATGTTCCACGGTTCCATAACTAAAATGTTAGTGCTAATGTGTTCTGCCACTAAAACAGCATAATGAGAGTTATGGTCCCAATTCTCAGAGAAAACACAATTGCAAAGTGAACTGGGAAATGATTTCAGAGAGACTTCCATAAATGTTTGCAGTCCATCAACATTCAAGTGAACAATTAGCTCCTAAAAATAAAAAACAAGAAATATTAATTAAGCTGATTCAAAATGTGCCTTTTAGACTGCTACAACCACCAATTATGTGGGCAATTTACTCTACTGCTGTCTGGCTCTAGCTTTATCATTCATGAAATGTGCATATATAAATACTCAGCATTGAATAGTCCTATTAAATAATATAATCTATGTATGTATTTTAGTAGTAATTCGCACACACTCAAAAAAGTCCATCATTTTCAACAGTATGGATACTTCAGAGGCATAAGGCAAGAGAAAGAAAAGGTATTCAAATAGGAAAGAGTCAAATTTTCTGTATGCAGACAGAATAGTCCTATATGTAAGCTTTTAAAGATGCCATCAGTCTTTAACTCTTAGTCAACTCTTAGATCTGGTACAAAAATCAGTACATAAAAGTCAGTAGTGGGGCTGGCAAGATGGCTTAGTAGGTAAAGGGGTCTGCCATCAAGCCTGACCAACCACCTGAGCTTGATCCCTGTCCTCATAAAAAGGAAGGAAAGAATTAGCTGTAAGTTTTCCTTTGACCTCTACATGTACCCTGCCATGACCCCATAGATAGATAGATAGATAGATATATAGATAGATAGATAGATAGATAGATAGATAGATAGATAGATAGATAGATGATGGATAGATTGATAATCTTAAAAGCTGATAGCCTTTTCTATATTCCATTAGTGGATGTCCTGAGGGAAAGTCTCACTCATTATAGCCACAAAGTAAAACAAACAAGGAAATAAAAACCCTCAAGAAGAAATCTAACGTAGAAGGTGAAAGATTTCTACAATAAAGGGCCACTATTAGAAAGACTTCCTATGCTCAAGAAGCAGTAGAACTAACACTGTGAAATGACTATTCCCCAGCAAAATTTCAAAACCATTCCTCACAGAAATAGAAAAACATCTTAAAGCTCACATAGAAACACAAATGACTCCAAATAACAAAAGGAACCCTGAGCAAAAAAGCCAAACAACTAGCCAAACAAACAACCAACAAAATCCAGTATTTGAGACATTGCAATATTTATTTTCAAATTGTACTTCAGAGCCATATCAACAAAAACAGCATGGCACTGATTGAAAAACAGACATGTAGAGTCATTTAGCAATCTGATTTTTAATAAAGGGGCCAAAATTCTGCACTGGATTAAAAGCAGACTCTTCCACAAATGGTGCTGAGAAACTAGATATGTAGAAAAATAAAATTAGATCATTGTCTCTTACTCACACAAAAAATGTATCAAAGACTTACTGCAAAGCCCTGAATCTTTGATTGAGAGATTCATTGTGGGCAACAACCCAATGCAGGGCATGCAGGAAATGGAGTCTTTCTGCCCCAGCATGTTCTATCAGTGAAGCTCTGGGGAAGTGACTTAGTCCTCATGAGGCGGTCTGAGAAATGAAGGTGACTGACTGCTTCTCCATGCCCCACTGAGCTGCTGAAGCTCAAGCGACTGTGACAAAACATGCCATGGGTGCCATATGCTGACCTGTTGCTGGTGTTAGCTCTGTGTTCTTGCTTGCCATTTTAGATTGCCTCGGTAAAGCCCAAGTTCTTCCAGCTTTTATTGCTGAGGTGTTTGTAAGCAAGCGTTCACTGAGTATGAGTACTATACCTGGCCAGGAGCTTTGAGGGTTGGTTATAAATAGGGAAAAGATACACATGGTGGTTCTAACTTGAAAGACATCATAATCTAGCTACAGAGAAGCTATCAGGGTAAATTGATCAAATTGTGGAAAAAATCAGAATGATGTAAGTGATGTGGGGCCATTCAGGTGAAACTTATGTCTGGATTTACGTGTGTGTGTGTGCGTGTGTGCGTGTTGTGTGTAAACATATATGTCTCTATATATTTACATATACATGTGTATAGGTATATGGTGCTGTGGCCTGGCACAGCAAAAGAGCAAGACATTGTAAAGAAGGACACAAGTTTAATACACACACTGGCATTTAATACATATTGAATCAAGAAAAAAAATCATTCCTTATTGGACCACTATTGAGTAGAGGCTAGAAAGGAATGATAAAATAAAGGGAAGCAAAATGTTTAAAATTTAAGTCAATGCACAAATTCTTTTATTTCTAGAAAAAAATGAGTATGTTGGAAAATGTAAAAGGAAACATTTTAAAATTGACCACAAGATTAGCTGAGAAATTCCATTGGATCAGTTAAGAAAAGGACACCATGGAGTAACACTAACTCAACAAGACACTTGTGCACATAACTCTGTCACACCGATTAGGAAGAATTAGATAAATTAGCCAATTTGTTCCTGCAGGTCAAAATTTTCAATTGTGGTAAATTCCTATCGTTCAAGTTCATTTTTTTCTTTGAATTTTTCAAGTAGTTTACTTCAGAGAAAATTATTGCAGCTCTATTTGAAAAGAATCTTTTCTCTTACAAAATAGGATGTTTTCCTAAAAGAGTGGATTCATTTGTTCTTAAGGTCTTTAGAAACTATAGCAAAAGAAGTTATTATGATAGCTAAAATTTCACATGCTCTGTGATTATTGTTCCCAGTTTCCAACCTGAAGCATGCATACAGTCCTGACTACTTGTCAATTACTGGTTGCCGTCCTGACACCTTGGTACCTGTTTTGCAATGTGCAGTTCAGTCTGGTTCTACCATTCACTCAGACTCAAGGGCTAGTAGTCAGCACTTTGGTTTCAGACATGCTCAGATTAACTACAATGATCCCAATGATAATTTCATGCCACTTCTTGACATGCGTACTCCAAATATATTAAAGTATTGGAACAAACAGGATGCAAAATGAGGGCCCATGAGAGGAGTCCATTGTGACAATCTGGACTCATATTTGGACAACACCTTCCCCTTCCATTTTCTTATACTGCATGTAGTAAAGCAGTTTCCTGTTATTAATAGAAGTTTTGACTTTAGATATCAGTATGTTTTAGCACATATATCCAGGGACAAAGTCTTCAGTTGAAGACAGGCTAGAGTTAGGGTTAGGGTTAAGGTTAGGGTTAGGGTTAGGGTTAGGGTTGTATCTCGAATAAGATACAAATTGCTTAATTGATTCAGAGTTTCTTTTCTTGTTTTCTTTGAAGAATGAAATTTATATGATGTGTAATCCTGATTGAGGGTAAGCTGTTTGCATTTGAAAATACCATATTATTTTTCAATAGGAGGTATTTGTGTTGGGTTATAGTAGTAATCATGAGCCAAGACTTAGAAGTCAGATCAAGGTGGAAAGCAACTGGCAGATGCAGGTGAGCTCTGTGGTAACCACAACCTAGCAATGACTTATGAACAAATGAAAATTAACACTGCTGGACTGCACACAGCTTCCTGGGACCTCTCTTGCTGTGATACTTTTAAACTTTTCTTTCGAACAGCACTTTGAGAAGTCACACTTTAGTCCCCATCTCCTGGATAAGAGCTGGAAGAAAGTTGAAATTTCGCCTCCAATAGTTTCAAGGTGCCTTTGAAAATTCTTATCATCATGATTCAGGTTGATAGCCTAAGATACAATTAGTTCTATAAGAAAGTGGAGGACCCTAAGGATATTTAATGTGCATGATACTCAAATCCTAACAAAAGTACTACACTCAGTAATTCCATTTAATTGAGAAAAACATTGCATATGAGTATGGACATATAAAGGAAGCTACAATGAATATTTTCAAGTCATGTAAACAAATTTAATTAGAACATCTGATAGGAAAAATGCAGTTCTAATGAAGACATGCTGTCTACAATCAGCATTTTAAATATGATAACACTAAGGATGAGGTAATGTAAGCTAAGCTAAGATTCTGGCTTCATCTCACTCTTAGTAGCCTAACTAATGAGCTTAAGTCCTCTGATTAAATAACTCAATTGCATCATGTGTATCTCATTGTCCCAATACGTGGCTTGGAATAAGTCAATCATGGCTGAACTGATGGTGACATCAGAGACTAGAGAGGATATTGGTTTTGTTTTGTTTTTTTTTCATATTAGAAGAGGTATATAGATTTTCTAGTCAATGTGTCCAACCAAATGTGCCATAACTGAGGTAATCTGTAAAATTCCTGATATAGGGAACTTGGAAGTTTTAGCAGTCTTTGGCAAAATGACATTGCTTGTTCAAAAACACTGGAAAACTTAGGTTTTAGTTTCAGCAGGCTTGAGTTTGAGTCTTGGTTCTGTTTCACACAGCTTTGTAAATTTGAACACCATAATTTCTGAGCATCTCATTTATTTGTAAATGAGGGTGACAACTGACATCACACAAGTCTAAGGAAGAATTACACAACTGTTGTGTTTGGTTCATTGTAATAATCATGTACAGGCAGGGTTACACAGGGACCAAATTGGATTTTGGAGAGGAAGACAAGTTTGCATTAGACTCAAATTTGAATGCATATTTGGTAAATGATTAAAATCACAAGTGAGAACATACGCACTAACATAATTCAGTAAAAACCATCTGTTGCCAGCTATCTGAATCCTTTCCAGAGTCCCATTTTCTTCATTTAATCTACCCCTCATCAGATGTGTGTTATTAGTTTTTGAGTTTTGTGTTTAAGTATTATCTTTTATTGTCCTTGATTGTTTCTTTGCTCTGCCTAAATAAACCATGAGCAGCTTGAATGTCATAAATCTCATTTCATTCTTTCCCTACTGCAGCCAGTATTGTGGTGTCCTCCCAAGATGTTTTTAATAAATGTACATTGATCATTTGACTGAAACTTTGCCTTTGTTAGGAAGCATTGCATGGTGGCTAATATGGTGGAATGCAATGAGTTGTTATGTGTTAAACTGATAAATGCAATGGTATCAATGTTGTGTATAATTAGTTTTGTAAATTTACATCAAAAAGTTGCTTTGTGAAATTAATTGCATTTTTTATTATTATCTTTTATGAAATCATTAGATTTGGGGTTGTATTAAACAAAATTAGAATATTGTCTTCAACTGATAACTTCTAATAAGAAATGTTAAGGGCCAATGAAATACCTTAGCAAGTAAAAACACTTCATGCCAAGCCCAGTGACCTGCATTTGATTCTTAGAACCTGAATGGTGGAAGAAGAGAGCCAATTCCCACAAGTTGTCCTCTGGTCTGGTCTCTATCATACACCATGGTACACACACACAAACACACACACACACACACACACACACACACACACACACACACACTCACACACACACGATGTAAAATGGATAAATAAATATAAAAGTAAAATGATTTAGTGCTTTAATGCTCTGGAATACATAAAGCCTAATGTCTGTTGAAAGGATTCATTTTTATCTGAAAGTTTGCTTTCCTTTGCAACACTTTGAAATATTTTTTTCTGCCTATCCAGTATTAAATTGTGAAGTACTATTAGTTCAATAGGTATTAAGGAGCACTTATTGGGAACTGTGTAGATTATCAGGGGTACAAAGTAAGTCTGGCATGGCATTTTTCCACAGTAAACTCACTGACTGTTGATTATATCTGAAAGACTTAAGCAAGAATAGAGATAGAAGACTAGACAGAAAGCTGTTGCCAAAGTCTGAGGCAAAGAATTGATGGGCTCTACTTGTTATTTTCCATGATGCATAGACTCTCACTGCTCATTCTTTAAATATTTATTAGTTAATGATTACCCACTATATTCTGCATACTAGCTACAAGGGGACACACAAAGAGATCATTTAATCCCTCTCCAAACAGGAAAATGAAGAGGTGTGACAAGTGTTATGAAGTTGATAGGACCAGGTGTTTGGCGGCACAGCTGAGAGATTATTAATTTGCTCAGGAACCGGGAAATGTAGCCCTGAGACTCATGCAGAATAGGTGTGAGTAGAGATTCACACTGGCATGCAGAGTAGTACAGAAAAGGTGTTCCTCTTCCCCCAGTACACAGATAGATGTCTTGGAGAGGAGAACTAAAGAGCCCGGGGTACAATGAAAGACAGTAAAAGGTTCCACTGCAGGAATTCCCTAGCAGATGAAGATAGTAACTACCAACACCATAACACCCAGACATACACAGATGCACACAGAATGCACTCAGGAGGATAACAGTGCAAGGCAGGCTCAGCTACAGCTAGGAGGCTAAGTGTGAGTCTGTGAAAAGATGGAGAACAAAGACAAATGGCTACTTGTTTCCTGTGAGCACTGAGATAAAAGCTATTAGGGCACAGATGGTATAAATTTTTGGGAACACGAAGATAAAAACAACAGTGTTTGGTTATAGATTGAAAGAATATTTTTTAAAAAGTATGAGAGACTCTAGATTAATAAATTGGCTATACCAATCAAATAAGTGATTTATTCTTCAATATAAGTGTGTGTGTATGTGTGTGTTTATATGTATCCAGAGAAGAACCACCAGCTCTTAAGTCTTAAATGAGCTTTGAAGCTGAATTGGCTGATGTTCATATGGCTATGCCAGAGGTTGGGAGAGATATGCTAACACTGACAGCCTACATGACCTACAGAAGGCAACATGACACAGTATGTACTGGAGTGGGAGGGAATTGGATACACTAGATAATAGTGACTGGCATTTATCCAGGCCCAAGTCTGAATTCTGTTCTGTTGTATAGGGTATACATTCCTGGAAAGAAAACTTTGATTCTTGGTTTCCTCATTTATAAAACATGAGTGATGGTAGCCATCTTTAAATTCTACTCTGAGTATCCAGATGAAATTCATCTAAATACAAAAGTAATTAATTGTTGTCACCATCAGCATTTGTTGCAAATATATAGAGCCACAGAAGAAAGATCTTCTCTGATCGCAATCATTGCCTTGGTTGCTGCAATTGCTCTGCTTGTTTGGGTTACACTGAGTTTCTAGTTTCTTATCAGAAATCATTTTAGACGGTATCAGAGAACTCACACCAAAGACGTTGAATCGTTTTTAGCTTGCTGTACTAGGCAAGGCCCATGTGAATGTGAAAAAAAAAAAAAAAAAACAGGGTAGCTTCTCTATGATATGCACACCATCCAGCTGGCTCTGTAAACCTCCAGCAACATTCTCCAGATGACCCCACTATGCCAGCTCTTCCTTTGGGGGCAACATTTAGAATACCAGAATAAACATGTCAATCATTTCTTCTTGCTGTGCATTTGGCTATGGAACTACAAAGCAGTTTGAAACAGTTCCTCTTGTTATTCCTAGAGGAAACCCTCAATTCCAGATTGTTGCAGCAGAAACAGCTAAGCTTTGAGAACTGCTAGGCCTGAGTTCAAGGCTACTCTCACTGGTATGTGAGTGTGGACGCTTCCCTCCTTATTCAAGAAGCTGTGAGTCCATTTTTAAAGTGGCAGTATGCCTATCTGCAGATGCTGTATTAAATTGGAAAAGCAAGTAGGTCATAGAGCACAAGTGCCTTCTATATATGTGCTTCCTGCCACTCACTAAACTACCAGGTAGAGACTTGCCAGATTATATTGTCATGCTCAGATGACAGATCCTAAAACTGTTGGTTTATTTATTTATTTTTGAAACAGGGTCTAGGTACACAGCCTAAGCTGGCATCAAACTTGTAATCCCTTTGTCTCAAACTTCTGAGTGAGATTACAGGTGTGTGTTCCCATATCTGATATTCTTAATCTGCCACCATGTTTTGAGTAAGTCATTTCTCTCACTTGCCTCCCATCGGAGAGCTGGAGTCAGGAGGTGGCAGGTTCCCCTCATGGGCTTAAAGAGTACCCTCCATCCCCCAGCTTGCTTAAGTGAATCAGCTACTGGCATGGCCCTTCTTCCTTTACGGGTCATGTTGTCATCTGCTCACCAGCCCGTGGAGATTCTCCTACCCCTTAAACAGCACAAGCGTTCCTGTGTTTCATTCCCCTGTGCTTGATGGCAATCAAAGCTCCATTCCATCTCATTCCATGATATGTTCTCAAGCTGATTTTGAGAATGGGGGTTACCTACATCATAAGCCACGTTGATCACTCATACTTGGTAGTTATAACAGATTCACAATATGTAACATTTTGATTAGCTTTAATTTTCAGCCTTCTGTCATTCATTAACCTTCCTGGTTTTTAGCCCTTGTCTCTTCATTTAGAATTTAAAAAAAAATTCTCTGCAAGAAAAAGAGTGTGCTGTGTGTTTTCTAGCCTCTTTCATTCTGAACCAGGAACCATGCAAGTGACTAGTGGCATTGAGCTACACATCCATGTTCAGTTATCACTTTAGAGCAAGCAATGGTGTCGGTCTGAGAAGCGTTGAGTCCACAGTTTCATTTATCTACCTTTTCCTATTTTTTGACCCCTTTGCAGGACTCTGTGACTTTTCTCAAAGCTTGCTCTTGTGCAGGGATGACTAAGAACCTTCCTGCACCTGGTAAATCCTGTGAAATGCTTCTCCAGCACAAGCTGTACCATCTTACACTGTGAGAGATTTCTAGTCCCTTCCTCCTGGAAGCCTGTGGCAGAACCAATCTGTATGACATGTTCTCCTGTGGCAAGGCAAGGCAGGTATGATGCGGGGCATGTTTGGCTTCTGAGAGCATCTTTCCATGGGGTCCTAGCTAATGAGCTCACTTGTGAGTCTGCCAACAAAAGAGGCCCATAGACATGAAAACTAATAGATTGATAAATGTGACTCTTTTACAGGGGTAGAATCTCTAGCCATGCAGCACATTTCAGATGTGACATGATGGTAATGCCTGATAGTGGGATGCCATGTGGTTTTAAACCAGTTGTCTCTCAGAAAATCCAGACACTTAGCTGAACACTTCACTGTCAAGGACATTACTCTTTAGATGTGTGATATAAAGAGAAGATTTACTTTTGAGTTAGAAGGGTTAAATAAATCCACATGTAGGGTGTATCTAACAGTGCCGGGCATTCAGAATACGTGTAGCAATGGTGTCTGTAAGTGCTGATGATTTGAGTGGAACCTATGAGTTGGAAATTCTTCCTTTTTTCTCTGTGTAAGAAGTTTCTCACTACCAGTCAAGTGTGGTAAAGTACGCCTGTAGCTCCAGCCATCAGGAAGTAGGAGGAGAGAAATCACAAGTTCAAGGGAAACTTGAGTGATGAATGAGATCTTGTCTTGACAAAGCACAACAAAGTGAAGGGAAATAGTAATTACAACAGCAGAGGAAACGAAGAAAAAGACCCCTCTCCCTCCATAGGACCAGCCAGGAGCAGTGCACCACCAATCTCTGTATGAATCCTCTCCAGGTTCCTTGGACTCTTCCTCCAGTCTCCTGTTATGCTTTGTTCATACTTTTATGGCATTATCCCCAACCACACACACAGTTAATTTTGGAAGTCTTTTTATTGTGTGTCATCTATTTGTCAGCCTGAGCCTCTTTGTCCCTCTGTCTGCAGTCTACTTGGGGATTATTCAGTGAGACTTGGTCTCATCTTCATAAAGGCCACTCAGAAACTCATTTTAATATAGTTCATAAAAAAAATCGGCATTCAATTACCTGGGACGGTGACATATGCTTTCCAAGGGTGTGAAAAACTGTGACATGTTTTTCAACTCACCTATCATTAGTGAATAGCTTTTAAAGGGGTAAAATGAATGATTATCATTATTTAACAATGCTGGAAATGAGTAAGGGATGGGCATTGAACTCCCAGAACCACAGCACCATCATAATGCCCTGCCTCTTAATAAAACCTCATAATTGCCCAAGTGCTAAAACACCAATTTTCAGTGATTGATTGATTAGAACTCTGATAGGTATCCTCAGTAAAGGCTGAAAACAACATAACATCCTAATTTTTGTCATTCACAGTGGTAACTACGTTCCTTCTGAGTGTGCAGCCTTAGTTCCAGTGAAAGGGGGAAGAGTCACACAATGGCAGAGCCATTAGCAGGGCTCAGTGGCATCTCACAGGTATCATTTAAAATTAAGCATTTTAGATGGTTTTCAGTTTTGTTTTGTTTTGTTTTGTTTGGGGAGGGGGAGCTATTTCATTTTGTGAAAAGATCTAGGCTTCATGAAAGCTACTCTGAGACTTTGAGGCACAAGGGATATTCCTGGTAAAGGGATATTCCTGGTAAAGGCATCACTGGGAAAACAGCAAGGCAAAGACTCAGGGAAAGACTTCCGGTTTGCAAAAGTGTAACGAAGTGGCACAAGGAAACTGAGTCAATGCTCAGAAAAATTGAACTTGGGTAAGGCAGAGAAGAGAGTTCTAGTTACTGCCTTAAACATTAGCTTCTCGTTGGCCACAGGACAGGCTGAGCATGTGTGCTGCTCTCTCTGGGGATGTTGAGAAACACTGGAAAGAGTAGGTAATTCTGCATATTAAATTATAGCCCACGCGGGCCTGGTTTCTATAATCTCATTCTTTCCACGAAGTAAACATATGGTCACTTTTCAGCTGGAACACTGGCCTAGGGTTGAACTGCTTGGCAGCCAGTAACAGCTTTTGCTTTATAAGATTTAGAATTATTTTTATTTTGATAATGAACACAGGGATAAGTGTTTTAATTGGAGAAGGAAGAAAAGTATCAAGAAAAACAAGGCAATACTGTGATGCTACATTCCAAGGAATGTCATAATTTGCACTTTTCATGTTTTACATACATATGTTTTATGCATGTATGTGTGCATGTTTGCATGTGTGTAGGCTCACATGTTTGTAGAGGCCTTAAGTAGATGTTTTTTGTTTTTTTGTTTTGTTTGTTTTGTTTTGTTTGTCTTCCTCAACGGTTCTCCACTTCACTGACACAGGGTCTCTTGTGGAGTTTGGATCTTGCCAATGCCTGCTACTGCAGCTAGCTGGTTTGCTCCGGGATTCCCCTGCTTCTGGCTCCAAAATACTGGGATTAAAGTCAGACAGCCATACTTGCCCAGCATTTGTTGTAACAAATCACACCCATGCGTGTCCCCGTCGTAGGTTTTCTTTGCCCCACAAAGCAGCCATAGCCAGCCATAACTGACCAGTGGCTGGCTGCCCCCAGGCAGAAAGCCCGTAAGCTGCGCAGCATGGGTGGGGTGGTCTTCCATCCTGTCTTTGATCAAAGCCAGTGAGCCAATGAGCATAGGAATTTGGGAAACGGCCTTCAGTAGGGCATTCTCTCTTTATTCCTGGATCATGATGTATTTTTAGGGTGCAGGCAGGGGAGGATCATTGGTACCCAGGGATTGGTACATGGTACACAGATTCTAGGGACCTGTGCTCTTGTCCTCATATTTGATGGATAAGCACTTTATCCACTGGGCCATGCAGTCCTGCATGCTGCAAAACGTCTATTCAGCATTTGTCACTGATAGTCATTCATATGTATAACTTATATATCATACCTTACAACATGCTGAGCCCAGTATGCAGTAATGTATTATGGTGAGAAAGCAGGGAAGCCACAGAATGATGGGTGTGAATAGTGAGTGAGCTCAGTGTCGATTAATCAAATTTTGGTTGATTTTCAGTTTTTAAGCTTATGAAATGTTGTAAGTCTCATGACAGTCGTAGCCATGTGTGAATAGTTCATTATTTCTTACAATGACTTGAACTCAATCAGGGCAGGAACCTGGAGGCAGGAGTTGGTACAGAGGCCATGGAGGGGTGATGCTTACTGGCTTGCTCATGATGGCTTGCTCATCCTGCTCTCTTATAAAACCCAGGACCACAGTCCACAAGAGTTCCCACCAACAATGAACTTGGCTCTCTCCACTCAATCACTAAGAAAATGCCCTACAGGTTTGCCTATAACCCAATCTTACAGAGGCATTTTCTCAATTGAGGCTCTCTCTCTGCTTGTGTTAAGTTGACATAAAACTAGCCAGTACACACCAGTTCTGCAAATAGCTTGCCCTTCCTCACTGACTATGGATTCCAAGAAGATACTCAGGTTCAAGTCTTTAACAATGTGGTTTCAATAGATGGAACTGAGCTGAACTAATTTAATTAAAACCGGGAGAGACTTTATAAAAAAGGTGAATAGAGTTGATCATTTGACCTCTGTTCTGTGGGAAACCATGAAATGAATGACTGCTTTGGTGTGGGCTTCACTGAACAATATTTTGTCTGATGAATAGAAGAGTCTCTGTAGGTTTGGAGTTAGAGAAAGGCCCTGGTAGACAGAAAAAAAAATCTTGAATGGGAACATATGCAGAAGACAGACATGTCTAGAATTTTAAGTCTTTCATTCTTGCTGTCTCTTATTTTTTTCTTGTTTGTGCACTCATTAATCCTTTTGTCAGAGTGCATTCTTCTGGAGGCATTAAAGAAATGTGGATACTCAATATTTGTTTCCAGTCTTACTAGCAGTTATTAATTGCACACATAGTCAGTTACATTGTGACATTTCATACATGCATATAGAATATTTTGGCCTCCCTTACTCCCCTATTCCATCCTGCTCCCTGTCCCACTGTTCCCCTTCCTCTATCTTTAAGTCCTCCCTATTGTTTCCTTCTCTTTTCTTTAATTATTGTTGTTACATTTATACATACACATAAGTAAGTACAACCTGCTGCCATGAGCCCATTTAGTGTAGCTCATATAAATATACTTTTAGGGCTGATCGCTTAGTATTGGATAACTAATTGAGGGACTCACACTTGAGGAGTGATTCTCCCTCTCTCATCAGTCACAGACATTTCTTTAAAAATTTACTTCAAGATATTTGAGGTTATCACAAAATACAAGAGTTTTGTTATCATACATCAAATATCATATAATTCATTCTCGTACATATATATAGTATTTCATCCTTATTTTCTCCCTGCCCCCACGGTCCTCCATGCTTCTCTCTGTCAAATTTATGTCTGAGGCAAAGAAGAGGAACTTAAAGACAAAATGTGTGGCTAAAGATAAAGGATGAAGAAAGCACTCTATAGGCCAGGGAAATTGTGTACATGCAAGAGTGTAGCGGGCTCGTGTGTGTGTGTGTGTGTGTGTGTGTGTGTGTGTGTGTGTGCCCACTTTCTTAGATAGCATGGGCCAAGAGTTCAGAGAAATATAATAAATTTCAATAACATGCACAAATAATGGAATGCCTTATGGTGTTGATAAGAGCTGCTAATTCTTGCTTAGGACACTATGGCTGCCTGATGAGCCTCCCAGACCCCTTTGGTGAGGTCCATTTCTTGGGAAATCCTCTTTAAGCTCATAGATTGCTTTATGCCCATCACCATGTTGCTTCTAGTATCTGAAATGTTGCTTCCTCATCTTAACTCTTCATGACCCTCTATTGAAATGTCACTTTCCATTGACTTATGGAACAATACTGTTTTATTTGTTTTTCTGATTCTTAAATGGTGGCTATGCTCATCACTGTACTGCAATGCTATTTATCAGATTTTTTTAGTTTATGATCTTCTAAAACAGTGGTTCTTAACCTTCTTAAGGCTGTGACCCTTTAATACAGTTCCCCATGTTGTGGTGACCCCTACCATAAAATTACTTTTCTTGATATTTCATAACTGTAAATTTGCTACCGTTATGAATCTTTATGTAAATATCTGATATGCAGATGGTCTTAGGTGACCCCTATGAAAGGATCATTTGGCCCCCAAAGTGGTCATGACTCACAGACTGAGAATGGCTGCTCTAAAGTGTAGGAACAGCACCTTTTTCAGAGGCTGGTTTATAATAAACATGTAATAATTTATTGTTTCAGTAGCTGAACAAATGAATGAGTGAATGAGAGACAAACTTAAGCCCCACCTGTTTTCCCTGTCATTGGAAAAGTTGATACAATTCTTATGAAGATCCTGTCTCCTGAGAAATTATATTTCTATGTACATGCATACTGTTTCCTTCTTTTTACTGCATTAGTTGGGTTCTTACATGTCAATCATTATGTGACTGCATTTAATTTTGTAACAAGTCCATGACACAAGTGTTATTATCTCTATGGGTAAAGAAATAGAATCAAGAAAGGTAAGTTATTTGGCCAAGATTGTAATACTGGGAAGTGACAGAGCCAAGGGTGATGTCCACAGCCCATATGTTTCTACTCCTTCAGTGAGGAAACTGGATTCAGTTTCCCCCGTCCCCTCTCTGCCTCACTTGCTTGCATTGCCTATTATTTCCTGAGTATACTTGCCCCATCAATGGGAATCTTGTCTCTCTCCTACTCACTTTATTATATGTGGCAGCACCTTGTGAGGCTCCTGCAGAAGAGATTCTGTCTTCACTGGATGCAGGAAACAGTGGCTTTGGGGGTTTGTCTAATATTATATAGCACTGTTCTGCCAGACCCTGTCGTAGGACCTATGTCGTCAACCGCAGTATTTCTAACCCAGGAGAAAAATGTCTCACTTTACCTTTATCCACCATTTGGATAAGAGTGCCTAGGATTCTGGAAGGGCAAGAAAGTATAATAATCACCCATTTTACAGCTGGCGTAGAAAAGGCAGGTGTCACTTCCGAGACAGAGTTAAAGAGAACGAAGCAATGAGACCAAGGACTCCTCGCCAAATCTGAGACTTGTTCCTCACTTGGGCACTCTGTTCTTGCTGATGGACAGATAATAGAAAATGTAAGTGATCCATATACAAACCAAGCTGACAATATCTTTCCTGTCATGGTCCTTGGCCTGTCTACAAAGAGTAGTTTTTCTTTTTGTAAGAGCCCCTTTTATTTTATTTGGCACAGTCTCCCCTTACGAGGTCTCCTTCTATTCTTTCCTTGACTTGCGTATTTTAGTCTCCTGACAGCTCCTCACAGGCCACAGGCCTCTGCACGCCATGTCTCATCCTTCCATTGGCCCTTTGTTACCCCCATGAATGTGGATACCAAGTAAGCCAATCACACTGTTGACTCCCTTCCCACTGGGCTCCACATGTACCCAACTGAGGCTATTTCCTGGTTGTCATTCTGCACCAATACTGCAATTGCTAAAATATTAATGACACCCTCTGTGAAAAATAACACTAGGAAGCTTCTCATTATAAATTAAAACTGCAGAGAGGCAGCAGCAATGAAATAGAAGAGCTAAGCAAAACCACATTATTAAAAAGTACTTAAAGCTAAGACAAAGGAGGACATCTGTAGTTCTGTCTTGCCTATCACAAATCTGGGATCTTAGTGTGGGAAATACAGCCTCTGTTGGCTGAGATTCACTATTTGACTACCCACCTGGGGTGTATAGCAAAGTGCATCTTCTGGGGCTTTGCTGAGCTCACTCTTTTCCTGGGCCTACCCAGAGAGAAGTTGAGGGAAGGGTAGCTGAGATAAGAAATGAATAAACAAGTAGTATAGATAAAGAGAATATGAACTTCATATGTCTACAGTGTCATGTGATATATTTGAGTATGGACAACTGGAAGACACTGAGGGAAAAATAGGTAGATTCAAAACCAGAGAAACATGGTTCCATCCTTTGTCCAGTCCTTAGGTGACATGAGCACTTGCACTTTGTGTTTTAGTTGTCTGATTGCTCCAATCACATTCCTTCATCATTTGCATTATATTCATCAAGCCTTGTCACAAGTCACAATATGAAGTTGTATTTTCAGAATGAGTTAATGAATGGTCAAAAGGGGATGATTCAAAGTACACAAACTGACCTTTGATGTTTGTCTCGGAGAGAATATTGACAATTTTATTTTCTATTGTGAGGAAGAAGTTACAAATGGCTAGGGACAAAGACATCACAGGAGGAAGACGCACAGTATCATCTCTGCAGATACACTTCCAAGCTGCATGGGAAAGAGGTGTGGATCCTTCAGGACCAGTCCAGATAGGTGCCAGCAGCTCCCCCATGGCTTGTGGGGATATGCCAGCCTTCATAAGAATATCAGGAATGTCTCAAGCTGCTGATGACCCAAGTTCCACCCCCACCCCAACCTCAGCCTTTCTTATTGCCCCAAGTTCCCAATCTGAGTCCCATTTTCATTGTTTCTATCTTGAGACTGATTCTCACAGGTTCTCCTGGCCCTCATATTCATTTCGATTATTGGGTATGCTGATATAGTCTTTGAATAGAGGAAGTTCTTTCAGCCTAAAGTCTTTCAGCTAGATCCTCAAACCCTCCCACCTCCCTCTTTCACCTTCAAGGCTCTTCCCTTCTGCACATAGATCTCTGCACCTGGACGTCTAAGTATGTGTGACTCCTTTGGAGTGAGAGTGTGAGTGCATGTTCCCTCAATGCAGAGACTAGCCCCCCTCTCCAGGTGAGGTCTCTAGGTGATGTCACTCAAACAGACTTAGCTGTAGAGAACTTTACTTCACCTCTTTCAAGCTCTTCCTTTGTTTCTCTCCAGCAGTTGGGCCGCAGCAGGTGCGTGCACTGGGTAGCAGGCTGTATGCATCAGGCACCGTATATGTAGTATGCGAGAAAGCCAGCATCAGCAATTGGGATGGTTGTTATTGAATGTGCTGAAAGTGAGAAATGCAGCTTAATGGTGGGTTTATTTATACATATGATCATGGTGAGAAAGGCTCAGGCAGCTCCCATCTCAGGGAAAAGGAAAAAACAAAAGAAAGAACTGCAGATGTTCTAAACATTGGCATGTGTGATATGACACCCCTAGGACGCCTGGCTCCTTGCCCTTCACTGGACTTCTGTGGGTGGCAAATCTAAACATTTGCAAATTCGCAGTCATAATCAGTCATCCGGCACATTATGAACTTCCATTGGCGATCCCTGTGGGAGGAGAGCCAGAACACTAATGTCAGTGAGAACAGATCCACTGCTGGGGAAAAGTAGTGAGGGGCTTTGGCAGGAGGGCTGAGGGGATTCCTAACCACATTCTCAGAAGACTTTTCAATTCAGTCTCCAGAGAACCAACGGATCTACTGTAAAGAGAGATTGCACCTCACTGGTTATCATGGCTGGTGGTCAGTTCTCCTTGGTGAACCCCCAAGGTGCCTCCAGGACTTGGAGTAAAGGCATTTATTAACATCATCTCCATTTCATTGTGAAGAATCTTTTTTCTAAAAGATCATTTTCCTGCCAGTGCTTCCTCCCTACCAAGTACTCTCCATGTGCTGGGGTTCAGGAGATGCATTGTGTGTTTCCCTTTGAAATCATGAGCAAGGTGAGGGGGGAACAACTCAAGACACTTTGAAGTGAGAAAGAAAATGCCTGCTATTTGTGCCTGTCAGAAATGGAATAGCCTACTTAAGTGATGGGATAGATTTGAGAGAGCATAGAATTGCTCAGTTTTGAAAAACGTGGTGTGGATACATGCTGTTTGCTAAGCTTGGGCCATATTCTCTTTCCAACCACTTAATAGAAATGCAGGGACTATCTACCCTGTGGTCTGATAGTATTTACCAATGACAGTGATCATTGTAATTGTGAAACCTTGAGTACTTCCATTGTGCCCAGCACTGTACTAGATGTTCTACAACACGTTCTCTCAGTAATCCACACAGTGACTCATTGTTTTGTGAAGAAAGAGGCTCAGTAGAATGAGACTTTTAAAGCATTACAAGTAATAAGTGAGGATATCAGATTTCAAGTGTGCTGGATTCAAATCTTGGTCTTTCTCTTATACCAGTGGTTCTCGAGCTTCCTAATGCTGTGACCCTTTAACACAGTTCCTCATGTTGTGGTGACCCCCAATTATTTTCATTGCTATTCCATAACTATAATTTTGCTACTGTTATGAATAATAATGTAAATATCTGATATACAGATGGCCTTAGGGGGCCCCTATGAAAGGGTCACTTGACTACCAAAACACAGCTTGAGCTATGTATATAAGCATCCCATGCTGCTTCCCTAGCCAAGTGCCCATAATGCCACCATAGGTCACACTGTCATGCTTTTTGCATAATCCCAACAAAGGTGGAACTTCTTTATCCATCTTCAACCAAGCAGTTTCTTCCAAGGCACAGTGGGGTCCTTTCTAATTTAGTGTATCCTAAACAACATGCCTGACAGTACCTGTGTCCAGCTTCTGAATGGGGTGTGTGTGGGGATGATCAAGCTATTTTGGGTTGGGAATGGGAATGGTGAGCAAATAGCCCAAGACCAGCTTCCTAATTCTGAGTCTGTTTTTCCAGCTTGTCTATGCAAAGCATTTTGGGATAGCGTTCTTCAGTACATGTCTTTGAGAGCCTGGAAGATGAACTGTGCATTGATATTTGTTCTTGTTAAATCATCCACAGAGGATATATGGCTTGCTTTAGATGATTAGCAAGCTGATGTGTGTTTTTTCAAATGAATTTAATTATCACAGTTAAAAAGTGTTTATCTATGCACGAAGAAGATAAGAAAGATCTTATGGTCAGTCATCCATGTTGTTCATCTAAGAGACAGTTAATGTGTGCTGAGAGAAATTTAGACTTGGTCCTAAAAGAATCAGAGGATCTAACCAGATTCTGCTTTCCTTCCCAGACAGTGACTTTCAACTAGGAATAAGTGGCTTCCATGGCATATTTGGCAATGGTTGCAAAAAGATACCAGTGGTACTTAGTAGGTAGGCCTAACACTTAGAATCACAGGACAGACACCTACAACAAAGAATTATCTGGCCCCAGGATGAGAAACTATACCAGGAGGGGACTTACATGAGTTAAGGAAAGGGAAACCCTTTTTTTCCCTGATGTTATTTCTCCAGTGAGATTAGGAGTGAGCACACCATCTTGAATAGAAATGAAGAAATTAAAACTGTGGATCTTCAAGCCACTTGTTGTTGGTGACTGCAGCAAAACTTCAGGGGCATCCTCATTTTATTTTATTTGAGGGGTGATGGTATTCATTTTAAAACAATTCAGAGACACTGTTTCTCAGTCTTCAGTGATTCTATACAATTTTTGTAACTTGATCATTTCCAAGTCAGCAAGAATCGGCTATTTAAACTGCCAAACATATTTATTTCATACGAATTTGAGGTGATACTCATTTTTTACTGTTTTCATTTCCTGTTATATTTTTAACTAGAAAACTCAGATCCAATTTCCTTTTTAGCCTGGGAATCTTTAGGAAAACTGAACACTGAGTTCTATGTTCTGAACGTTAGCGGACACTTTGCTGTTCAATGACATTAGACTTCCATGTTCTCTGAGTTCTTGGGTATTTCTCTTTCTTCCTACATATCTCTGCTGCATTGTTGTACCTCTCAATTGTTTATTCTTATTGGGATGACTTTGTCCTAAGTACTATTCTCTTTCTAAACTGTAGCTTTTAGAAAACCAGTAACTAAGTGAGTTAAAACCCTATGTCAAACAAAAACAAGTTTCATATAAAAACTGAGTGTTCTCCTGTGGAGAAACAAGAATCTTTGTTTGTGGAGCTTAGAACACACAATGTGCATTTCCAGAGCTATTTTTATGTCTTTAAAAATTGTATTCCATATTAAATAAGTTAACTGCAGTTAAGTGAGATGCAACTTTATTTGAAAGTATATACACAAAAGTTAAGTGGCACTCAAATTGCTCACAGTCTGTTAGCTAATGTGTCTCTACTTTCAGTTTTATTTAGTTTGCAAAACATGTGTGAGTAATCTTCCAGGAATTCATTATTGTGTGGCACTGTTATCACTTGATTAAAAGTAGTTGAGTGTTACTTTTAGGGGCACCCTGGGGGGCACTCCTAGCTACTACCTGGAACCTCTGGCCCTGTCTGTCCCACTGCTGCCCGGGGGATGAGCCAGCGCAGAATCAAAAGACCAGACTCCGGGAGATGCATGGACAAGCAAACTCTCTTTGTTCAGGACAAAGGACACACTTTATACCCTCTATGACCCCTCATCGCACCCCATCCCGCTCCCATTCATCTTTTGAGCACGATCGTGGTGAAATGTCCTTTGCTGGTTGGCTCTCATGACATTATCTGTTCCTAGGTATCAGCTTTCACATCTGTGCGACCACTGCCCCTGTATTAGCTCCTGGCAGCTGGTTCTTAGGGAGGCCTTACTTACTCCTACAGTTGAGTAGTCTCAGCATCTGATTTTTTCCATGCTTTTTCAGGTATTAATAGAGAGCTAACACAAGGTCCACATGGACATCATTCTACAGGATTCTGAGCTGTGTTTTCTCATTGTTTCGATGTATTTGGGAGCGGACCCACAAAGTACTAATGGGAGAAGTGGGGGTGGGGGAGTGCAAGTTAGTGTTGTTTTTCCTCTTGAGTTATTGAAATCTTTCATTCAAGAGAGATTCTAATGTCATCATGGACTCCCATTGAATTTCTAGGTATGATTAGCTAGGCACTGTGGTTTGTATGTTAAAGTCTGCCATAAAATCTCTGTGCTGGAAACTAATCTCCAATGTAATAGTACTAAGTAGTACTAAGAGGTGAGTGTCATGGGGGCTGATTATGTCAAAGAGATCCTCATGAATGGTATTAGTGCCTTTGTAACCAGTTAAGTGAGTTGTCTTGTCCACTGCTCTGTGGACAGCGAGAAAGTCCATCTTTGAATTAAAGAACAGTCCTTACCATATATCTACTGCTGCCTTGATCTTGAATTTTCTAGCCTCTGCAATTGTGAGCAATGGATTTCCAAATTTTTATAAATTGTCATGTATTGTGTTACAGCGGATTGAACACATCAAGAGAATGGATTTTGTGTGTTCTTCCTTTCCAATTCCCTCCCCTTTTCTCTCTTCCTTCATACAGTTCTAAGAGGGACACACAGAGGCACAGGACTGGAGAGGGTCCAATTTGACACTGAATACTCTCAAACACTCTAACCTCTCCTTTCCATGTTTGATAAGAAGTGCTTTCTGAAGTTGACTACAGGAATTGCTTAGAGCAGCAAGAGATGTCAATGCCAAGTTCAGGACTCTGATGTAGAGTGGACTGATATCTGTCCTCCTTGGCAAGATCACACTGCCTTGTGAGGCAAGTTCCTGAGAACTCTCACTTCTCATTGGCTCCTGCTGCCTAATCAAACCCACAGTTAATCCTTTATTAAGTAGGAAACTAGATTACAGAGGACACTAGGTAAAAGTGCCCACAGTCAGGATCTGGGCAAGGAATGAATCCACACAGCCAGTAATCCTGGGCCCACTGGAAAGGGGTAACCCTTCTCACCTTTCCACTGCAGAGAAAGTGGTTGTGGCTCCTCGGATATAGTAATCATAGTTGTAGGAAATCATGTCCATTTCTTCCCCATAGTGGCCCGGGTACTCAGTTGTCAGCCTGTGTGAAGAGAACAAAGAGTTGAAACAAACAGAAGGCTAATGTGAAGGAAAGGATTCAGATCTTGGCAACTCTGAACTGGAGTTAGATGGTCACTGCCTAGCCAAAATGATAGGCATCATCTTCCATTTCTCATCTTCCTTTCTCTAGTCATTGAACTGTATACTAAGCACATGCAGCAACAGTAACTGTAACTGAAACATATGGAGAAAACTCTCCAGCCTTTAAAGACATGCTGAATTACTTCTATTTTATTCAAGTCAGCCAGGGCATTGTTTCAAATTGGATCAAGACTCATTATTAGATCATAAAATCAATTGAACTGATTATGACCAGCTCTTTAATGGTTTATATTGATTGTCAATTTAAAAGGGTCTAGAGTCATCTTGGAGACAAATCTCTGGGCTTGTCTGTAAGAAAATTTTCTAGATTGGGTTAATTGAAGTAGGAATATCCATTGTAAATGTAGGTGGTACCATTCCACGGGCTTGTGTCTTGCACTAAATCAGTGAAAGCATGCTAAGCATCAGTGTTCATCACTCTGCTTTCTGATTGTGGAGACAATCTAGAGTTGCCTCTATTTCCAGATCCCATGACTTCTCTGCTGTGATGGGCTGTACCCTTAAAGAGTGAGTAAACCTTTCTTAAGTTGCTTTTGTCAAATATTTCATCATAGCAATGAGAACTATACCAGCTTTAAAAAATAAAAAACACAACAGAACAGAAAATATTGGGTCAGATGAGCATTGCATGTAATAGAGTTTGTGCATAAAAACTTTATTCAAATCCAAGTATGCATTTATTGTGTGCATATATTGTGTGATAGTTTAACACATTTCTTAACATGATTAATATTAGTAAATGTGTTTAAAATATCCAGCTACAATATAGGCTTCACAAAGGTACAGTTGGATCTGCCTTCCATTATTTCTTTGGCAGCTCAAACAGTTCCTAGTACATGGCAAATATTTTCTGAATAAATAAATGGCTTTAGGAGAGTAATTTAATTGGTTTCCTGATCTATTAAAAATGAAAGCTGTCTTATAGATTTTTCATTGTAAGTAGTGAAAGCATGTGTGATATAATTATTTGAGACAAGTATGGAATCGTGTAAACAATATTCTCCTCCACCAGAACTATCACCTCCACTCCCTTTTCTTATTCTTCCTTCTTTATCCTCCAAGATCAATTCAATCCTGGAAAAAATTTAGTGTCCCCTGGTTCTCATAAGTATTTCCCACTGGAATTCATCACTGTTTTTTTTTTTTGTTTTTTTTTCAGAAAAAAAAAACAAAAACAAAAAACTTCAATATCTTTCCTGAGACCAGGTCTCATGAGGCCTTGGCAGGCCTTAAACTCACTGTGTCTCTAGAATAACTGATCCTTCTGCCTTAATCTCCAAAAGCCCAAATTATGCACATATACCGCCACACCTGCACTCCATCTGTAACCTCGAGGCGACTCAAGAAACAGCTAATTCATGAGTGTCAGTAATCCCCATTTGATTTGGGTTTGCCAGGCTATTGTGTATTGAAGATAGAAAGCTTCCTTTCTGCAATCTAAAGGCCTTTAAGATTGTAAAGGTTTTCACAAAAATGTTGATTTACAAATTGGAAGGGCCTAGGGAGTGCTTAAATATAGCAAGGGCAAGGTTAGCCCAAGATGAGTAGGGTTTAGTCAGAAATCTAAATCCTCTCTTTGGGCTTTTCTTAGTCATTTCTTTGCCTGCTTGGCTTACTGCTCTCTATGAATTGTCTCTTTTGAAGACATCATAGGTCATCTTAGAAACTAAACCTGACCCTGATGGATGCAAGCAGTTTTTGCTTAATATGTTCATGAAGGGAAAATTTAAAATCTCCTTTGTGCTTGTAAAGAGACCCTGAAACAGCACTTTCTTTTTCTATCAAAATAAAAAAAAAAATCCAGCTAAGTGCTTCATAAAAGGATCTAATCAGGCCTGATCTGGGTGGCACTGGCTTGTGATGTGAGGTTCAGTAACAGCTACACTTCGGTTTACCTAGAGAAAGAGTGGACTGTTGAGAACACACATAATGTAAGTAGGATTTTGAGAGTGTTTTTCTTATTTCATAAGGCAAGTCTAGAACTGTAAAAAGCACCATTTAGACACAACATTTAAAACTTAAGTTACCAAACATTTTTATTTCTGCTACAGCAATGTCTATATTTGATGCTAGTATGTTAGGCTACACCCAGTGCCCAAACTGATTGGATGCTATTGACCTCTGCTCTATCCTCAGATCACTTGGGTAGTTAAAAACATTTGGGATAAAATGGGAAAGAAAAACTTGCATTTAAAATAAACATCAATAAGTCTTAGATTACAGAAGGGGCAACAAGTTCTCTAATGCTTTATCTGATGAGGATTCCTTATTAAATTTGTAGTGAATAGATGGGGGCTTTCTGCTCAAGTGGACAAGCTTTACTGGGAAGCCTCTCCATGGTAGTAGGGTCAGCTGTCCAGTAAATTTCTAGAATTTCCTGGAGAAGCTGAGGTATGTGCTATTAGTATACTTCCATCTTGGTCCCAGTTAGGTTTTACTTTGATTCTGGATTGTGTTTTGTTTTGTTTTCATCATAAAATCATGAGATTAAGTTTAGACTTTCTTCCAGAACCTTGGATTAAGGGAGGTGGTGAAGGATACTGGAAACTAAGAATTTGAAATGGACACAATCATTGATACATTGTGAACTTTCCAAATACTATCCACGGCAAGAATTTCTGGTTCATTTCAGCCTAGGTTTTAGTCAGATAGATGTATCTTCATTTATTTCTTTATGACAACACACACACACACACATACACACACACACACACAAACGCACACATGGGCAAACACACAGGAACACACACAAACACACACATTTCACATAAATGAAACCCCTGGTAATAATTCTTCAGAGAGATAAAAGGCTTTAAACTGACAGCTAGAACTGAGACAAGGTATACATACTTTTCAGAAAGTTAAAAGAGACCAAAGGAAACAGGATGATCATGTTTTATTGGCCATGGCATTGACTTTGTTGAGGAAGAACTCACTGTAGTTTCAGCTTTCTTATGAATTACTAAGTGATTTCAGACATCTCATTGGCAATGTCCTTCATACAGAGAATTGCCACACATTGCTAGCCCAGTTAAAATGATCAAATAAACTCGTAGCTTGACAAGAAGAAAGGAAGGATGTTATAGAAGTTTATTCTTAGTTATGTATAAAATAATTATTTTATGCACTGTTGGGTGAGGAGCTCCCTAGATCTTAGCATTTTGTATTGTTTGTAGGTATTGGATTTATGTAGGAGATGTTTGATTGCTAGTGATCTGCATGTGCACTTGAGGAGTTCTGAATCAATAAAACATCTGAGCTCAGATGCTTGGGGTTCCACTGTCCAGTATGATACTAGCCAGAAGAATGGTTATGATACTTCCAGACCTGCTGAGGTCTGGAAGCCTTTGCACCTTTGATTATGCCTCCTTGTCTTTTTGCTGAGCCCACATAGTGGCTAACAACTACAGGAGGACAACCAAAGAAATGAGTCTATTTTTAAAGTACTTTTGGGCAAGCTAGGAGGCCACATTTACTCTCTTTCAATTAAAAATCACTGCATATGTGTGCACATATGTGTGCAGTCACATGCATGTGTGTATGCTCATATTCCCTACCACTTGAAATAAGTACCTACTGTGGTACAGTGGTCTCACTTCTTGTTCCAAAGCTTAGAGAACTTGATTGCTTAGAACTCGTATAACTTTTTGTGTGAGATAGTGATGAATAAGATGGAAAGAAACTAGACAATATCTTAATTATGAACAGCGAAGACTGGCATAGGACTTCCTTGCCTGTGATATTGAAGCACTGGAATTGCCAAGATAAAACTTAGCAATGAATATATGATGGCCACATCACAGGATGGCTAGCGTAGACACCTCTTTGGAACATGGCATGACACCACACATTCCTTTTATGAGCTTTCATGGGCCATAGAGGAGACACTCAGCAAGTATAGACTTGCTATGTTGGAATTGGCTTACATTTGATATTCTAATCAAAGAAGATGATTCTCTCTGACAGGCAAATCACTGGGAACTTTCTCATTAAACCCAGTGTGTACATGATCAATCTGCCTGTTTAATGCCTTCCCAGGCATGCAATAAAGAATGAGGTTGCTTCAGGGTAGATGACTTGGGTAGTGCTTTAACATTCTTAGTAGATACTATATCAGAACTTGTTTGAACTATTTTTGCGAAGATAGTTATAAAACCCAGAATAGACTTATGTGTAAAAATAAAATAAAATAAAAAGACACTTGCAAAGAAGTAGGTATCCTGGCTCCCTCTCAGAGAGTTAGGTATTAGTCAAATAAGACCACATGCCGTGTCCTTTGTAGGCACCTAAGTGCCCTTCTCTGCGTAGACACCCTGAGTTCTGGGGACTTGGGCTGTGACAAGGAACATCAAATGTTCATGTCTGTCCTCTGTGGCATTTGGGGGTTTATATTTCAAACAGTTCAGATATGTATCACCATCCAGGGCAAGCATAGTTCCTGGGATGTCTGTGACTTAAATTAGAAGAGGAAAGTCCCTGAACTTTTATTAAATTGCTTTTTTGGAAGTGAGTCTACAGCTATCTCTTCAAGCCCAGGGCTGGCTGGAGGTCATATTTGTTTTGATATTTGTCGACTGTCATCAGCCATATTATCCCTGGCTACCCTGGCCTGCATTTCAGCAAGGACAGCCCTGCCTCCAACTTCTCTCTTCTGCTAAATAAAATAAACTTTCCCCCACTTTGCTTTGGCATTAGAGGCCTATTGTATCATTGCCTAATGCTTGACTTGTGTTGTTCTTATTTCCTCCCTGGGTTGAGAGGTAGGTAGCTGTGCACGGTGCAAATAACATGGGATTTGGAGGATGCTAGATCTCCTTGAATCAAGCTTACCCCTTTGAAGAATGTTACAATTTCTGCACCTCAGTTTCTGTACGAGCACAGGAAAGATATCAATAAAATATAGAATTGTTCTCATTGTTAGAAACTTATCCTAAGTCTGTGAATTATACTTATTTTATATCTGTTCACTTTTAGTAACTGACTGATTAAATGAATGAAGAAATGAGTGTCAGCTTCTAGAGTCCTGGAGATGGAAGCAGACTTTATATGTGATTGAGAGATTTGCTTTGTTCTAAGTAGTTCCCAGCTTGGGTGAACTGATACTCATACAATCAGCCACATCTCTGCAATATCTGCTTTTGAAGTCTGAGCACAAGGGAGGCATCTTAGATATGCAGGCAGCAAATAGACATCAACATTATAAATAGAGGACAGCTACTCCAGCTGATGAAAGGGACAACTGAGTTTGCTCAGGCTTGGAGGAGCTGCAGTCTATAGAATGAGTACATGCAGTGCAGGGAGCTGGTTGTTAGTGAAGCATAAGAACATCCAAACTTGGTGTGAACTCTTTTAAAAGGCTGCATCCACGTTAGTTTTCTCAAGATATGGGTACCTCCATCTCTGTAATAATAGCTCCTACCTTGCTGAGGACAATCAATGTAGTGACTTCCCTTTCCATCAGGCCACTGAGAAATGTGCTATAGAAGACCATCCAACCAGGGTGGGGTGACGGGTTCCTTGATAGAATGCCTATGAGTTCATTCCCAACTCTGACACAGCATCACAGGAATGGTCTTGCCAACAAACCACATCTTGTGTTAAAATATGGAGAATAGAACATGAGTTAAAGATTTTCTCTGACCGGCTCATTCACAGAGGTAGAGAGGAGACACATGTTCTGCTTAACTGATTTTGGTTGTTGTTAACTAGAAATGTCCAGGAATTAAGCAAAGCCACTCTCTGTCTTATGACCTGGACACAGAGAGAGGGAGGACAGTGGTGGGGAATGTTGAGGCTAATTGTCATGGAAAACCAGGTTGAAAAGCAATGTAAAGGTCATTTAAATATGTGACCTTGTCCAGATATATAATTCTACAAATCTAATGAACAGTCATAGATCTGGAGAAAAATCCTTATAGAAGAAAATAGTTGTTCAATTCAAAATCCTCCACTCCCAGGATGCATTGCTTCCACCCAGCTGGCAGACGTATTGGGGTATTCTGCTTGAGAACAGGGGATGAGTGCAGAAGGTCTCTAAAGGCTTGTGGCTCCTTTGGTGACATGTGTTTGTTGTTTGCAGACTGTTAAACTACAAATTTGGATTCTTCTATCTAAATAAATATGTGTTCCATTTACAAATCCATCCAGTCCAGTGGGAACCATTTAGTAACAGCATGTCTGCATCTAGAAGGAATTTACTTTCTTGCCAGGTTTCAGTGATGTTGTAATACCCATGGAGGCGCTGCTCAGGCTGAAATGAGAACAGTACCTTGGTTCCCACCAAATAAATAAATCCCACATGCATCTGGGAGTTGGTGGTGATCTGTTGTTTTTTTTCCTAGCCCAGAGTGATGATATTTCTGAGTCTCTAAATGCTTGAAAGTGCATAGACACTAGACATTCACTTGACAAGCTCCACATGGCACACTGCGGAGAGTTTTCACAGTAGAAGGAGAGTTGGCTGCGGTGGTGCATGCTTGTAATCTCAGTGCTCTCAGGACACAGAGGCAGAAAATATTTACTGAATGTTTAGGGAATGTCTGATCTACATAGCAAGTTCCAGATCAACCAGGGATACATACAGTTTGTTTCAAACAAACACACAGAGACTGGAGAGATGGTTCTATGATTAAAAGTACCTAGTATTCTTGCAGAAGGGCAAATTTCAATTCTAAGCACCTATATAGGGTGACTTACAATCTCCTAGAACTCCAGATATAAAGGATCTAATGGTCTCCTCTGGATTCCATAGGTGCCTGGACACTCATTGTGTGCACACATGCATGCACATGCACACACACACACACACACACACACACACACACACACACACTCCACAATTAAAATAATATAAATCTTTAAAACAAGCAACAATAAGAACAAAGCAGGGGTTGGGTGGTGGTGCTGCATGCCTTTGATCCCAGCCTTCAGGAGGCAGAGGCAGGCAGAAGTCTGTGAGTTTAAGGCCAGCCTGGTCTACAGAGTGAGTTCCAGGACAGCCAGAGTTACAACAGAGAAACCCTGTATTGGAAGACCAAACCAAAACAACAACAAAAACAAAAACAAAGCAGGAAGGGGATAAGTCATCCCTTCATGTGTCAAGTTCCTTCATTTAACTCAAATCGGTTATAGTGATTAAGAGAAGGCTTCAAATGCAGGGATTACCACCCATTTCACTGCGGGAAGGTGGAACACAAAATTGTCAGTTCCTTATGCAGGGCTTCAAAGGGTCAAGTAAAATAATGAGCACAAAGAAAGCTTTTTTTTTTTATCAACTATTTAAAAAGTTCTCTAACAATGCTTGCAACATGTAGTTTTTCTTTTGACAGCTTTTATATCAAGGGCCAGGCAGTATGCTGAGAGCCTAAGAAGTGAGAATTTATGACAGGGCTTCATTCAATTTAGAAAGGTATAATGTAACTCTGTGACTCAGGCAATTTAAAGATCCCAGTAAAGTGTCTGTCTAGACACCATTAGAACAGTGAGCCATATGCTGTGTTCTATGGTGTTTAGTGCACATGCATTCTGCCACTACTCTGAGGTTTCCTTGTAAAAAGTATCACTTCCAGGACCACTGTATGAGCCCCCAGTTCTGACACTATGCTGTCTGAGATACAGCCAATCACGTTGAAGCACTCATCTGTGAACTACCTGTTTCAAAGTTGATTGTGATGTTTCTCTCCCTACCCTGTGATTCTGACCATTGGTGATATCTGGACCTGGGATGGATTGAGGGTGAATAAGGGTTAGGGGTGAAAAATGTAGGTTGGAAAATTATTGATGACCAAGGCTTGGGGTAAATTTTATGAAACATGAATGCTCTGTCAGTTCAAGAAAGTTGCCCATCTCATTTTGACCATTGTAAAATTAGCCAATTTCTTTCCACAGTCATGAAATTCTTAGTGGTATAAGTAATGAGCTACATCTTAAGGGAATTGATATCATTTCTAAGATATCATTTCTAAAGAGAGACAGAACATGTAATATTTGTGAGGAAGCAAGCCAGATAATCACTATAGAGTGGGGCATCATTAGATCAATAGTGGAATTTGGTATACAAAAATTTGTCTTTATGAGGCTTTGGCATTCAAGTAACCAGGACAAGCTTCAAATATCAATGCTTAAAGTGTTGGCACACAATGCAGAAGTCTTTAGAAGACAAGAACTAGGGAAGCTTTAGATGCTTTCTCCTTTATTCCAGTCTTTTCTACATCCACTCTCAACCTCGGTTGTCAGTCAGATGTTCTAAAACCAGTGATCCTCAGGCATCTGTCTGCCCAATGACTAAGAGCCTCGGGCTCTATGCCTATTCTTGTTGCTCTGTTTGTTCAGGACCCCAGGCAGCAGCCATGACCATCTGGCCACAGACATTGCAGGCTCTCTCATCATCTTGGCAGAGACCTCTGGCTCTCACTGTGATGGAGAATGTGGCTGTCCCAGATCACCCCACCTCTTCCTGAGGGAGAATGACTCAGCGCACCCCTGTTCCTCTGCATATCCAATTCCTTTCATATGTTCTGGTTTTTGCAAGGAACATTGGGCCTTGCTGGGTGTTCCTGGGTAAGGTCTGCCCTGGAAAGGCCTGTTAGATGGCTTCTCCTGCAATTGCAAAACTGGAGGGGACTCTACTTAAAAACGGGCAAGCTTTGTGTGATCATAGCCAGTAGCAATGCCAGGCTCCTGTTATTTCATTTAACCCTCACTATAAAACCAGGGAATAGGCTAAAGTCTTCATTAATTGAACAAATGTGAGTGCCTGCTATGTGCCTGATGTCATTCAAAATCCGTGGGACCTGGGGACAGAGATCAGGCAGTAAAGGACTTACTGCCCAAGCATGAGGACCTGAGTTTGGTCTTCAGCATCCATGTCAATGTCTGTGCATGGTGGTTCAAACAAGTGATCCCAGCACTGAGGTCTGAGACAGGAGGTTGCCTGCGGTCCAATCTGGCCTAAAAAACAGCAAGATCCAAGGCCCAGAGAGAGACTCTCCCAGAAAACAAAGTGGATGTCTAAGAAGGAACTATATCCCAGGGAGACATTTAGAATCCACATACATGTGCACATGCATCTGAACACATGTGTATCCATATGTAAACAAATACACACAGAGACAAATACGTAAAAATTATTTTAAAGGACTTGGCATGCATACAAAGAGCTCTGTGAGCACAGAGCTTATATTATAAGACAGAGGTGGGAGGCTGGGAATGGAGAATAAAAAAATCTATTTAATTTTAAAAGCAACAACCTATTTTCTGGAAAAAAAATTACCTTCCTCTGCATGCTCTCCAGAATCACTTAACTGAAGATCCAACTGATCTGATATTAAGAAACCACTTATGACTGGGAATGTGGTATGATCCTGCAACTCTTGCCTAGAATGTTTGATCCCTAACACTGCCAGAAAAAAAGAAACTTCTGCCCAAGTTTTAATATTCTCTCTCTCTCTCTCTCTCGCTCTCCCTCCCTCCCTCTCCCTCTCCCTCTCCCTTTCTCTCCTACAATTCACACATACATACACACACGCACTGTGCTAGACAGATACTGGGTATACAAAGATCATTGGTTTTTCCTATACCAGGTACTCAAAGTCTAGGTGGAGAGAGCATCCATATATAGATAGACTGTAAAAGTGTGTTGTCCCAGAGACATCTGTGAAGAGTTGGGGCTCCCTACATCTGAGCCCCCAGCTGCCTGAGGATGCCTACCCTCTCAACTGCATACTTCAAATATTCCTCTGGTCCACACATTGATACCTGATACCATATATGCTGTATTCCTTTGGAGTTTGAGAAAGTAAAAGTCTTGTTAATGTGGTAAGTGCATCACTAGACTGGTGACTATTTTTGCTTGCTTATTTAGATAAATTAGTTACCTTTTAACTGGCTTTGAATGCCTGGCAACAAAGGGTGCTGATTGCATTGTGGGAAGAGCCATCCTCTTGGCAGATAGGGAGATTGGTTCATCCCTACCCTTCTTCAGTTTTAGAACCTTCATCTTCTTTGAAAATTGCCATCAGGATTGTCCTTTAGCTAATATGTCTCTGGATTGACTATAGTGTTAGGGCTCACCACAACCCCAAAGATCTGTCAGTGCTTTGAGCTTCAACTTGCATTTCAGGTTCTGAGAAGCAGGCTCATGGGTGCCTTTGGGGAGTGTGAGAAGTCCCCAAAGTCTTTGGTGCCACAAAGTATGTGGCATTCTTCACACACTTTTGCATAAGCACAGCAATTACATTTTCCTTCCAGATTACACACTATAGTTTTCATCTGAATTTTTATGTAGATACAGTAAATAAACATTGCCATCATTTTCAATGGTACATTGAGGTCTTCAGAGAAGTAAAAGTGACTCCCTAGGGGCAGCGCAGTTACAGTGAGGATGAGAAGAAAGGAGACTATAAGGAAAAATCATCATGGAGGCTGCAACTAAAGATCCCCCTTGCCTTTACTAGCATTCCTTGGGCCAAATCCAGAATGTAGATCTTTTGTCTTTGATTCAGGATCTGCCTTGGCTAAATTCACAGCATCTGGCGTGCTTGTTCATCATGGTGGGCTAAGAACTGCTTTATAGAAGCAGTTTGTTAAAGCTAGAGGAGGTTTCTGCTCTATCATGCAGGTTCAGATGTCAACTGACTTTGAGCTGAGAACTTACTGTCAATACTGGAAGAAGAAAACGGCTAAATTTTTAGAGCTGTTAGTCTCTAGGGACATCACACACCTCTGGGATATCTATGGAGTAGCACTGTGATCACAGAGAACACACATAACCCACAAGGCTGCTCTCCCAAGCATCAAACTACAGAAAGACAAAAAGCTGAAGTGAGACAAGCTTCAAACATTTATTTTGGATAACTGTCCAAGGGTCAAAATGCCTGGATTGTTTGCAGACCAAAGAATTTGGAATAAGTTGTGTGGTTAACACCTGGTATGAGTTACCAGGGTAAATAAATGTGTATGTACTCTCCTAGAAAATTGGAAGGCAATGTCAGAAATCACTTGGCTTCAGCCCAGGGAGAGGCAAAAAAAAAAAAAAAAAAAAAAAAAAAAAATCACAAGCTGTGGCTGCCAGGTGTCTCAGGAAACGCCAGCATCATTTTATTGTTGATGATATTGTTTTACTTTCTATCTCTAATTCCATATCAGATTGTGACCCACAACAGACTTGGTAGCTCCTGGAGAGGCTGCAAAAAGATGGGTTCAAACAGACTCAGATATGAGGTGAATCAGCATGGCAGAGGGAAAAGACGTAGAGACAGGAGTCAGTAGGCTTCAGCTGCTGGGAGATAGTGGCTAGTCACTACCCTCCTTCAGTGCTCTGTTTCTTTTTCATTTTAAGGAAAAAGATGGGTATGGGGACATTGGGTCGGATAGCCTGTGCAGCCATTTCCTGTATGAATAGTCTCCTTCAGCCACTCATTCTCATATATTCTAGCTGCTGCATATCAAGTTGGTTTGTAACACCTTGGGTTTAATTGAAGGATCAGATCATCATACGTTCTCATCTACCCCCAGGAGCTATGAGGAATGAGGTTCAGCTCTCAGACTTACCAGCAGGAATATGGACACCTCTTGCTATAGCGACAGCAGTAAAATTGCCACTCCCGATCCAGCACTGACTCAAAGTAGCGGCTCTGGAACCCCGCAACCAGTCCATTGTTGGAGCATGTCTGGTACCTGAAGAGAAGAGAGCATTAGGGTACTGATAGATACAGACCCCTTCTTCAGACCCTCCCAACACAGTTATATACTTTCTCACTGACCCAAATTTCTATAAGCTATTCTATTTGATACACAGAGTAGATGTTGCATCGTAGAAATTACATGTTCATCAACTTTCAATGGGAGGAAGTTTGGGAGACTCTGCTCCTGATGACTCTCAATAAACATGTAGTTAGATGAAAAGATATTTATAAATTTTACACTAGAAGATGCTTACTTGAATTTAAATGGGAAAACTGACAAAGAACTATGATGAATTGTTGAACTTCAAATAAACATCTCACTGTCTTCCTACACAGCACACAAAGTGGAGAAAGATGCAGTGGCTGCCCAGGGGAAGCTTGTGGGGAGTCTGGATCATAATTACAATTCTCCCTGCATGTCCTGGAATCATTCCACAACCCTCTAGCTGAGTCTCTGAACTCTACCTCTAGCACTCTACCTCTAGATAGGCCTGGTATATGGAGAAACTCCCCATAGAAAATCTACAGGCCAACTGAGTTCAAACTCCCTCCAAGGGCCCCTTTCCTGTCCCATCAGTCCTGATTCCTCTAGTAGGGTAAGTCCTCCAAGCTGTGTTACTTGGGAAGGAAGTTTCACTTTCTTTCTCCCTGGGCTGCTGGTCTTGGAACTGACCCCTTTCATCCTTAAGGCATCCCCCTACCTGAAGATGCAGCTATTCCTTCCTTTGTTCTATCTCCAGTACTTCCCACCCCTGCCTCATCACAGGCTGCCTGGAGATTTGATATTTTCTGCTGGGATGATGACTGTGTTTTCTTCCTGACTACAGAGCTTCCTCACCTCACACAGAATTTGAATGTGATCTTTCCTGTGCTGTGTTCTGTTTTATAGCTGAACAACAGAGAAAGAGTAAAAGTTTGTTTAGTTCAGGGTTTTGAGGGTGGGGAAGTCCTAAAACATTGTGCTAGCATCCGGTGAGGACCTGCTTACCGCATCCTAACACGGCAGAGGACATCACATATCAAGACAGAGCAATGTGTCATGGATCTTTCCCTGCTTACAGAGCAACTAATTTCATCATGGGGGGGGGGGGGGTCTAATTTCTTGTTATCTTTCAAAGGACATACTTCCAAACGTCTCCACACATGAATTCAAGGATTAGCTTTACAATATGTGAACTTTCAAACCACAGTGCAAGGCCCTCCATAACAGGTCTGCAACTACTTCCGTATCCTTCAGTTTCCTAGGTACCTGGATCATTAGTCTGTCCCTTCTCATGTGAAACAGCAGACCCAGCTGCTGGTATGTAGTTGGAAGGCTGCCAGATCAATCCTGTTTTCTAAATAAACTAAGTTTCTAGAAAATATGAAAAGGGGTAATGAGCTCTCTGTGCTGACTACTGAGGGAGACTTTGCTGAACTGCAACACTGGGGTATCAGAGTGTCATTTCCTTCTTTTTCATTGCTGGAAATTAACTCACAGATCTGTCCTATTTCATTTATTTATCATTTATGTGTGCATATGTTTATTTAAATATACATTTTATCCATTCATCCATTCAACAAATTATATTTTACTACTATTCTGTTTCAACCACTATATGCTATGATGAGAAAAGGAATAGATACGTTGGGAGCTTGCTCAACCATGTTCTCAAGAATGGAAAGAAGTTCAGAATAGAGAACCCAGCTGTATGGGATCAATAATGAAATCTAATATGTAAATTGAAGTTGATGGCTTACTAGGAGCATGCTGGTGTTTTCATGCTTTATAAAACACTTTCTGACATTTCACTTTGGTGTAGTCTACATAGCAATTTGTGAGAGCAGCTCCCTTGTTGAGTGTCAGTGAAGCAGCATAAATATTCTCTGAGCTGTTGTGCTCCTAGGGTGAAGCTCACTGAGATTGGATACCTCACCCACTCTATACACAGGCCCTCTGGTATATCTTATCATCCCAAGTAGATAGTGCAGTCATTGTGGGAAAAGTTCATTTAATCTTTATTTTGTACTCCTTGCAATACTTGAGGCTCATCAGGTAAGTGTTTGATAGTAGAGTGAATGAGTCAACGACTGACCAGCTGTCTCCTGATGTAGAAGGGAGACTTAACTTGTAAGGGCTTATCATTAGAGTCTTTGAAAAGCTCTGGAACACCCCTCCCCCATTAGTTATGTGGAAATGGGAGCAATGGCTCATTTTTCTGTTTCTACCTTGTGCTTCAAAAGCAGCGTTGTTGGAGCGTAAAGGTGCAAATCGGTCATTACTTTATGCAATTCTCTCATGCATCATTTACACTTTCAGTCACCTTTTCAATAGCTTCTCATGTAATGAAGCTCACGAGAATGTTGGGCACAGCTGCAGAATTGCAGGCCCAGGTGCAAGGCAGGTGAGGAGAAGCAAAAACAGCTGGAAAGACTGAGGGAGCTGGAGGCTCTGCATTGCTCAACACACTCCAGCTCAGCCAAGAAAAAGAGACAGTGTTACAATGACATGTCAAGGTTATGATGCACTTCACAGCCCAGGCTGTTACTCTTAAATGGCCTACAGAATAGAGCAGCAGCTCGAAGGCTTTAGCTTTCTGCTAAGTTATAGCAGGGCTCTAAGTCCTCAGCAGACTCCAAGGAAACACTCCCTTGGCACAGGAGGACCTGATGCCCTTCCTCAGAGACTCTCATCCATTCTTTTTCACTATGTCTTTGAGAAACCATTACAGCTTCAAAAGCAAGAGTGATATCAATCCCATTCTGCCTATGACTGGGGGTTTTCTGTAAGGGAAGCCATGAGACCATTACTCCTCCTTTGACAACATCTGCAGATATGTTCTGAGGAAAATAGCCTCTCTGAAAGCGGTTTATCTCAAGGCCATCATCCTCACAGCAAAGACAGAATTTTTTTCTTCTGTGAGTGCAATGATAAAATAGAAATAAGAAGCTCCGGGGGCAGTGCACACCTCATCCTGAGGCATCTGCAGGCAGGAAGGCTTGTCCTCTCTCTGAACATATTCTAAGGAGCCTCATTGAAGTCACACCAAGGACTCAGTAAAGTGACAACTGAATAAGTATGGCCAAGCAAGTAACTAACTAGAACAGGATCTATAACTTGGGCTTGTTTTATACCAAAACTTACATGCATGCTCCCTTCAAGGAAGTACAAAGCAAAAAAACAAATAAAAAATAGCAGTTACATTGTCCGTCTGTTCCTGTCAGTACCTCAGCTGGACTTTTCCTTATTATATATGTGCTTCACTGAGTCTGGGATGGTCAAGCAGGAAGAACAACACAAGTCAGAGGTGGGAGGCGGGGAAGGAGGAGGGCATCTTTTCTTTCCTTTCCTTTGATTTTTAAGTGCCCTGTGGAGTTTTAGTCTCTTCCTCTGATCTCTGCTAGTTCTGGTTCAAATGTGTAGAAAGCCTAAGGTCTCAGTGAGTTGAAGCTGGGGTTGAGTTGGATATAGAAGGAGAGGCCACAGTACCATCTTGGTCAGTGACTCTCAACCTTGGATAGTCTGGCTGGGTTGGTCTTGTCCCACCTCATAAATTCACATGTACTTTAAGGACTGTTAGCCTGCCTCTGGTCTCATAGCTGGGATGGACTAAGAACAGTTTTGTCCATATTATAGATCAGTGGTGAGCTCCCTGCATTGTAAGGACCATGTGACACAGGCTTCTAGATTTCCAAATTTTCGATTCCCTAAAGTGGATAATTGTAGCATAGAATCAAGATTTAGATTGTAATTCCATTTTTCCTGAAATAATTCTTTGGTTATCATTAGCTGTTTAAAACACAGTCTATAGAACTTTACAGTATCCATTAAATCTTTCAACAAGTATTCATTAAAGCCTGCTCTATACTCAGGCTGGTTTTCTTCTTAGAGTGTTGGTATTGGCGAGCAGATCCTCTGATTGTAGAGACATTGTAAACAAGAAGCAGAATGGGACCAATGACAGAAGAGCAGAGAGATGGGAGACTAGGCAGGGATGGCAACGGATGGCAAGGTATTGATATGATAAGGTAACAACTAGGTGACTGACAGAGATAAAAACTTAGATGGAGGAGAAGCCTGTTTAATCTAAAAAAGTTTGAATTTCTGGATTATTTTAAACCTATAATCCCTGGGGCCTTCAAGAGTAATGTTTGGAGTTGAACTCCTCAAATGAGATAATGTGACCACCTTTAGAGAGTAGACATGAGGATAAGAGGCAGTTCCAGCCTCCCTTCCTCAGTAAATCTAGCATTTCTAATTCAAATTGTTGTTTTCCTTCTTTGTGATGTATTGATGCAACTACCACACATTTCATTTAAAATATTCTTCATCCAGCTGCTTCTCAGTGAGACAATGCAAGCTTTTTGAAGATAAATACTGTACCCCTTACGATCCTGCCACAATGATGGGGGCATGGACAGTTTTTAAATAGTGTCCAGTTGTATGCAGTCTGCCCTCTTCCTGTTGTTCTTGGGTATACATTCTGTTGCCTGACTCCAGGTTTTAAGCCTGCTAGACTGTCTACTAGGTATTAAGCAGAAACGACCTGTAAAATGGAAAGACCCATTATAGAAAAGCAGTCAGTAGAGACTACTCAAAGGGCCTCTGAGGAGATCTAGCTTATTTTGTGAGATATCCTTGTATTCCAAAAGTTTCAGACTATGCAAGGATAGCAGGCTTAACCATGGGAGCCCATCATCATCAGTTGTTACAATTCCTTTTAACCTGTTGGTCTAATGCCACTTCAATATCTATTCAACTATGACAATTATTCAAGATGCTTAAAATTGTGCATTTAATGTTCGTAGATTTTAAATGATTTATACATTCCAAAAGGCCATGTGTCCTGCCACTCCAGTTTTGTAACTTACCAACTGTATGTGATTTGTCTCAGTGAGCCTCAGTTTCCACTGAGCATTCCTAATAGTAATTGTGAATAACCTTTCACAAGGAGTTACATGGGCCATTTATTGTGCTAAACATAGTATCTGTATTAGTCATTTTAATCATCAAAACTATTCTATGAAATGGACTAAAATAGCTAGTATTATCTTCCCTGTTTTATAGATAAAGTTCAGGTTTAGAGATGTTATGTAACTTACGTAAAGACCCACAGATAACCTTTAAATTTTTTTATGACGATTTACAGGACACCCTTTTGTAGGCTTAGAAACTGAGGATCAGAGAGTTGCAGCACTGTGTAAATGACATGGGGCTGCCCTTTGATAATTAGTCCTCTTAAAACTAAAGTTCAAAGCCTTGAAACACACACACATGCACACACACACACACACACACACACACACACACACTGATGGTTTCCTGCTCTCTGGAAGTCTTCTATTGATTTGGAAGCTGACATCTGGCTGGTACCCAGACAGAAGCAAATTCCACGCTGAGAGGAATAAATTTTGCTATCCAACCTTCTTTAAAAAAGGAGAATAGGGAAGAGGAGAGGAAGTAGAGGAGGAGGAGGAAGAGGAGAAGGAGGAGGAAAGAGAAGGAGAAGAAGAGGAATAGAAAAAAGAATGAGGAGGAGGAAAAGGGGAAGGAGGAGAAAAAGAAGGAAGAAGAAGAAGAAGAAGAAGAAGAAGAAGAAGAAGAAGAAGAAGGAGAAGGAGAAGGAGAAGGAGAAGGAGAAGGAGAAGGAGAAGGAGGAGGAGAAGAGAAAGAAAGAAAGAAAGAAAGAAAGAAAGAAAGAAAGAAAGAAAGAAAGAAAGAAAGAAAGAAAGAAAGAAAGAAAGAAAGAAAGAAAGAAAGAATCAAGTTCCCTCAGAAAATTGATTCCCAGTACATAGTAGAATGACCTAGATGGAGAGTTGGCTAGAATTCTAGGTCTGCCACAACCTTGTTCCCCACACTCAGCCTTGTTGTCTTCAGAAGTCATTCTTACATGGAATTGATAACTTCTTTAGCTCAGCATGCAATGTGGCTTTATCTAAGAAAAAATAACATGGAAATTTCGTATCTGTCTGAGGCACTGGGGTGCAAGGCTGACTGCTTTTCCACTCACTGGCCATCAGTGGGCATTCCTTAATGCTTCAGAGCCATGGTCCCCCACTAGGAAGGAATACTGAATACCTCGTTCCCAATTGTGCTGTAAAGACCAAATAAGATTGGACTCTGAGTAAGTCAAGTGCACAGATTTGTGTCATTAATCTTCATATCCTGAGAGTCAAGTAAAGTTTAGATAACAACCACTGAATGGGCAAATGAATGTACAAATGACAAAGGCTATAAGCACCATAATGCCACATAAATTAGGGCTGGGTCATGCAGCTTTTACTTATTATGATGATTTTGTTGCCTTTTGGTTGCTTCTCTAAGCTTTATTTCCTAGCCTATGTTGTAAAACATTGCTCTACATTCTCCCCAAGGCCCCTTCAAGTCTTGGGGTTCCTGGACACTGTTAGGTTCTACTGTCTTTGAATTTCCCACCATGCAAATAGCCAGCCTGACCTGGATTCCTATTTTTAACTTTCAGTTTGAAATAATTTTAGATTTAAAGGTGACATAAGATTCATGTCTATCCTTCACCCAGCTTCCTCAGTGCTACTCCTCATAACTCAAGTATGTTTCTAAACATTAACAAATGATATTAGCAGTGTCCTGAACTCTAGAAATTATTATAATTTCACCAGTTTTCTTATTAATGTTCTTTATTGACCTAGGAATCAAGCCAAGATATTATGTAACATTTAGTCCTTATGCTTTTGAAACAAAGAGTTTATGCTGAAGTATTTTAGTTGACTGAAACATTAAAATTATGGGAGAATGTAAATCTAATAATGAGTTCATCTCGTGGCAACAGTATGTGTCAGTCATGCTCTGTGTATGTTTTAGAGATTCTTGGGGAACTTTGAAAGGCTACCCTACGTGTTGGTGGTACAGTAAGCCAAAATAAAATGCTGGACTCTGTCTTATAAATGTGGAAATACCAGAAATCAAAGACAGAAACAAAATATTTTTTCCCATGGGAGAATCTTCTTTGAGAGTCATGGAGATACTGACTGGAATTCTGGCTGCCTCATTCACCGGCTTGATTGATTTGGTCTTTCAGTATATTTATTGGGGCCTGCTTTGTGCTAGCTAGCTAACATTATTCTTGGTACTGCGAACACAGTAATGAATGAGACCAAATTCCTATATTCACAAAGCTTATATTTAATGATGGAAACAGATAATAAGAAAATATAGATCTATGTGTAGGCATAGTCAGAAAACAGAGCATATTAATGGTATAGAGGGTAAAGGACGTTGTTTAAAGGAAGTGAACACTAATAGGACCATGAGTTGGAACAATTGCTCTGAACTGCATAGGAGTTTGCTCTTCAGCATAGTCAGATTATGAAAAACAAAATTTCCAGCCAACATGTTTAGCTTTAGACTTACATTGATGCTGACATAGCTCTGTGGAATAGTTGTCCTTTCTTCTCTCAGTTATGTGGATTGTTATTGATTAATTAATTTAAAAATTCAGCTCTAATAAAATAGATGCTTTAAAAATGTCTTTGCAGATACTGTGAAGTACAGGGAATGGACATGGTACAAATATACAGGGAGTTCTTCTTCTAAATACAGACTCCACATAAAGCTGGTCTGCCCAAAATAAACATCACCAGATTCCATATTTATTAAATAGTCATTGAATGTCCTTATATAGGGTGTTAAAGTGCCAGATTTTTGTTTTGGAGATAGATTTGTTTTAGAATTCTCTTCTTCTCCTCCCAGAAGCATCATGCCTTCTACTTCCCCTCTCTTCTCTCACCCCTTCTTTATTCTAGCTCCCCATTTCCCCTGTACACCCTGCCCCCGACCGCACACACATACCACTTCCAGAAGGAATTGAATAACCAAAGCTACAGGAATAAGAGACAAGCTATCTGGGAGATGTGGAGAATACTGGAGCCAAGAATCTTCCACCATAAGATAGTTCAGCCTCACTTCAACTTCCAATTTTGTCTTGCTCTACACAAGACTCGTGTAACTCACAGTATATGCTAGCCAAAGTTTGAGGAATCCCCTGCGAACAATGCAGACCTGCCCCTAAGAAGGCAAACATACTCCTGGGAAACCAGATTAGGCCTCCTGGAAATTTCAGTAGTGGAAACAGGCATCCTGCTTTAGAGTGCAGAATTTGAAAATTGTTTGAAGATGGTTTTCAGCATAGACACCATGAGGGACATCATTCAGCTCTGATAACAGCACCCCATACAGATGGCTCCCAAAAGCAAGTTTTCTTCAGCAGATCCTATGTATTGTCAAGTTTGTGTTTGAGACTCCCTCCCCAATCTTAAAATAAACCTAAAGGCTAATTTACTTACACAAGACAGCCAAATTGCAGAGAATTTGTCAACAACTCCTCCCCAGAACGGATTAAGAGCTTGCAGCCAGCAGGAGGCATGATTGCCCCCCAGTCTGTGAGCAATTTCTGTTCCTCCAATTTTGTAACTGAGAGTGGAATCTGAACCAGGGTCATAATTATCTAGGAGAAGATGCCCGGGTAGTAATTGGTACCAGTTCTAGGGCAGCTGGGTCCTGTAGTGAAGGAGCTGTGTTGTATGTTCATGAGTTTCTAGCCCAGTGATTAAGACAGGTCGAAGGAGACAACGGAGAGTGAGAGGAGGGGAAAAAAAGATCTTAGATTCTGCATGTACAAAATGTACAGGAAGAGGAGGTAGGAGAGTGTCATGCCTGTCAATCACACTAGTCTTCCATGGGGAAAAAAAACAAAAAACAAAATACATCCTCCCCCTCTCTCACCTCTCTTCAAATAGTTTGGGAGTTTACAGCAAGCCAATTGCAAATGGGCATATTTCACACTAAGCAGCACATTTGGCTTCTCTCTTCCTAGCTGAGTGAACACAAGGATCAAGAGGATGCAAGCAAAAGCCAAGCATGCTCTGAAGTGAGCTGCTGTGTGGAGCCTGTAGAGACTAAAATGTCCGAGGGCTCATCCTCCAAAAGATGCAACAAAGAGACTGCTGAAGCCTGCCCTAAGGTCACACCCCATTTTGTCTTTAGCACCAGGACCAAAACCCCAGCTTCTGTCTCAGTCCAGGGCTCCCATTAGGGTTGAGCGATCTTACTGAGTGCTGTTTTTCTGTGTCTATAACAAGAGTGTTGGTTAGACAAAGGGCCCATCTATATGATGGTCTCCTGGGATGGGTGAATGGAACAGACAGTTGCAAGTAGATTCCCATCCTTGTGCCAGGCAATGAGCCTGGATGTTGGGAGACACTGGGATCTTACCTCAAGCATGGTCTCTGATTCATCTGTGTGCCTGAAGGGATTTTGTATTATTAAATCTGTTTGGCAGAGACAGAGAAGGTGGACAAAGATGCCCTAACAAAGCTGGTGTAATCAGCCTGTGCGATTCCTCCATCTTCACCTGCTAGTGTAGTACTGTCTCCACGACCCAGCTTACCCTCTCCTCAGGACACCTGTCCTGCTAGGGTTGGGCTTATGCTGAGTTCTTATAGATCCCACCTTCTCTAAGAATGACAAAGTAACTTGAGTGTGTTTTGGGGGCCTTGGCTGTGCTGACAAGAGTCCACATGAATGGAGGCAGCAGGTTCTCCTGAGTCTACCACTGTAGCTAGACATATTTTCTTTAATGCTAAGACTTTCTGAAACCAAATCTTATCTTTCTAGCTGAGAAAAACCACCTTATCTCCAAACTTTAGTTTGTCTACCTACAACATGATTTATAGACCTGATTTTAACATTAAATGAGGTAATTGTATAAATTACTTGGTATGATGTATGCTTAGGGAAGCTCTCAATAAATGAGACTTTTTATTGATGCTCCCTTCTGTCCAGCTGTTTCTAGTAGTGTCACCACTAAGGTTTATTATTGACCACCCACAACCCTTCACATCAGCACCTTACAGGAGCCCCTAACACTGTTGTCTTGCTCAACATGGCAGACTTCCAGCTGGGCTACCTCCTCCCTCAGTTAGCCTCTCCCAGGATCAGTCTCCACTCTCTCCCCAAGCCCTGAAATTTGGACTCCATTCAGACAGCTGTGCCTGACTGATCTAGCCATCACTGGTTAGGGCTGAGGCAGTCACACACAACAGAAAAGAATGAGCTGGAATCAATTCCATTCTATTGATTAAGGCAAAGGGCAGATGGCAGGACAGAATCCCTAAAACCCTTTGGAAAATTATATCCTGACAACAGAGACTACTTTAAATTGCAAGAGAAAAGGAGAAAGAGGGAGAAGGAGATGGAGAGGGAGAGAGACACTCACAAAGAGAATGTTAGTGCCAAAAAAATTGACAGAGCATATTTATTTCATCAGAACAGCGAGAGCTATCTGACTTCCGTCCCCTTTGCTTCTGTTTTTTAGTCCTTTCTACCCAATCACTTGCTTTAAATCACTGTTTCTCAGACTATTGGTGCTGAGGGCCCAATTGTTTATTTTCAACCATTATGGAGTAATATTTTTGGGAAACAGTAAATCATTACGAAACGAAAACATTCCAATGTCACAGCGATGCTCACTTACTATAAGGAACTTAAGATATTTCAGTTTTTACAGTTTGATAAACATCTTGCAGACACACACTCAGTCTGCAGGCCACACTAAGTCTAGGAATGATCATTGAAGGAGCAGAACCACCAAGAAGTCCTTCTCCCATGGACATATCCCATCCTGGTTTTTCACGTTACAATATAATCCACATTGTAGCAGCCCTGCCCACCTGAGCATGCAATAGTAAGTTTAGGAAACCCAGGCTATGAGCAATGCTATTCCTTGAGGATCAAACATCCCTCTAGAGTACATGCACAGATGTCCCCATCCTAAGTGTACTATCTGCCCCTTACCATTCCATGCCGGCCCTGTTGATCTCTTCCCACCAACACTCCGTGGGCTCCCCGAGGCTTTGGGGTGTGGGCATGCAGGCATAGTTCCATTGTCTGTCAGAGCCTTCCTTCTTGCTAAAGATGCTCCTCACAGCCACCACCACTTGGCCATGGGGACACTGGTAGCTGAAACCTTGCCGATTCAGATTCACCCAGCCATCATCACTATAGTCGTGGTACTGCTGGTATGGGTACCCGTAGTCACCATACTGGCCCCAGACTGTGGTCACCAGTGGCAGAAGCACACATAGAAGAGTGAGGTCCATACTTCCAGGCTTTTGGCAGAAAAAAAGTCACCCTAAGTTTGTTGGGCTGATTTTTATACAGTTGCTGCTAACATGTGGCTTCCAGATGTGGGTGAACTGGATCCAACTGCAGTGTGTCATTGCTCAAGCAAAAGCGTTTCCGTGCTGAGAAACTGGCTTTGCTTGCATTCAGCTTGTTTTAAGGTGGAATTCTAGGAATATGGAGAGAACATGTAAATCAAGGAAACTCTCTGGAGAATCACTTCACAAAGAGAGTCCAGAGCCAGCTGCTTCCAATTCTGTTCAGAAACACCTGAGAAAATCCTCTCGCTGCCTATGAATCTCTCATCTCCTGGCATGGCATCCTACTGCTCCATCCCTCTCCCCTCCTCACTAGCAAACCCCATATCTGATCTCCAGCTTAGCCTTCTGGACCCACACAAATATCAAGGTAGTGATTTCAAAATACAAACAATGATAAGGTCAAGGGACACGGCCTGTTTAGATTCCTGCAAACCTAGGTGCCTGGTTTCTTTCAAGTTCTTAGCTGAATGTGTTGTTGTTGTTGTTGATGTTGATGTTGTTGTTGTTGTTGTTGTTGTTTTAGTTTTAGGTAGAAGTGGATATATCAGTTTAGTGTACAAAATAAAGGTCAACTTTTCAACTCTTTAGCATCCAATCCTGTACTCAGCACCAAAATCAAGCTGTAGAACAGACCAGACAGGCCAGAGCATCTCCTCACATCCCTCTTCATCCTCATCTTTCTCAATACCTGGTACCCAGCAATCTGCTTTCTACCCCTGCAGTTTTGTATATTCCAGATTTTCAAATAAATGGAGTCATACCACAAGTGTCATTCTTTCAGTCATCCTTGTTTATGAGACTCATCTGCATTGTGTCAGTAGTTCATCCCTTTTTATTGCTGAACAGGATTCCACAGTATGAATGTCTCATACAAATGTATCATCTGAAGCATGTATGGATTATTAAGTTTGTAAAAATTATACATAGTTATGTATAAGTACTTATGAATAAAGTTTCTATAAATGCACAGATTTTTGTATAAACTTTCTTCTTCATTTCCCTTTGGTAAATACTTATGACTGAGATTTCCAGATCATTAGATAGGAATATGTTTAACTTTATAAGAAGCTGCCTGGTGTATGATGCACCACACTACCAGAAAAATGACCCTTTTTTAAATTTTTGGTCATTATAATAGGTATATAGCATTGATGAAGATATTTTTATCTCCTGGCTAATAACTTTGAGAATTTATTTTTTCATTTGATTATTGGTATGGCACACATTTTTTTTCATGTCTTAGCTGTTCTAGTATTTTGAATCACCTGGGCATCTCCTTTTAAATATTTTAAATTTACATTTGCTTTTTTATTGACAATAGATTTTTACACATAATATATTCTGATATGGATTTTCTTCTCTGAACTTCTCCCAGATCTGCCCATTTCCCCCCTCCATCCAAATCCATATTGTTTCTCTCTCTCTCATTAGGACACAAATAGGCACCCAAAAATAGTAATAAAATAAAATTAGATAAAATAAAAAATAACAAACCAGAATAGGACAAAACAAACAAATAAACATGAGAAAAAGAGCCAAGGGAAAAGCTCAAGAAATACACATAGTAGCAGAGACACCCACATTTGCACAAACAGAAATTTCATTTGGCCATCCCTTAGGTGCATAGTGTTTCCTACCACTCACCATAGCTTTCCTTGAAGTTTCTTCAAATCACAGTTTTTGACCTGATGTCTGAAAACCCCCACAAATCTTATTAAAATATATTTCTGTCATAGATCTGATGAACTGTAGCCTTGCAGGGATCCAGGTGTCTACGCTGAAAAACAAGTTTTCCAGATGGTTTGTATTTACACTATTTCTTAAGTTTAATTGTTTTTTGAAAATTTCATCCCTGAGTACTAATTTACATAATTTCTATTCCTCTCCCTCCTTCAATTTCTTCTGTGCCCTTCAACTCCCTCTCAAATTCATACCTTTCTTTTAATTATTGTTACAACTACTGAATCCATTTAGTATTACTCATATCTGTTTAGAACTGATCACTTGAGATTGGACAACCTATCAAGGGGCTCATCCCCAGAGAGGACTGATTCTCCATCTCTTGAAAGCCATTGATTGCCTGTAGGTCTTCGTCTAGGGGAGGGGACCTTGTGAGACTTTCCTCATTAACACTGCCATGTCAACTGGTGAGATCTCCTGGACAAAGCTTCCCCATCAAATACGAAAGACACCATCTCACAGATATCTCGGTGTTCAGACTCTTACAGTCTTTTCATTCCCCCCTTCTATGATGTTTCCTGAGCTGTAGGTATAGGGGTTGTATTGTGGATGTCTCCACTAGGGTTAGATGTCTCCATTAGGGTTGAGCACCCCACAATCAGTTGTTCTCTGCATCTTGTCAAGCTGTGGATTTCTATAATGGTCTTTCTGCTTCTTTGATGAAGGCAAGAGTTACACTTAACAACTAGTTTTCAAAAGAGATGGACATCCCAGAAAATATAGCACTATAAAAGCTCACTCTTGCTCTAGCTATAGAGCATTTATTTACCAAATAGATGGATTGAAGCTAGTTAAGCATCTCTGCCCTTGCACACATGTGTGTGCATATGTTGTATCTGTGTGTGTGTGTGTGTGTGTGCGTGCGCACACTGAATAGTAAATTGTTCTCAGTCATGGTCACTAAAGAAAGGGGAAGGATTGGTTATGTTAGTCTCAGTTTTATTCTCAGCTCCATTTTCTCTACATTCTTACATGTAAGTAATTGACCAAGGCTGGCAACTGGAGTCACCCCAGCTTAGACTGACTTCTCTGACTTCTAAAACACTGTCACATTGTCCTACATCCTGTCAGCCCTTAAGAATTACCTGAGAAGGTTTTGAAAATTGATGTTGTCTGAGCTATTCTTAGACCAATTGGGTCAGCAGCTCCTGAACAAGCACCAGTGGACAGTGTCCTCAAAGGACTTCCCTTGATTCTCATGAGCAGCCAGGGCTTGAGAAGCCCTTTTCAAAGAAGCTTTTCTGCCCCTATTTGTGGCTTTAATGTTGGTGAGCTGTGCCCTGCATTCTATCCTTAAAGAACTCAGAGACAGTACAGATCAGAATAGAGACTGTTCCTCCTCATTTGACATTTGTTTTTTAAGCTTCCAGGCCTCACCTGACTCTGATTCCTGTTCTCTGCAGGACTTCCTGAAATGTGTAAAAGCCAGCATCTTAATCCTTCAAGCCTCTGTGGTTATGGATTCCCATGTGGTGTTTCAGGAGATTTTTAGAAACTTCTGAAGTGTCTGAAGGAGCTGCAGGATGACTTACAGAGAGTGGTTTCCAAGATCAGACAGGTGTTAAAAACTTAAGTTTCGTGAATTTAAGATTTGCTATGTGTTTTCAGGTAGGTTAACATATGATACTGAGGGACTGTTGTTAGGATTGGTTTGGTTTTTTTTCCTACAGAATTACCTCAATCCTCCAATAGCTAGAATACATGGCTGAGGTCTTCTGAACCCTATTCTTCAACACTCCCTATCTTTTTTTTTTTTTCAAAAATGCTGTTTTTCTTTCAAATCAACATTTGGAAATTTTAAATAAAATATTTATAAAATCATTTTATGTTAACATACATAACCAATTTGTACTAATGATGTACTAATGTACTAATGGATTTCTGTTCTATTTGCAAAGTGTGTCCACAGGCTTCTGCAACTAAATATTAGGCCTGATTGTGCTTTTAGGACCAACAGGATGGGTATCATCTGGGAGATGGTTAAGAATGCAGACTCTCTGGCCCCACTCACTCCTACTGCCTTCAACACTCTACAAGTATAATACAGCAAAGTGTGTTTTAAGAATCCCTCCAGGTTTGATGCATGCTGAAGTTAGGGTCCTTTTATAGAAGACACTGTACCCAAATTCTGGGAGCCACACTGTCTGGGTGAATACAACAGTGTGGAAATCTCTGACCCTACTCAGCCACTGTGACTCCGTAGCCCAGGCTGACCACTATTGGACTGTATCTTCTGGAAGCAGAAGGAAACCAAACATTTTTTTCTTAGAACATTGAAGTTTATTGGCCTGAAAAATACTCAAGCTGCTTTTCTAGCTTCTTCCTAACGATAGAGCATTAATCATTCTTTACTGATTATAACTTCAACAGCTCTGAGCTAGGTGCCAGTAAGAACTGCAGACATGCCTTGCTTCGTTGAATTCTCCCAGATATTTGATCTCCACAGTTTCCCCGTGGTTAGTCATTCTCTTATATCTTGTCTCTACCATAAGATTTATTACTCTTTGTTTAAAAAGCATTAAAGCATCTTGTTTTGGACATTTTCCCAGACTTCACTATCTTGTGGAAATTTCCCACAGACACATAAAGTTAGTAAAACTTGTATGCCTCTTTTCTGTTAATCTGTCTTAAGTCAATTTTATTTATAAACAGAACTAAGGTAGGAAGAGAGAGGTGAGGGGTCCCTCCCTCACATTCCTAATGAACTTGAGTTGATTTGAAAAGATGCAGCTAGGGACATTCAGACATTCTTTAGCTCCTCTTCCTCTTCCTTCTTTTCTTTTATTTCTTATTTATCAATAGTTTTATGGAGAGCTGATTTGTATGCCACCACTTAAGTTACTTCATTCAATGGCTGTTAGTATATAGTCACAGAACTTTATAACCATCTCCACAATCTGTATGAGGCCATTTTAACTACTCATTAAGAATCCTGGACCCATTAGTGGTCACTATTTCTCCTCAACCTTACATCTCAAGGCAACAAATAATCTCCTTCTATTCCTATGAATTTTTCTATTCTGGACATTTCAGTAGAATCATTCAAAATGTGATTGTTAATGACTGAATTCTTTCACTGGTGTGTTTTGAAGGTTCATCCAAGTTATGGCATGTAATTGTACTTCCTTCCTTATTCTACTGTGTGGATATGTGAGTTGTTTATCCATTCGTAAGGGTGACAGATATCTGGTTGTTTCCACTTACTAACTCTTATGCTGGGCTATTGGAAACTTTATGTTTAACCTGATGAGGAACTACCAGAAAGTCTTCCAAAGCAGCTGCATCATTTTACATTCCTAACAGCATCAGATGATGGTTTCAGTTTCTCCATATCCTCGCCAGCACTTGTCATTGCCTGAGTTATGGAAAGGAAACCCACACGCACTTTGGTAATATTTTTTTTGGACCTGAATTCACTCTAACCTGGCCATTTCTTTTTGCATGATCTATTGCTTTCCTGTTGTGGGACCTTATTATTGGGACATTTGTGAGGTGTAAAATGTGCATATTAAAGGCAATGTGAGCATAGTGAGAACTGATACTGAAAAAAAGAGAGATTAAGAGATGTAGAATAATGTAGACAAACTGTGTACTTGATAGCTGCTTTCCAAGTCATATACCAGTTACTCTTCCAACCATTAGAAGATAACCATTTTGTGACTGAGAAAAACAAGGTTTAAAATGAATGGTAACTTGCCTCCAATTTTAAGGTAGAACATTGCACAGAGACTTGAATTCATCAGTTTAGATCTATAAGTGAGGAGATTATATTACCTCAGGTGCCTAACAGTCACAGTGGAACCATAGAAGACTGCATGTAGACCTGAAAAGAGTGGGGATTTCTAGACTTGGAATTGTCAGAGTTGGAGCCCTGTGAGAAAGCTTAATGAATTTGCATCAGGTTTTCTCCATTTTAGCATTACTGATGCTTCATTGTTTGCTACTGTGCTTTTTTTTTTTTCCCTCTGTTTTGGGAAAGAGAAAGGAAGGATAGAAAGAAAGAAATCTTCATTCCCCTTGTAGGTGGCCTTGGTAGAAAGAACGAGAGAAAGGAAGAAATATTCATAGCCCTTTTTGTCTGTCCCGAACTTGGAGAGCAGGAGCTGATAGTGAGCTGAACTAGCATCTTAGCTCAATAACTGGAACCGAGTTTCTCCAATTAATGTTCCTCTAAGCAATAAACAACCAACCAATAAATCAACCCACCAACAAACAACCAATCAACCAACCCTGGCTCTCAGGGCCCCAACCCTTATATACTGTAAGCAAAGTTCCCAAAAGTCCAAGTGGCATGCAATCCCAAAAACAAGCTACACGTGGCAAAACAGCTGCATGTAAGCAATTTATATCCACCAGCAACAAAGAGTCTAAATTGAACTCATTATCACCCACCACACCTGGGGTGGGAACAAAACAATTCAAACAGCATTTTGTATTTTTAAAGAATCCAAAATAACAAAACTCATTCCAAGCATCCTGCTACACTGATGCTTTAGACCAGAAGAATTTCTTGTGTAGAGGAAATCCTGCATCTTGTGGGACTTTGAGCATCATGGCTGACCTCTACTGATAAGATTTCATTAGCATTTCTATTGCCTCCATTGTAACAACCAGAAGTGCCTCCTAACATTGTCAAAAGTCTTTGGGGGGATAACATCATCTTTGGTTGAAATCATCAACTTAGATAAAACCTATAACCTTTGTTTTATCATTTGTAAAATGAGGAATAATTGTAGTATTTGCCTCTCACTATAAGACTATTCTGAGAGGGGACCCCAACAGAAAACCACAACCAATCAAAATGTAAAGTTGTGTAGCCCAGTCCTAATGGGTACATCTACAAAAAATTCATGCACCTAAGGCTCAGAGTACAAAGATAAAGAAAGGGCAGAAATATTGTAAGAAACAGAGGATCAGGGAGTTTGCTGTGATATTGTGTCTCCTAGAATTGTCTGATGCTACACCCATAGAATCTCACCAAAGTGATTGCCCAAATGTGAGCTGAACAAGGACAACAATGGGCACATTAAGTGAATAGAGGAAAGCCAATAAGGTCTCAACCCCATACAAAGACCTACTGGCAACTAAGGAATGCTGAGAGTGGGAAAAAGTCTTTCACCAGGGAAAAGCACACCAATTGGTTACTCAATACCAAATTATCAGCCCTAAAAACATATATACAAGGAACATTATTCAGACTGAGCAGCTATATTCAGGATGTAACAACAATTTAAAAAGAGGCTACAAATTTGAAAGAGGGCAAGGAGCTATGTATGAGAGAGTTCAGATGGAGGAAAAGAAGGGGAAATTATGTAATTATATTATCTCAAAACTGAAAGAAAAAATGTTCTGAGAACTGTTTTAAATAATAGTCTTGTAAATACTTTGTAAACTATAAAGCTTGACACAAATGAAAGTTGGTATTATGACCTCAGAGAAATACTAGGAGAGCATCATTAAGCAAATCAGTGTAATGAGCAACACTAGAGCCCTCAGTGCAGCAGAACACTCTTGTATAGAAACCTGACTGCAGGGTTTAGGGAATGATTAGAGCCAGAATGATATAGTTTTGCCATTCAAAGAAGTACCATCAATCACATGGATGAGATTGATTTTAGAGATGTCTGAGAGCAGGCTTCCAGAAAGAGCCATCAGAAAACAAGGACTAAATGGAGACCATGACAGAGGGGAATTCAGGACACTCTGGAGCAGGGAGATGGAGGGGCCATTTTCCTGGAGGAAAGAAACCAAGACTATCCAAGAATGTGTGTTGGAATGAATAATGATACTGTCAAGTTGGCTGAGACGTCCTATGCAGAAAGCTCCTATGTCTTGCTGCTTAACTGCATGTCTGGGATTTGTGAGGATGGAAGGAGACCAGAACTATACAGATGTATGGAAAGCATTGCTTTAGTAAATGCATTGTTTTCAATGGAGCAACAACAATCAGAATTTCTGGTGCAACCTGAAGCTCATGATGGCAATAGACTATCTGACAGAATGTCCCACAGGGATAGCTGGATTCAAAAGTGGGAAAAATCAGGGAGGGGTACTATGCAATCAGAAAGCACTCATATGATGTCATTCCATGACAAATTTCCCAATTCTAAGTCATCTTCAAAATAGCTTAAGCTTTAAAATATATGAAATAATGATACCTTTCATTTGTGTATCATTTTATATATATATATATATATATATATATATATATATATATATATATAGAGAGAGAGAGAGAGAGAGAGAGAGAGAAACCACACAATCCAGCAAGTACCAGAGAACCAAGAAATATTTATTCTTTTGGGGGTTTAATATGATTCCAATTCATATGTGTGTTCAGAGATACAAAATATCTACCTTTGGTTATTTCCATTTGGTCAATTTATAAGCAGAGGCTTTGAGAGGTACAATGATGTTCACAGTTAGAGAACAATGGGTAAGGAGATCTACACATACATACCCATGTCCCTGGTTTAAAATAAGATCTCAGAACACTCACCCACATTTTCCTCATGATCAATCCCAACGAATTAGATCTCTCAGAGGATGTGACATTTTGTTGTTGGGTCATCGTCTCCTGTCACTGTTTCTGTTGGCAGTGTGCTCTGATCACATCTGGCTTACCCTTTAATTAAGGCATGTGTGCATTCTCCCATTGCTCTAACTCAGCAATGTGGGTCACAACCCCTTTGGAGGTCAAATGACCCTTTCTCAGGGGCGGCCTAAGAACATCTACATATCAAATATTTACATTATGATTCATAACAGTAGCAAAATTAATGTTATGAAGTGGCAATGAAAATAATTTTGTGGTTGGGGGTGGGTGTCACCACAACAAGAGGAATTGTATTAAAGGGCCACAGTGTTAGGAAGGTTGAGAGTCACTAATGTAGGTTTCTTTTTCACATCTTTTCGTATTGTACTTTACATCAATGGCTTTAAAATATTGTACCTGGTCACCAGAGAATCTTCCTTTCTTTACTGGCTCTAAACTCATAACACTCTCATGAAAAAAAATTGATGTCCATAGACCACCTCACATCCCTGAAGGAGTATCCTAAAGACAGATTACTAGGTCCCTGATCACCCTACTGAAATGAAATCCTTTGGCTGGAGCCCATGGATCTGCCTTTTTAATGAGCTTTGCAGTGGCTGTTAGGTACACTACAGTCTAGGAGCACAAGTTAAGATACATGTGTTTGTTGTCTGTGAATGTTTCTGATCTCCCCAGTACAAGGCAGAAAGGGAAATGGTGCCTTTGCCAGTGTCCCTGCTGTAGGTCCCGTGGCTTTCAAGGGCAGGCCACCTGCCTCCTCTCACAGGCTGCCCACGCAGACAGTGACAGAGCAGAACTGAGAACTGCAGCAGAGGCAATAGCTCAGCCTGCCTGCTGTCCCTGTCACAGCCTGGAGCTCAGCACACTGCACATAAATGAATCTTATTTTCTACCCCAGCTTCTTTAAATGCTGCGATATTAACACCTACCAAAATAATTTAAGTTTCTCCATCAGTAGGCTGCCTTCACCTAAGCAGAAGCAAGAGACATTTCTACTGCTTCACCATATAACTTTCAAGACTCATCTCTGTGTGTGTATGTGTGTATATACACTCATTTATACATGCCTATACTTTACTTATATCATGAAAACCGAAGGACCCAATCCATGCAAAGTGCTTAGAACAAAGCCAGTTACTAAAAGAGAAACCAAAAAAATTCATCTTTTCTTCACTTTTTAGATTTATTTTCTTTCCTGGACTGTGCCCTTGGAGGCCTTTGTGTGTTGTGCTGTGCTCTGTTGTCTTCTGGCTCCAGGGTGGGCTTAGTTCATCAGAAGCCTAGTCAAATGGACCCATAGGAAGTAGGGAATCACACTATGATTCTCATGACTCTCTTTGTACTGAGCCCTGGTTGGCAGTGACTGGGTATCTCTTCCTGTCACCTTGGATGTTGTTGACAGGCCTATTTTCCAAGAAGAGTGTTTCTGCTGGGTTTCCAAGCCCTGCTTTCTCACCTCACCACACAAAGACTGGAGGAGAGATTATGGATATAACTAACTTTGGGGTATCTACTCTTAAAACTCAGTTCTTGTAGCATCTGTTCAAATCTAAGCTGTTGTGATATATTCCCTTCAAGAAGTCAAAGGTAAAATGTTTTCCTGGCAATACAAGGAGATCCATATGATTAATCCTTATCTTCATTATTGTTCTATTGCTATGAGGAAACATCATGATCAATAAAACTTATAAATAAAAGCATTTAATTGGGGGCTTGCTTACAGTTTTAGAGGATGAGTCCAGGACCATAATGGTGGGAAGTATGGCAGCAGGCAGGCAAACAGGTGTAGTACTGAAGCAGTAGCTGAGAACTTATAGCTTATCCATAAGTTGGAGGCAGAGGAGTGTAGGGGAGACTGGTTCTGGGGTGCTCTTTTGAAACCTCAAACTACCTCAGTGACAGATCTCTTCTAACAAAGCCACACCTCCTAATCATTCTCAAACAGTCCACCAACTGCAGACCAAGAATTCAAACATGTAAGCCTATGGGGGCATTCTCATTCAAACCACCACAATCCCGGTGTTTTTGGTCAGGCTTCCCCACTAGGCAATGCTTCCTCGTGCCTGGAAATCTTCCTGGGCAAAACACACTGTGCATTCCTGTTTGCTTCTGCTTGTGTGTCTGGCTGTCATGCACACTTTTATACTTGCTTTATTGAATGTCACCCTCATACTCTTCAAAGAACATATCATCTCAACTTTATTAATGAGACCATTGATGCTTAAAGGGAAATCTGTCCAAGGTCACCCAGCTAGTGGACGGGGTCTGTTTTGAAGTGTTTTAAGACACAAAGCTTGGGCTCTTGAAATGAGTAATCACTTAGGATTGCATGGGGATCATTCTGGAAATTCATGTTCCATATTCCCAACCCCCAGCCAACAATTCTGCAGGACCTGGAAAATGAGAGCTATGATGGACTTTTTTGTTCTCTGCTTGCATTTCTGTTCCTTCTCTCTGTCCTCAAAACATTTTTCACCTTTAGATTTTTATGTAGGGAAGTCTTTCTAATGTGCCTGATTCAGAAAACCCACCACCTCATACTGTGTAGAAACCTGCTTCATAACCATTGTCATCCCTACTTACTTGTGAAATGATGCAGTAGTATCTGACTATAAATTACACTTACATTAGACTATAAATTCCATGGAGGCCAGTACTATGTCTGTTTTTACATTGCCTTTTTCAGGCTAGCATACTGTTCCTAGTACTTTGTTAATATTAAATAAATATCAGTTGTCTATAGGCCTGTGAGGTCATAGTCTTTTAAATCTATGAACACTCTATACTTTTAGGAGCAAGGAATAAATTCTATCCAAAATCCTCCCCACTCCCAGATAAGAAATTCAGAACAAGAAATAACTCTGAAAGTACAGATTTCTGACTTACCATTGATTGACAAGTGACTCCACAATGTCTGCACAGATGCTGCCCACTGAGCTAGACAGCACACCATTTGAAAAAGGGGCATGTGCTTGTTGTGTGCACAACTGTCTTCCTAGAACTTAGTTAATAGATTGGCACATTGATGACAGATGCTGGATCAGTGCTGTCTTGTGTGGATGAGTCGATAGGCCAATATAAAGGAAAGGTACTCTCTTTTCTTTTCTCAATTCATATCTTTTCTCCTCCAAAGTCATTTTAAGAGTCACTGAAGCAAGAATCACACTTCAAGGAGGGTAAAGGATACAAGTAAATGTGCAAGTGATCTCTGAAGACACTTTGAAAACTTTCCAGAAAATTCCAGAATTCCAGTGGACATACCTGCTGAGTGTTACCTTGTGTTTTATTTCTTTCCTTACTTCCCTTCCATTTGGATTTGGACTTTCTAACCAAACATTAACACTTTAGCCTTTGCCACAGGCTCTGAATTTAACAGATCCTAGGAGGTAACAAAATTTGGCCAGGTTAATCAATATCATTGTGTCTTACTACCCCCACCCTTTTATAAAATGGGGAAATCAAGCATTTCTACCTCATACAATTGCTGTGGGAAATTTAATCAGCCAATATATGTGAATCACTCAAAAGATGATATGCATATTATAAGTGATAAATAATGTCAAATAATGTCTATTTTACATGGTACATGAAAAATTAAGTTATGATACCAAATGGTAATGATTATTTCCCTTTGACTCTTCATCTATTAGTAGTGACCTAATAATTTCATGGACATCTTGCTTTAAAAAGATTGTAAGAAGAGAAAAAGGATGAGAGAAAAATTATTATTGAAAAAGGACGAGAGAGAGTCAATATTATTTGACATATCTCAGTTCAAAGTCCTTTTTAGCAAGTCCGAGTGATCAAAAAGAAAGGTGGCAGGGGGACTCTCAGTTCCTTTATACAAAATCAAATGGCTGTTTGCTTAATCCAGTGATCTAATCTATCAATAGCAACCAATACCTGGATATAACACATGCTGCTATTTGCATAGCAGTGTGCTCTACATCATCGCTCTCTCTGTAGATCTTCCTAATCATTCCAAATGCATTTGCTGTTAGGATGCCAACACATTGTCTCTGTGTGTTTTCAACACAGAAGTGTCTAGCTACTGTGTGTTAAGATTAGTCCTTTTTATGAAAGTCACCAAAACTGCTTGTTTCAGCTAACAGTTTCTCATACAGAAAAAAAAAATCTTAAATATGCTGTTGAGTGATTTGAAGTGATTAATTAAATGAGAAAATGGATTTTGAAAATTACAATAACTCAAAATAAAGGTGCTATGTTCCGCAAACAACACCTTGAGCGTCAAGAAGCAAACTGCCTTTAACATCACCCTGAGTAGCCAAGAAACTGGTGAAGAGTGAGAAGCAAATGAATCATACATGTAAACTTCCACTTCCAGTGAAAATAACTGAGAGAATGTGTGTGCCGGTATAAAATGATTAAGTCAAGTTCCAGAGTCAATGATATTAATAAGTTTTTAGAAGAGCATTAATATACATGTACATGCCAATTTTTCCTGGGTTTGCCAGAAAAGATGAATCAAGATCACTCAAGTGCTAACAATTAACCTTTTAAACCCAATCTCACTTACTGCCATGTAGATAAAGGCAAAGCAGTTTGCATAATGTGCATATAAAATAAATATTCATCAGAGGATCACTCATGAGTGATTTTGATGGGCTCACTACAATCTGCATTTACATGTGCAGGCAGATATCCTATGGTCAGGCTGGGAGAAGAATGAGAATGTCCTCATGGGAGAAGAAAGTGAAATTTAAACTTCTGTCTGTTTCCACTCAAACCACTTCTTGTTCATCTGTGAATTTTTATCTTTGTTATGATACAAGATGATGATATGCATGTGTCTGGCATCTGGAAGACACCTTGGATAAGAGCTATGGTTTAAAATTTTAGGAATTCAGGCTAGATATGGGGAGCGGTTTCTATGGAACAACAAAAAATATGATGGTGATTCCTCAACACTAAGGTTTCACAGGAGACCAAACACTTGCCATAGGTACCATGTCTGTGAGGACAGACTGTGGAAGACAAAGAGAGAGGAAAGGAGGGTTTGCTCCAGCACACAAAGAGCATCAGTCGTAAGCATGCAGTATTTTACCATCACAATATCAATTTCTCCTCAGCATTAAAGAGCCATTTACAATTTACAGCCAAAACAAAATGTTAAAAGACTAAATTTAGGGGCTAGGGAGATGTCTTGGAAGTGGAGAGAACTGGCTGCTCTTCCAGAGGACCCAGGTTTAATTCCCTAAACCCACATGGCAGCTCACAACCATCTGAAACTCTAGCTCCAAGAGATAGATCACAAACTGTGATGTGCAGAGACATACATATAGATAAGGCATTCATACACATAAAGTAAATTTATTATTTTTTTATAAAAAATGTTGTTTTTCCTGAAAGGTCAAGGAGGTTTTAGAACTAAACTTGGATCTAAGTCTTGCTTTCTTGGAATCTATAGGTTTCTGTCTATGCTTGGGCTCTGCCTGATGTTCATACACAAGACTAGGAAAGTTGCTTAGACATTCAAGTTTGAAAGATTAAGCTTGGGATGCTAATACACCGAAAAAATGAGGTAGTTATTGGTATCCTAGGTTGGTAGTTACATTGTTAGGAGGGGTGTGTGTGTGTGTGTGTGTGTGTGTGTAACATGTACATTGTTTTTAAAAAAAAGTTTAATAGCCTAAGTCCAGTGAAATCTCAAGTTATTAAGCTGTTCTTCTGCTTGCTGTTTCACCCACCATCCAGAGATTCTAGGTCCTCACTCTAAAGCATTCTTTCATAATATTTTATGACTATAAATTCATAACATGAGGTGGTAAGACAAAAGGACTCTGGCATCTTAACTCAAAGGCATCAGTTTTGAATTCAACATTTCAGAAAAAGGATCAAAATAAAAGATGAAAGAAACTTGAGCTCCTGAATTTTAATATATATAACATTATAAAAGTTTAATCAGATGAATCAAAACCATTACCCTTAGGTTCCTTTCTCTGTATTTATAAATATTTTTTTCTAATGAATCATATTTTTGACCTACATTATTATTTCAAGGCATTTTACTCAGGAGATATATTTTGACCATAGACTGAATATACACAAAATAATCACATTTTGCTAAGGAACAATGTTCATATGTGAAGCCTCATGGCCTGACTTGTCCACATATCAATTGCTTCAGAAAAGTCAAGAAAAAAAAAAATCAAGGACTGCCCATGTAGCAGACTCAGTATTGACTAAGTCAGATTCCTTCCTAAAAGTATGCTTAATGACCTGGAGCCTTTTAAGGATTACTCCAAGTTGTCATGTGTCAGACAGGTCAAGTAGGAGGGAAGGGGTGGGGTATGGGTCATTTGAACAGAAACAAACAATGACAAGACAATAGTGCAGTCATAGGATGGCAGAATCTCCATTTAGAGTGACAAAGACTGGCTGTCTTAACACCTAACTTCTTTTTACTGCTTAAAAACTTTGTTTTATCAGCACATGCTTACTGTGCAAGATAGTGGTTCATTATGACATCTTCATGTACATATATCATGTACTTTGGCAACACTCACTGTGTAGCCCAGGCTTATCTTGAACTTGGGAATTTGAGATCATCCTGCTTTAGCCTTCTGAGTACTGGGATACATGAGTGTACCACCACACCCAAATGCCTAAAATATATCCAAATTGTATTATTCAGTTCTGTATTTTCATGGTCATGTCAACGTCTGGCTAATTGTTCTTTCACTTTCTTCTCTTCATTTATCCCATTTATCCCTGACATAAAAGTGTCAGGGAAGAAGTAGAAATAGCTTTCTAATTCAGTGGCTAAAAATCTGTAAGGTTTTTAGGAGATGAGTTCTCAACTTTTCTCTTTTGTACTATAAATATTGTTGCCTGCAGAGGCTCATACTGAGGGTGACGTGGGATAAGATCTCTCAGTTCAATTTCTCATAACTATATGAGATTGGACATTGGGGAAACCAAAGATAATGTGAGCAAGCAAAGTCACATGGAGTGTGTGTGTGTGTGTGTGTGTGTGTGTGTGTGTGTGTATGAGAGAGAGAGAGAGAGAGAGCAAGAAACAAACAACTGAGAACACCTATGTTGAGATGGGACAAAGGTAATAGGGGAGAAGCAGGCTGGGCAGAACATGCAGAGAACAACTGAAAAGTATACAGGAAAAACAAGCTTTCTTCAGTTCACTTCAAATAATTCTAATTACTGACCAAAAAAAAAAAATTCATGCACCATACTAGTCTGAATATTTCGGTTATTTTATTTTGAAAACCTTTGCACGTTGTAGGCAGTAAAAATATTTGTGGAATGAATGAAATTATCACCAACACCCCTGAACCATATGAGAACTAAGCTTAAAATCCTTCTCATTAAAATGCAGTTTCAGAGCTGAGGGCCCCTTAGAACTGACTCATTTTTTATTGGTAACAGTGGCCATCTGTCCAGACTAACTGCTTTGAATATCATCTCTGTAATTCTGTATACTGTGTTTCTTGCTGGTCATGGAATCTTCCTATTTCTTTCTCTACTTTCCATTGTGACTGCATTGGTAATGTACCTGCCACACTACCACTGATTGCATGAAGAACGTCTACAGAGCAGTTAACAACAGTGGGACAGTGAACAGTGCCTCCCAGTGCATTCATTCACTTATCTCAGGTGCATATGAACAATATTTTTCTTTTCCAGGCTGATATACTGAGAGTTTGATGTCATTCAGGTAGCAAACAGTGGAGCAGGTTTCTAATCCTCTTGTGTGCTTCCAAGTCAACGCACTTAAGCCTTGTGTGGGGCGTCATGTTTTCTGTGGTGAGAGGACACTTAGTCAAGGTTGCTAACAATTGAGAACAAACATCTAAAGGTTCCTGAGGAAGAAGCACAAAGGCCCTGGTATCATAGAGGCTGTAATTGATGTAGAATTAGAAAACTTGTGGTCTTCTGAACCACTAGAGCCTGCTACTTACCAGGTGCCGTGCAGTGGCCTGGCATGGGTGCGGTAGGAGTTTTGTTCATGCTGTGTAAAGAGAGTGTAGGGATGACATGAGAAAAGTCTGAAATGGCCGGCGACCTTTCCACCCCTCCACCCAGTACTTTGGGGCCTATCCATAACCACCCTGCCTGTAGCAGCTCTATAGGCAAGTGTGGGCTTCCCAGTGCCCTTCCCTGGGGAGGTGTTCTGGCATCAGCAGGACCTGTATTCACTGCCTCATTCCTTTCAACAAGCCTGTAGAAACTACTCTTTACTGTGAAACAGGATCATTCCTCTGTCACTCCCCACAGAGCCTCAAAGTCAAAGTCTGACTTGTGCTGGTAACAAAAGGCCCACCTGAGCCGCCTTGGGTCAAGTCCCGCTCTCCAAGAAAGCAAGCAGTATGGTTTTCTGGATACAATCTGTGCCCTGGTATTTCCAGTATGGCAATGCCAAAAGTGAGAGCTGAGAGAGTGCTAACAGGCATGGCTGCATGTTACCCAGTGCCGGTTCTGCTGTTGGCATTTGAAACCTACATTTTCATTTAGTCATTATTGTTTCTCTGTTAAGGTGACCAGAATACTCCTGTTTCCCAACTAAGAAGCTGGGGCTCAGAGAGGGAAACAGTATTTCAAGGTATACCTTAGACTCTACCTTTTGACATCGTGACATGATGTTGTCATCTACAAAGTTTATACTTGAGGATTGTGCCACAGAGTTACAAACAACATCACACACACAAAATAATGTTTTAAGTAAGTGTATTATTTTGTGTTGGGCCATATTCACAGCTACCCTTGACTACATAGAGCCTGTGGGCTGCAGCATTTGGATGTGCCTTCCCTAGAGAATGTCCATCATTCAAACGTAGTCTAGCTGAGAAACCAATGTTTCTCTTATGCTGCACTACCTCAGCACCTGTCTCTCATGCTTCTCTCTGTAGAAACTTAAACAAAAGACACTAGTCCCAGCTCAACAGATTCCTCTGTCCAGCTGTGGCCTGCATCCGTGCACCAAGCCACATCAGGCTTATAAGTTTCCTCTCACTCCTTGCCTTCCATAGCAACTTCATTGCATGGACTCAAAGAACCCTTGGATCTGTGCAACTGCCTTTGAACAAGAATAAATTCACTTGGAGCCATGGTCTGCATTCTGTTCTCTGAAATCCTGAAATGTTCATCACAAGCCAGTGATGCCTTCCTGAGCCACAAAAAAGACCTTTAGGCTAGCATCAGAATTGTCAGGCATAGTCTAGTGCAGTACCTGGACTCCAGAGCCATGTAGGTTGATCCTAAACACTGATCTTTAATATCTACATGACCTCAGAAAAGTCAGGTCCCTCTGAACCTCACTTTGGCTTATGGCTTAAGGAACTCTATGATTATGCCATGTTTTGATTTTCTGTCTGGAATGGAGACAATCTGAACCTTCTGCTTGTGTCATATACTTTCACAAAGGCTCTGCAAAAGAAACCTGATTCCTGCTAAGCATGGAGTTTCCCAGTGAAGTCCTAGGTATGCAGCCACCTGCTCAAGCCCTTATGCTCTTATACGATACACCAAGCAGAGCTTATTGATTTTGGCAAGCACTCATTATTCATATTCTGATCTTCCTCATTAGCACCAGACACCAAGACTTTATTTATCTGTTCTGAAAGATGACTTTCATATGATGAATCTGGGACTTTGGTTGTCCATAAATAAATCAGATGACCTCTAAGTCAGATTTTCTGACCATTTTATGTGCCCATTCAAATAAACTTTTGCTGATCTAATAACTAAACAAACAAACAAATAAAAACTTTATCCTAATTATTTGAAATCTGTTCATGGATTCATTAATTTTTGATGAACACCGGTGTGGCTCCAGGTGTTTAACACACATTCTCTCTGACAAGCTCACATGATAAAAGAGGGCAGCAGAAAAAAATGTACAGATGACTGTTATCTAATGATACTTCAATAATAGCAGTTGAAAAGATGTATAATAAGTGCCAAAGAAAAGTACCCTTTTCCGGCAACTGGGAATGTGGAGGGTAGTACCCAAGTAGGTGTTAGTTGTTATCAAGAAGGTACACGGCACTTTTACACGTATTTTCTTCTCAAGCCTTCATGATCATCTTTTGATATGGATATCAGTACTTTCAAAACAAAGAAACCGAGCCTCAGAGCAATGAATTACACCAACCAAGACTCCACTCCTAACCACTTTATGGATGAAGAGCTTACACTTGTATTCCCTGCCTCCTCTCCCTTGGGGAGCTCTATCCTTCACAGGAACCTACACACCATCTTTACAAATCTGTTTTTAAAAGAAAGAAATAGCTACCTTGTTACTCACAAGCTGGGTGGCATCACCCTCCCTTATTCTGTTATATATAGTGCCCTTGTTACATTTCTCCCTAGAGACCCCCTATAGCACACTCAGTACAGGAATGGTGAGCTGAGCCAGCCTCTCTTTCCAAAAGTCTTTTCAGACCACCATTCCATGTTAAAGAGCCTAAGTTTTGCCCTTGCTATGAAGAAAAATTTGAAAGAATTAAGAAGGAATTTATTTTTAAAAATCAGATATAAAATATTCTTTCTTTTATACATCCAATAGCAAGATTTAGATATGTGTCAAACAGTGCATCAGAGGGAGGTAGCTATTGGTCACCTAGGCATTTGACAGACAAAATAGATGACTTGTTAACAATTCACATTTCTGGAGCAAAAAACAAACAGCAAACAAACATACACAAGGAACAAACAAGAAAAAACCTGGATTGGAATCTAGACTTCTCACTACCTAACTGTGTAACCTGAGTTAAATGACTGACCTCCCCAGGTCTCAGTTTCCTGCTTCTCATGGCTGCCTCACAGGATTGTCATAACTAGTAAACAAGTTACTGTGTAAAACTGTACTGAGCACAGTGACCAGAACATGGTGAGCACACAATCAGTACAGCTATAGCCATCAGCCTTCCTGCTGCTTGTCTTCCCATTCTACATTGGTTTTATATATAGCTCATAGCTGATAATTGTAGAGTGAATGGGCTAACAGTTATTTGAATAAAAAGGAGCAAGCCATTGCTGAATGAGGACTTCAGGGACTGAATGCAAATTATACTCCCTTAAAAATGCACTAGGTCATATGCCAGCCCATTTTGCCTGTTCTTTCTTTCCCCTTTGTAATGTGAAAAATATATGTACATGGATTGCTACAGTAGTTGAAAGTCATCAACAATCTGGTAGTCCTCAGAAGTATGCCTGTCCCAACACTGGGCATGGCTCTGGGGCTGGATTAGCTAAACCTTTTATGGAAAAAAAAATCATAGGGATTAATCAAAGACAAAAGTCAAGCATTGGGAAAGAAAGAAGATGTAGGGATACAAGGAGATGAAAAAGAGATTTCATGGGTTTGATGGTCAGTCCTGCAATCTGGATTCTTTGGAAGACCCTAAAGAAAATCAGATGATGAATGTTAATACATGAACTCACAGCTGTCCATAACAAACTAGTTGCAAAATCATCCTTGAAAACTTATATAATATTCTTCTGTGGCAGATAGATGGGCTGCTGTAGATAAAATAAGTAATAAATATAGTCTATTTCATCGCCGATAAAATATATGACTCTAAACCGTAGCAAATTGTCTAACAAGAGACAGAAATCTCTAGGGGCCATAGTATCATGATATGGATGTTTCATGAGTCATGTTCAAGGTCTTGGTCTTCCACCATCTATATGGGTGATGACCATCAGAGTTTGACAAGTATTACCAAGTGCATTTCTCACTTTAATTAGTATTGAGTTGTATGGAATGACTAACCCTCTGCAGAGTAAAATTAGAATTCTGAATAATCTTGACAGATACAGAAGTAATTAGTCATAAACTGATGATGTCACAGACAAACAAGGTTCCAGTAGCTTATTTAGAGAGAACAGGTTCACAAATACGTGAATGGGAAGATGAGTGCTAAAAATACAGTAAGGAAGGACTCATTCTCTTTTAGGAGAAGCAATGGAAGTCATTGCCACTAGGAGCCATTCAAAGATGACAGGCTTGGGAATCCAACTTGGGTTGCACCACAATCTTCCATTTTCTTGATGTGCATTCTTGGACAGTTCTTCTCTGCCTCACGTCCCTCTGTGGTTTCCTCCCCCCACAAAATAATAATCTCTATATCTGTTAGGAATGATATATGAAGAGACTCCTGATACTCTTGGTTGCCAGCCTAATATCCATTTACTAATGACTAGCAGACACTTCAGTATTGTGGAGGTGGTTGGGTGCACTCTTAAATGGCAAGCGGCCGAGTGTAAATCCTAATCAACAGACTTCTTTTTTCCCCACAGACTTTTGATATGTGAAATAATAAGCTGTCCTTGTTTAAATTAGGATTGTTCTCATATGTGTGACCCGCCCCCAAGTCTGCATTTGAAAGAACTGTGTCATACAGTTTTCATTTGTATCCTACTCAGGGTTCTCTAGGGGAGCAGAGCAGATACAGTGAATGTATACTAAGAGAGGGTTTATAAGATTTGTTACACAATACAGTTGGAGTAGTCAAAAAAATGACTGTCTCTCACTGAAGAGACCCAGAACATGGCAGCTTCTCAGTCCATGATGCTGAGTGCCTCAGCAGTACCAATGTGGTGCCTATGACCTTAAGGATTTCCAGAGATCTGCTGGCTTTCTGTCCACCTCAGAATCCTAAAGAAGCTGGTTATAACACCAAGAAAGGAATCATGGGGTCTTTAGTACACATTGGAAGCCTGAAGAAGCTGGTTCTAATATCAGTGAAGGAATTAGCATAATGCAGAGTAGTAATATGTGTGCAATTTCGAAGTGATAGAACTGGAGATGTGATATAGAAATAGGTTTAAAGTTGCATATGACTTTACAAATATCAAGCTTCATGATACTAATTTTAGATAAGAGGAAATTGAGGCTCTGAGTATTGAAGCGTAGGCCTATGGTCACACAGAGAAGCCTGGCAAGAGCCCTGCCATGCCCGTTTTGTGTAGTGCTAGGGCCAGAACCCAGGACTCGGTGCATGTTGGCTAGGTACTCTAACAACTGAATTCCATCTTCAACTCTTGGCTTTGCTTTCCCTAAGAGCCCTTCCACAAAAGCCTGTGCCCAAGCCAAGAGCCAATGCAATGGCTCTTGCCAGACTTCTCTGTATGACCATAGCAATGCAAATGCAATGGAAAGTCAAGATGAGAATTCTAGGCCATATATACACTGTCCAGTCAACATTTTGGGCCTACATCTTTAATATGTGGAGAGAAATCAATTACTAGACTTCTCTGACCATGAAAACATACTCCTTCCTGCCTTCATGAAGAACCATGGCAACCAAAGACATCTATCCGAATATTCATTGATCTGAGCAAAATATGAGGCTCTATGTGGTTTATTAACTTCAGAGTTCATGTCTTCAAAACTTAATCTCCCATTCAACAGTGTAAAGAGGTGGAATCTCAAAGGTAACTAGATGATGAGGACTCTCTCAGCACCAGTGGATTCATGTCATTACCATAGGAGAAGGTTAGTCATCATATACAGAGAATAGCATCCTGAAAACAGGAATGAATGGGTTCTTGATAAAATAATGAATTCTCTCTCTCTCTTCTCTCTCTCTCTCTCTCTCCATTTATCTACTATTAATGATACAGCAAGTATGCCCTCCGCAAATGTACCTTCTAAAATATCAGACTTCCCAGTCTCTAGAACTGTGTGTAATGAATGTTTGTTCTTTATACGTTACCCAGACTGTGATGCTCTTATAGCTGAACAAAACCAACTAAGACATAGAAAGAAGAGTCAGGACCCATCACTTAACTCAACAGGGACCAAATATGGATTCCTTCTCAGTATAATCTTCCAGTAGACTAGAGATTGTAAGAAAGACTTAAAACTATACCATGCCAAGGTCTATACCAAAACTATACCATGCTAATCAGCCCTACCAGGGAAATGGCACAGAAAATTGACCTTATATGAACAGAAAAAGAGGCCAGGCCTTAGGTGAGATTGGAAAAATGGATTTCATTTCCTTGCAAAGTCTCTTAGCACCTTTTAAAGCTCACTTGAACATTGTGGTTTCTTGGTCTTGTAGCTGTCCCTCCCTTAGAGTCTTTGATATCTAGTCTTCTCCCATAAAATCCCACTGTGCCTTTATATGTGGCGGGATATAGGAAGAAAAGTTGTATTGACTGGATCTTCTATTTGCTGGGTACTGTTTTACTTTCTTTAACTTGTGAGTGAATTAAAACTCAGGAACTTAAAAAGAAAAATCTGTGGTTCATTTTTTCAAGGTCACAGTAGCTCTGTGTAACTGTGAGACCAGCTTTCAGATCACATCTGCATAATTAGAGCAGATTCATAGTACTGGAGTTCTGAAGGAAACTCAGTTTTCCATCTGTCTCATAAACAACATCTGTCATCTTAGCAGAAGTTTTCAGTGCCGATATTAGGGTGCTGGCGCTATACTCAGTGACCCTATGGACCTGGATTGTGTCCGCATCCAGGCTCTTCTGTGTCCTAACCGCAACCCTGGGGCAAATTAGGTTATCTCTCTAGAATTGTTTATTGTTAAGTGTGGAAGATAATAGCTATTTAGCAGTTTGACTATAATTTTGAAATGAGATTTTAAAAATTAAATAGGTTATCATATAATAAAATCTTTAAATGATGGTTTAAAGAAACTACAAGAATGGTCTCATATACTAAGCACATCGGAAAATGTATGACTTCACACCCAATTTGGAGGTAAGCCAAAGTCTAAAACACAGACCCATAAATCTCCCTCCTCTGATGCTCTGTCAGTGATGCTGGACCTCCTGCCCTTGAAACCTCCTAAACATGTGGGCATCTTAGAGTAGGAACAGAGGTAAGGGAAGCACGCCACCCTCAGAAGCACCTAGGACTCAGTCTTCCCCTCAACTTGCAAAGGCTCAAACAGGCAGTCAGCACAGCCTCTGGGTACTCCTTAAAGTTTGAGAGTCTTCAACCGTGGAATCCAAATGATTCTTCTGGATGCTCTCCCAGAGTAAAGCTCTGGCTTCGAGTCCTTTGGATCACAGCCATCATGAAGACATTTGCTACTGCCAGCATGTAGAGGAGAACATGGAAAATACGACTTAGGCAAGAACACAAGCAGGCGTTCCTAGGCTACCTTGGCCAGGGAATCTTTGTCACTAGCTTCATGGGAGAGAGAAACCATCCCCTTCCCTCTCCACTTGGCTAGTTATCAACATTAAGAGCTCCACAGGATTGAAGGCAACAGTCAAGAGAAACACAGTTCATAAATTTAACAATAAGGCATTTGTTGCATTTTCTTCTCTATGAGCTCCTGTGCTTCTACATGCTTAGGAGAAACTTCAGAGACCTAGATTTTATTGGACTGTTCAATATAGTGTGTGCTGGGTTTGGGTTTTGAGCAATTAGGATGTAGGTGGAGATTCAGTTTATTGTCCTCTTATGCCAACTCATGATACCCACTCATGTTTGATCCCAAAGTTACCTTTTCTTATTTCATGTTTGTGATCTTCCATTACTACTCTTTACAGCTTAGTGTGCACTAAAGATGTGTCATTAATATGTGATACTTTGTGTGCCTGCACCTATGAAAAATGAACAGCAGTAGTTTGTGTACAAATGTGCTTTTAACTTTTGGTATTGTATTTTATTTTTTCTTTTTTTTTTTCAAGACAAGATTTCTCTGTTGTAACACTAGCTGACCTGGAACTCACTCTGTAGACCAGGCAGGCCTCAACCTCACAGAGATTCACCTGCTTCTGCCTCTTAAGTGCTGGGATTAAAGGCATGTGCCACCACCATCCAGCTGTATTGTTTTTCTTATGTCTATGCCTAGTGTAATGCTCTGAGGTGCACTCACTACCATATTCCTGGCGGCTTATGTTTCCATCTACCCAATCGATAACTGCTTGCTGTACAAACAATGCTGCTGTGCTCATTCTCCTATGTGGTATCTTACCAGTCTGTGTGAGAACTCCCATGCAAGGCCCCAGGTAAAAGTCTTCACTGTACATTGCACAGACACTAATGCTAACAGCTGCCAGATTGCTTTTCAGAAAGATGGGGCCAATTGCTACCAGCGGTGCAACTAGGCTCCTGTTCCTTCAACTCATTTGTGACTTGGAGCCCTGTAACTTAAATTTTGCCAGCTGAATGAATAGGAAATAGCAAGTCACTGCTGCCTTAGTCATTCTGCTTCTGATTGCTGATGAGACTAAGAATCTAACTTGATCATTCAGATTACTCCTTTTGTGAATTATCTTTGTCTATCCTTTACAAATCTTTTATTTTTCCCAGTGATCAATAGGCATTTCTTTTATAAATCCATAGACTTTCAACTTTGCTATCATCTCCTCTGAGTACAGTACACATATGTTTATTGTGCCCATTCTAAGTAAAACTTGTTAATGTCTACAGAGTTACAGAGTCATATCCTTATAGTTGTGCTTGTAGCATTTTATTTAAACATCCTTTTCTTCCTTAAGGTCACACTTTCTTCTTAGTTGTACTTTTTACATTCAGGTCTTTAATCTATCTAAAGTCTATATAGCATGAAGTAAAGATCTATTTTGTTTATTTTCAATATAACAAATCAGCTTTCATAAAACCATCTCTTCAACAGCTTTTCCATTTCCTTCTTATTCATATAAGTTTGCAGGATGTTTATTTTAAACTCTTCCATGTTTGATGAATCTGCTGCTGTGCTGGTACATATTGCTTTCTGTTTGCAGGGGAAGCTTTTCCTTCTGCATTTCGTATGTGTGTGTGTGTGTGTGTGTGTGATTGATCTAACTAATTTTGAATCATAACCCTGTAAGTGGGATTCACAGTGAAATCAACTTGCCAAGTTTCTCAGAAGTTTCTGCTAAAATTCACATTGGAATAAAAGAAATACATGTTTAGCTTAGAGAAGAACAGACTAAATGTATACTAAGTAATTCCATTCATTGTCAAATCTTCTCCTGTGTCACAAAATAGAATCTCTAACTCTATCCCATAGTATTTTGTGCATTCCTTGTACATTCCCTGCTATTTCTATTCTTAGGAACTTTAGAAACTCTTAATGTTATGAATGAATTTCCTTTTTATTATCATTTCTTACTGATAGTGTATTTGACAACCTTGCTGAATTCCTCTGCTATTTCTGCTGGGCTATTATTCTGTGGGGTTTCGATGCACACTCAATGCTGTTTATTGTTTATTGTATCACTAAAGCCATGTGCCTACCCCTTCTTTTACCCCTAATTTCCCTAGATCCTAGATTGCTCTTTGGCTTTTGACTATTCGATATTAAATCTGTTCTTCTTAGTCGAATGTCTGAGAACTGCTCCAGCTAAGGACATAAATAGTCCCTTATGCTAAATGCAAAGCTGAAGTCTGATAGCATTTATGCTCATTTTCTGATAATAATCTTTTCTGTGTTTTATGAAAGTTCAATATTAGTGAGTCATATTTTGAAGATTAAAAACAAGGTACATTACCCATAATAATTTGAGAAATATTGGTCTAGACCACAGTACACATCTCTTTTCCATAAACATTTTTTTTGCTAGCTTAAATGCTTAAAAATCAGGCACAACAGAAATCAAAGCAGTGTCTTTTAAGGTACCCAGCCATCTGCATTGTTTAATTAAGTGTTTCATTTCCCAGATGCTCCCATTGGATGAGAGATTCACTCTGAAAACAAGAGAATGCCACAGAACAGCTCCTTACAGATGCTTTCCTGCATTCTTACCTGCTACTTTAGACAACAGCATCTCATAAGATGTAAATAGCAAGACTCTACTATCACCCCTGGAAGCATATAGGGCTCTGAGTGCTGAGCTGGGAGAGGATTTTTATCCTAACAAGATGCAATTAGCTTTCAGATTCAACTTTCTCCTATTAGGAAAAGAACATACTGAGCATGAATATGACAGTAACTGGAGGTTAATTATGAGGTTATTGACAACATTGACAAAACTATATGATATAGAGTAAGAAAGTACACTATTTGAACATAGATTGAAGCACTTAAGCTGTCATCACAACAGAATTTGTGAAATAATATTGAGAAACATCATTGAATAAAGGAAGAAACGTGTATATCTGTAGGGAACTATGGTGAAAATTTTTCAGATAAAAATATTCTAATCAAATCATGTTTCTCAGTGAAGGGTGTGTTGGATACTTTTCTAACATATAATTCAATGTGACAGGGCCATCCAGTGAATTTTCAATCTAGCTGCATTAAAAATAATTATCTGTGTTTGGAGTGTATAATGCTACCATGTTTCAAAATAATAATTAGTAGAGTTAGCATAAGTAATACCATTTTTACATTTGGATTTTAACATTTGGTGTGTCGCTTTTACAGATCTTTATAGCAGTTTTATTTAGCTCATGAGAGGAAATGAGAGAAAATCCACATTCTTGACTACAGAAGAATTTTTAGCAAGTCATCTCTATAAGTATAATTAAGTACTATGTAACATTTAAAATAGCTCTTTTGACACACAAATGGTTGTGCAAAAGAGTAGAGTATGACTTCTAGACTGGAAAGATGAAAACATTGTGCAAGTTATAACAAATGAATATGTGCTTGTGGACTCATGTACACATTGTCTGTGGCTGCTTGAAAGGCACAGGGCAAAGCTGAGCATTGGTAATAGAGACTCTTAACCTGAAAAGCTTAAACTATTTATTGTGTGGCTCTCTACAGAAAAACTGCTGTGTGGATTTGGATGTGTTTGGGCCCCAAGCTCATAAGGTGGAGATTTGATCCCCAGTGTGAAGATGTCGAGAGGTGGTAGAACCTGAACCAGTGGAGCTCAGTCAAAACACTTAGGTCCTGAGCCACGCTGCAGAAATGATCACTGCTTGTCTAGCAGAGTATTGGCTCCTGTGAACATGGGTTGTTATAAAGCAAGGCCACTCTCTTCTCTGACTTTCTGCTCTATCAGGTGATCTTGCACACACTCCCACTCTACTGCCCATGACATTGCACCCTATTCAAAGAGATCTTCTCCAGAGACCAAACAAATCGGGCCACCCAGTCTTGGACTTTCAGCCTCCAAAAATATGAGCTGAATAAATAACATTTTTACATAAAGCACCAAATTTCAGGGATTTTGTTGTAACAATAGAACATAAACTAGTACAAGAGGCGACTTCTAACATCAGCCCTTGCACAAGAGCATAGGTATCAGCCTCTACTTCACATTTTCGAATTTCTGTCTCAATAGTTGATATAGGGAAAACACCCAAACTAGCTCAAATTATTTAGGTCTCGAGCTACAAATAAGTGCTGTGATTGCTTACCAGCTCAAGAATTCCTAGAAAGTAGGTCGCCTGAGAAGCTCAGGCCCTCTCTATGAAGCATAAAAATTGTTCTTTTATGTCATTCTCCTTCTTTTTAACACTCTTACTTATATTGATCTCACAACATTTTCTTAATAAACTTCAACTTGGCTTCAAAATAGAATTTTTTGAAATATTCATAACACTATTTTCTTTTAAAATTTATTTTTTATTTTTCTTTATGTATACAAGGCTTTTGCTTGTATGTGTGTGTGCATTGCATGCTTGCCTGGTACCAGAAATGGTAGCCAGAAATGGAGTTGGATTGAAACAGGAGTAACTGGCAGTTGCGAGTCATCATCCATGTGCAGGGAATTGAACCAAGGTCTTTGGAAGAGCAGCCTGTGCTTTTAACCGCTGAGCCACCTCTCCTGCCCCACATGGCACTGTTGTCACTGTGAATAGACTTCTGAGCACAAAATCTCATCTCTAAACAGAGTAGTCATCTGAGAATCACCAGAACTTTAGGGTCTGACTATGCAATAGAAATGAATACTATTACAGCTTGAGTCAGCTGTGACTTTGCAGGTGCCCATGGAGCTTTCCTATTTGCAAGGCTATACTGTTGGAGTACGTTGTATTTAATAACATCATCAAAGGAAGAAAGAAGAAAGCTTGCTGTCTGGTTTCCATGAAGGTATCACAGCATCTTATAGGGGAGTCAGGTGGAGTGGAATGATAAGCAGACAAAAGTACAGACACCTCTTCTAGAGGCCCAGAATTCATGCCCCCACTCAGGCATGTTCCCAGTGAGCCCTGTCCACACTCAGCCCTGCCCCCTCTCGGGCCTTCTATTCTTTCTGCTGATTCTTGTCCATTGGCCCCACCCTCTTTCTTTCCTCTTCCTGGAAAGATGATTTTGTGTCTTGGGTTTTGGCAACAAGTCTATTCAAAACTGAATTTGTACTATTGTATCTTGAAATAAACTATCAGAAATTTCATGACTGAGTGCCCTTTTGTCCTACAGCCTTAGAAAATATGTCAGCCTGCTTTGAGAAGAACTCAATCTGTTTTGAGGTCACCTCTGTGGATGCAAGTTTAATCTTTCATGGGAAAAAAAAATTTATCAGTTCAATACCCAGAGAAGAAAATTAGCAGCTTTTAGTAGTTTCTGAGTGAGCTGGAAAAATGCTTTCTAAATGTGTCTATTCCTCCTGTTAACCCTCACAGGATCACAAGTAAAACATCACATTCATAGTAAGAAAGACTTCTTATACAGACTAGCTTTATATTACACATTCCCTCTAATCTGGAACACTAGAATGCAGACTATTTACAAAGGAGACATGCAAGCATATATTAACTATGGTGGATGACATCTCCAGAAACTGGTGTTAAATATGAAGAGGATAAATGTCCAGAGTGAGACTGGCAGGAGGATCAGAGCTGTCAACTCGGTGATGACCACACAGGCTGATCTCTCTGCCTTTGTTTACTTTTATTTTTACTTCTTGTCCTTCTTCATCAATATCTTCCCAGACCAGCAGCCAGAACTATCTTTGTGCCAAGGAATATTTTCTTTGGCAAAGATGAGATTGTTGATGCTTCCCAGAGCACACTGCCCTGTTTATAATTACCTTGCTTCCCCCCTCACCTCCCCCTGCTCCCCCCCCCGCTCCCTTTTAGTGCCCACCTTCCCTAGTTGGTCAGAACTCTTACTTGGGACCCTCAGAGAAATCTAAATGTGACATAAAGTACCGTTTCACCATCACAAGCATGAAATACTTAGGCTCCACAGATATCTGTGAAAGTAAATGTCAACTTAGGAAGCTCGGCCAGATGGCAGCAAGGTCAGGCTTCTGCTTTGCTTTTTCTGCCCACACCCTCTCTCTGAATAGAGCCAAAGAGAGTCTGGGAAAACAGTAGGCAGCACAACCAGATCAAAGCAGTCCGTATCAGAGCCCACTGCCCAGCAGATAAACCCAGGATAGAAACCAGCAAGGGAGGAAGGGAGGGTGGAGTGAGTGAGGACTGGCCCTTGCCCAGCCCTGCAAGGGTGTTTATTCTCAGGGATCTCCCCCTTCTTGACCTTCACTGTGCTCCCAAGTTGGCTACAATATCCTTACACATCCTTGTGCTAGAACTTCCCCATCTTCTGCCTTCAGAAGATAATAACACTACATGACTCCTCTTTCTCTCTCTCTCTCTCTCTCAATCTCAATCTCTCTAGTGTTATTTCATTTTCTGTATGAAGAAACAGTACTAACATTTTCATGATTAATAAAAAATTATGAGTAATTTCATCAAATTAATTAGATTAACTTTGACTTTATCAAATAAAATATTTGCATCTAGAATTAAACAATTAGAACTGAGAGAACCTGAAGAACTAGAGAAAATACAGGTTAATTATTCATCTGATAAGATATGTTAATATCCAGCTATAAAATCTACTTAAGGTATAGAAAATTGATCTGAATAGACATATCTCAAAGAAAAATGCTCACCATCACTAGTTATAAGAAAGATAAAAAATAAAACCACAATGAGATATTGTCTCATCTTTGAAATGACAGTTATAAAAAAGACAGAAGGTAAGAAATGCTGTCAAGGATGCAAGAAAAAGAAAACTCCATCCCACTTTTGGTGAAGGACTACTCATCTCACTGCTGTCTGCCAGGAGGGCTAGGTGTTGCCCAACTCAGAGTTCTGGAAACAAGATGTGGGACCTTCCTCACAATGAGTATAATGGAAGGATCAAGAAATGCAGGGGTAAGGCCTTTAATTGGCACCTACTGTTCTGTGGCTTTTTGTACTAATGTGTTTGCATTAGTATGTGTTTGTTTATTTCTTATTGTAACTATTATAAAACAAACTTAATAAATTGTTGTGTACTTTGTCTCCATGCAATAACTGTTGGTTCATTTTTAACCTCAGGTGACAAATTTAGAAAAAGCATCCACCCTCTCCTTCCCAGGGAACAACCTAGAAGATATAAGAACAAGATTTAAGATGAGAATGTGGCATTCAAGAACATAGTAGGTGGACATGTGTTCTTTCACAGCAGTGGGAAAAGTTTTTATATAAAGTTTGAACTTGATCATAAATCTTGTTTCAGGATACAAGTTAAATGTTTTAGTTAGGAGCAAAACTTTACATCATGCTTCCCTGCTTTCCTTCTGTAGCTTTCTGTTGTAGTATACTACAATCTTTTATCCTCAATTTAGGGAAAGAAGGAAGGATAGAAAGAAATTTTCACCACTTTTTCAAGTGGCCTTGATATAGAATGAGAGAAAGGTAGAAATCTTCACAGCCTCTTTTAGGCTGTCCTAAGTTTGAAGAAGACTAGCTGACAGTGAATCAGACTAACATCTCAGCTCACAATCTGTAAACTCAATCTCTCCAACCTTTGTAAGAATCAACATACTAACGACAGACAACTGAACCAACAAACCACCAACCAACACCCACCCTGGCTCTTGGGGCTTTGGACCTTTTAAGCCATGAATTCCCATAAACCCAAGCAGCACACAATCCCAAGAACATGCCACAGGTGCCAGAATTACTGCACCTAACCAAATTACAGCCACCTGCATCAAGCATTATAAATTCAACTCGTAAACATCTACCACATCTGGGGAGGGAACATAAACCTAGTCAAAATGCCACTTTGCATTTTTAAAGAAATCAAAACTACAAAAACTTCTTCCAAGTGTTCCGCTACAGCTTTCTCTTCCATGGAATCGCCTTGTCCCACCAACAGCATTCCTGTGCCCTTCACTCAAGTTTGCACAGAAGTTTGTGCTTTCACTTATTCCCTACATGCCTGGGCCAAGAATGTTCCCTGTGCTCAAAATCCTTTAAAGCCAGCTATAGTTATTCCTTTCTCCAGGGAACATTTCCAAATCCTCGGAATGACTTTTTTAGTGCTGAGGTTGAACCTCAAGACCCCACACACAAATTCCCTACTTCTGTGTTGTGCCACCAGCCCCTTCACTATCATCTAGGTGTTGTTTCTCGGTTGTTCCTCAGCAATATCCATATCTTTAGCAACTTCAACATAACACTTGGTGCTTCAGATTAGGATTTTTTTACTTCTTTGAATTTCTAGAGAGAAGAGGATCATATTTGTTTAACTTTACAATGTTGTGAACTAAATATCCCAGAGGGAGGGCTGAGTCATACCTATGTTAGATTGTACACACCTGGTTGACTGATTGGAACTTTGTGACTGGAGAAAGTTGGGATTTTGCAAGCCTGTGATCAAATTATCTTTTACTATCATTAGCTCCTTAATAGCCATTTGTTGCCCTCCTCTGTGTCTGACTTAACGTCTTTCTGACCATCACCTGGAACCTTTAGGGTATTAACGTAATAGCACAGTAGCTTCCACCAACCCCACATAGCATCTACCCTACAGCAGAGGTATTCCTGCTATGCTAAACCATGATGGATTTGAAAAAACAAACAAACAAAAGAAACCTTGAGTAATGACTTTATTTTGTACTGTAACTATTTTGTACTGTAACTTAAAACTGTAAAAACCTTCATGAAATTGTTCCCACAGTTGAGCATATTTTGGGACGTAACCTGAATTCCTGTTCTGGACTATGATGACTCATTTGGTTTAAGAATAAGCCATATCTTATTTTCTTTGAGGTTAGAGATGTGTTTCATGATAGTAGTCTCCATGAGTAACTTGGAAACAGGTGGAACAAAATAGATTGAAATGTATGTCTAAATGAATAAAATGAAGGATGGGATGGAGTTGTACGTATATATGACCTTCCATGCAACTCTGTAAATTTAATCTAAAAGACAGAATAGTTGCCTTGCTCACATGTTGAGCAAGGATTCAGAATCTCTGATAAATGAGGAAGACTTTGAACGATTCAGTGAGCCTAAGTTCCTGGGAGAAATGTCATTTTCTGACAGGGGAAACTTGCTCACTAATTTATTTAAAGCTCGTTTTGGAGAATAAATTCAGATAGTAAAGGGATATCCAAGGTGTACATTACAAATAAGCTTCCTCCAAATATCATGTGAACTGTTCTAAATCCCCCACTTTAATACTATTGGGGTAGTTTGGGGAAGGAGACAGTTACACAAGCAGTGTTTGATGGCCACGTTCCCCTCCAACTCCAACAGGAAGCAGACTTCTACCTTCCTCTTACAGAAAAATGTAAACCTCTGTGTATTCTGAGGTAACTGCCATCCTCTCCAAATCGGTTCCTTCTCCTCCCAGTTAGTTTTTGTAGGTTTGGAACTATCTTATGAAACAACACAGAAAAATATCACCTAAAATCCTCATTTTTATCTTTCAGGATTATTATGTGAGTAAAACATAAGTCTAACCATGTTTCTTCCCTGATTCAGTCCTTTAGTAGCTTATCACAAGCAGAATGAAGTGTGATTGACTCAGCCTGGCCCAAGAGTCTTCAGCATTTGAGCTCTGTCTTTACAGCCACATCTCCGGCTAGGATTTTCTAAAGTTGTTTTTGTTTAATTATATTTTATTGTTTTATTTTATTGTTTGAGGTGTGTGTGCATGTGTGTGCCTGTGTGTGTGTGTGTGTGTGTGCGCACGCGCACACATATGTTTTAATGAAGTATTCTCCTATTCCTTCCTTCCCAGTCCCTCTCCTACCTCCCTACAATTATTCTCTCCTAAATTCATGTGTTGTCTTGTTGTTGTCAAGCTCACTGAGTCCACTTAGTGCTGCCTGCCAGGATACAGAATCACCTACTGGAGCATGAACAGCCTCCAGGAACCTCATTCTTAAAGAAAACTGACTTTCCCTACCCCAGCAGCAATCAATCACTAATAGCTACTCAGTTAGAGGTGGGACTTTGTGACCACCTCCCCGGTCTTGTGCATACTATCCCAACTTCTTTGAGTTCATATACACAACTGTCCTGTTGTGTCTGGAAAAAAAGAAAAAAAAAACAGTTTCTTTGTAGCCTTTCCACTTCCTCTTCTTCAGTGGTCACTAACAGGGTGTGCTACAGATGTCACATTCAGAGATGAGCACTGGGCAGTATCTTTTTCTCTGCATATGGACCTCTCCAGAAACTTACAATGCCCCTTTTATCACCCAAAGTCTCATGTATGTAGCAATTTTGCTCAGCCTGTCCTCCACCTCTCTGCTCTACTAGCACATTTTTGATCATACTTCCAAATCTGGATCAGAAGCTAATTCTTCCATTAGCCTTCCCTGTATCAACTGCAGATTCACTGTCACTTTAACTCATGGCAGTGCACCCATGCTCATGCATATACTCACACACAAGCATATGCAAAACATATTTGGAAACATACACACACACACACACATACACACACACAAACACATGTGCACAACTCACACAAGCATATGCACATATGTACCCACATATTCACATACATTGACATATACACACGCACACATATACATGTGTATACATTCATACAAGCACATGCATACACTCATCAGTGTGTCTCTTTTTCTCCTCTCTTCTCCATTTCTCCCCTACCCCTCTCTTCTGCATCCATTGTGCCATGGAAATATTTTGAAGTTTCCCGTCCTTGAGACATGTCACCATTTTTAAGGAGGGAGAAACCCTTTCTGTGTTCCAGCCAGGCATATGCTACACGCAATGGTTGCTATAGTAATAACCATCTCCTATGCCATAACAGTGACAGCAAAGTGATAAACAGTCTTTTCTATGAATAAGAAATATGAAAATAAAATAATTTACTTATAAAGAAATATATTACACACCATTGATGCTACATTCCATGAAACTTAGACTTTCTAACTTTTTATTTAAAATAGCAACAAAAGACCTACAAATGGCTAACATAGTTCCCAAATCCCACAGTTCTGTTTATTTTCATAGGTATCCACCCTTAGGTAACTTCTCTTTTCCAACTTGTTCCCATAAACATGTAGTCCTGTGTCCACATCACACTTTAAAATAGATTTTTTTCCTGTGAATTTATGTGTCCAACACTGTTTATATATACTTGCTATATGCCAGACAGTATGTAGGTCCTTGAGCACGCAATGGCATGTGGAATGTGAATGGGAAATTCTCTGTTCACTTCCTGAGAATGTCTGTCCTGTGGAAAGAGAAGGAAGAGCACAGAACTGGTAGTATTAATGGCAGTAAAGTTTTAGTTCCTGAATGATGGTTTTAAAGGGACCAATGGAAGGGATCGATTTTGATATGACGAGCACCCCCCCCCTTCTATAGAAGGAAAGTTAGATACTGAGGGCTGTGATTGTAGTCTGCACAGTTAAAACAGAGGATGCTCTGGTTAACGGTATCTTAAGACAAACACACATGCACATCAAGTGTAAAAAAATCAGGAGTCAAAATGATGGTTGAGTTGAATCACATCTCATTGCTAAACCAACAGCAAAAAGGTTAGCAAGTTTTAATCTTTACATGATCATAGTACATGTTGATGGGGTGTACATTTCAATTCATGTACACAAGGTGTAATGAGTACATGACAAACAGTATTTGGCATACTTACCACCTTGTACCAAAATCCACTTTCTCTGGATTTCTGTTCTTTCCAAGATCTCAGGTTGCTGCTCTGCTCAATGTTCGTATTGCCTCTAGAATCCAACATCTTGCTTTGATTTCTGAGGCCATTGTCTTGATTCACAGCATCTTTCTTCTGCCTCTAGAATTCTGATGACTTCCTAACTTACCTTCCTATTTCTAATTCAGTTTCCACCCTGCAATAAGAATTACATCCCTACAATACCATTTCACTGACTGAATCAATCAGTACCTCTGTGGCTTTTCACTTCCTTTGAGAAAGAAGACAGCTTCTTATGATCAACCACCAAGAAGCTTCATAATTTAGACCTTGCCTACTTGACTCTCCGCATTGCATATTCTCTTAGCTCAGACTGAAATAGTCACAGGTGTGCAAATTTATTCACACGTCTTGCTACCTTGGAGCTTGTGCCCCCCTGCCCCTGTCTGTTTCACTTCCTCTTACTTCCTAGTGTGTGTTCACATGAATAATTGTCATGTGTTCCTCTTAAATGCCGTTTTGTCAGAAATTTGTCCCAATCATCCAGGACTGGAGTGACTGCTTTTCAAAATGGAATCCAAACCATCCTGACTCTACCCTATAATAGCATTCATTTATCTCTGTTTGCTGTAAGTAGTACTTTATTTCAAGAAAGCCCATATCACATTTATCAGTTTCCCTTACATCTTGCACAGCTGGCTTGTAACATGCATTCTTGAAATCATTTGTAAATAAATCTTTGAATTTTTTTTTTAACAGAGAAGAAACTTGGCAGTTAGGATAATCAAAGGCCTTTAGCCAAGTAAATAAATGTGAATCTGAGCTTTTAGCCCTCCCCTTACCTGTCCTCCTTTCTCTCCCCCGGCTCTTCTCTTCTATACGGTGAGGGTTCACTAACGTGTATTTTCAGTTCACAGCTGTTTTCAGAAATGCAGACTCACACTGAGTGGCGTGTCAACACTTTTTCCTATGCCCAAGTTTAACACCATTGGACTAATTAAGTCTCTGTGTTCCAAGCCTCTTAAGAATGTTTAACTGGCAGAGGCAGGAAGACCTCTGTAAATTCAAGGTCACTTGGTCCTTGTAGATTTTCAGGCCAGAAAGGGTGAAATATTAAGACCCTGTATCCAAAAAAAAAAAAAAAAAGAAAAGGTGGAAAAGTATTTCTAGTCATGTTTATGTAACTTTAAACTAATTGTTTTGTACATTGTTGGGGGAGAAGGGCTGCCTAAGCCTTGGCAGTTTGTATTATCTGCAGGTATTGGCTTTATGTAAATGTGTAATTAAGACGTTTTGCTTTTTCATGACCTATACCTGCTCATGGCTCTCTGGCAGAGCCATTGTGGTGAAGAACAAGATTGCTATGAAGGAATTCTTGTAGTTCCTCTCCCACAGTCTCAGGCAATAAAGAGAGAACACTCCCTTTAGGCTTTGAGCTCTCCCATAGTAAAGGTGACATAGCTCAGCTCTTAAAGGGTTGTGGGATCCTCTTGGGCCTTGAGCTCCCCCCCCAAAAGGTGACATAGTTTGGCTGCTAAAGAATTGTGGGATTTGACTGAACCACAAGTTTCCTTCATTATGTAAATAGGCCTTTGGATGAGGAAACTGAGTTGTTGTATCATTAAATACCTGAGGAGATTTTGTATCAACAAAAACACCTGAGATCAGACAATCGAGGTTCCACTTTCCAGGATAGCACTTGCTATAACAGGCAGTTCTCTCTGCTGAGTTCTGGCAGGTTTGAATCTATGAAAATATCTCCTTGTCTCTCTTGCTGAGCTCATATAGTAGCTATTAGCTCCAGAGAATAAAGGAAAACACTCAATATCTAGCTTTGGCTTCCACATGCACATACATATATGTATATACACATATGCACACACATGCACACATACACATATATAACACATATAAAAAAAGGAATAAGAAAGGAAGAAAGAAAGAAAGAAATGAAATGAAATGAAATGAAATGAAATGAAATGAAATGAAATGAAAAGAAAGGGAATGTTTGAGTGGACTGACATGGGTGGGAACCACTTCTTGGTTCCCAGTATGCTATGTACTAGCTAGAGATGAGCATAGCATTTTGGGAATACAATGAGCCCAGCTCTACCAGGAGGGCCAGATAAAAGCCCCTGCTGTAGTTACATAAAAGGGTTTACAGTAGAAATCCCAAAAATATTCTTCTAGGAGGTCAGCAGTCAGTTGAGAGTTATGTTCTCTCCTTAGTTGGAAGATGTTCTTGACTTTGACTATAAACATCTCCCATTCCAATTTAGACTTCTCCACAAGAGCTGCATAATCATCCTATTTTGGCTTCCAGCTGAGCTCCTCTGTTGCGAGCTTTGACTGCACAACTCTAGGATGATAAAACACAAGAGCATAGCTTGAAAATAGAGTGTACATCTGCTGTGGATTGTTATTTTGGTTTAATTAGGACTTGCTGTTTTCCAAATTCCTATAATCACTTGATGAATCGTGCTGGTGACTTGCTCTGCAGGCTTTGAACATGTGGTATTCATGAGTTTAGCTCATCCTTCCCCCTGGGAAAACAATCTTTAGGTGAAACTTTGTAAGGGCAAATATGTGTATCACTCACTGCGATGGACAGTTACTTTTCTGAAGGAAGAGGAGATTGGCTCCACCATGTACTGAACACTCTCAATTCCACATCCTACACACTAGTGCCTTGCTTGTAAAGCATGGTAGGAGTTATAAAGATGGATAAAACAGCTTGACTCTCACAACATCTCTCAAAATGATTCAGAGACACTTCCACTCACAAGAAGTACAATTCAAGGCAGGCTGTGATGAGGGCTATCACAGGCATAATTAGCCCTTTCATTTGTTTATCCTGGCTTAATTTGCAAAGAACCTCCATATGCATTATCTTATTTGGTGCTCAAAATGGGGCTGAGCGATAGATGCTATTATCTTCATTTTAAAGTTACAGATAACCAAGGACCAGAAGATTAAATGCCTTGCTAAATTTCCCACAACTAGTGACTGGTATAGGGTTCTAAAGTCCCAGCCCCATAGCTGAATGTCATGGGAGGCAGAGAATAACTTAAGCAGTTACCATAAAGTTTCAGGGAGGACTTGTGGTTTCAATTATGGCTCCACCTTCCAGACCAGTAGAGACAAAAAGGAAATTAATCCCTGGGATGCTGGGGGGTGGGGTGGATGCCTGAGTAAAGAAATCTGAGGCACAAATGGTAAGTAGCATGGTTATGTGTGACCATTAAATTTACAGCATCAAAACCAATGCAACAAATAAAAACTGTGCATCTTACTGAGTAATTTATATGGTTCATTTACATTCATACATATATATTCATATATATCAAATATATATAATTTGTATTCTTGTTCTCACAATGAGACTAAAGAGGGTGTCATCGCCCTACTGTGAGGTACACATAAGTGTTAGAGGAATAAGGTTTTATTTTGGTTTATTTATATTTTCATTGATATATGAATTGGCTTCAGGGAATTAGAGGACTAGGGTTTTACTTTGGTTTATTTATGTTTTCAATGATATATTGATTACCTTCAGAGAAGTCAGCTCTGGGTGTGGGGATCAAATTGCTCTAAAGATACTGATGTTTTCATAGCTTTTAGACATGGAATTAGTCCCTGAAAGTGTATTGAAAAGTCAGAATGTGCAGGAATGCCTTGCTTTTACCCAGTGAAGGTTCTCATGTGGGTGTGTGGTGCTTGCAGCTGCCAAGCAATGCTTATGGGGCTCAGAAAGGATTGAAAGGTTTAAAGAAAATGAAGTGAGTTCTCTGTGTAAAGTGCTGAACTCTGCTGATTCATCTTATTCTGAAACAAACCAACCCCCAGAGAAGAAGGAAGAAGACAGAATGTGGAGGCAGATGCTGCTGCTAGAGCCAAGGCAGGCAGGAGTACAATTGGATGTTCAGTGAATCTAATGTGTGTCTGGCAGGAGGCTACACCCACTGAAACATGATGTCATTCAACCCTGACATCAGGCTTTGAACAGAGCAAAGGATTACACATTATTTTACAGGTAGTCAGAGCTCTTCAAGGAGTTAAACAGCCCACTTGAAGTAATATTGTTAGCCTAGCTTGCCTCAGAGCCAGAATTGCAAATGAGGCCTATCTGATCTCTAAATCTATGACAACTTTGTATTAAAAGAGTAAACATTTTAATATAGAGACTCATAACTGACCAAAGTACTACAAACAATTGACAGTAGCATTCTCAGCCCTAAATGAGGTATCTGCTATCTCCCCATCAAAGGCTCAGAGAATATCACAGAAGAGAGAATGGAAAGAACATTAAGAGTCAGAGGATGGGAAACATTCTACCAACAGCTTAAGGGAGGAAGGGTTTCTTCTTTGATTAGTTTCAGAGGCTGCAATCCTTCACCACTTGTTTCACTGGTCCTATGCAAGAGTGAGGCAGAGTAACATAGGGAGCTCCTTGTGGAGGACAGGCGGCATAGAGGTTGAGAAAAGGGGTCAGGAACAAGATACATGCTTCAGAAACATGCCCTGGTGACCTATTTCCCAAATCCTAGTTTCTACCACCTCCCAAAAATGTCATCAAATTATGAACCAATTAATGTATTCAGTGATGAAGTTAGAACTTTCACAATCCAGTCACATCTCAGAAATCCAGAAGCTGACAACCACGCCATACAAAGCCTATTTTCAGGGGATATTAATACCCAAGCCACTACAATCTTCCAACTCTTCAAAGTAGTGTATCTTACTAGGTCTTCTGTAAGTTCTGTTAGGAATGTCTATATAGTTTCAATTATGAAGGAATTGAGCCTCTTCTGTCTTCTTTATTACTCAGAATTCTGTATTTTATTGCTACTATAAAGGCCAATTTTATGATGTACAATTGCTGGTTGTTAGAATATATAAATTCAATTGATTTTTATATATCATTTTTACATACTGAAAATATGTTATGTTCACTTATTAGATCTAGTCCTATGCTTCTGTTGGACCTCTACATAGACTGTCACATTATCTGCAAAGAGTAAGTTTATTTCTTCCTGAAACCTGAATGCCTTTTTTATTTTCTTTTTTTATTGCATTGGTTGGGACTTCCAGTACAATGTAGGGTAAACAATCTGGGTACAGCACCTATTCCTCATTACTTTTCTTATTCTTATTCAGTGCTATTATACTCATTGTAGAATTTTTGTAGATGGCTTTTACCAAAATTTTCTCTTACCATAGTACAGTTTTAAAAAGGAACAGAGAATGAATTTTTTGTTCATTTTTTTCTAAATAGTAAATTGTATCAGTTAATTATTTAAATGTTGAACCAATGTTGTATTTCATGATAAACTATATTTATTCATGATGCATTATCTTTTCAAATAAAAATGTCATTTTCCCCAGTATTTATTGAAAAGTTGTCTAAACTTATGAGGCAAGAGCAATAACTCCAGGGTTAATAGTGCTTGCTGCTCTTGTGGAGGACCTGAGTTCAGTTCCCAGTACCCACATTAAGTTGTTCACAACTGTTTGTAACTCCAACTCCAGGAGATCCAAACCCTCTTCTGGCACACTGAAAAAGAAGATATTTTTAAAGGTTCAGGTATCAGGTGTATATATCTATGCTGTCCTTATGACTATTTTTCTCTTGGTTTGGACTGAGTCATGCTGGCCTCATAGATGACTTGGGAAGTATTTCTTCCTCTTTAGCTTTTTGACAAGATCTGTATAAGGTTAGTAATATCTGTAAATGGACCAGTGAAGATGTGTAGCTTCAAAGTTTTCTTTGCAAAAGATTTACAGCCATAAATTTAATTTCCATAATGGGTATGCAACAAATCAGTTTACATATTATTTCTTGAGTGAGCTTCGGTGCCCTGTATGTTTTATAGAACTGACTCCATTTCATCTAATTTGTCAAATTTGTTGACTTAAAGTTGTTGGCAAGTTTCCCTTGTTTACTATTTTAATGTCTACTGACTCTATAGTTATACAACCCCTCTCATTCCTAATAAGAATAACTGGTTTCTTGTTCTCCTAAACAGTCTTAAGTAATTTTATTGTCTTTTCGCTTGCTTTTTTTTTTTCTCCACTGCTTTTTTGATATTTCAGTAGATTTCTGTTCTCATCTCATCCCTTTTCTGCTGCTTACTTTTTCTTTAGCATCTTATTTTTCCTAGGTTCTTAAGATGAAACATGAGGCCACTAGCTAGAAATACCTTTTCCTCGTCTTCTGATGTTTTTATTTATTTCTTCTTCTGTTGCTCTAAGGTTCGTATATTTAAGCAATTAAAGTGTATGTTCAGTTATTGCACCTTTTCACATAAGCATAAATAATCACCTCACCTTTTTTCCTGATCTTTGTACTGTTCTACTTTTCACCTGAAGATTTATTTTTACTCCCCCATCACATGCAGTGTTCTCAAAGGAAAGACTGCTATCTTTTCCTTCCTTCTCTGCATGGTTACTTCTACATGTTTTTCTACATCACTAGTTTGAAAAAATTTGATTCTGACTTGTAGAAGGGAAGCCTACCATTGAGAATAACTGACAAGACACCATTCATGATGAAATTTACATGAGGCACACAGAAGACCACAGAGGTAAAAAAGAAATAAGATGAGAAATGCTGTCAATGACAATTTAGGGTAAAAGATGGCAGAGAAATAAGAATGATAAAAATAATGGTATTTATGCCATGATGTATATGTCTAAAGGACAAAATCTAAACAGTAAAGGAAAGATGCATTTCTCAAACCTTCGGTTACACTCTCTTTTGCATGGTTCATTTCAAGGTATTATGTACATTCGTTATCTGCAGCCACTTGGTCCAAAACTCTTCTAATTGTACTACTTTCTGCCACTAGTAGAGTCAAAATATTTTAATATTAAATTGTTAAAATTTTTCTTTACTTAAATATTTATAGATAATCTTACAAATACCTTGTGAGAACACAGAAATTTAGATTGAATACATTCACAAACAAAAAATGAGTGAATGATTATATATAACTTGTGTGCAAATATTTATATTTAAAGTATATCCTAGAGCAGAAATTTTTGTCTATATCCTCAGAAATTTATAAAGTGTCTCATAATAAGTAATTTATAAAGATTTTTTTCAAAAAAAAAAGAAAAAGTAAAAGTAAATCACAGAAAGGAAAATAGAGAATGTTCTCTAGACATTATTTTTATTTTCTATTATGTTAGAACATAAATGAGGAGCTGGTGGTAAGCCAAACCACATTTTCATTTTACATAAAGAACAACCAGCACGATGATACTATGTTACTTAATATCATGATATTTAAAACTTTCAAGAAATTAAACCAGTTCTGTTGGTTTACAAACACTCGCTTTCTCACAGAATGTGACTTGCCCTCAAATTATTCCTTTAATTCTATTCTTTAAGAATCTACCAGTCTGAGAAAACAAATGTACATGGAAAGTATCTCTTAGGGTGGCTGATAGCATATATAAATTTATAGTAAATAAAGCACATGCATTATACTCTAAGTCAGGATCCCCCTTCTATTTCTGATATTTCTTTTTGTGTGTCCTTGAGGAGTCACTGAAGTGACAAAATGAATGTGATAAATTAATTCCTATAAAATATATCAGAGTGTTGCAAAGACTAAACACCATAGTGTCTGTCAAAATATTATCAAATGCAAAAGACTATGAAAATATTAATTTTCATTTTTCCTATTATAAATTAGCAACATATCCTAAAGTTGAGGTGACAGTTCATGAATAGATGAAAGGTCCCTATATGAAATAAGTTTATCAACAATGTAGTGTACTTTGAATGAGAATGAGATGAACTCCAGAATTTGTGATATTCTCAGAATGGCAGCTGGCAGGAGTGGGGGAAAGAAGGAATTTCAAAAGTCCAAATGTATACCATGCAACAAATCTATAATAAAAATAAAAATATTAAGAAAATTAAATGAGTACTAGAACTCAGCAGGACTAGGTTCTGCTGCTACTCTCAGGTAGTAACCTATATAAACCATTCTGCAAATAGATAAGATGTTTGAATTGCCAATGCTATAGTCGCCTATTCCTGGTAAGAGTGGAAGAGTGACATAGACCAGAAGAAAAGTACTATCCTTGAGAAGTTTAATCTATTCCTACTCTGCGCAGTATGATGAGAGTTGACTATGCAATTTTACACAGAACATAACTTTCACTACAGCCAAGAGGGAAATGGAACTATTTCGCCAGGATTACAACACTGCAACAGTACTGTAGTTAAAAGTTAGACCCCTAGTGGATGTATGAGGCATAAAACCATCACAAACTAAAAGTCTTGATGAATAGTCAGTCCTAGGAGGCAGAAAGATATCCCTCTTGGAACAATAACAGCATGCCAAATTCTTGGTACATTAAGAGAACTTCCATGAAACTATCTGGACAAAGTGTGTGATTTTTTTACACAGTTTACTTTTAGAATTCTTTGCAGGACCAATATAAGTTATGTCCCCATTCAAAATTCTTCATGAGAATTAACCAAATCAGAATTTTTCTCAGTTCTCCCCACAAATTCCAGTGAGTATCCGTTTACTATCTGACTCTTGTTGAAACACAATTTTCACCACTCAGAAGAACACATGACTGGGAAAGATCTTAAAGTTTATCCATTTATTCTTTGGCATGTTCTATGTTCTATGCCTACTCTTCTATGCATTTTGTATATTACCTCACTTAATTATTTATCATTTAATCATCCCAGTGACATTCACTGAGTTCATACCAAGCTCTTACAATATCTCATATCTTATGCTTGCTGTAAACTAGACCCACAAGGAACCCATAGTAAATTAGGTGGAGGAGACAAATAGCATGGTGTTTTAACAATATGTTTTAATGATTAAAACAATAATTAATTGTGCAGAGAGAAATACTCAATCAACAGAAGAATAAAACCCAGAAACGTGGTGAGCAGGGGAGGTATCAAGGAGAGAAAACTGAAAATGTCCCCTGAAGCCTCAAAAATGATCCAGGAAAGTAGAATGAGGGTGCTATGTAATGAAGACTCTTTAGGTGCAAGGGAGAGCAAAACTCAAATGCACAGTAGAAGCCATAACCAGGTTGCATAATGAAAGTAAAAAGATTAAAATAATATAAGAGATGAGGTGAAGATATAGAACAGGGCTAAGTGAAGTATTTGATCTGTGTAGACAATGCAAATTCACTGAAGAATTTTAACCAAGGGCATATGTGGCTTATAATTCTATATTTCATCTAGTTTAGATATTCTAGAAGTAATAGAGGTGGTGCATCATGAAAATGTACAACCAGTTAGGACACTTCTCTCATTGGTACTAAGAAACTTCATGCAGTGTGTTCACATTGCTAAGTGCAACAAACAATAGATAACTTTTCTATAATACACACCAAGTATTGAATCAACTCTATCAAGGAATTCTTAATATACTGACTTTCATTTAACTTTAATTTTTCCCTTTTACCATTTATTTTCTAGGGAAACATGGTTAGATCCATATCTCTTAAGAAAGTAAAGGGAATTGGGAAAAATAAGTCTTCTTTTCTAACCTTATTCTGCTTATTGACTGGTTGTGACTTACTGGACAAGCCTTGAGTTCCTCAACAATAAATAAAATAGATTGGAATAGATGGTACTTGAGTTTTGTTGGACTATGAAGATTCTATGAAGCAACTTCTATTCTTGTTAATATTATTTTTAGTCTTCAAAGGAAATTGGAGACACATGCAGAAGCACATAATATAGTTTCTCTCAGTGTTTGTGAGTTGTCAAGTAATATGAATATGTATGGTAATTAAGCTCCACAGATCTGCAACATGAACATTGTAGATTGAAACACACATACGGTTCTCATACTAAATAGTATATAATACATTTCTGTATATGCCAGAATACTAAAGTAAGCAGAAGACAACTTATGTGCCAACATAGTGAGTTTAGGTTTCTTAACTTTAAAAGAAAGTTTTAATTTCTTTTTTATTTTTCCTAGAATAATTCTGATTGAATCTGCATTTTTTGAAGAAAATGAGAACTGGATAAAGGCTTTAGTCAACAACAATTTTGAAAAACTAACTAAAATCTTATTAGCATTTAAACTGTCAATAACATTTACAGACACATTCTATTAAAGTGGAAAGCACCTAGTCATTGCTAAAATGTCATTGTGCCCCCGTCTATCTGATGGTATTATTACAAATTTCATTGTAAGCAGTAGAGTTAGAATGCACTGTGCTTTGCTGAAATCTGATCATACACAACAGAAGGGCTTGCTTAGGCCAAGAAATGATTCTCCTTCACACTGAAGTGCAAATAAGACCTTAAGTCACATAACATGGACTATTCTTTCTCTTTAAGAAACTCTAGAAATTAGAGAACTTGGAGTTCCATCCTTGGAGTTCTTAATCTTATTAATAAAAGAATTTTAAGTAGACTTCAAAAAAATATTAAAGATAATTTAATTAGAGTTTAAAGGAGAAACAACAGGGCAGACAAACTGTAGGTCTTGACAGCTATGGGAGGAAGGAGATGGATACAAAGAAGAGGCAAAGCCATGCCTTTTGCAACATAATTTCAAAGAAAGCCTGCTTAAGCTTTTGCCCAGTATTGGGGGTGGGAGTGGGGACAAATAGAAGAAACAGAAAAAGTTATTCTTTTCTGAGTTAGGACTCAGAAAAAATGGACAAATCACACAGTAGAGATAGTATAAGCAACTGCATGGAGTAGAGGTTTCTGGAAAGGATATGTACATAAGCTCATTAAAAGAATAATTATTCCTCTCATGAAGGTGCATCAGTCTTCTTGGGGGGTGGTCTCTTGGCCCAGATGATTGGCAGGCCCAGTTAGATTAACTCTTAAGGGAGGAGATAATATTATATAATGTTCTAATCTTTGGAACAGATCATAATATTATGTTTCTATCTAGGGCCACAGGCGTTTTATCCTGTTGACCAAGAGGCCTAAGGAGTGGCAAAGCTGATATTTACCTTTCTACTGTTACCAAGAAAATGGGAAGGTGAGACCAAAGCCAAACCATGAGATCCATCCCCCACCGCCTCAGTGTCATTAATCCTTGACTAGCTACCTAACATATCCCCTTAAGTGGTTGAGAAAATTAGGGAATACCCAACTTCCACCATAAAAATTCAGAGATCCAATTCCAAGTTGTTCTCCAGAAAGGATTCATGTCTGGAGCTGGAGTTTTAGTCATACCGAGCTTTAAGGTAGAGGTAATCATCTAAAAGAGGAGAGAAAAGAAGCCAGACCTCCCTTCTGATATTCCTGGCCTCTAGCCAGTACAAGACCAAGAATACTTCCTGTTGTTGGCCAAGAATGAGAATTAAACTGCTAATTCTCAGGGTCCCTGCTCCTAAAACTGCCTCACTTGTTTTTATCTCCTGTTCTCATCACTAGAAATAGCAAATTAAGAATGAGACAGGAGACTGGAGAGATAGATCAGTGATTAAGAAGTAGTTCCTGCTCCTGCAGAGAACTGGAGTTCAGTTCCAAGAACCCCATGTCAGGTGGCTCACATCTGCTTTTAAACTCAGAGCCAAGGAATTCTATACAATCATCTAGTCTCTACAGGTACCTGTACTCACATGCACATACCCACAAACAGACATACATGTATACAAAATTAAAAATTGAAAATAAATTTTAAAAGAATGACAAGGGAATGTGTAAGTACAAGTAAAGCATTCAGTAGTCCATAGATTTAAAAAGTAAACATTGAACAGTAAAAACAAAACAAAAATACTTAAAGATCATGCATAAACCCTCAGGGTCAGGTGCCATTATGTCCAACATGATGATTGGCTTCTGTTTTTTGAAAAAGTATTAAAACAGAATAACGTTGAGTAGAACCACTCTATTTCTCTGTACATTAAGTTCTACCACTGCACTCTGGGTTCTGCTAAACTTCCTCTCTATGGGTTCCCATGCTGAGAGTCATGTAGCTGCAAAATAGTCTAACCGATGTCTTTACATAAAGTTCAAAAGGATGAGGTAAAAAAAAAGCAGGAAGCCAAAACAGATGTCCTTTTAATAGAATAAGATTATGTATTTATATTCATTTATTTCAATGTGATATCATAGTAGTTAAGCCAAATATAAAATATAAATAAATTTGAGGTCATTGAGATACATATTATAATAATGGTCAGTTAAAATGTAGATGTGAATTTAATGCTAACAGAGAGAAGGCACTCCCTTATTGTAATTAGGTCATTCTAATATTCAGTCAGCGTTTCTCAACCTATGAGTCGTGACTCCTTTGGGGGTTGAATGACTCTTTCACAGAGGTTGCCTTAGAACATCTGCATATCATATATTTACATTATGACTCATAACAGTAGCAAAATTACAGTTTTGAAGTAGCAATAAAATAATTTTATGCTTGGCAGTCACCACAACTTGAGGAACTGTATTAAAGGGTCACTGCATTAAGAAGGTTGAGAATCACTCCTCTGTGTGAACCTCTAAGGTCATTACAAGTGCTATTTATTTACATATTTGGAGAAATATCAAATCTCTTACTTCTTGTCTTTACTGAGACTTCTGGCAATGAAACCAGAGCCTAGCTAGATTTAGAATAAGGGAAAGTTTATCATCTTCCATTTGTAGTAGACCCTGGCTTTCTAGTAAACAGTTGATGTCCAACATGTGAGACAAAAATATACTTGGAATTTCTGAAAGCTGTCTTATGATGAGTAATTCAATATCTTATATTTATATTATAGATATTTCAAATCCAAAATATTAATGCCCAACTTTCCCTACTCCCTGACCCCAAATCTGTTACATTCATAGTCTTCCTCCTTTGGGCTTTATGGACCAAAACTTTGGAGTCAGTCCTATTTGTCTCTCACACTTAAAGAATTCCATAAGAAACCTTGTGGATTCAACCATTAGAACATCCCAATCCTGACTGTCTTAACTCTTGGGGAATGCTGTAGGCATGAGTCACTACTATCAGTAGCCTGGAATGCTGAAATTGCCTCCAAATAGTTCTAGTGGCTTTTTCTCTTGTCTCTGCACAGTGCTAACACCTTAACAATGCAAATCACTCCCTGATCCAAACTTGAATTGGTTCTGCTTTCCACTCAGACTGAAAACCCAAGTTCTTAATGTAACACATGGACCTCATATGGTGTACCACTCTGTATCAGTTAGTTCTCTGTTGCTGTGATAAAACACCCTGACCAAAAGCAATTTTGCTGTCCTCGGTCAGACCACACACAAGCCTGTTCTCCAATGAGACTTTTTATGATAGGATTCTGTCCCAATAAACTCAGAGTAAGCTGAATATGTCTGTAAGTCAAAACACATCTAATGTACGGTTTCCATTTCTTTTCCTGTTGCTGTGACCAAAGTAACTTAATGGAGAAAGGGCTTATTCTGGCTCACAGTTCTAGGATGAACCCTATCCTGGTGAGAAAGTCAAGGCAGCAGGAGCATCAAGTAGCTGGTGACATTACATCCACAATCAGGAACAGAGAAAGATGGATGCATGCTGGTGCACTTCCTTCATTTTATATACTCTAGGATCCCATGCCCTGGGAATAGTACCACCTACAATTAAAAAGGGTCTTTCCACATCAATTACCATAATCAAGATAATCCCTCAAAGGCTTTCCCAGAGGCCCATTTCCTAGGTGGTTATAGAGTCTGTCAAGTGGATAATCAACACTAACCATCACACCTACCAAACAACATACTTTGGCAACACCGTACACAAGAACATTTGTTGTTTGTCATCTTAATGGTACAGGAGTACAAGTGTCAACTCACTGCTGTTGCCTAGCATCTCTAGACTTTTGTGCTGTGTATCTCTAGCCAGGCAAAGGAGCAGAGATAAAAATTTGAAGTCAGATTTATAATGACTGTGTATTGTTGCTTGTATCCATCTACAGGACACTTCAGGCAAGGGGGTAGAGTCAGCGCGGAGCCAAGACACACAGGCTCCGGAAGTCAGGTGAGTGGCAAAAGGCAGATTCAGTTTACTACAGCGGGGGAAGCCTATTATACCCTTCACCCGGCCCAGCATCCCATTGGCTGCCAGACTGCAGCTGCTGCTCCCTGGGTGTGTCCGGGTAGGTCTGTCTCTTGGCATGCCCGGGCAGGTCCATCTCTGGGCATGTCCGCGTGGGTCTAAGGCCTTGTTCTGTCCAGTGGCAGGTCCAGTGTTCTCCTACAGTGTATCACTATCATACTACAGTGAAGCTGAAAATCCTAAGTCTAGACATGGTAAGTTGGAGACAATCTGCATAAATGTGTGTAGCATCAAGTGACTTGGCAAACACGTGTCAGGGTGGGTGAAAGAGCAACAGCAACAACAAAATTTTGCCTTCATGAAGATTGGTATAAACTATCTAATGATGAACATGAATAACTTACATATGTGCATGTGGTGTATTTGAAGAGAGTAAGTACTGGAGAGAAAGAAAGCATGGAGAGAGAACAGCTGCATTGTTGGACATTGCATCCCTCAGCCAGTTCAGCATTTAGAAAGAAATTAAATCACTTTCTGAAGACTTTTCTTTTTACAGAATATTATCTTCTTGATTTGGCTGTGTACATGTCATCAGGCAACGTGCATTGTAGCAGGATGTTTTGAAATTTTTTGTCACATATGATTACATGCAGCGTGGACTTCTGGGAACTTTGCTTAGAATATAAAGGAGAGTGAGATCAGTTGGCAGTTGATGTGTTGGTTTAATAGATGCTAGTTCTCTCTGCAGCTCCTTGTCTCTAAGCTAAGGACAACCAAAAAGGGCAGTGAACATTTCTTTCTCTCTTTCTCTTTCTCTCTTCCAAGGATGCCTGGAAGAGCAGTGAAATTTTTTCTTTCCTTCTTTCTTTCTTTCCCTCTTTCCTTTTCTCTCTCTCTCCCTCTCTCCCTCTCTCTCTCTCTCTCTCTCTCTCTCTCTCTCTCTCTCTCTTTTCCTTTCTTCCTTCCTCCCTTTCTCTTTCCCAAGCTAGAGGGTTAAAAGGAACAGTGGGAATCTATTACAAGTTAGAAATCTGTCACCATAGCAATCTACTACAGTGCATAGAGCTGAGGTGTGCAGGAAGGGAGCCTGAGGAAAGAGAAATGGGAGGTTCATTTTACAATTTTCAAATCTATCAGTTCACTTATACCTTCTCTTTCATGAAACACCGGGAAAGCACACCGCAGTCTGTGGTTGCAGACCCAGGGTCTTCCCAAGATCAAGTCAGCCAAAATCCCTGCATGGGGAGGAGAGGGGGGAGGAGAGGGGTTCACAAAGTCCTATCCCTAGTTAAGGAGCTATTGGCTAGTGATGGCTATTGGAGGAGAGAGTCAGTTTTCTTCAGAGATGTGGCCCCTGAATGGCTACCCACATTCTAGTAAATCATCCTATACCCAGGCACATACAAGCAGCACTAAGTAAACTCAGTGTGTGTGTGTGTGTGTGTGTGTGTGTGTGTGTGTATGTGTGTGTGTGAGAGAGAGAGAGACAGATCACAAAGTCATGTAGTTGGGAAGAAAAGTGGTGGAGGGGGATAGGGGAGAAATTGGAAGAGAGGGTGGGAATGGGGCATGGATTTCATCAAAAACATTGTGTACATATATGAAATTCTCAATTAAAAAATATGGGGCGTGAAGTTACCCAAGTCCACAGGGTCTAATAAAGCAAATCAACAGAGTCAAGATTTACTCCTCAGCTCTTTGAAGTCCTCTTTTTTTTTTTTTTTAATACCACTCTGTGTTCTTGGGGGTGTTCCTATCATTTCACCCTTCCCGCCAACAGTAACTGAACAGAGCACAAAGAATAATTGGGGGAAAATGACCCTTATTGTATTTAGAATAAATATCTAATTACTTTGAAAGAATTTTTGTCAGAGCTTGGTTTGCTCCTTAATCAAGGCCACAGTGGTTGCAGTTTCTGTCAGTCCTTTCAAGAGGCAGGAGAGGGAGTCACCACCACCACCACCTTCAATGTTCTGTCAGTAGTGACACTTGGTGGCCTTCAGCTGTCTGTCTGTCTCTCACTAGGCTTTCAGTTAAAGAAACATAAATGCATTCTTCTTTGAGAGCATTCTGCACATGATCTGTATCCATAGTCAGTAAATCAACTATATTCCATCTCCCCCGTAGTGGAATCTTGGAAAGCTTCAGCCATACTCCTATGGAGCTTCTTTCTAATATACTCTCCTTTACAAACACAGGGACAAAGAGTTTCTCCACTCAGGCAGCCAGTGGCAAATAAGTGACTATCTCATCATTGGTAAAAACCATTGATGATGAAATAGCCATAAGAGCTCCCATGAGGCTGTCTGTGATGGTTTGGCAGGTGGTATAGAGGGTGACATGGGCAGAGCACAATCTTTGACTCAGAGCCTGAAGGAGTATCACCATTCCTGGCTCCAGAAGAACAGAAACATATTAGTTACTGAGTTTATAACCTGTGGAAAACATTTCAAGATACATAGGATGTTCTTACTGATAGAAACCAGTTATTACCTTGAAAATATGGGAAAGAAGAGGGCTTTGACTCACCCACATTGAGGTGAACACTTCAAGAAGGCAAACCTGTTAATAAGTGCTGGATTGAAAGCCTTAAATCCGATGGCCTTTTAGCAGGAGGGAAAAACACCCAAATTCTCTGACATCCTCTGTTGGCATGACAACAGAGAGACTAGGCACCCCTAGACTCCATAAACAATCAGATGCTGGCAGCTCAGCATCTTTCCTTCTGAGATCCCAGGAGAGTTCCAGAACATAGGCAGCTCTGTGGGTGGCTCCCTGAAGGCCCTCCATCCCTGCTGTGTGCTTCCTCAGCATGGCACAGTCAGCATTGGCTCCATCAGGATGCTCTCCTGCAGGCTGATTTCCTTTACACTTACCCACTGTGACAGGCACCTTGAATGACCATCACAAAATACCAGACCCTGGATGCCTCAAAGAACAGAAATGTATTGTTTCACAGTTCTGAAGGTCAGAGTCTAAAGTCAAATGTCAGCAGGTTTCTTCCTTCCTAGGCCTGTGAGAAGGAAATGTTTCAGGCTTCAGGCTCTTTTTTGGTTTGTAGGTAGCTGACTTCTTGTTATACCTTTACATAGCTTCCATTTTTGTCAATTTCTCTTTGTACCCAATTTCCTCCCTTCTTACACCATTCATATTGGGTTTTAAGGCCCAATGTAGCACAGATTAGAATTTCAATTATATAGGTTGTGTTTGTTTGTTTGCTTGTTTTTGAGGGACACATTTCAACCCATGATAGCTGTCAAGTCACACTTGGGATGTTTTCCTTATACTTCATTCTATTATTTTCACTGGTTGATATGGAGGCTAAGGGGAGAATATACCCAAAGCAAAAGTATCAGGCTTTAGAAGCCCAGGAAAATCAAGGATCACTAAACAGATCTTTGCAGAAAAAAAATTTCAAGGTTCAAGACAGCCTTGGATATACAAGAAAACTCACAGAAAGAGCAAATGGCATTTTGGTATTATGGAATCATCACTCAAGGCCTTCACAATTCTATATTTGTACCTCAAGAGGCTTACAAAAGAGAAATAATCATAGAGTGAGGAGTTTTTGAGGACATGAGCCACAGACCCTGGTTCAGATAACCCACCCAGCCTGAATCAATGCCCACCTCTGCCATTAAGTTCTCATGGTATAATGAGATGGTATAACATGGTATAAATGGCCTGCTTTCCAAGATGCTTGCTAGCTTCTCTGGCTTCTGTTCTCAGAAACTAAGCTTCTTACTTCAGCAATACAGATCCTTCCCCTGATCTTTGCCTCATCGAACTTCAGTTCATCCTTGAAGATATCATTTCTTTCAGAGAATTCTTTCCTGACTCTTCCTGGTCTTGGAGGGAGGGTTTCACCTATAAATCCTGATATCTATCTCCCATTATTACATCTATGAATAGTTAGGTGTCTCCTATTAGTCTATGAGGTTTCTTTTAAAGGGATTATTATATATTTATTTTTGTGCCCTATGGCTTGAAATGATGGTGATACACACCTAAAATCTCAACACTTTGAAGACTGAAGCAGGAGGACTGCTATGAGTTTTTGTCCAGTTTTGATTATATGTGAATTTGAGACCATATAGGATACAAAGTGAGACTGTATCTCAAAAAATAAATAAAACAAAAGATGATGGTGAGTAAATTATTAAAGGGATGGACAGCTGCATGAAAAAGACTGAATCTCAAAATAATTATGCAAATGCCCAAAGGCTGAACTATACAACTTATTGTAATCTGCATTCTGGTAATCAGAGCTCAGATAGTCAATTTGGTGCCTCATTCTACCTAAATGGAATTTAGTTATATGTTGCATATCTAATTATGAATTGACAAGGCACTCAGGAGCTAATAAAAGCTGTAGTTACCTGCACAAGATCAAATAAGCCTGAATTCCAGCATAGATGGTCAGGTGCTCTCCAGGCCCCTTACCTTAATGAGAAACTGTTGCAGTTGATAGCTACTTAGTTGATAGAGGATAGTTGATAGTTGATAGAAGATGGACAATCACTCTCGTTGGGGAGTGTTCTCTCTGGTAAGTTTCCTATGCTCCCGTGGATGGCCCCACACCCATGCACATATAGACAACACTCAAGATGCAGAGGCCGATGGACTTCTGTGCCAGCCTGGTCTACATAATGAATTCCAGGACAGCCAGGGCTACATAAGGAGACTCTGAAAAAAAAAAAAAAAAAAAGAAAAGAAAAAAGAAAGGAAAAACAAAAAAGAGTAAACAGGTATTATTTTGCTTGGGGAAAGTCACAATAGGTAGGGAGAAACTTCAGAAAAGTAGATAACATATAACCATATTTTTGTTGCATCTGCATAAAGAAACTCTGATAAAATACAGGTTATCAATAATACATCTAACAACACAAAGAGAGGCAGATGTAGAGAATAAAAACTGGGTCCATGACATACTATTGTAGGAGAGACAATATTTTAATACTTTTTTTACTTTGTTCTTAAACTATATGAGTTTTTTTCAAAAATTATATTTTTAATAATGACTCATATAAGTATATCCAAAAAGGACTTTTTTAAGTAGACAAAGTAGTCAAAGGAAAGAAGTCAAAAGGCAGAAAAAATTAGAGAATCATCTGGGCTTAGGTGACTAACGCATTGTAGAATAATAAGAGGATAAAAGAATCATCAGAGACTAGGCACTGAAGATGATGACAGCAGGAGACATGGTGAGGGTGTGAAGAGCAGTAGAAGACAATTTCTAGAGGTAAGTACATTAGCAAGAATAAGAGAGGACACACATCATAGTGCAGCTTTAGGGGAGCTTCAAAGTACTATGAGATGTACTCAGAGTTTCAAAGCAAATGAAAAAACTGATAAAATCAAAAATTAAAATGAAATACAAATGAGTTGAAATCAGTAAAGTACTGAGTTTATCAACTTAGAATCTAGAATCCAGAAGATAATAGAAAAATGCTTATTCTTATACCCACAATAAATGTAGCTCTCACTTCTCATCAAACATGTTTCTATTTGCAGCAGAGACGATTACAGGAAACCATAACTGGCCAAAATGCAGAGAACAACTAATCATGAGTGTCCATCTTCAATAGGTACATCTACCTTACAACTGCTGCATAAAAGGCTCAGAAAACATCACAGGAGAGGGAGTTGAAATATTTTGAGAGCCAGCAGACTAAAAAGTCTGCTGTGAAATTGTGTATCTAGAAATGACAAGAAAGCTCCATCCATGATACCAAAATAATATGGCTGCCTAAACAAGACCTGAACAATGACAACATCAACAGACATGCTAACACAGAAGAGGAACATCTCACTGGGTCTAATCTCTAAACAACGAACTAAAGACAACTAAGGACTACTCAGAGTGGGAGACTTAATCTACCCCAGAAATGAGCCCCTCATTAGTTATCCAACACCAATTGTTCATTCCTGAAATCATACATACAAACAATACTAAACAGATTCAGTGAGTTGTATTGATATATTCATGTTTTTATATGTATTTGTAACAAAATAATTAAGAAAAAGAGGTCATGAATTTGAGATGGACTAGAAGGGCATGGCATAGGTCAAAGTGAGGAAGGGGAAGGGGTAAATAATGTAATTATATTTAAAATAAATAAATACTTTAACAACAATAAAAAAGAAAAGTATAGTTTTTGTGATATACTGAGAGGAAACTCACAGATCTGGTAGAGAGTTTAGATGAGAATTAGTGACAGGACACTGAAAGTGAAGTAAACATGAACTGATTATTAATTCTATGGAATTGGAAAATCCAGGCGAGTGGACTCAGTGACAATCCTGTGTGGGCCAACTGTAAGGTCTCCTAATGACCATGGCAATATAAGGCCTGAATGTTGGAACATGTAGACTCTGTGATGTGACCATTACTATAATTCAAACCTTTACTTTCCCACAAAGGCTCATGTATTGAAAGTGAGGTCCTGCACCTGTGGTGCTGTGAGGAGCTGGAGGAGCCTTTAGGGTTTGGAGTCTACTAGAAGGAACTTAGGTCAGCAGTGGGATTGCCCCTGACTGAGTGACAGAGTCCTGGGACCTTTAGCCCTTCCTGTCAGTCTCTCTTTTTACCTCCTGGTTTCTGCGAGGTAAACAGGCTTCCAGTGCCTTATACTACCACCATGCCTCACCATCCTAACATGGGCTCAAAGTTAATGGAGCAAACCAACCATGAGCTAAAACATTCTGAAACTGTGAGCCAATGTTTCATCCTAGTAACAAAAGTTAACAAATACATTTGATAAAAATCTGTAAGCATATGAAAAGTATAGATTCACAGAGATAAATTTTTATGTTCTATGGTAGGAACTCAGTTGTCAAAAGTTTAAAAACCAAGCAAAAGAAGTAGAAACCAGGTATTGTGACTCACAGATAAATGTTAGCACCCAGGAGGACCATTGGAAACTGGAGGCCACCCTGGGCTACAATGTGAGACTCTGTCTCAGAAATTTAAAAAGAAAAAGAAACACAGAAATATAATACTTATCTAGCAAGTTGGAGATTGTAGTTCTGTCTGAATTTTAGATTATATGGAGAAAGTATCGTGATGCATGCTAAAGGTCAGTTTTAAAATGTGAAGCAAATTAAGTACAGAGAAACTTTGAAGCTAAATAATTTAATATTTGGGTATGATCGTGTAGAAATCTAAGTCTAATTACATTTTTGAGAAACACTTGCCCCCCCATCTCCTGCCACCTCCTGAATGTTTACTGGGGGTTGATGATTAACTGCAATGTAACAGGGTAAATTCTGTGGTCACTCTGAGCTTTTTTATTAGAACAGTTTAACTACCACCACAGTGTATATGGTACAAAGCTAAAGTACTGGATTGAGGCAATGTTCACTCAAAGATCAGAGGATATTTTTGCTTCACATAAAATACCCCTTTATAAGTCAACACTGTACAACTATGTTCTGATGGGTTATTTTGCCAAATGGCAAAGAGTTACTTACAGGTTAATGATTATCCTATACTGATGGAAATTGAATGTAAGTCATTACCAAGAATGAGGAAGCTTAGTAAATAGGGGCAATATGTCCACATCTTGACTCTGTCCTTCAGGTCTATCAACAGAAATCAGGTAGACAATTTTGAATGACCTTGTACAGTGCTTGAGAAATAAATTTGATCATTAGACAAGTCAATGATTAAAAAAATAGTTTGAAATCTTGGCTATCATTGTGAGAAAGTTGGTTCCCATCCTCCTCTATTTTAAAAGCAAATTCCGATAAAAATATGTGAGGGACGGGAAATAAATCTGGTTTCATACCAAGAGCTAAATTGACCAGCCTGATCTAATTGTTCCAGGAAAAGCTCAATGCCATAGGGAAATAAGGAATGGCCAAGCAGAGAAATGAATTAGCCTTTCCAAAATGAGTTAGCTAACACTTTTTAAGTTAAAAATAATCTAATCTCCTTTCCCTTCCTATCTGAAAGTGTGGCCTGATTGTTATTTAGCCAAAACACATTTTCCCAGGAACTTATGATTACTTCTGAATCCATTTGTTAAATGTTCAATATATACTTTCAAAGGTTGTAATTTACCCATCACTTGTTTCTTGCATTTTTACCAGTTGTGGTTTTCTGTAATGGTCTCTGTCTGATTAAAAAAAAGAAGCTTCTTTGATGAAGGGTGAGAGCTACACTTATCTGAGGATATAAGGATAAGTATTTAGATTGGAGTTAGAAATTGTACCAGTTTAGGAAACTAGTACAACAAAACCCCTACACATAAGGCTCAGGGAACATTGTGGAAAGGAAGGATCGGAAAGATTGTAAGAGCCAGGGGACCTGAAATTTTGCTATGGGATTTGTCTCCTAGATATAACAGGTAATTTAGTTGCACCCATGAAATTTCAACAATATAGTAACCTGTATAACAACTGAATAATGATAACACCAGTTGACATGTCAGCATGGATGGAAGAAATGTCATAGGTCCCCAACCCTAGATGAAGAGCTATAGGCAATTAACAGCTTCTCAGAGAAGTAGAATTAGTCTTCCCCAGGGATTAACCTCCTACTTGTGCATCCAATATCAAGTGGTCAGTTCTAAAACATACATACAAACAACACTAAACAGATTCAGTTTTAGAAAGGGAGAGAGCAGGGCAAACATGAGAGGGCTTAGAGTGGGGACAGAAAGTGGGGAGTGAGTAGTGTAACTATATTTTAATTAAAAGTTGAAGAAAAACTTAGGAGAATTTAATTTAGAGGAATATATAAAAATAATGAAGGAAAATGAAAAAATTGGAGACCATGAGGCTAAGGCGATAATTTCATAATCTGCATAGTTTGCATTCTCTGATGAAGATGTCTGGGCTGGGAAAAATGCTCATTCAGTTCAGTGCTTGCCTTGGAAGTATAATGGCTTGAGTTGGATTCTCAGAACCTATTCTTTAAAAGCCTGGTGTGTTGGCGAAAGTTTGTAAACCCAGGACTGAAGAGGTTGAGACTGGCAGATCACTGGGGCCAGCCTAGCTTGCCTGTTTTGTAATCTCCAGGCCAATGAGAAAAGGAAAAGAAAAAAGAAGGTAGTTGATGCCTAAGGAAATACATGTTATGTCAATGTGTGTTGTCCTACAACACACACAACATGCATACACATGCATGCGTGCAGGCAAAGACACACGCACACATACCCCAAGTATAGATGTCAAGCATTGGATTCTCACGTAACTGAAGGAAGGACTCTGATACCCGAAAATGAAGCATACAAGGAGTATGGATGCCCTTTTCAAGACTAAACCACTTTGAGAAAGAAGCTAAAGGGAATGATTGGTAAGGGCCCCTTCAAACATAAAATGCAATGAAAGAATTAAAGTGGAACAAATCTGCATATTACAGGTAGAAGTGCATATGAGCATCAGTTTCTCTGAGACCTGAGAAACAAACCCACAGTGGGATGCTGGTTGTGATGCAGTCTGGAGGATGGAGGAGTTCCTGTTAGATATGGAATTCTCCTGTTCTAGATGCAGGTATGTTCTCAGATTTAAAGCAGCAATCACTTCCCTGATTCACATCAAGTGGACAGCCTTGAGCACAGTTGCTGCTGTACCATTGTTGGAATCAAATTACCATAAAGGTCAGCACCATTAATATGTGTCTTGAGAAGAGCAAACATGTCAGACAGAAAATCTATGAGCCTCTAGTGCTTTTGCTCCAAAGCTTTGCTTCACTGTGTTTACTTTGCACTTATTTGCTCCTGGAAGTAAAATCACCAATGGGAGCTTTCAAGACAAAGGGTCATGCAGGCTCTTACTCCTGGATAGACACTTCTAATTTAAACCATTGAGCCCTCCATGGTGGCAGAGTGCCTGCTTCACTGAATCAGAGAGTAGCTGCCTTGATACATTCATAAATGCTCTCCTATTTATTAATTTTCTAATTTAAAATGTACATACAGGTGGGAAAAGTATAGGAAATAAATGTCCATTGTGAAGTATGTGAGCCTCAGGCAGTCTTCACAGTCAAGGCCAGCACTGATCCAACTGAGCCACAAATATTTTCCCCATACAGCAATTGCTTGGCTAAAACTTTCTAGTTTTTCCATCATGGAACTTTCATTCTGTTTGATATAATTTGAAAATACTGTGTAAAACATAACTAATATTTAAGATTTTTCTTCATATAATGAGGCTCAATGAGCAGTCAGTTTGGTGCCAGATCTTCAATAAAAATTAAACTTTAACTGTTGATAAGCAAATGTTCTGAAAATTACTAAAAATCCAGCTTATATATCAAAAGGCATGAATTTTTATCTCATCCAGTTTACTGCATTGGTTATGACTTTAGGTAAATTGTATTTGTTTGATGGCTGACTTATCTGTTTTTTTTCTCTCCAGTATTCAGGGCTTTTGTTGTTATTGTTGGTGGTGGTGGTGGTGGTGGTGTTGTAGAGGATGATTTCAAAGCTGTTTGTAGTTTTAAAAGTATGTGATTCTAAAGGAGGCCCAGTAGCAACATCTTGTGTATTTTGAGCCCAGCTTACAGTAGTAAACACAATCACCATTATTTAACACCATGAGTTTCACATTGACCCCTTGCCGCTGTATCTAAATACATGATCAGAGAAAAGCAAGTCAATACAATGCAAGATTTTGGTCATTTGTATCAAGCAAATTACCTGAAGACTAGCAACAGGGTCTTAAAGAACCAAGGACCAGAATGGTGGTCTACAGTGATATAAGTAATTGTGTTTCACATATGTGTTACCTAGGACAGAAAGCTTCAGTTTTCTTCCATGGTCCAGTTCTAAACTTACTTTGAAAATCTGAAAAAGGCCTTAGTTGACATGAACGTTATTTCTTTGGAACAGCGAAGACAATAATGATTAACATATGTTGATGAGGAAATCTCACTGGTTAGTAATAATGGCTGCTAGTCACAAACACGAAATATAATTGCCAGTGCTGTTTAGTAGTGAAGCTAATTGGAAAACAGGGGAGTAAAAAGTGGGTTAAAACCACCCAAAAGCAAAAACTTATTCCATATCTATCTATCTATCTATCTATCTATCTATCTATCTATTTCACTGGACTGGAACTCCCAAGCCTCTTGCTTCTACCTCCAGTGTTTGGATTACTGACACAAACCACTATCACTATGCCCAACTATCTCCTTACTGTTATACTTTTCTAAATCATTCTAAATCATTGTACTCTTTTCCAGAGTGAATGCATTTATCTACTTGCTTTTCAAAATCTATTTGAAATAACATTTATTTCATAAAATCACTGATCATCCTAAGAAGATCTTTCCTTATTAACTTCCCAGCATTTGATTAAACAAGGATTTACTTAGGACTTGGTGTGAATCCTGACTTGTACATGATGCTAGACAAACTGATCTCACTCCAGTCAGCCTACTTTCTGAAACTGTTATAGCATTTTTCCTACTCTAATACTTGATGTCCTGTTTACACTTCAGGCATGTATTATGCTCCAGTGTAATTGGGATGCACTTGTATTCCTGTTATGTTTTAAGCCTAACACCATACTTTGGACACAATAGGTGCATAATGAACATTTGGAGAATGACAATGGATGCACTAACCACTTCCAAGTGTTGGCCATTAAGCCATAGTAAATACTATTATCTCTAAAATCATAATGTAATTGAATGAAAAAATACAAATTGATCTATAAAGATTCAATTACATAAGACCTTTGGGGATAATGTTTGTTGCCTGTGCCTCTATTACTAGTGTGAATAAATAATTTTATCTCTTTAAAAACATAGGATAAGTGGAGCAAAATAGTAAACCAGGCTCATAAACTGATTCAGTGGTATTAGCCACAACAATCGAAAATTCTCAAAGCAACTGAGGATCAGGGAGGTACCAAAAAAACAGTCTTGTAAATTTTCAGCCTTGCTTGTGTAGACACACACACACACACACACACACACACACACACACACACACAATTAGCTCTATAAATAACTGCTACAGACAAAATCTAAGCCCTGCAAGGCATGAGAGAAAGTCAGGAGAGTTAACTAAACTGACTTTCCATTAGCAGAGCTGGGAAAAGGGGAGAGTGGAGATCAGATCCATTGGTTAGGGAATTCCCACAACTATGACACACTGATCAGGCCTTCGGATGTTTCATTGAGGGCAGATATGAGAAATAACTGAGTGTTAACTCTTTTAAAGTGGCCATGGGCAGGGGCTGGAGAATGTTTGCTGAACAAGCATGGAGACCCAAGTTCAGATCTCCAGCACCTGTATAGAAAGGTAGGTGCGCTAATGTAATTACAGGTGCCTGTAATCTCAGTGTTGGAAGGAAAAGACAGAAGGTCCCAGGAGATTTACTGGCCAGCCATTCAAGTCACTTGCATGGGTAGATGGATGGATAGTAGGTGTATAGAATTAGTCAGCAATTGATTAGATATGCAAAAACAATCAGAGTAAGGCATAAAGACTAAAAGACTTCAAAATCTTTGCTTGACTTGTCTTTTGTGGGGAAAAACATTGTAACAGAGACCTGAGCAAATGCAGGGACAGAATCATGTAAATATCTGCTGAACACCATCCTATAGTGCAAGAACAAAATCATGTTAAGGTTAAATACCAGAGAAGAATGCTGAGTGTACTGAAGCAATAGACAAGACTCCTTATACAGAGTGAGCTGAAGGATAAACAGGAAGAAATGAAGTTGAAGAGCAAGGCAGGAAACAGATGATGCCCCCAAACCACAGTGGCCCTGGATTTCCAAGGGAAGAATTTTCTTCAGATTTAAGTTAGATAGATTGCATTTGGAGAGTGGTTAAAATGATTGAACTTGTATGTGTGAGAGGGAGCAGGACACACACACACAAACACACACGGGCAGGGACTTTCTATGTAGCCCTGGCTGTCCTGGAATTCTTGATGTGTAGGGCAAACTGGCCTCAAACTCACAGAGATCCTCCTGTCTCTGACTCCTAAGTCCTGGGATTAAAGGCATGTGCCATCACACCCAGGTAAACTATTTCCTCTTATTTCCCTGAGCTTAATGTCTATAAAAGATTGTGATCAGAAAAGCTGAAAAAGATCTTTATTCTAAATCATGGTCTGCTCTGGAGGGACTGAACACCAAGAAAAGTCACAAATAAGAGTAACAGTAAAGAAAAGACAGGTACCCAACATGTGAGATCTGTAATAGTTAATTTTCTTGTCAAGGAAAAAAAAAACCTGACAAAAGCAACTTAAGGACTAGGGAATTTATTTTGGCTCACAGTCTGAGGCAATGTAGTCCATCATGGCAAGGAAGGCACAGAAACAAGAGACTGGGGTAGCTGGTCATGTTGCACTCATGGTTGAGGAAAAGAGAGAGATGGTTGCATAATGGTGCTCAAGCTTCCTCTGCGTTCCTTTGTATTCAGTCTAATGTTCCAGCTTATGGGATAGGATGACACACATCCTAAGTGGGTCTTCCCTCCTCAGCCAAACCGCTCTTGAAACACCCTCACAAAATACACCCACAGATGTGTTCTATGAGTTATTCTAAACCCAAAAGTAAGGCTTCCTTAGAGGAGCAGGCATAGGTCTAAACCATGGAACGCAGTAGGTTCCCCAACAGAAATGGACAGCCCAGAAGCAGGAAGTCATACTGCTCCTTCTCCCATTACACTTGCTGCATTGGGTCTCTCATTCCCTGACCCTTCCGTCCTCTCATCGGTATATTTTCCTTCTCCTACTTCCTTCTATATTTTTCCTTTGACATATTCCTTGTCTTGATCTGTTTTCCCTGCAGTTTCCATTGTTCACATCTTTTCTCTCCCTTCCTCCCTCTAGAATGTTAAACACCTTTGCTCTCTTGCTCTCTCTGTTTCTCTGTGCCTTCCCCTGACTCTCTCTGGTCATCCTCATTCTCTGAAGGCTATTCAGTGATTCAGTTAAGAGAAAAATATTCTGTCCTTCCAGGCTGGGGCCAGATAATGCTATCCCATGAATGACAGGGAAAGAGGAGGGGCATTTGCACTCCTGCAGTACCATGGTGGAAAAGATCCACCGTCTCCATGTTAAAAGGCATGCCACTGTCTACACAATGTCTGACACATGGGAGAGGCTTTGCAAATGTTTATGAGTATAGTGGATATGCTATCATAATTATCCTAGGAGTAAGTATCCTTGGAGTGATTAGTACACCTAAACTAGGCAGCATCTCAATGCTGTTTTTGTATGTTTGTTTCGTTGGTTTGGTTTGGATTTTTATGTGTTCAAGGGAAAAGTGGTTTGTTTCACTTTGTGTTTTGATGGTAACCATTCAAATAGCAGGATAGAAACTAGTTTATATGTTCTTGTTGTTGAAGAAAAAAAATGTCTTACAGATAAGACACAAACAGCATCACCTCAGACAAAACCATTTCCAGACAAAAACAACAACAAAACAAAGTTTTTAGAAAACCCCAAAGAAGTGGTAAAGTAGTTTCTGTCTCTAGAAGTTGTCTGCAGAGAGTTTCCTATGCATGTAAATATACATTTTCCCATGCTTCTCCCTTTCTACTGCGTTGCCATGAATATGTTGCCAGAACTGACTAAAAGTGGCCAGTTTTCTTCTTTGATTCATTCATCAAATACATTTTGAAGCCTTTCAAAGTGCCAAGGAGTGGTCGGTACTGGCACTCAAATTTGCTGTACACCCACAGGGAGCAAAAGATCAAGCAAGAGACAGTTGTTGAGTGACAAAGTACAAAGGCACAGCTATGGACAAAAATTCCCCTCATCTGGGAATAACATAGGATGCAGGGTGCTGTTCTTTGAATGTTTCCCAAAGTCATGTGTTGAAAACTCAATATCCAAGTCCATGTTAATAGTATTTGAAATCAAGACCATTGGGAGGTAATTAAAATTAGACAAGGTCATAGGCTGACATCCCTGTGATGGCTCTAACAGCTGTCTAAAAGGAGAAAATGACCAGCTAGGGCACTGGCTCTATCTTACCCCCAACTCCCTCAACCAATGAGAGTGATACTCAAATGAGAAGGCCCTGGATTTTCTAGCTCAGGATAAAAACTAAGTAAACCTCTATGCTTTATGAATTACTCTAGGCACAGGGGAAGGAAGGAGATGAATCCAGCTAGAGATGAGTCTATGGGATTAATCAGACGGAAATCACTCCTGTGGATACTCATATAAAAACTACATCGTGCTTTTATATTGAAAAGACTTACCAAGTACACCCCCTGGCTGTTAAAGAATGATGTAACTCCTCTGTTGGACACATACAAGTGCATATAAGTCCACCCGTGCCTACCCCTCAACCACACATTACAAAAAATCAGTCATCAATATTGCTTCAGAAGACAGATGATTTTTTAAAATAGGATTTTACATCTTTGGAAAGTTCACTAAGGGATTTTTCACTATAAAATTCAGCACATATTTTAATTATAGAAAGTTAAATAAAGCTGAGCACAGAGGCAGATGCCTTTAATTCCAGCAGCAGAGATTAAGATGAGAAAGTTTTGAATTGGGATCAGCCTAGGCTACGTAGTAAGTCCTAGGCTAGCTGCAACCAAAGTGAGAACCTGCCTCACATAAAAGAAAAGGAAAACAAACAAACAAACAAAAGAAATTTAGAAACAGTAGAAAGTTAAGCAACAGCATAACAGAGAAATAAACGTGCACATTTCTCAAAAGTCTTAGGATTTTGATCAATTTTTTGCCTGTGTACTCACTGTATCTGTTTATTTGTTTACACAAGTGTTAAATTTGAATGATTTGGGGGGGGGGTGTAGAGAAAGAAAGGGCTTAATGAGATTTCCCCACAAATAGTTACAAAGGTCATTCAGCAGTGTTCATTGATTTTCTGTTACGTGTCGGCACTATACTGAGCCCTGTAAAGAGCAGTTAAACTCAATACACACAGCATCTGCCCATGTTGGTTACCATGAAAATGTGAAGGCCCAGAAATAAAAGGGCTGTTAATGGGACCAGCAAAAACTGGCAAAATTTTGGCTCTCCTAGCAAAAACTGCCCGCTACCATTCATTTCGTCTTTTTTCTTCTTAGTCATGAAGTTCTTGAGTGAGTGCTCATTTTGGAAGAGTTTAGAGCTCTTGTCCTCTGAACAATTGTGCTTCTCAGATGAAATAAACAGGACATGTTCAAGGGTAAGCTTTGTCCTAGTTCCTGGACTAGTATTGACTTCTTGAAGCTACCCTTTCTCTGGCAGCCAGGGCTGCCCCCTACCATCTGCTCCCTACCTAACACTGTGGCATCCTGAAGAAGAGGAAAACCAGGAATGGCCCTATCTAAGTCAGCAAGCCCAGCAGGCTGGTTCCTTCTTGCCACAAGGGTGAGAAGATGAGAAACTAACAGGAGCAAACACTTCCTGCAGAAGCATCATGTGTTGTTTTTGTCTTAGAAAAACAAAAGTCACAGCTCCATCTCCAACCAAACAGCCAATCACCACCAGCAGGGCAATCAATCAGTGAGTAAGCTAGTCAGAATCACTGTTGCACCACACTGAATGGAACAGCTGGTTTCTAAACCTCCACCAACAAACAGGCTGTCTCCTCTCTCAGGCAGCAGAACACTTCAAATTACTATTTAGAGATTATCTTTATGAATTAAAGGACTGCAGTTTTTGTAAACTTTGTGCTTAAGTGGAATAACATTTACCTACATTCAGGCACATGGAACAATCACGACAATCATCACATCATAGTATGCTAATGCCAGGATCCCTGTGACCTGATATGTATCATTGTGAGACAGCAGCAGTTGATCGATATTGATGGATAATTTAGGAACAGGCCTAGGATGAGGATCAGGTAATCTTGGTTATCAGTGGGGCTCAGAAAGATGGAGATTTCTGGAAGTTCCAGTAGGAAAATCCACCTTCCTTCTTTGCAGGTGTCTATCCTGATAACTCGAGGTTATTGTTACAGGAACTAGTGATTCCATGAACTTTAGAGCTATTCAGGCAATCACGTGTCTCTGTCACCTCTACCAAATGCCTTTGGAACTGGGAAAGTCATTGACTGTGGTTAAACATTATACAATCCATGCCTGCTTTGAATGAACAAACTTTAAACCATACAGCAAAGGGTGAGAAAAAACTTGAACTTAGAGAAGTAGGTTATGAGTTAAAGTCCTTTCTGTTGATTGGCCTTTGAGTACATGGTGATTTCCTGGATTTATTACCATTCAACATGTTCTCTGATACTCTTCCATTTAAAAAACACTCTAGCTGATTTATTTTCTATCACACACGAACAGAAGTGTGTGTGTCTGTCTGTCTGTCTGTCTGTCTCTCTATGTGTGTATGTCTCTGTGTGTGTGTGTTTGTCTGTGTATATATCTGTGTGTGTTTCTGCATCTGTGCATTTATGTACTCACATGCTCATGCACGTGTATAATATTTATCTTCTTCACTAAACTGATTGATCCCTTCAGGATTCATGACTTAGAGCCGATAAATGGCTGTGGTGCTAGCCCTGACAACTATAGAATTGAGCCTGTAATCAGCATTTTGCAAGGGCTCTTAGTAGACTCAATGTAGACAGTGTTTCATAAAGTATAAAGCTCTGGATAATCATAACATGTGGTCAGAATATGTATACTCTATTTATGAAAGTCAAGGAATTGAAAAGAAGAAATAAGCAGTTGACTCTGTAGGTAGGACTGAGAGACATATATGAATGATCTTTATGTTTTAGTAGCTTCTCAAATTAGGAAAATAAGTGCATGCAATGCCAGTCAGATCCTTTAGGATTTACCCAGGAGGTACATGGACATATGTCAAATGTCAACTATAACTGAAGTCTTAAGCTATTGTTTATTATACTTGATAATAATATAATAATATATTTCTTGATATGAAGTATGACAAAGTCTTTCTTACTTTTATACAGTGCCTAAATTTACAAAGATGCTTTTTTTGATAATTTTATTCTTATAACAGTTCATGCTATTGGGTAGTTATTAATTATATTCATTACATTTGATGAATATAAAAATAACAGAGATATTTAATGAATTGTCCCAGATTCTAAACTTGAAGACTAAGATGAGACTCAAAAGACTCTAGCAGAGCCCTTTGCAGTAGATAGGATCTTCAGAAAACTGTGAGTGGGTGGAAGCCCTTCAAAACAGTTTCTGCACTTAGAATTCCAGAAAAGCTATTACCTGGAGGCAGATGGCATCAGCACTCTATTTACCGCTACTCTTGAACCAGTCATTGAGGTCTAGTACATGGTTGAAAGAGTGACTAACTACTGGCTTGCCACTAAATGAGCTATGTGACTTTGAACAGTCATCTAACTTTTCTGAAAGTCATTTCCTTCCTTATGACACTAAAAGAACATCATATTTTAGACTTGAGCATATTAAAAATAACTAATGACACAACATATGTGAAATCTTTTTGTAAACTGTAAGATTGTCCGTTTGCTTTTCTATTGCTGTGCTAAAATATTCTGACCTAAAGAAACCTGGAAAAGAAAGGGTTTATTTGGCTTATACTTCTTTATCACAGTCTATCATTAAGGGATACCAAGGCAGGAACTCATTAGAAACTTGGAAGCAGAACTAAAATGGGGACCACGGAGAAATCCCTCTTATTAGGTTGCTTCTGCTTCTGCTCAGCTAGCTTCCTTATATAACTCAGAATCACCTGCCCAACAATGGTAACATCCACAGTGGGCTGAGTCCTCCTCCATCAAGAAAGTGCCCTACAGACATGCCCATAAGCCAGCTTCTTTGAAGCAATCCTTCAGTTGAGGTTCCTTTTTCCCAGGTATGTATGTCAAGTTGACAACCAAGAATAGCTATCACAAGTCTATCCCTTTTCAACTTGACATACAAACACATCATTTTAAGTCACACTCTTTCCTTTCTTTTTCCCCAAAATATTATCAAAATATAAAATACAACTTAAAAAATCTCCAGTCTTTAAGAATTCAGATGGTTTAAATGTTTAGTGTCTCTTTAAAATATCCAAAGTCTCTTAACTACAGGTTCCTGAAAGATCAGAAACAAAGCTAAATACTTTTTTCTGCAAGAAGAAAGAACCAAGGCACAAAACCAATCACACTTAAGCAAAATCAAAGTCCAGCAGTGTAGCTCAATGCCTGACATCTGAGACTCATTCACAATCTGGGGTGCTCCAAAGGACTTGGGCAGCTCTTCCTCTACAGTTCTGCCAATCACAGCATATAATCTGTCTGGTAAGCTCAGGCTGGCTCCATTCCACAGTTGCTTCTGTTCTTGGTAGCTATCCCAAGTCCTGCCATCACCAATATCCTGGAGTCTTCACTGAAACTACAGCTGCACTTTTATGAATGGCTTCTCTTGGCCTCTTACAGGATCAAGCCTCAGCTTCTCTCCATGACCTCTTTAATCCTGAGGTTTCCAAAGCAACTGGGGCTGCACTCCCCCTCAACATTTCTATTTTGCAAGTTCATATCATAATAACTCATTAATCTCTGAGTATCCAATGGGTTTTTTTTCAGCTTTACATTCCAAAACTTTTCTATAAAATTATTTTATAAATGTATTTATAATTATAAAATTATAAATGTATAAATTTGTAAATGCACTAATGGAAAAGAAACATAAAAATATTCAGTATGCCATTAATGATAGACAGAGTTTTTAACTAAATAATATAGTAATCTAAAGTCCTTTGATGTGTTGACTGTAAGTGTATGTGAGTTGTATCATAACATCCAGCTATAGGTTTGATAGTGCCTCAGAAATACTTCTAAGAGCCTTTACTGTCATAATACAGATCTGAAAGTCCATGAAGAGGCAGACAGTGCTCTTGGGAGACATTACACCACCTAGTGATCAGTGATGAGTCCACTAAGGAGAGAATCCATTACAGAAAATGGCAGCCTCCATAGAGTCCCAAACTAAGCCCAAGTCTAATGAAGGAATGGCTGGAGTTGGGGCATATGAGGACCATTGCAGTATGACTGTATGAAATCTGAGATCCAAAATGGTTCCCTTCTCCTCACCTGGAGATAGATTCTGTGATACTGCTGCTGCTATAACCTCCAAAGTTTCTCAAATATTTGTTTTAATAGCTTGTCTGTAGATTAAAAAAAAATGCCATTTCTCCCAGTCTGATCTTTATACTTCCTGGCTCATTTTCCTGACTCTCCATATTGTCTAAGACCTTCAGTGCAGTGTTGGAAGGATACATCAGCAGGCATCTCTAATTTTAGAAAACTCTAAGGTTGTGAATGTGCTGTTTACTCTACATATTTGTTCAATTCTTTGGTCAGGGAAGGCATGTCTATTTCTTCTATGGTCACTGAATTGTTGAAACACTGTAGTGTTGAAATTTTTAAAAATGTCCCTTTGGCTCTGTTGACTGACTTATTCTGATTTCTTTTTTCCTCGATTTTATTAATGTGATTACTTTACAGATTTCATAATGTCAGTATTTCTGGAAAAGATCCTTCATGATCATGTTGGACTTAAAATTAATAACTGGCCAACTTCAGTCCTTTACATTTTATGACATTTGTATTCATGTTCGTATACAACAGCTTGTTCCTAACCTTTCTTGTATTGCTCATGTCTCATTTTCTATTGATTTTAGGATAGCTCTATGAATTAATTAGGGAGCATTTCCTTTGTTTCCTTTCTTTGGAAAAATACTTATAAGATTAAGAATAACTGCTAAATTCTCTATTTAATGAGTAAAGTATTTTTAAATATGTCTATGAAATCAAGCTTAATAATACTAATATTAAATACTTTGTGGTACTAGAAATTGAACTCATAGACATCTCTAGACCTTTTTGGTTCTTCATTTTCAGATAATCTTAATCTGATATTAATAACATTAATTATTATTAATCAGATAATATTAATCTGATAATATAATAATAATATTAATCAAGGCTATCTAGAGGTAAAGAATTGACAGAATGAATATATATTAAAAAGAGGACTTATATATTGGCTTATGAGACATGGTCTTCATAGTCAAACAAAGACTACCTCACACTAGAAAGGTCAAAAATTCATCAGTTTCTCAATCTATAAGGCTGGTTCCTCAACAGTCCCAATCTGGTGTTGAAGGCCTGGAAGATTCCTAGTGAGTAATTGGTCTTCAGTCCACACTGGAAGTTTGAAGAAGCTGGCTTTGATATCAGTGAAGCAATGTTTCTGCTGGTAGCAACAAAGTAGATGAACTTGCCAGCAAAAGCAAAGGCCAACCAGCAAAAACAAAGGTTTTTTGTTTTGTTCTTTTCTATCTTCCACCTCCTTTTATATAGGCTGCCACAAAAAGCTACTATTCATACTTATAGTGAGTCTTCTGTGGTCAAGAAACTCTCTCACAAGTGTGTCAATTTGCTTGTCTATCAGTTGAGTTTTCCAAAATGGCCTTGGACTAGCTCTGTAATGAAGGCAGAATTTGCAACACTCCTCAGCCTCTGAGCATCTGGTATTACAGCCACTCACCATCATGCCCAACTAACCATCTACATCTTCATCAGTTTAACTGTGCTTCATCTGCCAATTTATGAAAGAGGCTTGGAAACCTATTCCTACAATTGTCCAATTTTCAGTCTGTCTTTGCAATGTGTAATTATTGTTATATGTTCTTAAAGAACTGGTCTTTTAATCATAAACTGGTCCTTTTGTAACTATTAATAGTTATACCTAAAACTTCTAGAGATTCCAGATATGAATATTGTATTATTGGCTTTCTTTTTCCATAATTCATGGATTTAAGATGCCTTTGTTTAAAATTTCTTGTTTTTTTTAGGTATGCAAATTATGAATTCTTTCAATGTAATTTGACTGTTTCTTTTAACAGAGTTTCAGCCCACTACATATTTACTGTAATTACTAATGAGTCTGGACTTACTTTTATCTTCTTGTATGTTTCCTATTTTCCAAATTTTTATCAGCTCCTCTTTCATGTGCTATCTAATTTTCATTCTTTCTCTTTTTTCATCTACTCATTTGAATACACGTGAAGGAAAACATGTCATATTGTCTCTCCACATAATATTACACTTTCCAGATCCATCCATTTTCCTACAAACTTCATAATTTCACTTTTCTTTACAGATGAATAAAACTCCATTGTGATGTATACCACATTTTCACTATATATCTGTTGATGGGCATCTAGGTTTCTATTTCACGACTCTGTGTAAAATATAGAAGCAATAAATATGGAGACACAAGTGTCTCCATACTAATTTCCTAATGGACTAATTATTAAATGGGCTAAATGATTCTTGTACCTAAAGTGTAGGGGTTGTTTAAGTTACATAGTCACTTCTTAAGTGATTTTGAGAATTGGAATTCTTGTGGTTGACTTTTTTTCTACCCAGGGCCCATGAGGTACATATGTGCACTTCTAATCTGCTTTCAAAAATCTTAGCAATAAATTGTTGCTACTTAAAACAATTCACAGGGATTTTGGACCTCACAGCCAGAGCAATGTAAGCATGGAAAACCCAGTTAATCCCACGGAATTCATATCTAGAATCACTTGTTCCCTGGTCCTCTGTGGTGTCAGGATGTAACTCTCTTGACTTAGAAGCTGTTTATTTCTGTTTCCTATTAATTTCTCCTTATTTTGAGTTTTTATATATATATATATATATATATATATATATATATATATATGATATTTAATGTCATCATACTTTCTTCTAATTTTATGTTTGGAGCATGAGGAAATTCCTCCAATTATATTTCCATTTTCTTCAGATCAAACTTTGTCAACACATTATCTTGGTGCCATGCTGGTAGGGTTTAGTATATCTAAATAAATATTACCCAAGGACTGGTGTTTGGACTGTGCAAATTGATGATTTAATAAAAGTTTCCAGAGCTATCCATACTCCTCTTTCCATCCCTACTGACTGTTACGTCTTAAAGACTTTCCACTTAAAATTGTGAGACATTACGAAACCTTCACATATTATATAGAAATCACATGAATTCCAATGTCAAAGTATCTTTGGTATTTTGTCAGTAATGGTGCCTACCAATGATGTGAGACTGAAAACTTTTGCTAAGTCATTTGAATCTGCTTCTCCAGATTGTAAATTAACAGAAAAATATCTTTGTGGGCTCTAGGTATATGGCTCAGTGTTGGGATGCTGGTCTAGGACTTAACCCCTAGCACCATGGGGAAAAAAAAACTGCCTTATAGAGCTGTCGTAGAGTGGATGTGTATTCTGTATAGGAAACCATTCTATTTTGCTGTTTTGCTCATCTTATATGATTGCTTACTGAGCCTGAACTTTAGAAAGAGGTTGTGTTTATGATGCTATTTACATTTCTTATACACAGGACCATTTTAAAGCACATAATTTGAATTGTCAGATTTTGCAAATAAAAACACAGGACAATCAATAAATCAGATTTGTGAGTAAATAACAAGTAGGTTTTTACTGTGTGTACCATATAATATTAGGAACACTTTTATTTTATTTTTTTTAAAAAGCAAAACATTGTTTATCTGATATTTAAACTTAACTGAGCATTCTACATTTTAGCTGACAAACCTAAGCTGGATCCACTATTTTAATTTGAGCAATAATAGTCATTTGTGACAGGCTCCCACACATGTGTTCCATTTTGCTAGCATAATTTTTTAAATAAGAAGCCTAATCTTAACTATATTCTCATACAGATTTTCTGGTTGAGACATACGAGTTTTTGTTTCTTTTGATATATTTCTCTAATTTTTTTGAGAATTTCACACATGAGGACTTGATACCCTTTCTTCCCCTAACCCTGCAACTCCTCTCATATACAACCAATTGCCTCTCAAACTCATGACTTCTTCTTAATTATTATTGATATATGAGTGTGTGTGTACATGTGAATGCATGTATGCACTCGTGTGTGTGTGTGTGTGTGTGTGTGTGTGTGTGTGTGTACATATATATCCTACTGAATACTTTTAGTGTTCCTTGTATGTACATGTGGTTAGGGTTGATCATTTGGAATTGGATAACCTATCAGAGAGCTCGTCCCTGGAAAAAAACAACTCTTCTTTTTCCCACAGCCATTTATCGCCTACAGCTTTTCATCTAGGTTTAGAGCCTTGTGAAATATCCCAAACCCATTATGCATGTCTTGTTTAGGCAATCATACCATTGCGATGTCCTGGGAACAGCTTTCCTGTCATGGCTAGAGACACTATCTAGCGGCAAACATCCTGGTCCTTTGCTCTTACAATCTTTCTGCCCTTTCTCTCGTGATTTTCTCTGAGCCCTAGGTATAGAGTTTGGATTGTAGATGTATTGACTAGGGCTGGACATCCCAAGGTCACTTATTCTCTGCATTTTGACCAGTTATGGATCTCAGTAATAGTCTCTATCTGTGGCAAAAAAAGGAGCTTCTTTGATATAGAGTGAGAAGTCCACTTACCAGTGAGAATATAGTTAAGTATTTATAATACGCTTACAAACTATATTAGCTTAAGAAAATGACAATAAGTTTTTTTAACCAAATGGTTCAATTATATAACTGAACTTTTTGAGTTTTCAGACACTTTGAGCTGAGTTTTAAATCTTGAGTTGAAAGGGAAAGTGACCAATCCTTCAGCACACTGAAGCTGGGATGCAGGTGCTTCAGAAAAGGACATTTTCTTGTTTGTGCTTTCTATCTTTTCTTTCACCTTTTAGTAGTTACTTTAAGTCACAGCCATGTTACTCACAAGATGGAGAGAACGGAAGAAATCATTTTCTTTCTCTAGAGTCTGTTTCCCATCAGAAAACCCACAGCTGAGCATTTCCATCCACTTTGGGCACTGCTACACCATGAAGGAGTACAGGGAGGAAGGCCATCAACGCACACACAATAGAAGGTTCTGCAGGGACCACTGTGGAGACAATGAGGCTTTCCAAAGCACAGAAACCAGAACTGGGTCATGTGCCACCAGAGGAGCAGTGATGAGAATCCGCACCTTGGTCAAGGACCCTCAAGAGGTCCTTCTTGGTGTGGAAGCAGGGCTGCTCTCTTAGGCTGTTTATTAAGGTTTCACCCAACAAATACCCCTTCCCTCTCCCCTAGTCCCAGAAGAACTCTGGATTCTTCTCTTTTGCTTGCAGCTTCTACTTTGGCCTTTGGAAATACCACTTCCTTTCAGGGGTGTTCTTAGACTTATATGAGTAAGGAAAGTGTGTGTTTTCTATAGATTCTTCCATTTCTAGGGCACATGTGGCCAATATCCCTGAGGGCTCATTATCCATTACTGAGAACAGAGTGAATCTCTAGAACACAAGAGTGAAGTGAAAGAAAGTCATTTGTGGCTTGCCTTTCTCCCATGTTGCTCTTACTCTCATTGTCTAGAAAACATTGAGACTACACCCCATTATAAAATTGAATAGAGCTGAGAAATAGAATTGAGAAACCATGGTCCTGGGGGAAAACTACAGAGCTGAAGTAAGGATAAAAGACAGAAGAAAAATGTTTCTCTACAGAATTCCTAATTTTAGAGACTAAAATGTATTTGCACAGAACTCTCTTGATTCATGTACATATTTATTGAAAAGCTGCAATAGGAAATGCACTTGTGCATTGCTGTTGGTGCCTCTGATAAAAGGCAGACTCATCATCTCCATCTCCACTGGAAGGGGCTGCTGACACTTTGCATTTCTCTACCGAAGTATTTAAAGCGACTCTTAGTAAAATCAAGATTCTTTTTATACTGAGATTACTCATCACTCCTTCCTACCTCCTAACATTTTTCCACCCCCATAAGCAGTTGTACCCAGTGGGAGGAGGGAATCTGGGACAAGTTACTTTGTCATTCTGTGTCTTCCCGTCCCCTGAACATGAGAGAATAATCGTACCTTTCTGAAGATTATTCCTTCTGTTACATCCTCCCCCAGCATGTCATAATCCTCTCCATCTCACTCATCACTTCTGTAAGGAGTAGATGAGTATCTGTGTTTCCCAAGGCCTGTGGCCTTGAAAGAAGGGACTCTGTCTCACTCGTGCCACTCCATTGCTCACCTCTATCATAATTCCTGACATCTAGAGCATGGTGCCTAAATGAGGACATGATTGGTATTTTTACCTAACCCAGGCATGAAAAACAAAGTGAATTCTCATTACCCATGACCATCAAGGTTTCTAAAGTCATTGCCAGCAATGAATTAACAAAGGATAACCAATGACTCCAAGGAGATATACAGGGCTGGATGCCTGTGAGTGTGCAAACACATTTTTGTCAACTGATCAATCCATAACCTTTTGATTTTTATTAAAATTACTCCATTTGATATACACATTGGGTTTACTAACACTGAGCTCACACCATCTCCTCTTATCAAAATGATGGCCTTCACTCTCCAACTTTGAGTCCCCATTTGTGTTTGATTTCTGTATGACATTTCCTCCTCCTTTACAAGTCTCCCCCTTTACTTACTTGTTAAAGTCCCCCACTCCCTTCAAGGTATTTTGAATCATTCAAATATTGTCCTAGACAGATTTCTGTTGCTATGATAAACACCATAACCAAAAGCAACTTAGGGGAGGAATGGATGTATTTCAGGTTATACTTCCAGGTCATAATCCACCACTGAGGGAAGTCAGGGCAGAAACTCAAGCAGAAACTAAAACAAAAACCAGAAAGAAAACACTACCCCCTTGTTCTCACTGACTCATACTCAGTTAGCTTTCTAATATACCCCAAGCATACCTGCATTAAGATGGTGCCATCACAATGGACCAGGCCCTCCTACATCAATCAATCAATACAGCCTCTTACAGACATGACCATAGGCTAGTCTAATCTAGTCAGTTCCCCAGCTGAAGTTCCCTCTTCTAAGTAGACTGCAGTTGTGTTGAGTTGACAATGAAAACTAACCATTACAATCATTATTTCCATTTTAGAAAATGTTTATGCAGGGTCCCATGTAGCCCAGGCTGGCCTCAAACTCACCATGTCAGTGAGAGGATAACCTTGAACTTCGAATCCTCCCACCTCTACCTGCCAAGTGTTGGGATTGTGGTATGCTCCGCTACCATTGCTTTTATTAAACAGTGCTGAGGAATGAAACCAGGGTTTTGTATATAGCAGACAAGATCTGTACCAACTGAGTTGCACTCCAAACCCTCAAATCTCATATCTTGTAAGTTGTCTTGTAAGCTTCATAGACAAAGAAAAAGTCTTCTCTCATAAAACAGTTTGTGACCACATTTTAGCAATCATTACGGTGATATAAAAGTTATTTAGATGGTTTTCATTGGAATCAGTTTATGAAGTTTTGAGTTCAGGAGTCATATATTTTCTTATCTCTGAATTTCCAGCAGCTCTAGCATTGATCTTTACATATAAATGATCAATAGTTACTTTTGAAAAACTGAATTCAAGAGATTTTTCTCTTAGGCCTGAAAGTAGACAGGGAGCTTCAAAATCTCATTTGCACTGGATTGTTATCCATGTCCTCTTCCCCTCTCAGCATAGCTAAAATATTAGGAAGCCTGGGACTCTGACCTTGCCCCATCCATACCTGGAGGCCTCCCCACTCTCAAAACAGGAAAAGAACTGCTGATATGCTGTGCAAACCAAGGTTTGCCCTCTATAAAGTCTGAAATTACATACTGAATTCCTTTCTTATTGGAAGTCTTTGTTAATCGGACCCATCACTGTACATAACCCTTTCAGTTTTCTCGCAGGCTTCTTCTTGATGAATGGTAGCACAACACTCTCATTCCCCTCAAGATGGCCAGCTTATCCTTGTAAACAGAGTGTCCCTAACCTCCATGGTTCACTTGCTATGAGATGAAAAAAAGACCTTCTTCATAAGGTATGTTCCTTGATACCCATAAGGCCAACAGGTCATTATGGGACAACAACAAGGTACCTCTTATCTACTACACACTGCTTATTGTGTATATGTGACACATTAGTATTCTTGGACTGTATTTCCCAACTTGACATTGGTGATGAGGAGATAGAGTGAGTAGGGAAAATGGTAAAGGTAAATATGAAAAAGATTAAGATTCTTTTCAAAACAGTTGATCACATTACACATTCATGCTCTATGTTAATTAGTACTTATCAATAAAGCACTCTAGTGTGTTGGCATGCAATTGATGAGAAGATTGACATTCTCTCTGTGAAGCCCAAGTAAAATATCCTAGAATGCCTCAGTCAATTACCCAATAAGCTCTATTTCCCAAAGACCCACTCATTTATCAATACCCATGAAGAAAGAATTCAATCTTCATTTCCAGTAACCAAGAAGCCAAGAAACCACATCCTCAGAATTATTGAGATTCAGAACTGAAGACACCATAATCTGTTTAAAACTGACTACAATCAGTTTAAAAAACTAACTCTTTGTAAGTGTAAAAATTATGCTTCAGTGGAGACATGCATGGATGTCTAGAAACACAAGTCAAGGTGATTTATACTCAGATATCCTAATCACCAAACTTGCAATTTCTCCCATAGCTCTATTTTACCAACCTTCTGTGCCACCTTGTGTGTTGGCTTGGTGCTCATCTCCTGGTCTATATTTCTGTCCTGATTAGTTTTTGTCATTTGAAAAGAGGGAACCTCAATTGCAAAAATGTCCCCAAGATATTGACCTATGCACAAGTATTTGGGGAATTTTCTTAATGATTGCTGTGGAAGCACTCAGTCCATTGTAAGTAGTGCTCCTCTGGGCAGGTGGTCCTGGGATGTGTAAGAAAGCAGGCAAGCAAGTCAGTCAGCAGCACTGCTCCATGGATTCTGCTTCAGTTCCTGCATTAAAGTTCCTGCCTTAAGTTCCTTCCCTGATTTCCATCAGTGATGGAGCATGACCTGAGAGCTGTATTATGGGGAGGAAAAAAAATTTCTTCCTCAAGTTGCTTTTGTCCTGATCTTTCTCACAGCAATAGAAACCCTAAGTAAGACGATGCCCAACCATTGTACTGCACCCAAGTTCCTCACGCTTACACCCTGAAATCTGTGTTGCATAGAATCCCAACCAGCAAGATGCAGTTAGACTTCAGCAATGAAAACAAAGAGCTGGATCTGGAAAGCAGGGGAGAAACAGAAAGTATTAAGATCCCTGAAGTAGCAATGGGCAGTGCTGTGGATTGTGTGGGCCTACTTGATGAATGATGTGACATTTCTCAATGGCTTCCATGTGTCCTTCAATAAACCACAGCCTCTAGTAGAGCAGCAGCCAAGGATATCAAAAATAATATCCTGCAGCTCTTTAAATTCCCTGCTTTCTGGACAACCCCTGGTAGCTTGCCCTCACCTTTCCCTGCACCTACACTGTAACTTCCCTATTAGGACTTTTCCCATTTCAAATACCCCATTTGATCTCTGAGTTTTGGTAATACTATGATACCACTTCTTCCTCAGGGTTGTCTCTGAACATCAATAACACTTTTTTAGTTTTCCAAAACTATGAATATAGTGTAGAGCAAGAGTTGGGTTATAGTGAATTGTTACCATCCCAGGTTCTTCAGAAAAAATGTCCTGGCCCCTCTCCCACCAAAGAAGGCAAACTTCATTTATTAGTTACTTTTCTATTGTTGTGATAAAAAAAAAAAAAAAAACACCGTGACCAAAGTAACTTATAGAAAGAGTTTTATTTGGGGCTTACAGTTCCAGAGGGATGAGTCCATCACCATTACAGCCAGGAAGTGGTATCAGGCAGCATGGGACTGAAGCTGAAAGCTGAGAGCTGAGGATTCACATCTTAAAACACAAACAGGAAGCAGGGAAAGGAAACTCAAAATGGCCAAATCTTTAAGCTCTCCAAATCAGCCCCCAGTAACATATTTCCTCTATCATGGCCACATTTCCTAAACCTGCACAAACAAGGCCACCAACTGGAAACCAAATATTCAAATGTATGAGACTTATGGGAGACACCTCATTCAAAGCTCCACATCTTCTTTAACAAAATCCACATCAGGCTACAGAAGAATGTGACTCAAACTTCAGTGAACTGATTCCTTAAGACTCAACTTGCCGATGATGCAAAGATGCCAGCATTCCAGTGCAAACACACAGTAAAGGTTTAGGAAATGTTTGGTGTGCTTTGGACCCCTTTTGGGATTCTGGAAAACTTACAGACCAAAACAAAAACCCTCTTCCAAAACAAAATTTTCAGTATATGAAATAAAATATAAATTATATCTTCTATAATAGAAGACAATTGTATTCAAATATAATTCCCAACATAAAAACAACTTTTTAGGAGTCTCTCTCCTTCCCTCCCTCTCCCCCCCTTTTCTCTCTGTATGTGTGTGTGGGGGTAGTACTATACTATATATCTAATGATTCCCATAGCTTCAACATAGTAATAAGAAGGCACAAAATTTTAATGTAACTCTTACAGTGGTAATGCAGTAAGGTAAGAGTAGTGACAAAGCAACCATCAGAGTTTCATCTATGCTTATAGAAAAAGAGAATGACGGATTTGAGATTAGCAAAAGTGATGTGAATTTTTTTTCACCCAAGTTCACAGAGCTGGTGTAAAGAATTTCTCATTTAAATGTGTGGGAGGTAGTTTCTTATGCTCCAATGTACTTGAAAAAAAGAAATTGGATGCTAGAATAAACTCTAGAGTCTTAGATACCAAAATAGAGAGATGTTTGTAGTCTATAGTCTATATTGTGTGTATGCAGTGTTGTTGTTAAAAAAAATCTAAAAGAATGCTCAGACATGGTCAAGGAAATTTCTAGAAAGTAGAGAAGGTCAAAGTATTGAACAGAATCTATTTTTTTCTGTGTCAGCACTGTCTGCAGGTAAGAAAGGCATAGAAAGTTGGCATCTCTTTACAAAGGGGTCAGACATGGTTACCTGTGGATGTACTTCCCCTCTTTAAAGAAGGAAGAAGTAAAGAAGTGACTCCCACTCTTCTCTGCAGTATTCCTTGGTGGTCTTCCAAAACGTTGGAGCGGGGAGGAACCATCATAAAAATATTTCTTAGTCTCCTTTTTGAAAGATATTACCATATCTGGTGTAAACATTAATCATATCTCCTCCAACCCTGGAGAATATGACCTTGTTAGGAATCCATACAAGGAGAAGGCAGTCAATTTCACTCACATGATCTGAATGACATGCTAGAAATTTCAGCTCTTTTGAACAACAGAAAATAGCTTTTATATTTAAGCAAGCGTTTGTTCTTGGGAAACAAAATGTTCAGCTCTAGTGGTTGCCACAGCAACTGCTTGATCTAAAAATACCAAATATTCCATAAGAAGAAAAAGTTATGTACTGAGTAGAAATGAGAAAAGAAAACGGGAAATCTCCAAGAGGAAGGTCAATGGCAGAAATCAGCCTCCAAAGACAGGGAGGACATGTGTCTTGTGGGCACTGCTTCCCCCATTGTGCAATGTGTTTGGTATAAACCTATATCCTCCCCACCTCTTCTCTTCTATCTCCCCACAACTTCCTCTCTCTGCCCCCCACCCCCGCCCACCAAATCACATACATGAAGTGTGGGCAGTGCACCTCTCTAAAAGCATCCTGGTCAGTGATACAGATGCAGCTAGCAAGCATGGCATCCCTGCAACAGGATCACCAAGATAAGCCTCTTTCCATTGCCCCTGCTTTTGCTTGGTTTTTAATGTGCTCTTCCTTGAAGAATTGTTTTGAAGGGCTGGGGTGATAGTAATGTGCTTGCTTTGCAGACATGGGTACCTAAGTTTCATTCCCCAGAACTCATATGGAAGAGAGAAAGGGAAGCCTGACCAGGTGGCTCACGTTTTTAATTCCAGTGCTGGAGAGGCAGAGGTAGGCAGATCCCTGGAGCTTGCTGATAAGCCAGCTTAACCTGCTTGGTGAGCTCCAGGCCAATGAATGTCTCTGCCTTGTAGAACAAGGTAGAATTAACTAAGGAACTGAAGAAAAAGAAAAAACTGAAGGTTCTCCTCTAGCCTCCAGATGCATGTGAACACACATACACATGCATACACATATGCACACACATGCATGTAATCATGCACATATACACATCTGTACACTACATATGAACACACATGCACTTGCACATATTTTTAACAAAAGAGAGATCAAAGGACCAGTTTTCCCTGTCTGACAAGCTTTGGATAATGTTGTCCCTCCACTTGGATATATGTGCCTGCCCCCTTCCATCTACTTAGCTCCTCATTGATGTCCACTGTAAAGGTCCCTGCTTCCTGCAGCGCCTTTTGCTCTCATGTCTCTTCTTCATTGGAAACACCCCTTCCAAGAAAACTGGCACCACGAATTTCCTACATGCACATTTATTAGTCTGGATTTCAGGCTTCTGGGAGCTAAAGCTTTGCAATAAACCTCTATTCTAATCCCCATGGTGCCCAGTGCAGTATCCAAAACACACTTGTTGACAAAATCTGCCTCACTCCCAAGGGAGGGGAAGAGGAAGGCTGGGTGACAGACAGTATGGGCCCTGTGGTAAGTATACAGGTCAGAGCATTGGAAGTACATACAATAGGAATTTCTTGAATACCTACTGTCCTAGGGATAGCTCTGTATGGTTTCTTCCATGCAAGAATGCCAAGCCCAGTACAAGAACCCTCAAGCCCACACAGTGTCATTGTATTCCTGGTGCTTTGGTCTAAGGGGTAGCATGCTAGCAATGATATAATAACAATATCCTATTCAAGGTACACTGGGGACTTTCAACCATGATTCTATTCCTCAGTGAAAACACTAATAGGATTAGGAACCAGAAGGGTGGGTCTCACTTTCCAGCCCACACTGTCTTCCATGGACAAGTGGTAACGGACAATAGACCCATGTTTAGATACCTAATTTCTTCACTTGGGTTATGCAGAGGATCACGTTAGCTGAGAGTATTAGTGTGCTTTGAAAAATGCAGTCTGTTTTGTGAATAGTAGACAACACCATAATTAATTCTTTCTACTAAATAAATCCCCAAATGCATTCCTTTTAACCTCCTAAATCTATTGTTATTCCTATTTCTGTAGGTTAGGGTCAGGCTTCTAAATTCTCTTAACTCCAATAAATTAAGAGAACCAATTTTCATGACGGATTTTCATCACAGGCGTTGTTCTGGTAGCTATGAGTGATGTCTTTGCAACTCAACATTTACCCCTCCCATCACAGTATATGTAATATAATGATGTTTTAGATTTGCATAGCAGATACAGTATATAAAACCCTCTCTCCTCACCAGAGGCCACAAGTTCAACCTGTATCATTCATCCTCACCCTTTAAGAAATGTGATACACCAGGCAGGCTGCTGCTGAAATGGAAAGAAATTGGACATTGAAGTAATGAATATCCTATGAAGATAAAGGGTGACATCCAACAGCTTCTCCTACCTTCTTCTCCACATTCTTGGCAGTGAAGACAAAAAATATGTAGCCTGTTGTAGTTTAAGGGCGGCACCCTGGGGGGGGGGCACTCCTAGCTATTGCCTGGAACCTCTGGCCATGTCAGCCCACTGCTGCCCCAGGGCATGAGCCAGCGCAGAATCATGAGACCAGATTCACGGAGATGTGTGGACAAGCAAGCTCTCTTTGTTCAGGACAAAAGGCATACTTTATACCCCCTATGACCCCTCATCACCCCTTAACCCGCTCCCATTCATCTCTTGAGCACGATCTTGGTGAAACGTCCTTTGCTGGTTGGCTCTTTGCTTTGCTGGTGATCTGTTCCTAGGTATCAGGTTTCACATCTGTGTGACCACTGCCCGTTTTAAATCCTGGCAGCCGGTTCTTAGGGAGGCCTCTCTTCCTCCTATAGCCTGTGTGGCTCCAGATCACACAGGCTTACCAAAAGGCTTACCAAAAGCTTTTTGGCTAAAAGGCTACCCTAGAACAATGTGTCTGTCTCCCAGGGTCAGGCATGTCATCTTCATATTCTACAGTAATGAGAATTTTGGCACAGTACAGAGGAGGCTGCTGGACGATCCTGGGAGGAAGGATATAGTGTTCTGGGGTTCAGCAGCCTCTTGGGGCTACTTTCAGAAAATGGGGGCACCATGCTTAAGATATTGGTCTTTTCTTGTACCTGTGGAATATATATGACTATGTTCAATGAACAAGCAGAAAGAATTCACTTTAAACAATCTATACAAATGCCCTGAAATAGTCCCTGTTCTGTTTCCAAGAGTCTAATTCACACCTAGATCTTTAAAAAAAATTGAATTGCATATTGCTAAATTATCTAGACTATTCCAATCTCATCATGCCTCAGGAATATTAATTAACTAAGAAATTTGCTTGCTAAATCTAAGCATGATACAAATTTTTATTTTCTTACTTACTTTTTAGATGATTTATAAGCATTTACTGAGGGCAGCTATCATCCAGAAAGTCTCCTATTGGTGGTGACAGAGCCATCAGTGTTCCAATCTAGGTAGTAATTAACAGGAATTGGGAAAGAAATGCCATTGTCAGATGTTAAGAAATCTGTTCATCTGTGCATTTGTGGTAAGCCTTTGTAATCTGGAGCCACACAGGCTAGACTCTGTAACTTTGCCTTGCCCATTTTCTGGCTTTCATATTGATATTGAGAAACATAAACAAAATCTCTGAACCTTAATATATTAATCTATAAAATGGCAGTGACTCTAGTATCCTGCTCATTGATTAAAAGACCTACATGTCAATATTTGACTTGTGTTGATCCATAGAAGGACTCAGAAAATACCAAGGAAGTTATTCAGTGGGGAATGTATATCTTTGTTGTGCTTACCCATAAACATGCATTGGCAAAGTAGCAGGCACTGGATTCTGAATCAAAACATTAAAATACAAATTATCTCCAGTTTCAGCCTTAGAATATCTTAGTATATAGTATAGTTTGGTGAGTATGAACAACATAGAATATAAGAACAAGGCAAATATAAATAGAAAATATGAAGATCCCCAATGGAGGTCCAGCAGGTAATTTGGGCACAGTCCAGTCTGTGGCCACAGAGGATCATCCTTGACAACTTGATGTCTAAGATACTCTGGAGAGGATATGGCAGTATCTGGATGAAAATACATGTATAGTAGAGATAAAGGGGGGAATATTCCAGGCTGGCATGTATCACAACATGTAGAATTTAAAGTATATGTATAGCTGCAATTATGGCATCAATGGCATGAAAAGAAGAAAGGTTACATGTCCTATCATGACAGAATATTCTAAGGTCTTCAAATTTTCACAGAGGTGCTAAAACTACAAGTTCCTCTTAGTCATAGGGCACATTGGCAATCCATGGTAACCTCCAATAGAATATTTAAAAGTGAATAACAAGGAAAGAAATTTACAAATAATAAAAATGTTTATTAACAGAAGAGCAAGGAAAAATAAAAAGCACGGGACAAGTGTTTAGAATAGAAAATGCACACATTAAGATGAGAGATTATACCCCAGATTTCACTAAATGTGCATAGATTAAAAATTAAATTAAATTAAATATTAATTTAAATTAAATTAATTAAATTAAATTAATTTAAATTAATTAAAAATAAAATATATCACCCTGAAAGGATGAAACAAACATGATTCTATATTCTTCACAGGAAGCTCATCTTAAATATAAAAACTTAGAAAGGCTGAAAGTAAAAGAATGAAAAATAATATGACTTGAAATATTAACCTGGTAAAAGCACTTATGGCCATGATGATTTTGAGTAAAGTAGACTTCACATCTAAAATATTTAAAACATGTGATAAGCAGCTTTGAGACATAGACACAGACATGTAGACATAGAAATGTATCCATAAAGGTAACTATAGCATTATAGAGAATTGTGACTATACATGTCAATATAGATTAATATAGATCTAGATGAATATATTCTACAATATTAGTATACATATTAATAAATGCATAATATATAGTATATAATTATTAATATGCATATATAACACTACATATATTAAATGTGTAATGATGTATTAATTAACATATAATAAATTAATATACACATTAATAATGTGTATATTCATAATATACATAAAACCTAACTAAAATTAACTAAATTTTCTGTTGGTTCAGAAACAATGTTTGAGCAAATTCAAAATTGTAGTATTTCAAAGTATACATGTCAGACTATAGTGGATTTAGGTGAAAATAATAACATAAATAAGTTTGGAAGTTTCTCAGATTTATAGGAATTAATCAGTATTCCCCCAAACAACCACTAGTTCAGAAAAGTAATTGCAACAAAAACTTAAGATAACTTAAAATAAATAGGTAGAAAGACATAAAATATAAAGCTATTCAGATAAAACCAAAATGATACTTACAACTAAATATACACATAAAAATATGCCTTAAAATGCATACAATAAAGCCAGGCAGTGGTGGTGCATGCCTTTAATCCTAGTACTCAGGAGGCAGAGGCAGGCAGATCTCTGTGAGTTTGAGGCCAGCCTGATCTACAGAGTGAGTTCCAGGACAGCCAGAGTTACAACAGAGAAACCCTGTCTCAAAAAAAAAAAAGAATAAATAAGTAAATAATAAATAATAAATGCATACAAATAAAACATAAAGTCTAAAAAAGAACAAACTCAAACACAACCCCATCAAATTAAACCTAAAGGAACAGGGAAGAAATACGAAGCAGAGAACAATTGGAAGCTGAGTCTAGACTGAGGGAGTGTACTCTGGGGATAGGTCCTAGGTGGCAGGTGAATTTATCCATATCCCCCTTATCTTACATCTTTACATTTCTACAAAGTGGGCTGTAGAAAAAAAAAGTCATTGGTGTGGGGGACATGTTGCCCTTGGCTATTTCCTGTCTTGCTTGCTTTTTGGATGGCCCTGAAGTGAACAGCTTCCTCCATCACATACTCCTGTCACCATGAACTGTTCTGCTGTGATTTCTGCCACTCTTTCATTCTGAAACCATGAGCCCAAACTTACCTCCAGCCCCAACTCTCACTCACCCACTCTCCCCTTTTCATGGAACCCTTTGCAGTGCGCTTCGCAGAAATGACTCTGTACTATTCTGTTGGCCAGCTTCCTCCTTTTGAATCTGTGTGGTCTCGTGTATTACTGTCCTCTTAGCTCCTCTACAGTGGCGGGTTTCTCCAGGGAATTCTCTCATAGCTTCCCTGCCACTGACTTTGTTGTTTTTTAAACCCTACCACCACCACTGGGTAAGTCAAAGAGTGCCCATTGCCTTATCATGTTGAAAACTGTGAGTTCTAAAATCAATCTACCATCATTTCATTTAGTATTGCATCTTAGAATTTTCTTATAGTTAGTTCATCTTAATTAAATCATGAAAACTTTGAGGGAAATGAACACAAGTAGGACTGGAACTAGGATTCTTTCTATCTTTATCATTTCTATCTCTATATCTAAAACTTATGTGTAAATGTGTTTTTGTTGAAGTTTTTCCATTGACTATGAGGGAGGGCCAAATTGCTTTAGATAAAATGAGAACTGACCTCAGCTGACCCAAAACTCTTGGCCAAAGCACAAAACAAAGCCCCAATCAAACTTTGGCCTTAGGAAAAGTTCAGAGAAAGGTTAGAAAGGGAGAGTGGGTTAGGGTGGAGATTGAGAACTAAAAATATTAGCAGGAGTCTCCTCTTTCTGACCAAAAGCTGCACTGCCAGACAGTCATAAGGAAGGCCGTTCAGGCAGATGGCTCAACCCAGCTGAATCCAACACAGGTGTCAACTCACCTGAATGTTCTACTCTGTTCCTGAAGAGACAGATCCTTAGGACAGGTTCTTAGGTCTCATACCTCTCTCCCAGCAAGGTGGAGGTGGGGTCTGCATTCTAATATAGCAAATATTGTAAAAGAAGGGGTCACACAAAACAAAAGGCAGTCATTGTATGGACTGGCTTCTTAGGGTTGCTTATATGTAGACTGACCCTAGGCCAACATCTATATGATCAAAAAGCACAGCCTGATCCTAATAACTCTTTGACAATGGAAAGGCAGAACCCCATGCCAAAGGAGGGAACCCCTGCCTGAAACTGCAGGGCAGGCCAGGAACTATAAACTAGATAACCCTGAGACAATTTCTGATGATGTCACACTCAGCTCATAGATTGGTACCCAACTCAGTCCACACTAGAAAGGCCCCCTTCAGCAGCTGATAGGAAGAGCATATGGAGAGACCTAGGGCTAAACATCAAGCAGAGATCAGGGAACCCAATGGAAGAGGGAGAGGATGGATGACAGAGACCAGAGAGATCCAGGACACCAGAAGAAAAAGCTCCACAATGTCAGCTGACTAACATTCTCAGGGGACCAGAGAGACTGAAGACATAGACACACAAACCTGCAGGATCCTCTAAATATATCTTATGGCTGTCTGGGTTGGTGTTCTTAAAAAATTACTACAGGCTGCAGTGGGGGAGTCCTTGACCCTTTTACCTGCCCTTGAGACCCTTTTGTTACTGCTGGGTTACCTGACCCACTCTTGATGTAGGGATTGCTGCCTGGCCTTTTCCATCTTGTTATGCCATGCCCTGAGTGGTAACCCTGGGGGAGGGGGCTGTTCCTTTCTGAGGGGGAGGAGTGCTTGTGGGTGGTGATTGGGGGATAGATCTGGGGGAGAGGGGAAAGGGGAGAATCTGGGAGTGGAGGGAAGGGAGGAGGGGGTTCTGGGTGTATTGTATAAGTTGCATGAGAAAAGAAAAGAAAAAATAAAATAAAATAAAATAAAATAAAATAAAATAAAATAAAATAAAATAAAATAAAATAAAATAAAAAAGGAAATGTAGCTCCAGTCAAAGCAAAGAAAACAAGAAATTGGCCCACAAGACATGAAGTCCTCACTGACTGGCGGTCACCATAGATAAGACTCTGTACTGTTTGTTTTTTTCTTGTTGTTTTCAACTTTCCACAGTCTGGAGTCATCTAGGAAGAAGGACCCTCAGTTGAAGAATTGCCCCATCAGACTGAACTATGGGCAAGTCTGTGGGACATTTCCCAACCCACTATGAATGGTGCTATCCCTGGGCAGGTGGACCTGGGTATATAGGAAAGTAAACTGAACCATCCAGTGTAGTAGTATGTTGCTGCTATGGGGGCTCACCAAGAGAGACAGGGAGGTGCTTTCATAGGTAAAATCTCTGCCAGAGGGAGAGTTTACTGTCATAGCCTACATCATACGCGATAGCTCAGGTATTTTCATTGATTCAGAACTATTTAGGGATTCTACTGATACCACACGCAGATCATAAGCAATTAAACAACCACCACATAAATCTAACACCTGCAAACAATACAACATGCCCTAGACAGCCCCTCACCCAACGATTCATAAAACAATATTTTAAGCACAACTAAAAATAAATTTCCACAACAATCCAAGGAGAGCAAGCACCTTTTCCTCTATGGTTCCTGCCTCTGCTCCTGCTTGAGCTCCTGCTGATTTCTCTCAGTGATGAACTGTGATCAGGACACGCAAGCCAAATAAACTCTTTTCTCCCCAAGTTCATTTTGGTCATGGTGCTTATAAAAGCAATTAGAAAACAAACTAGACCACACTGAAGAACATAAGAGAAGAAATGTAGACATTTGATGTTCTAGTTACAGAAGAAATGAACTAGGCATTGCAGACTTATCAAATACTTGTATTCCCTCCTTTTCCCATCCCATTAGCTACATAAACAATTATATTTTTCACATAATGATGAAGATAGCAATAAATATACATATTGGACACTTATACTGTATTGTGTTTTTCAGAAAGCATGGGAGAAAAATTAATTCAGTTATAAATATATGTCTAGTACCAATGTTTGTTCCAGGAATTGTACATTACAGAAAAGGGGATGAGTAAGATTTACCTCTTCCCTTGAAAAGATTATGGTCCAATAAACAGGAAATCAGTAACACATCAGTAAAGCCAGAACGCCAAGTCCTGCAGACATGCCAATACAGAAACATGGCATCTACAAGGAGAGCTTCATAAAGAACTCACAGAATAGAATCCAAGGTAGCTAAACCCAAGAGCTGGTGTTGGAATTGGTACCTTGTGAGAGCTGCACTCTGCTTTCAAAATGGCACCTTGTTACCGTGTCCTCTGGAGGGGATAGGGTGTTTTCACATGTGTAATAAGAGACTTAATCACCTCCCAAAGGCCACACCTCTCAATAATATTCTACAATGTTTGTTTCAAGATGAATTTGGGAGGGAAACAAAACATTCAAAGCATAGTAACAGGCATTGGTAAATGAAATCAGGGGCAGGGAGGGAGAGAGAGAGAGACAGAGAGACAGAGGTAGAGAAGAAAGGGTTCTATATTCTGGGCCTTGTTTAATCATTATAATAAACTTCAGAAGTAAGAATGATTTTATCACTTTTACTGAGTTGTAGAGAATTCAATTCATTTTCTTAGGTCATTAATTTCTATTTTATTGCTTTTCGAGACAAAGTTTCCCTGTTGTAACTCTGACTGGCTGTCCTGGAACTCACTCTGTAGACCAGGCTGGCCTTGAACTCACAGAGATCCACCTGTCTCTGCCTCCCAAGTGCTGGGATTAAAGGAATGTGCCACCACCACCTGTCTAGGTCATTAATTTCAATGATATCAAATATTAAGACTATACATATACTGACTCACTTAATTTCACTAATTAGTACCACTATAGGACTCCCTTTACAGTTTAGAAAATTAAGGCTTGAGAAGGCAGGGGAAAGAATGGAGTGCTTTCCTTATACAACTGATAAATGTCATATTTGAGTTCAAATCACAAACCTCTAACCAGTTGTCTTAGTTAGTGTTTCTATTGCTGTGATAGAACACCATGACCAAAATCAGCTTGGGGCAGAAAGGGATATCGACTTACAACTACAGTTCATACCAGGGAAGTTAGCATAGGTACTGAAGGTAGGAACATGGAGTCAGGAACTGATGAAAGGCCATGGAGTGTGCTGCTTACTGTCTTGCTCTTTATGGCATCCTCAGTGTGCTTTCTTATACAACCCAGGACCACCTTTCCAGGGGTGGCACTGCCCTCAATGAACTGGGCCCACACACATCTATCATTAATCAAGAAAACAGTCCCATGGGCTTGCCTATAAGTCTATCTTATGGAGGAATTTTCTCAGTTGAGGTTTCCTTCTCTCAAGTTGACAAAAAGTCAACCAGGACACCAGTCACTGGCCAGCCTGGAACATCTTACTTAGTCTGTTTGACTCTAAAACCCACTTTCCTCTCTACACACCACATTTGTGGCTCTGCCAATGATATGCTTATTTAATCATAACGACTTATTTAACGTAAGAAATAACTTTTTAAGAAAAAGAATTGCCCCCAAAGGGAACAGATTGTAAGCAGCGGGTCCCCTTCCTCAGGTGTGTTGAAGTGGAGGTCACACAGAAGTTAGAAAATCCACTGTAGAAGGAAGTCAAACAAGGATATGAGATAAATTACTCCTATGGGTTGAGATCCATGAGTTCCCAGAGCAAGTCCTAGTTTTGGCACTTTCCCATATGAATTCTAATCAGTTAATTTGGAATCCTTGTGACTTCAAAATATTGTCATAAGGCAGTGTACTTTGTCTTGATCCTTTATCCTAATTTTGTTCACATGTTGATAATCTAGGTAACCCAAAGCCTGCATAGCCTGCAACAAGCATAGTAACTCCCCTCTCCTAGGAAAGCAGTTAGTTTAGGCATGGGGCACAGGTGTATATCAGCATTTTGACAAGGATACACAAAGGCAGTCCTCTGAGGCTCTAGAAAGGCTCTATTCACTCCTAAAAAAAGATGCCTGTCTAGCAATTTCATTTCCTGCCTCTATGATGCTATAATCTGCTTAAGACCCCACAAAAGAGAGAGGTAGGTACCTGGTGCCATTGCAGGAGGGAAAATGGAATTGTTATAGTTGATAACAGGGCGGGGTGGGGGGCGACGGGGGAGGAACATGGATACTGAAGTCCTGGTGACATCACTGGGTTATGAAACAGCTTCAGAGCTTCTCTCTGTATCTCAGCTTCCTCTCAAGAGAGAAACAGCCAGCTTTGTTGTTTGCTTGCTGTTTATGCCATTTGTCTTTGGGTTGTTTTGTTTTTGTTTTTTAATTCGCATATAAAAACATCTTGACTGATATATTGAGCTACAATATTTATTCAGGAACATTGATTCTCCAAGAATCACACCAAAAAATGTGAATTTGTCTAGGAAGACTGTGAAATTAAAAAATAAAAAATATTTCATAAGACAAAACCATTATCATGATCATTGGACTTTCAGGAAAACAGAGATCTGGGAATAAGATAAACCTAAATTAAAAACTCTTGTCTTCATTGGGCTAATAGTAATCTTGAAATAATTATTTAACTTCTGTGGTACTCATGCCTTATAGTTTAAAGGTAATGTTATAACTGTATTTTTGCAAATATTTCATATTTTATATTTCAATTTTCATATTTTATATGATTTCAAATTTCATATTTTATATGAAATGTGATTTTTGTAGATAAGACATCTGATATATATATATATATATATATATATATATATATATATATATATATATATATATATATTTTATACCTTACCCCATCTGGTCCACACATGTACTAACAGAGACATTGAATTACTCACCCAACATGTTAAACATTATGGTATGGTCTGTCTAGAAATGGAAATGGAATGACTGAATTGACCAGAGAATGGATTGAAGGCACTGCTTCCTGGAGAGGGGGTTAAGAAGTACTACTGCAACTGTGGATGTTAAAAGAGGTCTAAGAACAATGGGCAAAGGGTCCCAGATCAGCCTGTATCTTCTTTGGTATTTTTCCGGATGCTGACTGTCCTTAAAACTAGAAAACAGGAAGTAAAAGCCATGCTGTAGACACTAGAGTGTCAAAACGAGTAATCCTGATGAACTCTGGGTGAATTTTTTATTGTTTTGATGGAAGGGAAAAGGGAGGGACGGGGAGAGAAAGAGAGAGAGGGCTAGGGAGAGAGACTTTCATTTTGTATCTCATTGCATTTTGGCCTGGATTTACCATGTAGCCCAGATTAACTTCAAATTCATAGTGACTCTCTGCCTCAGCCTTCCCAGTACTAGGATTCCAGCTGTGAACCACACTTGACTGCTTTACCCTCCTAGTAGGTCTCTATGCTCTTAGACATTCAGTAATGTTCAACAGTTCTTCAGAACTCCAAGTTCTTCCATGTTTTATTTTATCAGTTCCATTTAAAATATCTTTGATTTTGCTCTTAACCCAGAGCCAAATTGGCTTTTCTCAGAGAATTCTGACCCTGTGATTCTATTGTATGAATGCCAGAATCACATCCATGAGAAAATAAAATAGAATGGCATCAGATCTTATCTTACTGCCAGAATGGCAGGCAATTATTTATTTGTAGAATTTGTTCCAGTTAATATTTTTGAAGCAAATTTATCATGGTAACTTCAAATGTATAAAATGAAATCATAGATAAATTGAGAATAATGAACTCATAATAGGTCATCAGCTATGGAGAAGTAATACTGACATTATGAAAACTGGCCTTTAGGAAGATTGGTTCCTAATAAAATACTTCAGTGTATAATACAGAGATATGGAAGAAGTAAGACACCTTACCCACTGATTCTTACCCCATTTAGGAATATATAATATGCAGATGGCTATATATTTTAATATTTTTAAAGGATTTTAAAAATTATTGTGTGTGCGCATGCTCACATTTGTGCAGGTGCCCATTAGATTCCCTGGAGCTAGAGTTAAAGGTAATTGTGAGACACCTGGTGTGGGTGCTGGGAACCAAACTCTAGTCTTCTGCAAGAGAAGGAAGCACTCTTAATTGCTGAACCATGTCTCTAGACCCTGTTCTAATGTCTTTAAAGACAACCAAGATTTTCAACACTGCATCGCAAAATATCATTTGATGGTAGAGAAGGATAATGGTAGAAAATAAGCAGTTTTATCATGCCACTGGATAAAAGGGAGCTAGGAAGATAGTCAGTGCCCAAATGTTGGGGCCTCAGTGAGGTATGGCTGATACAAACTAAAGATGTATGCCAAAAGTTCACTCTAGGCAATCCCAACTTTCTCTCAGGGCTTACATGTCAAACCTTTACATGGGCTCCAGGTAAGTTTACTGGAACATCCAGAGCTAGAAGGACTCTTCAGTACATGTCTTAAAGGCACACCAGAGGAAGCCAGAACCACTCTTCAGTCTGGCCCTATACTATATCTCATTGTAAAATGGACAAGTAGAGGTAGGAAAACCTTAAGCCAAGGAAAAATGTTTTAATATTTTTTAAATAAAGAAAAATTATTCTAGAAAAATCTCATTTATACAAATATCATATAATGCTATTGTCTAGAAATGTGCCCTAATTTTTGCCATGGTCAGGTTACAAATTTTGATCTCTACAGAAAGTGGTATAGGGACATAAATGTTGAACTCTCTCCTAGGAGTATATTTTATATGCATGCTACATGTGTGTGTTGAATGACTAAATGAATGACTCACCTATTCTTACCTCATAGATTTTGCTTCTATTTATCTTTCATGGGCTTTATTAAATTATATGTTAGCCAACTTTCCCTTAGTGAAAAGAGAGAGGAGAGAAAGAGAGAGAGGGACAAAGTTAAGTAGAGAAAGTTATTTTGGTTCACAGTTTCTGAAGTTTCCACCCATCATCAGTTGGCCATTGCTTTATGGCCTGTGACACTGTATGTCACCGTGTACAGAACGCAATGGAGCAGAGCTGCACTTCATGGTGGAAGGAAGTAAAGGGAGGAAAAGCAAGAGACTAGAATGATAAAACTTTTCAAAGACATAACCCCAATAACATAAGACAGCCCCTCTTCAGGTTTTCATCTATTTTTTTATCCTCTTAATAACACCATGACCTGGTGACCAACCTTTTAATGCCTTTGGGGAACATTCTAGATACAAACTATCAAAAGTTTAATAGAGTCCAAGGCCTGATGAGTATGTGGCTTGCTCAGCTACCCAGTTAAATCACTCTTCTTCCTTGGTGGAGAGAATGACAAATATCACCACTTCACTCATTTGAAGCAAGTTTGTTTTAGTATTGATAGAAGGAAGGATTCTAAGATGGTAATCCTACTCCTTGTTCTTCCTGGATGTGGTGGAGCCCTATGAACAGAATGAGAGATCACTCCTTCATTATATTACCTGATATGGCAGATGAACTTATTGATGCTCTCATGGTCACATCTTACCCTGGAGAGTCTGGTAAGCCCTTAACACAGAGCTTGTTCTGAAATATTTTGGAGCAAGAATGCTGACAACTATGTCATGAACTTTCTGCTTATGCAGAAGATCAGTCTGCAGGAGCAGTTAGAGAGAAAACATGGGCCACAGTCATAAGAGCACCAAAACCTAAATTCTCCAAGCAGGTGGCCTGGGCAGCTAAGCTGTGTCAAAGTTCCTCATCCCTGAAAACTTTGGAGTTGTGAATGTATTTTGTTTCAGTTAGTATTGACACAAAAACACAATTCTCACCTCAAAGGAGTTAAGAGACAGTTTGTTCTAAAGCAAACTGTGAATGACCATAGACCTGCGTAAAGTTTTAGCTTTCCCTTAATTCTATATTCCACTGTGCCAACAGTTGACAGAGTTTTTGTAGTAACAGAACAAAATCCAGGCACTTTTCAAATACATTGATGGGAACATTAAGTAGGTATATTGAAGTAAAGCAGAGAAATTCCCACTATAGGCCTCAGATGCTAGCTGATAGTTTTCTTAGACTTTTGGTTGTTGGAAACTAGAGTTTTATTAAGTTAAAACAATCAAGGGTGTTAAATCCAGCACAGATGTAGACAAAGAATGACTATTTAGGGGCTAATGATAGCCCAAGACAAATTGTAATTAGCCTCTGGATCTGCAACATTCCAACCTTCCCATAGACATTGGTGTTCTAATCAGCTAATTAGCTTTGCAGAAGGTTCATTTGAAGGTGCAATTTCTTTCTGGGAATTTTGTTCACAGTGGTAACTTGTTACACAGCAATATAAAACTGAAATAAGACCAGTATCAGATCCTACATGGTACTGACTTCCCCTCTACCCAAAGCTACAAGCATGTGGGGTTAGAACTTCCATGAAAAGATAGTTTTTAATTGTGTGTGTATCCAACATGTGTTCCTGAAACCGGATAGAGGCCAAAAGAAGAGGTCAGATGTCCTGGAGTCAGCCACTTGAGTGTTGGAAACAGAACCACTCCTCTGCAAGAGCAATAGGTGCTCTAACTATTGAGCCATCTCTCTGACCCCTAATCTCTCCATTTTGTTTACCCAAGAAAAGTGAAAAGTATGAGTGCACCGCGCAGACCTGCACAGTAACGGCGAGTGCCGTTTCATTTGTGACAGTAAGAAACCTGAAACATCCAGTAACCAGTGAATGGAGGATCAAATTGTTCATGTCTGTGTACTGCAATGCCATTGACCTCACAAAGGGGCAAGCTATTGACACATTCAGTGTCACCAAAGGGAAACAACACTAGCACAGATGCTACCGACGGCAAGATTCTGTTTACATGAAATGTTAGAAAAGGCCAAACTATAGCCGGTCAGTGTCGGCACACGCCTTTAATCTCAGCACTCAGGAGGCAGAGGCAGGCAGATCTCAGTGAGTTTGAGGCCAGCCTGGTCTCCAGAGTGAGTTACAGGACAGTCAGAATTACAACAGAGAAACTCTGGCTTGAAAAACCAAAAAGAAAAAAAGAAAGAAAAAAGAAAAAAGAAGAAAGAAGAAAAATAAAAGGCCAAACTATAGATCGTGGTGAGGAACTGGGAAACTGGAGGAAGAAAATACAAATGGGGTGGTAAAAGAAAGTTTTTCTCTTAATTTGGGATACAGTCACATAAATATAAACTGTTGTCAAAATCCATCTGGATGTATGCCTAAGCCAACGAATTTCATTGTATATAAATTGTTCTTTAATAAGGCTCTGGAAAATAATGTATAGAGATTGATTATGGATAAATTTGCTGTATTGCCCTGTTTTAGATGTTCTTTTAGTTCCTACACTTTAGTCCCTACTTTCTAACTTAATCACAAATAATAAATATTTACCACAGTGCTGAAAATTTTATAATCCTTCAGTTCCTACATGATAGACCGTGTGGATGGAGGTCATTCTGCATAACCATTCCCTTGTTTTTAGAAATGCATATTATTTTTCAAATTTTCCCTAAATTAGTTATTGCTCTGATATATTTTATATAAACATTCTTTTGTACTTTGTTCTTTCCTTTTAATGGGTTTATTTCAAAGATACAATTTTACATTAAAATGCAAGTAGACTTTAAGGGTCTTTAAATATGCTGCCAAATGTTTTTCCAGGAAGGTTATACTGATTTTACTATCACAAGTAGGGGTGTGGACAAAATGCCATCATTTTTTAAATATTTGCAAACACTCTTTCTAGATCTTTACACTTCAGCCCCACCATGAGTTAAAGCTTTCTCTACACGTTTATGTTTAGACAGTCCACAGCATACATAGTACTGTATCTATTAGAGGAGTTCACTTAGTCAATTCGCAGGGATCAGGGCATTTTGAAGAACCCTTGGATTATGCGACAATCTACTCTGATGCCATCATCCTAATATTCTGGTAGATGAGACTGACTCTCCGTTGCTTACTTCTGTCTGTCTAGTTAAGTTTTGAATCCCTAGTGTTTATAACATCTGCAGTGCTCATAACATCAGTGTAGCACCAGACAACATATCTGAGCTGCCAGCACTTCTTTTTCTGTGGTGTATGTATTTCAGCAGCCTAGCATAATTCTTCTACCTAACACAGCTGTGGTTTGTCATTTACTGATATCTGCTTCTTTATCTATCTACCTTTTAACTCATGGCTCTCCTCTCCCCCATATGAGCACGTAGCTACTGGAAATAAGCAGTGGTCATAGAAATAATTCAATAAATATCATTCAAAAAACATTTAAGCTCTTTCCTCTTTGGGCCTAGGCTGGTAGACTTTCAGCCTACCATCTCTTGACTCTTCCCTACTAGGCACAACATTCCTTTCCTCCTGTCTGCTTAATCTTGTCCGAGTCCTGAGTCAGCATTGGCCACAGCTGCTTGGGTGCATCAGGCTCCAGCTGGATCTGAAGTCGCCTTAGGGTAGAACAACCACTGACTACTACCTAGTAGCCTCTGAGACTCAGCATGGGCATCCTCTCTGCCTTGCTCACAGGACAGCCTGCTGCTCATCACGTACTCTCCAGGGGCTTCACCTGTAGGCATATCCTACCTGATTGTCTGGTAACAAAGGTCTTTTTATCTCTAAGGAAACAGAGAAAAACACCCCAGGAGGTCAGAGGCTAGCCCCTTCCTCTGTGTACAGCAGCAATTTGCATGGTTCCTGCACTTGTTTCCACTCTTACTTCCTACAGCATACTTTTCAGATGATAGTCACATGATCTTTTCAAATAATTAATAATTTTCCTGCAATTTATAGATTTTCATAATAAGACGTTTGTGCCCTTCTCTTCGAGTCCACAAATGACGTGGTTTTGGTTCGACTGATGGATTTATGATTCTCAACCTGTTTCATTTTGTTATTGTTGTCCATGTCACTTAAACCCATGGGCTTTTAACAAACATTAAATGAACTAGTCAATTCCAGTCACTTTATTTCTGGTGATCAAATTGTTCCACCTTGTACTAGCTAAAGATCCTTCAGATTGCCCTAGGGGAATCTTTTGACACAGCCATATTGTTTGGGGTAAATTTTTTGCTTACAGATACTACAAGGTTTCTCAGGCTCATTTAGCCTGTTTACTAACCAAGACTTGGAAGCAGTTCTCTTCCTGAGAAGCCCTAGCGCCTTCAGTGTGCATGTTACTTAGGTTTTGCAATCTGACTACCGGGAATATTTCTTGACACTGGTTTGCCATTTGGCATTGTTCCTAGGACTTCAGAGTGGGCAGAAATAAGGCATGAACAATTATTTTGCTCTTCTATGTTACCAAAAAGAGTTTTAATGAAAACTTTTAAAACCCTAAAGTCAACAAGAATATTTTTATTTTAAAAAATGCTTATTATTAAATGTAGAAGAATGAATAAAATTAGAAATAACACTATAGCTATTAGTGAAATTATCAATTGAGGTAGTGAACACCAACAGATGCTAAAACTATCAGGGTGGAAAAATATGCTGGAGACCTTCACAATGGAAGGATCAGGCTACCTCATCTTAACTCACTTATCAATTTGAAAAGTCTCAGAAGTGAGATACCAGACATTATTTGCCACATGATGTAATGCACTAAAACATACGCATCACTGCTTATGAAATGTTCCTCATTAAAAAAGCATTAAACTTGACTGAAATAGAAATGTTAATCTAACTTTTGCTTTGCAAAGCAGCCAGAGAAAAAATAAACAAGTGTACCATTTGGAACATTTGAAAGCCAGTAACCCAGTTTCTTCAAAAGGTCAAGGACCAGAAAAGTGGGAAGTAGAGAGTATGTTCTAAAAGAGATTTCAGAGGTTTTAAAGCAAACAAAATGATTCGATATCACTTTGATCCTATTTTAAATAAACCAATTATAAAAGTCTTTTGTGAATAGTTGGTCAGGTATGAAGGTAGGCTTGAAGTTAAGTACTATTGACTCCAGCCAAGGAAGCACATAGACTAATTACAGAGTCAGCTCTTCAGCCCCTACAAAACCATTCCCTTAGTCTTATCCCCAGCTCTGCAGAAGATAAGCAGACTTACTGAGGCTTCCCTTTCCCCCTCCTCCCACCTCTGTGGCCCACACAGGTCTTCTCCTCCTCCCTCATTGTTTTATCCCAGCTCCCAGTTCCAGCAGGCATTCCCTGGCCATTTCAGGACACTCCAGCCAAGAAAGTAGATAAGCTAACTGCAGATCTTCACCTCTCTCTCACTCCATTCCTCCAAGTCTAATCCTCCAGGCTCATCACCAGCAGACCATCTTCTGAAGCCTCTTCTCACTCTCTGTCCCTTTTCCCAGGAACTGAGCAGATCCTGATGGAACACCCAGCTTTTCTCCCTCCTGGGGGCCCTTTCAGCACCCCCCTGCCTATCCCTATTCCTGTCAGCTCCCAATACCTAGAAATACATTCTAACTGTAATCTTCAGTGACCACAACTACCTATCAGGATCCCAGAAGAATTTTTTACCAGGCAACGCAAAGCCAGAGAGGGCAACAGAAACCAAGGAACAAAATACTCTCCTTACAAAAACCAGATCAGATATCAGCACCTAGACTTACAATCTTCCCAAACCCAGATGCCTAGATGCCAGTGTAAAAACACAATGAAAACTAGGACAATATGTCTCTACTAGAGCTCAGCTATCCTATCACAGCAGGTCCTGTGTCTTGCAACATAGCTGAAGCACAAGAAAAAGACTAAAATAGACTTTGTGAATATGATAGGAGTTCTTAAAAAGGAAGTAAATAAATCCCTTAGAGAAATCTATTAAAACACAATCAAAGAGTAATGAATAAAAGAGTTAAAGACCTGAAAGTGGAAATAGATTCAATAAATATAATTCAAAGTGAAGGAAATCTGAAAAATAAAATTTTAGGAACTCAAGTGGGAACATCAGAGGCAAGTCTCACCAGCAGAATGCAAGAGATGGAAAATAGAATCTCAGACATTGAAGACAAGATGTGAATACCACAGTCAAAGAATACGTGTTAAATCAAAAAAAAAAAAAATCTGGCACAAAACATCCAGGAATCTGGGATAGTATGAAAAGACTAAATAGGAATAGAGGAAGGAGAAGAAACCCAGGTTAAAAGCACAGAAAATATTTTCAACAAAGCATAGAAGAAACTAAAGAAGGAGATGCCTATCAAAGTACAAGAAGCATACAGAACAACAAATAGACTGGACCAGAAAAGGAAGTCCCCTTAGCTCATAATAATTAAAACAGTAAACATACAGAACAAAGAAAGAACATTAAAAGCCATAAGAGAAAAAGACTAAATAATATATCAGGGTAGACCTATCAAAATAACATCTGACATTTTCCAACAGAGATTCTAAAAGCCAAAAAGCCCAGGGCAGATATTCTACAAACTCTTAAGGCACCACAGATGCCAGTCCAGACTACTCTGCCAAGCAAAATTTTTCAATCACAATAGATGGAGAAAATAAGATATTCATAATAAAACCAAATTTAAGCAATATCTATCTACAAACCCAGCCCTACAGAAGGAGCTTGAAGAAAAACTCTAACCTAAAGAGATTAACCACACCCAAGAAGACACAGAAAATAAATAATCCTAGACCAACAAATAAAAAGATAGGAAGCGCATACCACCACCACCACCACAACAACAACAAAGCAATAAGAAGAATTAAGAAACACTGTTCCTTGATACCTCTCAAAATCAGTGGTCTCAGTTCCCTAGTAAAAAGATATAGACCAACAGAATAGAGCAAAAACAGCATCTATCTTTCTGTTGCAGCCAAGAAACATACCTCAGCATCAGGGAAAAGGGGTGCAAATAAAATATTCCAAGAAAATGGGCCTAAGAAGCAAGCTTCTGTAGCCATTTCAAACCAAAACTAATCAAAAGAGATAGGGAAGGACACTACATACTCATTAAAGAAAAAATTTGCCAAGAGGACATTGCAGTTTTTAACATCTATGCATCAAACACGAGGGTACCCAAGTTCATAAAAGAAACACTACTACAGCTTAAAGCACATATTGACCCTCACACATGGATAGTGGGAGACTGCAATAGCCCACTCTTACCAATAAACATGTCATCCAGACAAAAACTAAATAGACAAATGTTGGAGCTAACAGATGTTATAAACAAAATTTACAACATTTATTTACAGATATTTACAGAACATTTAACCCAAATATATATATATATATCTTCTTCTTGGCATCTCATGGAACTTTGTCCAAAACTGACCATATACTTGGAAACAAAGAAACTCTTAACAGATACAAGAAAACTGAAAGAACATCCTACATCCTATCTGTCAAGACAGAAATTAAGAAAGAAATTAAAGACTTCCTAGAACTGAAAGAAACTGAATCCACAACATACCCAAACTTATAGGACACAATGAGCGTGGTTCTAGGAAGCAAGTTCACAGCTCTAAGCATCTACATAAACAACAACAAAAAAAATGGAAAACTCTCATTATAGTAACAGCACATCTAAAGGCTCTAGAACAACAACAAAATCACACCCAAAATGAGAAGATAGCGAGAAATGATCAAACTCAGGGCTTAAATCAATAAAATAGAAACAAAACAACAACAACAAAAATACAAAGAATCAATGAAACAGAGTTTGTTCTTTTTTTAAAAAATCAATAAGATTGACAGACCCTTATCTAAAATAACTAAAAGGTGGAGAGAGAATATCCAAATTAACAAAATTAGAAACAAAAAGAGGGGGCATAACAACAGACACTAAGGAAATCCAGAGAATCATGATGACATTTAATTTAAAAACCCCTACTCCATCAAACTGGAAAATCTAAAAGAAATGGATAATTTTCTGTATATATACCACTTACTGAAGGTAAACCAAGATCAGAGAAGCAATTTAAACAGATTATAAGCCCTAGTGAAATAGAGGCAGTAATTAAAAATCTACCAACCAAAGAAAGCCCAGGGCCAGATGGTTTTAGTGTAGAATTTTACCAGACTTTCAAAGAACAGTTAATGCCAATGCTCCTCAAATTATTCCACAAAATAGATACAGAAAGATCATTGCCAAATTTGTTTTATGAGGCCACAGTTACCCTGATACCCAAATCACACAGAGATTCAACAAAGAAAGAGAAGTACAGACCAATTTCCCTAATAAACGTAGATACAAAAATTCTCAATAAAATATTTGCAAGCCAAATCAAGAACACATAAAAAAGATCATCCACCATGATCAAGTAGGCTTCATCCCAGATATGTAGGGATGATCCAACATACATAAATCAATAAATGTAATCCACCATATAAACTAATGTGAAGACAAAAAAAGAAGCAATAAAATTACTCCTAATGACATTCTCTTACTCATAAACCAGTACCTTGCACTCACTCAGCCCTAAACGGGATAGCTCTTCAAATTCTTCTCCTTGGGACTCATGGAAGCCTGTGGAAGAGGAGCAAGAGTTTAAGAGCCAGAGGGAATGGGGGACACTATATTTATCATCCTGAACAAAACTCAATTCCAAAGAGACCAAAGACCTAAACGTAAAACAAATTACACTGAACCTCATAAAGAGAAAGACCTTATGAACTGAAAAGCTTCTGATGGGCAAAGGACACCATCACTTGGACAAAGCAGCAACATACTGAATGGGAAAAGATTTTCACCAACTACATATCCTATAGGGTGTTAGTATATATAAAGAACTAATAATATATAAATAACTCAAAAACTTAGACATCAATAAGACAAATAACCCAATTAAAATATGAGATGCATATATATAAACAGAATTCTCAAAAGAGGAAACTCAACTGGCTGAGAAACACTCAGAAATGTCCAAACCCTATAAGGGAAATGCAAATGAAATCTATTTTGAGATTTAATCTTACACCTATCAGAATGGCTAAGATCAACAAAACAAGTAACAGCTCATGCTGGTGAGTATATGGAGTAAGGGAAACACTCATCCATTGCTAGAGGGAGCACAAACTTGTACAGACACTATGGAAATCTGTGTGCCACTTCCTCAGGAAGATGGGAATAGATCTACCCCAAGATCCAGCATGTGGATCTTGGGGATATATATATATATATATATATATATATATATATATATATATATATATATATATATAGTATATACTACTCTTGGACATACACTGGAAGGATGCCTCATCTCCTCCACAGAGAAAATTGCTCAACTATGTACATTACCACCCTATTGATAATAGCCAGAGATTGGAAACAATCTAGATGCTCTTTAACAGAAGAATAGATAAAGAAAATTTGGTATGTTCACACAATGGAGTATTAGCCATAAAAAAAAAAGTGAAATCACAAAATTTGTAGGTAAATAGATGGAATTAGAAAAAAATAGTCCTGAGTGAGTTATCTAAGACCCAGAAAGACAAATATGGTATGTATTCACTTGTATGTGGGTTTTAGTTAAGTCAATGATAAGCAAGCTACAATCTATAGAATGAAGAAGTTAGGTATAGAGTAAGGGACTATGGAGGACAGATAGATATCATTAGGAAAAGGGAAATAGAATAGATAAGTATGGATGGATGGGGGCTGGAATGGAAGAATCAAGAGGAAAGACAGTGGAGAGAGGGGAATGAAGGAGGGAATACAGGAAGAGACTGGTAAAATTAAGGGCCATTTGAGAGGTAATATGAAAACCTAATATAGTAGATGCTCATATGTACCCAGATTGGGTTAAATCTAATTGAGTCATTGCCCAAAGTTCCCATTGGAATACCCAAACAACCCAGACTGTTGCCAAGACTAAAGATTATTATCTACAAACTGACAGCAAGGTTCCATTGCTGAAGACAACACATACACAACTCATTGAACATGGAGAAGTTGAGCTGGTGCCTACATAGAACCTTCATCCCTACATTCTAGCAACATTGGTACAGGAAGGTACTCTTTAAGCTTGCAAAAGAAAAATGTAAACATCAAGCCAGCCACAAACCCTTCGATCTAAAATGGCATCCTAGCTGCAAGATATACTAGGACAATGGTGGCACAAAGCTTATGGAAGTAACCAACCAATATCTAGTTTTACTTAGGGCTCACTCCACAAGATGTGATTAATACCCATATTCAAGCAGTAACCAAGAAATTGAGACTAGATAGCCCCCCGACTGAGGGTAAAACCAAATACTACTGTTCAAAAAAAAAGTAGCAATAAAATTACTCCTAATAACCTTCTGCTATACTCATAAATCAGTGCCTTGTACTCAGTCCTAAATGGGATGTTTCCTTCAAATCCCTTCCGTCATGTCTGCAGGAACACTATGGAAAAAGAGGCTCACAAGCATCTGTAACTCCTATTTTTGGGAATTCAGTGGCCTCTTCTGGCCTCTGCAGGCACAAGGCATGAAAATGATGTACATGAATGCGTGTAAAACACTTGTACACATGAAATAAAAGTAAATAAACATTTTTAAAAGAATACAGAAAATCAAACATGTAGGGTCATGTAGCTGTGAATATCAAGTCATTGCTATCTAGATCATTTTCTTCCAAGCCTTTGTTCCTCATACCCACCAACAATAGCTGTTGCTTTATGCTATCCATTTCCAATAATTCCAAATGATTCATCCTTGCTGTTGTCATTATTAGAGAAGCATCCCATCCTGTCACCTGTACCCTGGACATCAGTCTTCCTTTATGTGTTTCTTGATTTGTGGGTCTTGTCCTATGACAGCCTTCCCTTCCTATGGATGCTGCCCAAGCACAGGGCAATTTGAACAGATGATATGTTGCAAGCATTAACCAGACAGTGAAGGAACTCCTACTGGAGCTCAACAGTTATGAGGACTTCTGTAATCTGAACCCCTGAGGATCCAGCATCCCTAGGGCTCAGGGCAGAGAGCATCATCCTCTTAGACACAATGTACTACTCTATTCTGAAAGCGTAAACAAGGAAGCAGCAGGGGACTCCAAGTTTTTCTTGGCTGCAAACCTCAGTAGGAGATAAATAGAAACCAAGTCTAGGAAGAGTGCTGTGCATTATTCTATAATGGAAAAAGACATAAAATATGCAGCAAAATACTGGCGATATTGATATATTGAAAAACTTGATCTCTTACCTTTAGAAAGATAGTAAAGCCCAAGGAAATTGTACACACTTGGCTTTAGCCAAGCATGAGAGGACCTTCAGTTCTCTTAGTTTTGTAGCTTAAGTGTCTCCTCTCTGTACTTGCATGACTCCTCCTTGTTTTCTGTTCCCTTGATCACCTCTTGCCCTTGTCTGAAAGATACTCCTCTTAAAACCTTCCAGAAAAAAAAAAAAACAGAGATTATCCTCCCAGCTTGTATTTTTCTTGAATCTTTCTGAGCCAATCTGCTAGATTCTAGGAAATCAGAACACAGTCAGGGACTGTGGTATGTTTGTGCAGGTAAGAAACAGATGATGGAGAGTCCAGTGGATTAAAAGAAATAAAATGTTACCATCCAAGTGCTTGAATTGAGAGAAACAAGGAAGACTGCCGGAGGGACATAAAGAGAACAATTATTTTGCATCTAGTCTGTGTCATCCCTAATTGACATGGTTTCATTTCATCTTTTTAATTCTAAGAGACAGGCTTATTATTCCTAGTTCACAGAAGAGGAAATAGAAATGTGGAAAGGTTAAGTAAATTTCTAAATGTCACACAGCAGGTATATGTTGTTAACAAGATTCAACACCAACTTTGTCTGAAATCACACAAGCTCCAAAGAAAAAAATGGAAAGGGGAAATGGACCACAGAGAAATAAATGGTGGATGCTGGACTATCAATTTTGATGACATCATAGAGATGTCACTTCTTCAAATATACACAAGAGCTCTGCAGAATTATGCTTAACCCTGATTATTTTCTTTCAAAAGTAACTGGAACAAGTTGGCATGATAGTACCACTAGCCACATGAGACAAGGATTCATACAAAGCTCATCAGGTACCCAGGAGATGTACTCTCATTTTATTGGAAAGTTACACTCCAAGAAGGCTTATAATCTGGAAAAAGGAAGAAAATTAGGAAGTGGACATTATATGAACATATGGGTGACATCTCCTGTATAATATTGCACTGGAAGGCAACTGAAATGGCTACAACCCTTGCCAGGTATTACTGATTTTAACTGAAATGCTCTCCATTGCCTTCCTCATTTGCTTAGAGAATCTCCGTTGATCTTCAAAGACCAATCTAGATGTCACATGCTCCACACCTCAGATAACCAAGATGTTCTTGCTGTAAAATTTGGTGTAAATAAATAAAGAGCTGATGCTGGCTGCCTTCAGAAGAAAACTATTATAATTTGAAACTGTAATTTCAAAAATGCATTAAAATCTGCAGTTATGCAAAACTTCACTGTTCCATCAATGTTCTTGGCTATGTTCTTTTGCTCTTGAGAAGTATTTTCATTTACAAAACAAATAGAATTACAATGAATAGCTGTCAGTGGAATAACTAGTTCTTTATTCTATATGAAAAAAAATGAACATGAAGATAAGAAATGAACTGTGTGTTTCCATTATCATATTCTTCTTGGGTGGCCCTTACACTTTGAATAAGTGAGAATAAAAAATAACTCAAACTAACCAATCTTTGCTTTTTCTCTTCCTTTGACTTTGCACCCTTCCCATGTTAATCTGTAGGAAGAATAACTTCAGAAATCAAGTTTGTTTTAGAATGCTAATTTCTATGAAACAAAGACCTTTTATCTTTTTTTAATTGAAAATAACAACAACCTTCTGTACGACTAAAAGGTGAATGAATGTTTGTTGTCTGTGACTCAGTACAGTAATGGAGCACTGTCGGGTCGCAGTAAGAGGACTGTGTCTTCGCCATCATCCATTTTTTTCACTTAAGGATGAGCTTTTTTGTAACTCCCAAAATTGCTGAACTTTTAAAGTCATGGTTTAAGACAGAAAATAAAGAATCTCTCATCCACTGGATGAGCCTTTTATCACCCAGACATCCTGTATTGTAAATGTATAGAAGGCTCTATAACATTCAAACCAGTTGTTCTTATTTTGTGGGAGAAGCGGCATAGTCTGTAATAAGCTTTCTCATGCCTTAACAGTAAAGGGGCCAAAGAAGAGAAAAAGGAAAGCTTTCATCTCTGTGGCTCTTGGGTACCACTGAAGTGAGAAGTGTAAACATGTGACTCAAGAGAGCAGATCCCTGAGTAGGCAGACAGGGTAGCCTATAGGAAGACTAGGTGACTCTACACAGTCATACAAGGAGGCTACTGCCAAGTGCCTAAAAATCTAGCTTAAATCCTTTTAAGCTTCTTTACTCTACATAAGGGAGTGAGAACCTGCATGATGGATTAGTAGAAGGTACCAAGAGAAAGAAATGTGCAGTTTGAAACCACCACATGCTTGTCTTATAGGAGTGAAGCTGTCAGGGAATAAAGGAACTGTGACCCAAAGCTGGATGTTGCTCTACAGAAAGTAAAGTGCAGCCCAGGGGATGAGGTGAGTTCCATGCTAATCATCATAGCTCCTTTTCCCTCCTCTCAAATGTTCCTGTGAAGACTGGAAGGCCTCAAGGACCCCACAGCTCACATTAATCTCAATTGCAGAGCAACTAAGCTATGTGGGTTTACAACCATTCAGGTCTGATAATCTTAGCTTTTGAATTCCTTGGAGGAAGAAATTTGGAGATAATTTATCTTGATCCCTGTACGTTGCCTTCTAAAATGTGTATATGTGCTAAATATTGAGGAAAAGAAGGAAGAAAGGAGAGGAGGGAGGGATGGAGGGAGACAGGACAGAAGGAGGGAGGAAATTTGGAGGACAGAAATAAGTTTACAAAGCCAAGATTTGACTCTGTAAAGCAAAATTTTGAAATTGAAGATACTAGTTTGTAAAGGATAAAAGTAAGTGTAAGAAAGTACTCCTCATACATTGCTGATGGAGATTTTGGCTTTTAAAATGCCAGGGAGAAAATATGAAATGAGGTCAAGAGTTTAGTATCCTGGAGATCCAGAGTGGGAGCACAGCTTCCTTCTGTTGACTCACTGGAGATAGCTGATGACAAAGGAAATCCAAGACCCAGTCTCCACATGAAACTTTCAGCAGTGTTGCCTTCCACAGACAGCAGTGCTGGGGAACTGGTCAGGAGCAAGCATTCCTCTAAAGCTACCAAAATGCCCTCTCTAGAGTATCCTTTGCAAAATCACTTTAAATAATGAAAAATCAAGTTTGTAATACATTTGGGGAATACCTTCATTGCCAGTGAACAAGATTTGTTTCTTCTGTAAAAAAAAAAAAAATTATTATATAGGGTGTGCTAGTGCTCTGCTTGTATGTGTGTCTGTGCATCATGTACATGTAGTTCTCTCAGAAGCCAAAAGAGGGCATTGGATCCCCCAGGACTGAAGTTACAAGTGGTTGTGTCCCACCTTGTGAGTGGTGGGAATTGAAGCTGGGTCCTCTGGAAGAGTAGCCAGTGCTTGTAACCACTGAGCCATCACTACATCTGACAAAATTCATTCAAATAAAGAAATATCAAAGGGGATTGAAAAACTGGGTTTAAATAATTTATTGTGTCTCATCCACCTATGTCCGCACTTCTTTGATGTCTAGTAAGTTCTAGTCCCAATTCAACAGACATTCATGTCAGAAATGCTTATGCTAAACTGGCCCATTCACCTTTCCTAGCTACAAGCACTGCTCTATCCCAGTGCTAGACCCAAACTTTTCTCAATGAGGCTCCAACCTTCAATAGAAATCCAGTCTTCCAGGCACATCCTATGACCCTCCACATTGCTACCACTGAGACACTGTTCCCTTCTGTCCTCTGTACCATTTATAAATGACTGAGAGAGTAAGAATCTGAGCTTAAACCTATATGACGACCACTGCTTTAAGACCTCCCTACTCAAACAAGAAGTCAAACATGACTATATCTTCTAGGCTGTGAGACCTACCCTATTTATTTCCTGGCAATACGCTAAAAAAATAAACTTTATTTAACAAAGAGCTAATAATGCCTTTGTCTAAAGGAAAACTCTGCTGTTGATCTTTTTGCTTCTCATTAAATCCATTATTATCCAAAAAACAAACCCTGAACTTCTAGGAACCTTGCATACTTAGCATAACTGTTCTTAGACCTGAATAGTTTTGTAATAATAAGAGTGATATAAGAAGACTTGTGTTAGAACATAAAAGCACAGGGCTGGAAAATAGCTTGGATGTTTATTATTCCAAGTCTTTGTATTAGGAGAACAGAAACTTGAGGCTCAGAATGAGTTTAGAATTTTCTCAAAGTCTGACAGAAGTGTCGTGATAGAACCAGGTAAATCCAAGGTACCTTAATCCTTTTATTTCTTTCTGTATCTTCTCAACCAGACGGTACTGTGGATAAATTTATTCTCATTTTCTACTGCTAGAAGATTTTCTCAGACAATAAGATCCTGAAGCTTCTGTTGAACAATCACCATTCTCTTTATTCTACCAGAGTTCTTAACAAAGGTCATAAAGGAACCCTGGGGGTCGTGAAGTAGAAAGGACACTCTGTTCTGGTCTGATAGCATGATGTGGCTCAGAAGCTCTGGTGAAATGATTGTGGCTTAATAAAACCATGCAAAGAGTCTGATGCATGCTGTCAGTCAGCAAGTGTTCATTTGTCCTTTCTTTCTCAACACAAATCAGATGGAAAATCCAACAGGACATTCAACTTCTAGAAGTAAAAGTGCAGTGGTCAGAATTAAGTTTTTGGTTTTTATGAGTATACATTAATAGAAATATGAAAATTTGGGAAACTTGCCTGTGTTATTAGTACACCAGTCTTTTTCTTGTTCTTTGTAAATGGGGGCCTGGCACATGGTCTACCTCAGATTCATTGTGTGTGCTGAATATAGATCTTCCAGTGCTTGAGTTTTCAGCAAAGTCTGTTTCTGAACTTAATGCCTGAGGAAACAGATTGAATAATCTTATATCATTTATGACTATATAAAGCTGAGTTAAAATTGTGGGAAAGGAAGCATAAAAGCTAAGAGAATCATCAAGCTTAAATACCAAGAATGTCTTAACTCATTAGCTCCAGATTACTATGATGTATTAAATCAACATTTCTCATATTCTCTTTACATTTAAAATATTAGTTTTTAATTGCCTAATAATCAGGCTATAACAACTAAACAGTAAACATCTGAGAATCAAAACAAAACATAAATTTCAAACATGGAGAAGTCAAACAATGTCTTAGAGAATCTACTTTGTTTCAGGTCTTGGTCAGATAATTTTGGATGTAGCATTTCTTAGCTTTGCAGTAACTGTGCACAGGATGTACCATTAACCCATTCCATACATGAGACATACAAAATTTGGTTGGCTCAGTTAAGTTTGATGGAACACACCCATAATCTCAGCACTTAGAAACTGAAGGCAGAAGGTTCAGGAATTCAATGACATTCTCTGCACATTGAGAGTTTGATGTCAGCTTAGGCTACAAGAGATCCTGTTTCAAACAAATATGTAAATAAGTAGATAGATACATAGATAGATAGATAGATAGATACATACATAGATAGATAGATAGATAGATAGATAGATAGATAGATGAAAGAAAGGAAGGAAGGAAGGAAGGAAGAAAAGAAGGAAGGAAGGAAGGAAGGAAGGAAGGAAGGAAGGAAGGAAGGAAGGAAGAAAGAAGAAAGAAAGAAAGAAAGAAAGAAAGAAAGAAAGAAAGAAAGAAAGAAAGAAAGAAAGAAAGAAAGAAAGAAAGAAAGAAAGAAAGAAAGAAAGAAAGAAAAGAAAGAAAGAAAAGAAATAGAAATACATTTAGATCTAGAGACGGAAGATATAGGTTAGGTGTCATGACTTTTACTTGTACATTTTAAACAAGACATGGGCTTTAATTTCTTAGTCTGTAAATAAAAATGCTAGTGTCTTCTTCCAAAGATTTTATGGGGATCAAATGAGCCTCTGTGACCCATGAAAATTATTTTTAAACTGTTAAAAGTAATCAAAGAAAAGCGGTGACTCTTGGTGCTGGCTGCAGTGAGCCACAGCCTCCCGTCCATCACAGGGAGGCTGGAAGAGCTAGCAGTGGATCTAACACAAAACAGCAGCTTCGAGAGAATGGCAGCTCTTTGCACTCTAAGGAACTCCATGATCTCAAGCGCTGAACAAAGGTGTTCTTAGAAATTTAACTTTTCATACATATATGTATTTGTGTGTGTGTGTGTGTGTGCGCGCGCGCGCGCGCGTGCACGAGCGCATTCAATAACAATTGATGAAAAAAGAGGCCATGAATTTGAAGGAGAGTGAAGAGGGATATATGGGAGGGTTTGGAGGAAGAAAAGAGAAGGGAGAAATATTGTAATTAAAATAGAATCTCTGAAATAAACATAAAAAATTAATTTTTCTAAGACAATCAAAACAATCTGCCTGAGTTTCAGAAGCCCAAAAAACATCTTCAGACCTCAGTCTAGGAGATGAAGATCATTGAGGATATGACTGGGCAGTGTCCTTAGAAGAACGCACCTCACCCAATTGTTAAAGCGCCATAGAAATTATGTGGCATAAGACCTTAGTTTCATGTGGGAAGAACGTAAGATGTGAAGATGTGGGGACACAGCTTATCAGCAACAGAAACTAGACCCGAACCCATGCCTCCTGACCCTGTTTGTACTCTTTTTATTAACCATTGAATTGTTCCTCTAAGTCTATCCACTCACACAGGGTTGCTTACAAACTTAATGACACCTCACTAACTGTCTCACATTGAAGACCTAGATGGTCTGAACTTACCGTGAAAACTTAGATTCTTCTTGTCTATGTCTCCGTATACTCGTCTATAATGTAGGACTATAGCACTTCAGATTTCTTAATGCATTGTGAAGGCTGTTCATGAAAATTCTGAGCACATTTCTAGTATTGCTCACTTACTGTATATTCAGCAATTCTCACATGCATCAAAACAAGCGCTGTGACTACCCGTGACTCCATCCCTGGGGCAACCCCAAACAACAGGGAATCTAACAGAGCATAGTATGCCTGTGAGTTAGGAAGATCCTGTCAGAAGTCAGTCCGTTCATTCCCAAAGTAAAAGTGTCCAGCCATCATTGGCTGGTGGGAAAAGGCTAGACATGGAGTGGATGGAGACAAGGTGCTTCTGAGTCTTGGAGTCTGACTCTTAGCTGTTCTCTCCACAAATGGAAATATGATACCCAAAATTTCTAATTCTGTGATATCCACAACCATCAGCTTTAGTAAGGAGTGTACTACATATAGAGGCTTATTGCTCTATAAACTTACAGCATGATGGAGGAGCTATCCTTGTGTTAATGAGCCACAATGTCTTGACTGAGCTGCTTGTTTATTACATTCAGCATCTGGGGATTCAACATCAAGATAATGAGTTCACGTGCTATTAATTGCCTTGTCTCAGAGCCCTGAGCTTGGGTATTGATATACCTCTAAAACGGAAAACACAGTTTTTGCCTTAGAACAGGACACCCTTTCTCAATAACTTACAAGTTTGGTTTTAAGTCTGCTTTGGTTTTGCTTTTTACATTTGGGATTACCTTAAAGCCTTGCTCATCAGTTGCCTGTTTTGTATACTGTCCTATTTTCTCCTCTATTTCATTGCTACCAAGTGTCAGAGCAATGAATAAGTATCACTTTTCAAGCTAGTTTGATGGGATCCTAAGTTTAGCTTTTTGTCTTCTCCTTTGTGGCACAGTCACCTCCTCTTTCAGGAATATGACCCAAAGTAAAGAGACTCAGAGAAAATAAAGCAGGTGAATCTCAGCACACTGATCGGCATGATTATATTTGGTGCGTGAAAAACAAACACAGCATCCCTCAGATGGAAGCTATCTTGCCCAGTCTTTTCTTTTTCCTTCTTTCTCAATGTTTCACTAATGAAAACTTTTCCTAATTCAAAAGGCAGTCTTAACCATGGCTCCATTTTTTTGCTAAGACACGTTTGTATTATGACAAAATGTACCTGGCAGGAACACTTTACAACACTGTAATGTCATCTTATGGGCCACGCCTGAGATTATAATACACAGAGTAAACCTGAACCTGAGATGTCTTTATGTCTCTTTGCTTTTATGGCTTTATTTCCCTTTAACTCCATGACTTTCTGAAATCACTGAAGTAATTAGAATTTCTTGGCCCTTAGGAATGCTGTTGCAAACCAAGGACTCTTAGATTTATTCTCTTGCAGAAGAAAACCATGAAGTTGGGTTGATATGTAGTTCTTGCCAAAAAGTTTAAAATAAAACTGAATATTTAACAGATCTGGCTTTTCCATTTATTCCTCATACATTAAATATTTTCACTTAACCAATTATCTTAAACTGCCTCGCCACAGCAGAAAGTTAACCTTTATGTAGAATCTATTTTAGTAAATTATATTCCAGAACAGTACTAATAAATAAGATTTTATAAATTATTTCATCTATTATATCTTCGTTTTCTTTTCTAGAAGACTGAAATTAACATTTTAATCATTGTTAACATTTATTTGAATAGATATTATTTACAAGGCCTTTTGCTGGGTGCTTTTACATAGGTTATCTTTCCTTGTCCTTAAAATATCTGTATGGAGCACATGCTAATTTCTTATCTCTGTCTTCTTGGTAAAGAGTATGGGTCCTTTAAAGATAGAGGCTTGCCCAAGCTGTGCCAGTTAATTAGGAGACCAAGCTAGAATTCAAACCAAGGAATTTCACTGTCAAACTGCCTCATCTTGAAGCTTAGGGTCCTCCCTCTACACGCCAACCTTGGGGGAGAGTTTCAGGAGAACTATCAACAGCCTGTGCAGTCCTAATAATGTCAAGGGTACCTGTGCAATTATAGAAAAGGTTGCAAGCACAGAACATCACACACTTTTTGTTTATTTGTTTGTTTGTTTTGTTTTTTCTGGCTGCCCTGCAACTCACTCTGTAGACCAGGCTGGCCTCAAACTCGCAGAGATCCTCCTGCCTCTGCCTCCCAAGTGCTGGGATTAAATGTGTGTGCACCACCACCCGACTTCATCACACACTTTTTATGTCTCCACTAATGCAATTTTGGTGTACATCACAGATGTTTAGAGTAGCACTGTGTTAGTGTCTGAAGACCTGTGTTCTTCATACTCAAGAGACTCACCATGTAAGAGACAGATAAGCTGTGCTGCTCTAGAAACTGTCAGACACAGAGGGAAAGTATCTCCTGAAAGTCAAAACTGGCTAGTTAAGTCCAACAACTGAGATGCATGAAATTTGTGAACTAATCAGCCAATGCAGAAAAAAAATGAAATCATGTCACTTATGTAGGGTTCAAATGCTTATATTTGGTTTTGTTAATGTGCATCATTAATTATATGAGCTATCTCTTAAAAACTGCATTGAAATCAAGTTCATATGGAAAAAGCAGAGTTACCCCCAACTCTCATTACTATTAATTTGTTTATTTTTGTTAGTTCTGGTGGTGTGTTTGTTTGTTTGTGGTTTTTTTGTTTGTTTTCTGTATTGTTTACCAAGGTACCAAATTGTTTCTGGATTGAAAAAAAGCCCTCACTCCAAGCTGGCAACCCATAGAGAGCCAGAAGGGAACCTGCCTTCCACTCTGATCTTCACTCCTCCCTCACACCTGAAGTAGGGGCAGTTCCCAGTATTGTTTGGAGACCAAGAACTTTGAAAGCAGAAAGATAAAGTTTTAACATGGTTTTTAAAAAACTACAATTGGGTAGTTTTGGGTAAACTTTCTGTTTGGTTAAACATAGGCTATAGTTTGAGATGTTCTTTTTAGAAGTGCTCTTTTTTAAAAAAAAAGTTAAAAATAAACTTCTAAAAAAATTCCTACCATTCACGCAAATAGCTTATTTCAATTTGGTTATTGTCTCCCTGCACCAAAAGGCACAGAGCAATTACTCAGAGAGATAATTATGGAGCTAGAAGGACCTGCATCATTACAGAATCATCTGCCTCCAAATTCTTCCTCTATTACAAGCAGAGCAGGCTGCTCCCAACTGCCAAACTCAAAGGATATACAGGAGAGGACCAGGGTTGGGCTAGGGCAAAGACCAGAAATATCAACAACTTGAAAAGATAAAGCTGATTTGCATTAGTGAAACTATTTTTGAAAGCTATCCTAAGCCATTCACTGGAATGTTTAACAAGGAACTGGAAAAGACATGTCCCCAGAAAACTAGAAACTGAGCTCTTGTGGAAGAAAGAACAACTGGAGTTTCAAACCTGAGTCGGAATCCTAGTTGTCACCATCACCTGTGCTGGTTACCACAACCCTGTGGGCCTCTGGGCCTCTGGGTTAGTCTCTTCTTTTTCCTTTCTTTCCTTCCTTTCCGCCTCTCTTTCTCCCTCCTTTCCTTCCTTCTTTTCTTCTTTTTCAATCCGTAGTGCTAGAAGTGAATCCCAGGCCTCATGCATACTAAGCACACACTGTACCACTGAGCTACACCCCACATGAGCCTCAGAGTTTGCGTCCATCAAATCCCACCCATAAGATGGGGTTGCTGTGAGGGTAAAATAATGGGGCGGGGGAAGGCTGTGAACCACATGGACTACAGGACTCCACAATTTTAAACCAGAATTGGAACAATTGGATTGGCTCAGTTACAGAGATGAACTCTGAGCAAGTGGATCAGAGAGTTACATAGAGATACATAGAAAATAAAAATTATCAATGTCCTGGTTGAATAAAACTTCATGTCTTGTCATTAAATGGATCACAGTGCACTATTTGGTTTTTAGAAAGAGGTATTTAAATTATTTACAATCATTATAAAATCCAGATAGATGTTTATAAAAATCCAAACTATGGAAACTACAGGAAAAATCTAAAAGAAAATAAAAATTATTTAACTGAATTGCCACAGAAAATCAAAACATTTCATATATGTACTAACAATTTCAAGATGGATTCAAGGTTCAAACACCAACAAAGCATGTTTTATGTCAATACTAAAACATATTTTGGTATATACTTGAAAGATATATATAGGTTGGACTTTGTATATCTTACATTACATATTGCTGGAGGTTTGTTACTTCAGATAAAGCTATGACAAAACTTTCCATGCAAATTATTATTTGTGTCATTTCTTATGTTATCTTTTGTGTAAATATGGACCTGTTGGGTTCACGCTAATAGCTCAAATGGACACTGAGAGGTATGTGTATGGCCATACAAAGCAGTTTATTTTTCACAGGTTACATACTGACATCACAGCTGTCCAATTAAAAAACAAAACAAAACAAAACATGTCAGCCCCAAATGTGAGTGCACAGGAGTTTTTACCTGAAACCCAGCAGTCACTAGGAAGATCTGTCCAACTGGTCAGGATCTGAGCATGGGTACTTACTGGATTGGCTCATTACATCTGTCAGGGAAGTAAGGGGCTCCCCAGAGAGTGAAGCATGGGAGAGACGTGCAGAAAGCTATAATTGGCCAGCAGCTGGCTTTGGGGCTTTCCGGGAATTATTGGGGCCTCCTGAAGACCCGAGGTCAGGGCCCATGCATCACAAGGGTGTGCTTTCATGGTCCTCTCAGACCTTTCAGAACTCATTTGAGGACCAAGGGCACCCTCTCACCCCTCACCAAAAGCCACTCAGAAACCCTGGAGATAGGCAGGGTTATCAACATGAACCAGGGTCCCAGATAGAGTCTTCCTGAAAAATCAGCCTCCTAGACTTGTCATCCCTACATTTGAGACTCTGGTTTGACATGCACCAGCTTTACCAGCGTGGATGAGTGTCTCTGCCAATGCCTTTGACTCTTTGTCAATGGGAATTACAGATCTAACAGTTCATAACTTAGGTGAGATAATGCCTGCCTAAGTATCACTGGGAATAACAAATGTCTTCGTTACTTGTAGCAGTACACTGTTGTATAGGCTCAGCCAGGAAGACAAGGAAACATTTTCATAGATTCAAACCCTGCCAGACCTCAGCAAAGGGAACCATCGTCCTGGCCAGTGCCATACTCAATCAACAATGGAACCTCAAATGTCTGAGCTCTTGTGTTTTTATTGGTACAGAACTCCTCAGGTGAAGATCATAAGCAATCAAACATCCCCCACAGAAATCCAACACCTGCAGACAATACAAAATGCCAAGGCCTAAACCGGCCTTTTTCCCAACAGTGCAAAAAACAATTATTTTATACATAACTAAAAGTAAACTTCTACAACAGCTACTTTTCACTGTGACAAAATATCTGACAAAAGTGATTTAAGAAAGGAAGAGCTGGGACTGGAGAGAGAACTCAGTGGCTAAGAGCATGAACCGCTCTTCCAAAGAACCTGAATTTGGTTCCCCACACCCATGTCAGTCAGTTCACAGTTACCTGTAACTCAGGCTCCAGGAGATCTGGTGCCCTCTTCTGGAATCTGTAGGCATCTGCATTTATATGCACATATCCGCCCACACACATATACAAACAAAATTTTAAAATAATAAAAATAAAATATTTTAAAAAGATTTTTTTGTCTCAGAGTTTGAGCATATCCTCCATTGTGGTGGGGAGTAATGGCAATGGGAACTTGAGGCAGCTGGCCACATTGCAGCTGTAGTCTGAAAGCAGAGAGACGAACGCTGGTTCTCAGCTCACGTTTGCCTGTTATTCAGAAGAGCCCGTGATCAGCCTGTGATGGTGCCACTCATGTTCAGGGTGGTACTCCTTCCTCAGCTAAGCTTTCTAGAAACACCCTCAGAGATACACCTAGAAGCATGTTTCCATGGTGAATCTAAATCAAGCTGGCAATTAAGATTGACATCACAATAAGTGTCAAGCAACGTTATCTGTTGCCATTCTTCTTGTTCTAGTCAGCACAGACACCAAGAAGGAGCTATTCAGTGCAGCCCAGTCCCTTGAGTTCTCATTTTATCTAAAGTACACACCAAGCCCACCAATGACTTTGTCTTCCAGACCCAATAATGGAAAACACTTCAGGATAATGAGAATTAAAAATACTTGTCAAGTAATTATTTTGTGTGTGTTTTCCATTTATTTTTCAGTGTGTCTGTTTGTGTGTGTGTGTGTGTGTGTGTGTGTGTGTGTGTCACTGTACACTTGCAGAAGTCAAAGGACAACTTATAGGAGTCAGTTCTCTCGTTCACAGGGTGGGTTCCAGGGATCAAACTCAGGTCATCAGTCTTGAATAACCCCTGAATGGAATCATCTCATCAGGCTCACCATTACTTATTTCTAAAAATTCAGAAATTATAGATTTCCTATAGAACAGTCATCCCATACATATATCACAGGTCCCAGAAAAAAAGGTAGAAAGCAAGAGGACTGATTGATTAGCTTGATTTAGGGCCAATTAAATACTACAATTATCTTCTTTATAAAGTATAAAGCCTCAAGCTATTAGAGACCACAAAGATGCTCACAATGTTTGGATTTCTCAACTATAATCTTTTGTATGAAGAAGTCAGGCTTGATCAAAACTCTGAGACACTATTGGAATGCATTAGAAGAGGCTATGATAAAATATTGGCAGGAACTTTCCGTCAAATGTGAAACCAGCAAAGACTCAAAGGATTGAAATAACACGTGAATGTGGACTGTGCTGGCACTGGATGTTCTATCTGGTCTTGCCTTGTGCCAAAATCCTACATCCTTCTAGACTCTACTAGATACTGGATGTGGAAGAGATGCTAGTGGAAGAACTCTCCCATTCCATAGCTGGTTGGTTTGTTGTTGGTAGAGTTGGGATTGCCTTGGCCTGTGAGCATGTCCTAATTGTTTTCCTGTTGCTGTGATAAACACAATGTTGCAATAAAAGGTTTATTTGGTTTAAAGGTTACAGTCCATCATTGAGAAAAGCCAAGACAGGAACTCAAGGCAGGAACTGAAACAGACCAGAGAGGAATGTTATTTACTGGCTTGTTCTACTTGCTTCCTTATATAACTCTGGACTATCTTCCCCATGAGTGATACCACCCACATCAACCATTAACCAACAAAATACCCCCACAACATGACCACAGGCCAGAGTGGTGGAGTCAATAAATCAATTGAGGTTCCCTCCAGAAGAAATCTCTAGTGTGTGGAAAATTGACAAAACTAACCAGCACAGGCTTCTTGGATTATTTGTGTTTCTCTTCTGAACTTTGGAATCTCCTTTAATTTGGTTTTAAACCAGAAACCTCCACTAATGACCAGGAGAGAAGAGAGAGTAGAGAAGGGTGGAGTCTCAAAGGGGAGAAGAGGGATATGTGAGGGAGGTTCACCTCTAGAAGGGTGTGCAGTGCATGACAGGAGAGTGACAGGCCAGGGCACTGTTTATCTTCTCATGAATACAGCAGGCTTTCATTCATTGTCTTTGTGTAAACAGTATTCTAGGAACTAAAAAGTAACAGCAAGAAAACTTGGTAAGGTACCATCTTGAGATAATCGGGAGACATAGCAAAATCAATAACACATGTGTATGCAAACACACTTTGTACTACAGGATGACATGTGACAAATTCCAAGTGTGAGACATGAATGATGTCTAAATGGATTCCAGAGAACAGAATTCCAAAGGGGAAATTGAGACTCTATGGGAGCGTGTGTTACATATGATGGTATCTTTGTCTGAAGGAGAGAGCAAGAACTTGCAAAACCACCAGTTGAGTTGAGAGCATGGGGGAGGGAAAGTTCTATGATGAGACTGAGAAGACTCAATAAAGAATTCTCTGCTTCCTTGTCCTTGAAAGAAAACAAAGAGTAGAATGTCAGCTAGAAAGCTAAATTTAATTGCAACTCTTTGCAGTTTCTCCCCTCCCCTAGGGAACATCGAGTCCAACTGTGCTACTCCCCATCTCCCCCCAGCCCCAATTGCTAAGAACAGGCTTATCAGAAACTTCCCAACCTCTCTGAGAACATTCTTAGTTTTCCTACCTCCTCACCCCTCCCTTGTGGTATTGGTTACCAGGCCCAGTCAATACCTGCCAATCATTTTAGAGGTCAACCCCCTAAGGCCAATCCTGAAATGCCAAGGCATGTAAGTCCCTGCTTGCGTTCTTTTACTATATAAACTCAGCTCCTCCTGTGAGTGAGGCTGCTGCCACACCTGCTGTGTCAGGGAGGTGTTTGGTGGACTCCTTGGTGGTTTTTGGGGATCTGAACGTGGACACAACAAGACCATAAGCATTAGCTGAGGGCCAGAGATGTGAGAGGATGCTGGCAGTCTGGTATTGTTGAAGAATAAGGAGGAAACCAACCATATGAGAAGAGGAGAAGCTGAGAGATGCTGCAAGACAAATGAAGAATAGCTGAGTGCATCCTTCCAAATATCTGTTTTTAAGGCAGACTTTCTCCAAGAACAGGCAACATTTAGCCAGAAAACTATATTTTTGTGCACTAGTAACTTTTAGTAACAGAAATCTATGGATGAATAGAAGAAAGAATGCCCATCAATTATGACTTCAATCAAGTAAAATTGATCCTCTGTTGTAAACAAAGAGGTAATGCACAGCATTTGTTCTCTTCATTGATGCTGGGTTCAGGTGTTACAGTCTTCAGTGAAAACAAGGCCCTCTAATTTTCCAAAATTGCACAGCAAATGCAGATAGAAAGCAAGGCTTTTCTCCCCACCGAGTTTAACCTTGAGGCTGAAAAAGAAAATGTCACTCACTTCTCCATGCCCACACAGTTCCCTGAATCCATACAATTGCCAGGTGGTAATCTTGTTTTCCTTTTGCAGGATGCAATGCAGTGTAATCACCTGTGAGTAACTTCACACTGAAGACTCATGTTTCAGATCTGGCTCTGAGGCATCAGCATAAAAGCAGTTCACAGTCTCGAGCAAGGTCTCCAGTTACTGGGAATGAACAAAACTTTTTGAGAAAGAGGAAGTGTGCAGAGCCCAACTGGAAACCCCTGGATTTCTCAGTTCCTCCTTTTCCTCTTCCTTTTCCTCTTCCTCCTCTATATCTTCCTGTTCCTACTTCTTCAGAATCATGACCTACTATCCCATCATATGGCAAAACAAATAGCTACAAAATAGAGGTACCAAATTTTCATGCAATTAGTTGGGGACATTTTTTTTATACCTGTCTGTACTTATGAAATATTCCCCAATAACAAAAGAAAAAAAAAGATCCAAAAAAAGTGCCTTTTCTTCCTGTGGCATATAGATGGGAGAATATGGCAACTGAGTGTCTAACCCAAGCTCTCTTAGTGCTTCACAAGTATCATTATATAATCATTTCCATAGTCCCACTATTCACTTGAGACCAACCACACTGTGGATGAGACAACTGAGTAGAACAAAGCAAAAGCCTTGCCCAAGACTCCAAACTGGTAAATGATAGAGCCAAGATTTGAGTCTTGACAGTCATGAGAAATTTCCATGTCTAACACTACTTTATAAAGCTGCCGGAAGAAAGGCATCCATGAATCTCTACATATAAGACAGACTACATTTTACCAAAACTTCTTGAGGATGAATTACTCAAATGGATTTCTGTATCTTTAGAAGTAATTACTGAATCAAATGTGAGAGGTGACAACATGCCCCCATGTGAGTGGCTTGATTACTGTTACTGTGCACCAATGCCCCACCCCTAAACCCCTGGACCATTGACCTTGAACAACATAAGACCCTTTTAGCCATGATTGTTACCGAATCAGCAAATTCCTCACCCAGCTCTGCATATTCCACTTACCCTGTGGACATGTGTACTTAGTGTACTGTCAAAGCACTGAGGATTTCTCTATTCTCATTTTTTTTTTACAAAGATGGTGAATACCAGCTAGAGTATAAAGCCCATGGGATTATAGAAACTTCCTGAGGGAAGACTCCTAAGTCAACTCTATTACTCAGCACTGTTACCAGAGTCCTTAATATGTCAAGTTACCCTGCAAAGCGTGGAATGCAGAAACAAAGGCTTCCAGTGTCATTTCCATTTCTAAGAAGACTGAATTAATGTTGCCAGGGAAACGAAATCTCAGTTTCCTATTAAATTTACTTTCAGCTTACCTGTTGTACCTCTCAAAGCTGGACTGAAACATAATAAAGGAAGAGAGCTGCAGTTCTTTTATTAAAAGCTCTCAGAGCACATATTTCCCAGGTAAAGATAATCCAAAGAGAATAGATTTGAGTAACTCATCTTAAAAGCATTCAGCTCCATGCAGACTTAGTAGGTAGTGTGGGGGTGGAGGGAGGGCCATTGAGTGATGCCTTCCAGTGCACGTCTCACTGTAACTGTAGAAGTGCTGGACTCTAAAATTCCTCATCTCCATTTCCAGTGGCCGCAGTTGAACTTGGAATTCTCTGTTAGAACTTGTAAGCTGTGTGCATGAGCCAGCAACAGAAGGGAGAGGACTGAGGCAAATGACTCCAGAGGGAGTCAGAGTAGCAATGGAAGAAAGTGAAGGATGGCGCCAGCCTGGTGGTGGTTACAGATGAAGCATGAACGAGACTGATACTGTAAAATACAGAAGAAGACATGGATACTGGTTGTGTCAAAGCACATCAGGCACATGGAGAAAGGCCGAGGGTCCCACTGGCATGAGGATGCATCTGTGCAAGTGTGGGCTTTCTCCTCCCTCAGCCAGAGTATGCTGTTGTTTTGAGTCAGAACTGTGAGAATTGCTCAGTGTGGTTTTATGTTAGTATCTGCTCACTCTCAGTGGTTTGGCAAATCCTCATCTTAATTCATCACCAATCTCCAAGGCCCAGGGAGAGGTCCAAGTTTTCCTAATCTCAGCCAAAACATTATTTCCCAGGTATATCTACCCCAACTCTATAGACCAGATTTAATCCTTGTTATAAGCTCTCAAAGCTTTGCTTGAATTTTCTTCAAATCACTCACCATTAAAAGCTACATATTTCTATTATTCTTTCTTTCTGTTTTCCATTTATTAGACTGCAAGATTCTTACAGCATTCTTAAAAAAGCATTCTTAAAAAAATGTTATCTTCGTCTCTGTTCAGCACTATGTTCTCAGTTTCTACATGGAACCTGGCACTTGGTAGCTGCTCAGCCAATATTTCTTGTTGACTAAATGGATGTACACCAAGCATATATTGTCAAAAGTACTAACATCGTCTCATAGATACTGAGAGTCCACAGAAACACAAATCTACCTCTAAGTGCCTTTCCTAACAGGTACCCATTTCCAGTGTTTCTCAAATGGTGGGCCAGATAAAATGTGGGTTCATGATGAATTTGAATAGCCTTATCTTCCTCATATATTTTCCCCATGTTCAACTTTTCTCTTATAGCTATGTTAAGCTCTCAAAATGATATTCTGAATAACTTCTGAGGGGTTTTGGCATATTGACTTCAGCCAAGGATCACTTCTATTTCCCGAGACCGGAAAGATTTAGATCTCATGAATAAACAACCTGTTGGATAAGACACAGAAACCTCAACAAGGCTTGGCAGCCTCCTGGCAGGTTACAGCTTCTGGCCTTGCCAACTCGGGGGAACTTGGATGCCATTTCCTTGTCCCCTCAAGGTTTCTGAAAATGACCTCCTGCCGAAAGCCAGTAGCCAGAGTTACAGGGAGAAGGGCAGTGCCTGAGTACTCCAACAACATGGACTTGAGAATTAAACCCAGCTGCAGTGACCATATATTTGAGAACATTTAAACAATTAGGCTAGGTCTCAGTATTAATCAAAAATAAAAATGGTTCATTCATTTCCTTTATCCCATTTGTAGTATTGCAATGAGGGATATGTGTCAAGAAAAAAGGGCTAGAGTAATCTGTAAGTAATCCCCTGTTGTAAATCTGTAAAGCCACACTGGTGACTGAACTTTTCATCAGCATACAAAGAGTCATTAGGAAATTAGGGAGCTAGGGAGCTGGAGAGCACCTGTACTCTCCAAAGCCCAAGATTTGAGACAGGAACAGAAGGAAGGCTGAGAATCATAGACTGTCCTTGACTTCTGAGTTCTATTGAGCTGATTGACCTGGGGGGAATCCTTCTGCCTTTCTAAGCCTCTGCTCCCTTATTTTAGAAATGAAGACAATAACATACCTGCCTTCTGGCATTACTTCAAGGTAAGAAAAGTACAAGGAGACTCCAGCCTGCATCTGCCTCAGGGGAACATTTATTCACACTATGGGCATTTTTCTACAAATATCCCCCCTTGCCTCCACTTTTCTTTATCTCTGTTACAAAAATGAAGCAATTATGTATCCTTTATTTGTGCCATTGACTCTCATACACTTTGCTTAATCAGTAGTGCCACTGTCTTGGCTTTAATATATCTGTGACTGTAATGGTTTGAATCAGAGTCATTGTGTTTTTGCAGTCTCTGAAAATAAAAAAGAGGAAGACAGAAAGAGAAAGAGAGAGAGAACTAGAGGAAGAGAGTAAATGAGGACAAACAAATCCCAGAAGCAGATACAAAACAGTATTTGATTACATGCATTTGTCAGAGGTCCTGGCCTGACAAAGACAGACATGGTAGTGGTCAGTGATAACACAGCTAGAAAGGCTCCAAGATGTCTACCTTCTCCTGTGCCTCTCCTCTCATCCACACCCTCTTTCCTTTAACTCCTCTTTACTCCCCAAATCCACTGTCCCTACTGTCTTAGTTACTACTGCTGTAAAGAGACATCGTAACCACATAACTCTCATAAAGGAAAACATTTAACTGGGGCTGGTTTACAGGTTCAGAAGTTCAGCCGATTATCATCATGGCAGGAAGCATGGTGGCTCATGGGTAGACATAATGCTAGAGACGGTGCTGAGAGTTCTACATCTGTATTGGCAGGCAGCAGGAAGAAAGAGTGAGCCACTGGGTCTGGCTTGAGCTTCTGAAACCTCAAAGCCCTTTCCTAGTGACATATTTTCTTCAACAAGGCCACATCTCTGAATAATGCTACTCTCTATGGGCCTATGGGGGCCATTTTCATTCAACCACATACCTGTCCTCCTCTATAACCAGTCTCATGAACTTTGATCCCTGATGCAGAATCATCTCATATCCTCTCTGCTTTGTCCAACTCCAGCATTTTCTCCTTTATGTTCAAACCAGTTTGGCCTTCAGTTTCTTCTCTTGTAACCTGTCTTCAAAAGATTCCTCAACCCAGGACTGACTCAGTTTGCTTCCTGACCCCAGTTCTGTCTCCTGAGAGCTCATTGCTGCTTCCTATTACCTTGAACAGGAAGACCAGGAAAATATCCTGTTGATGATGCCTGCATATCACAGTTCTGACCACTCACTCTACCACAAGCACTATCAAATGTAAAGTTTGATCTACACTGCATGAGCTATAAAGTATAAAATATAGACTTTGACCAGTGAGGAATTTACATAGGCTTGTCAAGGAAGAGACATAGTAATGATGTAAGAAAATCCAGCCACTTAAGTTGCATTTGAATATATTATAGAGCATTTATCTAGACGTAAACACACTGGAAGTATTTGACCCCAAGTAGATTAATTTTGTGGTGTACTTAAAGAGTTCTGCTAATATGAGCAAATTATGATTTGCTAAAGTCAAATATATGAAAAAAAGAGACTCTCTTGTGTTAAGAATGTCCAGAGATGCCCACCATGATGGAGGCTGGACAATGCAGAGGATAAAGTGCAACTATTGTATATTGTAACAATCTCAGTGTCAACTCATGGTTTTTATTACTCATCTAACTCAAGAATAGCAAGTACTTCAACACTATGAATTTCAATTATATACAGAGGCACATAATAAGATGTAAAATCATAGGTTGTGGACTATGCTTTCTGAAGTCAAATATTTAAAATTCTAGAAATATCAGAATCACTTCACACTGTTAACAATTTTAATGACAGAATGTCTTTGATACAAACAAAGCAGGGCTAGTGATCAATGAAAAAAAGCTGTATTATTTAAATAATTAAATTGACAAATTCAGACAGGACATCAACCTTACTTATTAAGGATCAGTCAGGAAATAGGATCTATAGAATCCCTAGCATAAGGTGCAAGGGGGAATGCTTAGTCAAAATTGCAGTGATTTTGCTATGGTTCAGGTGTGGTTTGAAAGTGTCCTTCACAGCTTCATGTACCTGAATCTTGGTTATGGTGTGATAATATAAGAGGTGGTGGGATTTTTAAGATGGAGAGCCTCATGGGAGGTCACTGAAGGTGCTGTCCATGGATGGAAATATTATGGTCCTAATGGGATTGTAGTTATTCCCAAAGAGTAAGACTAGCCATTCTTCATGCTCTTTGGCTTCTTGTTTTGTCACGTAGTCTCTTTCACACACATTTTCCTCCCATGATACTATCTACAATGAGACTCACACCAGAGCCTAAATGGAGTTCCTCTATTTTGTAATTTCCAGACTCCAAAATCTTTCCCCCCAAAAAAGGTTGTTTTCTCTATATATTTCCTAGCCTACAGAATTTTGATACATTATTGAGAGACAGACTTCAACTGGGTAGCTTGAATGGCTCAGGCTCAGGACTTGGTCCTAACTAAAAGCTATAATGATGAATAAAAGTACAACTAAGTCTATTTTTCTAGTTCCTAGTTAGTTTCAGCTTGACAAAGACCAGAGCTATCTTGGGGCGGGGGGGGGGGGGGGAAGGTTGGTCTTGGTTAAGTGATTGCCTTGGTCAGCCTGGTCTATGAGAGTGTATGTAGGTGTTTTCTTCATTGATGATTGATGTAGTAGGGCCCAGTCTACTGTTGGCAGTGCCACTCCTAGGTAAAGTGTTCTGCACTATATACAAAAGCAGGCTGTGGTAGTTTTAATGAAATTGGCCCCCATAGACTCATAGTTAGTAGCACTATTAGGAGGTGTGACTTTGTTGGAGGAAGTGTGTCACTACGGGGATGGATTTTGAGGTTTCAAATGCTCAAGCCAGGCCCAGTGTCACTCTCTCTTCCTGCTGCCTGCCAATCCAGATGTAGAGCTCTCAGCTACCTCTCCGGCACCAAGTCACCATTCTTTTCATCACAGTAACAATAGACTAAACCTCTGAACTGTAAGCCAGCCCCAATTAAATGTTTTCCTTTATAAGAGTTTCTGTGGTTGTGATGTCTTTTCACTGCAATAGAATCCTGAGTAAGGCACAGTCTGAGCAGAAGGTAGGAAGCAAGTCACTAGGCAGCTTTCCCCCATGTTCCTGCACCTACTTGAGTTCTTGCTCTCCATGATAATGAGCTGTGATCAGATGCAAAAGCCACATAAACTCTTCCTCCCCAAGGAAGGCTTTTGGTCATGGTATTTATCACAGCAGAGAAAGCAAACTAATACACCTAGTTTAAAGCTTCCATGTTACATTCTACATTATTCTACAGTCTGTACTTACTTTTAAATTCTAGGAAAGAGTATAGAGGCATTCTGACTTTTTTCTTGATACAAATCACCCTTTGTGATTATATTAGAGCTAAGCAAAGGTATATTATTATCTTTCTCTTATTTGTAAAGTAATATAACATAAGTAATTGTATTTTAATGCACAAGGGCCAAACACTGTGGGATGAATATTTAAAATTGAAATGTTTATTAGGACACTTAGATGTTCAAAATTACATAGCAGTATCTGGGATTTTTATTGGCCAAATAATGATGCCAAAGATTAATGACATTCAAATTTTATCATTGTTTAAGAGACAGACAACACATAAAATACGTAAAAGAGGAATTACTCTGATCATAAGTGAGGATGGATGGCCTTAATCTTCCTCTCTTTGCTTTCATCCTCCCTGGCAGCTCCAGGGATACCTCCTATGGCTCCAGAAAGCACAATGGGAAAATCTGGGCTTATTATGAAATCTAAGGTTTTGAAGTCGTGGAAGCAATACAACAGGGAAAACTAAAGAAGATACTAAGTTGTGAAGCACAAAAAAATGCATAAGATTCAGAGAGTGTTATTCTAGAATTGGTCTTGATGTAATAGAAGTCATGAACCTGGAGTTAGTAAACTCCCTAAGCCAATAACCTGTGGGTCATGACCCCTTTGGTGGTTGAACAACCGTTTCATAGGGGTTGCCTAAAACCATCTGAATATCAGATATTTACATTATGATTCCCAACAGTAGCAAAATTATACTTATGAAGTAGCAACAAAAATGATTTTATTGTTGGGGGTCATCACAAAATGAGGAACTGTATTAAGGGGCTGCACCATTAGAGAGCCACTGCTCTAAGCCTTCTCTGGTCCAGATAATCTGCTTTCTACAACTCAGGAGGCACCAATCAGGATAGTGAGACAGAACAGGAGGAAAGTCATCTCTAGATATTGAATTTCTTCTTCTACCTTCACAAGTATAAACCTAGGAGAGCATCAGAACACTTGTCATTTAAATTCTAAACAAATGGGTAAAGTGGACTTGTTAGGGATGGCCCTGTTCTAAGCACCAGTAGTCATAACAGAAGAGGCTCATACTCTCATTCATTCTATATTACAATGGTAAGCAGAAAAATGTGAACTATCCGAGGAGATGTATTATGATGAAATTTGAAATGCATAGACAAAGAACTATGCCTCCACACTGCACAATTCTGGGTACACCTATTCAGACAGAAGCAGTGCTTGAATTGTTTTTCTCTTTCTATATGTGATATAAGATGGGCCTGGAGTCAGCTCCTGTGTAGATTAGAATACATTTTCCTGAGAAGATCCTCCTAGAGCAGGAAGTTTCTTTCCCCTGGGTTTGAGGAAGAATCTCTTTTATACTTTCATATTTACTACTCCCCACCAAAGTAGTGAGATATCCAGAGTCAAAAAATAGAAATCAAGTTGAAAGAAAGGAAATCAGTAAAGCTACCAAGAATCTTTTGGAAGAAGAGTAAAATGGCGCTGGCCTACCTCTAAGCTACAGTATTGGTTTTGAAATTTCAATGGATTGTTTTATATCTTCCTTATGAACATATGAAAGCTGTGGACTCCTGTTGAAGATTTTCATAGCTCAAGATGCTCAAAGCCTCCTTTCTACCATGAGAAAACAAAAAAAAAAACAAAAAACAAAACACTCTCAGTGCTTTTCTGAAAGGTTTACCAGCATTGGTATGAAGCTTACAAGCCTAGTTCCTAGGTTTGCTCAGGTTCCCACCCCCAACCCTTAAAAAAAAAGTCTTAGAAAATATGTTCACATGCCATACATGAGAAAAGTTCTATCCTTGGATGATTTTTATTCATGCTGACATTCTTCACATCATGCTTCAAGTCCTCAAAAACTTACATCAGACACAGAATATGCAGCAATGGTGTCAAACACAAAAGTGCTCAGCATCTCCTAGCTGTGTGAAAAAATGACATTTCATTTCTACCTTATTACATCCAAATATAGACTCTCCCCAAAAATCATATGAAGAAAACCAATTGCTTTGACTATTAAAATGTCTACTTTCTGATAGTACCAGTTACCATAATTCCCACGTTCCCAAATAAAACTAGAAATGTTGGGACTGGAAAGACTGCTCAGCAGATAAGAGCACTGGATGCTCTTGCAGAGGACTCAGGTTTGATTTCTAGCACCCACATGGGGGCCCATAACCACCATCTGTAACTGTAAGTCCAGGAGATCTGACTCTTGGCCTCTGTTGGTACCAGGCATGCATGTGGTACACATGCCTACATGTAGGCACTCACACATACATATAAAATAAAAATAAATGAAACTTATTTTTAAAGAAATGAAAATCTGTCCACTTGCTTTGTTTCCTAAAGTGCATGAGTAAACACTGTTCTGAGCTCTTAAATACCATCTGTCTCAGCACAGACGTAATTAATGGTGTGCTAAGCCTTTTTGTTTGACATTGATACTTTAATGGAATCATTAAAAGATTGAAGTGATATTTATTAGATATAAGTTAAGTCCACTTCCTTCTCAGCCCATTTTTTTCTTCCAAGGATAAGAATGATGATGGTGTAGGATGGTGAATCACTAACCACAAAGCATGAGGTCAGCCATATAACATACTTCCTTATGTAAGTACCTTACAAACAAAATGTTACTAACATGCCATAACAATGTCCTAAGAACCACAGATGATCAGATTGCTGCTGATCAGATTGCCTTCCAAAATCTTCTTACATTTATTTGAAAGTCAAAAATAACCTCTGTGGTCCCAGAAGAGTAATAATTGAGTCTTTTACTCAAACTTACAAGACAATGACAACTTACCATGAAATACCTGCCCTTAGCTCATGGGTGCAATCCCACTAACCTAGACATGATGCATGAATTTCTGTATGTGTGGTATGCTTTGGTGGCACCTAAAATGCAACCAGTTTCAGGGTATCTGAAACTTCACCTTCAGTCTTAGCCTTCCCATCTCAAAAAGGCTTTTCTTTGAAAAGAAAGAGAAAACTGTCCAACCACACAGGGAGCTGTTGTTTATAATATACATTAGATGGGATTAACCCAAAAGTACTGATACTCACGGTATCATGTTCCTCAGGAAAAAAAATACCAGAGATGCAGGGAATAGCAAGTGACACTGAAATGAGAAGGGTTGGAGATTGGGAGACTCTAAAACTGATTCCCTGTTCTTCCAAATTCTATGTTATATCAGTGTTGGCACAAGACTCTGTGTACAACAGTCATGTTTCCTACGATTCTAATGAAAATATTACATCGATCATGACAGGTTTCTCAGTTTTCTCTAAGACTAATGATGCCCAAATACCTCATCTAGACCAACTGGGGAAAGGTTTGGATGTTTTGTCTGTCACTTGATCAGAGGGAACAGAGTCATCATAACCATCATGGCAGGAATGGAGATATTCTAAAAAGGACCTGTACCTGCCGCTCAACCTCTGCTTTGCTTAATAGACTGCTGAAACAATGAACTTCAATAAACTGGAATTTCCCCAGGGGTCTCATGCTGAGAGAAGGAAAATCCTGAGGCCCTGGTGCCAGCCAGAGTGAGAACTCATCTCTTGGAAGGGGATTCACACTGTCCTAAAAACAGGCCACCTTGCAGGAGAGATGTTGCTGAGACATGATTGATAGGCAGGACCACACATTGAACAACCTGCTTAGTTAAACCCATTGGTCTTTATTAAACCTAAACCTCATGTCAAGACCAGAAAGATGACTTGGGTGTGGTAGGACATTGTCAGTGGAACTCTTTGTTACCCTTCCTAATGTGGCCATGTTGGAAATATATCTCCCTTTTCTGTGTTTCTCTATTAATTATGTAGATGACCTTTTAAGAACAGTTGGCCAAGACTGGCCTGTTAGAGCTGCAAGAACCCAGGCTTTGACCCTAACAACTCTTGTAACAGGATTTTTGGTTTTCTTCTAAAGACTATGAGATACCAGCTGGGGCTGACATGCTGTGCTTTATGCTTTCCTATGACTCAGCTAGTTCAGTGAGCAGGCAACATTTGAAGCATTAGGAATAGTTAAAAGAATAATGCAATTATTTGGAACAGAAATAATGCCTTAGAAAAAGATAAGAAATGAGAAATCTGTAAATATACTTAGAAAAGGGAGCCAAGAAGTCTGGTAATGGTATTGAAATGAAATAAAATAGTAAAGGAGGATGTCCAATTTCTGGCCCAAACTAGAAAAAATGATTAGCATTTAGTAACACAGGAAAACCTAAGAAATGAGTAATTTTACCAAATGCATGCCACTTTTAAATATGGTAACTTGCAGATGGTTTTAGATAATCAGGAAAAGTACCAAACGAACAGTTGAGATGGTTTTTAGGTAATTAAACAGAGCTGCCAAGCAAATAGTGTTTCGTTCAGGAGCAAGGTCAGGGGTTTTAACAGAAATGTGGCAGCCATTCCCCTGAGCATGGCTTTGAAAGCCATGGTCGGATGGATGCCCAAAGCAGTGAGGGAAACAGAAAAGAGAAAAGTCCTATGACTGAGGCTGGAAGGATGAAGAGCATACAGATCATCGGGACAATAAGTTTAATTGGTACATTAATGATAAAATTTATTGCTATTTATTCATACATTATCTCAATCAAACTTCACATTCGGAGAAGGAAAAACTCCTGTATTAGTGTGCTACTTGAATTTATGAAGGTACATTCATATCTCATAAAGAACCCATGGACACACAACTACCAGGAAATCTATACCACTGCTATCTACTTTGCCTTGCTGCAGTAATTATACTTTTTCACCTAAAACTCAAAATCATTAGGTCTACTTTCATTTTAACATCATAAGCATCTAGGGACCAAAAAGTATGCTTTCTCTATTGTGTTTCCTCCCCAGAACCCTCCTGGCACAAATACTGCATAGGATAAATGAAATATTAAAAATAAAGAGGTAAAGTTATAACCAAAAATACGTCATGCGTGTCCAGGAAAAAAGAGTAGCAGACTACTTTCAACAGTCACAGAGGTTTACTCATGGAAATGGTCATTTTCTTGTCTAACTTTACAATATGAAAAACAACAAAAGGAGAAAGGTTTTTTAAGTTTACAAACTTTTATTATGTAATATGATAAACATATGATAAAGCCACTTGAACAACCCAAAATAAAGTTTACATTTAAAGAAGTAACCATGCAGCTAGGAATCTAAGCAAAATGTGAAGCCATATGAAATAATTTCAGTTCTTAATAAACAAAATATAGCTACTATTAATAAGGCAAAGATAACTATACTAATAATTAAACTTAACTAGAAAATAAAATTACAGAAAAGAGAAATATCTAACTTGTATGTAAATAATAATGAAAAAGTTTTTTAAAAGTTTTTCAGATATTTATAAAAATGACTTTGATAAATACACAACAAAAATCCCATTGTCTTCCAAGCAAATCAAGAAAGTGGTAATGTTAACCAACACTTACATGGACTGAAAACCTAACTTACATCTAGAACTTTGAAAAATATTTAATATGCTTTTCTATAAGTGATAAAATATGTTGGTTAAAAACAGCAAATACTTTCTATTTCAATGCCCATTTTATTTCTGGACAACCATCCAGAAATTTTACTTTATTCTCACAGGTGAATCTCTCTGGGAGGGGGAAACAGAATAGATTTTTATGGGTAGACTGTGGAAGGGACTGAACAGAAGATTCAGGTGGGGAGGGAGAGAGGACATGACATTGAGAAAGGGAATGCAAGGAGAAACAGCTCAAATTGAGGGGCATTTGAGAGGTGGTACAAAAACTAAGTGCAGTGGAAACTTCCTAAACATATTAAGTCTCCAAATAATGAGGGAGACAAAGTCTCTTGTCACCAAATGAAGCTTCCACTACGAGGACTGGGTTACAAGCAATTGAAATATAAGGGAATCCCCAAACAACCCAAGCTATGGCCAAGACAGCAGGTTCCTCTCTACAAACTGAAGCAAAGTCTCATTGCTAAAGACAACATCTGCACAACTCATTGAACACAGAGAGGAAGAGCTGGTGCCTACATAAAGTCTTCACTCCTACATTCTGTGTCTTTGGTATAGGAAGGTACACTGCAGGCTACCAAAAGAAAAACATAAACACCTGTTGGGAGCATAGCACAAAGGTCCTTGTATCCACAAGTCTCCAAAGAAACAAGGAATGTTAGAGCACAGAGGATTGTCTCTCCAATGGGAAAGATGAAAAACCTGTTTTTCCATCCAGAAAGCTGAGAATTGGAAGTGATTAACAGCCTGGTGATCTGCACTGTCTGTTGGGCTAGGCCATATCAAGCTCCTACAACCAGGACTGGAGGTGGCTGGTAATCTAAATAACTCTTATATCCAGGGATCCCCAAGCTCCCACAACTAGAACTAGAAGTGGTTAATAGCTCAGGTGACCTCTAAGCTATCTGTGTGACAGAGACAAGGCCAGACCCCTCCTGAGGCCCTCAAGATAATACAGGTAACCTATCTCTAGAACTCATCTTCTTTGAGGAAATGACATGTGCCCTGAGTTGAGTTGCAATGTAATTACACTTCCTTGTGCATTGGATATTGTATTACACCAAAAAACTTTTTTCAAAATTGTACTGGTCTTAAATATGTTTATAAAAAACTCATTGGTATTAGGCTCCTGGAAGTTTGATCCAGGTTAACTAAGTCAGTCTCAACCAGATTTTCATTCTTACCTCTTCGTGTGGTTAGCTTCTCTACCTGACATCTGCAGAGACCCCCTCAGACACCAGCTTGGCCGTAAAACCTTTGATCCACAATCTGTCCTGCCTGCAAAGTATGGTAGGGCAATGGTGTTGCACAGCTTGTAAGAATAACCAACCAATGTTTGATTTCATTTAAGAACTACTTCACAAGATGGAATCCATAGCTGATGCTGCTTGGATTACCAAGAACCTGAGACTAGATATCCCAGAGACTTATGATAAAACCAAATATTACTAGTCTTAAAAAAAAGTGATAAAATGACTCCCAATGATATTCTGCTATACTCAAATAGATCAGTGCCTTGATCAGCCGTCATCAGAGAAGCTTCTTCCTGCATCAGATGGGAACAAATAAGAAACCCATAGCCAGACATTACAAACAGAGAGAGAAACCTTGGAACACACAGGTCTAAATGGACTGTCTCCATTAAATCCTCAGAGCTCTCAGAGCTCAGAGAACTTCCTTGGAAGAGGAGGCAGAAAGAGCCAGAGGAATGGAGGACACCAGGAGAACGAGGCCTTCCACAGAGACTGAAGCAGTAAGCACAAGGCCAATACAGGTCTGCATCAGGTCCTCTGTATTACAGCTTTCAGTTTAGCATTTTTATGGGACTCTTGAGTATGTGAATGAGTGGGTCTTTGATTCTTGTGACTTCTCTTGGAGCTCTTTCCCTATGTTGGTTTATCTTGTCAAACTTTGATGTGATGGTTTTGTTTTATCTTATTATATTTTATTTTGTTAAAAACAAATAACTTTTGTTACAAAAAAATTGGATGGTCCTGGAATGTTTTTTGATTGTCTTTGTTTTATAAAATGTATGTGTATGTATGTGTGCTTCTTTGTCTGTATGTGGATTATGTGTATGCAGCTGCCTGTAGAAGCCAACAGAGGGTGTTAAATCCCCTGGAACTGGAATTACAAGCAATTGTGAGTCCCTTCCATAATGTGGGTGCAGGATGCCAAACCCAGGTCCTCTGCAGCAATGGTCTTAAAGTCTGAGCCATCTCTCCAGCCCTCAGACTGGATTTAGATTTCAATCATTTCTCATTTGGCCTACAAAAATTTAGATTCTCATTTTATACTAAATATCGATATGTTTTGTGTCCTTTCCTGAAAAAAAAATAGCATATAACTATCAAGACTGTTAGTATAATTTAAATTCTATACTAAATAGCTCACTTCTTAAAATAGAGGAAAGCTTCTCCAGTTGCCCACAGCTGTTGGGGAAGTTTATTTTTAGTTATGTTGGAAATTGTTTTATGTACTGTTGGGTGAGGGGCTCTATTTGTATTGTTTACAGGTATTGTATTTCTATGGGGGGTTGTTTAATTGCTAATGATCTGCATGTGCTATCAGTAGAATACCTGAGGAGTTCTGAAAAAATAAAAACATCTGAGCTGAGATGTTCAGGGTTCCGCTGTGAGTATGGCATTGGCCATGATGGTGGTTCCCTCTGCTGAGGTCTGGCAGGGTTTGCAGTTATGAAATATGCCTCCTTGTCTTCCTTGGTGAGCCACCCCAGCAGCTAACTACTACAAATGGTGTACCAACATGGGGCAGGACATCATGCAAGCTAATCCAAAATGGAGACAAGGAAGAAGAGAAAAACTCCAAACCTCACAGTGTCCGGTAAAGTACGCTCAGGGCAGCTCCTAGAGGACAGAAATTATATATTTGCAAAAATAATGAGTAGAAGTCTCCTGAATAAAGAGAAGAGTGAGAAAGGAAAGTTCTATAAAAGAGAGTTATAAATGAGGGGAAAAGCTCCAAGGTGAGAGCCACAGAATGAAGCTGGGAGCAGGGAAAAGCAAGGTTATTGCTGCTTTTTCTGATCATGGAGCCAGTGCTCTCTCCTGCCGCTGGTGATAGTGTGCTGTTTCACAAACTCATGTTATGTTTGAGATCTATGGAAGAGGTTGTATGTTTGCCCTTGCAGTGGTGGACCGGAATGTTTCAACCAGAATTTCTTCCCACTGACGCAGAAACACCTGCCGTCTGTGGAAGTTAGCTTAGAGCCGAAAAGTTGCTTAGTTAAACTGAACAGGTTTTTTTTGGTTTTTTTTCTGCCAACCTGATTATAAGTGGTCCAGGCACTGGTGATGGTGATGAGAACTCCATCCACCAGGAAATCCTTCCTGCCGACAAAGACTAACTATTTTTCCTGCAAACCAGACTCTTATCTTAAAATCTGGAAAGTGTTTCATCAGGGTCAGCACACAAAAACTGTCTTCTAGAACTGGCCAAGGTTGTATCTCGTGCTGACAGCCAAACTTGGTACTGTAAAAGTTACCCAGTTGGTGCTGGTTTTGAAGGCATAAATGGGTCATTGTAAAGCAGCTGAGGCTTGGCATTATGAGAGGCCAGGAGAGGCCATTGGTAAAAGTGCAGCCTCAGTAGTAGTTAAAGGCCCAGATGAAGGGGTCATGTAAAGAAGTTGAGGCTTGGCACCGTGAAGAGAGCCTAGGAGAGGTTATTGGTGGAGTGCAATCCAGTCGCAGCAGAAGACCCCAGTATTTTGAGACAGTACCATGGGACAACCACCAAGAACAACAGCAGCAGTGGAATGAAGCTGACCAGAGCCTAGAGGACAAACTGTGTGTGCTACAGAGGGCAGAGCCAGAGAAATGTTCTAAACCCTTTGGAGGAGCCAGAAGATCATGAATGAATTCCAGATAATTGGACATTGATTTTTTTTTTTTTTTTTTTTTTTTTTTTTTTTTTTTTTTTTGCTGTCCAAAGACATTGAGAAGGCTTGATAGATGTTTGGTATCATTTGGTCATGTACATCAGAAGCCACATGATTGTTCCTCTTGCAAATGGTTTTGCTGGTGTAGTGTTAAATTGTGTTGTAAGGTGAAGCATTTTATACAGAAAGGAGACACGTTGGAGAAGATTATTTTGTGTTATGTTGGAAATTGTTTTATGCAGTGTTGGGTGAGGGCATTTTGTATTGTTTGCAGGTGTTGCATTTCTATGGAGGTTGTTTAATTGCTAATGATCTGCCTGTGATATCAGTAGAACACCTAAGGAGTTCTGAATCAATAAAACACCTGGGCTGAGACACTCAGGATTCCACTGGGAGTATGGCACTGCCATGACAGTGGTTCCCTCTACTGAGATCTGGCAGGGTTTGAGTCTATGAAAATGCCTCTATCTCTTCCTTGCTGAGCCATACCATAGGTGTACTACTACATACAGCTCCTCCCAAGTCTGTACCCTACCTATGTTACTGCATGGACCCCCTTTTCATCTGAGTTCATAACCTCTGAGTTTATTTTTAATCTAAAATTTCTACAAATTCTGATTGGTATTTATTAAGTACATTGCTTTGGCCCAAGACTCCATCTGCCATCTTTATTAAGAAAACATTCTAATCAACATTTGGCTGCTTCAGGCAAATCCATATATATATCAGTCAGTCAAAGCAGTTAGCATGAAGATATATTTCATCAAAAGGGGAAGGGAATATATAAGTCAATCAAAGCAGTTAGCATGAAGATATATTTCATCAAAAGGGGAAGGGAATATATCCTCACTTTATCTCCTATCACAGAAAAATAACTAAATATAGCATAGTTGTGCAGACTTCACATTTAAGAGACAATATGCTACATTCATAATTATGTCTCTAATATAGTTTTGAATGAAACTTTATATGACAAAGAGGTCTTATGGGAGTCAATGTCTGCAATAGATTAGAATATTGTGTGTGTCCTGAAGGAAGTTCTAATGGAGAATGCAACAAAAGATCTGTAGGGCTTTGAATCAAAACTCAGTTTACTTCCTCAAGTTATTCTTCTACTTTAAGAAAAATAGCATTTGTTTTTCTACTAAGTCTTCTTTGGGGATTCCTTAGAAATATTAAACTTAAATCTTTGATTATACCTACAAAAACAAAGGCAAACATTTTCTAATAGAAAATACTTTCACACAGGAGAACCAAGATTCTTACAACTAAAGCAATACTGAATATGAGGACACAATCCAAATCCACAAAAGACAAGCAGAAAACTGCACCATGTGCCAGAGAAAGCAAACTCACAATATTAGCACTAGACTTCCCACTGGGAGTTTATAACTGAACAATGAGACAGACTACAAAAAAATGTTTATAATGATTACATCTGAAAAATTATAGGAAAACAGAATGCGGTATGTGTTAAAAAAAAAGAAAATAACAGAGAATTTTAGTTGAAAATGATTAAATATAATATATATTAATTAAAATTATATCAGTAGTGGATCTAAGTTGGAATAAAGATACAGGTATAAAGAGAGTCAACTCACTGGAATGTAGATATGAAAAAAAGTGTAGAATGTATTATAAACACAAAGAAATAGAAACTATGACTGGAAAGGAAAGAATCCTGAAGGATAATATTAGATGATTTAACACATTTATCTTAAAGGGTTTAGATGAAGAGTTAAGTTATGGGATTTTTGAAATATTTAATCATGAAAGATAAAAATCTTGAAATTTGAAACTCAATGAGTCCCAAAAATGATAGTATAAAAATAAGCTCATTTGTTGCACCATACTAAAACCATACATCGGGAAAGGTAAAGAGAAAATATTTAAAATATCTGGAGAGAAAAAACACATTATCTACTAAGAAATAATTTGTGGTCCATTCTCAATCCATTCAATAGCAGAAATGTAAATTAAAAGATAATGAAATAATATATTAAGTGTTGAGATAGAATAACTCTCAATTTATAACTCCATGTCCAGTTAAACTATCACTCAAGAATAAGGAGGAACTAAATGTTCTGTTCAGGTTTATCATTAAAACACCCTTGTGAAAAAACGTCCAAGCAAATGATTAGAAGGAAAATATCAATCTAGAATGGAAAAAAAAGTATGAGCAAAGAGACTGAAAAACATCAGGAATTATAAAAAGCCAGTTAATTATGTGATGTAATTACAATAATTATTAACTTTAGAAATACACAAGCAAAATTAAACTAAACTATGTAAGGCAAAATGATAAGTGATTAGATTTCCACCTTTCCAAGATAATTTTTCCAATGGAGGGAAGAGATAGTGACTAGTTTTAAACTTCATCAAGAAGTATATATATTAAAATTTTAACATTGTTTAATTTTTTTAAAGTTATAACTACAAAAGTAATAAGCATGAAAGCAATTACCAAGAATATTCATGTATTGTCTGAATACATGAATACAATCTATCGTAGATCAAAGAACCATGAAAATTCTATATTAATAATGGATATGTAGTCCTGATCAACTGAGTCAGACATACCCACGAGTACTCCATTATCCAGATGTCCTGACTGGCTTGCAGGCCACACACAGCTGATGCTAACTATGAATGTAGCCCAAAGCCACACATTTAAATAAATAATTATGAGATTCTTTTGTAATTATTTTTGCAATGCTATTATACAGATCTAGAGTGTGAACTTTGTAGATGATGATATTGTGCTACAATGGTTTTAGCAGGTCCCAAGTTTAAACAAGCAAGAGGCTCATACTACCAGTATGTCTACTATAGCCACACAGTCCTATTTTATCCTACATATATGACCTCGTGGATAATTCTCTATAATTTGCATGTTATTTACAGAGGGCTTAGCTTGATATAAGCAAAATAACACAGAGACAATTCTGGAGGATAGTGTAAAATAGAAATCCTTCTACTGGAACAAGCTTGAAATGGTTTAACTTGTAGTTTGTCTGATTATAGGAATTCTGTTAGACATTTATCTGAATCTACTAGCCAGGCTCCTCAGAGGAACAAGTAAGGGGGGTTGCTGACAAAACATGGAGTTTTATGGAAAGACATCTTAGAATAGTGTCTGGAAATAAATTTTGTTTTCATATGTGATAAGAATACTGAAACAAAATATTACCCCATGGAAGCTATTTTTAAAAACCAGGCAGGTGAGATAACCCACTCTAGGGGTACTAACCAGTCTCTTCAACCATCCTAGAGTCTGTTTTGTATAAACATATAATAGAGACTTCAAATGTAATTTGAACCATCTACTACTACAGTTAAACATCTAATTTTCCAATTACGGCATTCAACTCTAGTTAATCAGTATGGCACCCTAAAGTTATGAACTAAACAGCTCACTGGTAACACCTTCTATTTTGTATGCAAAGGAAAACAATTTTTCCTCACATACAAGGAGTTATTTATTTGAATATATTTTCCCTACTTTCTTGGGAAAGTCACAAAGGGAAGTCACAAAACAAAATCTACTCATTTCAGGTAAATCATTGATGATAAATCAAAAAATAATTCCATAGAATCTAATTTGGAAAACCAGGAAATGTACTGGAGTTGCTTACAGGAGTTTGGACGATGGGTTATCCCATGGATGGCTCAAAGGCATCTATGTCACTGAAAAGCACACTCCAGCCTAGGGTGACTCAAAAGTTACATCTCTGGAGTACCCTGCACTACCTGACTTACAAACAAATCCATAGGTCAGAGTCTCCTCTCCCCTGTTGTTTATATATCCTGGAAGGCTTGCTTTGGCTTATGAATCATGTGTCTCAGAAACTTCCTGAGACCTGACAGTTGCTTATATCCTGTGCCTTGCAAGTTATGTTTACTTCTTGAATCTTAATGAGCTGCTCTCCAGGATGGAATGTTTTAATTTAGAGGAATCGCTACACAACACCTACTCACTATTCTGCTAGATCCAATGTGAATCAACTGAATGTTAATAGAAAATGACAATAACCACACAGATACAATAATGCACAGAATAAAATTCAGGTATGTTCAACCAGGTAAAATCCCCATTGATAGATAAACTTAGAGTAAAGGAAAATGAAATGGTAGTCAAGAAAAATAAAATCATCAACTACCATTTATTTCCTATTGTTCATTTAAACCAGACATTTGAACCTTGCAATATGCCCCCTTTGCAATGGAGAGAATGAGAATTAGTCCTTTGTGCCAATGCACAGGTTAAAGTGAAGCTAATTCTCCTGTAGCGATCAGCAGTAGAGTATTTAAGAGGAACAAAAATGCATTTAAATCAGTTCAATGTGTTGTGCTTAATGATCATGAGATTCCTGAGTACTTTCTAAACCATTAACATGTACTTTAAAATACCGTGAAAGGCTTTTACCCAAATGCCGGTGGTTATTTCTATTTTCAAATGGTAGTTGTGTATTTTTAAAAAATTCTATTCAAAAGGGAAAGGTCACCATAAGTAAAATATACATGTAGACTCCCACAAAGCAAAGTTTAAGGAACAAGCTGAAGTGTTACTGCCTTCTGTGTCAAGACTCTTGTTAGGCAGATTGCCATTTTAAAGGCAATACTCAGAAAAGTTGGAGAGGAGAAAATCAGATTTATTCACAAGCCATGGAGAGGAAACAGAGAACAAACTCCATCCCCAAGAAAAACCAATCCATCTTAGGAAACTTAAGACTTAAAAGCCTCAAAGAACTTTATAGGGAATGAAAGGAGGTATCATGGACACTGGGCTATAAGACTGTTGGGCTGGTCTTCACCATTGAAGGCGCATGTCTCTTTTTATCATTCCTCTGGTCAGAACAAGGAATCAACATAGATAATATAGTAATGCATAATCACAATTAAAATATATTTATTAATTGAAAAAAAATTATATTTATGATGTAAACGTGTAAGAAAAGGGTACTGAAATATTTTTGGTTGGTGAGATAATTCCTGTAACAATTTAGGCAAAATGTATTTTTTCTTCAAATCGAGCCTCATAGTAACATGCATGTTTTGTGTCTATTTTGCATAAAACTGAAGAATAAGATGGACCATTACACATTCTGATGTAATTCCAAGATCACAAGATATTCTGGATTTTGTAAATAAAGGAAAGATTGTTTTCTTCGGACTTAGAGTTTTGATTATTTTGCTTCAACTTTTCTTTAGAATTTAGAATTCCAAGCAAAAGGAGAGAAAGGAATTTTACAGAGGAGAAACTTATAAAGGAGTGGCAATGTCATAACATCTAATTTGAAATCTTGTATATGAACAGTTACATGAATAGGGTTTCTTCCAGGAATTCTTCCACTTGTTATTCCTAGCAACCAAATTCAAAATGACATTCATGGAAAGACAGATAATGATGAGAGGTGATCCTGAATAGGTCACAGGCATCATTCATAAAGTAATTATGCATTTTCTGGGCAGTGTTTAATGATGCTAGTGAACAGTGATATGCCCTCCTCTCTGCTGTAAAATTTATTGAATTCTATGCTCTACCATGCTTTTCGTGTAGTTTGGAGGCTATTTTGTTACCAGAGTCAAATAAACACAGATCAGTCAGCCTAAGCTGCAAGTGGGCAATACAATTAAGTATATTATTGTACATTAAGGGGCAAGAAGAAATAAGAAACCAATAACCCAATACTTCAAGCACAAGAAACATGAAGGAAATGTCACTAATTTTCTTAACTTGAGCTTTGAACAAGGGGGAATGTCTGTTCTGTTAAGACAGGGACAGAATAAGAGTTGGTGCTAACCAGCAATTTAGAATCATGTACAGGATGTAAGGACAGACTTGATTGTGGGTGAGAGATTGGGCAGAGTAGGGGAACGGGGAAAAGAACCATTGACAAATTCATTTTTTGTTTTACCAAAATGCCAATTTGATTCTTGACCTGTGTAAGCAATCTGTATCATTTCATGTGTTACCATCTCCTGTGTCCACACACCCAAGTTTTCAAGGTTTGGTACTAAGCTTGGTTAACTCTTTCATTATTATCCAGGTTTCCATTGTTTAGAATGACCGTTTAGTCCATATAGTCATCCTTCAAAATCAGTATGTTTCACCATATCCACAATTCAACCTCTCATTCCAGCTGTTCACTTCACAGCCACCTTCTAAATCACCACATCTCTCTTTGCGGTCTTCAGTTCAGATACACTGCTGTGGGCTCTCCCATCATTCAGTTACTCTTTCACCCGCTCTCATTCTCCCCCACACAATTCCATTCTCTCTTTCAAAGACCATGCCTGTCTTCAGATCTTTCCTCAGTCGACCTGGACCACCTACCCCTAACACTTGAATTACTATCTTGTAAGAACTTTTGTATTTTGCTTCACTCTCTTTCTCACATATGCAGAGACAAGATCAACAGACATCTAATTTAAAGATCTTAATGGTCCTTGTCTGTGGTTCTAGAATTGAGGTATTTTCTGTTCTGTAAGTAGAATAAATGCTGTGATGAGCCAAGTAAAAGAGGCTTATCTTACAAAAAAAAAAAAAAAAAAAGGATTCAGGAAACTAGAAACAAAGAACAAGAAGCAGAGAGTGGTGGTAATTGGATAGGTCAAAGCTGCTTTGCTTGTGAGATGAGGACAAGGAGACAGAACAGAGGGCTGAACATCAAGTTACTTCATAAAGACTTTTTTACTATTGTTATTGGTCCAACTTAAACTGGACTGTTCAGGGAAGTGCTGGTATCTCCATGTTGTGATTTTTCAGCAGGGAAGATACATCTTGCTTTCTGTTTGATGATGTGGAACTCAAGTATAAGAGACTCTGTTTTTAGTTTTAGCTTTTTAGGATCAAATGAAAGCGCATAGTGAAAAACAGTGGCTTCCCATGATTTTAATTTAACATTTATATGTAGCCATAGACAGAATTAACCCACATACACTGATTTTTATTCAGCCTCTGTAATGTATGTTGTATTACCTTCTTCACCCACATCCCTCCTCAGTCTTACCAAGTAATCTTGCTTTTTACTTCACAGGAAAAATAAACACCACCAAATGATAATGCCCACTTTGCCATTCACCTAGCACCACCTGCATCAAGCAGTTTTCAGCTCTTTGCCTAGCTGCCCATCCATTACTGAAGTTGTTTCTCCAGCTGTCTGGGGACTTCTTTACCCACACTCTGAATCTCATATCTTCTAGCTTCTGTTAGCTAAATTCATTTTTTATAATTAAAAAATGTAATGCAATGATTTTTTTAAAGTTAGTAACTTAATCACTCGTGTACTATCTTCCATCAATGTGTTTACAATCCATATACCCCCTTTAAAGTAATCAGATATACAACACAGAGGGACAGATAAGGAATGTACACTAAATACAATTGCAGATTGAAAATTCTAAGTTCCTTGACTAAAGTACAGATAAAACACTGACTGTGTTCAAAGGAGGAACACTTAATTCAAACGCATGGCAGGAAGACCTTCTTAAAGGGATGGAATTTACACCAGTGTGGTAAGGGTTAGATAGATGAAAACAGACTTAAAAGGCATACAATGGGCAAGGGGTAGTTACAGGCATTGACCCTGGAAAAGGCTTCCAACCTTTCTACCTTTTAAATAGCATTTTCATCTTCACATGTCTCTTTATTCGGTCCACTTTGGGTCAAGCTCATAATGTCTCCTGAATCCAAGATTAGGAATTGATGACCAGTCAGGCAGTACACCACTGTGTGGGCTCAGCGAGGAAGAGATGGAGGCAATTTCATAGGCTCAAACCCTGCCAGATGTCAGCAGAGGGAACCACTGTCATGGTCAGTGCCATACTCACAATGGAACCCCAAGCATCTAAGCTCAGGTGTTTCTATTGATTCAGAACTCCTCAGATAATAAGCAATCAAACATCCTCCACAGAAATCCAACACCTGCAGACAATACAAAACTCCAAGACCTAGATAGCCCTTTACCCGACAGTGCAAAACATTAGCAACTCTGTTGTAGCTAGGGAGCAGCCACAGAAAACACGATCATCATGGTAGCACCTCAGTATTATTTTATTTACAAAAGCCTTCCATGGCTCTTCAAGGGAGCTACAGCTAAAAAGAAACAGGCTAGTTAATCTTATGGCACTGTCTCTAGTAAGGACCAAAATATCATAATATGGTAGTGAAGCAGAAAGGGGAGACATCTGCCTTCAAAGTGACCAAGCATGGAAGGTTGCCTTGCTGAGTAACTACCAACTCTGCAAAGAATGAACTCATTCACCAGCATTATTCTTCTAGGACAGTCCTCCCAGTGATTCAGGGGCCCTACTTCTCAGAAGTTCCATCACTTCAACACCATAAACTAAATGTCAAGCCCTAGTGCATGAGCCTTTGAGGGGCAAACCACATTCAGAGCATGGTACACTTCACTGATGGCAGTAAAGAACGTCCAAATTCACGAAAATGAATGGAAAGAATTTTAAAATAACAAGAAGCTGGTATAACCAACTCGTACCATGGGCAGAACATCAATTCATCAGAATGTTCCAGCTCATTTGAAACAGAAGCTTTTAAACTTACAACATGTGATTTAATTTAAATATACAAAACAGCTTATTCAAATAGAAAATGCAAATGAAAGCAAGTTGCACTTAAGTCGATGTGCCTTAAAATAATGCCTTCAGTATCAACAGTGCTAACCAGTCCTGGTGTGGGTGACAAGGTAAGCCAAACCACCACCATGATGGAAGATATCACCACCGGAGGCTGAGAGCTGCCATCTGCTTGATTTTAAGCCAGAAACAATATACCTAAGAATGAAGAAAATTCACATGGTACTGGGCCTCAGATTTATGTAACCTGCAGTTCTCTCCCTAGGAAAACTAACACAAAAATTCCAATATAAAACTAAGCATAATGACAACAAATATTTATTTTTTTCCCATTGGCATCTAGTCAATGTATATCAGTGTTTCTCAACCTTCCTAATGTTATAACCCTTTAATACAGTTTCTCACATTGTGGTAAACCCCAACTATAAAATTATTTACATTGCTACTGGTATAAACTGTAATGTAAATATCTCTTATGCAGATGGTTTTAGGTGACCCCTTTGAAAGGGGGGTTTGACTCCCAAAAGGGTTGTGACCCATAGGTTAAGAACTACTGCATGGGTATGGGTTACATTAGGACATCTTAATATAACTGTGTTATGTACATTAGTATTTATTAACCAAAAGAGACTCATATCTGGTCAAAATGCACAATCCACGTGTTTCTGGAGTGCACAGCCATATTGGGATATTTTCATCACACTGCCTTCTCCCTCATGGAATATCACAGAAGAGGGGTCTGGATGATTGTAAGAGTCAGAGGCTGTCAAGAAATGGGTCCAAACAATTTCTGCTGGATATGTTGGAACAGTTGCACTTGTGAACTTATGGTAGCTGTGGCTACCTACACAAGACCAAACAAGTCAACATTCCAACACAGATAAAGGAAAGGCCCAAGGGCCTCCACCACTAGCTAAGGTTCTATTGACAGCTGGGGGCTGATAGGAGATGGGCAGTCTGGTTTTCTTTAAGGATGCAATCCTTGGTAAACTGACCAGGTCAAGTGGGTGGCCCATAGCCATTTATTTATGGGCAGAACTAACTGAATTCAGTGAGTCAAAAACAAACAGAAGAGGTCATGAAATTGGGAAGAGGATATGGAGCGGGATTTAGAAGGACTTAGAAGGAGATAGTGAAGGTTAAATATGACTGAAATATGTCCTATGTATGTATTAACTTCTCAAAGAATAAATAAAAATACATTAAATGAAAGAATAGGGCTGAACCGATGGCTCAGCAGTTAAGAGTGCTTCCTCCTCTTCCAGAGGACTGAAGTTCTTTTCCCAGAACAGACATGGGGCAGCTCACAACCACCTGTAGCTCCAACTCCAGGGGATGCAGTGCCCTCTTCTGGCCCCTGCAGGCACTTGCACTCATGTGCACATAACCACACACATACATAATAAATAAAGATAAAATAAAATTTTTAAGAATATAATCTATGGTTAACTAAGCATAAAGGAATTCTTTCACCATGAATAAAAATATTCTTGACACAGAAGCACAGTGATGTACACATGTGCAGTATATATGTAATATAAAGCCTTGATGTATCTAACAGGCAGATCTCAGATTCAATATCATTTGGGCAGTTAATTTTGTCCCCTTATTAGTTACTAATAAGTCCGGCTGAGAGTTTCAGAATTTAGGGCTACTAAACAAAGAATTTACCACAAACCTGCTAACCAGGTGCCTGGAATAAGCCCTGTGTCCTAGATTGCTTTCTATTGCCATGATTAAACACCATGACCAAAAGAAACTCGAGGAGGAAAGAGTTCATTTGGCTTACATGCCCTGATCACAGTCCATCAAAAAAGGAAGTTAGGGCAGGAGTGGAAGCAGGAGCCTCTAGCAAAAACTGAAGCCAAAGCCACAGAGATATTGTTGACTGGCTTGTATCCCATGACTTGCTCAGCCTGCTTTGTTATACAGGCCAGGACCACCTGCCCAGGGGTAACCCAATTAGAACAAGTAGGATCTAGTCTCAGCAAAGACTCAGCCATAGTACATGTGCAAAAGCAACGTGGAGTAGAAAGAAGCAGAGCACAGACCTGGACTAAAATCTATTAAAAAAAAAAAAAAAAGGTACAAAGTGAGGATGCTAATTCCAGTGCAGAAATAAAATGGTTAAGAGTGAGTCTTGTAGGACATGAAGGCTGCCAGGACTAGTGCTGAGGTGTTGTCTTAACCAAAGTCCATGGCACTCTCCTTCCTTCATTGGCTCCTGGGAGGCCCCAGGAATGCAACGGGAAATTATCTATCATATCATCTATCTATCATAGCTTAAGGAAGCACACATGTTTAACCAGAAGAAGCAAAAATGAAGTGTTAGAACCATTGTCAGACTAAAGTTCTGCGGGGATGGGAGAAAAGGCACTCTGCACTATCCCTTGTGGACCAACAAGAAATGTACAAGCCAGCAGACTCTGAGCCCTAAACAACAGGACTTGGGTGAAACCTTTGCTTCTTCACCTACTGATGTAAAAAAGTATCTGGAACATTCTAAATTATGAGTAGTTGTTACAGGAATAAAAATAAGAAGGAATTGGTAAGTAAGCAAAAAGAGGTTAATTACTTTTCCCAGAGTCATTCCACAAAGAATTTGAAGCGGAGACCTGATTCTAGAATCTCTGAAGTACTCCAAACTCTAAATCCCTAAACTATTCCCATTATGACATGCAGCAGGGAAGAAAAAGTTTGAATTGAGCCCTATGGAAGAGGTAATTTAAATGCTCTTTTCTTACGAGGTATGATTCTGGGTAATGTTGAATATCAGTTTTTGTTGATGTCAGTATTACTTATTTGAGCTAGCTTAATCTTTAAATTAGCAACGCTGAACAATTAGTCATATTTTTAAATGCTTTTAAGGTGTCACAGCACAAGATTTAAAACACTTTATAAGAGAAATAATAAATTCTGTTCACCATAAAACATTACATGAAGCACTTTAAGAAAGTTTGGGCCTTTCTTCAGACTTTTCTACTTCATCATTAAGTACTATGAGCTTGCCTGTCTGGGCTGCAAGAGCTTGGAGAGTTTATCAGTCCCAACTCAGGCTACATTAGGAACGCTCCATAAGTTCCTATCTCAGTCAGATGCCAACCAATCTTCTGTTTATTCCAGATCAAGAGCAGGATCTGGAGACATGTTCAGTGGAGCAGACTGACTGAGAATGTTCCCAAGGGAAGGGAGTCTCTCCAAGGGGTCTGAGGACAATAATTATGTTGTAAGGAAATGCACAGTGGCAGTTGTTTTAGATAACAGGATACGATTCTTAGCCAAAAAAATTCTACTTCTGTTCAAGGTAAGAAAACCTGTTGCTTTGAGCTTACAAGAGAATTTTAGGAATTGCAATTTAAGGTTTGTTCCCAGAAAAAGAAGCAAGGCTGTGCTATCATTTGAATCTGAAGGATCCCCTAAAAGCCCACTTGTCAAACAGGTGAGTCCAACTCTCCATCCTTATATTGCTGAAAATCACTATGAATGCAGCCGAACACAAAGATCACAAACTTGCTGATAATATTATGAGGGTCGTTGTTGTTATTATTTGTAATTCAATTACACAGTTCTCAAGTATAAAGTTTTTTTAGATGACATCCTGCAGTGTCAAAGAGCTGGACATGCCTGTAAATCTTGGTCTCCAGCCTCGACCTTTGAGAGGTAGAGCCAGGTAAGATGTTTTAAACTGTTACGGGGTATGCCCCCAAAGGGTGCAGTTGCCTCTTTCTTTTTACTGACTAAGGTGAGCAGCTACCTTGCCACCACATTTCCACTGTCATGTACTACCTTGTCACAAGCCCAAAGCAACAGAGATAACCATACTATAACACCAAAAACTCCAAAAACAATAAGCCAAAGTAATCCTTCCTTCTTTTAAATTTGATTTTCTTCAGATATTTTGTTATAGTGATAAAATGCTTAAAGAGATACTAGCAATTATTATGCAACTGCCAAATATCATAGATTGTACTAGCTGTTATATATTTATTATTTAATCTAATTCTCCAAAAACTGAAGGCCACTCATATAGTGAGTGACAGAATTACAGCTTTTACTCAGGTCTTTATGATTACATATCTTTTGCGCCTTTCACTGTACTATGCTTTTCATTATATTCAGCAGTATCCTGACCAGTTTGTCTTTAAAATGTCATTCCTGGAAGGTCATGGCCCCTATGGGGAAAATCTATTACTGTTGTTTTGCTGAACGAGCTGTTTTCAAACTGCCTTCTAAATATTTGTGTCTGTACCCAAAGTCAGTGCTAGCCTCAGTCTTGGTCAGAGAATCTTAATTCCCCAATGGGTAGTGTTTAACGCAGAGATTCATAATTGGTAAAAGTGTGAGATTAAGTAACTGTAGTGCTCACCCTTAAATGGAATATTTATATCCTCCTCCAAGGCTCAAGGAATGCCATGGAAAAGCAGAGGACAGGGAGGAGTGCTATGAAAAGCTGATTCCTGGACTGCGCATAACTGGTGCATCATGAAGCTGTGGATATGTACACAAAACCTGGACAAGACAGAGCCCATCAACATTCCAGCAAGCATGGGGGAAGGGCTCATGAGGCCCTACCCTAGCTGAGGGGCTACTGGCTTCCATGGGGAGTCATTTTTCTTCAAGGTTGTAGCCCCTAGTGAGTTGTCCATGAGCCAGTAAATATCCCAAATCCCATGTACATATAAGTCACTTGAAATAAACTCAGGTTATATTAAAAGCACACACACACACACACACACACACACACACACACACACACGAAAGCAGGAAGGGGGATGAAACATTCCCAAGAGAGTGAGAAGGGTTAAAAGAGGAATGAGAGGATAAGTATGGTCAAAATACATTATATACATGTATGAAATTGTTAAAGAATAAATAAAATTATATTTTAAAGTAGGAAATAAGATATTTGTATATCTATAGAAAAATATAATTTGAGTTGTGTTCAGAAGTAGTTTTAAAGACATCTAAGTAAAAAAAAATTTCCTTTTTTGTGTTTTCTTTTTACACCCTCTCAAATGGATCTATAATGATTTTAAATATGAGAATCAGTTAACATTTTCCTTTTGTGTTTCTAGCTTACAAATTTAGAGAGGAAGTCTTATCATCTTGAGCAAAACAATTTATGATAAAAGATTGTATCCTTTAACCTGGCTCAATATGTCCTTACCAAATACCTAACATGTACAGAACTCTGAGCTCATTATGGGGGTCGTAAATACTAGCATCAGTTTCTGCTCTACAGTAGTTAAAGGGTGTTTACTCAGAGTGCCGATCAAAAAACTGACTTTCAGAATTGCCAGGAGTATAAAGTCATCATGCAGCACAGTGGTTAAGGGCATATAATGAAGTCAGGAGATCAAATTTTGAGTGTTGATTGGTTCTGTCACTGATAAGCTACAGTCCTTAAACAGTTCTCTTCATCTGTTTAAGCCTTAATCTTATCATCTCTAAAACAGTTTGACTTCATAGACCTGCTAGAAGAGTTTAGATACAGCTACAGGTGTTAGTTGTTGATAATGCTGAAAACTTGGGTCTCTGGGCAGCAGAGGGTGGTGACCAGTCAGTGTCATGAGTAATTTAACCTCTGAGTTCATTTGTGTTATATGTAGTTCAACTGCATCTTATTTCTACCAAGATGACACATTTATCTCATCTTCTTTAGAGTCACTCTATCTAAGAGGCAACAGCTGCTGAGGGCATGCATCGCAGTCACAACAAACGTCTCTCCAGAATTGTTTCCTGTTCCCTTTGACTTATGCGAGGACCTCTATCCTCAGAACAAGAGCCTGACTCAGTGGTATCATAAGCTTTCTCTTAGGGAATTGATAAACTGTACCCCAAGGGCAGCACACACCTCAGCTTCCTTCCAGATAGGTTGCCACAAGAGCTCTAGTCATAGTATTAGAACAATTCAACTTAAAGGGCGGACTTGATATTCACAGGATGTTTAGAAGTCCAGTATTCTAGTTTTGATGCAACATAAATCCACATGACTTTGAAACAGGGTGAAGTCTAGAGACTTAACTGATATTCTGTGTAGCATTAATAGAGAACAGAGTTTTTCCAAATGTTAGATTGTTCTGGGAGTAGAATCAGATCGAGCAATTGACATTAAAAAATCAAGTACTACAGGTGAATTTTTTTAAACAAGTTTTATTTGGCCTTTTGTAATTCAATTTATGCTTTACTAAAATAAGGTTAGATTTTAAAATTATTCTAATTGTGCTTTTTCTATACAATCTACATTCACTATGACAAATACCCAGTCTGCTTCCATTCCTTTCTGAGTCACAGACTAGTGTTTTTACTGACATTATTCCTCCTTAACTCATGCAATTAGCCATAGCAACCAAGAGTTAAGAGAGTGATTACCAGCCAGGTATTAAAAATATGACAAAACATTGCAGAGTACAATAAAACCATCATGGACACTCAACATACCACCAGAAGAAGGCTGAGACTGAGTTTCCTGAGTCTAGAAACTGTCTAAAAATCATTCTATTTTTTCCCATTTTTCTTTTTAGATGCTAATGCATCTGGTTGTCATATGAGATTACACAGTCAGGTTGGTGGCAGTGGCAAAGAAACACCATTTAGCTGGACTGGCAAGGACTACTTAGTGGCTCTAGAGATGCAAGTGTGTACAAACTCTTGAAGAAGAGAGATGCAGGAAACCAACAATCCCAATGGGAAAAGCATGGTGCTAATACTAATCTCTCATCAATTCTATTATGGCTGGCACTTACCTTGAAGACTGAAGTGTGGATCTTTATAGGCTGGAGCACGCATGACTTTTGATGAAGGAGACAAAACAACCCCAGCAGTGAACATTGGGCAGACATGCTCATGAAGACAAGCCTGGGGATATTGAAGATCGTGGTAGTAGTCTTCCATAAAAGAAAATGACTCATATAGTATATGATTAAAGACAAATGAAAGTTATGTATCTGGGTGAAAAGATTCCAAAAAAGCATACAAACTATTTTCAGACTCAAGGAATCTCAGAGCTCTGAGAGCTCTAGCCTCTAGAAATAAAGCAAAATCAAATAATTTACTGCTATTAAAATCAGTATTTCAACTCATAGAATAAAAGGAGCCTGTAAAATAGCCAATCAACTGAAACTGGAGCAAATTGTTTGAAAAAGAGAAAGATCTCTTTCACAGAGATGCCATTCTACTCTTACAGAGAGAAATTTCAAAAGGGAGGGAGCCATGTTACATGGTCATGAGAACTAAGAGGAAATCATGTTGTTCATTATTTATGATTACTTGTGATCCTGTCTTTCTATCTAGGAAACATTGGCTCTATATCTGAAAATTATACTTCTTGATTTTTCTTTGCTTCTTGGGATGGCTCCTTACTACTCCCAGCATTTCTAGCTCCCACTGAGATGGAATCTGCTTCCTACGGATGGTTGCTGCTGCTGCCCTGCATATCCCTCAGTGGTCTTTTCCCTTTATTGGCTTCTCTACAAATTACCTTCTAGCACCTTTGAAATACAGCAGCTCTGTAATAATGGTAAGAAAGTACAAAGAGTAAAACTAGACGAGAGGTTATGATTAAATATCCCCGTTGCCAATTACACATTGTTTTGTTGAACTAATACTCTGTTGTACCTGAATTTATTTATCCTCAAGCTTCAGAGAATACATTTTTTCAGATCCAGGCATCAGTACTGAGAGGCCAGAACATCCAGCCTGCACATTGCTCCTGCCAGTTGAATCTTGAATTCCATTTTTTGTTTTCAAGGATCCATGGGATTTCAGAGCTGAAAAGAACCTAGAGATGCCTCATTTTATGTATGGAAAATCTTAAGCTTTGAAAAGTGGTGAGATTTGCTCAAGGCCATAGGATTAGCAGCAGAACTGAAACAGCTTTAGGAATATCAACCTAACTTCAGATACTGATCACTGATGGTAGCTAGCCTGTCCTGACTCCGACCTCTCATTATTTCTCTTAGTGAGGACCTGAACAGCCACACTCTGGGTAGTTCATCTCTTAAAACATAGTAGGAAAAAAACTTTACAGACTTTATTCTGCCAAAGACAGTCATTTCAAATTTGGTTCCCAGCAACATGTTAGGCAGCTCACAACCACCTACAACTCCATCTCCAGTAGATCTAATGCCCTTTCCTGGACTTTGCGAGCACTGGAACACACATGCACACACATACACACATATGCACAACACAGAGAGAGAGAGACATAAGTACAAAAATAAAATTTTAAAATAAGATAATCACTTCTTTTGGTTTAGAAATCATTAATATGCATACTCATTCAATAAGAAAACTAGTTTTACATTTGTATACACAGATCAATGTGTCTATGCATGATAAAAAAAAAAGTTAAATAAAAGATGCAAATGAATTAAAAGTGAAGAGAACATTAACAGTATTTACCCTTTAAAAACCAACACTTCTCAGCTATCTAAACTACGTTTTTGAGTTTTGACTTATTAAATAAGTAATAAAGGTCTGAATGAAATCTACTTGTTTTACAAATCCTAAAACAGAACAAATTCCTGATGTCAAAAATCTCAAACCAAATCTGCACCATATAGTTAACTTCCACTTTGGCTTTCACTTTCACTTTTCACTTTTCACTTCCTAATCAATACTTAGTTACTACAGATGGCAAAGATATATGTCATCAAAGATAAACATCTGTTTCTCTGGGACAAACTAGCTCACCACCAATCTGGAGAGGGAAATGAAAGTAGAATGTACTGAGTGCTGAGTATGTGTTGACTCTTCCATATACCTCACCATGGTAGTATCCACAACAATCCAGAGAGGTTGATATTTGTATTCAGTATGGGCTTTAATAAATGAATGAACTGAGGATGTATACCTTATTAACCATAAAGGCAAAATTTGAGTGCATTGTTAGGTACTGTTATTGATTGAATTCCATAAACTAAGCATATCTAAGCAATCTATACTTCAGGCAAGTTAAACTGAGACACAGAAAAAGGTCAGGTAAGATATTAGCAACCTTGCTGGGTGATGGTGGTTGCACACCTTTAATCCCAGCACTTAAGAGGCAGAGGCAGGTAGGTCTCTGTAAGTTCGAGGCCAGCCTGGTCCACAGAGTGAGTTCTAGGACAGCCAGTGCTACACAGAGAAATCCTGTCTCAAAATAATAAAATAATAATAATACAAACAAAAAAGATACTAGTAACCTAATATGCATGCAGACCTGACTATAGTGGCTATGAGAGCTAGGCTAGATGCAGGATTCTAGCTACCAAAGACAAGAACATCATTAAGCATAAGTTAAACATAATCACTCCCAGATAGGAAAGTACCTGCTTCCCACCCACCTAAGTTGAGAAATAATGATGCACCTGATGACTCAGCAAAGAATGAAATTAAAGCAGAAAGAGGCAGATGAGGAAAAAGGGTATATGCAGTATATTAGTGCTCAGATAATTTTCATAATTTTCATAGGCATTTCACACTTAACAAGTGATTAGGATCAGTAGAAAGCAGGGAGGTCTGTGGGAAACCAGGAACCCTGAAACGTGGATTTCTTGCTATTACAAACTGGTTATCTCTGTTGGTGGAAATTTCATTATCTCTTCCAGGGAACTAGATTAAATGTCCTCCACTGAGAGCTGCTCTGTGGATTATTAATGAGATAGGTTAAAATTAAAATATCAAGAATGTATGTGTGCATATGTAGACACATGTCTGCATGAGTCTGGGAAACAAGAAAGAGGAGCATGAAGAAACTGAAGGGCTGAAGAGGAACAACAGCTACAAGGAGAAAGTACTTACTATGTTTCAAACCCTTAACTTGAGACTCTGGTTCACATTTTTAAAGAAGCAAAGTTGGAGTGTGATTTTAAATAGTTGTTTTTAATTTGTTCAATCATTTACTTATATATCTCTGTTGTGCATGTATATGTGTGAGCATACACATTCAATGACATGTGTGGAGGTCAAAGGACACCTTGGGGGAGTTGGTTCTCTCTTGGCACCATGTGAATTCCAGGGATAAACCCAGGTCACTGGGCTTGACATCAACTGCTTTTACAAGCTAAACCATCTTGCCAGCCCAGAGTAAGTTTTAGTATAGATTTAGGCACAGGCATTAAGGGAGATAGAAGCATTTAGGAAAAGGACAGTACACACCCAAGATGCAGATACAGGCTTCTTGAGAGGGGAAAGCATCACGAATCTGGGTCTTACCTAGTAAAAATTTCCAATGCTTGGAGGAAAGGGCTTTCTAGACTGCATTAACATTATGATTCAAGTGATTAAATACTATCCATTTCTTAAATATTGGCTAAGCCACTGAGAAGCAGGTTAGTTAACACTAGGACTTGGTTGTCATACAACATAAAGATCTTGGTTCTAGTTCATGGAAACTGAGATGATTTATGAGTTAGCAATGAGGATTCTGCATCTACTATCATGTCTAAAGCTTTTCAGTTGAAAAAAATAACACTATCAAGGACAAGCTAAGTAAAAAGATCATCACATAATCTTCTCAAGTTCTAATGAGATTTCAGTGGTGTAAAAACTTGAGCAGTCAAAAAATAATTGTTTTCAACTTCAATTCCAAGAAACCCATTATTCTTCACCAACACGTCACCCCTACATATACACACACCTTTGACTGTTACACTGGAGGATTATATTTCTTTTTTGTAAATATATTTATAAGTTGATAAACTTAGTAATAATATTGGTAAGAACCCTGGAAGAATGTTCTTGTATGCCAAAAGTGATATACTACCCTGGAAGATGAAGCTTGTCATAAATGCATCTCTGAACGTTCAGTCTATTTGCCCATGCTCCTCTCCTCCATGATGCCCCTCATGGCTGAACTCTTCCCATCGTTTCTTTACTGTCTCCTTTCTGTCTTTAATCAGTCTCTTCCTTTCTTCCTCATTTGCTCCACCAAATAGCTGCTGCATCCAGGCCCCATGTGAAGCATCATTCTCCAAACTAAATCGCTTCCATCCTGGATGGAGGAACCATAAGACTCCATAAGTTCCAAATTGAAACACAGCATCCTAGAAAGAAGTTCCTTAGAACTGAGGAAGTAAACAACTCACAAGCCTCAATAAATCACTGAGACATACAAGATTCACAAGCCTGCCCTCCTGAGGTTATGTAAGCAGGACTTCCTACTGGAAGCAGAAGGGGATTCTGTGACCTCCTGATGCCTGCTGTTACTGTAGAGAGCTCTGGGGTGGAGCTTTTCCGAGCGCTGCCTTCGGATTGTCCATTCTCCAGTAAGTAACCACAATAAAGTCACCAGTTTGCCAATGATTTGCCAGTCATTATTTTCGTCTGTCATTGATTCCTTATCTAGGGTTAAGTAAACATTTGTTCATGTCTCCCTAGTAACAGTCACAGAACAGTCGGCACAGAAGATGCTAGTCGCTTAACACCCTTGCACCCTACTTTCTGGTCGTTCCCATCCTCAGCCTCCTTTCTGGCCTACACCCTGATGTCATCTGGATTCATTTTTCTTTCCCATATGCACTGTTACCTGACTTCAAACTCTTCAAACATGTTCTAGTGTCCTGTGCAAATCTGGACCAGAAGTTAACTTATTATTACTTCACACATTAGTTTCCCAACATTGCTGTTACATGTAGCTTAAAACAACATAAATTTACTATCTTAGTCTTGAAGATAAGAAATCTGGGGCAGATGAGACTAGGCTGGAATCAAGGGGTTGGACAAACGTTATTCCTTTCTAGAATATACCCTTGCCTTTTTCCAGATCTTAGTTAACACCAGTGTTCCTTAGCTCAAAGACTCTTGCTCCATCATCAAAGCCTGCACTGGCACACTGAGTTCTTCTCATTTTGAATCACTCTGTCTCCCTTCCCCATTATTTAAGGAACCTTGTGATTATGTTGGCGCCCCTCAGATAATCCAAGATGACCTCCTTATTTTAAAATCAGTAATTTAATGAAGTCCATTGCATTTTCAACATTAATTAATTCTAACGTTATAATACAACAGCTCACAGCTTGTGAACATGTCAGGGAGGGCGTTGCTTTACCACACTTTATCCCTAAGAATATTTTCAATGTTCACTCTGACAGAAAAGTTTCACGTTGCTAAAATAGCTCTGCAAGAGTAACTGATCTTAGCCAAGTAGAAAGGGGTGGGGGGTGTCTTTTGGCATTTTAAAGGGATATAAATTTTGAAATCAAATGAACCTACAATTAAATCCTAGCTTTGCAACTTATGAGCTTTGTGGCATTGGTAAACCTTCCTACAATTTCCCAAAGTCTCATTTCCTCAGCATTAATTCGAGTATATTTACTTTACAATGTTTCTAAATGCGAAAGTGAAATAATCTTAGCAAAAAGCCTAGCTCGGGGGTGCAATTCAGATACTGATTTCCTTCCTCCACCAGCTACCCCAATACAGGGAGAACACTGTAGCTCACAGCCACTTACATTGATATCTAATCAATCAATCAACATGCTTTGAGAACTTATGTTATACAAGGGATGATTGAAAACCTGAGGATGAGAAGACACAAGATGTCAGCCTGGTTAAGGAATCTATATGTAAACATATGAAAAGTTAAGTCAAAGTTACAAATGGTTGTCACCATTGAAATCATAAAGCTCCCCCTAACAAACTGTCACATGTTTAGTACTGGTTGAGTTCAAGAGGTGAAGACTCTACACTAGACTGAGATGAGGTGATGCCATAACAGCAGGGGGATTTGAGAGGGCTGGGAAAGAAGGGTTGTGGTTAGCAAACCAGAGTGAATGCTTTGGATTCTCTCCTCGGTGACCTTCAAAGGTCTTGTTTACTTGTTTGGAAACATTTAGACTGAGACAACATAAGTCAAAAGAATACCATCCCTAAACACTGCCATCTCCCACCTCCTCTCCCTGACAGCCTACCTCCTTGCCAAGTCCCTCCCCTATCTCAACATGATACAAAACAGCCTTTCTTTTTTCCTGGGATTAGTTAGGAGCAATGCCCTGTAATTATACTCATCTTATCTCCTTTGAATTCACCAAAATTACCCCTTTCCTTTAGATCAGCACCATTGCCGCATGATAGATGTTATTGGTAAGCTTTGTGCAATGGTGAAATGTTTTCTTAAAGTGACATCTGCTCCAATAGACTAATGTTCCTATCTGACTGAATCATTTGATGGGAACATGTCCACATGCCAATAAGAATGGGTGGGTGAGGAAGGATGCAAGATGACTGGAGCATCTGGCAGAATATTTTTTAGTGTTTTAGATTAAGAATAAGTCTATTCAACTTCCTACAGAAGAATCGTGGACAATTGTCACAGCAGGAATAATACCTAACCAAACCATAATGTCTAAAGTGTACCAGGTTCTCAGGAATGGAGAAATGCCTTGCTTCCAAAAGCAAATTGACTCTCTGAGGAATCCTCATCCATGTTCCCTTGTCCTCCACAACCTGAAGCATTCTCCATTCCTCTCAACCTGTACTCTCCTCCAGACCCAGGATCCATATTGGAATTAATGTCCACAGAAATCTGTAGCCCTTAAAGACTCCTTACAATTGTCACTTCCTTTATGATGTCACCTCTAGATAGAGTTGAGGTCCGACAGCTGTAACTGCTCACACCTGGGGTGTTTAATCTAAGGAAATCATTTCAGGCAGCGAAAGAGGCAAACCCAATAGCATCTTTAAGCAATTCAGGTGCCAAATAACATTCAAGGAGCTAGTACCACCTATGAACTGAAAGGATGAAAGAGGCAGGGTCCCTAGAACCTGTGTAGGACATTGAGGGCTGGAGCCACACACGTGATACAGCCATCGCTATAGTCACTACATGAAGCAAATGCAAATGGGAGAAAATGTTTCAGCTTCTCCCTTCCACCTGCCCTCCATCTTCTATAAGTGTTTTCCCTGGGGTGAATCCTTGTGAATTTCAGTGGACAAAGGGACCCAGAAGATACAGCCCTACAGGACTCAGCCCTCTGACAGAGAGACAAAACAAATAGGAATAAATCTAAAGAAAAGGATGCCCAAGGCCAACCGCATGTGCTAAGTTGTAGATAAGCATTCTCTATGGCTGCAAACATACTGTCTCATCATTACTTGTCTGAGTGAGAAATGTCCCTCACTGGCTGTGTAATTGAATACTTTGTCTCCAGTTGGTAGCTGTTTGGGAAAGTTATGAAACTTTAAGGAGACAGAACTTTGCTGGAGGAAGTAAGTACATCACTGGGAACTGGCTATGAGTTTTTATAGCCTGGTCTTACTTCCTGTTCTCTCTCTCTCTCTCTCTCTCTCTCTCTCTCTCTCTCTCTCTCTCTCTCTCTCTGCTTCCTGAGTACAGATGAAATGTGGCCACTCTGTTTCCTGACTGCCAGGCAGCTTCTGACTCCTGCTATCATGTCTTCACTGAATGATGAGCAGTCCAGAACTTTCAACCAAAATAAAACCTTTCTTCTCTAACTTATTTTTGTCTGGGCATTTTATCACAGCAACAGAAACGTAACTAACACATCACTCATTCAAGTATTCTTCCCCTTTCTTTTCCTTTCTTCCAACTGGGTAGAATGCAGATGTGATGGTGAGAGCTGAAGCAACCATCCTGAACCACAAAACTCAAGGTATATTTTGAGGATGTAGAACAAAACAGAAGGAATCTGGTTTCCTGATGATCACACAGCTGCTAGTGTTGCTCACCTGGGCATCAAAGGAAAATTAACTTTACTATGACAAATCCATTCCCATTATTACTTTGAAGGCCCTTTTACATGAACCCCTTTTCATGAGTCTCAATGCCTCAAGACTACTGAAGGTTCTCGTTCATTTATTCAATCACATGGGAACAAGAACAGAACACGTGCTTCAGGAAACTCCAGCACCTCACAATACACCTTGTATGGGATGGAATTAAGTTTTGTTTTGTTTTTGTTATTTCTGCACTCAGAAATAAATTTTCTGCTAGTAGTAAATATTAACCATATTGAATGAAGAAAAATATTGTGATAAACTGAGTCCCTAAGAATAATGCTTCTCCAGCTTAGGCATGAGAGCAAAATGGCCAAAAGATTTTGTTGACAGATTGCTGGGTCCTAGACTCAGAGAGTTTGAAGCAGAACATCAAGGCTCTGAGACTTTTTTATTCTTTTTTTGTTTGCTTTTTATTTTGATTTTCAAGACAGGGTTTCTCTGTTGTAACTCTGGCTGGCCTGGAACTCACTCTGTTGACCAGACTGCCCTCAAACTCACAGACATCTGCCTGCCTCTGCCTCCTGAGTGCTAGGATTAAAAGCATGTGCCACCACCACTTGGCTGAGATTTTTTTATTCTTAACAGTTCCAGAGGGACAATGAAGGTGCTGGTCCAGGGCAAATGTTGCCATAGTTAGAGGACAGAGGAAAGTCAGTGCACTCTCCACTTACTCATTCATGGATACTGGGCCTCTTACAATCGTATAAGCAGGGCTGGGTAGGTGGCTCAGAGCATAAGAGTTCTTCTTGCTCAAGCATGAAGATTTGAATTCATATCCCCAGCATCTGTGTAAAAAGCCCAGATGTGATTTGTGCAACTATTAATGCTTGGGGGTGGCAGAGGCAAAGGGTCAGGAGGATAGCTGGGGCTTAATAGCCACAAACCTATCCCCAAAATGGCAAGCTCCAGGCTCAATTAGAACCTACGTCACAAGGAAATGAGGTAGAAAGCAATGAACGAAGGCACCTGACATCTTCTGAGCATTTGTGCATGCTCAAATAGGAACACACCGGGATGAGCATGTGTACATGCCCCTCACGCACACACAAACTCACAGAAGTGAAATGTGAAAAGCCGAGGCTCTCCACATTCCTACAGCAGGAAAGAGCAATAGAGAAGCAGGGGGTGAAGCCCTGAAGTGAAGTTGTTGGTGTGGATGAACCCAAGTGATTAGATGGAAGAGCAATGTGAACATCCACAAAGAAGCTGGTGGCTGCCAGATGGTGGTCACTGTACAGTGTGTCCACAGTTCTGCTGTCCAAACTGCCCAGCGACACACTGTGGACTCACAATAATGTCGCTGTGGTGGCCTCTTCTAAGCAGAGACTGCTGAGGCATAGGCAAATCAGAGAGATTTGGAGAGACATTCTGCTTTTTAGCTGTCACAAATAAATGCACGATAAATGCTCCAAAAAAAAGAGAAAATGTGAACTTGCCATTCAAGCACAATTTCAATCCAAGTCTGCTAGCTTATCACCCTCCTTCAACTAAATTACTACCCCTGTGTGCCTCCTACACAGAAATGCTGGTGTTGCCTAGGAGCGTGGGTTAAAACCCCACCCCTGTGATCTAATCCACTTCAGTAAAATGTGTATGAGATTCCACAGCGACAGCAGGGCAGAATAAGTGATTTTGTGTGCCTGGAAATAAATTATTGGCTGTCTAAACAGCTAACAAATTTAGATGCCAGTGGAACTAAAGGTTTCTTCCTCCTTCCTTTTCCTGCTCCTCCTTTCTCCTTGTTCTCTTCCTCTGCCCATGCTGTCTCCTTCCCCCTCATCCCTGCCCCTCTGAAAACTCAGAGCTTTTTAGCACTGCTTGGCTTCATCGTAAGCAGCACTCAATATACTCTCCTTTGCCACCAGCTGGTTCCAAGACCTTTTGTTTCCTGAGCCTGATTGATCTGTAAGGGCTAGTCTTCAGGACATCACTGGCTTCTCTTCCAGTTCTGCAGGGCTATAAGTTTATGATGTGTGAATTCTGACCATAGTCCTTCAATTGCCCCCAAGAGAAAGCTATACAAAGTCTTTATTTCAAGAGTTTTCATGATCTGTTTTAAAAAACTCATTCTATCTATCTATCTATATCCATCTACTCATCTAACTATCATCAATCATCTATCTATCCATCCATCCATCATATATCTATTCATCTATCCATCTATCTATCTATCCATCTATCTACCATATGTCTATTCATCCATCTATCTACTTCTATCCATCCATCCATCTATATCTATCTCTATCTATCTATCACCTATCTGTATCTCTTTCCTGCCAAGGGCTTCATGGTGTTCTGAACTCATATTTCTATCCCTCTACGCTCAGCCCTCCTACCTCAGTGTTCTCTGGTGTGAGGACAAGAGAGTGCTTACAGTGTGCTTACGATGATCCCAGGCACAACCATAGCAAAAGACAGTGTTTCATCCTAGGCCACCCTGCACCATGTGGAACACACTGGGAAGGAAAGTTCATGCATCCATTCTAGAAGAGCCTCTGTCACTCTCTGTGGAGTAGAATTGCCAGGGTGGAGTGTGAACTGGGATACAGCCTTCCTGTAGCCAAAGCTAATATTTTAGAAACGTATTGATGAATTTCAGCCCTAAATCTCCCACTGTGAAGTCAGAGAACCAGCAACAGATCTCCTTCAAAAGCACTTCCTTGGACCCAATGTTAGTATTTATTTTTAAAACCTAGAGTGAAGGCATACTAAAGAGCTAAGAAACTCTTTCCAAGTAGAGTCTCAGCCTTGGTGAAAGGGCCACTCCCTGACTTCTTTTTTAATGAAACTCAGTATATGTATGTTTATCATATGCAATATACATATAGCATTATTTGTAAGATTTTTACAAAGATTTCTGTAAAATATGCATTAGAGAATAGTCACTTATTGCAAAGATTTTTAAATTACTGTTTTTATTTTTAAGACTTCCTATATACGTTTATTCAAAATTGTCTCTCTTGAAATTGATAAAGGTCTATGGAACTCAAGTGATAAACATGAGTATGATATTTGTATTTCAATATACATTTGAGCAACAATCTTGTATGAACAGCATCCCTTGCAATTTTAGTCTATTCTAAATTCAAAAGTAAGAACAATAGCATTTCACTAGCAACATCTAGTAATTGTAGAAATTCCTTATCACAAATTTGGAACTTGAATAACTCAACTATAAAACATGATAATAAACATTAGCAATAATGTATCATCACAATGAAGTATGTTTTCTATTAGTTTGTTATTGTACCATTGATATGTTGCCTAGACACAAATACATGATAAATGAGGCTGATTTTATTTTTGCATAGATGATATATATTATGAAATATATGTTTATTAATATATTATTAAATATCTTCAATAATGAATTTTACTTTAAAATATTTATTTTATTTTTAACTATGTATATCTGTACTGTGTGTTTGGGGCGGGGGGTATGTACATGTGAGTATAGGTGACCAAAGAAGCCAGAAAAGGGTATTAGCTCCCCTAGATCTGGAGTTACAAACAATTGTGAGCTACCCAAGATGGGTTTTGGGGAACAAAACTCAGATCCTCCACAAGAGCAGTTTGAGCTCTTAACCACTGAGCCATCTTTCTAGTCACATTGATTAATTTTAAAATCCCATACTTATACATGTTGTATAGCAAATTGGACATTTTGGAATCTACAAATTATATATACATTGCTCTTGCTATATACATTGCTATACACTAACACATACATAAATGCCTTTTGCTATCTTTACATGTGCTACTGAGACTAAGTTCCTCAAGTGTATTCTTCCCATTGAGGCCCAAAGCAATCCTATCAGGTAAATAATTAGCATCATTCCTGTTGAGCTTAAAGGGCTTTAGTAACTGGCTGAAACCACTTAGCTTCTAGGCATGGAGCTTACAACATAAGTCTAACTCTAGTTAATTCTTTATTGACATGTTACCCAGAATTTCGAATTCAGATATTATCTGTCACCTACTTCTGTAATATTCTGAAGGACCTCAGGAAACTGAAGAAAGGTGGTAATTATACGGAAACATTACTTATAAACAAATACAAAATATGGAAATTTTGATTTAATACTGACTAAAGGATGCATAAGTTTTGTAAAATTATGATTCTACATATAGAAAACTCCTTGGATACATTTAAAATATTATTTAATTTGCCATAGAGAAAATCACACATAACTTTCAAGCTTTAATATATCTTGTACTTATAAAATAATGAGCTAGATCTTAGTGTTGGCCCATCTTATTTCTGAGGTAAGCCAAACAGTAGGGCCTTCCAATGGCCCATGATTCCTGATATTTTTGCTCTTCTTTGTCAGACAGACACAGAGTGAAAGCAGCCATACCAGGCTTTCATTCTGCTTTTAGTTATTATGGGCCAACTGAGAAGTCAATGCATTTTTAGGAAAGGCCGCTTCTAAATGCCTGTGTGTGGTTTTTTTGTTTTTTTTTTTTAAAGCATACCATAAATCTAGCTATTTCGTGTTATCTTGTAATTTACCTATCTGTGACTTGTCTCCACAGAAGATTTCAAGATTCTTGTATATGGAAACTCTGTGTGGGCATGCACCACATGTGCTTGAGTACATAGGATGTAACTGACAGGGGCCCACACAAAGTCTCCTTGGGCAGGGCTCCTGTTATTGCTTACCTTGACTGACCCACCATGCAGGCACATTGAACCAAAAGGTCTGTGATGAGAATAGCATCCTGGATTAAATATTCTTTCAGGCTTCCAACTGTATCTACCTCTCTGATCCTTCCCATCTGATGGGCAATCACAACTTTCCTACAGAATTCAGCTCCCCCAGTCTAGTTAACTATTCAGCCACTCTTTATGGAGAAGGATAAATCTTATAGATAAAACATACTGAAATATATTCAAAAGTTGCTGAAAAATAAATGAATAACAAAAAAATTAAGTTCATTCTAGACTTTCTTCTGCCAAGTCTTTTCTTTTCCAAAGCCCATATCTGAGTTATTTGCTCATTTTTGCCTCATTTAGTACAATTTTGACTTGTATTGGGTCTTCATCGGTGTTGGGCCTTATGGCCGGGCAAGGGGCCTGTGGCCCAAACTCAAACCAAGCTCGAGTTTAGAGACCTGTCTTGGCCCCTCTAGTTCTTTCTAATGGTGACTAAGCATAGCCTATTCTGGTGGTGACTCTACCTAGTAACTGCTACGTGTAAAAATCTTGCTGGCTATCCCCCCTCACTCCACTTTACCTCACACCCTACATCACCTCTCCTCATCTCCTAGACCCTCCCATTTACCCTCAGCCTATAAAAAGGCGGCTTGTAATAATAAAAGTGAGTTCCTGCTTTGACAGTTCTCCCGGCTCCGTGTGTGTCTTTTCTCCCGGTGGGGGAGTGGTCGGGCCGTCTATACTCACCATCCCGCTCAGCCCCAAGGGGGACAGGCTGGCCCCACTCCCCCTCAACGACTTGTACTGTCGGAACGCCCAATACATCGGGGATACAGTTCAACCAGTAATGGCTGTGTTTGTTTATTTCTAATTCTCCAGTGCAATACCCACGACCTGCATTTGCTATTTATTCTGCCAAGTAGCATCCTGAGATATTGTAGCAGGTGCTCTGGGTGTATCATACCTGAGTGTGACAGAATTTTATTTTTCAAGCCGGATTTCTTTTAAATCTGCACAAGGTTGATAGCTGGGAGCAGGGGAAGAAAGGGGAGAGGAGTGAGGAGGAGGAAAGGGGGAAGGCTTGACTGGACTTGGCCTAGTGTTGAAGAGATGCAGGGCTTTACAAAAACTTACTGATGTTATATGTTAGCAAAGCTAAGCAAAAGCTTGGAGCCTGTAAACACCAAATAATAAGAATCTGTCATCAGGAACACGAGGAACCTTTTCAGGAGAAAAGCATCAAGAATTCCAGGAAGCACATATTCAAAGCCTGTTTTCTAGGCAGCTGAAGCCACCCATCTTCCCTTGAACAAACGGAGGGCAATTCAGTTCTCAAATGTGCCATTGCCTAGGCTTTCTAAATAATCCTGAGTGTTCTGCTGGGTTCTCTTGCCTTCTGAAAGCATACTGTAAGAGAAGGGTTTCATGTTGTTCTCAATCTAGCCATGGGCATATTTTAATTGTACATCCCGCCCTCTTTCAATACATGTTCCCCTTCTATGGTGTCTTTAACTTAGGCTTCAACTTCAGTAACTCCAGAGACGTCTTTCAGTTTTTTAAGTTCTTGAAAATGAACAGAATAAAACATCTATTACTGGTATCTGAAACCCAGCAGTAGCTGCTTAAAAAGTCTGGCTTGACTTCAGGGAAATGCAAATTAAAACTGCTTTGAGATTCTGTCTTACCCTAATCTGAATGGCTATTATCAAGAAAATAAAGGACACCAAATGCCTAAGGAAAGGGAAAACCTTATTCACTGCTGGGAGAAGTGTAAATTGGTGTAGACATTATGGAAATCAGTATGGTGTTTTCTCAAAACATTTAAAATGGAGTAATTGTATGACCCTGCTATTCCACTCCTGAGCAATACATAAAGGCTTCATATCCATCCAAGGGATCCTTCAACACTGTTTATTGCTTCTCTATTCACAATAGCAAGGAAATGGAATGATCTTAGATATTCATGAACAGATGAACAGATAATGAAAGTGTGGTGCAGATACACAATGGAATTTTATTCAGCTGTAAGAATATCAAATCATAAAATTTGAAGGAAAATTAATGAATATGGAAATCGTATCAATAAAAAAATATCATATGCCCTTTCATATGCAGTTATGTATGCATATATATATGTAAGCCATAAAACTATAAAAGGACACATGAAAGAGAAAAAGAAGTACTGAGGAAAATGGGTGAAGAATAGGATACACATGACAAGAAAACAGAAAAGAGCTGTTGAGGATGGATGTGTCAGAGCTGCCAAGGACATGATGGGGAAGAAAAGAGGAACAACAAAAACAAATTTCAAATTTAATACACACACACAAATGTGGCTTTAGTTAGACTATGGTACATTTATGTGATATTTCATAGCCAGTATTGAATATAGTATATGAAAATAATGATGTGCAGGAAAGTTTAGGACATAGCATCATTGTCATTACAATGATGGGAATGGAATTTGGGTCTTTGAGGATGGCCAACAAATACTCTCCCACTGAGCTATACCCCCAGAATACAGTATTAAATGAAAGTTAAAAGTAAAATAAAATCATCCTAGCAAAGTAAAAGTGTATACCTGGAAAGAAAAGAGACAAAATGTTAATTATTCAAAAAATATTATTTAAATTCTTTTAAAAAATAAAGGGACACAATTCACAAATCAAACAAGAACTACACAGTGTGAAGCCATAGGGCTGGCATGTACCTCAGTGACAGTGCACCTGCCTGGCAGGCTTAAGGTGTTAGGTTCCATCCACAGTACTAAAGACCACAGAGTTTTCTGTTTTCAAACCCTTCTGCCACGTCTCTTCTCTTCCTCTAAAGCACCTGAAGTCTCATCTTTACAAGCCAACATTTTTGTTCTGTACTGTCTAGGTCTCTGACAGCTCTTTGAATGCATGTCCTGTTTCCTTGGGACTGTTCTTATTTTTCCTCTTGAACACTAACACCCACCTTCGGTGACTAAGCACAGAAGTACACACAGCAAGTACATGATTGACTGCTTAGCCAGCAGGGCCAGAGTCAGTGTGAAGTGGAAGGGATTGTTAGTGGTACCGAAAAAGAGAGGAGTTAAATAGCACAAGATGACACATGGGTGCAGAGGGTGTTTTCATGAGTCTTTGCCTTCTGTAGGAGGAAGGGGGGCAATCTGTTCTGAACGATGTTTAAATTTGAAAGAAGTCTCTCACTCACTCCCTTTCTCTCCCCTCCACCCTCTCTTTCTGTGTCTGTCTGTGCCTGTCTCTCTGACTGTTTCTTTGTGTGTATCTACAAGAACGAGAGAGAGAGAGAGAGAGAGAGAAAGAGATCCTCAAAAGGACCCCTTAGCACCTGACTTAGAACCTGGTCATGCTCAATATATACACATGAGCTGAACAAAAGTAAACTCCCACTCTCCACAGCATTGCACCACAGCTTACATCGTAAACCCTGAGGTTAGAGGATACATTGAGCCAGTACACACATCGAGAACCTACATGATCCTAATTTTGGAGCAGCCTTTAGAAAGAAGGAATTCAGCAGAAGCTGCTGTAGATGGAGAACAAAAGACAGACAGTCTATTAAAAATCACCCCAGCACCTTCTATTATAGTTTCCCAGAGAGCCTGGCACAGTCATCAATCCATGAGTACACAGCAAGTTCAGTCCTTTCCTGCTAGGACTGGAATGTCTTACAGGGTGGGGATTCTGAAATAGGCTTAAGGTAAACCTTGGTAAAACCAACTCACAGTTCAGCAGCCAGATGTATTTTTGTTTTGACTTGTTTTAGCTTGACTTTGTGTAGTGTTTTATAAACACTTGATTTTAAATGGCTTTTTTTCCCATGGTGCACACCTGCACCATGGAAATGCACCAGTTTGCTCAGTCCCACCTCTTCCTAGTCTTTCTCCTAGCACTTCTTGTAACTTATATTTAGCATTCTAACTTCCACTGGGAATGCAGCCGTGGGAAAAGAGATTCTAGTATCAGGAATATAGTCAAAATATTAATTCGTAGCAAACAGCAATTTAGCGCTTTTGTTGTACTAGATTCTATCCTGAGTTTTATATGCAAGTAACATCTAACTGAGACCTATGCCGCTGGGATTCTGTTCTGGTCCCTCTCGACCATTTCTGCTAGACTGTATGCATCCAAATTGGGCATTTAGAGCTCCTTTTCAGATGACTGATTTAAGAACACTGGAGACTTATTATTTCCAAATCTCCCAAACCTTTCCCAGCAATGATTTTGGCTACATGGTTGTTTAGATGCAAAGCTCCCCTGACCCCAGAATAAGGCTTGGACTTCACCTGAAAACCTACCTTCTGTGGGCTTTCTTCTCCTATTGACACACTTGATTATTATTATAGCACATATAAAGACCTCAAACTCCAGATCATCTTATGCTATAGGTCTAAAATGGCAAGTTGTAGAACCAGATCTATCTGATATTAAGTGGGATTCCTAGTGGTGTGTTAAGACATGAAAGGGAAGACTGAGGTGTGTAAAAGAAACCACATAAGTCATTTTTGCAATGACAGTGCTGGTTTATTCAGACATTACTGTCTCCCCTCTTTCCTCTTCTCTTCAATTCCTGATATCTAGGGGCTCTTTCCTAGGAATACTCTATACTCACAGAAGGATTTTGTTGAGGAGTAAGATCATTAGAGGCCAGTATATGTGTTAATGGGAATCTATGAGAGCAGGTGCATTGCTCTATGCACCCAACAAATGATTTATTATCACCATATTAACAACAACAAGAGCACTCCATAGCTCAGTTGGCTATTTCATATTGTTGATATTAATTTTCAAACAAATACAAAATATGAGTCATATGTTCATATACTCCACTAATATCAATTGCAACCTGCTCTGTATAAATAAATAAATAAATAAATAAATAAATAAATAATAACAAACAAACAAATAAAGCCCTGTGGTCAGATGTGGAACTATGGTAATGGCCAAAACAGGGCCTCTGCAATGTTATACTCTGCGGAGTTATTGGATGCTATGGGAAGCCATTGCTTTCCATAAATATGTGTGAAATGAGATCCTCACCTTTCTCAGGCTTACTCTGTCCAGAGAAAGACAGGATCCATTTTGGGCTGGGTTGCAGCATCTTTTGAATCTCATCAAATTCTGTGCTTTGAGTTCATCCTTTAAATGTCCCCTGCATATAGAGCTGCACCATTCTGCATCTTCCTTAAATTAATTAATTACGTGCTCTCTTTGTTTATGCCTGGATTCTAATTGCAGTAGATGCAAAGTATCAGTTACATGATTGGCCAGAATTTCAAAAGACTAATATTCCATTGGAGGTCACCAAAAGTAGTCACAACAGCACACACACACACACACACACACACACACACACACAAAGTCCTTCTGTATTTGCAGAAGCCTTAAGTGCTTCCTTTCTATCTTTCTTCCTTTCTTCCTCAAACATTTTCATACCTTTATAATTACTTATTCACTTTTTTTTTCCTAAAGCATAACAGAGGGTATCTTTCTCCTTACATTTATTGTCTGTGTTTTGTCTGCCTTCATCTAAGAAAAAAATCAAAGGAAATCTTTTTTTTTATTATTATTTTAGTGTTTGAAATTTTCTTATAAGGCTTATAACACTTTCTGTTTCCATTGTTGAACAATTATAGAAAATGCTCTTATATTTCTGTTTCATTGGTCAGCAAATTATTTAATAATTAATCGGGTTTTTTTTTCTTAATCAACTTAGTTAAAGCCTGATATTAAACAAATTTTGTGGCTGAAATCTCTAGTGGTCAATTTAGATCATTATTATTATTACATTATTATTATTACAAATAACAATGATGATTGAAACAGTAGCCTGCAGCCTCCACAGAGGCAATAGACGTATCTATGCTTTAATATAGTTAATTGAAGTACCCAACCCAGAGGAGGCATAACCAGGTAAGTGTCAAAATCCAGAGTGGAAAAAGAGAAACAGGAAATGAACTGCAGAACTCTAATGCAGAAAACCAAAGAAACTGCAAAGAAAATTAGCTAAACACGCTTAGCTGAGAAGATTAAGATTACTGAAATTTGCAAGAGAAACTCTGCACTTGAGTGTTGTAGCTATACAGCCTTTCCATGCCCTGCGCCCCTTCATATAGTACGTTGCCTCCAGGGTCCCAGAGCTGGTGAATACTTATGAGTAACAATCGTGGAGAAACCCTTCAGGGGTGAGTATCTAGTCAGCTTTACTGACCTCTTCCTTTCATCTCTGTGGGAAATCCTATAGACAAATAAGACCCCTTCTCAAAGATGTAATTCCTATTCTCTGGATCTTCCTCAGTATAATCACATAAACCTCAAGCCACAGGGAGGTTCTCCAGCTGAAGTCAGGGAGAAGTGGCAAAATAAGAAAGGGGGGAGGGGCTGTTGTATTTGCACACAAGCACATGTATATGAAAAGCCAAGCGCCCCTAGTGGTAAAGGCACTAATCTCCTAGGTTTAAAATCTCCTAGGTTTAACGTCAAATACTTCGCTTTCCCATAAACCTCTCTGTTTAATGGCAAGTACTCTTTTTCCCAGAAATCCTTTGTTGCCGCATAACATTTAATGAGCCAATCCAGTGCCTGGGTTCTGACCAATCAGAGAGATCCTCTGCTCCCTGTAAAAACCCATGCAGGAAGCAAACCAGGGTGGGCCATCTTGTGTGGTAGTACCAGACCCCAGTGCTCTGGTTTGCTCTGCAGAATAAAGGCTTCTTGCTTTTGCATCAGAACTGGTGGCCACCTGGTGGTACTTGGGAAGGGGGGATTTTGAAAACTGGGCATAACATGTGCATGCTGAATGTGTGCATGCACACACATAAGAGCTATGAGATAATAGATTTCTATTGTTTCAAAATAAGTCATTTGGGGTAACTTTTTTTTTAATCAGTAATAGGAAACTTAAACACCACTTCTTTGTCCCTCTTTCCTGACAACCTTTTCTTACAATGATAGGAAAGTTGGCTGGCTCCTAGAGTGACTTTGAACTCAGATGTTGCTTCTTCTGTGATTTCTTGTTCAAGCTTGTTAATTATATTTTTCATTTTTTACCTCCAATTATATTCATCTGTTTGCTTATCCATGAAAGATGTGTTAGGCAACAACAATCAGGAGAGAAAGGATACTTTAAAGAGAAAGGATACTTTGAAGAGAGAGGATTTCCTTCTTGGAATTCCTGCAATTGTGATACAAAGGAAGCCACAAGTCCAGCTGACCTTTCACATGACTGAGCATGTGGTCAGAGCCTGTCTGGATGGGTTCCTCAGGCAGCACCCTGCCTTGCTATTCAGAAGGACACTTTTGTTTTTCCTGGATCCCTTGCTCTCATTTGACTCTTTTCAACAGTTGTAGGTTGCTGTCCTAACTTGTGCTGGGTAAATCTCTCCTAGAATGTGGTTTCCACACACAAATGATGACCATAATAAACTTGGGAAATATCTAGAGCTATAAGCATACAGAGCCTATGGTTTATAATCCACCCTGCTGGAGCTCAGGGTCTGCTCCGCATTTCCTTAGATCTTGATCATTGATAAGGACTGATGCTGGAAAGGACTGGATCAAGTTACTCCTTTGAAGACATAGAAGCTTCATAGAAGCTTCTATACACCCAATCCACTCATGTGGGTCAAGTTATACTGTGCTTTTGTTCCAATAGGAAGCCAGCTGACTTGCCTTGGACTTGTATGGGGAGCAAATATCTGGAATGTACCTCCTAGAAATTATGCCAACACACACAGCAGCCAAAACAAGAAAGAGTAGGTATCAAGTTCAATAAAGACTGGACTAGAATTTATGCAAGACTCTCAAGAGCTCAAAGGAAAATATACAGGTCAGGGCATGAGGAGATAGCATGTGACTGACCATCCCCACTTACCAGAGTTTTGAAGCAATGTAAAAAGATAGATTTGACTTCTCCAAGCTTCTATAGCCATATGTAAAGGACCTTGAGCCAATGAATGGTATATTTCACTTGGAGCATTTCAGATGATCCTCTGGACAGAAAGAAAGTACATAACATCTCTGTCTCATCCCAAGCTACTGACCTGGCTGTTCTCTTTGGCTGAATTTCCACTGGCTTCTTGGGTTTGTTTAATAACCTTTGTGCTCAATAATTCCAGAACTCAACACAGTTCCCTTTCATCTTGTCACAGCTAAATCATTCTTTCATCTAGATTTCAAGTTCCAATTCAACAGATGCAGTGTCTTGAAATCTAATTTGCTTCTCACGACACTGTCCTATGAATTTGTATCGTTTACTCTTTTTAAGTGTGTGTCAGGATATATAATTGTGTCAGGATATACTTGTTTAAATCTAGCTAGGACAATAAGAGAAAGAGCCTCAGGACAGTTAAAAGAGAACAGGAGGCACATTTTGGACTTGGGGATTCTAGATTTAAACTTATGAGCAACTTTGTAGCACCTTTGGGTGTCTGTAAAATTTCTCTTTACACATATCCTCACCTACAAAATAGAAGCCATTTGATCTATTCATTGCAAAGGATCCTTTGAAATCTGTGTTCTCACAAGGGTCTCCAAGGCCCATGCTTTTCTCACAGCCTCTTCTCTATCTTGTCTTCTACCTCTTCCTCCATCTGGCCACACTGTTCTATGCTGTATTCCTCGATCACATCCAGCAGTCTCTACCAAGGCCATTTTCTCCTCTTTTTCTTAAAAAGTCCTCTCCCTAGGTAATCGCACAATTTGCTCTCCCATGTCCTCAGGTGAATTGTTCAGGTTGAAACCTCTCCCAACCACCTATATTACATGGAAGAACACTGCACTGCCATTTCCACAACATACTCCCTGGAACTTTCCATATTGAGTGCTTCATGTTCATCATCCACTCCTACTACTACCAGCACAACACTTCTTTATTTTACAGACTATCCTCACCCACTGACTACATGGAGAGTTGGGGCTGCCTCTTTTGTTCCCTACTATATCCACAGCAACTAGAAAAAAATTAAAGGTAGAGAGACAAGAGAAGGATAATGGGGAGTGTGATCAAAATACATTGCCATATATGAAAATGTCATAACAAAATACATTGAAATATGTGTGTGTGTGCGCTGAATGAATGACTAAGGAAATGTATGTAAAGTGTTGATATCCTGCACAGGTAGGAAACATGCTACTGCTAAATGTAGAATATTTAAGAGGTAATCATGTGAAAAAAATTTACAGAATTTGTCTTTGTGATTTAAAATTTAAACTCACTTGATAACTTAGCATCTCAACTTCTCTCTGAAGTCATGTGTTTTGTACAGTTTAGAAGGTAATCTGAAATATTCATATTTGTGGTTTTTGAATGAGTGAGTTTGTTAAGTATACAGTAATCCAGAGTCAAAGAATATGTAGTAATAGAGTGACAGAGAGTAAGACATCATGAAAATGGGTACTCAAAACCACTGGCAGAAATTCATTGAGGGAATCCTGAACTTAAGGCAACCAGCTGGGCTTCCTAATTGAGAAGTCCAGGCAGAGCGAAGTGTCCCTCGGGTGAGGATTCCAAGTAAATGAACAACACTTGAAAGGTACTATCATCAACTGGGGAGCTTATGCATTTAGCAGAAAGCAATGGGGGAAGCCCCTTTAAAGCAGCATCTGGAGTTCCCAACTGAGTCCACACAGGGCAGAGCAGAGCATCCCTCATGTGAAGCTTCCAAGTAAAAGAACGATTAGTAACAGAGGCATCATCAAGTCAGTGGTTCCCAACAACCAGCAGAAATGGACTAGGGAAATTGAAGCAATCAGTTGGATTGCATTTTCCCTCCATGGCTGAACTTGTAGCTTCTCTTTCCTATTGTAGGCACTCTTATATTATGGGTAAGCTATAGTAACATCTGTTGGAAATAGTTTATATTTTAGCTGATCTCAGGGGCACAATGTTTTTACTTGGGCTTTTTTACTGTTCCCTCCCCTCCCTATCACAGAATTAGTTTATCCTCAGACTTTGGAAGATAGATTTGGTTCTGAAATGGGAGGAAGAGGAGCAACACTTTCTCCAGAACCAGTTTCCCAGTGATTTAACAACTTACATTACACCAAAAAAAAAAAAAAAAAAAAAAAAAAAAAAAAAAAAAAAAAAAAGTACTACCTTATGTCTAAGGGCTCACACTTAAGTCATCTTAAAAGTAGTGACCCAGCCCTTCAGTAAGTAAGGCTGCTCCATGATCCAAAATGGGGAATCCTGACTGAGATAAGAAGGAGGGATAAGACAGGTAGTGGAGGGAAAGTCAGTATCCACTCTCTGAATAACAACCCATAGACTGGTCACTGTGTGGGACGCCATGACAAGATCCGGATTCAGTTCTTTATTCCACTTAATAGCTGAGGGAAGCAAAATTTTCTCTTCCTGAGTCTTGGGTCCTCTTCCTTTCAATGCATGTAAAAATAGCCATCATTTCCCAATGCTTTTACTTTATGTACATGTCTCACTTACAAGAAAACGAGGCCATGTAGTGAAATTTTGCAAATTATTAATCTCTACGCAGGGGCAGGAGGTTGTTGCTATTGTTTAGTGAGAAGTGTAGGCACTGCTGGTTCTCTTGACCTCAAAAGTATGCCACTTAAATCATTTGTACAAGATTTTTTACTTGGAGGTGTTAGGTTCTATTTTGCAAGTTTCTTCTCAGTCTGTGGTTTTCCTCACTTTGAGCTCTGATAGCTGTCTGGCACATTGACTTTCATAATCAGATGGTTCTCCTCTAGAGACTCAAGGTGCACTGCAGGCAGTTATCTCATTCATCTTTGCAACTTGAGAAAAAAGAAGAAAAGTCATTTGAGTCTGGTGAACTAGAGGAAAGCAGAATTGAGAAAATCAGGCTATTTTCATCCATGTGTCCTCTTTCTTCTATGAGCCTATGCCCTCTGTTTGGCCCCCTCCATCTCTACGAGGAATCCATCCTAGGGTTTCAACCAAGAAACAGATGAAAGAGAGATGGATGGCATGTACAGAGCTTTGTGAAAGACTAAGTGACATGATGTCACTCTTGTTGACCATCCAAGCAAGGATACAGGCTGTCTTCACTCCTGATGGCTCATACATCATTGACCCAATTCCTTCACAATTAAAACCACTTGCTTAGACACTTGAAAAACTGGAGACTCCTTAGTCTCCATGAGTCTTTCAGCCAGCTCTAAAATTATTGAACAGAGTTACCAAAGCATACCCATTGTCCAGATTCCTATTTGGATCAATAATACTAAGACACCCACTAATTTTGAAATCACAATAATAAAAATATCAGTAATAAACAATAGCAATCCTGGTTTTGATTATAACATTGCTTTGAGTACTGGGATGATAGGAACACACTCTGGGAAACAGATACATTGGTGCCTATCAGTTTCACCTTTCTGGAGTTAGTATCTGAGACCCCCAACACATATCAGTAGGACAATGTTTTCTGAAAGAGGCTCAGCTGTATTGGACCAATAACTTTTTTTTCTCTAAAAATAGAGATGCATTTTGGGATGTATAAACTTCAGAAAGCCATGGGGTGGTGAATGCTTCCGGAAAGTGCTGGTTAGTGCTTTTCCATAATCATTTACTTTTGTTTTTTTCTGATTTTCTTATAACTTGGGTCTCATCCACCAAGTAGCAGTAAGTACAGCTTTATCAAAGGCCCCAGAAGTCAGAACACCAGCAGTTCTGTCCATGCCAATGGTCCAGACCCTTGTGTGGTTCTACAGCTCTTTCTGGCTGTTCTTCCTGTCTGCAATGATCACAGCACTGCTGCCCTTTTGTGAATGATAGAGCTAACATACAAACAGATTAAGATCACATATGGCCCTCCTGTTAGCAAAAGCCACACCATCTTTAAATTATCCAATAGGATGCCTCAGAGTCCTGTTCACACTTGATAGAGAAACTTGGTCTTTGCTTCAACTCACTTATTTCTTGGAAAAGTATTTTTGTGGTTAGCCTGACTCTGACTTTCTGCCCTGCTGCACTTTGTATTGTAAACCATCCACCCACTCTCTACCTGCAATGTTATTTCTGCTCCATCTCACACTCTATGAAACAGCACCCCAACTAACTCCAGAAAACCACCAACCCAAGCATGTGTTGCATAAGATTTAATTAAAGATTGGGAAAGTGGCAAATTTTAAAATGACAGCATTACTACAAAACTGGGGTGCTGGCAAGATGTCTCCATGGGTAAAGGCACTTGCCATCAAGATGCCTGATGTAAGTTCAATATCGATGACCTAGGAAGGTGATAACCAACTCCTGAATATTGTCTTCTATTCTCAACATATCCATCATAGCATATGCATACCCCCACCCGCCCAGGGTTTCTCTGTTGTAGCTCTAGCTGTCCTAGAACTCACTCTGTGGACCAGACTTGCCTCTAACTCACAGAGATCCTTTTGCTTCTTCCTCCTGAGTGCTGGGATTAAAGGTGTGCGCCACCACGGCCAGGCTTATAATTTCTTAGGCATTAGGTGAGTAGGTTTGTGTTGTTGTTTAAATGAGAAATGTCACCTATATATTTATGCACTTCATCCCAGTTGGTGGCGCTGTTTGGGAGAGCTATGGAACCTTTAGAAGGTGGAGCCTTGCTAGAGGAAGTAAGTCACTGGAGATACAACTTCCTGATCTCTCCTTAGCTTCCTATGAGCAGATAAAATGTGATCAGTCAGGCTGGCCTCAGACTCCTGCTGCCATACTTTCCTTGCCATGATAGACTGTGCCCCATCTGAAACTGTAAATTAAAACAAATTCCTTTCTCTTCTAAGTTGCTTTCAGCCAGTGTTTGATCACAGCAACCATGTAGTTAATAAAGTTTCCATTTAACTTTTTGTGCTGTTTCAAGACTTTATTTAGCAAGGCTCCACCTCCTAAAGGTTCCATAGCTCTCCCAAACAGTGCCAGCAACTAGGGACCAAGTGAGTAAACCTATGGCTCTATAGGTGAGAACAATCTGAGAATCATCTGGTTTCAGAGGCTCTCCATCTGTCAGGGTGTAGAAGGGATAGAACTTGTGGCAAAGGCCTCTTACATCATGGTAGACCCAGATGCTGAGAGCCCAGTAGACCAAAGACTGGACTGTAAGTTTCACAAGCATCCCCTCAGTGGTTCAGTCCTACAGCCTTCCAAAATGCCCAGATAGCTAGGAGCAAGCATTCAAAGCATGAATCTGTGAGAGAGACCGTTCCTCCTACATTGGTCTTTCCCTTACATTCCCTGACATTGGAGGGTAAGAGAAAGACTTGGAGAGGTCAGGGCAGGAATTTTTAATCTTTTGGTGCATAGAACACATCGGTAGCCCGGTGAAACATATAGACTCCTTCCTCAGAATTATTTTAAAAATTCATTTAATGAAATACACAGACTCACAAAAAAGAAATTGTATTAAAATTCAATTATAAAAGTATTTCAATGTTTTGAGGGTTTAGAAAAATAAATCCTTACTTAGCTCCTTAAATTAATTACCACATAGTGAGCTAACAGCAGATCTAATAACTAGTGTAGGTGTGAAGCTGAAATGATCACAAAGCATGTTTCAATATACTTAATGAGATATAAAAATATCTATCATTTCTTTTGGAGGCAGAGTCTCGATACTGTTGATGCCTATATTTAGAGATGGAGGAATATCCAACATGTATTGAATAAGTATGAATACCATGAAACTGAATATGATTTTCACCACTGAGTTCAAACACAGCCCTTATTCTTATCTCCAGGCCCAGTGTACTTCAGACTCTTCTATCAAAGGGAAGTCTCTTCACCAAAACATGAGATTAGAAAATTAGAAGTTCTCCCTAAACACTTGAAATACAAAAGCCTCATTAGATGCCAACAGGGAAGCCTTCAGCTATAGCTGAGCCAAGGACAAATTGAATGTTTAAACAATAATACAAATTTGAAGAATAATTCAACTTCAAAGTAATCAAAATACCAGAGTCATTTGTAAAAGTTACCTCTGAGGATATAAAAATGTATTCACACAAACACATGAGTTCTGTGCTTTCTAGTGACTCACTGCTATTTGCATTAAAAATTAAAATAATTAGTTTTAAAAACAAAACTTAAATTATTTGCATTTGAATAAATAATGCCTTTATTTTCTTGCATGTGTATGTATGGTGTGTATATGTGCTTTTGTGAGTGTTTGTGAGTATGGATGTAAGAATAGGGCAGAGGTCAATGTTGAGTGTTTTCCTTAATTGTTCTCTGTCTTAGTTTTTAGGGCAGAATCTTTCAGGGAACCTGGAGCTTCTGGATTGGTCCAGGTGAGTGATTTCCAGGGATTTACTCTTGGATTTATTGTTTTCACTCCCACTCTTTCCCCAGCACTGGGCTTAAAGATACATGCTACCCTACTAAGCTTTTATGTGAGTAGTAGCTATCTGAACTCAGATCCTCATACTCTCATGGAGGACACTGTACTGGGATGTTTGAACTAGATATTTTATAGATATATACTGTCTTTATGGAATCATGCTCCTGTCAACGATGTTCTTTCTGTGCTGCACGGGGGAAGGGCACTTCCTAATGCCTTGCACCTCATGAAAGCCTTGCTTCCAGTACCTGTTCATACCTCTGTGCTAAAAACAATGGATGTAGCCCCTAGATCTCCACATCAACAGGCCATTTGTTTATATTAATGCAAATGAAGGATCCCAATAGTCCTTACAGATTATGCAATGGAAAGATCAAGAGGACTCTAGTTTTCCTCAGCTTGGACACACTGCCTTGCCCAGGATAGGCGAAAGTCTGCTGGCAGAACTCCCCTCCCCCGGGGTGTTAGGTTCTATTCATTGGTGTAATTAAGGCCTGTGTTTTGAGTAAATCAAGGACCTAGGGGCAGAGGCAGAGGGGAGCCATGGGAGAACCATGTGGAGAGATATGTAAGTGCCTTGTGTGGTGAGCTTTCTGCATCCAGGTACTGCATCCCTTGTTCTTTATTGAGATTGTTGTAGATATTACTGTTTCCTTTACAGGAAGTACTGACTGAGCTTTCTTTCTAGCCCACTCAATAACATTAAAACGTTGTAATTTAATAGCTAAACTCTATGTTCTTTATATCACTCAGACTACCCAAATCTTGACAGACCCAATGAGTTGTATAAACCAGCAGTTCCCTGCATTACCAACAAATGAATTATTTCCATCTAGAAACCATGAAAACAGTAAAACTTACCGGATGGTATACAGCTTCTTAAACCTCATGAGTACTAATGCATGCACAAGTCTCTGAGTCTGTTGTGCTCTCATTATAGTGGAGAATGGTGTATTGCTTAAGAAAGCACATATTTACATGTGGGTAGCCCATAGTCAGCTTTTGCCTGGGAAGTTTTCTGAGTTCAGACTTTTACTACTATCTTTTTGCTCCTTTGGCCTTCCAACCAAGTCTTTTGTTTTGAGCTTGACAAATGTGCCAAACATTGTGCTTAGTATCAGAGATGCAACAGTAAATGACCTGAACTCATTTCACCTCCTGGACGTTAGAGTCTATTCCAGGATTCACTAAACTACAGATCATATGCTAAATTCAGTCTGTTACCTGCAAGCTAAGAATGATTTTCATATTTCAAAATGTTATAAAACAGAAGCATAAACTTTCATGACACATGCCTGGGATATAAAAGTTGACACCACTAACAGCATTTTACTGGAACACACAGCTGTATGGGTTCCTGTCTGTGGCTACTTTTATAATCCAACAACACAGTTGTATAGCAACAACAGAAGCTGAATGGAATAAATCTGTATAGTATTTACTATCTGATTCTTTCCAGAAAACATTTGCAAGCTGGATATAGTGGCACTTACCCTTATTTCAGTACTTGGAAGCTGAGGCAAGAGACTTGTGAGCTTGAGACCAGTTTGGTACTACATTTCAAAATTAAAACCTACCAGCAAACCAGAAACCTCTGAAAACATTTGAGATAAAAAAACAGACAGACAGACAATCACAGATATAAGTGTTACATAGGGAGAAAAAAAAAATCTAAGAACAAAAAAAAGCCAGTTTCACACATGTGGTAAATGTGACTGAAGGATGATCAAAAAGACATGCTACTCGGGCTGAGACCTGAAGGGAGAGAAGGTTCCAGCCCTGGCCAATGCAGGGGCAATTCTGACCCAGATAGTAGAGCTGGGAGTGGGTGCTGGTAAAAACACCAGTGTGGTAAAGATCCTGGTGGGTTGCTAAAACCGAGATGTCATGACGGAGGCTGTAAGTGGCTCTCTAGCAGTTTCCCTTTGCAGAGGTACATCATCTTCCTGTGGCCTTTGTGAGATCCTTCCCTCTGTTTGCTCATCATCTTACATTCTAAAAGGAGCCACACTGGAACGATTAAGAAGTCAACTGCCCAGTAATCCCCTAGACTTTCAGAACTCCCAATTCTTGTGACCTTCAGATTATATCACAATATATAATGCCCCCCTTACTCTTTAGGTTGGTACATCAGTTCCCCAAATCACATAAATTACTGTGATGTTTGACTTTAAGAAAAGAAAGGTATTTGTGGGTCCTTCTTCCGCAGAAAAGGGCCTCTTAAAATATTCAGACTAGAGAAAAGAAAAATATAAATAAGTCAACCACCCTTGATGATGAAGATGCCACTTAGTATGTAGTCTTCCCGCTTATTAGTCCCTTGTTCCTCTTTTCCATCCCTATAAAAGCCCTTTTGTGTCCCTGATTTCCTTGAGATGGGCTCTGGGCTCTAAGGTGGTATGTTCCCTAACCCAAGCTTCTTTTGACTAGAATGATTCCCCTCCTACCTTCTTCCATTTAAATGTAAATTCCACATATTGTGAGAAAATATGACCTTTGTCTTCCTGAGTCTGGATTATTTCATTTTAACACAATGGTTTACAGTTCATTTCATGCAAATGGTACAATTTCATTTGTGTATGTATATATCGATTGTGTGTATGTATGTGTGTATATATACACGTGTATGTTATGTGTGTGTGCATGTTTTCTTTAGCCAACATCTATTGATGACACCATTCATTTGCCAGTTTGTTGCTGATTTTTTGTGTGTGTGCTTAAATGTATAAAAAAATTGCAATTTTAGAAAGAAGACACATCTTAAGGAGTTTTATCTTTTCTTTTCCATAGTCTAAGAATTGAACCCAGGGCCTTACATATTTGATCCAAGTTCTTTACCACTGGGCTACATCCCCAGCCCTGTTTCTCTTTTTGTTTTAAAATAGAGTCTCATTAATCAAGGCCCAGGTTGGTCTTGAACTAATCCTATAGCTTAGGCAGGTCTTGGACTTGTGTTGGAAGTCAGATTTTACTATAATACAAACTCCTTAAGAGAAAGCCAGAGAAATGGCTTAGCAGATAAAGGTGCTTGCCTTCAAGTCTGACAGCCTGAATTGATTCCAGAATTCACATGGGAGCAGAAATAAAAACATACGCATATGTACACACACACACGCACACACACACACTTAAAACTCTGCCATTTGTGTGGATGGAACTGTAGGTTATGTTAAATAAGCTAGTCTTAGAAAGACAAATGTCACATTTTCTCTTACATGTGAAATGTAGATGTGTGTGTGTGTGTGTGTGTGTGTACCTGTCTGTCTGTCTATGACTCTAAAGTAAAAGGGGAACTATTTGTGTAGAGGAAGGAGACCAAATTCCTTCACAATAAAGACCATTTGCTTAGACACTTGAAAAACTGGAGACTCCTTAGTCTCCATGAGTCTTTCAGCCAGCTCTAAATTTATTGAACAGAGTTACCAAAGCATACCCATTGTCCAGATTCCTATTTGGATCAATAACACTAAGATACCTAGTAATTCTGAAGTTACAATAATAAGAATGTCAGTAATAAACAATAGCAATCCTGGTTTTGATTATAACATTGCTCTGGGTACTGGGATGATAGGAACACACTCTGGGAAACAGATACATTGGTGCCTATCAGTTTCACCTTTCTAGAGTTAGTATCTGAGACCCCCAACACATATCAATAGGAAAATGTTTCCTGAAAGAGGCTCAGCTGTATTGGACCAATAACTTTTCTTTCTGAAGTTTATCCTACTATGTAGGAGAAAACTGGACCTGCCACTGGACAGAACAAGGCCTGAGACCCACATGGACACACACAGAGATGGACCTGCCCAGGCATGCCAAGAGACAGACCTACCTGGACATGCCCAGGAGGCAGCTGCTGCAGTCTGGCAACCAATGGGACGGTGGGCCGGGCGGAGGATATAATAGGCTCCCACCTCCACCCCCCACCCACCCACCCCCGTAATAAACTGAGTTTGCCTTTTGCCTCTCATCTGACTCCCTGAGCCTGTGTGTCTTGGTTCTGTGCCAACTCTACCCCCTCTCCTGAAGGGTCCCATGGATGGGTACAAGCAACTCTACTATATGCTGTGACATGGTGGTCCTCTAAATAAATTGTTTTCTAACTTCAAACAACTAACAAAAGTAATCAAAAATATATTTGTGGATATAATATAATAATAATCCATCATCTTTTTGCTGCATACTTACTAGTGCTAAACCTAGTGTTTCACAGTGTGGCTTCAACAAGGAACAAGACTCATTCACCTCCTGAGTATAATTCAAGGTCTGATTTATTATGTTGATTCATCTTTATGTAAATCCCATATGAGCTTCACTACTATAATCTGATAAGATGCATTGATATACATTACAGTTTGGATCAATAATTTTTTCTGAACAAGAAAACATCTCAACATTTGGTGGCTTAAAACTATAAATAGAAGCTAGGGAAATAGCTGTTTGTAAAGTGCTTGCCTTGCAAGAAGAACCTGAGTTCAATTCCCAGAAGCCACATTTTCTTAAAGCTGGGTAAAGTAGCATGCATTTATAATCCCAGTGCTAAGGAGGCAGAGATATGTGTATTCCTGGGGCTCACTATCTAGCCACTCTAGTCTACCTGAATAGTTTTAGGAGAATAAAACACCATCATGCTTTAAAAAAAAAAAAAAAGTGGACCATGGATTGCATCCAAGGAATTATACCTAAGGTCCTCTGGCCTTCACACACAAACACATGGGCATGTTTGTGCACATGCATGCCATGAGCTCTCATGAGTGCGCATACACACACTACAAATATTTGCTATTCTTCATGATTTCATAGGCTAGTCAGACATTTGTTCTAATTTGGGTAAAAGAGCCCAAACCAGCACCAGTCCCATGAAAGACCATGTGTATTGTCATACTCTTTCATCTACAGGGAAATGCCTCTGGGCTTGTTCCCATGATGCTCTTCAGGTTCCTACAGCACAAGGAGCTAGTGACTGTAAACAAGCATTTTTCAAACTCTGCTGTGTCATTTTTCCTTTTATTCCACTGGCCAGAGTCAATTAGGTGACCAAGTGCAGGCAGAGTCCATGCAAAGGGATACCCATGGGTCTGCTGGGTTGGGTTCTATGAGAACTCTTTTTTAAACAAGTTACAAACAGTAGATCTCTAAAAATGTTCCAGGAACTTCTGAACCTTTTTATTCTCTTGTGTATCATTTTACCCAAATCTTCAAAGCTTCTGAAGATAATACCAATAGCATTTTTTTTAGAATGTGATAAATCTATAAATTAGTAGAGACATGAAAACTGAATTTTACTTTGTATGGTATGTATCCTTATTTAATTAAACCTTCTTTTATTCTTTTGATATTTTTTATCTACATCCTCCCTCATATTTCTAATTATAGTTATTCCTATGTATGGTATATTTTTCTTCCTATCTTCATTATTCTCAATTATGGATCCAATTAGATCTTGAGTGTATGATATAAGGGAATTGAAATAAATATACATAACAGCAGTCTCTTCTTACTCCTGTTCATTTGTGTCTATGAAATGGAATAACCCTTCAGTAAGACAATGGAGCAAGCTTGGTGAATGGTCCACGTCTCCAAAGAGACAACTAATCTTGAGTGTTAGTTGGTTAGCTAGTTAGTTAGTTTGTTTGTTTTCTGCCCTTCTAGCCTGAAAATGACCAAGTTTCAGTATAACTGCCTAGGCAAAGAGGCAATAAGTAAAGAAGAGTCTGATGACACCTCAGCAAATCATTGAGTGGAAAAGATAGAAAACTGCGGCTGGGGGAATGGACACTCACCTGAAGTGACTGCGTGACCAGAAGTCAACTGAAGTGACTGTGCCAAGGTGGGAGAGTGAATGAGGGCGATTGGACATCAGCTAGTGAAGGGTGCACATCACAAACATTTCTTCCTGGCATCAAGAGTGAGGTGAGCAAAAGACAGTCCAGTCAGAGTCTGAGTCAAAGGAGATGTCTGAATGCAGGCTGATAGCAGCCAGGTCAGGAGCCCCTGTCAACTCTGCCCTGTTGTCAGACTACCTTATAAAGCTCACACTGGGAGACACTGGCAGTTCATTGCAGTTTTGCTATAGCATGTCAGGCACATGTGATCTACCTGAGAGGAGCTTCAGGCAATAGCCCCAAAATATCTGTCAAGTTTCTCAGAAGGAGATTAAGTCAGGTCCCCTGCGGATGCCTGGACATTCTGAAATCTATGCCTCCCCCTGCAGTCAAGCTTGCTCAGAGTCACCTATGGGTGTCACATGGGTTATAGTGTCACATCACACACACACACACATGCACACATATCAAAAAAAAACCATATACCTGCTGTAACAGCCTCCATTATAGTCCCAGCTCAGCCTCACTCTACTGTCTCTTCACATTCTCCAACCTCTGGCCCAGTTTCCTCTGGCTCGAGGCCATCCTCAGTCATTGAACTCATGACTCCTCTGTGCTCTGTGCTAATCAAATGACCTCCACTCCCCACAGTCACTTCCTTTCATCTATTTCTTATTTTTATGTTTGCAGCTTGCTTCTGTCACCCCAATTCAATTTTTACAAGTTCTTCACTGTGTGTATCTGCAAGCTGATATTAACTTCTGAGTCTGAGAAATGTATTGCCAGTTCTAGAATAAAATAAAATAAAATAAAATAAAATAAAATAAAATAAAATAAAATAAAATAAAATAAAATAAAATAAAAGCAGCCCCTAACCCAGAATCCTTGTAGAAAGAACTCCACAAGTGGGCGAATGTTGCCCTCTTTCATTTCCCCCAGATGCTTATCAGGTAGATCCAACTGGAGGTTGGGAGAGAGAACTTTCTGAAAGCATTCTTGATTGGATCAGGTCTGATCTGGAGTATGTAACTCTTTTGAGTATTTATGCACCCATTGTAAGTATCATGCCAAGTGACTCTGCAGCCCCATACACATCCAGCTGCCCAGCCTTGGCAAAGAGATGCACACAGGTATCAATACAGACTATAGCCAAAAGCAAATACAATTGGAATTCCTGTAGTGGATAACCTCCTGCCTCATGTTTCCTAATCAACATAGGGCTACACTATGCTTCCATAATCTATGTAACATTCAGCTCTACTACCTCACACTCTGACAGTCTTTAGCCTCTAAATGGTGGTTGGGCCCCAGATGTTATCTTTGAACACTGCCTTCTTCTCCCATTCTAGAAATCCTCACTCACTCCAGTTTACCTTAGTTAAGAAAAGATACTCCACAGAAGATTTAATATTGCTGAAATATCTAGGCTATCCAATATGGTCTACAGATGCAGTCACATCTCTAGCAAAATCCCATTTTTCACAGGAATAGAAAAAAATCAATTCATGTGGAAACACAAAGGAAATACAAATTAAAACAACAATGAAATATCTCCTTACCCTAATTAGATAATTAGATATTATCAAAACGATAAAAGAAAAAAAAAACCTAACAAATGCTGGTAAGAGTACAGAGAAAAAATGCAACTCTTAAGCACTGTTGGTGAGAATTATCTAGTACACCCATTATGAAGGACCAAATGAAGGTTCCTCAAAAATCTAAGAGCAAATATACCACAGAACACAACTATCCTACTGCTGGATTTAAATCTAAGAAAAATGAAGCCAAGATAGAAAAGAGATGCCTGAAGTCCTATGCTTACTATGACTCTAAGCCATAGATACATTACCTAAGATACAGAATTAACCTAAAGTATACACTCATGGATGGATGATTAAATAAAAGTGTGTGTGTGTGTGTGTGTGTGTGTGTGTGTGTGTGTGTGTGTGTGCTATTCAAAAAGAGTGAAATTTTGTCATTGCAAAATCCATGATACTGGAATACATTATACTGAATGAGGTCTAGAAAAGAGCTCAAAAGCTATAAATGTAAGAAAGTCAAAGAGAAGGAAATCATAATTACCCTGATTGAATCATAGCAACTTCTATGAATGTGTTCAAATTAATATAGCCTATTAAAATATACAATTAATACATGCTAATAAAATAATATTTAATTTAAAATATATCCCACAATGCTATAGTAATCAAAATAGCATGACACTAGCATAAAAACAGACACGTACAAGAATGTAAAAAATATAAGTACCCAGAAACAAACTGATGATTTATAATTAAGGAAGATTTAATGAAAGTCAAAAACACACAATGGATAAAGAACCGCCTCTTGCGGTGATAATGGAAAACTGAATATCCCCAGGCAGAAGAATGAAATTGGACATCTATTTTATATTACTCACAAAACTGTCTCAAAATGGATTGGATACTTAAAACCACAAAATTTCTTAGAAGAAAATATAAAATAAGTTGGTTTTACGATATTAAAACTGTAGGCCTCAGAAGCAAAACTAAATGAGTTGGACAGCACTGAAGTTTCTGTTTAACAAATATTTCTGCCAACAAAATGTTAGGCAGTAAACAGAATGGCAGAAAATATTTGTAAGCCAAATACTAATCAGGGTCAACACTCAAAATACATGGGGAACTTACACAACTCAAAAGCAAAATAAGTCACTATACAATTAAAACTAAGTAACATACCTAAACAGACATTTTACCAAAGAAGATATACAAATAACCAATGGGTCTCAACCTGACTCATCATGGAAATGCAAGGAGCACACCAATAACCATAGGATACTGTAATACATATTCTGAGGAGAGTGCTGTAGAAGTCACATTGACTAGAAGTCAAAGGAAAGATCACATGAAGAATGAAGAAGACACCATAAGGAATGCTGATGTTTAATTTAGCTTGTAATGCCCAACTTGGGGAAAGAAACTATTAAAGGGGGTATGTTCACACATACACACACAAATTTTTAAAACATTTTTGCAAGGTTGGGATCAAACTCAAGATGTCATGCATACTTGGCAACCATTCTGCCACTGAAGCATAACCGAGTCCTGAAATAGGACATAACCTTGTTTTCATAGACTTGAGGATGGCTGTGTACAGGGCAACTGGACTCATTTTGGAGGGCACAAAATAATATCAATAGATAAAAGTTACGGAGAGGTATTTCCTCTCTGTATGAAAGAATTCTTCATTAAGAGTCTGAGAGGCTTGAAATAAAGCATGATGTAGCAGAGCGATGTTGGAGAAGCTCAAAGCTGCTCTGCAGAGGATTTCTACATTGAATAGTGAAGTCGAGTGGATAATCTCCAAATGTCCCACTCATAATAATATCAGGGTCATCTTATCTAGAAGGGAAAATTGAAAGCAAAGTCCAGCACAGGCGGCCTTCATTGAATTCTATGCAGACTGTGACTTTGTGGTTGTTAGGCCAACTGTGTGAAGTTCCAGAGTTCTTGGGCCAGTTTGTCACATCCTCCTTTTTTAGGGAAATAAGCAAGCTGCTATTTCCTTTCAGCCTCCTGTATAGTTATTTAGTACATATTTTATAAGTTTCTGCCATATGTTACCTGTAGCTCCTGTCATTTATTCATTCATTCAATAAGACTTCATTGAGCAAAACAAAATGAAACAAATAAATCATACTAGACTCTCTATTTAGATTTGGATCTTGATTCCTTGCCCCTGGATAAACTCTTATCTATATGCTCACAGCACAGCACACTTAGAAAGCTATTTATAGCAATATCTTAACAGTGCATTGTTGAAATACCAATTTTTGGTTGAATTTCTTATCATTGTAATTTATAAGCAATTACAATTCTACTCTGTGCATTAATTACTTTGTGTTGAACTACAGAGTAACTTCTGGAAGGATGGGTTTATTTAGGTGTTTGATATGAGGAGATACAGCCCATCACGACAGCAGGAGTGTGAGGTCACACTGCGTCTTATAAGAAACACAAAGAGATGAATTGTGGCGCCTGTGGCAATCAGTGTGGATCTGCCCTCATCAGCTGCAATGCTCTAGAAACACCTGCACAAAACGTATCAAGAGCTTATGTCACCAAGGTGATTCAAGATCCAGTCAAGCTTAAAATGAAGGCTAACCACTACAGTTTATTTCTATAAGTGCTAAAACTTCCAACTTTGACTGTCTTGACCAATTGTAACTAAAGGTAATTCTCTTCCTTCGATCCTAGTGATGCTCAGCCTCCACTTAATAGCCAGACTGAAATGGCTCTGCATCTGCTTGAGTCAGGCAGCTCTCAGTCCGTTAGTGGTACTTCAACTTCCTCCTTAACCTCTCTGTTTCCATTTCCTATCTGTGAAAGCACACAACAGCAGTAACTGCCAAGCAGGATTACCCTGGTGATGGAGTGAACTGAACGTGGGAAGTGCCTTAAGAATGAGTGAGCTGGGTGGTGGTGGTGCACACCTTTAATCCCAGCACTCGGGAGGCAGAGGTGGTGGATCTCTATGAGTTGGAGGCCAGCCTGGTCTACAGAGTGAGTTCCAGAACAGCCAGAGTGACAACAGAGAAGCCCTGTCTCAAAAAAACAAAACAAAAAATAAAATTTTTAAAAAGTAGTGAATAGAGTGCTTGCTAATGCTCAGTGCTGCTATGTACTTAGTCCACTTTCCTGTCTTGTGGGTTTATCTTCTCAAATCTGAAGACTTCAAAGTACAGGGCCTTACCTACAGTCGACATCTCATAAACAGCATACAGAGTTATTAACAAATCAATGGATGAACTATGAACCCTTGAGAAGTTCAATCTGTGGAAGTGGATGATATACAGCTCACCTCTCTACAGCTTGGCAAATGAGTTATTCTCCTAGAGAAGTTTTAAGAGTGAACCACAATGCTGCAAGATCACCTCTAAAACATGTACTATCTGTACCACACCACTTAAAGCACACACACTGTATCCTTCCTGGCATACTGTATTTGTTTGATGCCTGTTTGGAAGGTTTAATGACTGTCATGTCTGGAAAGGCCAAAGATGAGTTATGGAGGCCAAGTCTCAAACTCACCAAACCTACCCAACCCTAAGAATGCAAGTGACCATTCTCATGAGAGTCACCTACTATCTGCTCAATCACACAGCAGAATAGCTCCCCACTGCCAAGCCACACTTTGTGCTCTTGCTGACGAGATGTTGTTCTAGTCCCATACCTGGCAGTGTTTAAAGCTCTCTATACAGTAGTGCCTTCTGGAAACATTCTTCTCCCTACCACACATTAATCAATCTCATTGTAGAGAGGGAGTGCTTTAGGGCCTTTCCCTAGATAAATATATGGAAGTTTTCATAAGACAGATTTTTAGGAACTAGGAGAAAGTATCCCTTCCATCTCATTCAGGGCAAAGTTATTTGTGATCAGGATTTAATTCACTAATTATCAAAGTGTGGTAGCATAGACATACTGCTCACACTGCACATGCCTACTGTGCTCAAGGTCCTGGGTTCCATACCTAGTACTGAAGAAAAAAGAAAAAGAAGAGATGGAGATGTTAATGGAGAGTAAGAAAGAGCTCCTAACTACTGGCCAAAGAAATGTCATCAGTGGGCATAGAGAGACCACAGGGGGTGCTGGTTACAAATGAAAATTCCTATACCATCTACACCAAAACAACTTAGATTCAAAACGTCCAGAAATAAGTATGATGGACATGTCTCCATATAGATCTCTCTAGACAGGTTTGTACACTGATGTGGAGGCAGCCCTGGCCAACACAAATCCATCAGCACCCTCTGGGCTGAGATAGACAGTCAGTAATTCCCCCCGGGCCTCAGCAGCAAATAGCACAGCAGTGGCAGAGCAGGACCTATGTGTGCTCATCTGAAGGCAGTGTGACATGCCATTTGATTATTTTCAACAGCATTGCTCCCAGGGGCCAGAAGGCTATGCCCAATTTTCTTTGATCTGACACTTAAGAGATTTTTCCTCTGTGGCCTCTCTCTGAGCTCAAGCTGAAGCTGCAAAGGCACCAGGTAAATGCCTTAAATGTGGAACTGCTTTCTAAGTAGAATATGAGGGGCATCCAGAGTTCAAGGGTCAAAGATCATCACTTAAAAAGGACTCTGACTCAGACTCCTCCCACCCTCCCAAAGGTCCTTCTGTGTTGAGACTTTTCAGCACCTTCCCTTCCTATTCACTCCCAGGTGTCAAAATGAGGTTGGCTAAAGAGAAATAGAATATGCACACCTTCCTTCCCAGGCCAGTCTTCCTCCCTGGTCCTTGTACAGAGTGTCCCCTTTAAAAGCCCAGAGGCATAAATGTGCTTGTGCGGCACAAAACAGGGAGAGGGGGTTGTAGAGCAGTTAAAGCAGGAGAAACATAATATGAAGGTGAGAGGCAATATATGCATCTTTAAATGGTCTCATCCTAGTTGGGGATGGCACAAGCCTTTAATCCCAGCACTTGGGAGGCTGAGGAAGGAGGATCTCTGTGAGTTTGAAGCCAGAACTGGCCTGGTCTACAGACTGAGTTCCAGGCCACCCAGACTTACAGTAGAGAAACCTTGTCTCAAAAAAACCAAAAAAAAAAAAGAAAAAAGAAGGGCTCATCCTTATGATGTGACATTTTAGCAAATACCTCAAAGAGATGAGTTTGAATCTTACAGGTACCCAAGGGAATGAAGAGTTGGAGACATAACAGATATAGAGGCCCTGAGAGGCAAACTAGAAGAAAAAATCTCAGGCCTGGAATAGAATGAACAAACAACAGAGGAGGGACAGTGACATCTAACAGCAGCAGACTGACCAGAATACATGTTGTGTAGACACTCAAAGGACGTTCTAAGGATGCCAGCACAGGGTCAATTTTGAACAGAAGTCATTTCATGCCTTAACTAGGTCAATATGGCTGCTGAACTGAGACTAGACAGGAAAGAGGTCAGAGCAAAGGTGAGAGAGCCCTCTGGGTACCATCAAAGCTATTCTAGTGAGACCACTTAAAACAAGCAGAAGAAAAGCAAGATAAATTATGGGAAAACTGAGCTCTGAATCAGGGTGAAAGGCACTGGAGGGTAGGGGGGCACAGGTGTCTTTGTTCTATTCTCTCTGTCTTTGCATATGTTTCAACTGTTATAAGAAAGGTGTGTTTAAAACAAACACACATAACAAATGAATAGCGCTAGTAAATCATAGAGGAAATAAAGTACCAGAGAAGCAGCATAGAGCACCGCTTAGAGGCATGGGTCTGGCTTTTGCCTTTTGCAACAGGAGAGAATAAAGGATGCTTAGAGACACAGCAGGAGAGGAAGAAATAAAGGAAGGAGGGCCTTCTTAGGTTACCTCAAAATTCTCAGCCAAAGAGGAGGCAAAACTGATCTCCCACCTTAGGCCCAAGCAGTGAAATAAACAGGAAGTCCAGTTGGGGTTTGAAGCAGGGAAGCTTGGATGCAACCATTGCACATGATGACAGAGAGGATGGACAGTGGGGAAAACTGAGCCACAGGCTCACGCCTGTCTCAGTGATGTGTTTTGAGACCTCGCCACAGTTCTGCCATGTTGTTTCTAGAAATTTCAATGCCTTGCTCAGAGTGTATTATGTCAAAAAAGACAAACACCCTTTGGATGGAGGCTAACTTTCCTTTGTTCCTCCTTTTTCCAGGGTCCTTGAGATTCTCTCATACTGCAATCCTCTGCAGTCAGCTCCAAAAAATCTGGCGGGGAGGGGAGAGGGGGTGCCCAAACACTAGATGAACCTTAGTCATTACTCTGAGAAATGCTCTCTCTACAGAGGTCTTCAAGATCCAGAGAGTGGCTTTCAGGATTCAGAGAAATTAATGAGTTGGTCTAAATGGGGAAGAGGAGAAGGACACATAGGCAAGCTGTTTCCATCCAGGGAGAAAAAGAAGCAGAACAAATGACAAAGCCTAAGCCTAGTACTAGCTTGCCATAGTGTCTGGCACAGCCATTCAGGAAAGCTGCCACCTCCCTGCTTCTGTTCAGGGGCTGCCAGGCCTCTAGCATCATGGAAATTTACTACACCCATGGAAAATTCCTAGGAATGCAAACTACAAGAGTTCTATCTGTTCTGGGCTGGAGGGCACTTGTCTGGCCATCTGAAAATGAAAGACTTGTAAATTAAATGACAAAAGTCACTAGAGTCCCAGGGAATAATTTAACATAGTTATGGGTGTGGGGGTAAATACCTATATGATAGGGTATCTTCAAAAGACTTTACAGTGAATCTAACACATATCAACTTCTAGAAAATACTGGTCCTCTTGTAACTTACAAAACAAACGGGATGTGAGTAGAGAGAGCTTCTAAGGGCCAAGTAACACATTCTTTCACTTAGGTTCTGGCTGAAGAGGTATGTTCAATTTATGAAAAATCCTCAGCATGTATTCATAGGATCTCCACACTTTTACTTACATGCTGTTTGAATTAAAGTTGTTAAATTTTTATGGGCTAGAGAAATAGCCCTTCAGTTAAAGCTGCTTGCTGCACAATCATGGGGACCAGAGTTCAGATCCCGAGCACCCATGTAGCAAGCTGGTCACCCAATGCATACTGTAACTCTACCTCTGAAGGAAATGGAGACAAGAGAGTCATCAGGGCTTGTTGGCTTCCAGCCTAGCTAAGAAAACACAAGCCACAAGGTCAGGGAGAGACCTTGCATCAAAGCAACCAGCAGAAACTAATATAAGAGGATGCCTGATCCATGCATGCATTCAGGCACCCATACCCTCCCCACACACGGAGACACATACACAAATAAATAAATAGATTTTTTTAAAGTAATTAAATTGAAAATACTATCTATCACAAGTGATTGGTTCAAGTCAGGACCATCTCTACTTGAGTTAATTAAAACACTTGAAATTTCTAAATTTTAATATTTTTCAAAAACTCAGAATGTGACATTCCTTTTATGTAAACATACACAGATAGAGAATATTTCTCAAGCTTATTATATATGTATGCATGTATATATATATATATATATATATATTTTTTTTTTTTTTTAATGAATGGCTTTTACCTTTTTCATTTCCCATTTTTCTGTCCTAATCAATATTGTTTAGGAATTTTTTAGCAAGTATGAATAAAAGCAAGGAACCAAAGAATATATGTATACACACACATGCACTCACATATATGTATGTGTATATAGAATATATTATAATACCTATTCCTCTTTTATAATACATCATAATTATTTTAACCATTTAAGTATTTGAAATTTGTGTATCTGCTTACTACCTGACTCTCTTGCTAGAAATGTACCACGAGAGGCACACAAGGCACTCTCATTCATTATATCCCTGCAATCAATGGGGTGTCCAGTTCATAGGCGAATACTCAATATTTGTTGAATGAACAAATGAAGTTGAATAGATGAATGAATGTGAAACCTAGCATTTGTTTTATTTGAGCAACTTCCTTGAACAAGGAATTTGAATAAGATATGTAAGACTTATAAGATATAAGTCTATGTCCTCACTCCCACAAAGAATTTGTGATAAAATAAAGAAACAAAAGGCCTTTCAAGGATTCTCTAGAGTTCTTTATTGTGTAAATTGTTCAAATAAATGTCAGAGTGCTTTGTCCTTATTTTTATTACACAAAATTTTTCATCTTAGAAGCACTTTAAAAACCAGCTCCCTTCACTTTAAGTGTATTAATGAATCTTCCCATTTTTACCTAAGAAACCTTTATGATAAAGTCACAGAGGACCCAAGGGAAAAATAAATGAAATATATAAGTCAAAAGCTGAGTTAGTAATAGTAATAAAAAAGAAATTGCCTATGCCAAGGACAAAGAAACTACAATGATAAGTACAAAACAAAAAGAGAAGAAGGGCACTGTGTCAAAACATGCAAACACTTCAACAAGAAATGACAGAGCTGAGAGAAAAAGTGTTCCTCTTCTGCTTGGGTGTGTGCAGAGGGAGGAATGCAGTGCCCACTGGAGAAGGCTGTTTGGGTGCAGATCTGAGTAAGGCTGGGCTAGAAGCACAGAAATTCTACCTTCAGAGCTGCCCCCTACCCAACACGTGTTCCCAGATTCTTACTCACCAACAGATTTCCTGTCTTGCTGTTGACTGGCCTTCCCCACCTTCCCACAGATTTTTATTCTAATTATCAACACCATGCAAGGTAATATCTCTCTTATTTCTAGACACTTCTTCTTTTCAGTCCTCTGTCAAAACAGCATAGACCTAAGTCTCATTTTGTTAAAGCACAAACTCCTTTTTGCTCTTATAATTTCACTCACACTGTTTTTCTTCTTTGAGTAACAACTTTACAGAGATAGAGTTCACTGGCCACACTAGTCACCCATTTAAAGTATACAGGTCAATGGATTTAATATAACTACAAAATCATTACAATAATCAGTTCTAGAGTAGACTTAAAATCCTGAAAAGAAATTCCATTGCGCAGATCTCTGCAACCATTCTCCTGGTTTGTGCCTCTGGAGAGACACTTTCGATGATTTGAACAACAGTGTATGGTTCATGGTGTTCGGCTTCTTCCTCTAGGCAGGAAGTTTTTTAATGTTTATCCCTATTATAGTGGATATCAGGATCAGTATTTCCTTCCTTGTTTCAGAATAATACTCCATTGTATGAATAGCCTGCATTGTATTTACTTATTTCTCAGGTGATGGGTGTTTGGCTTATTACCACTTCTTGGCCATGATGAATAAAGCTATTGGCTAATCACAAAGTGTTTGGTGTTCTTTCATACTGTTCTAGAACTGGAAGAAGTGTAGGAGTTGCCTGGTATAATCCCTGTTTAATTCATAACTCTTTTCTACAAAGCCCTTAAAATTGTGTTTAGCTTCATTGGAGTGACTCCAAAAATGGGAAACTATTCCTGTGGAGTAGAAAACTCCTGCAAAACTCACTATTCTATTCCAGAACAGGACTTCTATAATAAAGTATGTATTTCTAAGATTTATTCTGCCTCCAGCTCCCGAGCTGTGGGGTTACCTTAACCTTTGAGGCCACCATACACTGCAATTCCTTCAGACACTGTTACCTAAGTGTTTCACTCTAAATACTATGTATTTCCTGGGTTTTCACCAGGCTCTCCATTAAGAATGCTAGGCTTCATTTTTGCAATAATGGTGCCAAAAAGGGAAGCTCCTGCCTGTCCTAAAGCTGAAGCCAAGCAGAAACCTTGAAAGCTAAGAAGGTGGCATTGAAAGGTTCCATAGCCACAAAAAAAAAAAAAAAAAAAAAAAAAAAACAAGTTCTAAAACTCACCATCTTCCAGAAGCTCAAGACCCTGTAGCTCCAGAGTCAGTCCAAATACCCTTGCAAGAACATGCTGAGGAGAAATAAGCTTGACCACTAACCCATTGTCATGTTTTCTCTAGCCAGAGTCAGCCATGAAGAAGACAGAAAACGATGACATGCTTGTATTTGTTGTGGATTTCAAGGCCAACAAGCACTAGATTAAACCATCTGTGAATAAAGTCTATTGTGTTGGTAGACTGTCAATACCTGTTAGGGTGATAGAGAGAAGGAGGAATGTCAGCTGGCTCCTGTTATGGTGCTTTGGATGCTGCCAACAAAAGAGGGATCATCTAAACTGAATCCAGAGACTAATTCTAAATGCATTGAAAGAGAGAGAGAATACTAGACTCCATCATTGAGATGTTTCAACTTTAAACTTCTGTGAAAGTGAGCCTCATGTATGTTTTTACCTTTCCCCACATGGACATTTGCTGGTCTCTACTTCAGCATGACACTGAGATTTTTTTTCCTTGAGTAATATCTGTCTGTACAGTTTAGTTTAAGTGAAATCTATCCTTATTTCCAAAAATGAACCTCAACTGTCACTCCATTAAATTTTACTCCCTGTTGCCTTAGTGGTCATTTGGACGGAAGAGTAGGGGAAAAAAAATCATTGACTAACCCAAGTAAGGTGAATTAAGCCACACTTTCTGGGAATAGTGAACATGGGCTTTCCTTATCTGTGCTTAAGAGTATGTGGATATGAGGATTGGAAACACTCTCAGGGATCCATGTGTAGAAGTTGAGTCTGAGGGTGAAACTCACATAGGTGGCAGTATGCTTAGGCTTCTGGATCAGTACTTCGCTAAAGTAAGAATCACCTCTTAAAATCTTGAGTTGTATAAATCAATAATTTCCTACTCACTCTCGCTCTTACTCTTTCACCTTCTCCAGGTTTGGTCAGGCTCTATCTTACGTTGAAAAGAATTCTGATCTATAACATCTTGCACAAGGACTTATTCTACTCAACCTATTACATGCTGAGGTTCAGTGGCAAAAGTTGATTGCAAGACTCTTGAGTCTTAAAACTGCTCAAAAGAGCAAGTCTTCCTCCTTTATATAGCCTGCTGATGGTGAACTTTGCTTAGTACCCTAGAGGCAGCAAATTTTTTCTCCTTTTTTTGTTTGATAATTTCATACATGTATGTAATATGCTTTGATCAAATCTTCTACCGAATGGTAGAATCCTCTCCAATTCCTATCCTACCCACCACCATTACTTTTCTCTCCCAATTCCATGTGCTCTGTTTTTTTTAAACCCACTGAACCCACTTAGTGCTCCCTGCATATTCATGGCTGTAAGACCATCTATCTACTGCATCATAGGTAGCCGGTCATGTCCAGTATCTCTGAAGAAAACTGACTGTCTCTCTTCCAGCAGCCATGAACTGCCAATATCTACTCAGCTAGGGCTGAGACTTCCTGACTTCCTCACCTAACCAAGCTGGGATTTTTTTTTTTTTACTTAATCTTGCACAGGTCTTGTGCATACTGTCACAGCTGCTGTGAATTCATATGTACAGCTGTCTCAATTGTGCCTGAAAACCATTGTTTCATTCACTATAATCATTCACTGTCTCTGGCTCTTAAAATCTTTCTGTCCCCCTCTTCTGCAATGACCCCTGAGTTTCAGAAGAATGGGTAAGATACAGTTAGAGTTATTAACCTTCTGGAATTCCACTTTCTCATCTACATAATTGGAATATTGATCCACTCATAGGTATCTGTGAGAAATAGACCAAAAGCAATGTAATGGTTAAAATTCCCCATCATTGGAAAGAAGCTACAATATGCCTTCCTGTGAGCTATCATTATTAGTTATCATCCTATAGATATAAGATCTCTTTCTTTCCAAGGTAGCGACAATGTTCCCATAACAGATTATCTATATATACCACATATGTCAGAAAATAATGTTGGGCACCATTAATTTTCCCAGATAGGTTATATCAGCATGTAAACACCACTTTTATTAACAAAGATTCTGGAGAAAACGGTTTTCCATAGAATATATAGGAAGCAATTATCATAATAAAATGATCTTTTCAAAAGAAAAAGGGGTATAATTACCAGGACTACTAAAGGAGAATCATTGTAACCAAATGAGATTTTCTAAATACAAAAGCACTGTATTTAGAATACCACAGAGAAAGCAAATTTTCCTTTGAAGGGAAGTATCTAATAAAATTGTTCTCTTTTGATATCACTGGGCATTCCTACCAGCGCAGGTGGCCAAAATGCATCTCTGCTGACTTTAGAGGTAAACTTCCATAGTGAGGCTGTCAATCACACCCTTTGAATGTCTCCTCCCAGTAAATTTCTGTGCCAGTGTGTCTACATAGAAGTAAGTTGGGGATTTATTAGCTACACTGGGCTCTTATCAACAAAGGACAAGAAATCCCCCATGGCTCCAAAACAGCCATTTGACTCACATTTGAGACTTCGGTAACAAGAACTTTTGGATGGGTAAGGCTTCAGGAGACAAAGAAAACAAAAATAGAAAGCAAAACCAACTATGTAAGAAATAAGATCGCCAAGCAAATGAGGACAACTTCTGTTCCCAGTTTCTTGCTCAAGCACACAGATTGCTATCTGTCTACTCTCTGCCCCTTCTGTAGAACCCTTCTCATTCCCATGGAATTCTGAAAACTGAGGTAAGTCTTCTCCAAGACAGCGTCTCTATAGAGATGGAGAAGGTTCTGGGAAGTACTATCATCTAAGAGACTGACTCCTACGACTTCTAAAGGCAGATCAGTCAGAAACAGGGTCAATTCATATTCCATTTAGCAAATACTAATTAAACCAAACATTGCTCAGACATGATGACATGCATCTGCACTATCCATTTGTCAGACATGAAGATAGTCACTTTCAGTCTGCAAGGGAATCCATATCTGTCTCTATCTTCAAGAAGGCCACTACATGTGGACACTTCTATAACATATTTGTTTATATGTTATAAAAGATTCATGTGTCATAGAAGGAAACCAGGGAAAAGAATATGAGGGCTCCATAGCTCTCTCACTTGTTTCCACACAATTTCTGGGGGTGAAACAGCAAGAACCCTCTGACTCCAGTTTCTTCCTGGGAAATTTGAGAACAATAGCTATACTTAGAGCTTCCTCTACTGACAGCATCTAAGGAGGGTTTCAAAGCCTGGAGAAAGAGCAACCTAGCAAATGGTGTGAAAGGAACAAGCAAATGTGGGCCCTTTATAACAGGTGAGCATTTCCATTTCACAAAGTCAGCCCTGGAGATAAGAGAGAGTGAGAAACCTAATATCTCACATTTGTTCAGCACTGTGCACTATCTAAAAATCTTTGTCCAATTTTAAAACCAATTATGAAGCACTTAATGGAAATCAAGCCATGGGTACTTTGAATCTACTAATTATTATAATTATTAATTATTATAATTTCTATAGCTACTATATTAGTCAATTATTATCAGAAGTGGATCAGAAATTGATAGCTGGCTCCAAGTTCTCACATCTAGAAAACTGCAACAAGATTATATTTCTACTTGCATGAAGTTTCTGTTCAGCTTCCTCCCAGTCATTCTCTACCTAGAGTAGACATCATTAATAGCCTAAGTCTCACTTTACAACCTCAGAAAATAGTGAAAAGAATTCACATTGATCAAAGGACCTCTTATGGGCTGACCTATTTCCTTTACTACCTGTCATGGACAGGGGTGTGTCCCTCCAAATTGTATTTGCTGGAATCCTAGTACCCAAGACTTGAGAATGTGGCTGTATTTAGATATGGATCCTTTAAATAGGCAATTAAGATGAATTGAGGTAGTGTGGGTTGGTTCCAATCAAATATTTTTAGTATCTTTATAAGAAACAAGATAACACATAGTCCAAAGAATGACCATGTCCACACATAGTGAGAAGACAGACATTTACAAGGCATGGTGAGGAGCTCAGAAGTTACCAAACTGGCTGAAAAATTGATTTGTGGCTCTCTGGCCCCTTGAACTGTGAGAAAATCAATTTTCACCATTGAAGGTACCTGGTCTGCAGTATTTTATTTTGGCAGTGCTGGCAAGTTACTGCTCTGCTCACTTTATTTTTATGCTACTTTGATAAAGGTAGACAAGATGATCCCTTTCAAAATGAATAAAGGTGAAGGCAACCAACAAGCAGCAGGGGTCTAGTCCCACCAATTCTGTATCTTCTTTCCTTTACACCAGACCTGGCCACCTGGTCCACACTGTTTTCTAATCCTGAAACATCTTTCATGCCCAATTCCAAAGCCCAAGGCATGGAGATCCCCATCAGAACAGGTGTATTCACAGAGAGCATCCGCACACAGTGCAAGAGTGTGGAATTGCAAAGACTGCCCAGGCCAGATGAGTTGTCAGTGTCAACTGCAGTATTTACAGAGAAGCCTAGAAGAGAACCACTTCCCAGCCTTGGCTTCTGAACTACAAGGGTTTTTATTTTTGTCTCGTTTGCTTTGCTGTTTTATTTTAGGAGACAGGATTTTGCTATGTAGCACAAGCTGGAGAGGAACTTGCTATGTAGAGACCAAGCTGACCTGAAACTCCCAGTAATCTTCTAGCTTCCTCTTCCTGAGTACTGGGATTACAGGTATGCACTACCATGACCAGCGTGTGTGTGTGTGTGTGTGTGTGTGTGTGTGTGTGTGTGTGTGTGTTTGTGTGTTGTAGTTCAGGAGATTGAACCCAGGACCTTATGTGTTATTAGGTAAGCCTGCTAACCCTGAACTCTATTTCTAGCTACCTGCTAAGAAACTTTGGGGGTGGGAGTGGGGGGCACAGGAGCATTGGCCATGTTTTTCTGGGTTTACAGGATACAAGAGCTGATCAGGGATTTTCAGCTGCACTCTCTCCCAGAGAACTCTTCATCTCTTCCTCTCATCGACAGTAGTGCAGTGGGTAAAAATGTTTAATCTGCAAACTACATGATTCAAATGTGCAAAACTAAAAATGTGAGTTCTTGTACTCATCTCTCACTCCATATCTATTTCAGGCACCAACTTTCTTCTTGTTGGCAGAACACTTGATCTAGTCAATTGAGATAAAAACAGTCATATTTAAATATGGCCATTTCCATACCCCTACTTTATAAGTGGCATCAAGGTTTGAGGATTTCCATGATGTAGATGATCTGGAGTGAAAGGAGCCTATGGTAGCTTACCTTATTCTATCATAGGCATCTGGAAACAATGGCACTTCCTGAGACATCTGAGATTTTCCAGCTATTTTCCAGACTTGGTCCACATTGGTCCCTCTGTTTCTGCCTCATTCAGACCTCTAGGTATAGAATCCATCACTTGGATAATTCTGAGCTTCTCTTCACCCTCTTGTAGGGTATTTGGGCACTCCCTCCTGAAGGATCATCTAGGCAGGAGGAGATTCTGGGTTCAATCCTCTGCAGTACAGTACACACACACACACACACACACACACACACACACACACAATTTGAGCTGGACGTGGTAGTGCATGGCTATAATCCCAGGAGACTATTGCAAGAGCCTGACTCCTTAAACTCCCTTCCTGCAACTCCCTCTCCTCCTACTCCTCTCCTAAGGCAAGAGATGACCTCGACTCAGACTCCCTGTTTCTTGCTCTATTCCAGTCCTAAACAGAGGCACACTCGAAGCCCTTTGAAATGAAACGCTGCTGCGTCTTTCTCCTCCAGTTTCTTTGTTTCCTATGCAGCCTCTGGGAAAGGCCTGTGGCCCTTGATACTCCTGTGAGGAATCCTGTCTTTGAAAAGATTTGGATAAGACCAACTTTTTTTTTTTTTTTTTTTTGCTTTCAGTTTCAAACAATTCTAATTTCCTGATTTCCTCCTTTAAAACAACATAATTGTACTTGCTTTTGTAAGGAAAATATAAGTGGGATAACCAATTTGGGGATCACAAAATTGCAAGAGCATGACTTTGTATGTATCTCATGAAATCCTTGCCCTACATAACCATGCTACCAAGAAACAGCTCAGGTGGTTGGTGTACTGTTCATATGTCACCTCTTCAAATGAGGCCATTCATGCTCCCTCTCCCTGTCACCTTTTTAACCTTCTTACCAGCTTTCCCTTATTTGGTATCACCCATTTATACTGTTGTCTCTCTGCTCTTTTTTACCAGTTATCCTCTGCCCCGATCTGCACACACAGCTGGGATGTATGCTTGAGGAGTAGGTAGACTTGAACTGTTCAGTATCATATTTCTAGCGATGAGAGTATGTCCACAGATAACTTTCAGTATTAGCTGCAGAAAACAGTAAGTGGGGAAGGGAAGGAACTGTTGTCTGGCCATTACTCTCCTTCCCCAGCTTTCAAAACTTCCTAAGCAACCGAGAGTCTCCAAAGGCACTGCCCCAAGCTTCTCATCTTTCTTCTTCCAAAGAACCAAGTTTGTATTCTTGCTCTGTTTTTCTCCTGCCTCTTAGCTGACTTCTGACTTAGGCAGTCTTTGAGAGGTCACAGGCCTCCCCACAAGGGTAAGGGTTTGCTTAGCATTACATATTCTACCGGGAGAGCCCCACTCCCTGTGGCATATTCTTCTGGGCCCACTATGCAGGACCACCTCGAAGCCTTTATCTCCTCTGCTAATCCCTGTTGTGGAAGTTTATTTTTAGTTATGTATAAAATAATTGGTTTTTGCACTATTGGGGTAGGGGCTACCTCGGTCTTGCATTTTGTATCGTCTGCAGCTGTTGGATTTATGTGGGGGATGTTTGATTGCTCAAGATCTGCATGTGCTATCAGTAGGACATCTGAAAATTCTAAATCAATAAAAACACCTGAACTCAGATGCTCACGGTTCCACTGTCCAGGATGTCACTTGCTATGATAGTGGTTCCCTCTGCTGAGGTCTGGCAGGGTTTGCACCTATGAATATACTTCTGTGTCTTCTGTGGTGAGCCACCACAGCAGCATACTACTACACACCCCACGACAATGTGGGACAGAAAGGAACATGTTGAGCCAGGCTTAGGAGTCATAGGTAGAGGCAGACAGCACTTCTCTTTCCCCAACCAGGGCTACACCATGAGGTCTATCAGCCCTCATCCCCATGGGAACAGTTAGCTTACTGTTCAGAGGCCACCTCTTCTGTGGTCCTCCATTACACATAGGCTCTGGCACACCCATGCTTCTTCTATCTCCCCTCTGAGCCTATGGGCATGTTATTGAGGCCTCCCCTTCCAACATCCATCTCATCCCATTTGCCTGGCAAACTCAACTCAAGCCTGGAATTTGCCTGAGCCTGCCTCCTTCTCTGTCTGGATTGATCCTCCTCCTCCCACAACCCCCTAGGTTGTCACTCTGTGCTGTAATGACAATACCCCTCCCCTTTCACCCAACTGCTGTGGAGTGGGGGATGCTATTGAAAACAAAAGCTGAGTCTGGTGTCTGCTGTACAGGCTGTCCCTAGCTCAGAGGCTGACATGTGATCATCATAAAATGAATGTTTGTGCACCCATTTAGTCATCCCACATGCTGGAGCAGGCATTAAAAGTACTAAAGCAAAAACATCAGAAATGATCTCTGTTCCCAAAGGGTCTGCATTATAATTGGCTCGGGGGTTTGGGGGGGTAAGGAGAGCAGGCAGTAACCAAGTAGATAAATAATTGTTGATTGATATTAAGTTTATGAAGGAAATAGTACTTTGATCAACATTAACAGAGTGATGTTTCTTTAAGTAGAGGAGAAGCGCAGGAAAAGAAATGGATAGATGAATAGGTAGATGGATGGATAGATGGATGGGTGGGATTATAGACACAATGAAGTTGGGTCCAGAGTACAGACTAATCACTAGAATTTTCTGTGTATTAGGAAAGTTTCTGTCACTCAGAATCTAGATAGCAGTGGATATTTAGACTTGGTTCTATAGGCAAGTGGCAATGCAAACTAACCAGAAGACTTACCCAGAAGTCTCCATTCTAGTTGCTTATCCTGTGGGTCAGTAAGAGGTGAAGGGTCAGAATTCTGGAAACACTGTCAGGATAAAATGCAATTACTCCTGAGAGCTCACTGTGCTAGAAGCAAGCCCTGGAGACAGCATTAAAAGACACGCAAGAGTTTCTAGTCAAGCCTCTGGGAAGCACAGGTGTAAACACCTAACAATGACACACCAAAAGTACAATAACAGACCTATGTGCACAGGACTACAGAAGCATAAGGGATGGATAGAAAGCAGATAGCAGAGACAGGACAAGGACAGCTGAGACTTCTTTTGAACCGTACTTGTTTAGAAGATCAAAAGAAGGGTGGTGAACAGAAGAGATGAGTAAGAAAACAGAAACAAAGGGAAGCGGGGAGAGGAATGCAGGAGGCCAGGTATGATGGGTGCTGCAGTGTGGAGGTGGAGAGAGGAGGAAAAGGAAGAGGCTGGGTCCAGCCAAAGTACGCTCCAGCAACACAGGAATGTGGAGGACTCACTCATCCTTCTAGAAAACAGCTTGTGACAGATCAGGAGATTAACATTCATATTCGGAGTCAGTATCTGTAGGAAAAACCAAGTAATTGCCCTCACCTTCAAGGCAGGGAGAGCAGGACAGGCCCCCAGGGCTACACTAACCTTAAGGAATACAAACTTCTGGGTGAGGGCTTAATAGGTGGGGAATATCTGGGGAACCTGGGGATGTGAAGGAAGAAAGAAAGGAATGTGAAGGAAGGAAGACAGAGAGATGCCTGACTCCTTCAAATATAGACCATGTTTTTGAGTCAAGACAATGTCTTGAATTTGGGCCCTGGCATCTCCTGGATCTTCAGCATTGCTCAGGAAGTAACCAAGAAAGGAGGGCTGCTGTGTGAGGAGGACTCTTGTCTGGGGATTTGTTTATGAGTCACCTATAGCAGATGGCTCATAAAGTGGGTACAGGTGGTACAAGAAAGTGCCAAACCAAGCCTGTAAGAGCAATGGTGCATCCTGGGACTTCTGATAGCCCTGCCTGAATCCAGTAAGGATGGCACCTGTGCTCTCTTGGCCCTGGTTTTCCTTTGAGGAGTCCTGACACAAAGGCCTCCTTGTGAGGGGTCTCAAAAGGCCAAATCTAATGCCTTGTGGGAAATAATGGGAAGTGGAGGCATATGGCAGTTACAAGATTGTTTTCCAATAAGTATGTGTGAGTACACACAGAGCGCTACATGTGCCAGAACCTGGGTGCACACATAAGCACCAAGCCATCATGTGTAAGCATTGGTTAGATTATATTGCACAAACAAAACCATCTTTCTTCTCAAATGAGGTTGCATTTAGCCTTGGGCTCTCTCAGTAGGAATCCTTACTTCTGCAGCTCTGTATATGAGGAAGTCTAGGGAAAGCCACCAGTCCTGAAAGACATGGGTTTTTCTCCTGTGGGAGTTACTGACTGCTTCCTTAAATCTAGAGTCTAGCAAATAGAGGCTACAAGCCTTAGAGCAAGCACTTGGGGAAATATGTCTAGGGAGGTGCCTATGCAACAGCTCACACCTCATAACTTAGTTGATCTTTAGCTCACCCACACACAGATCACAGGGAAAGCAGAGAACAGGTGCACACAGGATTGTGATCCCTGCCCTACCCAGCCATCCACTTTGGGCTCCTGGAGCTACTTCCTCATGGAATTTCCTGTATCATTAATCTGGTCCCTCCTTCCTCCCACCCCTCCCACTATAACCCTACCCATGTTCTTCTGTCCTCCCAGTGCAGCTTCCAGTCTCAGAGATCCCCAGGTGTGTCCTGATCTGTTCTTAGATCAGAACTCTGCTCACTGAACACTTGAGCTCAATTCACTTCATTCTGTGGTTAGATCCCCATCTGTGTCACAGCACCATAGAATGGGCAGAGTGAAACAGGAAGTAAAGCTAGCCATCAGCAGTTTTCTTTCAAAAATAGAAAGCAGAGGACTAAAAATAAGGAGGCAAGCATGAAAGCACCCAAGAAAAAGTAAGAGAAAATAATGGGGAAATGCCCTGCAAATACAAAGGTGAAGAGGACTAAATGGGGCAGAATAGAAAGCTTGCTGGAAGCAAGCTATGGCTGCCCTCCATTCTCTGGGTTAAAGACTGAAGATGATAGGACCAGGGTCAAGGGAAAGATGGGTTGGGAAAGGCAGCTGTAAGAGAGCTTAAGCAATCAGAACTTGTCCTGGGATAGTGCTCCTTAAATGCCAGTGAGTATAAAAAATCATATGAGATGCTTGTTAAAGTACAGATCACTGGGGCTAAGGATATAACTTAGTGGCCACGGTCTTTGCCTAGCATACACAAAGTCTTGGGTTCAAACTCCAGCATGCTATACAATATACATGTGTCACATGCATACAACCTCAGCATTCTAGAGCTTGGGACAGAGGGATTAAGAAGTTTAAGGTTATCCTCTATTACATAGCTAGTCAAAGACAAGTCTGAGCTACATTAAGTAAGTTGGAAATGTTAGTAGCAGTGGTGTAGCATGTGAAACTATGAAGCAATTACCCTCTGAATTGAAACTTTAAATGCTCTACTTTGAGACTCAATTATTTCTTTGGCCATAGATGCAAAAACAGCTCAGTAGCATTTGATTCTTTTTGCCAGGTTCCTGTCAGAGTCTGACAGTGGGACAGGTGTTCACTTGTAACAGTTTTCCTGCCTGTGACAAAAGAGGTGAGATTAGAGGAACTCCAGGGACACTTTTGTTCAAAAAAAAAAAAAAAAATCCAGAAATTTCTAAAATTTGCTACCCACTTTGGTCTACCTTGACAGATTCTTATATTCTGAGACTAAACCTGACCACATGCTTCTTGGCCTGGTTTTCAAGGCCAAGTTTACTCATAAACCCATCTCCAAAGGTCTGCTCTGTCTAAGTCACTGTATTGCTAACTGCCTCTTTGCTTTTGTTCACACTGATCACCCACATCCAGAGTTCTCTTTTGCCTTTAAGCCCCATCCCATTCAAAAAGATGTACCATGCATCCTGTGGTTTCCATAGAGCACATCTGCTCAGCTCTCACTTGATCCCTCTCCTCCAGATCGTAATAGGGTAAATATTATTATATTGCTTCCTATCTCCTGTAGTATGCAGCCTAGTTTCTACCCAGCCACCTGTTGGTTTTTACATCTGTTGGTCTTTTTTTTTTTCTTTAACAATGAATAATTTAAATGTTTGGAGAAGATGTCTGGGTGTGCCTGTTTTATGTAGAGGACCCTTTTAAAGGGAAGTTAAACTGGTCACAACTTCAAATGAATAATGCACCGGGCTCTTGCATGCATTCACCCAAGGATGGCATAACAAAATACCACAAGCTGGTTGGGTTAAATAACAGAAATTCATTTTTTACTGTACTGAGGTTCGAAGTTCAAGATCAACATGTCAGCATGTTTGATTTCTTTGGCGGCATCTCTGTATGGCTTGTAGATGGTCACCTTCTCCCATCCACAATTTCTTTTCTTATAAGGAAGCGAATCAGAACAGATTAGGATCCACCTGGATTCCCTCATTTTAACTTAATCACCACTGTAAAAGCCATATCCCCAGACACATGTCATATTATAAAGAAGTAGGAGTTAGGAATTGAACTTATGAAATCAAAGGGAATGGTATGATCCCATTCTCAAGTGATTCTAGTGCCCTTGACCACAGTTTAGAGTAGAGGTAGATTCCTTGCCCAAAGGCAGATAATCTATAGGCTATCTAGTAATCTGCCATGTGGTTTTATGTAAAACATTTTGCATAGCAAGATACAATAGAAATTGCTTAGAAAAGTTATTTTCTTTCCAAAGAACTTAAAATGGAGAACATAAAGAAAAGCAGCCTCTTGTTCACAGAAGGGAAAGGTAGAAATGCTAACACTGTGAGTTCTTCATCTCTTCCCTCTCATTTGTACTTACTACACACTTAGCACAATTGTTCAATATATACCCATTGAGTGTGGTTCAGTGCAGACACATTCTATCCGAAATCTACATTTCCAAGCATTATTTTATTGTTGGGCACTAATGGCACTCGTCCTCACCTCTAAATACCTCGTCTTTGCTTCTAGTTGTTGTTAACTATTGGATCCCAATAGTAGGAGAGAGAGGCGGGCATCAGCACCTATGCTAGGCCAGTACCTCTGCTCATGGCTTATGTGTACATGGCCCTTTAAATGGCAGATCCTGACACACCAGTTGAAAAGCCTGCCAGAGCAGTGCCCATTTCCTCTGTCTTTGCAGAAAATTTGTTCACCAACATCTGCAATATGGATAGGCTAAAGCTTTTACATACAAGCCTACAGATGATTGGGCTTCTCCTGATCTTATCCAACCCTCTCTGATTAACAAGCTTTAGGTAAAGTGGTTAAAGTGTCTAGTAAGCATAGACCAAAGCTATTGGACCTCTCCTTTCTGCACCACCCTACTTTCTCCATAAAAATAAAAATAAAAATAAAACACTTCCCTATGGAAAAAAAAAAAAAAAAACTGGATTCATACCAAGGAGGCATTTCCCCCGAGTCTGTTTCTTGGGCTAGTGACTCTGTCTACCATTTCTCTCCTCGTGGGAGAACTCTGAACCCACGAAAAACTATATCTACTTTACTCAAAATCAAAAATTTCCAACATTTACCTTCAAAAATGGCTTCTTTAGCCATATATAGTAGCTCATCCTTGTACCTCCAGTACTTAGGAGTACTCAGGAGTTCAAGGTCACCCTCAGCTTGGCTCCATTGAGAGTTTGAGGCTAACCTAGACTACATGAGTCTCTGTTCCTAAAAATCTTCCTACTGGGGCTGGAGATATGCCACAGTGGTCAAGAGTACTTGCTGTTCTTGTTCTTGCAGAATACCTGGGTTTGATTCCCAGCACCCACAAGGTGACTCACAACCCTCAGTAATCCCAGTTCCAGGGACTCTAATGCCCTCGTCTGGCCTCGATAGACACCAGACATGCACTCAGGACACAGACATACATTCAAGCAAATCACACATGCCCATAAAATAAAATGCTCGTATGTGGAGGCAACTGCACATGTGACATTTACATATTCTCAGTGACTCCCAAATTCTATCTGGAGCATCAGATATAAACTACCCTGTACTAAACTATGCTTAGAACAAAACAAAAACTTTTCCTAGGCCTGCCTAGTCATTCTGTGAATTCTACATTCAGAAATGGACAGCTTATATCTGTGCTAAGATCTGGACTACTAGCTGGGATGACTTGACTCCTGGGGATTATTTGTTATTTGATGGTAGAAGAGAGGGGTCTTGTAAAGGATCACTTACTCAGAGTGGTGGCCCACAGGGACTGTTGGCTAGGAGGACCTCAGCTAGGGCAGTCAAATTGAATTCCTTCAGATTGCTTTTCCACATAGCTGTGTGGGCTTCAAAGAGAAGAGTTTAGGTATTAAGAGCAAGTATCTCAAGGAACTAGGCAGAATATGATATCCACATGTGCACATGTGCTCAGTTTCAAGGAAAGGGGTATTGGCTCTGCCCCTCAATGAGACAGTCAAGCTCACATTGTAAAAATAAAAAGGTATTGCTGCTGTCATTGTAACTGGAAAGTATAATTGTTTAGTCAATTGTTTCTCTCTCACATCTGCTAAATACATGCCTCCCTTTCTCTAGGATCACCAAATCTCATCTATCATGAAAGCAGGCCATTATTTGAATCAAGCCCTTGTGTATGTGAGCAGCTCAGATGCAGCAATTTGAGTTCCATCCCTCCAGACTAAACAGTGAGGTAAGGTTACTGAACATGCACACTGAATTATACAATAGTCTGACATACCTATGGTGGCCACTCCTGTTCACAAAGGAGGGAAGCATGAGGTACATAGCAACCACGGGTCCAGACATTTCTCTGAAACACAGAGGGGCACATGTTGCCTGGTGTTCATTAACTCTAGTCTGCTGCTTGTTCTGAGGCTCTTAGAACCGCCCTCATGGTCCTTGGTTCTGCCACTAAGTAATTTTCTCACTGAGGAGTCCAAAAGCCACACCTCATCGTGCGGGGTCTGAGCCTTTCAGTGTACGCTGATACAATCCTTTTTAAAACTTTGTGAACTTTCAGGGTTATCAATTTATAATTAATTCAGTTAGACCTTAAAAAGCCAGACCACGAATCTCCTTGTGACTGGCTTTTTGTTCTCCACTTTGAGCTCCCTGTGACATTATAGGAGGAAATTAATATCCCTAAGGATCTTTTTATTTTTTTCTTTTAACTACATTTATTTATTTGTTTGAGGTGTGTGTACTCGTTTTTAATAATACTTTTATTAATAATTTGAGTTTCATACAATGTGTCTCGATAACACCTTCTTCCCAATCGTCTCAGCTCCACCATCCCACCCCTGTGCCCTCAAAAAAGAAAACCACAAACAAAAAAAGAAGGAGAAAGAAAGAAAATTAAGTCAAGCTTGTGTCACAGAAACATGGATGATGGGCTTGACCCATGGTATTTGGAGGCAGAAGACTGCTCTGATTGTGTACTTTGACCTGGCCCATATGAGTCTGAGATGAAGCATGACAGAGTTTGACCTGAAGTTGGGTCTCACCACCCAAACCTGGACATGGAGCAGACTCCCTGGTATCTTGTAAGCACCAGGGCATCCCATAGACACTCCCAACATCCCACAGGGACCAGGGCCTCCCATAGGCAACCAGCCATCCCTCAGGGACCAGGTCTTCACATAGGCAACAGGCCATCCAGTCACTAGGACTTCCCACACGCATCAGTGCCTCCTGCAGACACCTGGACATTCTGCAGGGACCCAGACATCACATAGGCAACCAGTCATCCAACAGTCACCAGACCCTCCTGCAGGCACCAGGGCCTCCTACAGGTATCTAGGGTACCCACAGGCATTAAGACATCCACAGACACCCAGACGCCTGCAGGTACCAGGACCCTCTGCGGGCATGAGGACCTACCACAGGCACCAGGGGATCCTGCAGACACCCGGGTGTCACATAGACACCCAGCAACCCTGCAGACACCTGAACCTCATGCAGGCACCCATTCTCCCCACAAGTAACTATGGGCATCTGGTCATCCTACCTGCACCCAGAAATCCTACATACATCAGGGCCACCTGAGGGCACAAGGGCATATAGCAGGTGCCCAGACATCCAGCAGGCACCTGGTCACCCCTCAGACACCCAAACATCATACAGACATCCAGTCATCCAACAGTCACCCAGGCCTCGCACAGGCACCAAGGCCTCTCACTGGTACCTTGAGTTCCCACAGGTACCTGAACATCCTGTAGGCACCAGGGCCTCCCACAGGGACAGGACCCCCATGAGTACCAGGGCATTACACAGGGATCCAGACATTCCATAGGCACCAGGACTTCTCCCAGGCTCCAGGGAATTCCACAGATACTTGGGCATCATGCAGACTCTGGGTCAACCCATAGAAACCCAGGCATCTCAAAAGTATCTGGAAATCCTACAAGCACCCAGACATCACACAGGCACCAGGGTATCACACAGGTACCCAGTCATCCAGTAGTCACCAGAACCTTCTGCAGGCACTAAGGCCTCCCATGGGTACCTGAGGTATCCACAGGCACTCAGACATCCCGCATGGACCAGGACCTCCTGTGGGCACCAGGGCATCCCTCAGGAGCCCAGACATCCTACAGGCACCAAGACTTCCTGCAGGCACCAGGACATCCACCAAGATCCAGGGAATCCTGTAGACATCCAGATATCCCGCAGGCAGTGGGCCAACCTGGAGACACACAGACATTTCACAGGCACCCAACTATCCTGCAGGCACCCAGACATCCTACAGGTACACAGACATCACAGGTGTGTGCACTTGTAGGACAGCGAGCAGGGCTCATTTTCCTCCTTCCACCATGTGGGTCCCAGGGCCAATCAAACATCTTGGTGGTAAGTACCTTTACCAGGTAAGCTATCTTTCCAGCATGACATCTCTTTTCTTTCTTTTTCTTTTTGCTTGAGAAAGGGTCTTCCTATATAGCCTTCAGGGTGACTTTGAACTCATGATATTCCTACCTCAGCCTCATGAGTGCTGGGATTGTAGGCATCGGCCACTACCACTGACTCCCATAATATCCTTATAAGCCCTATTGCCAAACAGAAGGGGGGGTCAGATATTAACTGCCTTTCTGAGGCATCTTAGACAACAGTGAGATGGGGAAGCTGAACATATTTCTGCTCTAAGTAAAAAGCTACACAGAAGGCTGAACTCTATTTGAAAAACTCAAAGGCAAACCTCTTGGAAAAAAAGCTTCACTAAGGCTGAACCACAGGACTCTCAGATCATTAAACTCAAGTTGTGAAGTAGTGAAGATGATCAAGCATATAAGAGGTCAAACCACTAGTGACAACACACTCATACAACTAACAATTGCAAATATGGAATATTAAAAAATAATTCGGTCCAGGCTGGCCTCCAACTTGCTACTTCTGATCCTCCTACCTGTACTTCGAAGTGCTTAGATTACAGGAACATGGAACTATATCCAGCTTTTTTCTTCTTTTCTTTCTTTCTTTCTTTTAATTCTAGGTATCAAATTCAGGGCCTTTTGCATACTAGGCAGACACTCTGCCACCTGAGCTACATCTCTGATCCAGAAAATAAAATCTTCATGAATAAAATATTTAACAATAGGTAACTTCAAATAGCAAAGTTCAGCATACAAAAAGCCAGCAGCAATGGAAAACCACTAGCTGTCACCCCACAAACTGCTTCTTCCCTAAAAGTAGGAAGGAGAAAATAAGGGAAATGGTGAAATCTGATGTATGGGGCTGGCTCTGCCTCCTACAGGGATGCACTAGGAAGGATCACATATCCAGTGTCCCAAATGCAGATTTCCTGCCCAGAATTATTAATCAGATTCAGGTCATGAAGAAATGCTTAGAAGAATCCTAATTGAAGAAGCAGTTTGGTATGGGCTCTTCAGAACTTCAAGAATAGGAGAGTTTTGTAAGTGGAACTCAGAAAATGCCTTTGATTGCCCTAGAGTGCCTTTCTATTGCTGTGATAAAACACTGAGCCAAAGCACCTTGGGAAGGAAAGAGTTTTATTTCAGCTCACAAGTCATAGTCCATGAGGGAAATCAAGGTAGGAACTCAAGCAGGGATGTATAAAGCAGGAACTGAAGCAGAGATGAGAGAGGAGTGCTGCTTCCTGGCTTGTTTTCATGGCTTGCTCGGCTTACTTTCTTATACAACAGAGGACTCAAGGAAGGTATCACCCACACTGGGCTGGCCCTCCCATATATCAGCCATATATCAAGAAAATGCCCATGGACACGCCCAATGGAGACAATTCCTCAATTGTGCTCCCTCTTCCCATGCGACTCTAGTTTTTGCCAAGTTGACAAACTAAGGAAGGTAGAAAAAAAATTTTTTTTTTAATTTATCAGAGCAGGATCCTTGGGAGATGACTCAGTAAGTAAAACAGTTCCCTTGCAAGCATGAGGACTTGAGTTCACATTGCCAGAATGTAGAGCCGGATACTACAGCACTTGTCTGTAATCCCAGAACTTCTGTGGTCAAGTGGGAGCCAGAGACAGGAGATCCTTGTAAGTTCTTGTGCCAATGAACAACAAGCAATCATGTCTCATACATGACCGTACCTGTGCTAGGGCATGGGAACATAACTGTGCTTAGACACATAAATGTGCATATATACACATACATACATAAACATACATCATAAACTACATGCACATAAGCAATTCATTAAAGCAGTCGAACACAGATGACTTTGGCCTACATGTCAGATAATATTGTGTTTTCAACAAGGAACTCTCTGAATCTGACACTTGTGATTTCATTACATCAGAGAATCTTCTCTTTCTTAGAAGAGGAGTACAAAGATATTTCAGGTAGACATAATGGAATTTTGTGTGAAAAGGACTCTTCGATGGTACACTAAAAAATAATAGTGTGAACCTCATGTGCAAGTGTGAGGGGGGAAAAGAAAGATTAGTGTGGGAAAGTATTGTAAGCTGGTGATGCCATCGGCGGTTCTCAACCTGTGGGTCACAACCCCTTTGGGGATCAAACAACACTTTCACAAGGGTAGCCTGAGACCATCTGCATATCAGATATTTACATTACGATTCATTATATAGCAAAATTACAGTTATGAGGTAGCAATGAAAATAATTTTATGGTTGGGGGGTCACCACAGCATGAGGAACTGGATTAAAAGTTCACAGCATTAGGAAGGCTGAGAGCCACTGCTCCAGATAAAGGGTGAGTGGACATTGGTGACACAACTGCAACTTTTCCATGGGCTTAGATTAAAAAGTAAATAAGTAATAGGTTGAGGAAAACATCGGCCACAAAGAAAAACAGAAGAGTCTGTGTTAATTGCAATCAGAATCACTCACCGGAACCTAAATGAGGGTGGGTTCCTCTCTGCCTGCCAAAGCAAAACCTTTTATTACTCTCATTAGGAAAGGCTAGGCAAGATGAGGTAACTTTTCTAAGTCCACAAAGAAAAATGTGGAATAACACGTTGAATAAACAGAAGCTCCAAAGCTGAACTTCAGACACATCTTTCCACACGTTTCCTGCAAACATGACATTAGCATTAACTAATCTGTCCTGTAAACTGAAGACACGCTCAGGATGGGGCATACAGACAAATGCAATAAAATCAGGTGTGCTCCAGCCATGGGATCAATGGATGTTCTCTGGGCTTTCCTTGACAGTTATTTAAAACTGTTTGGCCAGGGGAAGAGAAGAGAGGAGAGTCAACTCTGCTCTGGACAATGCTATGGACACCAGTTTAGAGAGTTGTGGTGCAGAGCCCATCTCAGACTCCTTGTCTCTCAGCTCCTCTCTGTCCTTCTCTTGCCATGGCATGTCACCATTTCCTGCAAAGTCCAGCAGACTGGCTTGTCCCAGCCACTGGTCAGTCCTTTGAACTTGAACTTATGTCAATGGAAAGTCATGTTGTCACTTGAAAGCCTGAGAGGCCACCCAAGGACGAGCCACTATGAAGCCAGAAGAGTGTAGAATGTCGTCTGTATTCACAACCTTAGGGCTCAGAGGATGATGGAGACAGGTGCCATCATTTTCTTCTTCCTTCAGTGACTCATACCTCCATGAAGGTTTCCTGGATTCTGGGGCCACACTTGAGCACCTCTCTTTACGCTTCTTTTGATCAGAGGTGGCTGCCTTCAAGTTCTGCTTCTGTAGCTCATGGCATATGTGTGATCTTACATATGACATATCAGCTAGCACTTTTAGAATAATCTGTTAAGCTTTCTGGTATCCTAAAATGGCTTGTTCTGGGAAAGACACCCACCATCTTAGGAAGCAGTCTGTCATGTGCTGATATTTTATAATTCCAAAGTCTGGTCAGAAGCAAGTTGCATGCTGCAGAGGGTATCTGCAGTGTTCACTGGAATTTTCAGAAAGGAAAACTAGATTTCAGGGAAGGTGATGTGAGCAGATAACAGGAAATGACTTTGCATGCTGAGAGAATACAATGTGGAAGATGGTGGCTGTTTCTGCTTCTGCCTCATGAAGAAAATGTAGACTCCAGAATGACAAAAAGGAATAGCCAAGATCTGAACCTATGCCTGGAATCCCAGAACTCTAGAGGCTGAGGCAGGATGCCCCAAGTCAGAGGCCAGCCAGGACTACATTAGTCAGTACCAGAGCACCCAGTCAACCAGGGATTTCTAGCAAGTTTCTACTCTAGATAGATAGATAGGTAGATAGATAGATAGATAGATAGATAGATAGATAGATAGATAGATAGATAGATAATTAAAAGAATGTCCTGGACTCCTCTTCCTGTTTTCCTAACTTATGATAATTTCTATGGCAACATATTTCAACATTTTCTATGGAAAGAAAAGCTGAATCACTACTACCATCACAAAGGGACTTCAGCACTCAGTAAAGTAAGCAACCAGGTTAGGGTCAATGTCCCTCTACTGTTGATACAAGAAACACAATTCTTACCTCAAAGGGGATAGAAAATCATTTATCCTGGAGCCAAATATGGGTGACTTATGGCCTGGGAATACAGATTCAGGTTACCCAAAATTCCATGTTCTGATGTGGCAGCAGTTTCATGAGGTTTTTATAGGAACAGAACAGAGAAGATCATAAATCAATACACTTCCCAATACACTGGTGGGAACATTAGGTAACCAGATTACAATAAACCAGAGAAACCTCTGCTATAGGCCCCAAATGCTCCAAATGCTATCTAATGACACTCTTAGCACTGGGGTTCATGGAAGCTGGAGGTCTGTCAGTACATTCCAAATGATTTATCTAATAGTCACAAGGATATTAGGTCACACACAGAAGTAGGCACTAGATGGCTATCAAAGGGGAGAGAGACAGCCCAAGATAGTTTGCAGGATCTCACCTACTTCACATCATTGAAATCTTAGTCAACCAGCCTTTATTATTATTGTTGTTATTGTTATCATTATTATTATTATTTTATTATACTATGTAGAGAGATAGCTCAGTAGCTACAGTGCTTGCCTCTCAGGCATGAAGACTTAAGGTCAAACCCCAGCACCCATGTAGGAAAGTTGCACATGGCACCATATGCTACAATCCCAGTGCTGGAGAAACAGGACCCTTGGACTTGCTCATCAGCCAGTCTGGCCTACTTGGCAAGTTCCAGTCTAGTAAGAGAGCTTGTCTTTTAAAAAATCAAATTATACTAAATTTAACATTTGTTTAAAGGTGGACAGTGCTTGAGGAACAACACCCAAGGTTGTTAACGAGTTCCCACATGCACACATTTGTACACACCCACACAACAATCACACAGTTAAATTCATCATTTTATATTAATTTTAAAGTTTAGAAATTTCATCTTCTATGGTATTACTACCTAGATTATAAATACAAAATAACAATCCCTCCTCCCAAATGACTCACCATAGAGTGGAGATAAGCTTACATGAAACCACAGAACCATTAGGAGAGAACAGTCCATGGAGAGGGAAAAAAATCACGAAGAATCACCCAGGAAGAATGAGAAAAGAGGTCCATACCCAGGCCAGAGAAGAGAGGGAAAGAAGAGGGCAAATGATGTGTAGCACAGTACACAGCAAGATCGCTAACACTACAACTTCAAGTTTGTAATAGAAAGACTTCAAGTCATGATGCATTTACAATCTCAGAAACCTTCAAAGCAGATGACTTAGATTAAAGGGGAAAGTAGTAAAATTTTAGAATCATCAGATTAAGGGTCTGTAGGAAAAGTACTTAGTTATAGTACTAGTAGTTTTGAGTGGTCTTTCTCTGGGTATGATTTCTCTTAGTTTGGGGATTAGCACCTCTAACATTTGCTTTTCAGATAAAAGCCCAGTGTTTTACGCTAAGTGGAAAAAAACAGGCATAGGAAGATGAATACTACATGATCACACTTTCATGAGAATTCTCAAGATTAATTCATAAAAACAAAAGAGAATGATGATTGCCAAAAGTAGAGTGTTGAGGGGAAGAAACATGTTGATCAAAAAACATACATTTCAATTAGACCAAAGGAATAAGTTTAAGACAGGTATTATACAACATGGTGACTATATTTGATGATAACATATCTGACTTTTAAAATGCTAATGGTGTAGATTCCAATTATTCTCAGTACACACACAAAAGATAGGTGTGTAAAGTGATATGTTAAATAGCTTGATTTAGCCACCCCGAAATGCTTATATATCAAAATATTATATTATAACTCAAATATAAATGTATATATACATACATATATATTTGTATACCAATTAACATTTTAAATAATTTAATTATAAAAAATGTTTTATTGGGGGGGTGGCATACTCCTTTAATCTCAGCACTCGGGAGGCAGAGGCAGATGTATATCTGTGAGTTCAAGGCCAGCTAAGTCTACATCGTGAGTTCCATGACAGTCAGAGTTACAACAGAGAAACCCTGTTTCAAAAAATAAAAATTGTTTTATCTTATATTTTATTTTGCTATATACTTTTAAATGACTGGCTGAATGAAAACCTAGCCCCTAAGGTAAAGGTTAGCAACTGAACTGTCATTTATGCCTGCAGGGAGAGGAAAAATCAATTTTCTCCAATAGACTGACACTGGGTATACCAACCACTCCATCACAGACTTCTGAAGTTGATGTTGTTCAGAAGTGTTGGCCGTCTTATAACTGGGCTCCATAGTCTTGTGTGTATTTGTGCTTTTATTTGGTTCCAGTTTTTGTGGGGTTTCTTTTCCCTTCTTTTCTTTTTGGATATGGTTTTATTTTGTTTTCTTGGTTTGGGGGAGTTGTATTAGTTTTTGTTTCTTTTTTGAGAAATACCTTGAAGTTAGGTGGGTAGGAAGGGGTAGAGAATTTGGAAGGACTTAGGGGAGGGAAAAAAGATAAAATGTATTTGAATTTGAAAATTATTTTAAATAATGCAAAATATAATAATAAAAAAACTAAATATTTTAATATGTTAATAAAGTCAAATAATTTTTAACAATTTTTAAACAAATAATTACTTACATTTTAATATAAGGCAATGAGATACTTAAGTATTTCAAAATATAAACACAGAGATAAACCTAGAGAATAGGTTTAAGAAGTACAAGCACCTGGATCAAATGTCTTTTGGTCAGTGTTGACTAGTTTAACTGTGATTTAGTTAAAGTGACCTGGGCTACAGCCAGATGGGACATCTAGGCTATTGCTGGCTTTACCTCAAATGTTAGAAACGTTGAATCTGTTATATCGGCTCTGTATAGCCACCATCACTAGAATTAAGGTACTAGTAGACTCTAGCACTGCCAATCCTAAAGAAGACCCTCCTCCAGGTGCAAGCTTTAGGGACATACCAAGAACCTGAGGTCAGATAGGCAGTGTCTCTCTCAAACTGTCTCACCCATGAGAGATTAGTTTTGGTACCTAGCTTTTCCTCTTATTTCTTATCCCCTTTGGCTTCTTCTCCCTTCCAGATTGCTAACACTTAATATTTTTTCTGTCCCTTTGATGTATCTTAAAAGGTCTTTGGTCTTAATCTGTAAATCTTTAAGAAATTCAATTCAAATTTTGGCCCAAGTTAAGCAAACTTTTTAAAGGGAGTTACAAAATAGAGTCTCCACTGATATCTAAGGCTTGTCTTGCTCAAAATCTACAGCCATTGGATCTTATTTGAAGAAGAAAAAAAAAAAAAGACTAGCGAGTGTTTCACGGTGCATTCTGGCCAAGCAACCATGGCTAGTGTCTAGTCAGAAATTTCTCTACTGAGCAGGTCACATTAAAAAGGCTGATAATTTATTTGTTCACAAGTCTATTGTTAGGCTAAGGAACCAGTGTGGGTAGAGAATCTGGCACACTCGTGGGCAACTTCCCGAACTCAGCTTTCTCGGTCAGGTCCCAGTTTTGTGTCTTACCTGGGACTCGGCCCTCTGAGCTCTTAGCACCTTGGTTTTCTCATCTTTGAGATGAGTGCAGGTGATGATAACAGCTCGGTGGTATGGATGTTAAATCTGTTCACACATGGAGGAGTCAGCGGTAACATAAAGAGTCAGAAGAACAAAGCTGTGTGATGACACATGCCTATAATTTCAGTACCTGGGAGGCTAAAACAGGAGGAGTGCCACATTTCAAGGACACCTTGTACAACACGCCAAGTACTGGGCCAACCAGAACTACATGGAAAAATCCTGTCTCAAGAAACAAAACAAAACAAAAAAGCATATCAACATTATTAACTTAAATTCCCCCCCACACACACACACAAAGAACTGTAGCGACTGATAGCATCGGTTCTGCCTCTTTTTAGTTTCAGCTCTCTTCAAAGGCTGTTTTCCCTTTTGTCTTTCTTTTTTTCTATTGCATATAAAGTTTATAGTAAGAGCCCACGTCTTAGAAACTCTAGACATTTTCATAAATCTAAGTTACAACCTCTATCTGAACAGTAAAATTATCTTTTCTAGAAAACAGTATGAGCATGCCTGTAATGTCAAAGTATTATAAACAGTATGTGTTTTTAGGATCATTCTTTTTGCCTCACTATGCTTTCAAAGAAAGAAAGAAGGAAAGGAAGGAAGGAAGGAAAAAGAGAAGGAAGGAAAGAAGGAAGGAAGAAAAAAAGAGAGAAAAAAGAAAGAAACAATGGAAGGAAGAAATGAAGGAAGGAAAGAAGAAGGAAGGAAGGAAGGAAGGAAGGAAGGAAGGAAGGAAGGAAGGAAGGAAGGAAGGAAGGAAGGAAGGAAGGAAGGGCAAAACCCACAGCATAAAATGGCTAACAGGTGACTGCTTGTACCCTGCCGTGGGGTAGACCTGGTATGTGTCAACTCTGGTGCATAGTTTTGTCATCCACAAAACAAGTAAGTTGAAAAGTAGAGTATATTCACAGAATATATAAAGAGTTAAAAAAAATTCTGAGCCTAGAGGAGTGCTTAGGAAATAAATAGATGGACAATGAACGGCTGTATTGTGTGTGCAAGGGCCAAGTACTTTGGCAAACACTATGCATATTGTTGCTGATATATAAAACAATATCAACCCCCAAAAGGCAGCATTAATCTCTGTGCTTTGTAGAAAAGGAAAGTGACTCAGATTGATTAAATAACCTGCCCAAGAGACAAAGCCATGGCCAGAACTTCCAGTCACTGGATTCTAAAGCCTTCCTTTGCCAGGATGCATAGCAGGAAGTCTGGAGTTTACATGGAGTGTTATACTAAATAGAAGAGACAGACAAAGGTCAGATCACAGAATGGGCATTTTTCAATTCCAGGATAGTCTGTGGCCCTGGCTCTTCACAGAAGTACCAGAGCCTCAGGCTGGAGAGGAAACACCAGGTATCTGGCCAGTCTGAGAGGAGGCCTAGAGGATTGTCCTCAGTTGTCCCAGCAGCACAAAAGAAGCTTGAGCCTGACACTAGACTAGCAGCCCCAAAAGTTATTTGACACACATGAGGCAGGTCAAGTTTATCACCCCTACTTTACAAGAAGGCAGATACCTATAATTAAAATTACCCAGTGATTTTTCTATTCAAAATTAAAAGTATATAATTCTTTCTACAGTCTTCCCTGCTGGCATGTTAATAAGACCATATAAAGTGAAGACAATATAGATTTGCACTTATTTTAAAATACCCTGTTGAATATTCGCCTGAAGACACATAGGCCCATAACTTAGTTAAGCACACTGTTAAAGCCTCATGCAAAATTTTGATTCATGCAAGGCTTTGTTTTAGATGTAGGGCTTTCTCCAATATCTAATATGTATCAACTTGGATAAATAAAATCAATAACCATAATTTTTTGTATTTTCTAGAATAAAACATGCTTATTGTTTTTCTCTGGCCATTCTTGTTAATTAAAGTGTTTTTGTTGCATCTCATCAGGTTGTGCTTATAAATGTGCTCTCACACTGAGGGGAAACATGAAAAACTCCTTCCTGAAGAAGTAGACTGGCCTTGGCAAGATGGTGGACCTGAAGGAAGATACCAACCCAACATAAAAAGAGGTATCAACTTGTTACACAGACCAGTTTCCAAGAGGTGGACTGCTCCCAATCCCAAGTATATAGTTCCCAAATCCACTGCTAACTAACTTGGAACTTTCAGTTGGTGTAAAATAGGGAGCTAGCAACACTCACTCTGCTGTGATGTAAGCACGGAATGAGCCTGGTGTGGTCAACATCGGAAGACATGGATTTGTCCATTTTCCTCGCTTGGGCCTCATTGCATGCCATTTGTACTCAGCTCTGTAGAGAACATAAAAACCAGGTTCTTGCTAGTTGTTAGGCATTGTCAAACATTGGGCAAAATTCTTTATTTACTTTGTTATTTAATCTTTAAGCACCTTGGTGAGGTAGATTTTCTTAGTCCTATTTTTCAAAGAAGGAAACCAGGACTTTGGTGGTTTCATGTTTACTGTCACAAACCTACAAAGACCTTTCTCTAGAGAAGGAAGGAAAAGGTGCTGTCTTAGGTCAGGCTTTTGTAACTGACTAGCCTGGGATAAAGCTATTTCCCAGTCTGGGGGCCAGCAAGTCTAAGATAAAAGCGCTGGGCCTTTTGGTGTCTGATGGCAGCCTCCCTCGTAGGAGGTCATGTCTTTACATAGTAGGAAGGATAAGGAACTTTCTGGAGTCCCTTTATTGAGGCACTAGTCTACTTCCAAGAGCTCTACTCTCAAGAACTGATCACCTCCCAAAGGCCCAGTTCCAAAGACCATCAGGTTAAGGGTTAAGTTTCAACATATGACGGGAGACTAAATGTTTGTGATACCCAGTGTTGCTCAGAGTATGACTCTCATAAAATTAATAACTATTAAGAAACATGTAATATACAAGTTATATGCTTTTTAAGCCAAGAGCTATATTTAATACCCTACATCTATTGGGACAAATATGTCAGGATGAAAGTATCATGATAGGGTTCTTGAAAGACAATTTAGTAGTTGAGAGAGCATGCTGCTCTTGCAGACAACCTAAGATCAGTTCACAGCACTCACATTGGGAGGCTCACAACCACTAATGACTTCAGCTCCAAGGGATCAGACACCTACTCTGGCCTCTGTGGGCAACTGTAGGCACATGTTATACACTCACACACTCAGCCACACAAACATAAAATAAATCTAAACAAAATATTTAATGTATCACGATATTCATTATAATTGTGTTTATACCACCTTTTGATGACAACATAAAAGTCTTTCAGTGTGAACTAAACAGATCATGCAATAAAGATGATAAGATGTAGTAGAACCTTTAAAGGAAAGAGATAGCAACATAGGAAAACATTACCCAAGATATACATCTCGTATGTAATCTTATGTCATACAGAGAAATCTTTATAGGCAGGCAGTTTCTGAGAGGAAAGGAAGTTCAATCTGTCAGATGAAAAAAGAAATAGTATGGGACAATGCAAAAAGATAGGAAAGTCTCCCAAAGTAGAATGACCGTTGACTAGGCAACCATGGTAGTGATGCCCATAGCTGTGGCTTCAAACCCCTGACGATGGAAATGACCTCCTAGAACTGACCAAGGATCTACCAATCATCCCCAGACTGCAGCCAAGAGGGACCCTCTGCTGAAAGACTCTGACTTGGGCTATAGACTCTGGTTTCACTAAGCCTGACAAATTTGGAATGCCCACTGAACTGGACAGAGCTGAAGTACCATGTCTGCTTTAGTGCCTACATACTTTGTTTTACTTTCTCCCTGATACAGTTTTTCAGGAAATTGAACTTTGGTCATTATGCAGATAATAGAGGCTAAGTAGAGGCTAAGAATCAGGAATTGTTTCAAATTTTATTTGTCAAAGCAAATTTTCAATTAACTAATGCAATATATATGTGTCTATGTGACTTTATATACCTGTACCTGTATGTAGGCATGCTCCTATGCACACATGGAAGCCAGACAGGGATCATGTGTACACCTCTATCCCTCTCCACCTACTCTTCTGAGCCAGAGAGTCTCCCTGAACCTGGGGCTCAAATTTTATTGGCTGTGCTAGAGGCCAGCAAGCCCCAGGAGAGCCCTTTGGAAGAGCCCAGAAGATTGTTAGTGAATTCCAGATAACTGGATATTGATAATGTTTTTATGCTGTCCAAAGACATTGTGAAAAGCCTGATAGATACTTGGTTTCATTTAGTCCTATGTATTAGCAACCCTCATGATAGCTCCTCTTGTAAGTAGCTTTGCTGGTGTAGTGTTAAATTGTGTTGTAGAGATAATGCAATTTTTGTTTGATTGGCTTATATAGAAAAGGGGATTTGTTGTGGAAGTTTATTTTTAGTTATATATAAAATAATTGTTTTGTGCACTGTTCAGAAAAGGGCTGCCTAGGTCTAAGCATTTTGTATTCTCTGCAGGTGTTGGATTTATATGGGGGGTATTTGATTGTTCACATTCTGCATGTGCTATCAGTAGAACACCTGGGGAGTTCTGTATCAATTAAAACACCTGAGCTGGGATGCTCAGGGTCCCACTGTTCATTATGACACTTGCCATGATGGTGGTTCCCTCTGTTGAGGTCAGGAAGGGTTTGCTCCTATGAAAATGCCACCTTGTCTTCCTTGCTGAGCCACCATAGTAGATGTACAGCTATATGTTTCCCTCACTGGGACCACCTCCATAAAGTAGCATGGAGAAATGGCACTGAAAAGAAAATATACTCTGGAATCATGTAGGCCTAGGTGTGACAGGCAGACCATCACTGCAACTCACAGAGATCAATGCTCATTTCATGAATCTGTTTAAGAATGGGCTACAATATATTTGCCTAGCACAGAGGTATCAGAATTGGTGGTTATTAATAGATAAGCCACATAACTCTGAACCCAGTTTTCTTACGTATTAAAGGAAGAAAGTGGCAGGACTGGAAATATACCTCAGTGGTAGAACACTTGCCTGGCATGTATGACACCCTAGGTTCAATCCCCAGTACTGGGGACAGACAAAAACAAACAAGAAGCTATTTAAATGGGAGAATACATATGAAAATTATTTCTTAGCTTTAAAAGCCTCTAAAGAGTTACGATTATCAATAATTGAGGAATTGACATATAAAAATGTAAAGCATTGATGAATACGTAAGTTACACAAGTCTCTCTCTGAAAGTACAGCAGGTCAGGACTTTAGCAGAGAAGGTGCAGGGAAGACTGCAGAATCAAAGATGGTGGCAAAGATGGGCCTAACAAAGGTGAGACTCGTTGAACATGAACTTTGCAGTTCGTGACCATCAGTGAGGAGGGTGCTCAGACACCAAGGACTGGACCCACAGCCCCATGTGCACATAAGGGGCATATATGGGACTGATGGCTTGGAGGTCAGTATGCCTAGACCAAAATGTGTGGTCTATGATGTAGTGTGTGGCGTGTGGCATGCGGCGTGAGGTGTGTGGTGTGTGATGGGATTTGACATGCATAAATGTCTTTAGCTTCAACATTTACTCTCAGTGAGGACCATTACAGAATTTTGAGTAGCAGGAGGATGGGCAGGACCTGACACCATTTTAGAAGAATTGCTGGCTAGATAACACCCAGTGCCAAAGGTAGAAGCAGGAAAAAAGACCCATGCAAAAGTCATGGCAAAAGCCTAACTAGAAGCTGAAATTAGATAACATTTTTTTTTAATTTTTGAGAAAGTGTCTCGTTACGCATTTCAGTCTAACGCTGAGCAGTCTCTCCAGGTCCATTTCCTTTCATTCCCTCCCTCTAATTGTCTGACACACAACTACCTCTGCCTACAACACCCTCTCTCTGTAGAACTCCTCTTCCTCCTTCATAGCCCAAATCTAATAATTTCTGTGAAATCCTATCCCTCACCCTGACCTCATTCAAGGCAGAATGAACTACTTCTCCTCTGTAGACTTAAGCTCTCTGTGCACAGTTCCATTAAACCTCCACAGAAATATAATTATGAACCCATAAGCCTTAAGTCAGGGTCTACAGGGGAATGGCTGTGAGCTTTAAAATTAGATTAACATGAGTTAAAACACAAGCCCTCACTTGCCATATATGACTTTAAGCAAGTTATTTGATTTCTCCACACTCCATTTCTTGTAAAGTAGTAATTCCTCCTTTATAGCATTATGTCAAGAATAAATGAGATAATTTCAGTTAATGATCCAGTATAGGATCTAACCCACAATAAGTCACCAAAAAGTATTAATCCCTTCTGGACTTCAAAATTCTTTAAGCCATAAAATATCTTATTTATACCATGACCGTCCTATCATTAACTGATCCCTGAGGTTTTATAGATAGTGGGCAGGTGTTGAGCTAAATGAATAGTCTCTGTCCTCTTGGAAATATTTGTTAATGCATTTTAGAAGTACATCCACTGGGAGGTTGGAAAACAATAGTGTGTGTGTATGCGCACGTGCGTGCATACCCACACATGTTTGGGTAGGGGTGGGGACAGAGGACTGGCCATAGGTCAGAAGAGGGTGTCATTATCCTGAAATTAAAACTACAGGCAACTGCTAGACATGGGGTGATGAAAACCAAATTCCAGTCCTGAAGGATTAGCAAGAACTCCTAACCACTCTCTGGTCCCAGTAAGATCATTTTGAAGTGGGCAGTGATAAGAGCATCCTGTGGCAGCCTATCAGCAGAAGAGCCCCCGTTGTCTGTAAAAGAGTCCTTCAGTCTTTGTGAATGTTTTTCTCCCTGCTCTTCGGAACTTCTGTTACACAGCACCACTTCTCATTTCTTCTCAGCTGTTCTCCCACCCCACCCCCCAGACTTGTTTGTTCCCTCTTCCTCCTCCATTTTCCACCACATACCATATGGTTCTTTCTGGTCTGCCTTGAGCTTGGGATTCCACAACCTTCTCCAGATCTCACCAGGGCAGCCAGACCAACCACATGCTCCAACCAGCAGTTTTGTCTGGGACTCATGGTGTACCAGCCTCATTCCTGATGAAAGACATGATAACAAGTGCCTTCTGGGTCTGTTGTTACCATAACTAGGTGTCTAGAGTGCTGTGAGCAGACCTTGCCCTTCCAAACACAAAACACAAACTTATCTATTTAATCCCAGATTATCAAAAGACTTCAGGACAGATAACAGAGGTGCATATTCTCTCACTTTTTTCCCAACTTCATCCAGGGTCAAATGGTGCTGTGGCTGGAGCATGGACCCATGATTAAACCCAGGCTCTGAATCTTCCTTATGATATCACATGTTTAACTTCTCTGGAGCCTGCTTTCTACATTAGTGAAAGAGATCACAGAATTTGTCACATAGGTAATCACAAACATGTGCTTGTTATCCATCAAATCCTAACAGGTCAGCCCCAAATCTGTGGTTCAAAGACTAGAGTTTTTTGTTAACTCTTATATTTCATGATTTTTCGAGGTCAGGAGTCTGAGAATAGCTAAGTTTGATTTGGGACTCTCATGAGACCGCAGGCAATTGGTGGCTAGAACTAGAGTCAATTTCAGAGATTTGTTATTTACATATCTCATGTCTGGTGCTGAATTGGGCAGACAACTAGAGTAAACACTGAAGTGGGGGGGTGTTCTTTAGGCATCTTCTTCTAATCCCAATATCACACATTCCTCCTAGATTTCTTCCATAACCACTCAAGGCTCTGAAGACTTGAGAGCATCTCTTGCCTATTATTTACAAGCAAACCACCACTACTGGATTGTATTTCAGCATAGAGGAAACAGACACTTCCTTCTTTTGAAAGAATACCAAAACTTTGTGGACATAGTTTTTCAGTATCTTTGTATGTGACTTGCTGGTCTTCATTATATAGTTAGAATTTTTTTCTAATGTATTGAATGATTTAAAAAACAAAGAAAGTGTTTCATCTTTTACCCTTCCTACTTGCATCTTCCACAGGCACATTTGCCTTCTGATGAGGTAAAAGCATTTATCAATTTATGGTGGGAATTAAAGAATAAAAAGGAAAGGAAAAATAATGTTGGCACTTACTGATCACTTGCTATGTGCCATGCCCAATGCTAGCACCCATAATCTATTTTAATCCTCAGAACAACTCCTTATGAACCTCCTTTCTGAAGGAGTATGAATACTAAATTTTAGAGTCTACAAATACTAAATTAATTACCCAAGATTAGAGAACTAGTAAAGATATAAGCCAGAATAAAAAAAAAATGGTGACCAGACTTGAGGTCCTTTGAGCCTAGTCACTATGCACCCTACAAAGAGCACCCCAACTGGGAGAAAAATAACTGAGAAACCACTGATTTAATCCCTATCTTGATTTTTCTAGTTTGAGGAGTAAGGTATCTACATGAGCCAATAAAAAAGAAACCTAAAATTTTAAGAAGCACTTAAACTCAGAAAGAGAAATGCCAAAATGTTGCTTATAGAGGGGAAAGAGTAAATGGAAATTTCTATCCACACTTCCAGGCAGTAGGGATGCGGGATGACCAGTCCCACCTGGCCACTCATTGGCTCTCCTTGCCTGCTTAGCACACAGGGTCCATGAACAGTGTCTAAACAGAGTCCCTTCCACCACCACTGTGCCAGGTCACTAGCTCAAGACTAGGAATTAACAGCAGGGATTTCTCCATAGTTTCTCCTCCAGGAAGTGAAATCTTCCTTGAGTTAACAGATATCTTAGGATTGAGAGGTGGAGGAAAATTTGCCGTTGTATTCATCTCTATAACCTACCCAGGACTCGAGCACTGAGAAGGAGTACAGTTCTGTCCAGGTCCCCTCAGGCATTTCTTGGTCTCGCCTCTGGATTCCAACACACAGAGGTTGAGGCACAAGCAGTAACAAAAAACTGCAGTCTCTCCATGGTCCCTGAGACCCAATTCCTGAGAACACTTGCAGCGACTACTTCAGGTTGGCAAAACCCTGTGCCTTCATGCCTCCCTTTCCTCAGATACCCTCTGACACACACAACCTCCCCTCTTGTTTTTGGCACTGGGCCTTCATTTGTTCCTCTCCATCCCTATATGTTGTAGTCTGGACTCTTGCCCTCAGTGCTTTCTGCTCTCCAGTCATGGTGGGACACTCAAAACACGTCTAGTTCAATGTCTACAAAGTCAGCCATTAAAAAACAATATATTTAAGAATCAAATACATCATGTGCCAGACATTGTGCTAGTACTAGAAAGTAAGTAAAGAGGAAAGCAGAACCTTAGAAGCTTAGAGGAGTTTTAAAGAAAGGAGAAATTAATCTTCACCAAAAATTTATCTAGAGAAACTTCCTCAAAATAATAACATGCAAATTCCTCTTCTCACTGAAAGCACAGCACGACAGTGTCCTTGGGACTGAGCGGTGGCCTGCAGGAGGTCACATGGACTCTCAGCATGTTAACAGCCTTATGACCTGTACAGACCTTATCCGTGGCAGGAATGTCATCTGTGCTCAGCTCCCACCAGCTGCCTGGAGTTTCTGGCTGGAGGATTCAGAGGTGGGGAAGTTTCTACATCCACCCAAGATATTTCCCTTGCTTTGACTTCTTCCTTGTTGGCAACAGTGAACCTTTTCAAGTTCTGTCCACAGAACTTGATTCTGATTCTGGAAGCAGGTGCTGGCCAGCTGGCATCATATGGGGTGAAACCTTGCCAGGGATGGATGCAATATCACTTTCAGTAGAAAATTTGCAGCATAAAAGGAGTCAAATAATTTAACTTGTAAGTTTTTTAAAATGAATTTTAAATTAAGAAAAAGATATTTTAGAAACTAGAATCAAATTTTCACATAAATTTCAAAGTTAAAGACATTTGAAGTCAAATAAATTCAGTTTGGGGGATGGTAGCTTTAAACACTTTCTCTCTCTCCTCTCTCTCTCTCTCTCTCACACACACACACACACACAAAATTTAGTCCTCAAGGACTTCACTTTCTCATTCCCTAATAGCACCCTGTAGGTTGGCTCTGATGAGAGACAAGCACTCTGGAGCACCCTTGCTCTGTATTTTCTCCCAGCAGTTCCCCAAGCAGAAAGAGGTGCGGTGGTGAGCAGTCAGACAGACAGACAGACAGCTGCTCAACCAGAAGAACCCCTGGCTGGGACAAACAATTCTCTCTCACAACAACAGCACCCAAAGAAGAAAATCTCCAAGGCTGTGTAAAAGACCAGCTCAGTAAGGACGCTGAGAACCTAGATCCTCCCATTTTCTCTCTGACATTCTGAGTTTGTTGACATTTGATCTCATGACATCAAGATAGCTGCCATGGCTCCAACCACTGTCTATTTGCACAATCGCACATGGAAACAAGATGACAGCATTCCTACCTTGAATTCCTTTCTGCATAGTAAGAAAGACTTTCCTAACAGCTTCCTCACACTAGTTGATTTCCCTTTAGACCTGAACAGGTGGAATTATAGCAAAAACTGGTAGACTGGAGGAAGATTTTGATGGGTGAGGTATCTGGTCCTGGAGAAGAGGAGGAGCCTAGCTTTCCCTGAAGAATGTGGTCACCAGTGACTGAACCAAATGAGGGCTCTAGCTGTGTTCTCAGCACTCCCATCTCCCCTCACCCACACAGCAATAGCTCTGTGGGAAGGCTGGGTCACTAACTAGGAAGAAGTAATGTCAAGAGGCATTCCACTTCTGAGATGGAGAAGCTTGGTTTCTGGTTTTGCTTTTAGTTGTCTGATTCAGCCTTCACCAGGTGAATTCAACAAGAGTTTTCCAAGTGTGAAGAGTTTTCAGCTTGGAAGGAAGGGGCAAGCCTAGGTCAGGATGAAGCAGGTTGGAAGCAGGTTGCAAGCCTCTGTTAGCGACTACCATACACCTGCAGCATCTGCAGGACCCAGTAAGGGAGCCCACCCACTTGGTCAAAGAGCCATTTATTCTTCTCTCTTTCTTCTCTCTCCTCTCTCCTCTCCTCTCCCCTCTCTCCCTCTCTCTCTCTCTCTCTACCAGAGGACATCCTCCGGTGTGAGGCTCTCCACCCCTCCACTCCTTAGAGACAGGATCTAACACTAGCCTGAAACTCACCAATTAGGCCAAGTCTGGCTGGCCAGTGATTCCCAGGGATTCTACAATCTGTCTCCCCAGCACCATGGTTACAAGCTCCACCAGGCAGCAGTTTTATTTACATGATTTCTGAGATGCAGGTCCTCATGCTTGGACCTCATGTAGGTCCAAGTGCTTTACCTACTAACTGTCTCTTCAGCCTCACAAAAAGCCATTGACAGACAAGTCCTTCAATACTGGCAAATAAACAGACTCCCGTAACACAGGCCAGAGAACAGAGGTTAAGACTTCTGGTAAGGGAAGGAAACAAGGGGGTGGCCTTCCTGATGTATAGAAAGTGGGTCCATTTAATCATTTAGTTGAATACAATAAGCCAGTTCATTTTAAATAGGTAAACACCAAAGGAAGGACAAAAGTAAAACAAGCATTTAGTAATCCAGATGAAAATAAACACACTGCTTGACTTAACAAGTGAATGTAGGTTTAGATTTCAGAAAGAACAAATATCTCTGTGGCTCACTGATATCCTTCACAGATAAGCAGGACTACCCAAACATCTCACTGGCTCCAAGAACTTCCTTTGGAAGTTCTGCTTTTCATCAGTTCAAGCACTGAAGGTGCAATTGTTCATACATTTAAATAGACTCAGTAACAGACCAAGTTATATTGATGCTGACTAACTGAAAAAGAAACATTTAGTAGACATTAAATGTTTATTTCCCTTTTAGACATGGAGGGTTCATATTTTCCATTTAATGCTTGCCATGCCTCAAATATTAAAAGGGCTATTGAAAATTTCTGAGCTGAGCCCTGTGCTTATCATATCAAATGAATAAAATAAGAAACTATGAAGTTTTAGATAATGTGAAGCCATGTAGAAGTCGTAAGCAGTTGAGTTCCAGAAGGATGTTACATCAGTCACCTCCTTCAGTGGTAGATATGATTCATATGAATAATACTTTGTGAATTACTCAAATCTTTCAGATTACTTCATTTTCTTGAGCAGTTTAGACTATAAACATGTAAATTCATTTTGTTAATTAAGAAAAAAAAGCTTTTCTGTCAGGGAACTAATATCCAGAATACACAAAGAACTTATAAAGCAAAGAATCAAGACAATAAATGACCCAATTAAAACATGGGCTATGGATCTGAACAGATAATTATCAAAAGAAGAAATAAAAAATGGCTAAGAAATATCTCTAAAAGTGTTCAATATACTTAGCAATTAGGGTAACGTAGATCAAAACTACTTTGAAATGTCATCTCACCCCAGTTGGAATTGGTAAGATAAATAGTTGCCAGGCTTGTTGTGAATGACATTACAATACACAGGCCTTTAGGAGTTTCATAGTCAGTTCCAGGGCTGTTGGGGCTACATAGTGAGACCTGTCTAAAAACCAAGCAAGCAAACCTATCAGCTATGCTGGCAAAGATGCAGAGAAAGGAGAAAACTTCATTCATTGTTGGTAGGATGGCAAACTCTGGAACTCAATGTGGAGAATCTCAAAAAGCTTAGAGCAGATCTATCACATGACCCAGTTATCCCACTCCTTGGTATATGCCCCCAAAGACTTGACATCCTGCTTCACAAATACTTGCTCAGCCATGTTCACTGCTGCTCTATTCACAACAATTACCAAACAGAAGCAACATAAATATCCTTTAACTGATAATGGATAACAAAATGTACCACAAGCTACATATACACAAGGGAATTCTATTCGGCTGTAAAGGAAAACAGAATCATGAAATTTGCAAGAAAGTGGATGGAACTAGAAAATATTATCCTGAGTGAGGCAACCCAGACCAGGAAGACAAACACTGCATGTCCTCTCATATTTGTGGATCCAAGCTCCAAATCTTCATATGTGAGTGAAGAACCTGGAGTAGCCAAAGAAACCAAGAAAGTAAAAAGGGATCTCAAGGAGACAGCTCTAGGGAGGGGAAGAGCAGGACATAAGTGCTATAAAGAGGAAATGGGAAAACCCCAGATAAGGGGACTTAAACTGAGAAGGGGAGATGGAGGGTGCTACAAAAGGAGAGGGAGGGAGGGTAAACACTAAGGATGTTTGAAAAAGCCATAAGGAAATATTTTACATTTATGTAAACATACATACATAGTAAATATGTGTGTGCATGCATGGAATTTAAATAGAATTAGACCACATAGGGTGACAATACTCTCTGCAAGAGCCATAGACTATTTTACAACAACACCAGTGCCACGCATGGGAAACTTCATATCAAAAGGTCTTGTTCAGGGGAATCAAAGAATCTTCCCAAACAACATAAGCTATTGTCATTGCCTTGATATCTACCAGAACTTGAAGGTAAAACCCTACAGCTGAAGACACCACACACTTCAGACACAGAGCTTGAAGAAATCAAGGCAGAATTCATCAGAATTGGAAGCTTTCTCTCTGAGGACTAGCTTTCATGGTATTTGAATTTGCTATGCAAGCCATCAAAGGAGAAAAATAAATTAATAGTCCTACACCAAAGTAAACCCTAATAACCACAACAATGACCAGCCAAAAGATAAACCCAGTGGTGCAATAGTGGCTCTTATATCTTTGGAATAACCAATAGTTGTCTAATTGGACTTACAGCTCTCTCAAGAGGAGGAAATTCATGCCTGGTACTATAAATCTAGCCAACTACCTATCACTGGGGAGGTCATTGACCTTAGAGAAGAACCTACTACTGCCACTTTCCTGAACTAGTAGACTTTCTAAAGCACCTACTCATGTGATTGTCTTGTAGTGGGTTGTCACTTTATTTGCTACCCCAGTTCACCTGCCTAAATATCCTAGTTTTTTTTTTTTTTTATTCTACACCTGCTACATATAAAACCAATGATTATTCACTAATTGTTCACCTGTCATCTTAACTCTATGAGGTTGCAAAAGTTACTCAATCTCTGAATGCCTCATACAGTAAAGTTAGTTATTAAGTGAGGTACTATATGGAAATCTAGTGCTCAATAAATGGTACTGAAATGACTAATAGAGTTGCACCCTTATTCATAGTAACTCCTGGAAGGGAAGGATTTGAACTTGTTTATTCTTGTGTCCTGGGAACTTGATTCAGCACTTGTTACTGTGAACTACTTAATAAAAAGGTGACAGATTGAGTTAACTTCCCCTAACACTTGTAGTCTGTACCATTCAAATGCTATTTGTCATCCAGTTGCTTGCTCTGACTTCTAGTATGCAGGGCACTTAACTTCACTAGGCCTTGTTCTAGGAATGTTCATGATATCTTAGTCACCTTTGTATGCCCCATACCCTCTGACTGCCTCATACTAGGTGTTCAATAATACTTCAAGGTCTTAAACTAACTTCATTTCAAATCTTGATAACAAGGAAATTACATGGAATGTGTGTAAGAGCAGATGGCATGCATAATTTATACCCGAGCAACACTATAATTTAAGAGTGGGAGGAGGTGTCCAAATTATCAGGGCATCAAGATCGGGACTGACAGATAAGAGTGGGAATAGAGGAGGCTGGCTGCCTGAAGGCTGGCCTGTGCAGCAGACTCTAGTTCTTCATTGGAACGATCATGTTTCCTTGTTTCTCAAGTACCTGGTGCAGTATCTGACACACTGTGCACAAAAAGTGTCATAGAAATCCATGAGCTAGTTCACGTTTGAGCCCACACCCCAATGTCAAAGGTGTTCTTATCAGCATTCCCCTGTACTAGGTACAAAACTCCTGCCCCACGCTATTTCCACTTCTACCAGATATTCCAGATCTCTGATCAAGTCTCCATCTCAGGCTCAAGTTGTCAAGATTAGAGTCACATACTGAATTTGTGCTTATGGAAACTAACCTCAAGCAGCTAATGCACACACAAATCTCTTCTTGGCGTCCATAAGGTATCAACAGTGAGTCCTACCTCCTGTCAGAAAGGAGAAAGTTCTTCTTTTACCCTCCTGAATATATTCTTCTTGAACCAGATCAGCTTTTAGAAATAGTTCTCTTATAAGGACTAGACTTTTGAAGGATTCTAATGGAGAAGCATCTTTAGGAGAAAGACCAGCCAGAACCAGCAGTCTTTTTTCTCTTCTCATATGTTGAGAGAGAAAGGAATTTTTCGCCTTAACTTCCCCAACCAACATTAACTTTGCCAACAAAAGCCCTGTCAGATACTTTGTGCAGCAATGATATTAAAATAGCAGCTTAAAAAAAAAAAACCAAAATTTTAAAATATTTTGCATAATGGAAAGTTTTGAGCTAAGCTTCAAGTCTTGAATAAACAGAGGATTCACTGTCATAGAAACAACATGAATCAACTCTACCTTGCCATTCTTTCCATTGTCCCAAGACCTGCTGTGGGTCAAGTCTTAAATACTGTCAAAAAATCTGATGAGAAAAGGGGGTGTCCTCACCTTGTGTCTCTCTATCAGATGTCTGCTGTGTCTCTTTAACCAGCATCCACATAAACTGTCTGTGATGAAGTAGCTGTTAGGCAGAGGGAGTCATCTTTGTTGGCCTGGACCAATGAGGATGAGTTTGTGATCATATAGAAGTTGAGGTTTTTAAAAGAATTGTACCTTCAGAGGAGGGCAACTGAATTCAAGTCTTAATAACAAAGAAGAAAGGGAGGGAAATAATTTCCTGATAGATAACCAATAGTATCTGCAATAGATAAAGGTTAACCTAGGTTACCTCTAAGTTAATCTAGGTTACCTCTAAGTGGTAAATGTATAAAATTATAATAATTTCAGGTTTGGGGACATAAGGTATAACACACCGATCTTACTTTACTCAAAGCTACCTCCTGGTTGAAAAGGTAAAACCCTCCAGAAAGCATTAGCTCAAGATGTCTTTCCTGCCATTATGTGGCAGTAGAGGTTTCAGCAAGGTCTTCCAGTAAACAGACTGTTAAAGCAGACTTGCAGGTGAACAGAAAAGAAAATCCTCTTGTAATGGCAGGTCACAAGGTTTACACACAGCCATGTCCCACATAAAAGTTAAGACTGAAATTACATTTGAATTCAACCCTAGTTTGTGTTACAAGATAGACTCCCCCAGAAAGAGAACAATGCTGCTACTCACTGAGACTCCCAGCTCAGATTTTTTTGTTTGTTTGTTTGTTTTGTTTTGTTTTAGATTGTTTTGGAACGACTTAAAACTTCTAATTACTTATAGGGGAAAAAATACAGATATATGTATGAGAACTGTGAGATCCTGAAAACATGTTTATCAGTTTCCTTTGCTATGATTTATATTAAGTGCAAAAACTATGGGGATCAAGTTTCTGCTTTTCTCAGGACTCATTATTCCTTCACCTGGCCTAGGGCTCTCTGGTCTCCTTCCTGTTTACACTCAGGAGAGCTGACAGAATCACAGGTGTGGAAAGCCTGAGTCTCTGCCTCTGAGTATTCACAGAGAGCTACAAGGGAGGACCTCCCTCCAGTATACACGCTTGATGTTCCCACCCTCTGTATCTCAAAATATGACCTTATCTGGAGACAGAATCCTTAAAGAGGGAATCAAGTTAAAAATGGGGTTTCTAGGGTAGCTTAGGGCATACCCTAATTCATCTTGACTAACATCCTTACAAAAAGAGAAAGTTGGAGTTTAAAAAAGAGACAGCAGGGACACACATGTATATAGGAAAAACCATGTACAGACACAGAAAGTAGATTGCCATTTGCAAGCCAAGCTAAGATTGCTTAGGAAAAACAAGCCTAATGCCACCTTGATCTTGGACTTTTGACTTCTAGTGCTATGTTTAAATCATCTTGTCTGTGGAATTTTGTTATGGCAGCCTTAGAAAATGAATACAGGGAGCTTGCTCTAATTTCCCCACCTCTTCCTTTTGTGGGAAGTCCCCATACTCTGTCTTCCCCAGCTGCAGGGCCCTCCACCCACAAGATGAATGCAAACCAACACTCAAATTCTTCAGCAATGAACAGAGTACTGTTCACATTGTGAAATCTCTTCCTTCTCTGACTCTTCTCTCTGGAGATGACTAAGATGTGTTCTAGAATCAGGCATAGAAGCACTTTCCTCTGGAAAAGAAGCAATGCTGTGATCCTGCAGAATTAACCTGAACAGAAAATTCACCTGAGAAAAACACAAGGATTTTTCAGCCAACTAGTTCCCTAAGCATGTCACTTTGGTGTGCCGCCTGAGAGAATGAGGCTCTACTGTCAGCAGGAACTGGCTGGAAGCAGGAGCAACAGGTAATAAACCATCAGGAGGAAGGCATCAGGAGGACAGAGTTTCAAATGTGGGTCCTTGCCAGACCAGATTACATATCCTCAAGCAGGTGTCCTTCCTTGTAAACCACAATATCTGCTGCATGTGCTCATTGTCTATAGAAGAAAATTGAAAATATTCACTTCTCAGCTAAGAGCTGGGGGTTTAGATGAGAGAAAAAAGACAGTGTTTAAAGATTAAGACGTGACTAAGATTTAAGTTCCTGCTCCATTGCCTACTAACCACATGGCTTGAATACATTCATTGTTCAACTCTCTTAAACTACTATCCACTCACCACCTAGTGAGATCTCATAAAACAGTGGAGTTAATTAAGATAAGGTAGTAAAGCTATTGGTTATAGGAAGGTCTAGAGTAACAGCAGCAGCATTACCATTAACTAATAAACAACTAAGCAGAAGAATGATGAGCCCTAACATGGGGCTGGCTCTGCACTTCTTGGTTGGTTATAGAAGCAGAAAGGGAGGAAGTAGAGATGAAGATGGAAACCTGAGGGCCAGAGCACACCTCCTGTGGGGATGGAAGAGCATTGAGTGAGACAAGGTCACACAGGATCTTAAGATCCAGGTAGAGGCTGTCAGGAAACATCCCTGAGGTTCTGAAACTTACCACTTCTTTTGACCAAGTATATTCATCAAAATACACTAATGCTATTCCCAATAGAAATAGACTAATGGTCGTCTCATCTCAGAAATGATCTTCCCTGAGGGCTATTCCACTAAGAAACAACAAACCCTCTTCAGCTATATCCCAGGGCAACAGCCAAGAGTGTGCAATTCTGCTGTTGTTGGAGAGCCTGCTATTTTAAGAAGTAGATTAAAATGTAGAAACCCCTCTAAATTAGGTCAACAACCAGGCCTCGTGTCACAGTACCCTTCCAGAAGCAAGCTAGGGATGCTGGCTGTTTCTCAGAAGGCAAGCTGGACATAAGTAGGGCATTCTACTTTCACTGCAGGAGGAAGGAAGAGTTCTAGGAAACTGAGAGAAATGTGAAAGGTTTTTTATTTATTTATTTATTTTTCTTCCATAATTCCATCAACAGAATTTTGGTATCTGTACAGACTTACAGACTTTGCTATCTGTAACATTCATAGCGTCAATAAAGGCATGGTGAAATCATTTACTAGGTGAAAAATTCAAATTTGACCCTTATTGTATCTATATATAATTGTTTTCTAGGTGGATTAAGGAATTGATGCTTATTTAAAAAAATAAGAAAGAAGAAAAGGAGAAGGATGAAGGAAAAGAAGAAAGAAGGTGAAAGAATATAAGCTAAGGCTGGAGAGATGGTTCAGTGGTTAAGAGCACTGGCTGTTCTTCCAAAGGACTAAGGTTCAAATCCCAGCACCTACATGGCAGTTCACAACTGCCTGTAACTCTAGTTTCAGGAGATCTGGTGCCCTCTTTCGACTTCCAAGGGCACCAGACATGTACACGGTACACACACATACATGCAGGAACTCAAACATACCCATAAAATAAAAATAAGTAAATCTTTTTGTTGTTGTTGTTGTTGTTGTTAAAAATATAAACTAAAAGAGAATAGGTATGTGTACTTGAGACAATATGAAAGCTTACATGTTCTGTAACACACCTACCTTTCTGCTTGGATGTGTGTGGGCTGGAAACTGCTTAAACCAAGAGACCAGCTAATCCAAGCCTGGGTCACAGAAGGGTTTCCAGCTTCCACTTTGTTTTCTGTTCCACTTTGAGCTCCTGAGCTGACCTGTGAGAATTCTAACTATCCTCAGATTGTTGAGCTACATAGACTACATACAATACTTGGTGGGAAGTTCCTTCCAAGGGAGCTTTCCAGCCATCTCCTGAAGGACTGAGACACAAATGATTCCATCTTAGATTCTTCAAAGTGGCCCAGCCATAAACTGGTCATCATGCAATGACCTCTGCCAATATCATATGATGCCCAAAAATCACCAGCTAAGCCATACCCAAGTACCTAACCTGTAAAAATAAGATTGTATAATAAAACAGTTGTTATCTTATGATATTTCATTAAATTTTGAAGTTGCTTAATATGAGAAATGGATAACTGGACCAATATAGAAGGCCTTTGAAGCACAGAAGCCTGGCAGATATCCCAAGACAAGAACACTGTAATAGATATGAATTTGTAAACTACTCTGTCAGGTAGCATCACAAACAAAATTTAAAAAGCAATGATGATCTGAGAAGATGTTCTTACAAAACATGTAAGAAAAGGAAGGGAACAATGGGGAAAAAATGCTAAGAACAAAAAGCAGTTCTCATTGCAAACTTTAAAAGGTAAAAAAGAGAAACGGTATCTAGCACTATTAGTAGCATAATAGATGCAAATTAGATGAGATAGCTTTTTTTTGCCATAGAACTTTCAAGACATCTAAAAATGGTAATTCATGCCTCCAATCCGACAGTGGAGGCAGGAGCTTTCCTCACTGTATGTGAGGATTTAAACTGGTAACTTTTGAGGAGGCCAGTTTGATTATATAAATTAAATACCCCTTGGTTCAAGCAATTCATAATTCTAGAAATTAACAAAACTTGGTCAAACCTTGCTTCTGTTCTCTTCAAATAACTATCTATAATAGTAAAAAAAAAATGATAACAAGACTCAACATTGGAATTATTGCTGAATTTTGCATCATGGAACACATGAAGCTGACTGCAACCATGTTTTCCAAAGTATTCAAAGCCAGGGAGATAAATTCATGATAGAATTGAAGTGGGAGAAAAGAAGTTTAAAAAGTAGTTAAATGTATACAAGAAAGCTGAACACACATATAACCCAGTACTCAGAAAGGTGGGGCAGGTGGATCAAGGGTTCCAGACCGGCCTAAACTCCCCAGTGAGTTCAAGATCAGCTAGTTGGTCTACACAGTGACCCTGTGTCTGGAGAAAGAAAGACAGGAAGGAAGGAAGGGAGGGAGGGAGGGAGGGAGGGAGGAAAGCCAGGCATAAAGAATGCCATGGGGCCTGGAGAGATAACTCTGCATATAAGAATACTTATTGCTCTTCCAGAAAACCAGTCCCATCCCCAGTATCTATATGAAGTGGTTCACAACTGCCTGTAACTCCAGTTCCAAGGGATCTGATGACCTTTTCTGTCTCCACAGGCACCCACACACATGTGGTATACACACAGAGACATAGAGATACATACACAAATGAAAATAAATCTTTTTTAAAAAAGGCTGGGCATGGTGGTACAAGCCTTTAATCCCAGTACTTGGCAGGCAGAGGTAGGTAGATCTCTGAGTTCATGGCCACCTAGTCAACAAAGAGAGTTCCAGGGCTTCTCAGAGAAACTCTGTTTAAGAAAAAAAAATTTAATAACAAAAGCAACAACAATAATAATAATATATAGTCACAATTTTCTTTTCACAGATGGACAAATAGTTTTTTAAAAAATAAACAGAGGAGATGGAGAGATGGCTCAGTGGTTAAAAGCAATTGTTACTCTTGCAGAGACCCTGAATTAGGCTCCAAATACTCATATAGTGGCTCTCAACCTTCTGCAACTTCTGTTCCTGAGGATCTGATGACCTCTTCTAGCCTGAATGGATACTGTACACACACAGTGCACATACATACACATGGGCAAAACACTCATGCACATATAAATAATAAATAAGTAAATAAATGCCTCAATTTTAATAATGGTCTGTGAACAAAGGGCCTCAGAGAATATTATGTTCTTCTTTTCTTTGTCTGAATGTTCCTAGTTTTCCAATATGGAAATACATTAATTTTATAATCAGAAAAAAATTAATTTTCTTTTAAGTGGATAATTTAAAAAATAATAAAGTTCTAAAACAGCACCCTTAACAAACACATACTTAAATGGTACTCCCGACAAGGACATACCCAAACAGTACCTGTAAGGAACACACGCACACACTGCTCCTCTTTCAGTGTCCTTGTGTTAACATAAAATCACAATGGACAGCCCTCAGGCTAAATATTGATTATATATCTCTTTACCGGTCATTTCCAAAACTTTCCAGTTTCCTTTATAACTAGTTTCTAACATTAAAAATGAGATTTCCAAAACCAGAAAAAAAGAAATAAAAATCCTTTCTCCTAGTCCCCACTAAACACAACTAACACCTATTAATGATATAAATAAAACAGCATAAGTATCTAAAAAATGGAGAGAAGCATGGTATTAGGTAAGGACACCAGTGTCTCACATGGTACAACCAACGTCTAAACTCCATCTAAATCTTAACAAACTCAGAAGTCCCACGTCTCATCTCCTAAGTCCTTCAAAGGGGTTTGAGAAAGCCTCTGGGCATGGTGCCCACCAGCCTGGAGTAAAATCTCTTTCCATCCAGGAGGAGCAGAAAATAAGTTATAGGCATTCCTGTTTAAAGGGGATGTAGAAGAGTCATCAGTCCCAAGTAATTCTGAACTCCAGCCAAGCAAATTTCATGTAAAAGCCATGTTTTTCAGCAAGGTCTCAGAATTTGACATAGGCACCTAAAAAATCTATTTCATTTCTATTTGCCAGCAGTAATAAGTGGGTGCTGAAATTTAAAAATAGAATATCACTTATAATTGTAAAAAAAAAAAAAAAGAAAAGAAATAGTTGTAATAGTAACAAAACATAATCAGTAATAATATGTGGAAAACTACACGATGCTGAAAGACATTAGAGAGAACCTAAGTAAATGGGGCTGGGATAGTCACATACTGATGAAGTTCAACGGGGAGCCTAGAAACAGACCCACACATGCCGTACACATGATCTCTTAGGGTGTTTTCTTCTTACACAGAGGCTCCCTATGTATCCCAGGCTGACACTGAACACTATGTTCACTATATAGCTCATGCTGGCTTCAAACTCATGCGCCTTCCTGCCTTAGTACCCCTAGTGCTAGGATTATAGGTGTGTGTCACCACACCCATCACAATGTGTGTGTGTGTGTGTGTGTGTGTGTGTGTCTGTCTGTCTGTCTGTCCTCTATTGAAAGGAATTCAATGAAGGGAAAGAGTCTGTCCAACCATTATGCCCAAATAAATAGACATCCTTAAGCAAGAAGAGGAATTTCTGCTTTAAATTTTACCCCTTAAGGATGAATCTGGACTATCCCCTACAGCCTCAGGTTGTGAGTAGTTGATTCCAGTGTGTGATGCTATTTCAGCTCCTGTAGGAGAGAAAGCGTGGCTGGCAGAAGTGGGATGCCTTTGAAAGTTATACCTTCCACTGGTTCCGCCTGCTCTCTGTTTCCTGGTCTATTACCATGTGACCAGCTGCTGCTTCCTGACCCAGCCACCACACAGGGATCCAAGTTGACTTCCCCTCTTGGCCTGACTGAGAGCCCAAACAAGCCCTTCCTCCTCTATACTGCCTCTGTCAGATACCCTGGCCACAGCATCACAAAAGACACTCATATAGACCTTATAAGCTCACATTGAATCACAGATATAAATGGAAAATGTAGAACTACAAAGGAACTTAAAATGTAGACAATATTTAAATGGTAAGATTTGGGGTTTTTTAAATTTTATTTTGTTATTCTTGATGACAAAACAAAGCAAGAAAAAGAAAAAGTGGCTTTATTGAAATAGCTTTAATTCTCTTTGCTATAGACTCTATAAAATGAAAATGCAAACGACAGAGTGAGGAAAAATGCTTGCAAATGAAATATCTAGAATAAAAATCTAAAATTCTTGAAACTCTAAGCGGATAATACAGTTAGAAAAGAGACAAAAGATATAGACAGTCACTTTACCAAGGACAATATTCAGACAGCCAGTAAGACCTGAATAGATGTTCAACACCACAAGCCATTAGGGACATGTAAATTAAAACCGAATGGAGAAGTCCTGGCACACCTATCAGGATGGCTGAAGCAAAAACTGTGAGAACACTAAATGCTGGTGAGGGATATTAGAAAATGGGATCTTTCACACGGCACCACAGGATTGTCTAAGAAACAGCTTGCAGCTGCCACATAACCCACAGGAAAACATGTACAAAAGTGTCTCATTTCATTCATAACAGTCTCAAACTAGAAACAACCAGAATGTCCCAGAGCAGATGAAAGTATCTATCCACACTGTAGAATTATTACTCAGCAACAAAAAGTAAAAAACCATAGAAGCAAGGGAAAACCTGGAAAAATCACTCCATAATAATGCTGAGTGAGAAAAATTTCATCCCTAAAATTTACACATTACATGATCTTATTTATAGAACATTCTAGAAGTAATACAATTATATAAACAAAGAGGGCACTAACATCTGTCAAGGGTAAAGGAGGTGATGGGGGGTGGACATATCGGTGATGATCAGAGGGCAATATTCAGGATTCTTATGTTGGTTTTTAAAGTGCCCTTTCTTTTGACTGCATTGGTGTTACCCTGGTTATAACATGGCAAGCTCTGCTAGTGATGGGAGAGAGCAACAAATCACCCCTTTAGTTCTGCTAAAAGGCTAACACAGATCATTTCAACGCACTTTTACATAAAGCCTAAGTCTCTACCTTCTCTGGGAGCATGACAAGATGAGACCCTCTTCCAAATACTGCTCATGTGGGCTGGGCTGGATGGGCAGATGTGCTTTCTACTTGGCCTTACACTTGCCATATTGTCTATCATCTCCGCTGGGGTTTCTCTCCTAATTATCACCCAGCATTCGTTCTCTCTCTCTCTCTCTCTCTCTCTCTCTCTCTCTCTCTCCTCTGTCCCTCCCTCCCTCTCTCTCCCTCCCTCTCTTCTCTCTCTCTCTCTCTCTCCTTCCATCCCTCTCTCTCTCCCTCCTTCCCTCTCTCTCTCCCTCTCTCCTTCTCTCCCCTCTCCTCTTTTTCCTCACCTTTCTCTCTCTCCCCTCCCCACCCTACCTCCTGCCCAGTCTACCTGTAAAGTATTTAAAGTTTCTAGTCTAGTTCAAAGTGCTTCCTTATATTCCTTACACAGGGGAAGCTGCATAGCACAAAGTTATGCCATGCTGTGCTAGCTCATGAAAACATATATCACCTTAAGTCTGTAAAACAAGGACCTAGATAGAACTCTAGGCTATCCTGCCCCAGTCTCCAACTGCCTAGATGCCCTAGCTGAAGGTCTGTCTAAGCCTACTCCTTCTCATCTTTGAGGACAGGATGCCTGTGAGCCAGAACTTCCTCTTCAGGCTTATCAAAGCCATTTAGAAGTACGATGCTGCTGCAGTAACAAGAGACAACATTACAATGTCATTTACATGCCAAATGCCCTTCCCATCCCAGGGTACCTTTAACAACTGCCATGGAGATGACCAGGAAGAGCTATGCAGGAAGCAAATAGCAAAACAAACACTAGCCACTGCCAGAATGCCTGGGACTCCTTGTCCTTTCACAGAAGAAACATGAGTATTCATCCTCCTTTGTTAGCCTAGTCCCTGCCCTCAGTTCTATTACCTTCAATCTGAAACCACCCTATTCTCTTTTGAGCCAAGAATAAAAGTTTTCCATGCTGCTCAGTCTTGCTATCTGTCCTACAACTTAAAAGAGAAAATGGTCAGAAATTGCAAACAAATATACCATGTGGTGGAATCTCCTCCAATTCAGAAAGGCCTGAATTAAGACTTCCCCACCTGCCCTCAGACAGATTAACTCTATTTCCACAGGTGCACTTATAAAACAGAGACAATAATACATAACTCAGTCGTCTGTGTACTCACCTGCATGAAGACGTGCTCACTAATACATCTTCCTGTAATGAGATGACACCTCTCTTTGTAACCAACAGCTTATACAGAACAAATTGGCTCCCGCTGGAGTTTTACACACATGTTTATCATTGAATGGAGCTTAGCTTTCTCTTTGCTAAACATCTTTTCCCAATGATCTTGCAATCTTGGCAATAATCTCCAAAAGCAGGCTCATACTTGTAGAGGAATTTGAGACACAGAGTTACTTGGTTCCTTAAAGCATATGCCAATGGGTCTAATTCCTGAATCTATGTGTTTAACTAGTTTTCTACAACTTCTTGCAGGTTTGGGCTTTCACAGAACACAGAATTTCCCTTCCCAGACTCTGTCCAGGGACCAGCTGGCTTCTCTTGCTAGGCTAAGATGAGCTCAGGAGTGGTAACATCTGCACCAGCCTTGCTTTACAGCCTGAAGCATCCGTGTCCTCCTCCTCCTCTGCTTCAGTTTCTCTCCTGAGAATGGAAAATCTCTTTAGGGGTAAGCCTGTGACTCCGGATCCTCCAAGTTGCACCTTGCTTGAAATTTTTCAGATGCCACACTCCACACAGAATAATGTCATTATTGGGGATATCCTCCTTTGGTAGCTTTATTAGCATCTCTTCCATGAGCTAAGCTCTCTCATTGACACTAACTTATACTGGCAAAGAGGAAGGGGCAAAGCACAACAACCAACAGACTGAGTGAAACACCAGTTTCCCCTGAGGACTGGTTGCTGGCCAAGCTGCTCAGCACTGTCACTCACTCGACACAAAAACACTAAAAATAGCAGAATGCTCCCTGACTCATGAAGAGAGTCCAGGGCTGTCCCAGGATGCAAGAAAAGAGAAAAGTTCCAGGCCTGGTGTTCTATGAGAACCTGGGCTTGAGGCCCAGCTCTTACATCTGAGCCGTATGTATTTGAGTAAGGTCATAATCTTTCTTTCTAGGTCTGCTTTGTTCATTTTGTAAAGTGAAGTTGATGACCGCACAGTCCTCCCAGGGTCTTTGAAGGAAGCAGATGAGGTAAGACATGACAGGTGCCTACCACAGTACCTCCCCTGCAACGAGCATTGCTCGGGATATATCTTGGGATATTCTAAGCCAGGGAGAGCCTGAAGTAATGATGGGGTATTTTAGTTATTATCTTCAAAATCATCAGAGCAAAAAGATTTAACTTCAAAGGGTACTCTGGGGAAGTTAGCCTCCCAAAAAAGTATATGCTTCAGAGTCTCTGAGTTTGAATAGTTAAAAATTAACCAGCCAAGCATGGTGGCATATGCCATTAATCTCAGCTCTCCGGAGACAGAGGCAGGCAGATTTCTATGGTCTACATAGTAAGTTACAAGCTAGCTAAGGGTACATGGTGAAATCTTCTCTGCCAAAAAAAAAAAAAAAAAAGAAAGAAAGGAAGGAGGAAGGAAGGAAGGAAGGAAGGAAGGAAGGAAGGAAGGAAGGAAGGAAGGAAGGAAGGAACAAAAAGAAGGAAGGAAAGAAGGAAGGAAAGAAGGAAGGAAGGAAGGAAAGAAGGAAGGAAGGAAAGGAGAGAAGGAAAAGAATAAAACATATTTTCTAGTTAAGTTAGTATATAACTGTAGAAATGCTTTCTTTTCCATGGGATGGGTTTAACTCTTCTGTTTCATTTTTGCAGTGCTGGGATTAGACCCAACAAGGTGAGTAGCTCTACTTCCTATTCTGTTGCTGTTTTGGTTTGTTTTTTAAACAAAAAGTATGCCTTCACTTTCCTAATTTGGCAACTTGGCCAACATTATAATATTATTCACTTTTTAAAATAGTATCAGTTTATCTATCTGTAAAATTATACTCTAGAATCACCCATGATAACACATAGCATCGTTTTATAAAACAGTAAACAGGCCTCAAAATGCTAAGTTTTAATGGCTCCAATATGGGTAGTATCTGTGCTTTCTGCTTAGGGCATTTACAAAATGAAGAATACTTCCATTTGAAAGTAATAACAACTGAATTTGTCCTACTATGTCTTCATTTTATTTTCTGAAAGAAGACAAAGCTGTAGAAAGGTATGGTGATGGGATATGAATAGTTCCTTGTAAAGAAAAGTATTTAGAAAACTAGTATGTAAGAAACTGTCTCTGCTCCCTGCTTCACAGAGAAACAGTGATGGCAAAGGACAGAAAACATTTCCACCTGACTGTCACAGGCCCCATCACACAAACGTCAGGCCTCTTAGATCCCGGGCAGTAAACTATTACTGAGCTAACTGTGATAACACATTGGGTTTTATCTCACTGCTTTCTGCTCCAGAATTCCCTAAACACCAATACACAAACTCTGGCTCCACCTTCCAGTGTGGACTGTCGTCTTTATCAGTAAATGACATGGTTCCCACGACTCTTATCTAGCCTCTAGACTCTGCCTCTCCCTGTGATGTCTCCAGGTCAGTGTATCTCTCCTATTTCACTCACTCACTCACTCAGACCATTGCTTCTCCTGTTTCCTTGACTTTTTCATCTATTTTAATCCTACCTGGCTCTACCTCTACCAGTTGTCTCAGTGTCCTGCTGTATTTGTTATTTAAATATTCGTTGTTAGTAGTCACGGGCTCCCAGGATCCCTCCCTCAATATCCAGGTGGCTTTGGCTCTTTATCCTCAATTACTTCTGCAGGAACTGGGCCCTTAGCTTCCCTATAGGTGGAGATCTGTCCCCAGCTGAGCTGTTCATGCTGGAGAACTAGAATTATTCAGCCTTTTTTTTTCTTGTGCATTGTGTTTTATTTGTTCTATGACTCATTCCAGAAAGAACACACACACACACACACACACACACATGAATATCTAAATAATTGAAGAAAAAAAGAGAAGAAAAGAAGTATGCAATGTGTACTCTGCTTTTCTCCAGTTTCTCTCAATCCTAGGTTTTCTTTCTGAAGATTCACACAGACTATCAAGGTTCAGTGTCCCAATGTCCACATTAGACCTTGAGTTAGCAGTGACATAAGAGAGACAGTTATGGCATATACACTCCATGCCATAAAAAAAAAAAAAAGTTAAACTATATTCATTAAATGTAAATTGCAAGACGGTATTATTTTGAACTAACTTCCTGCACTCACCAACAGAGCAGGCCAAAAATCAAGATGTACTTACTCACAATAAAGTTCCATATCACCAAACCATAACTAAGTTAATGCTCCCAACCTTCCGAGAAATCAGGAGAAAAAAAGACCAAATTCCTCAAGCTATTCTTTGTTTTAACATTTACAAAAGGCAACCCACAGTAGCTCCATGCTGACCCCACCATTATTCCTGTCTGGTCTGTTGCCCTGCCTTACCAGGAAGTGACCCTGAAAAGACGGATCTGCATGTAGTTCTTTGTTGCTTTTGTTCAGCCTTCCTTTGTTTATAAAACCAGCCTCTTCTTTTGCCTAATCCATCAGAACATTTGTTTTTTGTTTCTTTTTTTGTTTTTGTTTGTTGTTTGTTTGTTTAATGGAATGGAGTCTTGCCCAAATCTAAAGTTGAAAACAAAACGAGTTAAAACCTTTGAGCTAAGTAGTTTAGCCAAGTTCTTTTACAATCATGTTCCATACACTACCTGCATGGCTCATCCCTTAATTGAAGCTCCCTTCATCCACCTTACCTTATTAGCTAAGTAATGAAACTGAAAATTAAGGGGAGCATTCAACTTACATTCCTTCCCTACCAACATACAATAAATCTGAGAGAAAGCAGAACTTACCAAGTCACATTGGACTGATATCATTTAAAGCTAGTTTATAGTTTATAGTCAACTTGACTATATCTAGAATCAAATAAAACCTAAAGTGTTCAGCATGTCTGGGAAGGATTTAGTTAACTGGATATTTGAGGTGGGAAGACCCACCCTAAATCTGTGCTACACCTTCTGATGGTAGTCCACAGAAAAGGACATAGAAGAAGGAAGCATTTGCTTTTTCCCTGCCTGTACTCACTCTCATTGGATATCTCCTGTTGCTTAGGCACTCCTCCTGTATTAGAACTGACTTCCTTGGGATTCAACATAGACTGAAGATCAGCAGCTCTCTGGGAATCTTCTAGGACTATAGTACCAGAGTGGGACTGCCAAGACATCCAGCTGTAGAGGAACATTTGGAAGAAGTTATTGTTATTCTGGTTTCTGTAAAAACCCAAAATGGCGTTTGGATTAGGTTTGTATTTCCACCCCAGGTGTGGTAGTTGTTTATGAGTTAGGTTTGGCATGCTTGATGCAGGTGATTATAATTTGGTTAGGTGCAGTCATTCTGGCATGTGTAGCTTGTTTTTGGGATTGTGTGCCACATGGGTTTATGAGAACTTTTAGCTTAGGGTATAAAAAGTCTGAAGCCACGAAGGGGGAGGTGGATGTTGGTTGGTGGTTCATTGGTTGGGTTGTCCATCCTTAGTGTGTTAATTTTTAAAAGTTCATAAGATGGAGGGATTGAGTTTACAGACCTTGAGCTGAGATGCTAGTCTGACTCACTGTCAGCTAGTCCTCTTCAAGCTTGGGACAGCCTAAAAGAGGCTCTGAAAATTTCTACCTTTCTCTCATTCTATATCAAGGCCTCTTGCAAAAGCAGTGAAAATTTCCTTCTATCCTTCCTTTCTCTTTCCCTAAAGAGAGGATAAAAGATTATAGTGTACTGCTGCTACATCCAGCCTTGGAGACCGAACAACTACTACCAATCATTGTTTATGAAATACCCACTGCTGGACTACTTAGACCACAGCCTGTAAGTCTAATAAATCACACACACACACACACACACACACACACACACACACACACGCACATGCACACACGCATATATACATGTATATTATACTAACTATATACAATATTTTATATATATATATATATATATATATATAATTCCCATATATAACCAGTTCTGTTCCTTTAAAGAACTCTGACTAATACAAGTGTCTTTTTTTACCTTAAAATTTCTTAGCAGGGAGGTGGTGGCAAAGCCTTTAATCCCAGCACTATGGAGGCAGAGGCTGGCAGATCTCTGAGTTTGAGGCCAGCCTGTTTTACAGAGTGAGTTCCAGGACAGCCAGAGTTACAACAGAGAAACCCTGTCTCTAAAAACAAAAAACAAAGCAAACAAACAAAAAAGGTTATATGGAATTTTTCATTATGAAGAGATTTAAATAAATCTAATAATCAGAAAATGTGAAATTTATTCATCCATCCTCATTGGTGATCAACTAATTAAAAATGTGATATCATTTTAAGGATGATGAACCATTAAAATGGAATGTTACTACATGTCCACTAAAGTGTCAAAAATGAAAAATATTTACAGCATTGAACACTGGAGAGGAGGTAGAATAAGCAGGGCCCTGTGCAGCATGCAAATCAGTGCAAATGCTGACATTTTTATTTTGTATGTGTGTGCATGTACACATCTATGTGCAGTATACATATCTGTGTATTTGGGGAAGCCAGAGGAAGATACTGGGCATCCCATTTTGTTGCTTTCAAATGTATTCTCATAAGACAAGACCTTTTGTTGGCTCAGCAACTAGGCTGGCAACCAGCAACCCTCAATTATCCACCTGTCTCCACCTCTCCTCACCTGTACCATTGGGGTTATAGGCAAGCAAGACCATGCCAAGAAAAGAAAAGAAGAGAAGAGAAGAGAAGAGAAGAGAAGAGAAGAGAAGAGAAGAGAAGAGAAGAGAAGAGAAGAGAAATGAAAAGTGAGAAGAGAAAAAAGCAAAAAGAAAAAGAAAAACAATCTGTCTGCTTTCTGGGATTGCTAAACCAAGCATGTGGCTGCCCTGACAGACTATGGACAGGAGGAAGCAAAACTATCTACATGTCCAGGAACCAAGGAAACACACATGACTGGTAAAAACAGACCCCTCATGGTATTTCTTCCAGAAATGAAAGTACCCAGAGCTTGCCTTTCTCCTGGAAACTTGAGCTCTTAGGCCAAGGTCACCTTGGACAGGTGCTGTGCCCTCTGTCAAGGAGAGTCAACCTGGAGTCCACAGGCATCCAGAGGTCAGGAGTGAGGCTGTGATTTGGGTCCTTTGTCTCCTAATAATAGCCAAAGCTCTAGTCAGAAAGAAGACAGTGTGGTTTGGTGCAAAACTCCCGGATGGGAAGTCAGAAAACCTGGATGTTGGCCTTGGATTTGTCCCTAACTGGCCACATTTCCTTGTGCAGCCTTCTCCCTTGTTAGCCACTGTGCCTCTTTACCCAGAAAGCAGGTGCACATAGGGAACATTTGAAGGCTCCTCCAGATCAGGTAGCCAATGACTTTCAGAAGTTCATACCTTTCCCTGACCCACTCAGGTCTAATCCCAACAGGCATCTGTGGCTTCTGTACCCTCCCCCGTATCTTGTTTCCCCTGGACACACCTGGCTCATCTTCTTCAAGCTTTGCAAGGTCAAAGGATTGTCCTATGAGCTGCTCAAGCAAGTGCTGAAAACATTTTCCACCACAGCAGGATCTTTTTAGTTAGAGCCCTGGTAAGTTTTTCCCCTACAAACTGGATTAACTGGATGTACATTTGTCTGTAGACAAACACTATTTATTGAACATGCTCTGCAGAGTAAATAGAAGTTCTCTTTTCCTTATATGGACACTAAGTGCCTGTGGATGTATACAGCCAAGAATGGTGTTCTCAGGAAGCTGGCCTCTCTTCAGGGGGGGGTTAATCAGGTCCTGACACAGAGATAGGCAGTAATGAATGCAGAAGAGAGGGTCTTGCCACATTCATCCAGATCAACCTACGACCCAAGCAAATGCCTGTTAGCTTCATTGGCCGAACAAGGTAGAGGCATTGCCAAAGTCAATACAGCTGACCTGTGTGCCTAAGGCAGGCTTTGGTACTAATAGAGGTTTTATCCCAGTCTGCCCTCTCCATGTTAGCTAGTGTCCATTTAAGTCCCTACTTTCTACATGTCGTTATAAATTCCATATTGAAGTACACAGGATTGAATTCTGAGTATTTAAGCCCCACTCTTTAGTAGGGATCTTCTCTCCTCAATGCGCTTCACACTACTTACAAAAGGACATGTAAACTTTCATGGGATTTTAAACGTATAATACACAATTATTAAAGAAAATAGCAAATATTTCCAGACAGGATGCTATTAAAATCGTTCACTCCCTAGGCAGATTCAACTGTTTTCAATTACTAAAAATCCTTTACCATGTCCTTATCAAAGTATCTTCTAAAAAAGATTTGCTTTATTTTTTATTATTATTTTATTTTTATTATTTTTATTTTTATTATTATATATTACTTATATTTATATATTTATATTACATTATGTATTATATTATATTTATATTATTATAAATTTTATTGTTATTTTATTATTTTATTTATTAAATATTATTAAAAATTTTAATTGAATTTTATTTTTAATTGTGTGTATATACATGTATATGCCACATGTGTGGGAGTACCCATGGAGGCCAGAGACATTGGATCCTCTGGAGCTGGAGTTACAGGCCGTTGTGAGCCACCTGACACGGGTGCTGAGAATGGAACTCTGGTGCTTCTGGGGAGTGATATGTGCTCTCAACCACTGAATCGTCTCTCTAGCCCTTATCAAAATACCTTACGCTAGTGTTTATATTTCAGCGAATATCTGTGTAAGTTGCTAAGACCTGTGATCAGACAGCCTCCATCTCGAGGAGAAGAAGGGAAATGATTTTTATGGTTGGACAAGGTTTCATTTCATGGTCTTAGTGTAAACAGAGGCACACTCTACAATTTCATCTTTAGCTGAAGATGGCTGAGAAGCCATAGAAAGGAAATTCTGGTCTCAAGACATCTGACTCATGGAGAAGACAAGACCTTGACTCTGGTCGCTGGGTCTGTAATGATAGCTAAGATTAATATCTAAAATAATTTGTTTTAAAGAGGATAAAAAGTAGGAGTATAATATAAATTTCAGATTCAGCAATGCATGGCGTAGATTACCATCTGGGGCACGTCATGTTTTGACAATCAGCCTCATCTGGTAGTGGTAGGTACTAATCACATGGTTATTATTTTTCTTTAAGCTTCCTGCCTTAAATGACTGACTGAATAAATGTATACATCTAGAATAATTAAGCTATAGGGAACTTGCTAGGTTAACTGGTATAATTCCCCTAGTTTTGTAAAAACTGAGGTCCAGACATGTTTATCTCCCTATGTCGGCTGAAGGACAGCTTTTAATAACTCAGTTGATGTGTAAGGAACCAGCCTTTCCCACAAAATGAGTTCACGGAAACTCTACGCAGGAGGGAGTACGAGCTTAGGAAAAATGAGGAATGACAAACGAACAGGGTGGTTCGTTCTTTTACGTACCCGAGGAAATGACACGCTTGATCGCGCTTTGAAATGACACGCATGATCGTGCTTTAAAATGACACGTGGAACAAATACACTTTAGAAGTAAAATGCAGGAGCGTTTTTAATAGGGGAATTAACAGTGTACATATTAAGGAAAGAAAGGGGCAAGAGAGAGAGACTGACAATGCAATGCGCCTTGTCAGTGGAAAAACCACACCAAGAAGAGAAGGAGGGAGAGACTTACAATATACATTACCAGAGAAAGGGCCCACACCAGAAAGAGAGAAAATTGCTCTGGCCAGATGTTTAAAAAGCCAAATACAGTTTTTTGGTATGCAAATGTTTCTCAGGCCTTCCGAGGAACTGGTTTCATATGTAGATGTAGTCACGCCCAGGGGGGAGGAGCCAGGTGTCCTTCCTCCTGCAGACTTACAAACTTTGAGGTTATCTTATTTTGCTAAGAAAGAACATTTGACTTAATACAGTTAGCTGAATAATATCTCCATCTGCCCCAAACAGAGCAGAGTGCCATGTAGGCAAAGAAGGTTTTTATTTTACAGTTTTTAGCTGTTTGGTGCATATTTATTTTTTCTCTATCTAGGCCCCTTTTGATTTTATCTGTTACTATCATATGAATGGGTAGCTTTACACATGCCAGGACTTAGAAGCCTGCAAGATATTTTACAAAGACAATTACTTTTGAGTAAAAAATGGCTGCTTTTCCTTCTCAGCTAACACCGGCCAGCTAAGGTATCAGTAGGCCATGCAGACATAATAAAAGACTTTTGTCACCATTACAGCAAAGGGGAGGAAGGGGCAGAATGGCTGGTAAGCCTAAGTTCCCCGCTGGGGAGTCTGGAACCTTGTCGACAGACTTCAACCTCATCGCCAGGGTATTAGGGCTCCAGCAAGTTGACATTCACTAGAAGTTAAGACTCTTTGCTCTCAGAACTGATCATTTTCTTTTGTGCTGAGAACCTAGTATACATTTGGATTCTGTACTTTGCCTTCAACATATCCATATAAAAGTTAAATTTTAAATCCATAAAGAGGGCAATGTTCACCAACAATAAATCTCACCTATTTTTTTTTTTTTTGGTTTCCCTTTCATATCTTGCTCATTCATTTCAATAATCTTTGTAAAGTAAGGTTATTGAGACTTCAATTTTTGCTAAAGATATCCTCTAATTGATTTGATAAACTTAAGCCTTCTTTAGAATATGGGTTTGCTAAGTGTTCTCAAAGGACAGTCACTGTTAGTAAGATATGTATGAGTTCTATAAGATAAGAGATGTTTGTATACTTCTACTTAGCAGTCATCAGTATTGTTAAAGTGGTTTCTTTTCTAGGCAGCTTTTAAAAAGGAAAATGTTACTGACCAACCCACCCAAAATTCTTTTATCAAAACATTTGCTATCCCGTATACACATGGGTATTTTTCTTTACACTTTTAAAATTTTGAGTATTTCATCGAAAGTTACTCTTTTTAAACAATGAGTTAGTGCACCCCTATGATCCCACCATAAAGGAAAATGAGATAGGACAGCCGAGTGGGCTACATAGTGAGCTCTGGGCCAGCTTGAAGTAAATAGCAATATCCTGTTTCTACTTTATAGTTAAAATATATATACATAAACATTTTGTTGTTTTGATACAGGCTCTCCTATATTCCAGACTGGCCTAGAACTCTCTTCATAGCCAAGGATAACTTTAGACTTTTGATTCCCCTGTCTCAACCTCTTGAGTGCAAAGGTTACAGGAGTGTGCTACATGCCTCTGTTTGTTAGATATAGGGATGAAATCAAGGGGTTTGTGCATAATAGGTGAGCTATCTCTACCAACTGAGCTACCTTCCCAGCCCCCAAGATTTTCTGTATACATGAATGTTCTTAGTTTTGGAGCCTTTACTGGTTTTAAAATGTTCAAATTCCTTGAACCAGAAGGAAACCAGGGCCTAAGACCAGTCAGTCAGAAACTGTCAACCAGAAGAACAGCATATCCTACTTTGATCGGGAAAATTAAAATATTTTCCAAGAAATTCTATTTGTAAAATATTTTCCAAAGTGAAGTCCAGTTGCAGTAGTATTTTTGGCAACTAAGCAGCAGGGGGCTGAGAACCTGTACCAGCTTTGCTAACTCCAGTGACTAGGGCTGGAAGATCTGGCAAAAAGAACGATATACTGAAACTCATAGAGCTCAGCCCATGTAAGAAATGACATATCTGTGATAGGCAGCAACACCTTAGCCTCTAGAATCTGCTCCCCAGTATCCAGGACATGCAATGTTGTGACACGGCACCTAGGAAATCTGAAAGACACAGACACCTGGCTGAACTAAAGTATCCTAAGGTCCACATGGAATGGTCCAGAACCTTTGTAAATGAGATGCAGGGAGCATTTGGGTCATTGAGCTTGGCTCGCTGCTATAAGCCTGGCAGTGAGAGCAGAAGGCTTACAGAAAAAGGCCAAAGTATATAAAACAATATAGATGGATCTTGAAATAACCATGCCAAGGGAAAGCCAGGTGCTTTTAAAATAGGTTTATATTCTAATGATTACATTTATATAAAACTCTAGCAAGTGCAAGCTAAACTATACTGACAGAAAGCAAATGACTGCTTGCATGAGGGACATAGGGAAAGATTACACAGGGGCATAAAAGTAACTTGGAAACTGTGAGAGGACAGATATGTTCACTCCCTTGACTGTGGTTGTGGGACCGCCATGGGGCAGGAGCAGGTTGAAAAGAAGGTGAGAGCGTTGGGGGCTCAGCTACTCCTTGCCTTTGGCCCTGGACAGATCCCAGCTAAATATTAAATATTGCCTGTTTCACAGAAACAAAAGAAAAATAACTTGGTAGGTGCTTGTCTGCTCTGTGGCTGATAGGACACCTCCCTCTTTGTCTCTGTGAGACCACGAGGCAGGTGCCTGGCCCTGCATGCAAATAAGGCTATCCCAATGTCCTTGTCTGAGCCCAAGAGCCCCCACCCTGAGCAATCAGAACGCTCCCCCACTGGAAAACATATAGGTAGCAGAGATCTGGCATTAAAAGGAGTGCTGCTTCCATCAGAAGGCTCCTAGGACTGATTCATTGCCTCTCTTTCATTCTCGGTTTGGGGATCAGAGTCTAAACTGGTCCCAGAACCCATGTCCCCTCCCTCCCGCCACTCCCCCTGTGAATCCCTCTGTGTTGCCTGCTTCTGGCCAGGGCAGGGACCTGGGCTGAAACCCAGCTTGCTGCAAGCTGAGACAGAGCAGCGACAGCACGGAAGACCTTACTAACATATGGTGATGGATCATGGGTGTTTACATACATAAATATTATAGAACTATATAGGTCAAATATGGGAAATGTCATTTAAGTCAACTATATATCCACAAAAAAGAGATTGAAATGCACATTTAACTTCCAGAAATTCTGATTCTGGAGGTTAAGGGTGGGACCTGGGCATCATGAGAATCTTTAAGTTTACCCAAATGATTGGGGATGTTCAGCTAGGTTTAAGCTACAGAACCCTCTGAACCACAATGAAGGCTTTGGTTCCTATGCATAGTGAGGTTGGAGGGCATCGACTCCATCATTGCATAAAGCCCAGTCAAATGCTTCACCTGCCTGCCATGCCACGAACTTGGGCAAAAATCTGACTCAACGAGAGTCATAGGCAATACGGGGTCCCACCTCCAAGGTGGGAGAAACTGACCCTTCCTCCTGCTTGCGTCACACTGCCCACTGCCCAGCCCTGCTACATGCAAACATGGCCTGTTTTTTGTTTTGTTTTTTATGCTGCCAGGTAACAAACTATCATAGTTTCCAACTGTCAAGCCAATCAAGGTGGCTGCTTTAACCATTATTTACAGGTTCAAGTTTCTAGGTGTCCACCACCCCACATCCGTATTCTCAGTTAATATCTTTTCATGAGAAGTCAAGCAAAACCCAACATAACATCATGGGAAATTCCTCAGAAGTACGAATATCAAAGAATGCAAACTACTACTAAAATCAACTCTACTTATTGTTAACAAGAAGACACATTTACACTGGGTTTTTGCTCACGCCTTTAATCCCAGCACTCAGGAGGCAGAGACTGGTGGATCTCGGTGAGCTTAACCACCAGCCTGGTCTTTATAGTGAGTTCCAGGACAGCCAGAGCTGCATAGTAAGATCCTGCTCAGAAAAGAAAAAAAAAGAAAGAAAGAAAAAGAAATTTTACATATTTGCTATTTTGTTTATTTGTAATTTAAAAAAAATTAGGCCTATAGGCCTCTTGGACTGATAGCTATATAATTAGTTTAAATTTTTGAGTAATTTGTGTGGGATTTTGAGTTCTTATTGAGTTTATTAGAATGTATCAGATAATTTTAGGAACCAGCATCTACATACTTATGGATTTAAATGTATATAAATATTTTACTTCAGAAAGTTTTGTTTGTTAGTAAAAAATGTATTTTTTCACCCCATTCTTTGGTTCACGTATACAGATGTATAAACACAAAGAGATAGATACAGATATGTAATCACTGCTTAAACCAGTGGTTCTCAACCTGTGGGTCGAAACCCCTTTGGGGACTGAACAACCCTTTCACAGCGGTCACCTAAGACCATCTGCATATCAGATATTTACATTATGACTCATAGCAGTAGCAAGATCACAGTTATGAAGTAACAATAAAAATCATGTTATGGTTGGTGTCACCGCACCATGAGGAACTGTGTTAAAGGGTTGCAGCATGAGGAAGGTTGAGAAACACTGGAAACTATTTTAAAGTATTGCACTTTGTTTATTTGTTCTTTTATAAGTAACCACTAAGTCCAGCTAGAATAAAAATATGATTACACATAAAAGCAAAAGTGTCAATGCTTTTATGATTTTTACTTTACATACATTCTGGGGAGAAGATAGGGGTTTGGCCTGGTTTCGGTTTCAGTTTTTGGACAAGATCTCATCGTATATTTCAGGCTGGGCTCCATCTTGGAAGTCTGTATCACTCAGTCTTTGAGTGCTCAGATTATAGATATGTACCAGTATGACAGGCAGGACTATGAATTTTTTTCATATGTGTGCAGTGTGTGTGTGTATACACGTTCACATATGTGAGTGGACATGTGTGTGGAGAACTGAGGTTGACATCAAGAGTCTTCCTCAGTCCCTGAGGCAGGGTCCCTCAGTTGACTCCAGAATTTGCTGATATGGGTAGTCTAGCTAACCTGCTTATGGTGAACACGTCCTGCCTCGACCTGAAATTACAAGTGTCTGCTGTGCCCACCCAGCATTATGACAGTACTCGGGGTCTGAACGCTCGTCCACACATGCATGACAAGCACTATCCACTCACTGAGCCATCTGTCCAGGACCAAACTATTAATTTTTAATCTAAAGGTAAAGCTCTGGGTAATTTTTTCTATATTCAAAATGGATCTTCAATTACATCTAGAAACTTCTATTAACATAAGGAATCGCCACTGAGTGTACCAAATGTGGTGATGAGGAAAGATGAGATTCTATATGGAACAAGCAGAAGGGATAGGATTTGGGGATGGCCAAGAGAGCCCTTAAGGGTTAGGAACAGGTAAACAAGGAACAGGCTGTAATGTCTGAGAGAGCCTCAGAGTTGGGCCTCTCAACAAAGCTTAGGGATGAGTACAGTGGAAGGTGAAGCAGGACTCTTCTCTTCCTCCTTTTCGGAGTCCAAGACCAGAAGCTAAGAGTGAGTGTGGCCTCTTGGGGAATAGGAAGATCATTAGTGTAACTGCAGTCCACTCGGAAAGCAAAGGGGAGACCTAAGCTCTCTGGATGGCTGAGCTTCTGGGAACTGGTAAAGTGGATCCAGTGTCATAAAACCATAAAACCCTCTGCAAAGCCTTCTTCAACATGCCCCTTGGCTCAATTATTTTTGGGGGAGGAATCAGATACCTTTCCAGAGAACAAACATTTAAATTTCCTGGGATTTAACTACTCAAATAACCAGAGCTTTAGTTCAGTTGTCCAACACCTAAATGAACAGAAGGCAACTGGACAGCTCATCTTTGGCAAAGCCTGAGGTCCTGGGCTTCAGAAACAGTGTAATTTGTTCATGGCAAGGATCACGGAGGGTCTACAAGAAAGGCTATGTCTCTCAGTGTTGCCATGGGGACTGCTGGCTGGGTTAACTGAATGCTCTGTGGATAATGACTCTTTTAAAGAAAAAATAGCTCCATATGGCAAAGACTAAATGGTGGAGCAGGTAAATAGAAATCCTAAGAGGGCAGGAAGTGGAAAACAATTGATAGTCTGACTACTGCAGGAGGAGCAGCCCCTGATTAAGGGAGAATGAAATCATTTCAACCCACCCCCAAAGGTGAGATCTCTACCAGAGGATATGTACTTTTCTCTTATAACATCTTTTATACACAGAAGAGTAGATATGAGATTTGTAAAACTCACTTTTAATTCTATAAACTAAAGCCTTCAAATAACTCTGAGCCATCTCACAGGTCTCACAGATCAGGCACACATCAGAGGAAGGAAGATCCAAGAAGCATTCCCTTCAAAGGACTTAGAGGTGCCTGAAACAAAACCATTTACAACAGTGCATGCATATGTGCGAAGAACTTTTCGTCCAAGGTTATGAAGAAACCTAGGCCTCATCCCTGGGATTGCCTAGTGGCTATCTTGCTGTAAGGACTTTAGATCTTATCACCAAATCTCCATAGAACAATTGTCCATGTGATTCCCACCAATAGTTGAGCTAAAATGCCTTTGATGTTCCCAGAGTTATCTGGTCACCCACATGACACTGAATGGAGCTAGATGATTGGGAGATAGTAGCTCAGCCCTGACATCTGCCCAAGGCCATCAGCAAGGGTTCTAGGAGTTATATGAACTATTGTTCTATCCAATCTGCCATCTGTCACTGGTTTACCATGACACCTTGGGTCAATGACTTCCCAACTCTGTGCCATCTGTGAAATGTGAATAACAGCGCACCACATCCTCTGTCCCTCCTTTGTCCACACCTCCCCCCTCTCTCTCTCTACCACATCCTCTGTCCCTCCTTTGTCCATACCTCTCCCCACCCCTTTCTCTCCCCCTTTCTAAATGAGAGAGATAGTGTATCTGTAAAGTGCTTTAAGCTCCTTGGAGATAGAAACTCTATAAATATAAGCTATTATCACTGTTACCATGGAAACACACAGCGAGAACTGTGTTCCATCCCTACATGTGCTTAGCATAATTCTGGCCTTCTTGCCTGCCGGCTGTTGAATATCAGTAGTTCTACAAAGTCATGTGGCCAGGTAGAGGTAGGGACCCAGGATGGAACTTATTTACTGTTCGTTTCTTTTTCATGCCACTTTTAAAAAAGAAACAGTGTTTCTGTTTGCTAAGGAAGTGGTATAAGGTTGGTAGAAGGATGCAATTTATGACTGGCTTACTTTGCAGGGCACCTACCCTAAGGCCTGAGGTGGTAATCCAGCTCAATCAGGGAGCAATTCCAATGATCTTCGGGCATAATATTCCATACATTTCCTAAATTCGCCCAGTCTTGACTCCTTGACTTTAGAACTAAGATACCAATCTGTGCCTTTCTGCCAGGATTTGGCCCCAGGAGAGCAGAACTATGCCACTGTCATCTCTGTCTCACTGCGCCTAGCACAGTGCCTGGCATGTAGCAGACACTTTGTAGAGGTTAACCAACAAAGTGAATATCTGAATGAATAAGTAGTGGTCCTTTCCCCTTGCACAGCTGAAAGTGGAGCTGAGTGAGACGGATTCATCCAATATCAACTGGTCTAAAGAGCCTAGAGAGCATCATCTCTCCTTCAGGTTTGTCTGACTCCCAACCCTGCTGTCAAACACAGGAACAGTGTCCCCCACCCCACCCCAACTTCTGGTATCAAGAGAGGTCCTGAGAGAGCCAAGAGCCTTATTCAGAATGACTTAGAGTAATAACTTCATCCTGGCCCCAGCTCCATGGCTGGTTTCCAAAGTGTGTAACCTGTGCAGCTACACAGTCTCAACACAGAGCATCTCAGGCTTGGTTTAGGTCTTCTTGGGCTTTAAAATAATATAACAAGTATCTTATGTTTTCCTTTTGCACCATGTAGCAGGGTTTGCTTGGCTCTCAATGGTACTTGAGAGGTTTCTCTTCTTTCACATCTGTAAACCTTTTCATGAAGGAAAGGCATCACACCATTTTATCTCTGTGGGATTGAAACACCTCCCAGGCCTGTAGACTAAACTCAGGTAGGTGCATTATTCAACATAGCTTTCTTCACACAGAGTGGCAAGATAGTACAAAGGAAAGGACATACATTTACTCTTCCATGAGCTGTTCATTGTATGCATGTTGTACTAGAGCTATTTCCTCCACACATGGCATGGCCTTCATGAAGAAGAGCTATCCAGTGATTTGTGAAGTATCTGGCCCACAGCCTTGTCAACAAGATAAGCAGGACAATACACAGGCTAAGTCTGTGGTAATGTTAATGAAGCTGTTAACATTCCTTCAGAGAAGGAGGAGGCACCCTCTCCAACACCACCAGAGTTTCTACTTACTCCTTCTTCTTCCTCTTGGGTCTCAGGCTGCCTGTGGTCTTGGGGGAGGGAGGGCCTGGAGGAATTGCTACAGAAGGTGCTATAAGAGGCAGAACATCGATTAGATGGGATTGTTGCCATGGTGATGAGCTTTTGTGAAACACTGCCATTCTGATTGTAAGACTTTTTTGGGTGATGCCATTGCCTTTGAGTCATCCATGCTCTTGTGATGCCAAAAGACTTATTGGTCCACGAAGCTAGAGAGGGAGGAATCTTTTTTTTTTTTTTTTGACTGCTGGTGCCCTAGATGTTTCTTTATGTCTGCTCAAGAAAAGTTCACACAATACTATGAGTTTCAGTGAAATAATGGGACCATTACAATCTCATGGCATTCTGTATTCAGTAGGACGTGAAGAAGTAAGGGCAGAAGGGTAAAAGGAGCCTATCATCAGACAAATGGCTATTGGCATCTTCAAATTAACTGGAAAGCAATTCACAGAGAAAAACAAAGATTAAGTACTTGCCCAAGTCATTAGTTACTAATAGGTGGAGGTCAAAGTCTGTCTGTTTTTGTTTTTTAAGCTTGAGCTCAAAAAGTTAATTTCAATATATTTAGGTAAAGAACTCTATGTTAGTGCCACTAATTGTTATAGTTCAGCAAAAAAGAGAAGTTACATGGCCCATTTCAATTATATTCTTTTTAATGATTTATTTATTTTTATTTTAGGTGCATTGGTGCTTTTCCTGCATGCATGTCTGTGTGAGGGTGTTGGATCCAATGGAGCTGGAGTTACAATCAGTTGTGAGCTGCCATTTGGGTACTGGGAATTGAACCTGGGTCCTCTGGAAGAGTACTTAGGAAGAGCTCTAAACCACTGAGCCTTCTCTCCAGCCCCTCAATAATATTCTTTATTTGTGGACAGGGAGTAGAGGAGGAATGGGGACTGCTGTGAACAAATCCAGTCTTTAATCAATAGAGGACTTTGTTTTGCACAACCTCATAGTTTGACACCAGGAGAATTCATTGTCTTCCCACAAATTCACTTTAATACTAGATAAAAAGAAACAAAGATTTAAAAACAAAACAAACAAACAAACAACAAAAAAAAAACCACTAGATAAGAAGAAACAAAGACACTGCTGAGTTAGAAGGGCTTAATGAGATGAATACAATCTGCCATGCTGAGGAGCGCACCACCACAGGAGGATATGAGAGTAACACTTGGGTGGGCGAGGAACCTCACTTGTAGAGTTTTATGTAAGGCTGTAACTGCTCTTTCCTTGGAGCCACTGTATATTTGGGTCTCTGTGACAGCGTGGTTTTACCTGACACAAGAATCATGGGCCAGTTCATGAATGTAGCTTCCCCTGAGTCAGTGTCCAGCCAGTCTGCTCTACCGTCTGAGGCACCCTGATCACACCAGCAGTTTAGACTGACCTTTAGGACTACCTGTATGTCATGTGGTGAGGAAGGCAGCTGAAGAAGAATTTACACTGAGAATCTGTCACTAAGGTTCCTGAAACCTCTCTCCAGAGGTCATGAACTCTGTCATATCCTAAAATTTCTAACATGAGGTACATTGTAAGCGCAAGTCATCTGGTCTCAGACCCACGTTCTAACTACAGCACAGAAGAGTTTTGCTCGCACTAGGGGTTGTACAACACCTTTAACTAAAGGACTTTTTAAGATGGATTGCTACCCTTATCTCTGGTGTAGTAGATCTGAGAGAGGCTCAAGGATGTGGATTTCTAATAAACTTCTAGGTGCTGCTAGCTGCTGCTGCTGTTAGTGTGAGGACCACACTTTGAGACCCTCTGGTACATATTGTACATCTAGCATTCCTACTTGATGTATGTATACCACGTGACAGTAACCAAAACACTACACAAGTCTGAATGCCAGATGTAGATGGATACTCGATGTTAGAGAATTCTATTATATTCAAAACACTGGGATGCATTTCCACTCTGTAGCTCTGTAAGTAAAGAAATACATAACTTATTTAACAAATCTTGCTGGTGTTTGTTTGGAGTCAGGCATTAAGAACCAGGACACTGAACTTTAAGGACCTTGAATGTGAGTGGGGAATATCATTTACCAAATTTCTGCTAAGTCCTTTTACATTGGTCAACAATATAACTGTCCTGTCCATTTCCAAGGTGAGAGCTTGGAGCCTCATGTATGTAGTTCAGTGATTCCCATAGCACTCAATGCTGGTGTTCCCAAAGCCATGTACATGCACAGCTGTGCAGCGAAACACACGTGGTTACATCTAGAAAAGGGACTTTATGTCGAAATGTCCTGCATTCTGTCAGCTGAAGACTTCTTTCTGTAGCTATAACCTCGAGAGATCCCTAGTGGATCTTTCATTTTAAGATCTTGGGAGGATTCTGAAATGCAAGGAAGCAATAGATAGCTCTTGCCCACACCTGTTTACTGAACAGTTGGCCATTTGTTATTCATAGTGCTTAGAGGGTTACTTTGAGCAGCAGCTCTAGCAGACCCCTCATTGAGAGTGATGATTCTTTCTTCTCCCTGTCACAGGTTCGGTAAATATTGCCTGGAGTTCTTGAGTTCCAGGTACTGTGCTTGACATTGGGACATTCCCAGGTGAGTGGGACTGTCCTTGCTCTCAGTGAGCTCGGGTTTTAGGCTTAGTCGCTCCTTCCTGGCTGTCCTCCAGGTCCTGCATTTGAGCCTCTTTGGGGATTGTTCTAGTTTGTTTCTCTGTTGCTGGGATGAGACACTGGCCAAAAGCAACAGGGGGTGGAGTGGGGATTGTATTTTAATTTAGAGGTTATAGGCTTGTCATCCAGGGAAGCTGAGGCAGGGACCTAGGACAGGAACTGGAGGCAGGAACCAAAGCAGAGATTATGAAATAACACTGCTTAATGACTTGTTCCTATGGCTGGCTCAGCTAGCTTTCTTAAGCAACCCAGGACCACATGCCCAAGGGTAATATCACCCACAGTGGGCTGAGTCCTCCTCCATCAATTAGTAATTAAGAAAATGCTCCACAGACACGCCCACAGGCCAATCCGGCAGAGGCTCTTGGACTGCTGGGGCTTGCTCACTACCAGCCTAGCTCTAGGTTCAGTGAAAGACACTGTCTCAGGGGATAAGACGTTCACCTCATATGTACACAGGCACATTCACCTCCTCTCCTCCAACACACACCTGTGCATAAACCACACCCCACACGTAAGTAAAGAAATTAAAAATAGAAAAAGACATGACAGTCCTTAACCAAGATCTTGAGGGTTTTCTTTTTTTAACATTTATTTATTGTGCATACATGTGTGGATGAGCATGTGAAAGTCAGAGAACAACTTGTGTGTGTTAGGTTTCTCCCTCAGTTATATGAGTCCCGGGATTGAAATCAAATCTTCAGGCTTGGCAGCAAGTGCCTTCACACACAAAACCACCATGCTGATCCCTTAATTTTGCTTTTTGGTTTTTGTTTTTTCATTCGTTTATCTTGTGTGTTTGTGTGTCTGTCGTGGGCATGCCATGGGCCACGTGTGGAGGTCATTTGCTAGAGTCACTTCTCTCTTTCCAGTATAGGGACAGCAGACAGTCCATCAAGAGGTTTCTTTTGTTTTTGTTTTTTTGTTTTGTTTTGTTTTGTTTTTTTTAGGTCGTGAGTACCAGGGCATTGAGGGAAGTGCAGTGTGGAGTTAGGGAAGGAATCCTTGGAAGGTAAAGAATCTTGGATCTTTAACAGATAAGAGACAGTTCCTAAGGAAGCAGGGAGAGACAAGCAATCTAGGAAGAGGAAGAAACCTTTGTAATTGAAGGCGGATGGGGGTTGGGGACAGGGACAGGGACTGGACTGGGTCTGGGTGTAGGTAGTAAAAACTACTCAAACATTCAGCATAATGTTGTAAACTTTTGTGCCCTTGTTACATAGCATATCAACATCCTCCTCTTCCTCTTCCTCCTCCTTCTTCCTCTTGCTCCTCTCCTTCTTCTTCATTATTTATTATTTTAAATAAATAAACAAAACCAATTACCTAAAAAGCTTGTTCATGTGCTGATTTCTAAACTGTAATCACCTATTTCAGTAAAGTGGGATAAAGTCAGGGAGCTGCACGTTAAAGAGGTCAGCCAGGCAAACTGGAGGCAGACTGCTCATGATTTACACAGAGAACCCTTGCATCTGCATCAGAGTTGGATGACAGTCAAGAGAAGCAGCTTCACTCATTCAGCTCAGGCACGCTGTGTGTTGGTCACAGTGCTGGCTGGGCGCAGGGTACACCAACAAAGGGAGACCTGTTCTTATGAATTTAAAGTTTAATAATCATACAAGTGTCGTAGAAAGACGACTGTGACAGGTTCACAAAGAATTGCACAGGAGCAGGTAAAACCTCGGACTCAGGCATCTCCCCACCCCACTCCAAGAAGTCAAGGGTTCTGTAACTCAAGGCTCAGCAGGTGTTATCCACCCTAGACAAAAAGGTGAACATTCCAAATGCAGAGAGCCATGGGGATTTTTGAACATCTGAGAAGCTAACAGAAACTAATGGGTGTCTGCAGTCATCCTGTCCAGGGGCGGTCAGCTCTCATGCATGCTTCCAGAGATCTCTCCACTGCCCCATCTTTCTAGAAGGCTTGTGGAATTGAAGAAATATTGATAGCTATTGAAATAAAGAATTGAAATAAAGGTAGCTATTAACTCACAGCTAAATGTGACCTGCACTAAGGCCCTTGTCAGTTACCAGAACCTGACACTAATGCTAGCATTCCAGGTCTGGGTGGATCACACATCATGTGTCACCGCAGTCCGTGTTAAGAATGGGTAACAGCTGCCTCAATCCCAGAAGCCTCCAAGGAGAGTGGCTGAGACTGGGAGTCCTGCTGTAAAGGGAAGGGAGGGTAGGAGGTCTATAGGGCAGGCTGCGCCAACGGGCAAAGCCAGCGATGGTGCCAGGTGGCACCTGCATCTGCTTCTGAATCTCACTTCAGGATACCTTCTTCCTTTCCTGCCTGGCTGCTTTAAGCCCCACCTCCCCCGACCCCAGCAGCCTGCACTCCTCTAATGAGTACTCTGTAATGGACTATTTTACTTACAACAAAGAAAGGGATTTGATTTTTTCTTCTCTTTTCTTTTCTTTTTTCTTTCTTTCTTTCTTTCTTTCTTTCTTTCTTTCTTTCTTTCTTTCTTTCTTTCTTTCTTTCTTTCTTTCTTTCTCTCTCTTTTTTTTTTTTTTTTTTGTGGAAGAATAAAGCATTAGACATTCATTGCCTGCCCTCCTGGAATTTGTACTTTTAAAAAAGCTGCAATTCTAAAGAACAGAGGAGCCAATCAGTATTTGTCAGTTTCCCTGCTTCCTTCTGGCCAGGCAGTGATGGGACCCCTTGCTGTTAGCTGGGCATGCTACTCAGAATAAGGACCACGTCTCTTAGCTTCTCTTATCCTAAGTGTTGCCCCATGGCCAAGTTCGGACCAAACAGATGGAAACAGAGGTGTCCTGAGACAGTTTCTAGAATGGATGTTTTCTTCTTCCTTTGTTCTTTCCTCCAGGCAGTACATGATGACTGGTGATCTGGACTCCATCTTAGGCTATGAAAGCAAGAGCCATGTAGGAGTGATGGTAGAAGAGGCTGGAAAGGGCAGGGATTCCTGAGAACTTAGTGGATAAAACTGCTGGCTTGGGGCATCAATCTCTCAACTTGTGAAAGGAGAATAAGATCTGAAGTCTCTGTAGGCACTGTTGTTTTGGATTTCTTTATTCACAATTAGACATAGCCCAACTAACTGATGAAACCATAGGGGTGTTACCTTTCTCCTTTCCTCCCTCCCTTTTTTCCTCTCCCAAATGAATTTCTGTCATTGTACCTGGCTGTTTCTCCACCCAAGCTGAACTCTAAGACAGAAAATGGGAAAAGATTGGACCTGAGGCCTCTGAGAACAGACCCACAAAACTCTCCAATCATTTTCCCTATATGAGCTTCCATACCTCATCTGGAAAAAAAAGCCTTCTTCTTACAAATCTGGAGTGTGTGTGTGTGTCTGGTTGATTGGTGGGGGTGGGTAGTGGATAGTGTCACATTGGAAATGAAGCTGTCATATTTCCCAAGCACATTTCTGTGCTTCTCCAAGAGGTTCATAGGGGCAATGCCATGATTGGTATGAAACAGTTACCATTTATTAATGGGAATTAAAAAAAAGCTAAGTACCTGGTTTAGCTAGATACAGGGACTATGATAACCTGTCTGCTTAAAGGATTTGCTCTTTGATTTAGTGGTCATGTGGTTGATGGAAATTATTTTGCATTTTTCCATCTCCAAGCTCCTCCTTTTAAAGTAAAATAAAAGCAAAACACTCTTGTTTCCATCACCTTCCTAAAAATTAAGCACACCAGAATGCAACATTTCTAGAGTGATCTGGAAAGGTACAGTTCCTAGAGAAAGAAGAAAAGGGTGCAATTTGGTGTGCTATGTAAGGCCCTTTGTTTTGTGTCTGCTTACCTGTGTGGCTCAACCCTGTAGGACACTCTGCTTAGTGTCTTGCCCACATAGGTGGGAGGAACTTAGGCCATACCAGTCGAGGCTTAGGTTTCCCAGCAACTTATGACTTGCTAGGAAAATGTGCACTGTGCCAATTTGATTCCTTCTGCCTGGAGTCCAGACAGAAAGTAAAGCCTTGCCAGCCAGCAGTGGGAACTGCAGCTTCAGGATCAGGAGAAAGGCAAAACTGTAACAGCTGGAGGCAGAGGGCAAGGACACTTGAAGTTGGGAATGGTAAGATGGAAACAACAGCATTTGGGATGCAGCTAGTCCTATATGGGTGAATTCTAGAATTATGATAGGCATTGACTTCACTGGATATTACATTCCTTGGAACCAGAATGACTTCTTGAGAAAGGCACCAATAGATAAGGAATTGTGCAGAAGAAGGCAGTGAACATTATGAGGGCTTTAGACATCATCTCACACGAGGACTGAAGAAAGGGGACTTTATTTAAAAAAAAAAAAGACAAATAAGAGGGGTATGGTAGAGTACAATTTAAGATTTCTATGCTCTGGGGAGGCAGAGGCAGATGGCTATCTGTGAGATCAAGGCCAGTCTTATCTATATCTGGTCTGTATAGAGAACTCCTAGCCAGCCAGAGATACAAAGTGAGATCCTATCTCAACAAAACAAAACAACAACAACAACAAACTAATCAAAACAAAACAAAACAAAAAACTCCAAAGGGTTGGAGAGATAGTTCAAAGGTTAATAGCATTGCTGATTTTGCAAAGGATCCAAGTTTGGTTCTCAATACCCACGTGAAGGCTCACAACCACCTGTAACTCCAGTTCCAGAGGATGCAATGACCACTTCTGGCCTCCCTGGGCACCAGGCACACATGTAGTGTGTGCTACATACCTCCACTCACTTACACATATACAATAAATGAATAATTTTAAAAAAATAAGCCAAACCAAAAAATGTAAAATTAGAGGTTGGGAGGGTTGTTTTCAATATATGCAGAAATGCACAGGCTTGTTTCTTGTTTCTGCAAGCAAGGAACTAAGATGCAATAGAAGTCACAAGGAGCTAGAGTTTAGCTCAAAATTTCCCCAACACAGGATGTTTTGCTGTAGAGAATGTGTAGGTAGGGGTTGACAGTCCTGGAGATAGTCAACTGGAGAGTAGTTGACCTTGTCCCAGTAGATGGGAGTTTGAACTAGAAGACCTCTGACATTAGCTAAACAAAGGAGTCTATTCACAATCACCACCAGCACCTTCTGGCCTTTGACTGAGTGGCAGTAAGAAGTTGAAGATTAAGTCGACCTTAATTCTCTTTGATCTCTAGAAGACTTCAAATACCCCAGTACAAAGAGGGTCATAAATATCCCAGCTCTCCATCTCCTCTACCTTTGTCCCCAGAACTTTTCTAGTTGGAGAATGCTGTAGCAGGACTCTTTCTCCCTCAGATTAGATTCTCAGAAAAGCATCCATTATTGCCTTTAAAAAATTAAGTGTATGTGTGTGCCTGTATTAGGTGTACGTAGGTGTGTGAGTGCAAGTGCCTGAAGAGGCCAAAGGCTCTGGTTCCTCCTGAAGCGAGAGTTTCAGGCCATTGTGAGCTGCCTTATGTGGGTGATGGGCACCAAACTGAGGTCCTCTAGATGAACAGCATGCTACTCTTAACTACTGAGCCACTTCTCCAGCCCATCCACCACTACTGCCTTGTAAGTAGACGGAAGATTCTAGAAATGAATTTATTTATATTTATTTTGAGAAATCACTTCTGGATGAAAGCAACTCTTCTGAAATTTAACCTCCTTTGTAATTGGGACTACCTTGTCACTTTTCCCTACTGCCCCCATCTTCATTTCTGGCCACTGAACCTAGGGCTTTATGCATCTAGGTAAGTGCCCATCTAGGTAAGTGAACTACATTCAACCCAACAACTTGATTTTTAAAGCTAAGGGAAGATGACTTCTTTGGTGCAAATTTCCTAAACGAAAACAAATTCAACCAATTCACCCCTGACTGGAATAGTACAAAGGAGCAGCTAAGATGGTCTGAAAGTTCCAGCCAAAGTTTGGCACAAGGAACCCACCAGTCTTCTGTCCTACCACTTCTCAAACATGCTGGTAAGTCATGCTTCCTTGGGGACACCATGCAATTCCATTGTTCTGCCAGAACAAGACAAACATCATTCTCTACACATGCTCTTCTCTCTGCAATGGCCACCTCCACCATAAATACACTAATATGGAGGGAGGTGGAGAATCCTAGTATGTCTTACTACATGTCTTGTGGATTCATCTTTAGGAAATGGTAGAAAGTATCTCCCAGAAAGTCTATCAGTCAGGACCCTGTATCCAAGATAAGCAGAATCCCGTACCTTCAATTAATGGTAAGAAAAGTCCAATTTACCAGGAAGCCTAGATTAAAAAGGTCCCTTTCAGTTTTTGAGGCAAAGTCTCATATAGCCCAGGCTGGCTTCAGACTCACTATGTAGCAGAGGATGACTTTGAACTTCTGATCATTTTGGACCACTAGGATTACCAGGGCTTTGCACATGCTAATCACCGACTATAACAAAGTCATGTCCCTAGGCTAAAGGGTCCCTATTCGATATTTTCACACAGGTTCCTCATATAGGTCATAGATTCAATTTCAGACCCAAGGACATAGGAAAGTGCCAGAAAGACCACAGATGAAAGCTAAGGACTGTGCCTATTAATCCCCACTCCACCATTCAAGCTATCTGAAACCAGAGCTGTCTCAGAGAACAGTTTGGGTTTTTTATTAAACATTTTTATAAACATCATAAAACAGAGTGACACCCTGAGGACTAATCAGATGGACATGATGGACAGTGAGGGTACTGAACTCTGGCTCTTGTAGGGTGTTATCCAAATGTCCACTTACACTCCAGTCTTGTTGAGCAGTCCACAGCCTTTCCCAAGCCCTCCACTGCAGAGCTGTCTGTATATCAGGGCTGTTTCCCACACAGCCTGCCACTGAGCCATTTTCTTCTGCACTGCACATAGCTTCTGCTGCCAGAATGAGTCACCTTGCAACTCATCTCCTCAGCCCCTCCACTTGGTACTTAAAATACTCTGGGGCTGGCTGAAAACAATCCTGCTCGCTGTGTGGCTGTGTGTGAGCACATATGTGAGTGTGTGAATGTGGGGTTAGGAGCTCAGCCTTCCACAGCCTCTGCAGAGCCTGACTGCATTCTGCTTGTCAGAGGGGTTTAGAGAGTCGACCAACCGCTCCAGGGAGTTCTGTTTTCAGCTCTGGTTCCCTCATGCAGCCTGCCAAGTTGCACCCTCTCCTCTGCAGCTACCTCCATTTCAGCCTCCCTGGTTTTGAGCAGAAGACTCTTTTGATTGATGTGCTCTGTCTCTTCTCTCAGCCCAGTTTCTGGAGGGCCATCCTGCTAAAGACAGGAAAATCTAGTCTTGCTTTTACCTGCTGGACCCTGTCTCTATCCCATAGGTAAATCCTGCATCAGTTACAAAAGCATCTGGCTGTTTTCTGAGTTAGAATCTGTCATCCTCACTTAGATACAGTTCCCCACCCCCAATCCCTAGTTCTCTGCTGTCAGTTCTTCTCAGTGCCTCTCCTCTGTCCACCCACACAGAATGTTAACCTTGAACAGAACCAATCATGGGATGCCAAAACCATCTCTCTTCCCTAGCCAGCAGAGAAAAGGGACTGACAATTGTTCTCCTTTCCCTCACCCTTTATACTAATGAGCTAAATGAGCTAAACATTCTCCTCTTTCAGTGAACTTCTACAGATACCTAGGGAACTGCCTTTTTTAGTTCCCGATAGTCCACACCCAGCTGCACACTGCACTTGCTGGAGGCACTCCTCCCTCTGGAGAAACATACACATTTCAATTTCAACCTGGTGCTATAGCACCGTTCACAGAAGGGGCCCTAGAACAAAAGCCCAGCCCAGTACAATCCAAGGGACATTATGTGCTTGAGTTATTCATTACTTTAGTTAGCTGAGGTCACAGAGCAGGAAGCACGTTGGATGTGAGGGGAAAGGTGGCACCAAGGGCGGGGAATTAGTCATGGTGACCTTCCAGAGCCTAAAGGGAACTTAGAGTCCCTGGTCCTGGTTAGATATCAGAGTAGGATGGTCAGTTATAAAGTCATACCAATAGCTTCAAGGTTAGACAAGGTCACATGGAAGGAATTATAATTAAGCTAGCTACTTAATAGCTCTTGCAATGCACTAGGCACTGTGTTTAACACTTTCCCACATCCTTCTTTTAATCCTGGCTACAATGTATCATTCTCATTTTATAGCTGAGGGAACAGCCCCAGAGAGAACAAAGGACTTGGCCCTAGGTGGAGAAGCAGGCAGATCTAGAAGAGAGGACTATAAATGCATGCCCATCTTATCCTTCCTAGGGCTGCTCTATGTGGTAAGATGGTGAAATGTTATGAGGTAGCTCCAGATGTCAGAGATTGGCTGGTCAGGTAGGGTCAGAGGTGAGCCACTGACAGAAGTGGTTCCCACAGAAGTCGGCTGAGATCATGCAGCACACTACTAGCTCTGGTGGGAACGGGGGAGGGGTGTGTGTGTGTGTGTGTGTGTGTGACTCTAAGGAGCCTAGAGGAGATGCTGTAGTGGCTGGCTCTGCAGGCCTGACCCTTGGAGCTTTATCTCTGAGGACAAAGAACAGAGCTGGGGAACTCACTTGAGAAGGGGAGAAATCTACCAGAGGAAGCCAGGGCAAGGGCAAGAAAGAAAGCTTGTTTGTGTCATAGGACAGCAATATAGCTAGCATCTGTCACACAGAATGGACATTTTAAAAGAATAAAGTAAGTTCTGATTTATAAACTGCCACTATGAACTTATTTGCACATACTTGTTAGTATCTGCTTCTGGGGGTTGAGGTACAGAGACGGTGAGGAAAGAGCCTTAACAGCCCATTACTTTCTTTTCTCCCCCAACCCCCACTTCTGTAGCTAAGGCTGCCCAACACTCAGTACACAATTTAGGCTAGTCTCTGATTTGTAATCCTCTGTCTCCAGACTGTGGGATTATGGGTATAAACCATTAAACTCTTGCCAAGCCTCATCCCTCTTTAGGCTACCTTACACCACACCCTAATGGTTTATTTTTCTCTTTCTTACAATATGTAATATTGTAAGTGTTTTTTCAGCCACCAATACTTACAATATGTAATATATATACACATATGCCTTCCCAGTGGTCTGGTCTGCTGGAATCCACTCTATCTTCATCATGATGTGAGTTTGGCCTAGAGATTGGGGTCATTTAATCTACAGGTACAGCCTCTAGCAATAGCTCACCAACCACCAACTTGGGGCTTTTCCAAAATAAACACTGCAGGGGGCAAAGCAGGGGGTGACTTGCTTTCTCATGCAGCTGCTCTCACAGTTGTCCTTGACAGAACAGGTCAGCATCCCCTGTGGGCTGGGCATGACTAGGTAGCTGCTTCTCCCCAGAATCTTCGTGATTTTCAGGTTTTCTTGAGTCTTCCAAGTGCGATTAATGAGAAAAAAGTCTTTCTGCATCCCTTCGACCTTGTCTTTGGGCCTGCAAGGTTGACCTTGAAAATGGCAGGGTGCCTTGGGAAACCATCTCTGTATTGGGAAGGTCCTTGATAAGAAGCTAGCTCTTCCCACAACCGGCCAGGTCGCTCCGGGAACAGGCTTTTCTGCAGCCACTGCAGAAGCATCGCCATGATTTCTGCTGTGTCACCACCCTAAGAGCTGTGTGGGAAGCTGCTCAGGGGCTCGGTGGATGAAAACCAAGAGTGTTTTTTTCAGCCACCAAGGATAGCAAGGATGGGAAGCAGGTCATGTTAAACACTGCGCTTAAGGATGTCTTGACACACGAGCTGGGTCTTCCCAAGTGTTCTGTCATTCCAAGAATTCTACTAGAGGGCAGGGGTGTCCCCAGTGAGGTAGAACAGTATGCCAGCGAGAATACCAGCCACCGACCTGGGGCAGGAGAGTCTTAGGTGGCTGGGTCACGTGCAGAAATTGTTTCCCGGGTCTAGACCGGCAGGAGCCACAACCGGTTCCCAGATACAGCCCAGGGTGGGTTTGGCAATTGTCCGGCTAGAGGTGGTTTAGGCCGCCCGCAAGGAGCACAGTCCAGGAGTCAGGAACCTAGGCTGCCCGCTGGGCTGGCCTGCAAGGAGAGGGACCGGCCGGAACTGCAACCGCAATGGCAGGGAGTGCGAGGGGGCGGCAGGTGCAGGAGCTGAGAGGCGGAGCAGAGCTGGGCAGAGTCACCAGCGTCCTGGAGTGACCTTCTCCCACCCAGCCAGGGCCTAAGGGAGGTGAACCTGCAGTAAACCCAGGCCGGGAACATGGGGCGGATTTGCGTATGTGTGTGTGTGGGGGAACACGGACACGAGGAAGGGATTGGGGTCTCCGGGGCTTCCAGACAGCGATGCAGGTGCAGGTCACGGCACCAGCTCAGGGGAGGTGGGTACCTGAGCACAGCCCGGAGCAGGGAGGGGGCACGCGGAGCAGCAGGAGAGCTACTCACTTGCCCCCCACACTGTCCCTGTCCCCGCCGTCGCCGCAGCGGTAGCCCCTCCACCCCAGTCGGCTCCTTTGTGCGGGCCCCGCACCCGCCCCTTCGGGCCCCAGGCCCCGCCCACTCGACTCCCGTGATTGGACCGCCGTGCGACTGGTGGGCGGGGCTGAAGGCGGCGGAGGCGCGGTATATAGTAAAGGTAGGGCGTGCGCCCTCAGCCAATTTCTCGGCTCGTGGCCCGCGCGCTCGTGTGCCGAGCCTGCGCTCCGCTCCTCTTGTCCTTCCCGGTGACTTTCCCTCCTTTCCCCGGTCTGTCTGGGCAGAGGTCACAGCAGACAGAGTGGTGCAGCTACAGCTTGGAGCGGCAGCGGCGGGGATCGCCGAGCGCCCCCCTCGGAAAGCGATCGGAGAGCGGTCGCGCGCCCACCGCTAGGTGCGGGGCTCGGAGCCACCCAGCCGGCGCGCGCCCTCCTCCCTCGTCCCTCCTCCCTCCGCCCCCGCGGCACCTCCCCCTCCTCCCGCTCCGCCTGGGCTGCTCCGCCGTGCGCCCTGCACTTCGAGAGCCGCAGCGGCAGCGGCGCGTCTCGTCTTCGGAGACAGAGCCGGGCCGCGGGGGACACCGAGTAGCCGCCTCGAGGACGCCTGGGCGCACGCAGCACTCGCCCTCCCTCGGCCGCCACTGCTGAGTCGCCACCATGGCCCGCGGAAAAGCCAAGGAGGAAGGCAGCTGGAAGAAATTCATTTGGAACTCAGAGAAGAAGGAGTTTTTGGGCAGAACCGGTGGCAGTTGGTGTAAGTACGGGTCTCCGCGGCTTTAGTCGCTAGTGCCTTGGGTTTTTCTAGGAGGCGCATCCCTGTGCGCCGGCACCGCGGACAGCTCGGCGTTCCTGGGGCTGTCCAGGGTGTCGGGGATTGGGTGGTAGGCGCTGCTAGGAGCGCGCGGGCCTGGGCTGGGCATCCCGTGACAAATGCGGGGTCCTCAGGATGTGGCGCGGGTAGGGGCTGGAGCAGGCTAGACTGAGGGTGATGGGCATGGTAGGGATTTTCGTCTTCTGAGCCTCCTGGGAAATTCAGTCAGGTTCCAGGAAGCTACGTGTGCGCCTTCCCTCTCCATCTTCCAAGACCTTAGAAAAATGAGATTTGGGGCCGTGAGAGAAATTCGTGAGCTAACCTGTTCTAAAGCAGGAGATGGTGTGATAGAATGGAGAGGGACGGGGAGGGGTAATGCAGCCACACTGCAGTATTTCATGGCCGTCTTGGATTTACCCTAGAGACGGTCCTCGAGTCATCACAGCCCAGAAATGGCCCAGTAAGCTCCATGTCAGGGCCGATTTTTTAAACCTTGTCTAGACACATAGCAGTCTGATGTTTTTAAGCTCTACATGGTACAAATGAAGAAACAGGTCATCTCGGAAGATTTCATGCAGCCTGTTGCTTCCTTGGCTGGAATCCCCCCATAACCCGTTGAAAATTAGATACTGTATTTGTTTTTTACCTCCTTACACCGGAAAGGTGGGAGGTTTTTGTAAAGGTCATTTTGAAGGGCATAGTTGTAGACAAATCCACGAGTCGTGACTGCGGAAGGGGGGGGGACGGAACCCCCCTCTGCTGCATCACGGCCCCCTCCTTCAGAATCGCCACCAGCAGCAGTACCTCTACCTCTGTTTCCCCTCCTCCCTCTCCCTCCCCTGTAGCACCAGCATTGCAGTCACTGACGGAACCCTGAAAAGTAGCGATGCAGTGTTCTCATTTGGGGAAGGCCTATGGAAATAGACTGGAGAATGAGTCAGGGAAACAGTGCCTGGCTGACATTTTGTAAAGGAAGAAGCTGGGAGATATGATTTTTTTTTTCCCCTAAAGGAAAAAAAATGCGGTCAGGGAGCCTCTCAACTGAAAAAATAAAGGGTTAATAATGCAGCATACTTCAAGGTTAGTCAAGGTTAGTCATTCCACTGTGTTACTGGGAAGCGTAGGTATCCCTGGGCTGTGGGAAAATGAAGTTCTCTAAATTAATGACTTTATTTCACTTTGTATTTCATTTGGGGAGACTGTTCTTCAGTGGGGGTATGGTTGTAGTGTTTCTGTGTTTCTTTAGTGTGAAAGAGAAAACCCGAAGAAATGTGAGGTATATACAGGATCATTAGCCAGGGCCATTTCTTAGCAACTCCTTGTAACTCAGCTAGGCCAAGGTGCACTGCGGAACTGGACCCTCCTCTCAGGTTAGCTGAGGCTCTTTTCCCCGGTGGTCTGGCTCCTGCTGCATCACAGGACCAGGAGCAGTATTGACTCCAGGTACCTTGTGAAATTTGCCCTCTAGTGTTTTTCCACTTCTTAAATATATTTCTTTCCTCATTCCAATCTCACACTCCTTTGACTAATATTTGCTTTAGAGGCTAAGGAAAGCAGTATGGAACAGTTTGTTCTTTAAGCTGACATTAAATGGAGCAACCCTTCCATGACAGAAAGGGAGAGAGAATGAGAATGTGTGGTCTTGATAATCACATCCAGCAAGGTGGTGATACACACTTACGGAGCGGCCATCAGAACTCATCTTCCATTTTGTGGGTGCTGAGCTCAAAACCCAGTTCATGTTTTGTGCTAATATGCCTGTGCCTTTCTGCCAGTGTAAGATATAGCAGAGTGGCTCCACAGACGATGTGGCAGCCGTTGCGGTCTCATAGAGAGATGTACCTCCTTTCCAGCTCTGGGCCCAACATGGATGCCCTTGGGACAGGCAGGATGCCCTTGGCTCCGTTTTGCTTATAGGTAGATTTTTCACCAAGATGGACGGCAGGAGGCTCCAGCCTGTCACCTGCTGGAGAAATCACAACTTACAAATCATTTTGTGCCTTCTACCTTTTAATTAAGTTAGTACAGGTGTTGGCAGGTTTTTATATTTGTCATCGTTTTCACATGGCACTTTTAAAACCTTCATTTGGCATGTTAAAGTGTGTGTGTGTGTGTGTGTGTGTGTGTGTGTGTGTGTGTGTGTGTATTTATTTATTTATTTATATGCATATACCTATGCCTATGTCTGTAGAACTCCCTTGTTCCTTGTTCTTTAAGTACAAAAGGGAAAGAAAAATTGCTTTAAAGGGAAGAAAATACATCTAAAACTCACACCCTGGCCCCCACATCATGCCACCCAGATGGTTGGTGGCACTAGCCTAGCCTTTTTCTGTTTGAGTGCCACTGGTAGCCTGGTCTTGGGGAGTCCATTGCCTGAGCTCATCAGAATGCTGCATGCTGCATTCTAACTAATTGACTTCACTGCAGTGGCAGAGATTTACTAAGTAAATCTCCTTCAGCAGTGGTGGCATTTTGAACTTGTCTTTGGTATCCTGTAGGCACAGTGGAAAGCCTATATATGTTCTTAAGCTTAATCATTGTGTTTGTAAAATGACTAATTTTTTCATCTATTTGTGTTTTAAATAGCAGTCCTAGTTCTGTTCCTTCTTAGCATCATAGGATTAGCTACCCGGAGTCCAGGGAATGAGTAGACAGTATGTAGTTGTTAGAAGAGGCAAATGTGGTTAGGTTAAGAGCACCAAGGATGACATTGGGAGGGCCACAGGACAAGAAAGCAGCCGAGCAACCAAGCTCTCAGGAGCTCTCTTGCTGACTGGGTTATACCAACTCTGTACCTCTTCAGAGCATTCGCTGGAAAAATTTTCCAGATCCTTTGACGTCACAGCCTTGCCATTTGCTTACTGCTGCCTGGATACCAAATGCAGTACTTAACCCTTGTCCTGCTGGGAGGAAGGGACAGAGCTGGGGGCTGTGGTTCTAGATGATAGCTGCTTTCTCTCTCCTCATCTTTGCTTGTATCTTTGTGTAGGAGAGAAAAGATTAAGTTCATCATTTTTGTGTGGATTTTTGGATGTGTTGGTTTGTTTGGACAGCTCTATAACATTGCTATCTTGAAGTGTCTATTCCTAGTGGGAAAGTTGGGTGTTTTTCCACGTATGGAAAGGGCTGCATGGTTCATTTCCACAACTGTGCCCCCTCATTTCCGGCCCCCTCCCATCATACACACTTCTTTTCAGTAATTCACTTTGTGGCATTTTCCAGGGATCCTTTAGATGTAGCCCATGCCTCTTTTATGCAGTCATGGTTCTGATAGCTTTACAGTTGACTCATTTGGCTGGTGCAGGATTGCCAGGCGATGCCTAGTACAGCCTGTTACTATGCTGCTAATCGGGGAGATAATCCTTGTAAACCAGTAACTGATAGCCTTATTCCTGCCATGGGCTTCATATGGGTTCAGGTTGTTTTTTGTTTGTTTGCTAGCTTTTTATTTTAAACAATTCCTTTGTAGCTATTTCAGCCTGCGTTTTGTTAACTGAGAGAAAAATAGGCTGTAGTTCAAACAGGCAGTCGTTAGCTCTGGTGCTGAGCAGAAGATGAGGTAAAAATGGTGGCCATTTGTACCATAGGATTTCCTTGGTATGTTTGGTTGGTTCCCTTTGCCTTGTGTCCCTGAAGGGAAAGAATGCTTTGCAGACAGTGGCTTCACAAGGAGAGCTTCACTGTGTGTCTCGGAGTCTGCTGTTCTCAGGCATCTTTGGGTGAACGGCAGAGGAGTGTCCCTTGGGGATCATGCTGCCATGTATCAGATGCATTGCGTCAGTGTGCAAATGGAGCTGCAGGTTTGCACTGGTGACTCTTCAGAGAAAGAAGTGACTTCCTATAAGCCTTAGCTATAGTTGAGCATTCCTCTACTGTGCCTTCCAAAAACGAATGTGGTTCCTTCCCTCTTTCAGGCTGGCAAAGGAAACCGGAGAGAAATGGGTTGAAGAGGAACTGGGAAGTGTGGACATCTTTGGGAAGGTTAGTTTGGCTTTGATTCTAAGTGTGTGACTACATCACACTTGTCTCTGTTTGTTCTCCCCACAGTTAAGATCCTTCTGTTCTACGTGATATTTTATGGTTGCCTGGCTGGCATCTTCATTGGGACCATCCAAGTGATGCTGCTTACCATCAGTGAACTGAAGCCCACATACCAGGACCGCGTGGCCCCCCCAGGTAAAGCTCAGGGAGCGGTTTTTCCTTCAGAGGTAGAGGGGGTGCCACTTCCAACTGAGAAGACACTTTTAGAATTTAAGCTAAGCGTAGGAATGTCTGCAGCCACGTCTCTTTGTCAGCATTGTGGCTGAGCTCCAGGTGGCTGCAGATGTCTTATACACAGCTCTGGGGTCAAGGTGGTACACACAGCGCCATCATGTGAGTGAAGGCATCAGGTCCTTTCAGGAGCTGCGGTCTCCTTGGCCTTAACACTCGAGGGTGTGGACAGTGGGATCCTTTTAGAGCATTTTCCACTCTTAACTCATTTTTTTTCACTTGTGAGGTGACCATAACTCCTTAAAAAAAAAGCATGCCCACAGAGAGGAGCCATTCAGGATGTCAATCTCTCACCTGTTACTACGAGTTTGCAGTATGACCTTGAACAGACACCCTCTGCCTATCTCAATAGGCCTGTTTGTGGCTTTGTGAGCCCTCTTCACAGTTTATCTGTCTCTGTTCTCTCTAAAAACTTCAAGCAAACAAAAAAGATTATCGAAGAAAAGGCAACCCTCCACAAATGTCCACTACTGTGACTTGGCTATTGCCAGTGTCCAGTAGTACACACCAGTTTTCAGACATCAGGGAAGGCCACTGCCCACAAGCCTGGGGCTAAATGATAGGCAGTTGAGCAACAGTAAACACAAATTTACTATCTGGTTCTTCTGCCTAGAAGACAGAACTGGGAGAGGAGGAAAATGTGTGTTGCATAACTTTCTGGTTCTCACATTGTAAGTGACCTTGAGGTTGCAGCTGGGAGTGGAAGTGGCATTGACTTGTCTAGTGTTTGCAAGGGTTTGGTGGCTTACAAACAGCCACCTGTATGTAACAGTCTTGGGGCCAGGTGCAGGCACTGAGCAGTTCTATTGCAGACATGTCTTGCTCTTCTTGGGTATGAGAAAGAAGAAACTCTACAGAATATGAAGGTGGCCAATATTATCTTACAGTACTAAGCCACCAAACAGTCCTCCAGAGCAAGAACAGACCCAGAATATTTTCAGATAAATTTAGGTGAGAAGTGAGGAAAGAAAATGTGTAAGTATGTAAAATGACTTAAACCTGTTTCCACAGAGTCCAGCAGCTGTTGTACCAAAAGTGGGTCTTTGGAAAGGCTGAAGCAAGGTTCTGATGTGCAGAGACACTTAGGGTCTTCAGTGTTTGATGTGTCTTCTGTGGTCATAAGGCATGTCCTCATGTTCCCTTCTGTGGACTTCTTCAGCAGCACTAGTAGTTATAGTAATTATATTTGTGCAGAGTTCTTAATTATATAATTTTTTTTTTTGGCCACTTAAAAGTTGTTCTTCACCATGCTGTCTTATAATAACTTAAACTCGAAGCAAATATGACCACATAATCATCCTTTATTTTGAGGGGGAAAAAAAGACTTTGGAGAAATAAGTAATTTATTTATTAAGTTTTTGGTTTTCTTGAGACAAGGTTTCTCTATGTAGCCCTGGCTGTCCTGGAACTTGCTTTGTAGAGGAGGCTGGCCTCAAAGTCAGAGATCCGCCTTGCCTTGGCCTCTCAACAGCTGGAATTAAAGGTGTGTACTACCACTCCTGGCAGAAATAATTTAATAAACTAAACTAAACTATTTTTTCTAGGTAATTTTCTGAAAAGAAATTTCACCTTCCAAAATAAGTAGCAGAAGTTTCGGGATGCTTTAAGTAAGGGTTTGGAATTGACCTTGCCCTGACTATCTGAGGTGCTGATCCACCCCCACCCATGGACACCTTTCTCTCTTCTCAGCCCTTCCTATTAGCACCTATATTTAGTGTCCAACAGCAGTTGGACTGACCTGACAAACTCTCACTTCTCCACAGGAATGTGAGTGGCTCATCTTGGAAATATGCATTCCTGTCCTTTGGTCTGAGTCATGGGCGAGGTTTCAGTCCTTTACCTTCCAAGTTGTCTCCTCTGTTCTTCATCTTAGTCATTTCTGTCTCTCTTTGTCCTTAGCTTTTACTTTAGTTGCAGTCTACACACCTCCCTGTCCTAACCTCCTGGGTTTTTTCTCTATCCCTCCTGACACATTTTAGAAAATGATGGTAACTTTCAGTGAGGTCGGTAGATCACTGGCTGGCAAGAAATGCAGCCCCTGAACAGTCCTGAGTACTCGGCATCCCCTGACTGGACCCTTCTTTTAGCATCTTTCGGAACAGATGTTAATGCATATTTGGAAAGGTGTTAATGATTCCTTAGCTCTACAGACTGAATAAATGTGTGGAAGTATATCCTGAGCAACTTTAGGCTTCAACTTAATTTCTCCAAGGCTCCATTTTTGTCTTGGTTAAAGAGGGAATGTTCTAAGCCAATTGTACACAGTAAGAGTACAAGACTGTAGCATTTAAAGGTACAAGGACTTTGTCATCTGACCTTGGGGGCATGAATACAAACTTGGTCTGGGTACAAATTGGGTTTTGAGTGCCCTTTATATGTTGAAATACCTTGTAGCTAGATCTCTTCTAAATAGCATGTGTGAGAGTGGCCATATGCAGCTGTGACAATCCTGCCCTGCTACAGTCCTTTAGGTTGTGTATCAGATAAGCTGATAGGCCAAAAGGGAAAGTCACAGACAGAGAGGGGAGAAAAGTACAAAATGGAAGGGAAATTTAAGGACAAATGAATCACATGATTTCTGGACTCTGAGCAGTGGCTGCTGTTCTTTGCCATGTCTTACTGCTCTAATTGTTAGAACTATTCCTGCCCCCCCCCCACCCAGAAAGCAGGTACTGGATGAGATGTTGGTACATATTATTAGATAGCTATTTTCATAGCTCAAAGGTCATATAACTTTTTATAACTTCCTGTTGCTTTCATGTAAGTATTAAAGCAGTCTCCAAAGCTATTAGACATAGGTTCATGAAATGATATCAGCCTAAGGAAGAGCAGGGACTTGGGAGTTGAACCCAGCCCCTACCACTCCATTATGACTGAACATACCAAGCCTCGGTTTCTTGTGTATCCAATAAGAAGAATATCCTGTGATGATTAAACAAGAAATATGCAACCTGCTAGTACTTGAAGGGGTAAAACTACTGGCAGTGCACAATTGGTAGCTATTGACAGCGACCTCCATTACCTGTGCCCTACCTTCCACTAGAAAGAGGCAGACAGTGAGCTTTGGGTGATAGGGCAGGGATACACTGCATATTTAAGTTACATGGTGTCAGTCCAGCCTTAGCTTTCCCTGGAAGGTATTTGAACATCAATGAATTAGAAAACATACAGAAGGAGTTTCTGGAGCACCTAAAAAACATGGCATCCAACTCTCCTCTTCATGTACCTATACCTGCCAGGTGGCAGCCAAGCTTTTGACTCTTGGAGCATGTGCTACAGCATCTCCTCTCATTTGGATCCGGGAAGACATTGCCATTTGCTGTACTGCAGAGAGTCAAGCACAGTGCTTGCTGTACTTGGACACATGTACCCACATGCCTTGTTTGTGATTTGACTGCTCACCTTGTTGCCTGTCCTGTGGTGTAATGGAAAAGTCTCTAACATGCTCTGCCACCCTTCCCCCACCCCGGGTTATCCTAGCAACTGTGCAGTGAACTGAAGGTCACTGTGTGTCATTCCCTGAGTCCACAGAGTTCCCACCTGGCTTACTTCCTGGTGCAAAGGTAGGAATGTGTTCTATTCTTCCTCTTAAAGTTGTGGGAGAGGTTCTTTGTTTTACTCTTAAAGATGGTTCAGTGAGGACAGAACTCTTTTTAAAAGGGTCAAATTCTTGGCACCTAGATAACCAGACTTAGACCAGGGAGGTGGGGGTGCACAAACACTAGCAGGCCACACCAGCATTGGCAGCCATTTGAGTTTCATCTTGTGAATGGAGCATAGTAATCCATGATGTCACAGCCATCATAGCCCACCCTCAGCGTGCTTCAGACTCCTGAGAAGTCATTCTGTGAGGCTCAGAAAAACCATGTTCAAATTACATGATTGGCCCTCCTCTTCAGTTTCAGAGGGAGAAGCAGAAACACTTCCTCCTCGTGCTTTGGAGAAACTGTAACTCCAGAGTGTTAGGAGAGTTTTCTGCCATTTTCAATTGTAGTCAGTCCACCTGTGTTCTCCTAGCTGACATTTCCATGTCTGCTAGTTGACATGGTTCAACTGCTGCTCACTGTCCCCTCCCAACCCTCAGATGCATCCTGACAATTTGTTACTAGAGGAGATAGCATTGGTAGCATGAGCTGTTCCCCAACTGTGGTTCACCAAAAGGTTTAAAGACGAAGATCTCAGGCTTCCAGGACTCTGTCGCCCATGTGCTTTATTTCTAAAGTCCTCCAGGAATGCAGGAAGCCTTTAATTCCACGACTCATAGGGCTGAGAGGCAGGAGGATTGTAGCCTAGAACTCCGGAAAGAATGGGTGTTACTCATTCGAAGGTGAGTAAACATAGTCAGGACCTCCTCTGCTCAGTAAGATGAGTTAGCAAAGTAATGGAAATGATCATGGGGAGAAAAAGCCAGATATGTCAATGTCATCTAGGGCTTTTTGTGGCGTTCACTGAAGAGAGCTCTACCCTGGGAGGCAGCAGCGGGAAGACCATCCGTCTCATGCCTTCATTTCTGCCTGTGTAGAATCAGACAGGGTGGGACTGGCCAATGACTATTTAGTGCTATCATGCTAAAACTCATCATCTCATGCCGACCAGACTCCAGAGAGGCTTGGGCAATGAAGGGGATACCACAATGTATTATCTAATACCAGGAAAGTTCCTTTCCCCGTATCATGCAGGGATAGGCCTCTTGGAGTATCATATGTACTAAACGTATCTGATTTCAGAATATTAGTTACTTAGCAAATGCTGTGTTTTGGAGTTAGACAAGTACACACTTGTTCTTTGTTTGACCTTGGATGGAAAAAAAAAGCATACTGTAAAATGTTTAAGGCTTATCTATTGTGTTCTTCTTTATAAAGAAGTGGTACCTTCCTTATTTTGGGAATAGACAATTAGGAGCTATCCAAATGTCAACTACAATTTCCTGTGATTCCACACTAAGTAATTCCTTCTCAACATATGAAATTGAATGTGCAGCTTCTGGAAAGAATCTCCTGATGGCTAATTCTTAAATGCTGAAGATTTACAACCAGAGCTTGTGGCATTTAGTTTAGACTGGGACACAGGTTTCTGTACACCAAGGATTGTTAACTGCTACTTAGGCAGTAGAAACAGGCAAGATGCCTCCTAGACCTTCCCAAGGGAGCAGGTTTGAAGTGTTAGGGTGTGGCTAGGATATAGATGTGACCACTGCCTCAAGGCAGGTGATTTAGATTTACTCTTGACTAATCCAGCAGAGTCACATGCCAGCCCTGAGGCAAAGATAAGTGGAAGGGAACTGGTTCCCAGAATTCTTTTGGGTAAACTGATTTAAAAAAAAAAGCAAAACCATAGATAAAATATTAAATAAGAATAAAGTGCCTTGAGTTGTTCAGATTGACATTTAAAGGGAGATAATCAGCCGGATGTGTAACTGTAAAGGCACATTTGTGTGTATGTATAAGCCAGTCACACTCCTCAATCTTCTTTTTGATTGGAAAGTACTTTCAACCTGCAATGTGTAGGAGACATGTCAATAGCTTCATGTAAATGTTTCCCTTTGCTTCCTGTGTCCTTGGAGGTGTCTTCGGAAGATGATGCCTATTTAAGAATATCTGGCTGTGAGTCATCAGATGTATCAGATGACAGGTCCAAGCAGCTGTGCTTTTGGGATTCACTGGAGAAATTGCTGCAATGTTAAAACAGCCCTGTTCTCCTTTAAATACTTTGGCTGGGCAAGCAGATTGAGAAATCACAAAGTTGCTACATTATAAACCTAACTGGAAACAAAATGATGGTTAATGAAAAGCTTCTTTCTTTTCTCCCTTGTCATGTTCATTCCCTCTACTGTGAACTTCCACTGAATCCAGAAGTGGGGGTGTTTGCCTTCTTTGTTTCTCAGGAGGTGGAGTCCAGGAGGGGCAGGTGCTTCTGGAAAGGGCAAGTGTGAAGTCAGGCTTTGCTTTCGGCCTCCAGCTCTCAAGGAGATTGAAGGGCATATAACAACTCAAGAACTAACATTACTCAAATTATTATCTCAGTTCTCTTAGGTGGCTTCATCAGATGACAGACGACTAGTTTCCATGGTGCTGACTGAGCAAGGCTGTATTGAGCTTAACCTTCTCAATGTGCATTTAAGCTCTGAAAACCCAAGAAGCAAAGAAGCAAGATCTACTTCAGGGTCTATGGTCTGAAACCATAGCCAGTTCACTATGCTCTGCTCTCTGGCTTCTGGGAGTTAACCACTGCAGGCGTGCTTACCCCTGTCCAGTTATTACTGACAGCTTTAGGGTTAGGCAATGAAAACAAGACAGAAGCCAAAATACCCTAAGTGCACCAGCTGGCAAAAGCAAGTTTAGTTAGCAAGTTGGGGAGTATGTGGTGGGATTTGAGCTATGAGGCAGAAATCTGCGTGATTCCTGTGTTTGGCTGGAAAGGGACGGTAGTGATTGCACTGTTGTGGGTCAGTGATGCCACTGCAGGTAACAACAGTACACATGGTTGTAACAGATCAGATGGTAAGCATGGGTAGCCAGTGTACTTGCCAGTAATAAGTAAGGCTGGCACACACATCTGGGTGAATGTGCGGTCCTGAAAAACATGCTGACCATGACTGAGTTACAGGAATTCATGTTTGGGGGTCTGGCACATGTCACTTCGTGTAGTTTGGAATGCTGAGGGAAGGAAAAGCACCCTGTGTGATCCTGCTTCCTTTGTTCCTTTTCTGAGAAGCGGGATCACTCACTGCCTCATCCAGACATCAAAGAAACCAACACCTTGAGTGGCCCCTGAAAGAATACAGAGAGACAGCTGGAAAGTGAGAGGCAGTGGGGAATGCTAGTTGAAGCCTGGACAAAAGGGACAGTGACACGGTGAACTTGCTTTGCGGTCTGGGTCCTACCTTGCTTATCTTCAGTGTGACCTAGGGTCACTGCAGTCACTGCAGCTTGTCTGGTGAGACAGTCTCACACTGGCCTCCATGGTTTTGTCTGCAGTTTGTTTTTTTGCTGTGTCACCTGCTTTGCTGGGGACCACAGCCTGCACTGCAGTTACCACACTGGTAGTCCTTCATCAGCTGGCTGCAGTTTCTTTCCTTCTAGCTTCCTTCCCTCCTTTCTGAAAGATGGGTAGGCCTGCCTCTAGCCTGCTGACGTTTGATCTCTGCTTTCTTCACTCTTCAAGCTAGCTGCTTACTTCTCCTTCTCCTGGGCCTGTGCCACCATGCTGCACAAGAAGGTGCTTATCGTCACTCTTGACAGTTTCTTCTACAACACTCCTACCCAGCTCCCACTTCTTCCTTGTCTTAATCTCCGACTCTTCTGCCATCCCTCTAGGCTCTTCTCAGTCCTTTTTGTTGGGTCTGTCCACTTAGCCATTGTTGAAGTTTAAAACAATCCTACTCACTAGAATAAATAACAGCTATAAATAGCTTCTGTTGAAGCCTTGTTCTCAAGCAGCACAAATGGGTGCTGCTAAATAATTAATTGTGCTAGTTATGTTTCCACTTTAATTATGGCATTATCTGTCTGCATTGATGTTGCCACTCTTCAATTCTAATTCTCTAGAGCAGTCATTCTAAACCAAGAGTGCTTAGGTTGAACTTAGAGGTTATGTCCAGGTAGGTCTGGAATAGATTCTATGAGGCTGCTTGTTTAACCAGCCCTTGAGAAGAGTGGGGTGGGTGCACCCACATATCAGAAGGTGGTGGAAGCAGGCCCCTGACGCAGGACCACTCTGGGGATGGAGATTAGAGTGAGGCTGTCAGATGTCACAACACAAAAAATAGCTGGTTACAATGAAACTTGTTACACAGTGAACAAATGTGTGTGCCCCATGTTTATTTGAAACTGGAATGTATCTTTTACCTGGCTGTCCTGGGGTAGAATGTCACTGTGATTGCCTCTCCAGTCCACTGACCTGGATGTAGTGCTCTCGTGTAGTATTGTCCAAGTGCTCATTTATGGAATGCTCTGACTAGTAACAGAATGCAAATCCATGTTACGTGTATCTTGAATTTTACAGGTATTGAAATGCTCAAACACTTGAATTGGCAATGTATGTATACATGCATATATACACACACACACACACACACATACATACACACATTTCAAACTCCCTGTTTGAAGCTGGAAAATCTATCTTAGGTTACAAGAGCCACAGGACTGTCTCTGGAACAGTCTTGAGGTTCGAGAGACTGACATGGAGTGCAAGGCAGGCCTCTGCTCAAAGCTTCCATTTGATTACTGAGGAGAAAGCCACCTGCACACCAGCTGGTAGCAATGCAATATGAAAGTATGTGCACATGAGGGCACTGGAAAAACCACAGACTTTGGAGAATGCACACCTGGATTGGAATTCTGGTTCTTCTACTTTCTCTGCAGCCTTGGGCAGAACACTCAACCTTTCATTGCAAGTGGTAATCTCACTCATAAAACAAGTTAATGCCTACTATGAAATGTTGGCAAGGCAACTGGATGATATCTGATGTTACAACATCATCATTACATTTAGATATCTAATCCAAATGCCATCAGATTGAATTCACAAAAGAAGTGGGGATTTAGCCTGTTCCCTGTGCCACGTAGGGCAGGAAAGCATGTTTGTGCCTATGAAGTCTCCTGGTTGCCTTCCCACTATTGACTTTGTCTTTCTGATTCTCCCTGATGTAGGATTGACGCAGATTCCTCAGATCCAAAAGACTGAAATTTCCTTTCGTCCTAACGACGCTAAGAGCTACGAGGCCTATGTGCTAAACATCATTAGATTCCTGGAAAAGTACAAAGATGTGGCCCAGAAGGATGACATGATTTTCGAGGACTGTGGCAGTAAGTGACTCTCTGTAGAAGCGTGTGGCCATAATATTGGACAAGTTGCCACTTTTGCTTTAAAATTTAGTAGTTTAAGGGCAGTGTTACTGAATTTTTGTTAGAATTTATAGGTTTTCACTTTTACAATAACTAAAAAGGCACAAGTGATAAGCAAGATAAAATGAATTTACAGGATTTATTGTTGAAGGGAAATAATTTAATAAAATATATGCTACAGTAAGAATATCTATAAATAATATATTTCAAAAATATAATAAAATATATGCAGTGTTTTCCTGCAGCATGATTTAAATTCTGTTCATTTTATTTTCTCTGGCTTTTTATGTGACGTGTGAAGAACGTTTCCCAGTTGAGTAAATGCTCATAACAAGAGGAGAATGTACAGCTTCCAAAGACAAAAGTGACAAATTCTTTCCTCTCCTTGACCACTAGCCTCTCATTAGAGGCATATCTCCAGAAAATTCTGACTCCAACTCTTCCAGCTCAAAAAATTTACTGACAGTCCCTTTAAATTCATGTTCTTGTTATGATGTCCCTGTTCCTGAGCAAAGCCCTGTGGACCTGTCAAAATGGCTGCTGCCGCTGCAGAAGCACGGTCCAGTTTCCTTTCAGCTCTAAATAGCTAAGCAATCCATTAGAGCAAGAAAAAGACTGGCAGAGCCCGAGCATTTACTGATCATAAAGCGCAGTTGGTGAGCAGTTTTGGTTTGCGGTCATGCACTAGCGATTGCCCTTGTTAATACATTTACCGTATGAAGAGAGCTTGTTGACAGCTTGTTGGAAGTCCTTGTCTAATGTAACCATGTGTAGCACTGGGAAATAATTTCAATGGGAAATTATATGGAACAAAACTTCTTTTCCTTCTTAACAGTGCAGAGTGAACTGCCGACATACTCTGTAAATGTGTTTGTACTTTTAGATATGCCCAGTGAACCCAAGGAGCGGGGAGAGTTTAATCATGAGCGAGGAGAGCGGAAGGTGTGCAGGTTCAAGCTGGACTGGCTGGGGAACTGCTCTGGAATCCATGATGAATCTTATGGCTACAGAGAGGGGAAGCCCTGCATCATCATCAAGCTCAACCGAGTCCTGGGCTTCAAACCTAAGGCAAGTGGTGTTTTATAGGACAGATGCATTTGGGGCTTAACTGATGTGAAAAGATGGGGAGTTCTAAAATATACTCAGTGTTACGGTTGGAGTCAAGAGTCCAGGCTTATGTCAATCCCATGATGGAGTATAGCACCCTCCTATACCCATCCCCCCCAGTGATGGGATTACGGGTGTGCACACCAAGAATATTTCAGAAATGCTGTCTGTTGATCTGAAAAACAAATGATTTTTTTTCCCTGAATGATGATTTCATTACAAAACCCAGAAAATAAGGAAATAACACCACCTCTTTTGAACTTTTATAGTTATGATGTTTCTAACGAGTGAATATTACTTGCTCACTAAAAACAGCAAATTGCCACTGTTTGTCATTTTGTGAGAAATTTAGAAGAAGGAAAAAAAATTGTTATTATGTCAGCTTTTCCAAATGGTTACTTCATTCTCTTCTCAGATCATGAATTAAAAACTGCTGCTGCTCCTTAACATTGCTCCTGTCTGCAGATTCCCCTAAAGATGAACACTGCTCAGTGTATACATTTTAATTATTAGTATACATTATCAGTATATACATTATATATATATATAAAATTAGTGTACATTATTAGTGTATACATTTTAATTCTTAGGGGAATCGACTGCAATACAACACGTTGAGGTTCTTGAGCAGACAGACCCTCTTCCTGCCTGAAACCTAGCTCTTCTATTCACCCACTTTTCTACTGCATGTTAATATGCTATCATTTGCTTGCTACACAAAAGAAAATCAATGTAGACAGGAAAAGTTGTTTTGTTTTTTTTTTCCCCTTCTTCAAGATAGGGTGTCTCTATGTAGCCCTGGCTCTCCTGGAACTCTGCAGATCAGGCTGGCCTTGAGCTTACAGAGATCCACTCAACGTGAGTGCTGGGAATAAAGGCATGTGCCACCACACCTAGCAGAAAAGTTACCCTAAAGAATGCATCAGAGCTCTTTTATGGTACCAGAGGGGAGAACCAGTAGTGGGTGGATGGCTGGTTGCCTGGCTGTCTGGTTGTCTTGATGGATCTCTTGGGAATCCTAGTGTACCTTTCAACAGAATTTTAATCTTCCCACATTGACTAGCATGTAATGGGGGAGGGGTACCATGATTAGGGCTACTACTCCATGCTTGTATTTGACATTCACACTCTAGAGTAATCTAGCAATAGAAGGACCTGGTGTGGTGTATCCATAGGAAGCCTGAAGCCGATTTCTGTTCTCTGGATCATTTTCTTTTACTATTCCTACTTTTAGTGGTACCTGTTTCAGAGGCAAAGCCTGGCCTATTGTGATTTGCCTTCCCACATCTGGATGTTCCACCCTGATAGATGCAGACTTCTTTAGTATTTGATCTCCATTGCTTTTTCTCATTTGTCTCTCACACCCAAGTCCCAGCTAGTTTGTCAGTGGAATTACTTTTTTGTTAGAGATTGCAATACCTCATTATTTCAATTGGGGTGCCTGGTTCCTTATCATCTGAGGAAGATTCTGGCAACTTCTTTTGAGTGTCAACTATTCCAAGCTTTCAAGACAGAAATATTGGTAGCAGAAAGCCCCAAAGAGTCAAATCTAGGTGCTCATTTTCTTATATTCCACAAGTAGTGCCAAAATAGGAATTTCTTCCTGATGTGTAGCCCTGTTGGTACCTGTTCTTTAGACTGTGCTGTGTCTTATGTTCAGGCTCATAAAGCTAACACGAACAATGCTAACGTGAGCAAGCAAACGGCTGCTTTCCAGCAATGCATATTCATCACCCTGGAGGTAGGTTTGAACCAGGGATATAGGAGGAAGGCTCTGTATTTTGTTGCAGCAGTTGTCTTCAGGCTGTACTCTGAGCCTTCTTGGGACTCACTCAGTTCCAGTACTCCCTCATGTAAGGTAGTGCCACCTTTGCCTGCTGTACGTATTGGACTTACCTCACAGAATTGGAAAGAAGCAGTCCTTTTGTCCCCAGATTTAGAAGAGGAAAGAAAGCCTCTTTGAAGACTGCACTGTTGGAAAGCACAGCATATTTCCATGGCTCAGGATAAAAGTCCCACTCTTGAACTAGCAGTGCCAGCTCTCTCTCCATGTAATGAGGAGTGTCAGCATCTTTTAACTCTCACTGTCCTTTGGGTCAGGCTCAGGTGAGCACCAGATGCCCTGTTTAGTGCTCTCTGCTTCTGGGCTCATTTGTAGTGATCACTGCACTTGGGCACTTCATTTATTTCAAATGCATCAAACAGAATTTTCTCGAAATTGATGAGGGGGAGTCACTCATGTGCTTTCCTGGTGTGTTTTATTATTTCAGCAAGTTATTACCAACAATGTGTATGTGTCTGGGCTACAAATTAGTTTGGTTTTTTTCAGAAGAAAATGATATTTTGTTAACCAATGTGGGTTTCACTTTTAGCCTCCCAAGAATGAGTCTTTTGAGACTTACCCAGCAGTGAAGTATGATCCAAACGTCCTACCCGTTCAGTGTACTGGCAAGGTGAGAATGTGCTCAGGGCTACTGAGGGTGGGAGGAAAGTGGGACAGGATGAGAGGGATGGATGAGACTCCTTACAGTTACAAGTAACTGCTTTCAGGAGTTACTCTCAAAAGATGAATTGGAACTATACAGGCAAAGGGGATAGAAATGTAGCAGTAAAATCGAGTTTGTTTACCAGTACAAGAAACTCAAATATCTGAATTTAATATAATGGAATGTAGGTTTATGGACCTGATAGGATAGCCCACAGAATGTACTGAAAATTTGGGACCAACTTCTTTTCTTTTTTTTTTTAATGAATGCTTTTCTCTTTTTTAAATGAATGCCAACAATTACTGCTAGGGTACCATGCTAAGAAATAAGGGGCAAGTATGTAAACCTTTGGGGAGAAAATCACTGGAGGCAATGCCCATAATGGGACAGCATCTGCCAGGACAATCCAGGGAGTTTCTCTCACTGTTGGCCTTCTTACTAGGAGGCCATGTCAGCTTAGAGAAATGCCTTTGCCTTGGTGTCTCCATTTGCACAGTGAAAACAGCCCCCTTTTGTGAATGTTTCTTGGCCATTATGGGCTAGACTGAAATTACCCTCTGGTGGTGTCATCTACCTGTGTCTCTCAGTGCTTGATGGGCCTGGCTTCTGAGAGGCTTGAGGTAGTGATGGTGTTGAGAATTTTGTACTTAGGCGTGAGATCCATGAGGTATGCCATTAAGATTAAATTACATTTTGGTTTCCTTTTGGTTTCTAGCGAGAGGAAGATAAAGAAAAAGTCGGAAACATAGAGTACTTTGGAATGGGTGGATTCCATGGCTTCCCTCTGCAGTATTATCCCTACTACGGCAAGCTCCTGCAGCCCAAGTACCTGCAGCCTCTGCTGGCTGTACAGTTCACCAACCTCACCTTGGACACTGAAATCCGCGTTGAGTGTAAGGCATATGGTGAGAACATTGGGTACAGTGAGAAAGACCGTTTTCAGGGACGCTTTGATGTAAAAATTGAAATTAAGAGCTGATCACAAGCACAAATCTTTCCCACTAGCCATTTAATAAGTTAAAAAAAAGATACAAAAACCTACTAGTCTTGAACAAACTGTCATACGTATGGGACCTACACGTAATCTCTATGCTCTACACTAGCTTCTGCATTTAATAGTTTAGAATGTAAATTTAAAGTGTAGCAATAGCAACAAAATATTTATTCTATTGTAAATGACAAAAGAAAAATAAAAATTGAGCCTTGGGACGTGCCCATTTCTACTGTAAATTAGATTCCATAACTGACTTGTAGTGAGCAGTGTTCTGGCCCCTAAGTATTGCTGCCTTGTCTATTTTATTTAGTGTACAGTACTATAGGTGCACACTCTGATCATTTTTCAAGCCATGTTTTATCATGTCTGTTTTCTACTTTACGTGAGCAAGGTTTGCTGTCCAAGGTGTAAATATTCAACAGGAATAAAACTGGCATGGTACTTTTTCCTTTCCTTTATTTTTGGCTCCAAAATCTCAAAGGTAATGGCCCATCAATGAGCATTTTAAACACTCCATAGTCTTTTTTTCCTGTGGTATCAGGTCTTTTTTTTTTTTTTTTTCTTTATTTCCTGGGGCTGGGGGTAGGTGGGTGGGCTGTCGTGGGGGAACTGCCCATTAAATTTTAAGTGACACTACAGAAAACACAAAGGTGATGGGTTGTGTTGTGCTCCGTGCTGAATGCTGTCTCGCCGTCTCTTCCCTGTCCTCCAGTGTGTTCTGAAGCTGTCTGATATCTGGATCTGCTCATCACTTTGGCTAGTGATGGGGCTAATTGATTTGCTTTGTACATTTCTTTTCCTTTCTCTGGAGGCATCATGTGCTGGTGCTGTGTCTTTATGAATGTTTTAACCATTTTCATGGTGGAAGAATTTTATATTTATGCAGTTGTACAATTTTATTTTTTTCTGCAAGAAAAAGTGTAATGTATGAAATAAACCAAAGTCACTTGTTTGAAAATAAAATCTTTATTTTGAACTTTATAAAAAGCAATGCAGTACCCCATAGACTGGTGTTAAATGTTGTCTACAGTGCAAATCCATGTTCTAACATATGTAATAATTGCCAGGAGTACAGTGCTCTTGTTGATCTTGTGTCAGTCAGGTTAAAACAACGGACAATAAAAGAATGAACTCATTTCCCATGTATGTGACTTGCTTGTCTGAGCGTCTCAGTCTGTGTCGTCTTCACTCTCTTTACTGCTAATTATCCAGGATCTTGAAGAAATACTGGACCTAAAAAGCAAGCAGAGACTGTAATTATCTGACATGCAAGTCTGGGCTCTGCCACCAGCCACCTGCTGAAAGCTTGTTCAGTATGCCCACAGGACCAGAGCATACCTCTGTCCCAAGAGATGACTGAGTTACTGAGAAGCAGGAAGTCAGTAAGCCTGAAGCTCTGTTTGAGAAGTCTTTTAAAGAACTGTAGTTCTTTGTAGAACACAGGAAATCTTGGCTCCTACAACAATAAGCACAGCCCAACAAAGTGTGTTCACTGAGTGTGTTTACACACACATACATGTTTCCACACACATGTTTCCAGTAGTTAATTAAAAAAAATAAGATGTCAGGTTTGATTTGGTTCAGGATTTTGCCTAAATATTTATTTAATCATATTAAAAAGTCAGTCCTACTGTGAGAAAAGACAAGAAAATTATACTTTCTGAACATTTTTTTCTAGTATAATAGAATTGAAGATTTTGTATGGCCAACATGGGGACATGCAAATTAAAATGATGGTGACATAATGAACCCGGAAAACCTTCAGAAGGCCTGTGTAACCACAGCTCAACAATCGTTCCTACCTTCAGACCAGTCAGCTGGCCCTGAAAGACTAGAGAGCTAATTCACAAATATGAGTAACAGGGTTAGTTCCACCCACTGATTGTTTATATTAATACTGCTTGTTTCTAGGTGTGGCATTGCATATCTGTGATCCCAGTACTCAGAGTAAGAGTTTGTCTCATTCATATGGACTTTTCTCTCTATAGCAGCAAATTATGTGGTGGCAAATCAACACTAGAGGAACAGTTACTCCATTTAGCAAAAAGTAACAAAAGGCAACTTTTGAATGGCCTAATTGCCTAACTACAGGTTTTAGGAATTCTCTTCAATTACTGGGAAACTAATAGCAAAATTCATAAACAATGTCCTCAATATGAAAGTGGGCTTCTCAAAATGCCAGCCACACATTTATGGGAACAGAAGTTGTCATCCCTGTGAAGAAGATGGCTTATCTTGCTAGCTGGCCTGAGCATAATGTGTAAATGGGGCTGGCCTTGAACTCAGATCTGTTTGCCTCTACCTCTGCAGGGATTAGAGGTGTGTGCCACCAGGCCTGGATATGGCATGTTTTTAGGCTGTGAATGAAACGTGTCCATGATGTTTGTGAATAAGAAGGGTATGTGTGTGGAGTGGGGCTTTAGGTCTCAGGAAAGGAAGAACACTTAAATTGGAGGGCAGTTTATAGTTTTAAAGCTACTTAAAAGTCACAACGTTTGGAGAGACAAACCTGTTTCCCCAGGTCCTGTGCCCTTACTGCACATGCGCACACCAATTCTCTACCTATTATTTCCTTCAATAGTCTCTCCAAATCTTGTTTCCCATAACCTCTCCAGGCTGTGCCAATGCATTTCCCAGCCAGGATCCTTAGAACTGTACCAGCTAGGAGACCTGCAAATATAGTTTGCATTCTTCGACTTAACATATATGTGACTGCTATGTTCTGTTTTGTCAAGCATCCTTGCAGCTAGAACTGGGTCAAGCCTACAAAACAAAGCATCTTTCTCTGCAGTGACACAGTATGAAGTGCTTGCATACTCATGGCAGTCTTCTACGCATTCATTGTGGACTCTTGTGTTTATATTCCTGTACAACAGCCCCCACTTAGTATATGCAGAGAGAACCTGACTACTTAGCTCCTCTAGGCTGATTCTTATCCTGTTCATATGAGTCTAGCCAGTCATACACACAGTGAAGAGAACAAGTTTTTCAAAGGCAGTGTTAATGATAGGCTGGCATTGAAACAAGGAGAGGGCTCTCTTTCCATCTATCAGTCCCTGAAGGTGTTAGCATGTCCTAATCCCAGGTTAGTAATAAATGGAGACAGCCCAAGAGTTCAGCCTTAGTGAACAGTGTCACCTAGTTAGAATTTAATGATCTTTATTTTCATTGTATTGATTATCTTTAAGAACAAGGAAGAGTAGTTCTCCATCTATGGCTTTAAAATAAACACTCATGTAGAGTAGTAAATATATTTAAAGGAAAATAGGACAAAGATCTCAAGCAGCAGTTAAAGACAGTAGAAATTTCTAAAGTGAAAATGTCTGTCTAAAAGTACAGCATAACAGAACCCAGTGTTTCAGTTGTGTACCTGTTCAGGCAAAACTGGATTAGAGCCCTGTCAGCTCTAGAACAATAGCTTGCCCTGTCGGCTCCAACTGTGCTGACTAACCAGATGGAGCAGCCCCAACTGAATTAAAAACGTTATCAGTGATCACAGACAAAAGCCCAGTTATAAGAATCTTCCAAAGCCTGGCCATAGCTCAAACTGGCTCCTAAAGGATTAGATACACTTTCATGTCTGTGTATACTTTGCCTATGGTAGAGGACCAAATGAGGATACCTGAAAAGTCCAGGACTGAAGACCCTCTGCATACAGAAGCCAACTGCCAATGACTGTTCAAGAATACTTTCAAACAAGTAAGCAAAGAGATCTGGGCTTCAAAGTAAGTAGAAAAAAACCTGGCTCTCGCTCTTCTGTAAGAGGGGCTAGCACTAACCACAGAGGGTACTTTTAAGCCTGGGCTCCACACTGGGAAAGAGGATGAAGAAGTAACCAACTGGTGGCTCCCTAGCCCCACATCCCACCCAGTGAGAAACAGGCACAGCTGCAGCACAAGGGCAGTATCTTGGTTCATTCTTCTCTGAGACTTAAGTCCATTCTGCAGGGCTGACTCCAGGGTTCCCAGCTGTTTTATTTAATCACCAATGAATTCTATACCCCAAGGGGCATATTGCAATGCAACTGTAACATCTACAGCTTGCCCCACCACAGAGCCTTTTATAAATGTGGATATATAAAACCAGGAGTCCTACAGACAGCCTATCATTTCCAAGTGTTGGCCCCATATGAGCCATGGAAGAGGTGACATGGGAAATCTGACACTCAGGCATAAGGGCTGATGCAGGTTTACCGGGTCTGTCTTTTGGGTTAGTTGCTTTGGGATTGATTTAATTCTTTTAACTGGAACATATTTCCTGCCAGTGCCCTTTGGTGCCTCAAACCAGTTCAGGAATCTACAATCATTAAATTAGTAGGTAGTGGAGGAACACAGACCAGCGCTGCAGGAAGGGGACACAGGAGCTAGTTTTGATAAGGAGCAGGGATCTAAAGTGACTAGAGTTGGATCAGGTAGGGGGAGTTCTCCCAAAGGAGCCTCTGCCTGGAAGAAGAGACATTTAGGGGGTTGGATAGAGAAAATGGAAAGAAAAAAAAAAAAGTCCATGACTACCTGTAGAAGAGCTCATTTCTAGTTATGTATAAAATAATTGTTCTGTGCACTTGTCGGTGAGGGCTGCTTAGCATTCTGCATTGTCTGCAGGTGTTGGTTTTATGTGGGGGATGTTTGATTGCTATGATCTTTACTTTCCATCAGTAGAACACCTGAGGAGTTCTGATTCAATAAAAACACCTGAGCTCTGACACTTGGCGTTCCACTGTCCAGTATGGGGCTTGCCATGATGGTGGTTTCCTCTGCTGAGGTCTGGCAGGGTTTAAAACCCATGAAAATACCTCCCTGTCTTTCTTGGTGAGCCCACACAGTGGCTAACTACTACAGTTACGAACACCTTTGCCTAGAGCTAGCCTTTCTTTTCTTTTCTTTGCAGATTTCTTTGGGATCTCCTACTGTACCCAGCCCTAGTTGGGGAGGGGAGCATCCAGACACATAGGGTCCCCATTTTCATGAAATATTCACCTTTAGACTTTAAGATGTAAATGGTCTATTTCCATTATACCTGCTTCCTTCCCCCTTTTTTTTTCCAATCATTCACTCAACTAACATACTGTGCACATGCCATCCACAACAATTTAAAGTTGAAGAAGATGCAATCCTCGGAAAGTCCATGTGATATGATAAAATCACAACAGTGCAGCATCAGAGAGGGGAGTGGTCATCAGTGGGAACAAAACATTTCATGAAGCAGGTTGACATTTAGCTTCAGTTTAAGGACAAATTACAACAGACACCAAAATTTAGCTTGATAAACAATTGCTATCCTAATGAACAATGATACACAACAACTTAAAAGAGTAACCTGAAGGTTGGTTTGTCTCTCTCAATGTTAGACTTAAACAGGGCAACAAGCTTACAGCTACACTACCTTTAACACTCTGTGCTGTCCCGTCTCATTTCATCCACTAATTCTATCTCCTTAATGACAAACTGGTCCTCTCACCTAACCACGAAGATCCTAGCTCTCAGGTCAAGTGACCTTCCCCTATAAGAATACCAGGAACTGGCTGAGTTGTCAGGACTGGGCCTTGAGCCCTGAGTTTCACCTTAAGGCACTGCTTTCTGCAGATCAGTCTGCATTAGTTGATGATTATACCAGAATCATAAAAATGCTGTGTTAGTTAACAGTGGAGTTTAAATATATGCAAATGTTCTGTAATTGGTTCAAGTATAGGCTCAATAAAGCTCCCAGTGGGTCTGTGGAGTTTGCCCACATGTGGTGACTAGTAATGTCTGGACTGAGGAATTCTGCTAATGGCTCTACTGCTCATGGTGTCCCAGTGGAACTCATAGCACAGGGATCTGGCTAAAGCCCTGCACGGTTCACCAACCCTGCTTCGAATTTTAGCCTCTCCATGCAGATACTTGGGTTTCTTCACTGAAAATGAATGTATGAGTCTGTTTTCTAATAGCTCTTAATTTTGGGTTGAGAAGCAGGAAGATATGGAGCATTTTATGTCTCTCACTCTTTTTTAATGGGATATTCATTATTTAGGAATTAACCTCAAATGTTTAGGGAATTTATCTGTCTCAAGGTTATGGAATTCTAGCACCAGAATAGAGTATGTGCTTTTGCACAGATAGATTTTCAGATAAAAATCTAACCAGTCTGAATTTGATAGGGGTATAGTTTTGTTACTTTTCCAATAATATGATACTGGGTTTTAAATGCACTTGTATTTTTAATGGAGTACCAACTTTGAATTCTCATGGGCCCCTCACAGACAGTTCTGGCTTCATAACCTACAATTTGTGCTGTCACACAGGATCACATGGTTTAACATTCTTTCACTGTTTAGAATTTTTTCTTCTTTTTTTTCTCTCCTGAGACAGGGTTTCAACTGTGTAGCCCTGGCTGTCCTGGAGCTCATATTGTAGACCAGGCTAGCCTCGAACTCAGAGATCCACCTGCCTCTGCCTCCTGAGTGCTATAAATGCACCATCACCACTGGGCTTTGTTTAGAATTTTTTTTAATGGATTGTAAACACAGGGCTACATTTTATCTTGCACTAGTTTTGTAACACACCAAAGGGTAGGTGCATTACTGCAGCACTGGCTGCCCTGGTAGCTGAGTGGATGATGTAACTGAGCTGGCAGACTCTGGTATGGATTTCTGGGCCTGAGCTGGCATCCTGCACACAACTTTGGGAAGGGATGAGAAGATGAAGCTTGGGCGCTGGTGGCAGCTGCAGCAGGCCAGACACGTGGGAGTCTTAGACCCTTCATGTGCTGGGCTCTCTTCCCTTCTTTTGCTTCCCTCACTTACAGCTTAAGATGCCCACAGAATATTCACAGATGGACAGCTGAGGAAGTGGCGATAGCTGCAGGAAGCCTCTCCAGATGGAGGCTCAGAAGAAACATTCAAACCTGAATGAAGAGATAGAAAACCTGCCTTACCTACTATTGCAGCCAAAGCCCTGTGACACACATTCACAGAGGAAACACATGATTACTGTCTCATATGCCAACCCTCCTCTACAGGTTCAGACGCTGTGGTTGACACATCTTAAGACAAATTGAAAAAGACTATCTATTTTCCTAATTCTGCAAACCCTACATCCTCGAGCTCCTTCTGAATCTCCGCTACTACCCACTAGTAAGAACCACTCCTCCCCACCCAGGTGCAGACTTTTCTATCATGGGAAACACAGAGACTCCTTCCCATTTTAAATATCTGAGACACAGAAGTCCTTTTCAAAGTTCATCCTAAGCAGGGTGGCAGCACACGCCTTTAATCCCAGTACTCGGGAATCAGAGGCAGGCAGATCTCTGTGAGTTCGAGGCCAGCCTAGTCTACAGAGTAAGTTCCAGGACTGCCAGAGTTACTTACAACAGAGAAACCCTACTTTGAAAAACAAAAAACAAACAAACAAAAAACCAAAGTTCACCCTAAAGTCATGTGCAGCACCCCTTCCGTGGCCTCGTCTGCTTTCGAGGTTGTTTTGTCTCTTTTGTTCTTTAAAGATTAAAACCTAAAATTATAATTGATAATGTGACTTCTGTTTCCTTCTCCCAACCCCTAATGGTGATAAAAAAGTATTCTGTGAGACTTAACCATATTTCAGTGTGAGTTACTGATAATTTTTCAGCATTTATTTTAAAATGTACTTCTTGTAAAAGTTACTGTTAAAAAGATTCTTATGGCACATTAAAGGGTTTAACAGGTGATACCAGCTTTGACAAGCTGGTATCAGTTTGTCTTAGGATTTCCTCAGATAAAAACACCATGACACAAAGCCACTTTGGATGAGAAGGGTTTATTTCAGCGTCTATGTCCTGTTCACAGCCTTTCATGAAAGAAAGTCAGGGCAGGAACCTGAGGCACGAGCTGATGCAGAGGCCATGGAGGAGTGCTTGCTCTTTATGGCTTGTTCAGCCTGCTTTCTAATATAGCACCCAGGACCATCAGCCTAGGGGTGGCACCACCCACACTGAGCTGGGCACTCCCCTCTCCATCACTAATTAAGAAAATGAACCACAGGCCTGCTCAGAGCCCAGTCTGGTGGAGACATTGTCTCAATTGAAGTCCCCTCTTCCCAAATGGCTCTAGTCCATCCAGTTGACATGAAACTAGCCAGCAAATCCATCTCACTTTTTGCTTGCTGGAGTCTACCAAAACTGAAATGTGTTTGTTTCTAGTCAAGCTTCCTTTCATGACACACAAAAGCAGTCCAGGGTCTCTGCACCGGAAATGTCTTTTCTCATAGACACAAAGCTCTTTCAGACACAAAGCCATCCATTCTGATCACTTCTTTGTCTACAGCAGACCATAAATATTTGATTGCCAAGCCTCCACAGCACACATTCTCTGATCCTCTTTTTCATACTTTTATCCTTTGCTCTTCCTCCAGGTTAGTCATACATTAAAAAGAAGCTTAACACACAATCCCTTCCCTGCCTTCTGCCAGTCATGTTGATAGAACAATAACAGACTCACACAGGAAAGGGAGGAAAGGGGAAAAGGCTTGCCTTCAAGGCCACAGCTGGGTTACAGTGGGCAAACAGTGAAGAGGACACTCTAGAAGAGGAAGAAATGACCGACCCCATTCCTGGGTCCTAATACATACTAGGCAGTCAAGGGCTCCCTCACTGAGCTACGTCCTCAGACCTTTTACATTTTTTATTTTGAGAAAGGTCTTTTTAAGTTGTGCAGGCTGACTCTGAACTTGTCATCTTCCTGCCTTAGCCTCCATAGGAGTGGCTGAGATTACAACAGGCCCGTGTCTATCATGAATTAATTTTGATTCCTTATCAAGCAAGAAGAATATTAGTGACCCACAAATAACTTCAAAGTTCTTTGGTTTCCCAGAATGGCATAAGATGTGAATTTTCTGAAGTCTGTCACTTTGTGGTTTCACGTAGCACAGCTGACAGTTTTACTCTGAAAGCTCTAACAGCTGTAGATTCACCATAAATCTGGGTAATTTACTTCAACCAAAGTTTAATGGTCTTCTCTTAAGTTATTTACAGAAAAATATTAACAAAGGCTAAAACAGAAGCCAGTGGATTAAAATGCAGCTGACTCTGAGACCAAGGTGGCTGGAGTTAGGGTGCTCTAGAACAGGGAGACTCTCTGTGGTTACTCTACTGGAATTTTACAGTGTTTCTATCACAGTAGTGATGGCAGCAAGGTTGGTGGTCTTTACTTCTGTAAAAATAATGTTTAATTAGCTGTGGAGGGCAGATAGGAAAGTACATGACCTCTATTAGAAGTGAGCAGACTCATTTATGACTAATGTCACATAAGCAGATGTTATTAGGCAAAACTTTCCAGAATGCTCCTTAAAAAGAGGTAAGGCAATGAGCTGTATCCTTGTATCATTTGCCTTCAAGTTCTTTCTCCCAGGAATGAACACAGGATGCTGGAGCCACAGCAGCCATTGGGGAACTCAGAGGCAGCCACAGGGAAAGCTCAAATCCATGAGGGATCTGAATCTCCAAGCTACTGAACCAGAGCCAGCTCTGCCTGCTTCCTGGCTTGTCTGTCATATCAATAAAATCTGCAGTTTGTTCTACTTCTGGCATCTCTGACTCTCGCAGGCAAACCCAAGAGGGAGGGTCACAAGTAACTACCAGAGGGACAGCGCTAATGCGGGGTCTGTAAGTGCTCTGTGAAGTTCACATCTCAGAGCACTCAGAGATAACAACCATCCAGTATGGCCACTCAGGAAACAGAGGGTAAGCCTCAAGAGTTCAGAGGGTAAGTCTCAAGAGTTCGTAAGAAGTAGAGCTGTGCTTTGAAGCCAGGGAACCTCATTTTAATTGTAATCCATTTGCTGCCATCAACCTGGAGGTTCTGGGGCCGATGTCTATTTTCCACTTATAATAAGCATACACACCACTTTTGACATCTCTAATACAGACACCAACAATATCAGAATAATCTGAAAACAGTGACCAGGTCAGAGAGTTCCAGAAAACCAAACTGCAACAGTAATTTTTTTAACGAGTCTGGAACCAGTGGAATAAAAGCCACACTGTACCAGGAACGAGTTTTGACTTTATTGTAAGTGAATTAGAAATGTTTAAGGAGAAGAGCGACACAATCTGGCCTGTGCTTGTGGCCGCGCAGGACAGCAGGAAATGCCCAAGCTGGGCATGAGGGGCAGGCTGCAGGGACCCTGCTTCCTAGATCAGTGCTTGCTACATCATCAACAAAATGTCAGTAGACTAATACATCCAGGGAGTGCTAAGCTTCTTATTGTTTTCTGTCACTTCCGAGGTCTCACAGGAGAACAACTAGCTCTTCCTGGGGCTGTACTCCTCCTCCCCCAGCCAGCTCCACCTTAAGCAACCAGCTAATAGAAAACAAACAAAATGAAGAGTCACAAACTTTTCCTACACAGAGCCAAGAAATACTGGAGTTCACACATTCTCTGTCATCCCCTCAGCTCTGCCAAGGTAGGTTAGAAAACAGCTGCAGACCTACCTACACAGAACCGGCATGTTCTAAAACATTCTCTTGCAACACCAGGCAGTGGGTCACATTTGGCTAATGGGCTACAGCTTGACAACCTCTGTCTAAATCAGGTTATGTTGGATTAGCATAGATTCGCTAGCTGTTGACACAATTCCCTACTCACTGAGTAGGGAAATCACAGTGCCTATACACAGGAGAAAATATTTTGTCACAGGTTCACTTACTTTCATATTTACTAATGAAACTCTAAAAATTATTAAATGATAATTCTTGGAAGCTAATTTTAGGGCCAGAATTATTGATTGTTCTTGGTTAATGAAGTCAAATGTGTATATATATCTATATCTGTATCTGTATCTATCTATCTGCATATCAAATGTGTATCTGGTACTTAACAAACTCTAAGGATATGCCATTATTTTTTAGATTATGTTTATTTATTTACTGTGTGGGCGTGCATGTGACATGGCACTCCTGTGAAGGTCAGAGGATCCATGAGAGAGTCAGCTCTTCCCTTTCACAGTGTGAGTCCAAGGGATGGAACTCATGTCATCAGGCCTGATGGCAAGTGCCTTTACCCTCTGAGCCATCTTTCTGCCCCCCACAACCCCTCATGGCTTACTTTGCTCATTTTATTTCATTTATTTATATATCACTATAAGAGAATTGTTGGAATAGGAAAGGAACCCAAACCCACCTTGACTTCAATTATTGCACAATCACATCAAGTACAGCTTAGAGAGAAATGGGGACAGGGGCTATGGCACTAGTGGGATTAATTCTTTGTTCTGCTCCTCATTTGATAGAGCCTTAAACACTGATCTGAGGGAAAGCCTCGCTTTGCTCCACAGAGTTCATCTGTTGTATTAATACAAGTTCTTTTCAGTGATGTCACTGAACTATTATTATCCTAAAAACCCTCTTGCTCTTTAGGAAGTCATTCAAGCTCATTTGCTCATTTAATTCTATAGGTAAATCACTCAGTGTTTAGTATATAGCCAATGGCATCTGCTTTTTTTTTTTTTTAAAGAAAGCTGTGCATGACAAATACTTGAGGGTGTCCTCTGTGAGTTACATCCTTCATATCTGTGGCCTGGATTGTGGACTTGGTGTCTCTGGACTTACCATGAGCAGGAGAGTGCAGGGGAAGCACAACTGCACCCGTTCTTGGCCTATTAAGAAGGCCCAGTTGCTTTTGCGCTTCCTTGATGGGGAGATGCTCATGGAGAGAAGCTCCGAGCTTACATAGAGAGAACAGAATCTTAGCTGTCTCCACTAAGCTATCCCTCTCCTCCTCTGCCCAAACCCATGTGAAGGAGCCATCTTGAGCATTCTACCACAGCTGAGTGCCTAGGTGACTTCAGCCCCAGTCAGCATCACATAGACAAAATGACACAGACTGGAAGACTGGTCATTCATATCTTGTAAAAGCATTTTTAAGATTTAATTACATACATGTATGTAATGTGCCCTGTATAGTAATTCACACATAAGAAGTGCTAAAAAAAAAAAGCCAGGTGGTGGTGGTGCCCACCTTTAATCCCAGCACTTGGGAGGCAGAAGCAGGTGAATCTCTGTGAGTTTGAGGCCAGCCTGGTCTACAGAGTGAGTTCTAAGACAGCCAGAGTTACAATAGAGAAACCCTGTCTTGAACACCCCTCACCCCGAAAAAAAAAAAAGAAGTGCTAAAAAATATTTCAACTTTTACTTAAGTTAAAATTTATCCTTATTTATATTAATGGGGTGCCATGTACTGTTCTGACATATGTACACTCTTGTATAATGTTTAAATAACACCCCCCCCACATATATATGTATATATAAATATATTTATATCTCCTAAAAACATTTCTTTATGATAATGTGCTGAGAATACTTCATTCTGTCATTTGCTGTTGTAGTTTGTGGGGGACAGGGTCACTATGTTGCTCTGGCTGGCCTAAAACTCATTATGTAGGCCAGGCTGGCCTGTATCTCACAGAGACCCGTCTGCCTCTGCCTCCCAAGTGCTGGGACTAGAGGCGATTGCCACTAGGCCCAGCCATTCTGGCATTTTAAAATATACAATGCATTGCTGTCATCTATGGCCACTGACTGTGTGATAGCAAGGCAAAACTTCTCACTCCTACATAACCATAACTTAGCACCAATGATCAAGTTCATCCCGCCTCTCCCTTGTGTCTCTTTTCCCCAGCATCTGGTAACACCATTACAAATATTCTCAGTCCTGCAAGATCAGCTCTTTCAGACTTCATATAGCAGTGAGACTGTTCAGCACTTGTCTCTCTGTGCCTGACTTACTCTATGTTACATAATGATCTACAATTCCGTCCATGTTACAAATGACATTTCATTCATTTTAAAGGCCAAATAGTCCACAATGAAGTACTGCATCAGTCTAGTCAGAATGACCATTATTAAAAGACCAAGGATAACAAGAGTCGGCAAAGACCCTTGCACACTGTTGGGAGGGTGCAAATTAGTACAGCCATGATGGAGAGCAGACATGGGAGTTCCGTGCACACAAGTGTTTATTATAGCACCGACCACAACAGCTAAATCGCAGAACCTACCTAGGTGTCCTTAGCAAAGGAATGGACCAAGAAATTCATTTTATATATGCAATGGGTTTTTTTCCTGTGGTAAAAATAAAATTATGCTGTTTGCAGAAAACTGGACACAACTGCAGAAAATCATGTTAAGTGAATTAAGTCAGTCTCAGAAAGACAAATGTTGCATGTTTCCTATTATTTGTGTGCCCTAGACTTTACAGATGCATAAAATTGCATAGGTATGGATAACATAAAAGTAGAAGACAAATTACCTGGGGGAAGGAGGGCGGGGAGAAAACAATGGGGAGGCAGTGGGGTATGGAGAGAATACACTTAAAGCACAGTGCATGTTTTCATGAGAATAGCTTTATGTAATCTTGTATAACAAAACTTTAAAAATAAAAAAATGAATAAATTAACAGATTGATTTTGGGTTTCTAGCTTCCATAATGGCAAGAAAATAAACTTCTACTGTGTCTGCTACTCAACCTATTGTAGTTTGTTATGTTATCCATAGCAAATGAGCCCAACTACTATGAAAACTGATTAAAATAAACAAGAGAGGCTGGTGAATTGTGGGTGGCAAAGAAATAAAAAGGAAACACTACACTGATCACTTAGTTGAAGAGGAGCCAAAGAAGGAAACTCCAGGAAGGAGACAGGACTTAGCACTTAGGGGGCTGGGCTTACAACAGTTGATTGGGAATTGTCTTGATAGGTAAGACATTCATCTGTGGACATAGAAAAATCAGAAAAAAATAACACTTCTAACCAGGTTAGTGACTTATACCTGTAATTGAAGACCTTGGGATGAGGAGGCAGGAAGACTTTAAGTTCGAGACTGGATTGGGCTATATAGACTATAAGACTACAAGACTCTTGCCTCAAAGAAAAAAATAAAATAAAAAATAACATTTCTAAACCAACACAGAAGGTCAGCAGACTTTTATCATCAGGACCTTTAATATTTTGAAAAGTTTGAAACCATCTTCACAATAAAAATGAAAGTAAAGTCTCCATTGCTTGGATTCTAGCCTGTTACTCTTTCAGATGATATCTGCAATGCCAGCACTCAAGGCTTCATACTTTCAATCTATGTAAGATACAGTTACAATTAACATGAAGCCCAGATATTGTGCAGAAGTGGGCTAGGGATAACAGTGCCTGATGCATGTTAAATAACCACCTTCTAGATTCATTCCCTTGGCATCCTACTTCCTTCCCAGACTTCTACAAGAGTGTCAAATCTGGGTAAATGGCCTATTTCTACAATGAATTAAAGTGACAAAAATACTCTAGAGAAATGAATTGTTTTTGGTCAAAGAGTAAAGTTTAATTATTTATGTTGTAACAGTTGTTTAAAGAGTTACAGTTACCTCTTTGCACCTTCCCAAGATGCCTCCCATGTTCTTGAGTCACAGGAGCTGAGAAGGAGACCAACTTACGGGGTATTCCAAGTCTTAAAGCCATCCAAAAGGAATTTAAATGCAGATAATGATTATAATAAAAGTGGACCTTATTTTCATGACCAAATAATCTGGGTGATAAGATAAGACCCTCCTGAATCTTTGATCCATATGGAGTCCTAAACTAACCTTTTTAGTGAACAAGGAATGTTATACTGGAACTGAAGTCTAGGGGCTGGAGACATTGCTCAATGGTTAAGAGTTCTCACTGCACGACCATGAAAACCCGAATTAAGATTTCAGCAACCAGATATCAAGCTTGGCCTGGTTTCAAGAATGGCTGTAACCCCAGTGCTGGGAATTGTTGGCTTCCAGCTTAGCTAGAAAAATGTGCAGTCCAGGTTCAGGGAGAGATCTTGCCTCAAAAAGAACAGGGCAAATATTAATAAAAGAGGTTAGCCCTAACCCTCTGTTGGCTTCCATGTGTGCACAAACACGCACAACTGGTACATATGTGCACATATCACACACACACATACATGGGTTGGGGAGGCTAAGTTTAAAATTTAAATTACAGAGGATTAGAAGAGTTTGTTTAGTTTTTATTTTATTTTGCTTTTTTTTTTTTTTTTTTGTCAGGCTGGAGATTGAACCCATGGTGCCACATGCTGACCTCATGTTTTTCCACTGGATCACACAAAACCAAGCCATTAAGACTTAGCATTATAATGTAACCACTTTACTTAAAAAAATTTTTTTAAATGTTGTTACACACACACACACACACACACACACTCACACACACACAAAACAACAACAACAAAACACCTTATACCTTGTTTAAGGTTTAAAGATCGAAAAGGTGGAAATTTCTACTATTTCAAATCAGAGAGTTGTTCCATTCTCACAGTACCTGCAACAGAAATTAATCATCCATGTTCTTTTACAATTTAAAGTAACTTACTGTTCCTTTCCTATGAGGTTTAATTAATGGAGGGAAATTTTCGAGTCCTTAAGTGACACTGTGGCATTCTCCTCTGCTTCTAATTTGGAAATTAATACTCAAAATACAGAAATGAAATACTGTCATAAACTAGCATATGACGTTCTCTATAGCTTTTGTCTAGACTTTATTATTAAAGTGTATAGAAACATTTTTAAATTGAGCAACTGAGCCTAGACTCTGAATATATAAGGGAAAAATGCTCACCAGGCCAGCATGACAGTTTCTGCATTACTAAAATGCTAAGTGCATGAACAAGAAAGAATATTTATTCATTCCCTTGGAATGTAATTAGTCATAAAATCTGTACCAGTGAAATGCTTATCACTTGATTTACTATATTCTCAAAGGACTAGTGAACATCCTCATACTACACACGGATAGAAAAAAATTCCTTGCTTTATTTTCTTTAGGTTATAAATCTATATATTTTTCTTAAAATTTTGTATCCTTGTTTAGATGACTCCTGAATGTCAGAGGTTCAAAACAAATATTTTAAATATTGGGTTCAATTAGAAACAGCCTTGAACTGAATTTATAAGACTGGTGTCAATGTTCGGTGTGACTCTGTGGTCCAGTCATTGAGTACTGCAAGGAATTCTATAATCTGTTACCTGGTTCCATTACCATGTATTAAATACCCCAGTGTTTGAGTCACAAGATTCCAGGATATCATGTGGAAATCTGATTAGTAAAGAAAATGTATTTTAATTACTAATCAGTAATCATGTTACATTAGTTTATCAATTTGCCCCCACAGAACTCAAATTAAAATGCTGTGCAGGCTGGGCAAGGTGACACACACCTTTGATCCCAGCACTCAGAGGCAGAGACTTTTTAAAAAGAGGATCTCTGAAGAGTTTGAGGCCAGCCTGGTCTACATAGCAAATCACAGGCCTGCCAGGACTACACAGTGAGATTTGTCTCAACAGCAAAAACCATACAAAGAAAAAAATATAAACATAGCTTTCTAGATTTTAAGTATAGATAACTAAGAACATTTTATTGGATAAATAAATGAATCCAAGTTTTCAATTCTGTTGACTCTCTATATTAAAATTTTTATTTCTCATACTGACTTTGAATATAAGTATCTTTTTTTGAGTGATTAGCATACATAAAATACAGAATAAAATGTGATTTGAAAAAGAATTATGCTACCAAGCTGAAGTAGGAGAAAGCCACATTACCCTTTGATCTTCAAAAGACAATTGGCATGCAATGCCCATTGATCTTCTCAATGTACCTGATTAGCTGACAATGTTGTGCATCTTCTTACAAGTCATTTTTAATTAAATCTTTCTGTAAGCAAAAACAAAGTTCCATCTAAGGGTGACCAGGGTCATGGAACATGTGGAAGCAGGCTGGAGAGAAAGCAGGGAGGTCTGCAGTTGACCTACTACTTGGTACTTTTCTTCTTCAGATGGGTATAAACAAAGAAAACAGCTGTGTTGTCAGGAGGACTTGTGAAGCCAGAGGTATCTCAGATTAAAGGAAATTAGCAGAGCAAAGAAAATGAATGAAAGAAGCAAAAGAAGGGATAATAGCAGTGGTGAAACCAAGGTCCTGTTACGGCTTCCTCAGCAGGTAGTAAATAATCCCAAACCCACAACATTTACAGGATTTGTTTATTCTGTCCTAGATACCCAATGCTCTATCATAAAACAGTGAACTGAATCTGGTCTTATCATTTTAATTAAGTGGTTACATTAACTAATCAAACAATGTGAGAGCCAGTAAAATGGGCCAGAGGGGGAGGGTAAAAGTATTTATTTGCCATGGAGCCTAACAACTTGAGTTCAATCCCTGGGGTCAACATGTGGAAGAAGAGAACCAGCTCCCTCAAAATGTCCTCTGATCTCCAAATGAATGCTCTGTGTGTGTGTGTGTGTGTGTGTGTGTGTGTGTGTGTGTATCGTGTGCACAAGCAATAAATGAATGCAATAAAAATTTAAAAATGAAGAGAAGCTGGTGGTGGTGGTGGGCCACGTGGCAGGAGAAGGTTCCATCACGCGGGACTACACATTTGATGTTACTATCTTGATAAAGGAGAAGATTTATAAATAATGGGGCTCCTAACAGAGATGATGACATTTAATTGGATCTTATGGGATCCCCTAGGAATAGAATCAAGTCACCTTTTAGGTTAATAAAAGCAAATTATGTATAAACATTAAAGTGCTATCTGTATTTTTGGTACTAATGAATCAACAGCAGAACCTCTCCCCTACACAAGTCAACAACTTTCATTCAGTGGACATTTACCATATGCTAGACCCTAGGCTACATCCCTGGGGCAGATACAAAGTTAGGTCACTGACTTGACACTCAGTTCACTTTATTTGGTAGCTGGAAAGCCACAAACTACGTTTCCCAGACTTCCTCACAGCTCTTGCTACAGTTAGACTCTACTACCTAGATTCATTTCTTTGAAGACCTAGAACATGGACAAGTAAAGTATCAGACAGATACTGAGTATTTAGTGGCAGATCTGATAATGTCTTGTTAGCAGATTGTAGCTGTGAGAGGCAGTTAGGTTAGCAGTTGTAGCTGAGGTGGTAGCAAAAACAGCTGCCCACCTCTGGATCAAGAGGACAGCAAAGTGAGAAATCAGAGTGCCATTAACATCCTCATCCTTGCACTGATTTTCCTCATATTGAATCATTATCTTCTTGAAATACCTATCTACAGTGTGCTCTGACTTTTCCATTGAACTCTGATGATATTGCCCTTTATGATATAGTCTCATGTAATTCTTACTGAGAAAAGTTTTTTTTTTTTTTGTTTTTGTTTTTTAATTCTGCACGTGGGGAAAAATGAGTCTGAGTGAGATAACTTTTCATGAAGTTGGTAAGGGGAGAGTATGGGGACTTTAAGTTCAGATCATCCCTCCACGTTCTGTGCCCAGGATCCTTACGCTCTTGGGCCTCCCTCATACCTGAGATTTTAATGAAGGCCATGGGATGCCCACTTTGCTCAGCCAGATCCAAGTTCTAACTTTTACTTTACCAATCCGAGACTTTAAACTTTTGCATTTGAACTCAAGGTCAGATTTCACAGCTATTAAAGGCTCAGCTAACTTCTGTTCACCACTCCTGCACATGCACAGACTTCGGACTTTCTCAGAAACGCTCACCTTCCTGTTCACAGCATGGCTACAGCAAGGTAAGATGTTTCATCCTCCTAGGAATTCTGTTTTCAAGCTTAGAGTTTTAGTTAACAGATGTCTGGTCACACAGCGCATGTGACCCTTTTAACAGTCATCAAAAAGAATAAAGTTTACAACTGAAGGGGAGGAAAGAAGCAATTGATGCCTGGAGCAGTGGAAAAACCCAGCATTACTGATTAGGGACACATTTCTGTGTGTCCAGCCATGTGAGTGACCTTAGGAAGGAAGGCAGGATCCTTCCTTCACTGGGCCACATTCTCCTCACTGGTAAAAACATCAGGGACGGATTCAGATTTTGTTTGTTTCAAACTAAAATCCAGAAATATCTGGGGTTTAGGAAGGAGTCTCTAATTTTGTCACCTCGGGTCATGCTCAGAGAGACACAGGAAGCAGGAGCTATTGCTCCAAGTCTTGGCCTTTTGCAGAGCCAGCCTCACTGTTGTCCACAAGGAGAAACTAAATCACAAACTCATTTTATGAACTTAACCGAGCAGAATGGATATTTTCCAGTTCTTAGACTAATTTAATAAATCCTGACTTGGCCCCTTTCACTTAATCAGAGAAATCTCTTAAAAACAAGCAAAACCAAACAGACAAAAATCCAGACCAATAACAACAATGAAAGATGAACTCCAACAAACAAAATAAAACAAAACCAATCGATCATGCCAGCACTCATATCCCCACTGATTTTCTGCTGCTTTTAGGATAAAGGTGGATACTCTTAAAACACCCTGGTCTAGTATCCATCTTTCAAGTTCATTTCAAGCTAGTCTGCCAGTGGACTTTATGGTCCTGCTTCCTTCCATGCAGGAACCAGAGCCTTAGTACTTGCTGTCCTCTGTTCCCAGTGACATCCACTTGGAATGTCTTTGCTCAGGAAACCCTCCTTAGCCCCTTCCAGCATCAGTTTCTTTATGGTTGGAGTTCTCTCTTCCTGTGTCTTCTGGTGAGAACTGACAAGTATGTGCTATTACCAGCTCTGACCTGGGATGCTTCCTGTGTTCACAGTTGTCTCCTCAGAGCACTTCTCTGCTTGGTGTTTAGTGAGGGTCAATAAAACATTTATTGGCTTTTTTTTTTGTTTTTTGTTTTTTGACTTATATTTTTTGTTTTAGCTAAGGAAGTCTTCCTGGTGATTTTGATTTGTTGAATTAGCACAGTTCTATGTACCAATTTCCCTAACATATGAAATAGGGCATGGTAATGTTTTACTTCATTTTAACATTGCCACCCTCTTAGGACTTTTCACTGCAAATATTCTTAATAGTTTTTGGATTGTGGTTCAGGCTGAGCTCTAATAAAAGCTATGAATCCTTCTCTAAGACAGTGAATATATTCACAACACTTTGAAAACAGCGTCAGGGAGTTATCTAAGTCTAAATGCATGACCTAAAATGACCACACAGCATGAGCCTTAGCTACCTTCTCTTGCGGCCTATCCTTCCCTATTACTATTTTAGAGTCTAATCCATGAACTCCATAGACTTCGCTAGCATACACATCATTTTATCTGCTAGAATAATGGAATCCTTTTTAAAAAATCCAGCCTCCAATTCTTAGAACAGATCTTTATCCTCCAAGAACCTCACCTGACTCCCATGCTAGGAAATGGCTAGATACCTGAGGATCAGTCTCCTAGCTCTTACTCTGTGAGGTGAAAATTACCTATTTCAATGACAATCTTTCCTACAGACCATTACGAGTTCCTAATTCATTGGGAGTGGAAACAGTCTTATTCAGGCCTAGATAGAGTGACTGTACATATGAATGTATATATGAATACACATATGAAAACCCAAGAAGGGCCAAAGTGCACAGCGCAGAAGATCTAAGAGAATATAGGAATAACACCCTTCAGCTAAGAAAATACATTTGAGTATCAGTCAGTTGAAGAAATGTAAGTGCTAAATGTCAGCGAAGCTGGTCAAATTGCAGCACACATCGCCAGGTCATTTAGCTTCTGGAAAAACGTCTAAGTACTGTATGGTGAGTAGCCAATGTTGGTGTTGCTTCTGTTACAGAAAATTGTCACACAAGGAATGGAGCACTAGAGTCTTTATTAAAGAGTTTGAAGGCGAGCCTCAGAAATCTACCATCACAAAGACCGTAAGGAAGCTCCACCCTGCTCACTGTGTGTGGTGTTTCATAACCCTTTGCCATGTGACTAGTAAGCAGCAGGTCTTAGCATTCAGATAGTGATTGTACAGTAACCACGGAGTTAATGTACAACAAGCAAAGGGGGGGACTTTGCACAGAAAGTTTTGCACACTGATACTCTAAGCAGAGAGATTATTTTGTAGCTTTAAACCCACAGTAGTGATTCATTTACTCGGCAGATTAAGTAATTTGCAGTTTTATGGAAGATGCTAATGCAGCCAGGGTTTATCAACAGCAGGCATACCACACCTTACATAACAGCCTATGGGCATAATGTGTAATGGGCTTCACAGTGTGGTTGGGTGGAATCCAGTGAGAGGGTTAGTCCACGCACTTCTCTCCTGTGCTAGATTCATTTATTGTTGTAGGCAGGGAAAGATGCACAGGGAATGGCGGAGAGCAGAAAGGCAATGAGAGAAACATCAGAAGCCTCATTGAAAGAACATTCTTCTTTAAATTTATTTATTTTTACTTCACATACATTGCTGTTTTGCCTGCATGTATGTCTGTGTGAGAGTATTGGATCCACTGGAACTGTAGTTACAGACACTTGTGAGCTGCCATGTGGGTTCTGGGAATTGGACCTTAGTCCTTTGGAAGAGCAGCCAGTGTTCCTAACCACTGAGCCATCTCCCCAGCCCCTGGAAGGACAATCTATTAAAGTGCCCACTGAGACTCCATATACAGCTTTCTTCCAGATCTCTATGGTGATGGGAAGTTTCATGGACAGAATAAACTGTGTCCAGTACATAAAATGACAGGCCAAAGGAAGACTGAAGAGTCAGCAAACAAGAATGTCTACCCCACATTAACATGAATTTGAAAACAAAAATACAGAATTATGTAAGAAAACTGTATTTTTAAAGCTTAAAGAAAGACTAAGAACATCTAACACACAATGCACAATGAGCTAAGATGGAGATGAAATATGAGTACAGTAGTCTGGGAGGTGGGGGAGTGGAGAGTGGGCAGATAGAACATTTGATATTATTGCAGGAGATGAACCTTACATTAGTTTCACTCAAATAGTACACAAAATTGTATTTTTTCAAAATAGTCGTAATGTTTAAGGTGGACTTCCTGTTATTTTACCCCATACTGTAAAATGGAAATTCTGATGCATCAGTGATTTGGGACCATTCATAGATGCAATCTGTGTAAATTAAGCATAAATGAATGTGCTTACCTCTAACTACAGCTGAAACCTTGTGGAGGGTGACACAGTAACACTACAGAGTGATAGACAAAGGGCAGATCACAATGTACACACTCCTTGATTACCACCAACTCCTTCCCAGGTTTTAAGACACAAAAACAATGTCAAATCTAAAAAGGATTATCTTAAAAAGGTTTCCAATAATTGGTCCAATAGTTCTCAACCTGCAGTTCCTGATCCTTTTGGCAGATAAACTACTCTTTCCCGGGGGTTGCGTAAGACCACCTGCATATTAGATATTTACATTAAGATTCATAACCATAGAAAATCACAATATGAAGTAGCAATGAAAATAATTGTATGGTTGGGTGTCACCACAACAAGAGGAACTGTATTAAAGGGCCCTAGCATTAGGAAGGTTGAGAACCACTGAATTAGACCATTATAAGTTCTACTCTGCCTACTATATTCATTTATTTCTACAACCACTTGTCAATAAACATGCCATTGAGAATTAGGTGCTAAATTACTGGGCTACAGGAATACACATGATCCCTGCTCTTGAAGGGCTCACTGAAGAGAAACAATATAGAAAAGAATGACAGACATTACAGAATGTAAATGCTGTAACAGAGGTATGAACAGTAGTACTTCGGAAGACACGGAGAAAATTATTGTAATTTTGTAAATCAAAATTACCGTCAGAAGAGGAAATGAGAATTGTGCATTTACTTAACACATACTGACTGTGTTTCCTTACAAATCAGCATAGCGAACTTAGAGTGACCCTCTGTCATACCAGGGCCCCAACCAGAAGAGCTGAAAAGCTCTCACTGCTGACAGTTTAGTAACTGGTGACTGAGGGAATTCCGAACTAATTAACTTTGTAGTTTTCAGCTAAGGTTGAGGGGACAAGTGTGAAAAAAATACAAGAAGCTGGTTTGGTGGGTAAAAGCACTTGTTGCTCTTGCAGAGGACCAGAAGTTTGGTCCCCAGCACTCACGCAGTGGCTCACAAACCACTTGTAACTCCAGATCCAGGGGATCTTCTGTCCCCTTCTGGCCTCCTCAGGCACCAGGCATGCATGTGGTGCACAGACGTACACGCAAGCAAAACATTTATATACATAAAATAAAATAAATATTAGTAAAGCTTAAAAATGAGAGTAGATAAAGACAGAACATGCTATCCGATCATTCTGGTTATCTCTCAGGAAACCAAAAATTGTAGATACTCTGTAATATCTTCCCATATACTTAGCTTTTTCACTCTCATTCTCTATCTATCACGTGCTCAAGAGATTGCATAGAAAGGTAGTGAGGTTGGAGAGCACAGACTCTGGACCCAAACCGCCTGGGTTCAAGTCTGTATTATGCCATGTGCCAACTCAATGGCTTTGGGAAAGTTGCTTCAAATGAATTCTATTCTTTTAAATGTAGTCACAAAGGGCTAGAGAGATGCCTCTGTGGCTAAGAGGACTTTCAGAGGACCCTGGTTTCAGTTCCTAGCATCCGCACAGTAGTTTACAACTCCAGTTCCAAGGGATCTGGCACTCTCTTTTGGGTGCCATGGGTACCATGCGCACACACAGTGTACTTACATACATGCAAGCAAAATATTCATATGTGTAAATAAAAATAAATAAAAAGTAGTCTCAACAAGACTTTAGGAAGTTCCAATTATATCCAATATGCATTTTACCATTAGATTTTGAACCATTTAATAGTATTTGCTTAAATTAAAATATTCTTAAATCAAGGACAGAAGGTGACTTTGCTATTGACAAGATGACGTCATGATTTTGTCTGGTGGCTACCTGGGTGGGTGAATGCACTTTCAGGTTAGTCAAGAGCAGGAAATTGCTCTCCTGACTGTCTCACAGAAAGTTGCTCACATGGTATAAGTATCTCCATGGTGGCAGAGTGGTAGAGGCATCTGACATTTGAAGAGTAAAATTTTTTCAAGTTCTATAAAAGCTTGGAACAATCTGGAAAACCTGCTGAGTCTACTTTTCCTTGAAGACCCTGGGCCTAATACTTCCCCTCTGCTATGTGATTCCTCTGACTTCTTTTATAATCATAACAGAAACGCAACTGCCTAATGGACAATAGGGTGTAGCAATAATATTTATGAATGAAGAAGAGGAAGAATTTGATTAGGTCATCAATGCCTTAGGCTCCTTTCTAAAGTCTTGCTGAAGACCTTTAATCAGTTACCTCAGAGTTACTTATTACCTGAGAAATGCTTACTTAGTCACTGACTAAGAAATGAACAGCGTGCATACCAAAGACAAAGACTTGGGTCAAAATGCAGAGAGCAAAGGCCAATGAGTAGGTAGTGTCACCTTCCTCCCCAGGGTTTCAGAGCTGAGCAAACGAAGAAACCTGGCAGCTGTGGTGGTTAGTAGTGTAAATGATGCTTCAGAAACAAATACACCAAATGAGAAAGAACACTTTCTCTCACTTCCTTGATGTCCAATCAGGCACCCACAGACCTGCACCGGTGCCACTTCTGATGTCCCTCCTCAGTTGTTCCTTTAGCCAACAGCAAACTCTGACAATGCTGTGGTTCTTCAACCTGAGGGTTTCTAGAAGTGAAATTAGAGGGAGCATATCTATATCCTGGTTTTAAATAATATTTAATGCTGAGGGTAGATTTTTTAGTTACACACTTCTTTAGAGGACGTATGTGCACGGCATATGTTCCTCACCGATAGTCCTAAGATGAATGAGTCTCCTAATTTCTTTCTAGTTTATGATTTTGGGTGCCTTCCTGATCCTTAATCACCTGCATGTAACTACAGAATACTTACTTTACGCCTGTAACAAACACTTCCATGTTCTATAAGAAGGTCAAATTAAGAGTCAGAAGGCAAAGTACCCTCTATGGACCCTTGCTGTCAAAGGAAAAGCTCCAACTTGATGACAGACATGTGACAGTGAAGAAATGGCTGTTGACATCACCCTGGGTTTCAAGGACCTTTGACCACCCCACCCCTTAATCTATCATGGTAAAATCTCAAGAAAACTTCATACTCATTTAAGTTAAAATAACAGCATTACTGAAGGCCATCAAAGTAAAAATAAAGACAAGTTGGGCTAGAGAGATGGTTCAGCAGTTGTTGAGTGTGTATTGTTCTTCTAGAGGACTCGAGTTTGATTCCCAGCACCTCTGTCAGGTGTCTCACAATTGCCTGTATGTAACTCCACATGTCAGGAGATCTGACAACTCTGGCCTCTGTGGGTACCTACATGGCACGCATACACACATATACATACATACACACACACACACACACACACACACATATACCTCACACTCACACACACACAATTTTAAATAAATAAATAAAACCTAGAAAAAGTAAAGACAAATATTACTTAGTAGGGGTGGAACAGCATCTGGATTTTGCTTACAGGACACAGTAGGTAAAGGATGTTTGCTTGTCTAGACAGAATATGCATTCCCATTCCCTTCTATTAGCTCAGCTGGTGCGCATCTCTCAAACTTAGCTGCAAAAGTGGATGATCTCTGAGTGTCACTTGCTGCCACGTGACAGACAACAGAGTTTATAAGGCGAGAAGAGAGGAAAAAACAAAAAAGAGGCTGGAGTGATGGCTCAATGGCTAAGAGCACTGGCTGCTCTTACAGAGGACCTGGGACTGATTCCCAGCACCACATGGCAGCTCACAAACATATGTAACTCCCCTTCCAGAGATCCAATGCCCTCTTTTGGCCTCTGTGGCTACCAGGCACGAATGTGGTGCACAGACTCACATGTAGATAAAATAACAATACACATAAAATGAAATGAAATAAATTTAGATAGAAATTTAGATGGAAAAACCAAAAGGAGCAAGTATAGCTAGGTCTAGAACAGACACTGAATTTCCTGCAAGGGGGCCTGCGCTTCTATTGCTAAATACAGCATGCGCATGCACGCGCGCGCACACACACACACACACACACACACACACACACACACAGAGAAGTCCTCTTTCTTATTTCTTTTTAAAAGGGTACTGAAGCTAGATTTTTGTGTGTTTTCTATTTGTTGAAAGCAGAGTCAGAGTAAGTTGTTTTCTATAGTGAAATGTTGGTGTCTAACCTCTGCTGGGTATAATTTGTAAAAGAGGCTAAGAAGCACCTCGCAGGTACACCATAAAAGTTGCAGCCATTCCCTTCCTGCCTTGGTAGAGGTTGGGAGGGAGGGAACATCTGAGTATGTGCAGATGGCTATATCAGAGCCACCCTACATAGGCTAGAGCAGAGGACTCAGTAGCAGGTGGCTGAACCAGCTGTTCATGTGCTGGTTCACTTTAGGATGACAGACATGAAAAGAGATGACTAAAAGGGTGAAGAACAATTGAGTACCCAAAGGACCCAGGAATCACACATCTACCCCAGGTAAGCCATAGACTAGGACTTCTGCAAAGGTTCTTGGGCCAGTGCCCACCCTTCTTTGTCAGGTGGAGCTTAGCATGGACAGATGCCTTGGGGATGTTTGGAGAGAAAGGAGACAGAAATAAGGCACATTCTCCAAGACTAGGACATGAACTTGGGGGCTGGGGATGTGTTGATGTTCACGGGGGTCCTATTGGCCGTGTCCTTTCAAGGCATCCTCTTTTCCACTCACCTTCAGAAGTCTCTTGTCATGACTTAGCTACTGATTTTAGATGAGTGGAGCCCTACCATAGTATTCATTTTACCCCCTTTCCAGAAACATATTCCCTCTGCTGTGGCCCAGGTCTGTTATCTTCAATCTCCCTCTTACCCATCTCCAATTTTAAATTTTCATGTATTTTGCAATGAGGAAGGGGACTATCAAACAAGATCAATTTTAAATGATAATTTTTATAAGATGGTATACACCTGCATCTTTTTTATTTTATCCTCTGCAAAAGCACTATGGCTCTTAACCAATGAACCATCTTCCCAGTCCCTAATTTAACCTACTCTTATTGGTTTAACACAAAATAATCTGTACCTTGGCTCTATCCTCTGAGATCAAAATTATCATCATCATCATCATTATTAGTAGTAGTATTATTATTATCCTACTCTTAAGATGAGGGATTGAGGCACAATAGTTTAATCAACTTTCTTAAATATCAAGAAAGTGGCAGATCTAGAATTTAAACCTAGATAGTCTGATTCAAGATGCATTTGCTGAACTCAGAATATTTAGCCACAAAGCTAGCACTTAATATACTGCCATTACTTTTGATATTAATGAATTTTAAGGAAAATGTATTGAATGCCTAACAACTGGGAATTGAGGAATTAACATAAAATACAGGCCAGTGTTCTTACAGAGCACAGTCTGCTGGAGGTGGGTTATTATTCAGGGACCGTATTCAAGTAGGTATAGATTGTTCACAGTAGGATAATTTTAAATTGTCCATGCTGGGCTACCAGGTCCTTCAGACTTCTTACTGGATGACCAGAACATATGCGTCTGTAAGAGCAAAAGTTATGTTTTAAATTTTAGTTACTGTGCCTAAGATATCTTTAAAAGAAAAACAGATGACCTCCTGGATTGCTTCGTGGGGCTAGTCAGGTGATATACAGTCTTGAATCTCCCTTGCCCAAGGATACAACCTCTTTGATTATTGGGTAGGAAGCGGCTAGATCTCAAGTTGACCCTACTGCACGGGATGTGCTCTATGTACCAGATGTGCCTGGCTGCTTGTAGGCAAGAGATAACCCAGACAGGAAGTATATTAGGATAGAGGCTTGCCACTGATTGGATCTGGTAGGAATTGCATAGTCTTACGGAGTCTATCTTTTTAAGCACCTGTGCCATGTGATTCAGGGCCATTCTGTGGGAGCTCTGGAGGTGACAGGTTCACTACATGGGTACATCAGAGTGGACCTGGTCAGACTCCATCTCCCTGGCCAGTGTTTAATTAAAGTTTGGTTGCTTCAAATTTGGTTCAGTTGTGGTGGTCTTATTCTGGACCAGATTTGGGATTTATACTTATATTACTACTATAATCTATTTACCTTAAACGTCCATCATTTAAGGGGAACTCTACTTAATCAGGCCATTTCTCTGTTCAGAAACCTTTAATGGACCCTGTTTTAACACAGCCCTGTTTTCTACAGTTTGCTATGCACGGGAAAACCTCTCACCTTCGCTCATAGCAGGCTCCAGTAAACCATCCTGGAGACATATACATGTCTTACATCTTACCAAATAAATCAAGAATTGGCTCTTGAATTCAAACTTGCTAGCCATCTTGGTCCTAGTTTTCTGGCGAAAAAAGCATTGAGTTTGGGATATAAGGCAGATTTGGGTTTGAATTTCAGTCTCTGCCACTAATGTGCAGAATGTGCAGTGTGACTCCAGACGAATTACTTCACCCATGGGAGCTTCACTCTCAGGTCCAAACTGGAGACAGTGGAAGTCTCAGGCAACCTAAGCAAACTACTTAACAACTGTAGCATATATTGCTTTGTAAACAGTATCTATTATTTTTATCATCCACATCTTAATGTTTATTGTCACCAGAAAACTTCCAAAGGCTCCATAATTTCTCTGTAATTTACATTTCCACATTTATCTCCCATAATTTATTAAAATGACCTTTACAACCAGATTTAATAAACCCTAACAACAGCTTGCCATGTTTTTTTTGGCACATTAAAAAACAAAAAACCCAAACTAGCTTTACTCTTCAAGGCCTTCTCCGGGGCTGTTTCTATAGCGAAATCTCCCCGGTTCCTTCTGCCAAGGCTACAGTGCTTTCCACTAAGCTCTCAGGTTTACTGTTTCTGGTCCTTCAGTAAGCACTCACTGTCTTGATGACATTCTCATACGCTGTTGCTTAAACTCACATTACAATTCAATTTTGCAAGTGCATTTATCTCGTTTTACTGATCGAATTCCTGTTCCTTAAAGGTTGGAATACATGTCTGCTGTGGTGGCACATGTAGAGGCAGGCAGATCTCAGAGTTTAAGGGCAGTTTGGTTTATAGAGCAAGTTCCAGGCCGGCCAGGGCTACACAGAGAAACCCTGTCTCAAAAAACCAAAAGAAAAAAAAAAAAAGAAAAAAAAGTTATTTTTAAAAAATATTTACATTATGCAGAAGGGCTCAATGTTATTTTTTTTTTTTTAAAGTATGGCTTTTGAAGAATTCTAGAGAATTATAGATTCAACCTTGTCAATTAGTCATAGCTGAATATAGTTTTTGGCATTTACACTTAGGATATATTTGGGCCCATTCCTTCTAGACATGAAAAAGAAAGACTTGACCTCTGCACACAATTAGTTGTTTATTGTATTTTAATTTGTACAGCTTTCTTTAGCATGTATAAAATCCAATATTCTTGGGGCTTAAGGAATCTTAAACAGTTTACATTCCGTTTTGAGCTATGAAACATGATATATGCTTTTTATATCAGCTCTGAATGAAGTCAAGAGTGCAAAGATTCCAAACTTATGTGGAACTTCCACGGCTGCTAACTCCACAGCAGCTTTTCACTCCTTCCCAGAAAAATAGGAAGACCAGGGCATCTAAAAGTGTGTTGTGCCAGGCTTAGAGGCATGTCCACCTGGGGAGAAGGGAGGGTCTCCTCACCAATATAGAGCTATGTTGTGGGATGTCTGAATTAGATTGTTTTATAGTTATTATGGGGTCATACTACTGTATATGTGCTGTACGGGATGGGGGGGGAGGCAGGGGGGTGCTTCCTGATGCCTTGCAGCATGTAAAGGATTTGATTCCTACACCTGTTAACAACTCTGTTGCTAAAAAAAAGTGGAGTAGCCCCCCAAATCTCCACAAGAACAGGCCATTTGTTTGTGTTAATGCATATGAAGGATCCCTATCACCATCAATGGTCTGCAGCTGGGTGATCAGAGAAGACTCTGTCTCACCCCCAGCTTGGACACTCACTGGGATAGGTGACAAGTCTGCTGGCAGACCTTAAGAAGTGTTAGGTTCCATTCATTTGTATGATTAAGGCCTGTGTGGAGGAAGGAGAGAGCTTTGAATGAACAAAGCACCTAGGAGCTGAGGCAGAGGAAGCCATAGGGAGCCATGTGAGAAGGCCATGAGAGATGGGTCTCTGCATAAGTTGCCTGGATATTGCATCCCTGAGAGTTGTCATTGTTCATTAATATATAGCAAGACAAAATAACAATTCTTTAACATTTGGTGAGGTAAGTGATCACACAAAGCAGAAAACATCTAGTGACTTTCATGTCTACTTTTCAACTTTCAATAGCAGACAGAGCTGCTTCTCCTGTCCATGTAGCAGATGACCGCTGCTACTTGCTCTCTAGACATCACAGTCATAATGTGAGCTTTAGGGAATTAAGTACTGTTGGTTACAAAATGTCCCTTTAAAACAAAATGATAAAGATGCTGATGGAAAATAACTTTCTTCCCCAATGCTCTCATTGGTCTGCTTTTGGGAATGTCCATGTCTGAGAAGTCCCAAACCCGAGGACGTTAATCAGGAGAACATAACTGTGAAAGTATGCAGTGTCTCGATCTTAGGGCAGTGGCTGTCCAAGTGTGGCACCCTGACCCAACAGCAACAGTGCCTAAGGAGAATTTGTTACAAATGCAAGCTCTAGGCTTGGCCCAAAGGACCCAAACTCCGTTTTTTTGTGTATGTGCCAGGTCCCTTGTCTCAGACCCTCATCCTAGGCCCAGTTCAGGCCTACAGTGTACATGCTCAAGCCCCTGACCTGGGCCTGACCCTGTAAGCTAAGTAAATTCTAAGAGAAAGTCATAACCCCCCCCACACACACACCCAAAGGGCAACCAGATATGAGGGCAACCACAGTGTAGCCACAGGAATGTAGAAGGCCTTATCTCAAGGCCGGACATCTGTGCCTGGTACCCTACATGACAGGAGGTACGTGAGTATCTTATCTTGAAATTAGCCAATTCCAAATTGATCCATGTAACTGTCTCACTGACCACCAACCAAGTTCCCTATTACCTCACCCATGCAGAAATTCTCCTTACAACCTATAAAAAGGCCAGTAAGCCTTTGTCCAGGGTCGGCCATTTTACATGGTACCTGGCCCCAGCATGCTGGTTTGCTCTGCAGAATAAAAGTGCCTTTGCTTTTTGCACATGTAGTCTAGCTGATCCTGGGGGGGTGGGGGCAATTTCGAACTCAACAGGCCAGATTTAGTCAATTAGAGACCTAAGAGGAACATGGGAAGCTGTTTAAGAAAGCCAGCCAGGATTCCACACTGCTGCTCACTTTGAGAAGCACTGCCTCTGGAATGGCAGAGGAGCTGAAACAGGGTGTAGAGATTTTTAACTGACCTTTTAAGGTCTTTTTTAGCCCTATGGTTCGGTATCTATTTTTTAATGGATTTGCCATAATTACTAATGAATTTGTTTTTCAAAAAAATTTTGTTCTAGTGTCCACTCATTTTATAAGTGTCTGTATATCTATATACAGAGTAATCAATCACATTAACTACTGTCCTTAAGCTATTCATCTTGTTCCTATTCATAACGGGAGGAAAACTAATTTAAAACAAGCTAGCACCACGGATGTGCTGAGAAGCTGAAAGACCTATGAGCCTATAACTCTTTTTCGTGTTAGGTGTTACAATACTAGAATAGAATAATAGACTCAATGTATATAGAAACTTCATGAAGAAAGAAGGCATTATGGTTATTCAGGGTTAGTTATTCCAGCACTTCATTACTGGAGACCCACTCTTGTCTTTGAATAGAATTCAAACTCTTACCTATGCTAAGTGAGAGAAACACTAGTGATTTCAATATCACGGATAAGAATGGTAAGCCCTGAACCGTTATCTGCACTCAGGGGATGGGCATTACCTCCTCTTGTTCCCATCACTTGTCCTTCATATCCAGTTTGGTCCTCATGCTGTCACTCTGGTCTTGCTAAATGTCTTTTGAAGATCACTGCTCCTGAATATCCTAGTGGCCACATTCATTCAGGCTACCAAAAATTTTCCTGAATTACCTTCATAGTCATCTGCTCTCCTTCCCCAACTCTACATACATACACACACACACACACACACACACACAATTTGCCTGTTCTTTCTCCTTCTAGAGATCCCATGACCTGTTCTCTAAACTTTCCAAAATGCTCTATCTAACACAGACATGACTGTGCTACCCTTCATAGAACTTTTACTTGGATCCCTAAAGGCTCTGGTAAAGTTCAAATGTCTTCATATGATTTTACAACACCCCCAATAACTCTTCTAACTTTTCACTTGTCACTTCCCACTTCCTGATCAAAGCACCAGCCTTGCTAGACTATTTTTAGATCTCTAAGAGAAGGCTATCTGCTCTTGTCTTTGGTACATCTTGTTCCCTCTTTGACGATGTACTAGTAAGATTCACAGCTCTGCTTCCTCCAAGACAGAAATGAAAACTAAGGATAAATCACAAGTATCAGTATGTGGAGAGGCCCATGCTAACCATGGCCAGTAAATCTGAGCCTGTCCAATCACAACAGTCATTTTACACATATTTATTTCTAGTGAGTTCTTGAGTCAGTAGAACAAGAATGTATTCACAGTGACTTGTCTGAATTCAGATTTGCTTTCATCAACTGTTTGTGCATACAATATTTAAATGCCTCTTAAATCCTCTTTAGCAATCAAAAAGTGATATAACTAATTAACATAATTACTGTTAGAGGCTAGGGAGCCCAAGATCCCTGTAATTGTTTATTGATATGTTCTCAATTCAATATATGTCTGTGTGATGTATACGTGTGCATATACATTGTGTGTATAGTTGTGCATGCCTGTGCATATACATGGAGGCCAGAGGAAAACATTGGGGTATCCTCCTATGGTTCTCTGCTCTGTCCCTTTAAGACAGGGTTTCTCACTGAACATGAGGCTTGCTGATTTTTGTGTAGGCTGGACACAACTCTCCTGCTCCACCCTCTCTTCTGCCCAGCACTGGGGTGACAAGCATGAGCCAGCTCCCCGGCCCACAATGCAATGTGTTTAAATTTAAATGATAAATATCTGAGTGGAGGGTCACCTGGTGTACAGAATTCAGATATTCTTGAATATGCTGCCACAGCCCATTTAGCAGCTTTGGGGGTTTCAAGTGTAGTCCGTTTTTTTCTGGAGATAATCAAGAGAGGGCCCTTGGGAACAGACTGTAGGAGCGAATGGAAGGCAGAGAAGTTTTTTCAAGGAAGGCTAGAAAGGAAATGATGGACGTGATCCTTGGTGGTCACCAGCAATGGTGAGATTAGGACTGACTGGAGGTGGAGCAAGGAACGGGATACACAGGCTGTATCGCAAAGTAAAAAGGGCATCGTCTGCTTTCTTGGAAAATGAGGAAGTAAGGAATGACTCCTTACACGAGCAACCCACAGAGATGTTAGAACACACACAACAATGTTAGCAGCACAAGAGAAAGCTATCTAGAAAAACTTGTGATGAACAAAAATGAACAAATTAGAGTAGAATTTTTGTTATTTTCAAAGATTTCAAAATCATGAAAATAAACTGAAAAAACTAAGTGACTGTGCCAGACTTAGAGAAACCAAAGAGAAAATTAAATAAAATGTACAATTCTGACCTAGGTGCCTTTTGTTAATAAACTTTGAGACAACCGATGGAACTTGATTCTGAGAGTCAGACGGTAGCAATATGTCACTGTCAGTTTCTTAATTTGGATGTCCATTATGTGGCCATATAGGAAAATATCTTTTGTGTCAGAAATAAGAGATGAAAGTACTCAGGGGTTTAGGGCATGTTGGAAGCTCACTTTCACAGAAACCTTTTGTGGTTATTGTTGCGCTTGTAATTTTTTTCAAAAATTGTTTTTTTTTTTCCTTTTTCAAAATTATATTATTTGTGTATAACACAGCTTGTATGTGGAGGTCAGAGGTCAACTTTCAAGAGCATCAGGCTTGGAGCAAGGTAAACAAACTTGCCAGAATCCAAAAAGTTGTAGGTAAGGTTAGAGTCTTGTCATTTTAAAAACTGCCCTGGAAAATCTAATTCCAATTTACTGTTACAGAGTTTTCATTAAGATAAAAGGAAAAAATTACATGTTTTTCATTAAGTGGATGAAACATTGTTTAAGCAAACTCTTCCTCTTTCCTTTCAAAACCATATATTGCAAGCGATTTTAAAAGTAGGGCAAGCTCAGGGTGGTGGTGCACACCTTTGATCCCAGCACTCTAGAGGTAGAGGCAGGCAGATTCCTGTGAGTCTGAGGCCAGCCAGAGCTACACAGTAAGACCTTGTCTCCAAACAAACAAACACACAATTAAAAAAGTCAGGGCATGAAGGAATGCCATGTATATAATAATCTTTATATGACGCAGAAGGCGATGGGCAGAGTTTACATGCGTGCATGCCGGTGAGTTTTAGTAAATGTTTATTAGTCATGGGGGAGGGGGAGGGGTGTTGAGTCTGTAGGCAGAGAAAAAGGGAGGGAGAGAGAGGTGGGGAAGAAGGAGGAAGGGAGGGAGGGGGGCCAAAAGAGGGAAAGAGGCAGAAGAGAAAGAGACAAAAGAGGAAGTTCGAAACCCACCAGGGTTATCTGGGATTGATGATTCAGTCCTGCTGATGAAGCAGGACAGGTACAGGGCTCAGGGGGCAGTACCTGGAGACAGAGGATGGGAGTTTCCGGGGTATGGGGGCTGGGCAAGCTCCAGGGAGGGAGCTCTGGTCAATTCACAACAATGTATGCACAAACAGCACCTGCACTACAATTTATCTTCAATTCACAGAATGTGGAAACCTGGGTTCAGTGAGATGAATAGTTTGCCCGGAAGCTAACTGACTCCTGGTGGTACTTTGACAGTATAGGGAAGCAGTTCTGTGAACACACACACACAAGGACCTCTGATCCCAGAGGAACAGTATTCTATGTTTAGGTATGCACATTGTGTCCAATTTAGTAACCACAAATCCTCCTAACATGAACATCCATGATGCCAGCTTCCCATTATGTAGCCTTGCTGCCAATCCTCCCTATTTAGTTGTATCCTAAGAAGCAGAATTTGGGGACAAATTGTATGGAAAAGCCCTCAGGTTTTCAATAACTGTCGCTACAGAGCTGTCCCCAGCAGTTTGAGAGTGTTCACTTTACTTCAGCCTTATAAGCACTGGACACCCCACCTAACAACTGGCCCATAATAGGAAGCTAGACATGCTCTGACTAGCTGAGCTGATCATTCTTCTCACTAATCTTTCTTCAGCACAGAGATTTCAGAACACCAGTTGCAACTAGCAGAGTATCAGAGAACATTACCAGTGAAGTAAGTTAAGTACTTCTCATATTAGAAATTCAGCATGAACATTTGCTCTATCACCACAAAGCTGACCTTGTCATGACTAGTCTTTGGTGTCATTGGTATCCAAAGAAAGCAGGTTTCTATATTCATGTTGAAATCACTGACCTTTCAAACCTACTGTGAGCCCCCGAAGATAGCGTTGGTTTTGTTTGATTTTAAAATCCTACCAAAATGCCTCCAAGTGAAACAGGGTCTAGAACTGTGTGGTATAAAAGATATAGATGAAGTAAGAGGTTGATGAACCTTGAAATCATACATCAGAAGCTACACATTTGTGTACACGGATGACACACATAGTGTGGTAAATGTCAGATTAGGGCAAAATGAAAGAGGAGCAACATGTTCCCTGCTTTCCACTCATGCTACACAAATAGGATAATAATTCAGCTGGCCTGTGCCTTCTCTGCTTTAGTTTCTAGCCTTAAGCATTTCATTTAATGGGAGCTGCCTTTCCAAAGGACTGGGCAATAGCGATGATGTTCTCTCTACATCTGCAATAGATTCCTCAGTGGATAACACAGCGTAAGCACTACATCCTCCCAGATTTGGAAGACTGTTTCTGTGCCCTTCTGAATTTCCATTTGAAACCTAGAGATACATAACACTACAGAGAGCCAAGTAGCATTCTACAAAGAGTGAAGCCCCAACTAAACGAACATCCTTGGCTCTAGCTGCATCCCCCCACTACAAGAAGAAAGTGAATTATCCAAGGTCATATTAAATGTGAGTTAGCCATGTGCTGGGTGCTGACAGATTAAATCTCTAAATTTCACAGTACTAATTTGCAATGAAACAGCCAGTATAGTTTGGTTGGAAATACTTTAACTTTTTACATTTAAATGTCTTTCTAAACTGTGAGCAATAATAATCTGTTTCAAATTATATGAACAAAAGCCACTGGTTTGATAATATTTTAATGAGTAGAAAGCAAATGGTTAACAGGATTTCAGCTTCACTGACTCAAAGCTTCTATTCAAATCTAATGTATAAGTCTTAATGTGTCAAAAGGAGAAGGAATGCTGTTATAAAATGGGTGAACTCATAGTAAATACTAATTTCTTCGATAACTAAAACCAAAACCTGTTACATTTACTAAGTGTGTCTAAAATTTACACTAGGGTAAAGAGTTTAGATAAGATTTTAGTAAACTGATGTCTTTAGCTATACTAGAAAATCTTGGAGATAATGCAATCATTCTCTATAGCAATAAAACTAAAGACAGGTAAAAATAGGACATATATAAATGACCCCAATGTTGGCATAAAAGGAGAGACATTCATATATGGAGTTGGAGAAAGGATTATGTGGTATTTTCTCATTAAGTTCTAAACAAATTCTCAAGTCAGCCAGGGTCCTATTTGTATCTTATCAGGAAGAGAACCAGGTAAAACATATCTATAGTTTACCTGGGGAAATAAATTTAAGACAGTACGAATAATTTTGTCAAATATAAACTATAACAATAAAAATAATATTTTGCTGGTACATACTTAATGTAAAGAACTGACACAATATATGAAAATTATTCAACAAGTGATAGTACATAATATTAGGATTCAATATTTAATATGTAACACTGTGACAGTTCACATAAAATGTCAAACAAATTCCATGTGGTTTAACATTTTCATTAAAGGAAAATAAAAAGTAAATATTTGAGAAATAGTTTTCTGTATGTAACTTTAAAGGCAGAAATAATCTTAAAAGGCTTAATGAATTTTATACAAAACAAGTAAGAATCAATAAAATAACTATATGCTAAGAATATCAACCATTTTTGGCCATTTACACAATAATAACTTATATTTATTATTTATCTTTTAATTGACACAAAAATTTTCAAAAATAATAAGTTAAAAAAATTTTTTCAGGTCAGGGCATAGTGGCACATGCCTTTAATCCCAGCACTCAGGGGCAGATGTTGTGGAAGTTTATTTTTAGCTATGTACAAAACAGTTGTTTCATGCACTGTTGAGGCTGCCTAGGTCTTGACGTTTTGTATTGTCTGCAGGTGTTGGATTTCTATGGAGGATGTTTGATTGCTAATGATCTGTACCTGAAGAGTTTTGAATCAATAAAAACACCTGAGCTCAGACGCTCATGGTTCCACTCTCCAGGATGGCACTGGCCAGGATGGTGGTTTCCTCTGCTGAGGTCTGGCAGAGTTTGCACCTATGGAAACACCTCCCTGTCTTCTTGGCTAAGCCACACAGCAGCATACTGCTACAGGCAGAAGCAGGCAAATTTCTGAGTTCAGTGTCAGCCTTGTCTACATAGCAATACAGGGCAACTGAGCCTACATAGTGAGACCCTATCTGAAAAATAAATTTCTTTCCTTAAAAATTATTCCTTTGGGTGAAGGTTCTATGCAGGCACCAGTTTGACCTCTCTATGTTCAATGAGTTGTGTAGGTGTTGTCTTCAGCAATGGAATCTTGCTGTCAGTTTGGCCAGAGTAACCTATTGTCTTGGCAACAGCCTGTATTGTCTGGGAATTTCCATAGGACCTCTTTGATCAACAGTAACCCAGTCCTAGTATTGGAAGCTTTGTTTGAGCTATGAAGGTTACCAAAAGAGAAACATAAAAACCAACCCAGCCAGAAAACCTTTGATGTACAGTGCTATTATTCTGTTTGCAAGATATGCTAGGGCAATGTTGGCACAAAGCTTGTGGGAGTAACCAATCAATGTCTGATTTGACTTAAGGCCCACTCCATGACACGGAACACATAACTCACTGTATGACCAAGAACCAGATACTAGATAGCCTAGAGACCTAAGGTAAAACCAAATACTACTGATTAAAGAAAAAAAAAAAAAAAAAGGTGGCATACACCTTTAACCCCAGCATTCAGGAGGCAGAGGTAGGTGAATCTCTTGTGAGTTCAAGGCCAGCCTGGTCTACAGAGTGAGTTCCAGAACAGCCAGAATTATGCAGAGAAACCCTGCCTCAAAAAACAACAACAAAAAAAAAAGTAGTGATAAAATGACTGATATTCTGCTATACTCATAGATCAGTGTCTTATTTAGCTATTATCAGAGAGGCTTCCTCTTGCAGCAGATGGGAACAAATATAGAGACCCGCAGCCAGACACTATATATACACACACAGAGACCTTGGAACACACAGCTCTAAATGGGATGTTTACAATCAAGTTCTTCCCCTCAGAGCTCAGGGAACCTAGTGTAAGAGGAGGCAGACAGAGTGTAAGAAAGGGATGGAGGACCCCAGGAAAACAAGGCTTCTTAAATCAACTGAGCAAAGCTCATATGACCCCAGAGACTGAGGCAGCAAGCACAGGGCCTGCACGGGTCTGCACCAGGTCCTCTGTGTATATATTACAGCTTTCAGTTTAGTATTTTTATGGGACTCCTGAGTGTGTGAATGAGTAGGTCTGATTCTTGTGCCTTTTCTAGGGCTCTTTTCCTTCTGTTGCCTTGTCCAACTTCAATGGGATGTTTTTGTTCTATCTTATATTTTATTTTGCTATGTTTTGTTGTTATCTCTTAGAAGCCAGTTAGTTATTTTCCAATGAGAGACAGAAAGGGAGTGGCTCAGGGTGGGAGGGGAAGTGGGGAGGAACTGGGAGGAGTAGAGGGAAGGGAAACTGTAATAAGAATCTATTTTCAATAAAAGTGGAAAAAGAAAATTGTAGAGGAACATTTAATCTTTTATCACATTCAGAGGCCTGTGTGATCCAGATGGAATGCAGAAAGTATGTTAGAATAATCCTATCCTCTGTGCTAATACTAGGTGAAAGGAATTTCTGTGGTTAAGTCAATGTATCACACTCCTCTAATCCTAACACTAGGGTTCTGAAAGGAAGCAGTTGTCAGTTCAGAAGTAGGTCAGGGCTCTCAGTTCATGGCTACAGAACAAGCACTTGTGTTTAATCCCAACTCTGAGATTGAATCACAGTAAGGACACACCCAATTCTCAGGATATAAAAGCAGGTTCTGAGTTCAGAAAGACACAGGGAGTTTAGAGAGACACAGGGCAGTTTGAGGCAGTCTGAGGCAGAGACACAGAGGCAGTTCAGCAGAAAGGAGTCATTATCATACAGGAAGAGTAAGTTTGGGAGAAAGAGTCAGTTTGAAGCCAAGCAGAGCAGTTCAGTCAGAGAAGTTGTGGGAGTCAGCCAGTCAGCCAGAGTCAGAAGAATTCAGTCAGAAACAATTAGCTGGCTCAGAAGGTCAGTTTGAACCAGTCAGCTTGGAGTAGAGTTTGAGACAGAACAGTGAGTGAGTTGAATCAGCCAACCAGAAGAGTCAGTTGAGTTCAGTATAGCTCTGAATTCAAAAGGAGCTAGTCAGAATGAGTTAGCCAGCAATAAGTCTCCGATGCTGAAATGTCTAGGTTTAGACTTGAAGATTAGATTGTACAGAGGCTGAAACCCTCTAGGACCAGAAATTGAATTAACCAAAGAATAAACTGCCCTTTGCCCTGAATCTACGTCTATATTCGGTACTCAACATGATTGGATGGCTACAGAAAACAGTGAAAAAGTTCTTCCTTTGCATTTGGCCTAGAAATAACTTTCTTTTAGCTTCCATATTTTAAGTGTAGACTATAATTTTAACTACATCTATGTTGTTGGGCAACCATCATCATCCAACTCCATAACCGTTTATCACAATACAAAACTCAACCCTCTATCAACTTAGCAATAACTATTTATTTTACCTGTAGCCCCTGGCAAACAATACTTTTTTTCTGTTCCTATTGATTTGACAACTAACTCTAGGTACCTCATAACAGTAATCACACAATATTTCACATTTTTCTACAGGGTTATTTCACTTAGCATAATGTCATCGAGGTTTATCTATGCTGCAGGATGTATGAAAATTCCTTCCTTAAAAGGAACAGTATCTCCTCATATGTATATGCCACATTTTACTTCTCTATTCATCTGCTGATAGGCATTTGAACTGCTTCCAGATTCTGGCCATTATGAATGATGTCAGTGTCAGCATGAGCCCTTGCTTTCGAGAGTGTCACTATGTAGCCCTGGTTGGCCTTGAACTCAGGGGATCTGCTTGTCTCCTGCCCAAGTACTGGGATTAAAGATGTATACCACCAGGGCAAGCAGTGAGCCCTGCTTTTAATTCTTTCATATGTATTTTTGGATCATATAGAACTTGCAGCTTTACACTTTTGAGGACCTCTTTACCACTCTTTATATTCTTAATGCATTACAAACATTGATTCCAATTAAACATAACATTCTTTCCAGTTGGTGATTGTATATGCCTTTAATCCAGACACTCAGGAATATGAGGCCAGTCTGGTCTGCAGAGCAAGTTCCAGGACAGCTGGAGTGACACAGAGAAACCCTATCTCATCCCAACCCCCCCCCCCCCAAAAAAAAACAAAAAACAAAAAACAAAAAAAAAACAAAAAGTGCCATTTTGTACTTTTAAAAATAATTTGTTCATTGTTTCTAATTTAAAGTTAATTAAATAGATGAGAAACCAAAATAAATTTGAATTAATTATTTGATTGGAGGATGTTACTGAACCTCTATGAATCTTGATTTCATTTTCCTGAAAAGCCAGATATATAATCATCTTAGGAGAGTTTCTAAGGCAATAAAAATAATCATTTATACAAAGTATCATGGTAGAACTTGGTGTATAAGTGCCAGTAAATGCATATAGGACTTCTTAAATTTCATTAGAATATTTTTATGACTCCAACTTAATAATAGCAGTCAGCTAATTTTAAAGCATATTCTATATATTTAACCAATGTTTTGATATCTCTTGTTTATTAAAACCCTTTAAACTATAACTTGTGCTAATCACAGGTATCAACTATTTGATAACTGGCTTTCTGTATATATGGAATAGTGAAAGCTAGGCTTTCACTGTTCTCTGTTTGTTTGCCAGGCTGCCTGGGAATTCTTGGAATCAAAGAATTCTTCTGGCCCTGATGATAGTGCAGGTATGAGGTTCCATCTTGAGGAATAAGCCATATTCCTCACTCATATTCCTATGGGTAAGACTATTGATTACTTTTCTCCTCTGGTAGTGTGCATATCACCTCCTAGCCCTGTGAAAACTAGTCAGTAGGGATGAAACTTCCATGTCAGTACTGGCTTGATTTCTCCATATTCTTTGTGATATCATATGGTCAAGTTCTGGAAGGCTAACCAAGAGCAGTGACAACAGCCTTTAATGTTTCATGGTTCAGAACCCCATTGACCAATATCTCTCTAGTCTGATCAGAGAATCTTCTTGCAGTAGTACATGGTGATTAACACAGAGACCCACAATTGGTCAATGTACAGAGAATAAGAAACAACACAGTGCTCAGGATCTCTATATTATACAGCTTCCTCCCAAGGCTAAGGGATCATTGTAGTAGAGAGGGTAGAAAGATTGTAAGAGCCAAAGGCAGTGGATGACTACAATGGAACTGTTTTCTAGACAGAATACTGCAGTTGCACATAAAAACTCACAGCAATTGTGTTAGAATGCATAAGACTTGTCTAAGCTCAAGTCACAAAATCCTGACTCGAAAGGAGGTGGTCACAAAGACTACTCTAGCTAAGGAGCTATTGGCAACTGATAGCTTTAGGGAAAAGAAGAGTTGGTTTTCTTAAACTGTGATTTATGACAGATCAACCATGGTCTAACAGATGGCCCAATACCCAAGGAGCAGAACACACTGGACTTTATGTTTTTTTTTATTCTGTTGTGTTATTAAAGAGGGTATAAAGTTGGGTGGGTAGGGAAGTGAGGATGGGTCTGGGAAGAATTGGGATGGAGTTCAATGTAATCAAAACACATCATATGACACTCTCAAAGAATTAATGAAATAGATTGTTTTTTAAAAGAAAGAAATTCTTTTGTCTCACCCTCTGGAGTTCCTGGGACTATGGGAGTATGTCTGAGTATATTTGATCTACTGAATTAGTAGTATGAAGTTATCAGATGGTCAAAAATCAGTGTAATTCAAGACTATTAAATAGTCTGAGATGTACAAGAACTGCTGAGATTGCTGATGAGCCTGAAGTAAGGGCAGGGTTCCCACCCTGCTTTGGCTTACCTCCAGGAGCCCATCCTCTGGCAGATCTGTACAATGAACAGCATTTTGAACCTTAGTTTTACCGAAGATTGCTCTGAGGGTCTCGGGACGTAAATGCCGGGCGATTTCCTAGGAAATACCAAAATAGGTTAAAGTTAGTCATAAGGTATCAAGAAAAACATCAGCTACATTAAACATTTGTATTTTATTTTATAAAATTCAAGTTACACATTGAGGGTGCTAATTTTTATTGGAAACAATATGAATATATGAAAATTTATATTTACTAGTACAAAATTTTTCTGTATTTATTAGTGGTGTGTGTGTGGATGTGTGTGTGCGTGTGCGTGTGTGTGTGTGTGTCAGAGGACAAACTGGGAGTCAGTTCTCTCCACATGTGGCTCTCAGGGACTGAGCTGAGGTCATTAGTCTTGGCAACAGGCTCCTTTACCTGCTGAGCCATCTTGTTGCTCTAGAGTGCTAGCTCAGATAAGAATGGCCCCATAGGCTCGTATATTTGGATGCTTAATCTCCAGCAAGTGGAACTATTTGAATGGATTAGAAAGATGAGGAGGTGCGGCCTTCTTGGAGGAGGTGTGGCCTTATTGAAAGAAGTGTGTCACTGGGGGGTGGGCTTTGAGGTTTCAAAAGCCCACTCTAGGCCCAGTCTCTCTCTGCTTGTGGATCAGGATGTAGCTCTCCACTATTTCTCCATCACCACAACTGTCTGTAGCTATGCTTCCTGCACCATGCCATCTGCCATGATGATAATGGACTAACTCTCTGAAACTGTAAGCAAGCCCCCAATTAAAGGCTTTCTTTATGAGCGTTGTCTTGGTGATGGTGTCTCTTCACAGCAACAGAACAGTAACTAAGGCACATAGCAAGCTTTTTTCTGTGACCCAGTGTATAGTGCATTATAATCTATATTGGGAGACAACAATGATTACATTTCTTTTTATCAATGGATTATTAGAACCAATTAAAATAAGACTACTGAGAAAAGCATACTTTATAAGGATAGCAAAAATCTTAATTTGTTTTAAAATGAACATGTCTTATGCTATCAATTTCAGAGTCTAAAAAAAAAGGTGGTGGCGCACAGTCCCAGCACTTGGGAGGCAGAGGCAGGCAGATCTCTATGAATTCAAGACCAGCCTGGTCTACAGAGTGAGTTCTAGGACAGCCAGAGTTACAACAGAGAAACCCTGTCTCGAAAACCAAAAACAACAAAACAAAACAAAACAAAAACCTTTAAATTTGCTTTGCATTAGCTTATTTTTAGGGAGAAAAATGGTCACAAATAGCCCTGGATTTAATAATGCTTACATAGATACAATAGATAAACCAAAATAAGAGCAGTAGAAGGGAGTGATAATGTTTGGCAAAAATCTTAAATAGGTAAGGAACTGTAGACCTGTGTGACGGAGGAGGAAGAGATGATGGAAAGGTAGACCGGTGGGTTGAGCTCAGGTAATAGGGTAGGTAAGAACTGAGATGGAAGTGAATTGGGTAGCTGAGATTACTAGGCACATCAGTTCTTAGATCAAGTATAAATCTCCAGGTTTGAGGAAAGAGAATGATAATTACGAGTCTTAAGGTATAATCATGGCTGAAGTCAAGGTGAGGGCTAGAATGTTGGAAGAAAGAGAAAAACAGGTTGAGCCACCAGGTTACTGAATGACCACCTCTGTGGATATGGAAATCAGGTGCCAGGCACCCTTATGGTTCATGAATGCTGATGAGCATCCACAGAAAATTAAGGGTACTTTGGAGTTTTCATTTATCTAATTACAGCCACTGTGTTACCACAAGGACATGCTGAATCGACGTGAGCCCATATACTGAATGTAGTCCCATAGGTTATAGTGAAGCTGAATTTCCTACATGTCATGGGATCACAGCAGTCATAATGTGGCCCAATGCATTACCTACCTGATTGTGGGGACAGCAGTGTAAATAAACACACTCTGTCAGTCATATAAAAGGGTAGCAATACAATCGTGCACAGTCTGTAACACCTGATAGTAACAACAAGGGACGATGTGACCAGTTTATGTATTTCTCATGCTATTCTTTATATTCTTAGAGTACTCCTGCTTATTATAACAAACAGCATGATTGTTATCCATGGGGAAGAGCCTCCATTTCGAGTGTTTAAGCTTTCATTTTGGATCATGTAACAAAGGTCTTGAAAAACTGAAATGTCATATATGCATATTATATATATAAACAAACATATAACTTGAAAGTGGAATAACAAGAGTGATTTTTTTCCTCATCACAAGTTCCTTTCATGCTCTGACTGATTTTCCCTAATTATTCATAACAGATTCATGTTTTTCTATTTATACATTATGGTGAAAACCATTCTGCATAACCCTCCTTCCTTAATGAGCAGAAATAACTTCTAGATATAAGGCCACACTAAGTACCAACAATTTCATTTAATACCATAAATAATTCTTTAGAAGGAATTTCAATATTTATAAAGTCAACAGTCTAGCCAGGCGGTGGTGGCACATTCCTTTAATCCCAGCACTCTGGAGGCAGAGGCAGGCGGATCTCTGTGAGTTTGAGGCCAGCCTGGTCTACAGAGTTCCAGGACAGCCAGAGTTACAACAGAGAAATCTTGTTTTGAAAAAACAAAAACCCCCTCCCCCCCCAAAAAAAAGTCAACAGCCTTTCAAACCGCCAAACTCCTAGCATATTTATGCTCCTTGACAACCTGGTGCCCAGCTCCCAAGTGCTCGGTTATCTCATATGTCATCATAAGTACTAAAAATTCTGCTCAGGTAATCCTGCAGTGGGAGGAAAAAAATCCATCTTAATGAATGATCTCTAGATCTATGACAGGAAAAGTTACCAGAGAGTATGGTGACAAGCACAAAACTAAAAACAGAGTGTTTATTTCATTATTCTAAGGCTGCGTGCACTTCAAAGCATGACACTGTGTACTGGACAGGTCTGTCCAGCTGATGTAATGTGTACTGGACAGGTCTGTCCAGCTGATGTAATATGTCTGGACAAAGAACAAATTGCTCCCATAGTAAGCTGCTCTCTCCCAGTCTTCACCATTGCAGGAGAGAGACAGAAGAATGAAAAAACTGTCCTATCTTTTCCCCTGTCTCCTGAAGTCTTAATTTGCCCCTCAACTTTGCTAGCCATAATGCCTCCTAAGCTACTTTGACTAGGGGCACCACAGCCTTTATATTGTCATAGATTGTCTTCATCGTGAGCCCCTGTGATATTTAGCACTCTGGGTCATCCCCATATTCCTGAAGCACCCCCTTTACTCATCCCACATGGTGGCCCTTGGATTTCCATCCTCTCATCACCCACAATTTAATCTGTTTGTTCTTTTCTTCTCATCTTCTGCCTCTCTCTGCCCCATCACACTTAGTGTTGTTCATGTCTCTTCAGATGACGGACACGTTAGTCCATTGCTTCTCAACCTGTGGGTCATGACCCCTTTGGGGGTAAAAGGACCTTTTCACAGGGGTCACCTAAGACCATCTGCATATCAGATATTTATATTACAATTCATAACAGTAGAAAAATTTGTTGTGGGATATTTTACTCCTGTGTGCTGTTTTGGTTTGCAAATAAGGCTTTGATGCCTGATGTTGTGGGATACTTTACTCTTGTATGCTGTTTTGGTTTGTAAAAGGGCTTTGATGCCTTGTAGCTGGGAAGCAGGGGGTGCAGGCAATGCTTCCTACCCATTCACACCCTTGTGCTAGCCCTGCTAAGATCTCCACAAGATAGAACTCACTGTTTACAGTTGAAGGTGACAGATCACAACGAAAGGTCTGCAGGCCTGATAAGAGAAGACTCTGATCACCCCCAGGCGAGTATGCTAAGATACTATTGTGGAGATGGGTCTAGGGAAAAAGTTTAAAGGGTCTGAGGCAGAAGCAGGAAGGAGGAGGAAATGGAGAAAGGATGAGAGAGCTTTTGGGGGGTGGAATGAAGTCTCTGCCTAGCCACCTGAGATTTGACATGGCTTGTGATTAATAAAGAACATTGGAAAATTCAATGATGGACTCTTATTAAGCGATTGAAAGTTACTTTAACACTTGGCACACCAGCACATGGCAAGGACACACGTGGGAAAGGAAGAGAAAAGAAGAAAGACAAAGGAAAGGACAGACAATACGGGACAGGAGAGTCCAGACGCAGAGTCTACAAGGATACAACAGACAAGATGGGATGACAAGAGCCAAGGCAGAAAAAAGAAGAAAAGAAGAAAGAAGACACAGGAAAGGTAAAGTGAGCTCAAAATAAAAGGTAGTTATTAATAAAGGAGTGAAGTTAAGAGAAAGAAAGAATATTAATTTTAAAAGCAGAGAGTAAGAAATAAAAAAAGAGAAAGAGAAAGAGAGAAAGAAGCAGTTTAAAGGTAATTACTAATTCTCCTTACCTCAGGAGATAACGTAGCTCCTGAGCAGTGCATAAGACAGAGAAGTGTAGCAGATACAGGATAAATAAATAAAAAAAAGGTCTCCTATGGAAAGAGGAGAGCTGGAGAGAAAGAGACAGAATTAAAAAAAAAAAATTAAAAAAAAAATCCACACAGGTGCGGATTAATAAAGTTCCAGGAAAGGAACCACAGATTTGCAGACCTTCTGTAAGAAGAGAAGGTAATAAAGAGAATGCTCTTTGAGAGGTGGGAGCCACAATAAGAAAAGAAAGAAAGAAAGAAAGAAAGAAAGAAAGAAAGAAAGAAAGAAAGAAAGAAAGAAAGAAAGAAAGAAAGAAAGAAAGAAAGAAAGAAAGAAAGAAAGAAAGAAAGAAAGAAAGAAAGAAAGAAAGAAAGAAAGAAAGAAAGAAAGAAAGAAAGAAAGAAAGAAAGAAAGAAAGAAAGAAAGAAAGAAAGAAAGAAAGAAAGAAAGAAAGAAAGAAAGAAAGAAAGAAAGAAAGAAAGAAAGAAAGAAAGGAAAAATACACAGAAGTCTAAGGAAGGAGAGGATACGTAAGAGTGGAAAAGAAATTTTTTCCGTGTTAAAAATGAAAAATATTATGACACAGGGCACTTGGGCTCTGTTTTGTTATGGATGTTTTAGGAATGAAAGCAGTAGATGAAGAGATAAATACTTCAACTGAAACTAGCATAATGCAGATTATGGTTTTTGTTATCTTGGTATTTCACATGGTATTATCAATAGCCATCATGGTATACTGTGTTCTTTCAAAGAAAATTGTCAGTACAGAAGGAAAAGGGAAATTATCTAGCCCTTTACAGGAAGCTGACTTAGATACAGGAGATAAATTAAGAGCAAAATCAGAAAATATTTAAATGGTGGAAAGAAAAGCAGAATCTACTTGCTTCTCAGAAGAAGCAGCCTTAAATAAAGAGAAGTGGGCTGAAAAAATGCAAACCTTGGTAACAAAATTAGAACATTTGACGGAAGGAAGTAAAAACCTTCCTCAGTCAGAGAATTCAGAGCCTACTGCTCCACCTTACAATGAAAAGTGGCAGCCAAAGATTTTAAGAAAACTAACTCTGGCATTTGAAAATGCTAATTCAGAATGCTGAAAGGCAATAAGGCCATTAAAAACAACTTCACTAGACGAATGGATTAAATTTACTACTGATATTGGATCCAGTGCTTACAATGCCACTATGATTGGACTAACAATTGTTCAAGGTTTTAAAAATCTAAAGGTCAGATGTTTTGGCTGTGGAAAGTCAGGTCATTTTAAAAAGGACTGTAGACAAACAGATCCTAGAAATAATGTTTTCTCTGATAATAAGCCAGAAAGAAAACCTCAGTTTCCTGCAATATGTAGAAGGTGTGGAAAAGGCAGACATTGGACTAATGAATGTCGATCTGTAACAGATATTCAAGGTAATTCTTTGCTGTGGGGAAAACGCCCTAGGGGGCTTGGCTTAAGTTCCCACCACAGAACAAAGGAGCCATCCATTTCTTACCAGCAACGGATTAACTCACCCTCAGAGAGATTAAAGCAGGTAGTCCCTGCTGCCAAAGACTGCACTGCTCTAGACTTTGCTATCAAGGACAGCGCTGATAAAACAGGTGAATTAAAAAGTACTGAAAAACAGGTATTTTGGCAAGCAACTAAAAATGATCAGAGACCTAAGTTAAAAGTATGGATAAATGGAATTTTGATTAAAGGATTGTTAGACACATGAGCTGATGTGACAGTTGTCTCAAAAGACTCCTGGAATCCAAAATGGCCTCTTCAAGAGGTAACTACTCAGTTCTTAGGAACTGGAACATTTTCTCAGGTAAAACAAAATATAGCAAGTATCAAATGCATAAGACCAGAAAGTGAAAGCAGGAAATATAAGGCCATATGTAACAGACATAGCTATGAATTTATGGGGAAGAAACCTATTAAAACAATGAAATGTACATATTAACATTCCTTCAATATCAAAGACAACCTGTAAGATTCGAGATGCTACTGATGAAGATATTAAAAAATGTTATCAAAAACAATCACAGGCTGTCCAAGTTGTACATAAGCAGGATATAACAAGTATTGAGGTACCAACAGCTCTACCTCTAAAATGGCTAATGAACAAGCCTGTATGGGTAGAACAAAAGTTAGCAATAAATAAAGTAATTCAGCCAATGGACTATGTACAGTCTATAATTCCTTTACAAGAACAGGATAAGGAAAAATTTGCTTTTACTGTACAAGCATATAATAATTCTCAGCCTGTTAAAAAGTATCAATGGAGAGTCCTCCTCCAGGAAATGTTAAATAGTACAACTTTATGTCAATATTTTGTACAAAAGCCACTGGATATTTTATCGACTGATTTTAATATAGTCACTTTAGAAAAAAAATGTTTAATATGGTGAAAAGAATTTTACCGTGTTGGGGATTACAGATGGCCCAGAAAAGGTGCAAAAAGGTGATTTTATCAATTATCTGAGCTATAAGATAAATCAACAGATGGTTTCTGATTATTCCTTTACTGAGCTCATGATACAAACAGAGGACAATATTTTAAAATGTTTCATTGCACAAAGCAACTCAAAGAGTGTGGGCAAAATCTACACTGCCTGTGTTAGAGTTTTTTTCTCAGCTGCCGCTTGGCTAAATAACCAACCCAGCTATGTTCAGAAGTTTGGACTAAAAATTCAGCCAACTGGTCCTGGTCCTCCAGGGAATTGATATTTGGTTTTATTTGGTTGGCAAGAAAGATTTATTTCACCTGTATTTGAAAGTTTGTTTATGGTTAATGTTGGAAAAATTTCCAAACTTCCCAGATTTGTCATTGGCTACAAAACCCATAAGGCATTGCAGTGGCCAGATATTCCTGTTACCAGCCAAACCTACAACTCCCGAGGCTGGCATGCTAAATTGAGTGTCCAGCAAGAAAGGAACAAATTATTGGATTTTAAAATTATACATGGTAAATAAAACTTCAGCTTAAATTTAAAAAAGAAAGGGGTATAGGATATATCTATAATTGGGTATTTTAACCTCAAATAATAAAAATTTTAATTTTAAAAGATAATGTTTAAGCATTTTGCTCTAATAATAATAGCCTGGAGTGTGGAGACTCCACCCCATGTTGGGGAAAGGTTGTGTTTTTGTCTTTTCAGAAATGAAACATCCAACTGAGAGTATCCAGAGACCACTGGGCTGAAAAGAGACATCAGAGTGTGCGGGTTACTGTCCAGCCTTCAACCTCAATAGTCCCACGAAAATGGACTGTTTAAGGCCTTCTTAGTTGCCTTGCTCCTGTTCTGCATAAAGGTTTCCTTACAGCATTGAGATAGATCAGAGGCCATGGTTACAAAGAATTGAGTTCCCTGGATTAATACAGAGGCTGGCAGTCAAAGACGGGAAGTGAGAGTTATGACATGAATTTTCCTAAGACAGGGTGCTGATCATGCTATCAGTAACCCATCGACAGTTCATTTTCATTGTTCATTAATTCTCTCCTAAGACAGGTGCAGCCATCTTGAAAAGGAGAAATTTGGGAAGCTATTTGCTTCATAAAAGTATCTTGTCTTCTGAAATCATCTTGGAGATGACTCTGCAGCTCTGCAGCTGACAGGAAGCCTGTTTTGAAATTTTAGACAGCTTTCACAGTGTGATGATGCAGAAGCAGATACCTGCTGTTTCTTACCACATTGTCTTCTGCTACCTGATTTTCTTCAAATCATTTGAACTGCACGAGCATTTTGCTAAACATTGAACTTTTAAGAACAATTAGTGAACCTTTATGAACAATTGGTGAACTTTTATGAACAATTGGTGAACTTTGGATTTGATACTTGATGCTATGGGACAGTTACAATCATCAAAGACATTTGAACTGCATGAACAGTCTGCTGAAATTTGGACTTGATATTTGACAGACTATAACTTTTTATCTCAGCTTCATTTGATTGAGTCAATATTGTTCTTATTTTAAACAAAAAGGGGGAGATGTTGTGGAATATTTTACTCCTGTGTGCTGTTTTGGTTTGCAAATAAGGCTTTGATGCCTGATGTTGTGGGATACTTTACTCCTGTGTGCTGTTTTGGTTTGCGAAAGGGCTTTGACCCCTTGTAGCTGGGAAGCAGCATGCCTTGCTGCGGGTGCAGGCCTTGCTTCCTACCTATTCACACCCTTGTGCTAGCCCTGCTGACAGATAGAACTGTTTACAGTTTAAGGTGACTGCAGGCCATGATCAGAGAAGACTCTGATCACCCCCAGCTGAGTATGCTAAGATACTATCATGTTGTAATAAAGGCCTGGTTGTGGAGAGGGGCTAGGGGAAAAAGTTTAAAGGGTCTGAGGCAGAAGCAGGAAGGAGGAGGAAATGGAGAAAGGATGAGAGAGCTTTTGGGGGGTGGAATGAAGTCTCTGCCTAGCCGCCTGGGTATGGAATTCCCTGAGATTTGACATGGCTTGTGATTAATAAAGAACATTGGGAAATTCAATGATGGACTCTTATTAAGTGATCAAAAGTTACTTTAACAAAAATTACAATTATGAAAAATAATTTTATGCTTAGGTGGTCACTTAACATGTGGAACTGTACTAAAGGGCCGAAGCATCAGGAAGGTTGAGAACCGCTGCTTTAGTCGTTAACTTCTGCCTGACCCCTTTTCTCAGCATCACCTGGTTATTCCATTGGAATTTTATACTCTTATCTGTCCAAACCTAATCTCATTATCTTCCCTCCAATCTCTTCCTCCTCCTAATTTCCCTTTCTTCATGAACAGGACCACAATTCAACCAAGTAACTTAGGCAAAACGGTTTGGAGCCACCCCCAAATCCTTTTTCCTCCTTGAGCCCCGCATCCAGTCTGTCACAACAGATGGATCTTTTCCTTTGGCACAACATTCCTTCCCGTGTCTTCCGAGCCCTATTGCTATAGTTTATTCTAATACTGTGTTTAGACTTTAGTGGCTTCCTTCTCACCTTTATCATCAAACTTTTATCCCACTTGCTTACATAGCCAACACATGGAAAGCTCTTGAAAGACGCATGATCAGTATTAATGAGTTAGTAAATGAATGAAAGAAACTAGAATGAATCCAAGAACGAGTATGTCCAAATTTATACTCTTCCTGGGGAACAGAGCGGAGAAGCTCAGCCACTTAGTCACCAGTGGTCAAGGCTCCTTTTGGCTACATTCTCCAGAAGTGTTTATCTCAAGGAATTCAGAAGAAAACTCCTTTGACACGTAAGGAATCACTATTTGATTGATCTATTTTTTCATTTTTGTGTATGTGTATGATGTGTGTGTTTGCATGCATGTGGGAGCATATATGTGCCACAGTGCATTTGTGGAGATCAAAGGACAACTTCAGATGCCATTGCCTTATGCCTTGAGATGGAGTGACACTGTTTGCCACAATGAACACTAGCCTAGTTGGCTCAAAGACTTCTGGGGATTTTCCTGTCTGTGGCTCCTATCTCACAGGCTGCACAGAGATTACTGATGCACACTACGGTGCCTGGCTTTGCATGGATTCTGGGGATCTGAACTCAGGCCCTCACACTTGTGTGGCAAGCACTTTGGTCAATGAGCCATCTTCCCAGATCAATTTATTATCTATTTTCGCATTGATGATTTTGTTTATCAGATTTTTGCAAACTAGGGCACACATGGCTGAGAATGGGATTGAGAACTCTGAACATTAATTCCATATCTTTGATAGTGACCTGCTCTGGTACTTTGACTTAGGATAATGTCACTGCCATAAACCCATGTGAGATGGAGACAATCAGAGTAGCATTAGGTTTTCAAGTGTATCTTCCTAAGTGATTTTTACAGATGTGATATTCAGACAGATTTGAATTCCCTCAAGAACTAAGGTGTCTTCTATTATAGACACATAGAATAGAATGATCACCATAAGCATCATACTGTGTTACAGTAAGTAATCTTTCAGCTCATTTGGTAGGCTTATACATTAATATATTTTAAAATACTTCCAGCTAAAATGCATTAACTCAACATTATTTCTTTTCTCATCCTTCCCTCCCTTCATCATTTTTCTTCTCTCCCACTTCCTTCTGTTTCCTATTTATGCTGAGTATCAAACCCAAGGATTCACACATTAAGAAACTACTTTATCACTGAGCTCTGTGTACATACTTACTTTGTTTTATTCATCTTGAGACACTGTCTCACTAAATTGCCCAGACTATTCTCAAATTTGAAATGTGCTTACCTCAGCCTCCTGAGAAACTGGGATTACAAACCTGTGCCATGATATATAATTAATTCACATTCTTATGTATGACCACAAGACATATGGCTGTGAGGCAAGAGTCTCACATAGGGAGAGTAAACTCTGCTCCTTACAGTTTCAATATTGTGGCTACATCTTTGGTTATATGTTTTCTAAAAAGGAATCATTTTGCTGGGATTGGTGATGTAGCTTGTAATTCTACCTACTTGAGGGGCCAAGGCAGGATAATCTTAATCTTAAATCTTAAAAATGTATTATTATTTTATTCTATATATGGGTGTTTTGCCTGTATGTATATCTATGTACCATGTGCATGCCTGGTACCTGTGGAGACCAGAAGAGGACATAGAACTGGAGTTACAGATGGTTGTTAAGCATCTATGGGTGCTAGGAACTGAGCTCAGGTCCTCTGAAAACCAGCCAGTACTCTTAACCTCTGAACCATCTGTCCAGGTCCACAGATCATAATCATGAAGGCTGCCTGGAGCTACATGGTGAGTTCAAGGCCAGTCTAGATAACTTAGTGAAACCCAGCCCCCAAATTAAGAAAGCAAAGGATGGCTAGAAAAGCCTAGTGGTAGAACACATGCCTATCATGTGCAAGACCCTGGAATTAGCATCCAGTGTTCCCCCACACGGGGGAGGGATCATTTGTTCAGAACGTGTTGAATTATTCCAATAATGAGAATGTTTAATAAACCAGAGCATGTTACTTGGATGATTTGGATTAGAGTTGCTGTCATCAGGAAACAGCTTGTATTTCTTAGTGTCTTCTTTAACAGCTTTTTTTCCACCACAAAGAAAAACCTTCCTTCAGGAGTTACATTCTAAAGACAACTTTATCCTTTTCCCAACAGAACTGTAAACTGTGACTATAATCTTGTAATACTAAACTTAAAGTTTAAAAAAACAAAAACAAAAAACAAAAAAATACAACCCATTCCATCTTCTCATGCTCTTCTAGATTATTTGGTCTCTGCTTTCTCTCTGTCAAAGCAATGCTCAGGGCCTATTACAAAAATACATTGTTTCCTCTTATATAATTGGAACAAAGTAGTCATTTTAAAAATAAACAACTTTTGTTGGATTTCTTCATGTACTCTTCTCCTCAGGGAAGAGCTAAGCCATTGGCCACTGGTTCAGCTTCAGGAAAGAAAGTGCAGGTCTATGTGTCTACATGTCCAGGCATATCTTCAATATAATCTGAGGCTCGGGAACCGGTGGGAAACAAGGAGTTCCAGGAGGCATGTCAGTGGATGCAGCTCAGTTTATTGAGGGAATGGCGGTCACATTTATAGAGAAAGGGGAAAGGTCTTTGGCACCCAGGGAAGTCAGAGAAGGCCTATTGGTTGGGGCAGCACAGGTACAATAGCCCCATTTGCCTGTAGGGGGCTCATAACATAGACCTAGATGGTCATATTGTCGTTGGCTGATCCAAAAAGTTCTGAGGGAGCCTCTTTTGTGTAGACAGGAGTTTCACAGGGACCAGAGACCTTATAAGGTCATATCGGGAGAAGGAAGCCCTGGCTCTGGGGCCAGCAGCCCCAGGTAAACATCAGCCTGGTAGCACACTTTGAGGAGTGGTGCCTTTGAAGAGGCAGTGCTGTGCTGTGAAAGTAGGCAGCATTGTTGTGGTTCCCCAGAGTGAGGACAGAGGAGTGGTCCAATGCCTTCCATTCTCAGAGTGAGAATTCTGGAGTTCAAAGCACGCTTTAACTCCCTCTTAGTTCTAGGATAGCCCCACAAACTTTGAATTTCAATATAGCTGAATATCTTAGAAAACCACAGGATTTCCAAACTGCCATTCAATTGGATTAAAGCTGGGCAAGTCCAGTCCAGCACTTACTCAGCTGGAGGTTACACGTCATGTCCCAGACAAGCCCATCACCCTCCCCCATATCCCACTCCGGCTACTCATCAACTCGGCTGCTCCTTTCTGATTCACTGTTGTCCCAGATGTTCAGACTAGATAACACAGGACTGTTCCAACATCTTTGAGTTCAAAGAGAGCTACCTAATTTACTTATTCTTCTGCGGTGTGTCCTAAATGCCAAACAAGTTGTCCAGTATATAATAGCTGCTCAACTGATTTTCAGTAAACATGTAAATTTTATGAATCTCTTCCCAGAGTTGGCAAATCCATTGGCAGTGGGGTGAGGATCTTACTCATCTTAATACCTCTGGTAGCATTCAGTACATATCACCCAAGGAGGTACTCTACATACAATGTCTGCATTGCACTGCTATTCTCTATATTTTAAGTATTCAAAAACCATTCAGTATGGTTTATGAAATACACATATTTCTAAAAGCATTTGAGCAGTAAAAACTTCACACAGACTAAATTGCAAAAGGGCTAATGGTGAACTCTGGGAAATATAGTACACAGAACACAACTTACACTGAAGAATCTCAAGAACATTCCAGTATTGCTACTGCAAATAGAGTTGCAGTCAGTTGCTGCTCTTGGATGAAGCTTTGCCAAGCACAGTCTTGATTGAAACTTGAGACTTACACAGTAACAAAATAGACCTCACAGGCCCCAGTTCTAGACACCACTGTCCAGCTCTTGAGTGGATAGGCCTCATAGGAATCCATAGGGTAACCAGAACATACCATCTTTGAGTGTGTAGACCCGCACTATTTTTCATGTACACAGCAAGTCAATTAATTCAAACTTGAAGATATCTTTAGTGAGAAGTGTATCTCAGAGGATACATCAGAAAAATCAGCTTTAAGGATACACATTTAGGAATATTTTAATGGATTTTGCTCTACTTTGTTTGAATGAGTGTGGTTTTTGGCAAAAGACAAGGAGTGGATCACATCTGTTTGGCCATTTTCAAAATTAAGGCTAAAATGACAGTGCTATTATCTAAGTCATACAGCATGTCTATGCATAAGTTACCCAAAATGAATCTAGGTCCTGCCTCACTTCCTGTCTCCATCACCAAGGGCATCCATCCCTGAACTGCATATCCATGCTATTCTCCCAAGTCTGCAGGAAGCACACCTGGCTCAGGTAAGGAGGGAAGCCCTCTCTCCACACTTTCCTAGGGATCAACAATACCACAACACCACACCATAGCTACTCTCCAGGGAGTTTAGCCCTGAACTGTCACTTAGTACTTGTCAAAGTTAGAGTTAGAAAGGCATCTACATAGGGAAGTGATTAAAGGAAACAGACATTTCTTTCAGAAGCTTATGCAGGGATATTGCAACAGTGGTGGGAGCAGATACTGCTGGACTTTCATAGGAGGGTGAATGAGTGCTGGGTCACATGATGCATTTCCTTGCGATTCAAGAAGAAATTCTTTCCCAAATTTAGCAAAAATTGGGCTTTTTGTGAGTAATCCATTTACTGACATTTCATGCCCACTGTATTCACAGAATTTGGTTGCTGGTAAATCTAAAAAACATGTTATTTTACTTTCTACAACACAATATAAAGGCAGGATTTCTGGCATCCGCTGTATCGTTGAGTCCAATTTGCTCTATTACTTTATATCTCTCATTGTACTGTACAGATTTAAAAGCTGCCTTAAATTCTTACTTTCTTAAATTCTTTCAATAAGTCTGAAATAAATGAGCACAATCAGGACACAGTAAGGACCATGTTATAAACTTTTCAAAAGATACAAAGTCAATCTCCAGTGCACACATTACATACCAGCAAGTATTTTGGCTACTATGGTGCTATGTCCCTATAAGAACTTCTTGTTGTAGGATCCTCTCACAATGAATGTTTAAAAAACATAAAATGCCATTTTATGCATTCATTGTTTCAAGTTTTGGAAGATTTGTTTACCTTATATTGTTAAGCCATTTAAAATAATAAAATACCTGTTTAAACTACTTGCAGTATTTATTTATTCACCAATAACGTTATTTTTACACTATGATATTTTAATAATCACTGATAAGTGACTCATTAGAAAAAAGCCTGACTTTTGGCACATTTCCCCATAAACATAAAAAAGCCTCTATAAATTACAAGTCACAAATAATTTATTAGCATGGAAATATTTTGTGTAATTATTTTAATTCTTTAGCTTTTAATTGACCTTTACTTTTACAGTATCTTTCATTAATTTTACTTATAATATCTAATACAATGAAAATGCTATATAAATGCAGTACTGAGGGAACAGTGACAAGAAAAATGTGTGCACTCAGTTCAGAGAAATCCCTCACTTCCCTCCATGCTCCCACTTCCCTGTTGTATGCTCCCCACTCCCGTGAAGCCACCATACCCTTTAATAGCTTGTGTTCTGCTGCAAGCCCCATGAAGCCCCACCACTCTCTCCTCAAATCTCTTTTATCCCATCTCATGGGTCCGTTTCTGCTTTCCTGGCTTTACTTATTCTCAGATAAATACATATTTTTAACCTTTAGAAGCTGGATCTGCGTATGAGAGCCTATGTAGTCTTCCTTATATAATATTTTCCAGTTCTATTCATTTCCCTGAAGATTCCATAATTTTATTTTTATTTATGACTGAGTGATATTCCAATGTACGTTTTCATTATCCCTCCATCCATTGATGGGCATCTAGGCTGACTCTGCTTCCTTGCTATTGTGAAAAGAGCTGCAGTAAACATAAATGTGCAAGTATTTCTGTAGGATGTAGAGTTCTTTGGGTATCTGCCCAGCAGTGATATTGGTGAGTTATGAGGTAAATCAATTTTCATTGTTTTGAGAGGCTACCACACTGCTTTCCATAGAGGCTCAGTTTACACTCCCACCAATAAGGCTTCCTTCCCCCTAAATGCTCTCCAGAATTTGTCCTCATTTGTTTCCTGGTGATTGATAAGTTATGCTATAGAAAGTCCTATTTTTAAATCAGAGCAATGATACATGGACTTTCATTTAAAAATATAACTGCTTCTATATTGGATTCTGCTTTCAAATGTAATTAAAGGAGAGATCTGAAATGCAACAATTCAATAAACTCTAAAAATTTATTACTCCCAGTGCTTTTGTTAACAATTACTGGTCAGCCAGCTTTCCTTCTCTTTTATTAATTTTTGGTTGGTTTGACTCACAGTGCAGAGTACAGAATACAGTATGTTTAGCAAATAAAATTCTCTGCGTAGGGGCAAAAACTCAGAAGACAAATTTCTGTTCGGTGAACAGCCATTCATTCTTAATAAAAATTCATGTGTGAGCTGCTTAATGCATACTCTGTACAACCTAATGTGTCAAATGTGACAAGATGAGGACAGATCTGTGCAATGCATGCTGACAGAAGCTGCTCATTGCAGTGCCTCCTGCTTATGATCATCCAGGTTAATTAGTATTCTGAATATTAAGCCATTCTTTTGAATATTCTTTTGAATATTAATATGCATTAGGAATCAGCATCCATCTTGTCACTCAAAGAAAAGTCAAAGGAAACCATGAAAAATTCAAACTGCTCTCCCCTATACTACTACAGCTCTAGAAAGAATAACACAAAATAAATTTTAAATGGACATCTTTTAACTTGATTCAGCAGTTTCATCTCCAGAAACAAATCCAAAGGCAATAATAAAAACTTGTGCAAACATTCAGATGGAAGTTTAGTCTTAATGTCCACATAGATGAATAAGAAAATCAGCAACAGTGGATGATGACCTAAGCTCTATGCTGAACATCTACACAGCTTTTAATAACCACGCTACACACGTCTTTGTGTGTTGCAAACATGTATGTTTACATACTTGTGTGTCATACACACACACACACACACACGCACATGGAGGCCACAGAACAGCTTGGATTATTCTCCAAGAGCCATCCTGACTACATTTTTGAGGATGGCCTCTCATCAGCCGGAGCTGATGAAGGAGGCTAGGCTGCCTGATCATAGATCCATCTGTCCCCATCTGGCTATCCCCACAATTACAAGCCCATGCCACTGCACCGGGCTTTTCTTACATGACTTCTGAGGATTGCTTATTTAGGGAATGACATAAATTAGTTGACAGGAACTGAGCAGTTGACATGAACTACTACAATAACTGGGAAGAAAACAACAGAAGTAAACATGCATTTCTAACACAACAGAGATGTCTCTCTTGACTTTTGTTTTCTGATTTCACTTGTAAGGAATAAGATTTAAGGATAGATTTGGAAGCCTGGGTAGAGAGAGAGATACCAGAAACACGTAGGCCAAGGTGACTCACTCCAAATAGAACATTGTACTTGCACTTCCTAGGAGGAAAGCAAGCCAGTTATTCCTCTTAAAGCATGTAGATATTAAGACTTGGCAGCCAAGGTCTGCAGTAAGCACAGTCTCCTAGGATCATCTAGAATGTATACTATACTTGGGCCAAAAGGGGAACATCACACTTCCTCTGAGCAAGGAGTGTTTCTTGCTTACTATTATAGCCCATGGACACGTGCTCATTGTTCACTGAATACTCACTGCCTACTCTTGAGTTCAATCAGGAGAAGAAAAGATTTTATAGGATTTATGTAAGCATCTACTGATCCTCCATTTTCAAGGAACATGTTCAAGACCACAGCAGATGCAGGGAACCTAGGCATTATGTTTTCCCCATACATATGAACTTTTGGTAAAGTTGACTTTATCAAGTAAGCACAGTAAGAGATTAATAAAATATTTATATAGAAAATTATAGGAGCCTGTGTAACAAAAATCATTTAGAATACACTATACATATCTAGAATTTTCCATGCACTGTTTTTGGACCATGGCTGACTACAAATAACTGAAAGTGCTGAAGACAAAATTGCAGCGAAGGGAGACAGCTCATGTGTAACTCTTGACTTTGAAGGGAGACTTTGCTTGTGGGTTTTAGGGTTTATCGGGAAACTGGAGTCCTGAACAAAGGCAAAAGTTGGAAAAACACTAGATAACTCGGGTGCTAAGGATTTGCTTTTAAGTCTGAGTCTACCAAAACCAGGAATAGAAACTGTTTAAATACAATCTTATCTAATCTGGTATTTATCTAAAGGATGAGGTAAAGTCCATTCCCACTAATCAACAGGAAAAAATCAGGGAAAAAAGATATCTAGCACTTCATTCATTCATTCATTCATTCATTCATATTTTTTGTTACTTTTTATGTAAAATGTGTTGTTTGGGTTTTATTTAAAATGTAAAACATTTTAAAAGAACTCTTATGAAAACTACAGACATCTTTCATAATATGAATAACTAGTTCTTAAATCATGTAATATTTTCACTATATTTGAATTAAGTGCTTTCAAAAATATCATGCTTTTTAAGTAATTAACTATCTAAAAATAATGGAATTAAACAAAAATCAACATTCAAAAATAAAAGGGTATCACATATACTTACATGGTCACATTTGAGGGCTCTTAAAGTCCTTTTCTTTAGTCTTGCAAGTGTTAGGACTGTTTCACTGAGATATAAATAAAATGTCTTACTGACCACACCTGAGAACATCATGGCTCTGCATTATTCACACCAATAGTAACTGAGCCTGGACTCAAACCTGGCGCTGGTGTGCTTGGCTTTTACCTATGGATAGACTTGTAAAGTGACAGGCTCTTTGTGTCCAAAATTGGTCATTTCCCATGGTCTCAAAAAGGTTTAAGCATGTTTTCCTTCCATCTCAATGCATAGTCTACCATCCTCAGCAGCGCCCCTGGGAGCTGACATTTGAAGGTGACAAGCAGCATGGACTCTTAAAGGCCATGTTTACTGTCCATCTTTAGACAGGTGTCTTTTGCTCATCCGCATATCATATCCCATTTCACGGTACTTATTTTACCTGTTGGTTGTCTGTCTTACCAGTAAAACAAAGACTCTGCCAGACAGTAGATTTGTGTTACTCTCCCCAGCACCACTGTAACCTATGAGCTAGGAATACTTGACATAAGTAGTACGAATAAATAAAAGCAATAATTAAGAACGAGTTTTAGAAAGGAGCGAGTTTAGAAAATCTCTAGGATATTTCAGTAATTAACCAAGCCTTGGTCTTTATAGTTTTTTTTTTTTTTTTTCTTTTTCCTGGTTTTTTGAAACAAGGTCTCATGTAGCTCAGGCTAGCTTGAATTCACTGTGTAAAGCAGGCTAGCCCTGAGCTCATGATCCTTCTTCCATTGTCTCCAACCATGGAGATTATAAATGTGTGCTACCATGCTTGTTGACATTAGTATTTGCAGTGTAAACTACTCAAGGAAAAAGTTATGTGCTCTGCATCAGTTTGAACCGTGGCAGAGGCCAGTGAGTGGGAGCAAACTGTGTGGGTGAGTACATCCTATCAGATCGCTCAGCCTCTGATGTCACAAGTGGCTCTGGTTCTCTGCTGGTGATTGCATACATCTGTATTCAAGCTATTTGCTAGAACAACATGAAAACTGGAGATTGAAGGGCTCAGGATGTAGCCCTCTTGAGTATTAAGAGCCTTCAATATAATGACATGCTCATTTCTAACCTAACAGGACAGTCTGGTGGAGGTGCCTGACTGCAGAGAATTGTCCAGAGATCTGTGCAGAATTATTTATGCTCTGTCTCTTTGTATATAAAGTAGGGTAACAATAATATCAGTAAATAATGGCATCTGTATCTCACTGAATAATTGTTAGCACTAAATTGATTATACTCTAATTGATTTATAAATTAATAAGACATTAAAAACATATTACTTATTATTATATCAGTAACCTTATTATCTATTACAATGGCCAATACAATATTTGAAACTAAATTTTCCAATTTTACTACCTTTTTGCCCAGGTGATACTATCCCTTGACTTAAAAGGGTAGATCCTCATTTCACCCTGAAGAAATTCCTACTTAGGAATTGCCTACTTAGATAATATCCTCTGTGAACCTTGGTACTTACTCCAAAGAAACAGAAGCATTCTTTTAAAAAAGGAGTCTTAATATACTGTATGCATCCCGAAAGCTCTTATCTGACTCCTCATTTACTCTCCTATTCTCTGTGAGCTTCCATTTATCTTCTTATAATAGATTACAAGAAATATCTAGCCATGTCTTGTCTGCTGTTAGATCTTAATAAATATCTGACTTGACTTTATTCAATTTTGAACTTCTGCCTGTTGAAGCTCCTAAATGTGAGGAGTTCCTTGAGCCAGTCTGATCTCTTTACAGAAGGTGTACTTCCACTGGAAGGGTCTTTTCCTTCTTAATGGACACAAAATAAGAATGGTGAAGATCATACACTAGAAACAGTTTCCCATGAATTTTCTGATCCTCTGTGGGATTGCTCTATATAAACAAAATAGGAGACCTGTAAACATATTGTAGAGGTTTGAATAAGAACAGCCCCATGGCTCATATATTTGAATGCTTTAGTCACCAGGGAGTGGCATTACTTGAATAGGATTAGGAGGTGTGGCCTTGTTGGAGTGTGTCAGTGGGGGTGGGCTTTTGGATCAGGATGTAGTTCTGAGCTACTTCTCCAGCACCATGCCCACCTGCCACCATGCTCCCTGCCATAATGATAATGGACTAAGCTTCTGAAACTGTAAGCAAGCCCCATTTAAATGCTTTCCTTTATAAGAGTTGCTTTGGTCATAATGTATCTTCACAGTAACACAGCAGTAACTAAGACACATATGTTACTAGCATCATGTTAATAATTATTTCAGCATAATGTATGCTTTTTATTGCTCCTTAACAAAATAAAGCAATGCAGTTTACTAAAGGAACAGTAATTACTAATTTAACATTTTCCCCCACTCATTTCTTAATCCTCTACATTGCAACTGAGGCAATGTCAACATTCTCCTCCTAATCTCATATAATTTTAGCTTTACTACAATTTACACATGCTCCTCTAAAGAAATAAGGTTCTCACTTTAAAGGCAGCATTTAGTGTGCCCAAACTTATTTAATCATTCATATAAAAACAAGATCTAGAAACAAGTCAGCCCAAACTCATTCAAGTCTTCCCATCCTGCCTACCACCAAACTGCTATGTAGTGTCTCATGGCACATTTCCTACTATTGAAAAAAAGTAAAGAAAATTAGCTGGTAATACTTACAATAATCTAGGCACTGTTTCAAGAAGTATAACCACACTCGGTGACTTAAGCAGCACATAGGTTTACTTTTTCATTTTATTGGTGAAGAAACAAGAAGCATTTGCCAGGTGGCCTGGTTTCTGAGCCCTACTATAAAGCAAGAATGCATAATACATCCTTCCTCCTTCTGTTCTTGACGCCACAGAAGCCAGAAATGGCCCACGGAAATGTCTGAGACCACGCTGGTGCTCTGATAGCTTCATGGCTCCCTCACAGAGTAAAAGCTAAAGTCCTTAGTTGTCTACTGTCCTTCTCCTCTTTTCCCCCATTTCCACCCTCATCAAAGTGGCCTCCTGGAGCCTTCTAACATAACAGGCATACTCCAGCTTTGGTGCTAGCTGCTCTATCTGGGTTGCTGAGTGACTTTCTCTCACCTCTGTAACTCTGTAACCTCGCCACCTTTTCCATTCTTTCTTTCCTGGTAACACTATTTCTTGTCCTTGCATTGTATTCCTCCATGGCATTTGCCACTATGGGACACACAGTGTATTTTATTTTTAAAGGTCTGTTCATGGTCTGTTCCTTCCAGTAGACTCCTCTATGTGGACAAGTGTCATTGCTTCTTCGGTTGACTATTATATCTCCAAGCTCTAGAAAATCTCTGAATGTATGAAAGTACCATAAAACACTTTGAAAATGACGAATGGGTCTATGCAAATAACTAATTACCATAATTAATATAATATAAATATGAGAGTTGGATAAGTTAAAAGAATGAATGACAAGGATTTGCTGACATATTATAAGGGATATCTCAGATGATTGAGCCAGAGAGAGAAGGGAGATTACTGCTAAGAAAGGAGCAAAATGCTAAGATGATGTTTTCTAACCTCAGAAATCTGTACTGGACCTCTATATATCTCCTGTTCTCTAGGATAATTCAATCTCACCTTGTCCCAACAACCTTTTTCTGCAATCTGATGGAGCCTATGAACTTCTTCCAAGGCCATGTGCTTAAATGCACAAATATGTAAGACTGATATTTGATAATTTTAATCACATTTTGAGTTATAGTGTAATACATGTAATTGATGATCTAGTAGCAGTTTGTAAACCATTAAATTAAAAACACAAAATTAAAGCCCACAGTGGAGTAATCCCAGTTATATCTTCTGAAGTAAGATCCAAGAACCTGAAACTCTTCAAACTAAACCATGAGACTTGTGGCATATGCTACCAAAAGTTGGGGACTCTTTCGTGGGTGGAGCTACACCTCGCGGCTGGGAAGCTGCCGAAGGAATTTTTCGAAAACTACAGAGATTGAGCTCCTGAAAGAACAGGAATTTAGTCATCTCATTATGCTCCAGCTGAAGAACCTAGCAATTTGCACATACTACTTGCCCAAGAAATGTTCACTGAATAAATGTCCTATCATAAAGGAAGAGAATCAGTATTTGTTTTATTTCTTAGTACTGTCACGTCTCACTCATGTGCTTCCTCTCCAGCCCTTCCTCAGTGAGCTCTTCCTGTCCTTGTCTGCCTGGACTTAAACCCCATATGGAGGGAAGAGCTTGCTGTAAAGTGATGCTTTTCCATTCAGCCATGGCTTTAATCACTTCCTCTCCCACCTTTATCACCTGCTCATTCTCCACACTCGGTTCAGATGCCATACTCTTCCGTAAGCTCCCTTGCTCATCCTTAGGCTGAGGTATCTATGCTAAGATTTTGGGTTTCCACTTTACTTGTAAATATTTAACAATAGGATGGCCACAATGCATGAAAATTAACCACTTTTGGTAGTCATATAGTGATATGCAGAAAACTCTGTGAAGTTTCCATTTTTTTCGCCTTAGGTTGACTTCATAAACTCAACTAACTCCCCTACCTTAGCTTTCCATGTATTCAGACTGCCGAGTAAACCACTTTGCCTGGTTGAAGCTTTCATCTTTATATCTGCAAGTGCCAGTACAGGTTCAATAACTATTTACTGAATATACGAGAGAGTGAAACAATGATAAAGCTTGTTTCTTTTCTGTTATTTTTATTTTTTTAATTTTTCCTATTTGGTCAGCTGATTATTTAGACTTTAATTTTCTCAAAATTTAACAAAATCCCCATTTGGCTTTCAAACAGACAACAGAAATTAAATTAGACAAAATGGCTTTCTCAAGTCAAAGGCATCCTTCTTAGTTTCTCATGATTGACATTCAGTAAATACACAGCATCAGCACCCCTCGTCCGGTCTTCTCTACACTAAGTATGCATCATTTCTAACCTTTCTCCCTAAAAGACACCAAAGAGGCCTTGCTAGGTTTCTTGATGTTGTCAGGTCTTTTCCTTTCTTTAATCCCTTTCTTTAATCTCTTTCTATTTAAGATGCTCCAATTATACCAAAGACGCAATTGCATAATAATTCTTAAAATTGAGTTACATGTAAAGATTTTCTCTTTCCTAATATTTAAGAATTACATTTTCTACCTTATTTCCTCTACTTAGGAAAATATTTACTTCCTTGTGCTTCCAAAGATGCATTTCACTGAAGCCAAGGAAGTAACCCTGCTGTACACCACAGAAAGTTCTTGGTCCTTTGTTGTTGTCTTTGTACCTACCACACAGCTTTTCATACTCTCCTATCTTCCTTGCAGCTTGACTTGTCCTTCAAGTCTGTCACCTTCTAACAAAGTTTAAAATTGCTCCCATATTAGTTGCTTTCTTACCATATAATTCTTCAACATTTGAGTTTGCCTCAACTATCAATTTTTTGGTCTTAATTTGTATTTTCCTCTATAAGTCCAATTGTTCTAGAAGTTCTGTATGCATGAATTTGTACATCGTCATTATTCTGTCCCACATAGACAAGTTCCACTGGTCATATTTTCTTTTACATCTAGAATAAAGTCACCATAATGACATTCTTCGTATTAAGCCTTATATTCTTTCTATTATATATTTTAGAAGTTTTTACTTTACTTTACTTTAAAGTTTAAAAACTTACCTAAACTAATAATTTAGCAAATATAAACAACAAAACAGTGCCACAATAAATAATATTCTGTCCATTCTCTATTGTCACTGGGCAAATAAGAATTATAATTTTGTGAAATGCTACTCTGAACAATTTTTGTATATATCCACTTTTATATAATTTGTAAGATCAAAAGAACTAAAAAATTCAACTTGTTAAAATATTTAGTTAATTCATGACACAAAATAGAGCAATAGTTTAATAACTTACAGGATCAGCAGGTCCACAGAATTCTCGGAATGTCTTTGTGGGATTGTTCTGTTGGATCTCTAGTGCTACGCAAGGGCCAGAGTACATTTCTGTCACCATGTCCTTTGATATACAATATAAGAGAAAACAAAAGAATTAAAATAGCTGAATATTTTACCCCAGTTCTTTTAAATGTGTCACTTTCCCACTATTTCCAATCAGAAAATGGTCTGCAACTGTATTCTTAAGCCTTATTTGTTAGGGGCCAATTGTAACTGAATTCTGCCTCCTGGTTCTCCTGCCCTGTTTGTAACTGAAAGCCAAAGTAGCCATATCTTTCACCCTGAAAACTGTTTTCTTGCTCTCCACTGGAGTTAAGCTTCTAACTGAATGTTACTGTAACAGATTCTTGTTCTCTTGCCCTAACCGCTACTGAGACAGATTCCTAACTTGTAACTTTTTTAACCCTCTAGCTCTAAAAGGTTAGAAAGGAAAAAGAGAAAGGAAGAAATCTTTACAGCCCTTCTGGCTGTCCTTATCTGTCTGAGCCTGGTGCCAGTCTTCCCATCAACCATCTTCCATCAACTGTCCTCTAATGTTGAGGCCGATGATACCCAAACAATGGACACGCCAGTTTGATAAGATTCCTGGCCCCTTGCTAGAATTGGAATTCCTTAACTGCTTTGCTCATTTCTCATCTTTACTGTATGGTGACAAAAGCCTCTCATCAATAATATTGTCTATTTGGCCTAATAGTTAAAACTAGTTAAAACTCACATCAATTCCTGGGCTGGCTGGGAGAGCGACACTGCCATCTCAGCTCTAAGTAATTGTAAACTAACCTTCAAGCTTTGGCATGTGAGAACTATTCATGTTTTCTATAGATATATCATTAAAAACTTATTCTTGGTTAAACTGACCTTCCCATGGAAACAAAGCCATAGCTGAGATCAGAAACAAAGAATCTAGACAGTAGGTCAGCAAGCTTGAAAAAAACAAATAGATAATTCACCCCTGAATGCCTGCTTCCTTTAACAGTAAGTATGCAGACCAAAAATCAGCTATTCATTAATAAACTATTGTGTCAAGACTACTCACTAAAATTAACCTTGAAGATCAGAGGTCTGCATCTGGGAAGGGATGAACATTCTTGCACTGGTTCTTTTTTGATGTATGCTTGACACTTGCAGATAAGCAAGCCTGAAGTTTTTACTAGTTTAGCTGGAGCAAAATCTTTGTCTGCAGGGTAGCGTTGTAATTTTTCTCCAATGCACACATTGCTATTTTGCTTTCTCTAATTCTTAATTTTTTCTAAGTTCTAATTTCTTTACTTTTATTATTAAAAGAAATATATTATCATACATAAGCCGTGTTCTATGCATGTCTTAAAAGCGCTAAAAGTCTTTACTTGTCATAACTTTTGTTGTTTATCATCCTTTGTGGTGACTGAGGAACCCTCGTGCGGACTAGACCCCTGCACTCTAACACAAACTGTCAACTCCAACTGGCTACTCACTCTCTTTTATAGGAATCCTAAGCAGCTCCCAAAAATCCAAGTGGTATGTAACCGTAAGGAAGGCTACACAGTACAAAAGACTTCTTGGCAAAGCACTTACTACAATGGTCACCTTTGACTTCTTTCCCATCTGTGACTTGTATATATGTATTTCCAAAATTAAGGTCATTTTTGTTTTAAAAAATATTTGTTTCTGGGCTGGAGTGATGGCTCAGTGGTTAAGAGCACTAGCTGCTCTTCTAGAGGTCATGAGTTCAATTCCCAGCAACCACATGGTGGCTCACAACCATCTATAATGGGATCAGATACACTCTTTTGGTGTGCAGGTGTGCAAGCCGATAGAATGCTCAATCTTAAACCAATCTTAAAAATATATTTTGTCTCATCACATCACTCTCACTCCTAGCATCACTAGCATTTTAAAGTAAGGCTTTGCTATCTCCCATCATCTGAAATCATTTCTTCCTTTCAGACTTCCTACTTCCCTCAGCAGTTTCCTCAAATTAATATTCCTAAAACATAAATAACTGTGTTTCTCCTGAAGGACCTTTAAAAATCTACAATGTGGTTAGCAACAAGGAATAACATCTAGAAACTAGAAAAAAATAGACGAACTTGTTTTCATGCATTGAATGGTAGGGGCCAAGGGACCATGGCCCCTGGGAAAGGGGACAGTGTAGTAAAGAAGGTGAATCCTCCATTACTGTATGGAAGCAGCAGTGGACAGGAATGTCAGCCACAGGGCAGGCAGAAAAGCACAGCAGTGCCCAGCATTCCCACAGTGCTGCAGAGACAAAGACTTCAGTTATGGGGCCCAGTAGATAGGGTTTTCGGAGCAGAATACATAAGAGTTCCACACCCTACCTTAGAGATATTTCCACCCCTATGTTTACTGCTGCTGTGTTCACTAGAGCAAGGAATTGGAATCGACTTAGTTGTCCATCAACAGATGAATGGTTAATGAAAATTGGTTAAAAACACACACATAAATATATGTATATATATTTATTGATTAGATACTATTCAGCAAAGAAAAATATAATCACAAAATCTGTAGGATAATAGATGAGCTCAGAATGTATAATGTTAAGTGAGGTCACATGATATCAGAAAGAAAAAAAAAAACATGGTCTTCCTGTGCTGTGGGTATAGTATAACATGTAGAAAAGAGAACAAGAAAGGGTACATATTAGAAGACAGGGAAGGCCTGAATGAATGAGCATAATGGACATGAGTTTTGAAAAAGTGTGTAAATCCAATTGTTTTCTAGTTCTAACTCTGGGTTTTTCTTTCTTTCTTCCTTCCTCCCTCCCTCCCTTTCTTCCTTCCTTACCTTTGTGGTGGATATGTGCATAAAATATATTCACTAGTGAAGATAAACTAGCAGGACTCTCCCCAGCTTCAGAATGGCTAAGAGGAGTGCTTCTATCAGCCAGAATAGAGAGCCCTCACATAGTACTGGAGGCTCCACATCAGGTGGAGGCCTCAGAAGGGTTCTGCACAATAGCTGTCCTTAGTTGGTTCTAAGAAATGAGGTGGTCTTTAACCATCTCACAGAGCTTAAAAGGAAGCCTCATAGGAGTCAACTGACCTAACGTTACCTAATGGAACCCAGAGCAAAGACAAATACTCTTTACAGGAAACAATCCATCTCATTACACTTAACACATTGTAAAACAATTGCCAGGCATGAGAAGTACGAGAATACAAGTACAAGCAGGAAAGTCAGTAAGTAGACAGATCACACAAGAGCAATGTAATGAACACAAGATCGCTAACACAGCTATTATAAATGAGTCTGCATGCTCAAAAATTATATAGACATGATGAAGGGGAAAAAAGAAATAAATCTAGAAATGAAATCAAAGACACGTAATTAAAAAGTGCTTTGGATGGACACTGCAGATAACGAATTGGAGACAGGCACTTGCAACTTGTTTCCACACAAGCAAGGACACCAACAATGAAGAAAAGCTACTTTGAGTATAAGTATAAATTATCAACAAGAAAAATCCACTACCAAAGACTATTAAACTAAACAGTAATAAAAACAATACCAATAGCAGCTAATATTTACCAAGTACTCTCAATGAAGAGATCATTTTACATGATTTGTTTCAATTAATTCTCACAACAATCTTCTAATATCGCACCATTCTCATTCTAGACATGGAGCTTTAAAAGAGTAAATTACTAATGAGGGTTCTAGGAACTGAACTTGGGCACTCTGAAACAGCAGCAAGCCCTCTTAACATGAGCTTTCTCTTCAGTTCCATGATGAACATCTGTCATATATCTGTTGGCCAGTCACATTTGTTCTTGTAAGAAATATCTTTCAGACTCTCTGTATTTTTCTCCTTTCTCTTTTGAGATAGGGTTTCACTGTGTGCCCAAGCTGACCTTGAGCTCCCAACCCTCCTCCTTCTACCTCCCAAGCATTAGGTATAGTCCTTCGTAACTACCTGGCTCTATGTCCATCTTAAACAGTAGTTGTTTGAGTTATTAATACATTTGGATGGTACTTCTTTACCAGATATATGGCTTATAATTCATTTTAAAAAATACTTTCAATAATCATAAATTATAAGATTGTCAAGATCTGAAAACACTGTTTTCAGTTGCATTGTTTTACATTTATTTTGATACTTACATTATACTCAGACACTACGCCTTTATAAACTTCATAGAATTCTTCAACATTAACCCGATCCATATTGAACTACAGTAAGAACAAAACAAAACCATAAGCCAATCAAGCTTAGCACCACATGTAGCGCTCGACAATCAACAGTTGTATTTACTATCACGCCCTCATCACAGGGTAACTCTATCTACAATGGTTTCTTGTCACATGCGTCAGTGAGTTCAGCACAAAGGTATTCCGATACCAGAATGTGTGTTATGGCTCCAGCTAAGGACTTTCTGAGAATGTCTGAGCAGACCGTTCTAAGTGCGTATGGGCTTATGGGCAACAGGGAAGCTGAAATACACTTACACTTGAGGGACAGCTTAGAAACCAGGCCCAGGCTGAGAGTGCTGAGGGAATCTGAATTCAAGTTCTTCCTTCACCGTTTGTTAAGAAACCTGGAACACACTCATCGATGTTCCGCCTCACTTCGATCCTATACATCATCTGTAAGACTACAACAGTCTCTGCTCCCGATTTTTCAGTTGAAGTTCCAAGAAATAAAGGAACTTAGAAGCTTAAATCAGATTCATCATCTGAATATTAGTATCAGTAAAAGATTATATGGATTAAATAATTAAAACTTTTTATTAGAAGGCTATTGACTCAGTTTTTGTTGCTATTATCTGGTTTTGCTTTGTTTCTTTTTTTTTGTTGTTGTTGTCTTTGCTTTTTGGCTGGCCTGGAACTCACCATACACATCAGGCTGACCTCAAATGCACACCTACTTCTCCTTCCAGAGTGCTGTGATTAAAGGCCTATGCCACCACCCCCAGCCAGGTGATCCAATTTGTATGTCTTTATTTTTAATAAATTCAAATCTCAAGTGCACAGTGAACATTCAGTTAAGCACATTTTAAGGCTTATTAAAAAACAATTCTTCTATACATTATGGCTCATTGCAAACTACTTACCATCTGCATAGCTGAGATTTCAAAACATGCATCTCGAATAGCCATTAAGATTTTTCCCAATAGCCCTAAAAATGAAGAACAAATTGGTTCAAAATATAAAAAATTTGAACTATTTTAGGTTTCTAAGCAATACAAATTTTCAACATCAATGTTCTTTGTTTCTGTTCCAGATAAGGAAAAAGCAGTATCTCTGCAGGAGAAAGCAATAAGTAAATTGCTGAGCTGATTCCCTCAGTAAATGCTTCGAGATCATCAGTGATGGTCTTGAAGACAAGACAAAAAGCATTTAAGCTGCTATTTTGCCTTTAAGGTCTCATAAATCTAGTGATGTAAAAAACCAAAGACTTTAAAAATGACATTACCAAAAAGTGAGATGACAAGCTACTGGATACAAGAAGAAAAAGTCAAATAATTGAAAAGGTGGGCAGAGATTCCAAGGGGGAATCAAAGTGTGTATAGTCCTTAAATCCTGAAGAGAGATGATGGCTTTACAGAAAGACAGAAAATGTGAGTGACCCAGAAAAGACGAATACTACCGAAAAGGAAGAGCGATTACAACCTGATTGAAACTGTGTCCTAGTTTGCCCCGCCCTTCACCATGCTGGGATATACACTGTGGTGGTTGGAATAAAAATAGCTGTAGGAGACTCATATATTTGAATATTTGGTTCCTAATTTGTGGACTGTTTAAGGAGGATTAAGAGGTGTGTGGTCTTGTAGGAGGAGGTATGTCACCTAGGGCAGACTCACACCAGGTTCTCTCCTCCTCCCCCTGCTTTCCCCTCCCTACTTGTGGGTTGGATGTAAGCTCTGAGAGGTAAGCACTGTTCCACTCCAGTGCTATGCCTGTCTGCTTGTTGACATACTTCCCTCCATAATGGAAATGGACTCACCCTCTGAAACTGTAACAATCCTCTCATTAAATGCTTCCTTTTATAAGTTGCTTTGGTCATGGTATCTCTTCACAGCAATTGATCAATAACTAAGACATACACTATGATCAAAAGAAACTTGGAGCAAAAAGGGTTTATTTTAGCTTGCAACTTACACTCCATCATGAAGGGAAGTCAGGGCACAAAACTCAGGGCTGAAGCCTGAAGCAGGAATTGAAAGAGGATATGGAGCAGCCTTGATTATTGCTCTTATTCACAAATGGGCACGAATTTTGAGATAGTTTTGCTTCATATACAAATTATATTATATATACAGATGCACATATTTGTTACTGATTAATTTTGTTATTTGACAATTTATACATTATATAATGAATTCTGGTCACTGTCTCCCACAACCTTCTCTTTCCTCCCTCCCTTCCCTATCATCACTGCTACCCCCACCGGTCCCTTTCCCAGAATCACAACTTTGGTTTTGAGCTGTGACTCATTTAACCAGGGCCATCTGTGTGACACTAGACTGAAACTATCTAATGGACCTGGAGGGTGGATACACAAGAATGTACAATTGAAGGCAACCCCCTCCCCCTACCTCCAGTGTTCTGACTTTACTGGTAGCAGGCACTTCAGCAGTGAGGGGCAGGGCCCGAGAGCTTGTCCTCCATCCATTCCTGAATGTCTTATGCAGACTCCTTAAAAGCACCCTTAGCTTATGTGAGTTCTGACAGCAATTACTGTATGTTGCCCAGAAGATAACTTGGATTTTTCAAATAAACTACAACTTCATCTCCCTCTTTCTCTGTCTTATATATACTTACACACACACACACACACACACACACACCATATTCTAAACAATCAGGATATATACTTAGAAATTCCAGTCACCTAGCAAGAATGATGTCATTATATGCATTTTCATTACTATCTGAACTGCAACCTAGTAGTGCTATTTTTAACTGAAGTAGGATACGGGATGAAAGAAAGACAGAAGTGAATCTGTTTCTAAGTTATACACTGACACCAAGTAAAGGCCTAATCATATCAACAATAAAATGAAACCCCAGGTTTCCTTGAAGTTTGAAGATTAAAGAAAAAGGTGTGTGCTCATTGTAGGACAGGCCCAAGCCCAACCCAAAATCTTTACTGTATTCATACTAACTTTGGTTTTAGTAAACATTCTTTGTCACATTAGTGTTAACAACTTAACATTAATCATTTTATAGATTGTAATGAGTTTGTAAATTATTTACCGTACATGAGTTGTAAGTGCCAAGCGTTGTATTTAGCTTTATGTTTGTTTATACTTAAGACATGAATAGTTATGCTAATCTCAGATAAAGTATAACTTCTGACAAAAGAATATTATTAGAAATAAGTCCCAAGAGACACTGGTACTTTGTGTAAATGTGCATTAGTAGGAAAAGGAGTGCTGAGCAATCTTATAGAAGTGTAGAGCAATATTGGTCTTTTAGAATAAAAGCATTTTCATTGTACAAATGAAAATATTGAGGCGAAATAAAACCTAGACAGAGGCTAGGTAGTAAGTCCACAACAAACAGGCTTATAGATCACATAAAAGGGTTTGGATTTTATCCTACAGGCAAAAGTTTTCAAACTTTTTGCTATCATGGATGGACCCTTTAATTCTTAGAAATTATTTAAGACTCAAAGGAAATTTTATTTACATAGATTATATCTACCAGTATTTATTATAAATTAAAACAAAAATTTAGAAATTGTTATTACTTTAAATATAATACTTTGTATGTTAACATAAAATAATATTTTTTGAGGAAAAAGTGAATGTTTACTGGTGATGAGAGACATTGTTTTATACATTTTTAAAGTCTCTGGAACTTCAAAGTTAATGGAGAACAGCTGGGTTCTCATATATACTTGATCTTTCAATCCACTATGTTGTTTTGGCTAAGCATATTTAGTTGGAAAATGGTGGAGTATTTTAATAGCATTTGAAGACAAATGAGCATATTCTTTACATGACAAGTGGTAGTTTCTTAAAAGCTCACTGCAAAGTATAATATATAAATCTTTGATTTTTGTCATGATACTAAACCCATTGGTCTACTTTATACTTTGCCCACGTGTGGTTTGTAACTCAACTGTGATCATCTGGAAAGCACCAGTTTGCTGCATTATGGAAGTCTTTCAAATGTTGACACATTTCAATCTGTCACAGCTAACAAACTGATGACACTCCTATCCTTCATCAGAACACTCTATGTTTGGGAAGTTAAACAGCTCAAGATGGTGGAGACGGTTCTTTGGGATTTCAATTTTTTCATAATCTTCACTTAGATTTTACCTATGGCAATAACTATTATTAGTTGTTCTTTTAAAAATGATATCCATACTTAAATTTAGGGAGAGGTGGCTTAATGGTTAAGAGCACTGGCTGCTCTTTCTGAGGACCCAGTTTCAATTCCTAGTACTCACATAGTGGCTCACAGCCATCTATACTTCCAGTTCCGGGAAATTTAATACTCTCTTCTAGTCTCTGAGGGCACTAGGCACACATATGGTGCACAGGTATACAAGCAGCTCTCTCACTCACACACACACACACACACACACACACACATTAAACAAAGTGAGAATTTAACAAATAAAAGTTATATTCATACTTATTTGTGAAGAAAATTCTATCCAGATACTTGGGTATGAAAACACCAATCTGTCAAGTAAAAGTGTCCTTTCATGATAAAGAAAATTTCATCTGGTTGATCTCAGATGGCTCATAGTTTGAATTGTTGTTTGGGATGTGTGTTATTCCTAGACACTTTAACTCTGGGATGAAGTTGTTCCTGTGTACTTCCCATTTCTTCACATAGACTGTTAAGATGACCTACAATACTCTGCTATACCCTATGTAAGGCACTTTTCTCCACACAAGAGTATGGCAGCTAAAAGTACAATGTGCACTAATATGGCATTTCACTTGATCTATTTCAGAACACTAGAACACTCACCATGCTTTTACGTGTGCAATGCCACATACTTCAAAGGACAAATAAACCCAGCATTACAAAAATAATATTGACTTCATAGATTCCTACAAAGTTCTCATAATAAAGAAATATTGCACATATGAATATGTGTAATACATATGTGTAAATATTACACATATGACATATGAATCTTGATGACAGTGTGAGGCGGTATTGCATTAGCCAATATAAAGAGAAATCAATAGTTTATTATAAACCTAAATTCTGATTAAACTATGTTCTTTTGTGAGATGTGTCATTTGAGCGCAACATTTCTTCCTATAGATAACAAGTATGATATTACAGCATCACCATTACTGTCAAGGACAGTCTGGTGCAACCCTGATTCCTTTCTGAAAATCCTCACTAGTTTAGGTCATATGATATTATTGCTCCCATGTCTGTTACCTAGCCTGCTCAATGTCCATGGATACTGACTTTTTATGTCCACTTGGTTATGTATAGTGGTGATAGGTCACAGAAGTATTTAAGAAAGCAATTTTGTGTTTAATAGCTTAGAACACAAGAAGTCAATAACCATATGTCCTATATGCTGTCCTAGATAGAAAATGTTCAGATGACTGAACAAATGGCAATAACTATGTAAATTAAGCACATGCATGTAGCAATAAAATCAAACAAAATGGTATCTCAGGAAGAAAAGGACAAAAGGGTCAAACAAAGCCAAAAGCCTTACTTGGCTGGTGTTTGCACAGCTACTGTATTTTATAATATTTTGCTTATAACTCCACGAATGTCACCTCTTAAATTTTCGAAAGTTGGATCATTTCCCATCTCCACTCATGTTTTTCACCTGGTTAGTTCAAAAGCTTTTCAGATGTCTTTCTCATATCAAAGCACACAATATCAGGTTGTTTTTTTTTAATTTAAAATTCTTGATCTTCCTGTGACTATACCCAATTTCCCTTTAAGGTAAGTGACTGGTCTAGTCATCTGATTGGAAAGGGACCTGTTAACTTCCCATATGACCCAGTAACTACAACCTGCATCAAGTGGTCAAGAGACAGACCCCAGATCTGAACAAATCATAGCACTCTGATTCCCAGGAGATAGCAATTTAGTTAGGAACAAAACCATAAATAGTTTCATCCAGAGTCCTCCCTTGAGATTTTTTTAAAAGCTGGAATTGGGGAAAACACACTTTCCACTGTGTTCACAGTGTGGGAACCCTCTACAGTTGGCAGCTCTGATTTCTTCCATACTTCTGGGAAATTTACCTAAAAGGATGAAGCTGAGGTCAAAAGAAACAAAGATGAATCAGAGGTAACATAGTTACTAAGTCTCTGTTTAGTCTTTCCTAAACCCAAGACAATCCTTTTTCTTCTTGTACTCTTGTAATATTTAGACAGGAACCTAAGCTGCCTTTCTTCTCCTGCACCAATTGTGTCCTCCTTATGCTCCTGTTTATGCAGAAGTAAAATGCTGTATCCTGAGAAGGAAAGCCAGAATGAAGAAGAAACAGTACTTCCTGAAAGCTGTGACATTCTGATGCACGTTGAGCATAGACAGCAAAGGATACCTCCAAAACCTCACGCACAGCCAAACAATCAAAGTGAAATTAGAAAAAGATATCGCCTTCTGCATAAAGTGGTAAATGATAATAATTGGAGCACATAAAATGAGAACAAAATATTCTGGTACATTCAAGTTGAAATAGTTACTTTAATAAATAGTAAATTAAATAATTTAAATACAAATGGGCTTGCATCAAATAAAGGAAATAGAATCTCTTAGCAATTTCACAAAATAGGCAGTTTAATACCAACCTGGAATCAAGACAAAATAAACAGTACATATGTTGGCAGGATTTAAATCAGAAGGTAAAAACTTAAGGTGGGTTACATGGCCCAGAGTTGTTGCAGAGTTGTGAGAAGACAGCCCAGCTCATTAAAGTAGTACAATAAGCTATGACTTATTATTTAAGGTTCATTCAGATATTGAAGTGGGAACTCTAGGGGACTCCCCGGATTTGGAACACAGGCTGTTCCTAAAGGCCACATTTTTATTAAACAAAAATCTCAGGGCCAGGTGTAGGATACGTCCTTATGAATTATTGATTATGGAAGTCACAGAGCACCTCCTCCAAACAATACAGATACTTGGTATTCCTCTCAGATACACACCAGAACTAGATGATAAGACCCTTTTGCTGAAGAGACCACATATATTGGTTGTAAGATACAGAGAAATAAAACTGAAATTGAGCTGGAAGCTTCCTCCTGCTGGATAGCTTTCAAAAACACAACCTATTATGAGCCTATGAGAGAAAAGGCATGAGTAGTCTTACCAAGCTGAGAACGCTAAGAAACTAAAACACCAACCTACCAGATAACAAGTATTCACTAAAGCAACAGTTGCACAACTGTTATAGGGGTAACAAACTTCCCATTGCATTGGATACAAGGCCCAATCTGCATTCATTTCTTAGTTGGAACTGTAAACCTAGTCAAAAATCCATGGCTATAGAGGTGATAGGACCATGGGTAAGGGGATTTACTACTGCTGTTTAGCTAAATCAACAGGGCAGCAAATTGCCTTCTAAACATCCTTTTTTTTCATTTATTGAAAATAGGTTCTTTAAACATACAATATATTTTGACTAAAGTTTCCTCTCCCTCTACTTCTTCCAGTCCTTCCTCCCCTCCCCTCCCGCCCCCCCTTCCCTTCTGAAGTGACTCCTCTGTCTCTCATTAGAAAAGAAAAGAACAACTAAACACAACAAAATAAAATATAATAAAATAAAACAAAAACAATCACATTGAAGCTAGACAAGGCAACCCAACAGAAGAGCCCCAAGAGCAGACACAAGAATCAGAGACCCACTCATTCACACACTCAGGAGTCCCATAAAAATACTAAGCTGAGAGGCCAGGCAGTGGTGGCCACTAGGGAATTATTAAAAATAAAACAAGAAAATTAAATAATAAAAAGAAAGAGGTAAAGAGAAGAGTACTTTTTACAACTAGTATTCACACTTTAAAATCACATTTTAAAGGTCATATAAATGCATATAAATAAAAATTTAAATATACCAGTATATGAAAAAGTATAATATAAACTGGACTAAGAAGGATAATTATTATTTCATTTATGAAACTGCTATTATTATTATTGTATTGCTCAAAGTGGACAAGGATAGAACAAGAAACAAAATTACCCATCAATACCTCTCATCAACAGAGACACAAAAACTAACATAAGCCAACAAATTTGTAAACATATAAAAATAATTAATACCAAGTAGGATTTATTTCAAGTACAGAAGCCTTATTCATTATTTGAAAAGTCAATTAACATAGTAACTATGTTAATAAGCTATGAAAAAGATTACATGATCATATCAATTGATGTAGAAAAGATTTTGAAGAAATTCTATAATACCCTTCAGAATATAAACTCAGGGGAAAAAAAAAGGGTGTGTGTGGAAAACATTTTCATTTTGATGTGTTGTCAGAGGACAAGACAATACACTGGATTGAAAAGAAAATGAAAGGTATTTGGATCAGAAAGGAAAAAAAAAAACATAACCATGTGTTTGCATGTAATAAGATCCCCATGTAAAAAAATGCTAATCTACAGAACTAAGTCTTAGGAAGTAATAACTGGTTCCAACAAGGTGACAGGGTTCAAGATGAGCATTAGTAAGTTATAATTCTCTTTAAGTTGATAAATATGTTTATCATGATTCCGACCAAAATCCTAGTAAAATTTTATACAATAAAGATAAGATTATTCTAAAACTACATGGAAATATGAAAGGATCAGAATGGCTAAAACAACTTCAGGAAGGAAGGAGCCAGGCATGTGGTGAACAGCTTAAGTCCAGCATCCAGGATGCTGATGCGGGGGAAGCAGTGCTCCAAGGTCAAGGCCAGCCTGGGATACAGGGAGGACTGGTAGAGCAGCTGCACACATGCACATCAGTGAAACAATAAAACACAGCAGGCATGGCCCCACAAAGATGCCCAATTGACTTTTTTTTTTTTTAACAAAAGGGCAAAAACAATTCAATGACAGGGAGCACTTCGACATCACAGATGCTAGTATTTAGGTGTGTATCACAATGTCTGACTCCTTCCTTTCTTCTCAGCAAACTCAGCAGCACACATGCAGAGAAGTTAGGAAAAATGGCCTCTGCTGTTACTTAACAGAGTATGTGTACACTGGGATATCTACATGAATTTTGGTGGAATTCCACTTATATATGCTTTTTGTACTAGTCACAGACCACTTCATATAATGCTTACAGTAGTCCCGTGGCCTGAGATCCTAAACTGATGGTATTGTATTAGGAGACAGGGGACCATGGTTTCTTGGCCTTTGGCTATAACCAAATATAGGACCAGAAGACAGACCTTTTGGGAGTGACTTGGTCACCCACAGAATAAATTCACAGAAATGTGCATAAGATACTTATAAACGAAATTTTAGGAGATGAGAAAATAGTGGAAAATGCCCACAAGGAAATTTTTTATTTATAAGATGTGTTAAGGATGGTTTAATCCTGATATAGCCAAGAGTATATAAACTAACAAAATGGATAGGTAGTTGATATGTTAAATACTAATATTAATTTAAACTATTCTAGAGACAATTTATTTCCTTTAAAATTTATATCTAGTGAAATAAAATCAGAAGTCATTATAACTAAAAAATAGTAGTACATTTTAAAAATGTGTTCATCATAAAGCCAAATCAAAGCTGAACATTATGAGCATTTAGATTAATTTGAAATGCCAAAGTACAAAAGAAATCACAAGGATTACTACATTCAACAGAAGGAATTTTACTAATCCAAGCAAACATGCATAACAAATAACTCTGTATACAAAACTAAGTGGAAACATTTGTCTTCTCTATGGAAAAGTGTTACTAAGTAATACAACTTCACTGGTAATTTTCCAGTAAGTTTCAGAAGACTGCAGAATGGTTTGGCTGTATGTCAGTCAGCTTTCTATCACTACTCAACAGATATCTGAATAATCAATTTTCAAAAGATTATTTTGGCTCAGGGTTCGGGAGGTTTCATTTTTATGACATGCTGTCTCTGTTGCCTTGAGGCCTGTGATTAGGCTGCCTAGCATGGCAGAAATGCCTGGCAGAGCAAATCATTCACCTCATGGCCTGGGAGCAAGACAGAAGGGGCTGGGGTCCTATCTTCCTCCTCAAGGGCCCACCCCAGTGATCTAAAGACCTCTCCCCAAGCCCCATTTCAAAGTTTTCATCACCTTCCAATATCACTATGAATCATGTCATTAACATGAATTTTGAGCTGGGAGGTGATGGCATATGCCTTTAATCCTAGCACTCAGGAGGCAGAACTGTGAGTTGGAGGTCAACCTGGTCTACAAAGTCGGTTTCAAGACAGCCAGAGTTACAACAGAGAAACCCTGCCTTGAAAAACTGAAAAAGCAAAAACAAAAACAAAAACAAAAAACATAATATTGAGAGGACACTTAGATCTATAATACAGTAGACGTTTTATGGTTTACGGTACTATTCCTAAAATAAGGAAATATAATTTAGTAACATACAATATTTATTCAGTTTAACTATTAAATTAAGAACTAAGAAAGGCACTTAGAAACTCATACTGATCCATTATATGACCATAAAATCCAACCTAATAGAAAGTAGAGTTTACATAACAGATTTAATTTAACCAATACCATTACTGACCCTCCATTTATACCACACATTCAGATCTAAAATGAACACTTTACTTACCAATTTTCTAATAATTACTCATAAACTCATTGCAAGGAATAATAAATATGAGAGCTTTATAGATTTACCCACAATGTAGAGACTGCGCATTGAAATCACTCAAAAATGTAATCAAGGGAGTAGAGAGCAGTAAAGGCAGGCTCTATACCAACAGTGTGTGGACAGAACAGATGTACAGAAACTAAGATTCTCCAGGAAAGGAGGATCAAACACCACTCTTTATTGTGAAGATAGACAGGTTTATCACAGCAAAGGAGGGGAGGAATAGCTAGCTTGGTTTCAATAAGATAATAGGTTTAAGCCTGAAAAGATCAAGAAAAATATGAGATAGGGAGCTATGGGAATCCAGAAACTGAAAATATCTAAAACCAGGCAAGCTGATCACAATACACCCAAAGTGGAGGTGAGGCTGCAACAGACAAGCAAGCCACACAATCACAAGCAAGGCTAGGTTTTGTGCCAGAGGAACTTCCAACTTCCTGAGGGGTGAAGGAGTAACAATTCCCAGTTGAGGGTGGCTCTGAGTGTCTAGATTTTCATGAGTGCAATTACACAGATGCTATATACATGCAGAACCACTGGCAGAAACTGGTTAGTTTTAGAGGCAAACACCACAGAAGACTGAAAAGCTTACTTCAAGACATGCAAACATTCATCCCAGTATGGACAAAATAAATATTTTTTCTTACCTAAAATTAATTCTGTTGTTTGTCGCCTTTTCAAGAAACATATTTTAATAGTTCCTCAAAGCTGGCTGAGTTTGCACATACTTTATGAGTACACTGTTTAGTTTACTCTAGCTACCCAAAGTCACAGCTAAGGAGATCTGCAAAGTTAGACACATTATTTCAAGAACATTGCTTCTTCTGTTGGTTTCAAATGGCTCTGTCATCCTCAGCTTCAGGAAGACTATATTGCCATTCATACACAGGCTGCAAAACAGACTTCATGTCACATCCTTGGCTATAAGTCAAATAATTCTTGCCCTCGTCTGTGCAGTGTATCCTATATTCACTGGCGCAGACCACCACTTTTTTCTGCTAGTTACCAGCATTTTGATAATGGGGCAACTTTGTTGTTGGACATCCCCAAAATACGGTGCCAGCATTAAGTAGTGTGAGCACGACCTGTAAACTTAACAAAAAATCAAGTTCCTGTTGGGCATGATGGTACAGGCCTATAATCTCTGTAATTTGAGAGTCTGAGGCAGGAGGATCACAAGAAAGTCATAGCCATTCTATGCCCACAACTCAACCTACACAGTTAAAGGAAACCATAAATGTGTAATAGTTCAATTTTTAATCTTTGTCTTATTTTCTCCTATTCTTCATTATTTATTTTGGAAATCATAAAACACATAAAATAAAAATAAAATGGTGTATCATGAAAGCAATTTTCCCCTACTCCAGAATTTCAGTTTTTAATAAAGACAACTACTGTTGTCTTCATTTCTCCCATGCTCTTCTAGAATATTCAACCCATATACAAACACAGGGACACTGTATGTACATATATATGGTGTCTGTTTTATGCTTCACTTAATTTCTATATATTATGTGTAAATAAAAATATAGCTTATGGTACAACATATAACATGGGAAGTTTAATAAATAATTTTGGAGGGAATACCTGTCATAACTGTAGAAACTAGAAATCCTATTCAGAAACTTCATAGACCCTATGTGTAGCCCTGAAGACTATATTAAGAGTTATTAGCCTTATCCGGCCAGATAGCCATGCTAAGAGTAATCAGCCTTATCTGGCCGAGTTATTAGCCCTATCCGGTCAGATAGCCATGCTAAGAGTAATCAGCCTTATCCGGCCAGGTAGCCCTGAAGGCTGAAGGCCATAAAACTATCTCACCAAACCAGGTAACCCTGAAGATCATAAAAACAGATGCCCGATTCTAATGACTAATTTGCCATGTATTGTCAAAAATTGTAGCCATCCAGACACTTGTGAACTGCACCTGTACCCATTAATTAAAAACCAGATTCCCTCACCTATGTGGAAAACCCCTTTTCTATCTATAAAAGAAGCTGTAATTCTCTGTTCCGGGTCAGTCATCTCCAAGGTGTCTGACCCCGGCATGCCGGTTTTTCTCTGCTGAATAAAAGTGTCTTTGCTTTTCATATATGTAGTCTCGCTGGTCCTTGGGGGGCAAATTTTGCACGGAACATTAACCATTAGCTACATCAGAGGTAAACCCCCAGGAGCTCTCTTTATAGTTCTCCCAGTTATTAGCCTTTCCCCTTTAGAGGTGACTGCTTGGCTCTGGAATGATTAGAGGAGAAAAACAAATGAAAAGATTTCATGAGAAAGTTCATAACTGATCATAAATATAAAAAAGAAATAAATAAATAGTAAAAATATGCAAGATTAAAAAAAAAAGATGAAGTCAAAACACTATGAAACAAAGAAAGGATAAGAATGGGAGACCAAAAAAATAAGATTGCTCTGTTAATGAAAATTAGATAAGTGTACGAAGGTGATGGAGAACACTAAAAATAAAAGCTTAAAAGTTTGTGTAAACTATGATCAAGTAAAACGTCCCTAACAGCACAATGAAAAAAACAAAAGGAAACATAAAATCATAAAGCTTGCAGAAAAGGGGGAAAGGGTTAAGTGTTGGCTGGGATTTCTTTTTGAGCCCTTGAAGATTTGCTTGCCAGCACTGGCGGTGCACTGGGGTGGAGGGAACGGCTAATCCACGAAGGCTTTCAACTTTCCCAGTTGTGTTACTAGCGGCCTCTGCTGGTCAAAGTCAGTTTTTCAGTTCAAGTGCTGGTCGGATCGCCCCGCACTCCTGAGGCTCACAATTTCTATTCCATAGGTGGTTATGGGGCAGGGGGTAGCTACCAAGTGCCCTACAACTGAGGAACGCAGCCACCAATGAGGTCCGCAAACTCCTGAGCATTAATCACCGTGGAGAGATGTGGCTGCAGGTGTCAAGTATTTCCCTGGAGCTTCGGAGTTCTCAGTATCGCATCAGTGAAGTCTACTATAGACAGCTGGCTCCAGAGACTGGTCTAGCCATAGACCCCAGGCTGAGTCACTCTCAGCGGATGAAGTCTTTCTCAGGCATCGATGTGAGGCTATCTTTATCCATGTCACTGTCTGGGATGAGAAGTTGTGGGTCTGCATATTTGGGGCTTGCCAGCATCTGACCCTCCTACTCTCCACAACTGTCTTCACAGCTGTTACTGAGACTGAGGTAGGTTGCATTCAGGCACCTTGATTTGTGGCTGTTCTCAGTCGCTTGTCTTGAGGGCAAAGACTGCCAGTTTGCTTTCACCAGCGGTTTCTTCACACAATGGCCACAGGTTTCTATCTGGAGCACCGCAAGACAATGTGCTCATCAAACTTCTGACTGAAACATGTCTTAATGACATAAATGCTAAAGAAAGCCACACAGCCAAGTCCAGAATCAATATGGGAGGCAACTTCACGACATCTGAATATTGAGAATCATGATTCACTAAGGGTCACAAGTATCTTGGTCTCCCCTGAGCACTAAGAGGCATCTTGGAGCTGGAGGAGGGACTACAGTGTCACTACTCTATGGTGGTGGCATCTAGGGATTTCGGGGACATGACATTAGTTTATTAAGAAATAAGAATGTTTTGGGGAGTCTAAAGGTAGGTAGCAGGACTAATGTATGGAGGCAGGGGAGGGGGGTTGTAACTGAAACAGCTTAAATAAGTACACAGTGGCTGACCGTGGGAACTGGTTCTGGGATAACCTGTGAACACCAGAATCTACAGCTGCTCAGATCCTCTGTATAAAATGGCACAGTATTCACAGATAACTCCCACACATCCTCCTGAATACTTAAATCATCTCTATATTACTTATGACAACTCATCAATAAAAAACGCTACAATTGTTAATACTGTAGTATGTGATGAATGACAAAAAGCTCAGCCTGTGTTCAATACAGATGCAGTTTTGAGTACGTAAATATTTTCTCCCCATGGCTGACTTAATACATAGATGTGGAACCTACAGATACAGAGGGTTTGCTATATTTAGGGAAGTAGTTTCTTGAAAATATAAAAACAGAAAAAATTTTCTACTTTTTTGTCAAATTAATATATCCTAGTGTTTGTTTTTCACCATTATAAACACCATGACCAAAACCATCTTGAGAAGGAAAAGATTTATTTTGGCTTACAGGTCACAGACTATCATTGAGGCAGGAAAAAAAGCTAAGACCATGGAGGAATGCTGCTTACTAGCTTGTTGCTCTGGCTTGCTCAGCTACCTTTCTTATACATCCTAGGCTCACCTGCCCAGGGATGGCACTGCCCGCAGTGGGAGGGGTGCTCCTATAACAATTAGCAATCAAGAAAATGCCCCTCAGACATGGCCACAAACCAGGCTTCAAAGGCAAGTCTTCAATTGAGATTCCCTCTTCCTACTTATGTCTAGATTTATGTCAAGTTGACAGCTTAAGGCAAACTCTGACAATATGTTTTAAATGTAACTATTATTATTCTAATTTGAATACAAATTTTAGTAAGGTGTTCTACTTCATAATTTCATGAACTAGCTCATCACTTATCTTTATAATTGACATACCAGTATTAATTTCTCCAAAATTTCTCATAAACTGTGAAAATTTTTTCACCAAGATGTTATTAAGATCATCATTAATTTGAATAATACAATTTTGTCCAGTGATGGTTTTGATTAGTTGATTTGAACAGTCATGGTACAAATAATCCCAGCTGTGGAAATGAAATGGTTCTGGTTTGAGGATACCTATCACTTCTGATTCTCAGATTTCACACCTAATAGTATGGTCACACTCCAACTAGAAGCAGAGTATCACAACCTGTAAGAACTTCAGCTGAGGGTTAAACCTGGGGGTTGTGCACCCAGGCAAGCACTCCATCCCCAGTAAACATTCTAATGTTTACTCTTTCTTAATGACTTTTTATTGTAATGGATACCAATCTCTCAGAGCCATTAACTGCTATCCCTTTACAAAGTTACAATTCTTTGGCAAGGGGTGAGCAGAATTCCTAGGACTCTTTCTAATTAACAAAACACTAAGGATGTTTAAAGTTCCTGGGAAAATTGGATGTCCACACGTAGAGGAATGAAAGTAGACCTATACCCATCACCCTGCACAAAAACCGCCTCCAAGGGGATCAAAGACCTCAGTGTGAAAACTGAAGCACTGAAACTGCTAGAAGAAAACATGGGCAGAACCCTACATGATACAGATGTAGGAAAGTGCTTTCTGAATAGTATTCCATTTGCTCAGGGGTTAAGGCCAACAATTGAGGATGGAACCTGATGAAACTAAAACAACAATAAACTTCTGTATAGCTAAGAAAACAATCAACCAAGGATCGAGGAAGACCACAGAATGGAAATAACCTTTGCCAGCTGTACATCTGAAAGATTAATATCCAGAATACACAGGAACTCAAAAAACAAAGAATCAAAGAACAAATAACCCAATTTAAAAAGTCCATAGATCTGAACAGAGAGCTCTCAGAAAAAGAAATAAAAATAGTTAAGAAATATTTTTAAAAGTGTTCAACATCCTTATCAATTGGAGAAATGCAAATTAAAACTACTTTGAGATTTTTATCTTTTCCCAGACCGAATGACCAAGATTAAGGAAACTGACAACAAACGTTGGCAAGGTTCCCAGGGATTGCACAGTATTGTAGCCACTATGGAAATCAGTATGGAGACTTCTCAAAAAGCTAGAGAGAGATCTACCATATGTCCCAACTGTATCACTCCTTGGCATGTGCCCACAGGATTTGATATCTTACTTCACATGAACATGACTCAGCCATGTTCAACACCACTACAGTCATAATAGCTAGGAAATGGAAATAACATAAGTCTTCTTCAACTGATGGATGATTAATGAAAATGTGGTAAATATGCACTATGGAATACTAGTCTGCTATAAAAAAATGAAATTGTGAAATTTACAAATAAATATGTGGAACTGAAAAAAATACGAAACTGGAAATATTATACTGAGTTAGGTAACCCAGACTCAGATTCAGAAAGAGAAACATTGTACATTTTCTCTCATCTGTGAATCCTAGCTCTGAATCTTTACATGTGAGTATACAACCTGGAGTAACAGCAGAAACCAGGCAAGTAAGAAGGAACCACTGTGGTAGGAGGGAGGAGTTCTAGAGAGGAAGACAGGTGGGCACAGGTGCTATGATAGGGGAACTTGGAAAGGGAGGGGCTACAAGCAATCAATGACTGCTGAGAAAGGGAAAACCAGTTTTCTCCAGGGACAAGCTCCTTGATAGGCTATAGAATCCCAAGTAGTTATTCCTAAACACAAGTACATAAGAGCAACACTAAATAAACTCAGAAGGCTATATATAAATTAAAGATGAGGTAATGAATTTGAGAGGAAATGGGGGTGCACAGGAAGAATTGGAAGGAGGGTAGAAATAATAAAGTAGTCATATATGAAATTCTCAAAACAATCAAATTTAAAAATAGTTTCCAGAAAAGGTATCAGTAAAATGACTCCTAATGATAGGTGAGTGCCTTATTCAGTGATCATCAGAGAAGCATGTCTATTAGGCATCAAAACTACTCTTCATGTAAATACAAAAACACTGAAAGAAGTTCTAAGGAAAACCCAGTTTTAGAAGTGACAAGACATTCCTGCTAACCAGTCCTAACCAGTTAAGCATCACCAGAGCCAATTCTGGCACCAAGGTTAAAAACTGTCAATGTTCTAATTAATGTTCTGCAGTCAATTAAACCAAGAAAACTCAACAGTGTTTTCATACCTTTATTCTAAAAATACTAAAATTGCTTTGAAATATCGTGAAAACTGAATTAAATTTACAACCTAAATAGCATTAAAATATAGAGTACAGGGTTCTTTATTAGGAATTTTGACATAGTTCCACAGAATCCTAGACTACCTAGGCTTCAAGGTTGAGACAAAGCTTAAAACACCTTGATTTGTTTGACTAAAAAAGCAAAATTTCAGAATGAACTATGCTATGATCAATGAAATAAAACTGTCTAATGAATGAATCTGTTATACGAATGGAAAATTTCTAACATATCTTCATACGTTTATACTTAATACTTCTAAAAGCTAAACTGGCCATTCCATGTACTTTTGGCATTCCTAGTTTACCACCTCCTACCTAGCACCACCGTAACAGGCAACCAGAAAGCATCTGCTTGGTGCTGTACACCTGGTAAAAGCTAGTATAGATCATAGGCCCTAGAGGGGATCCTACTACTGTTGTTTTGCTTGGACATGTTGTCAAACGGCCTTCTAAGTATTTATGATTATACCCACAGATTTGTGTGGCTCTCAACCTTGGCCAGAGAAGCTTCTTCAGTGGGCATATACAGAGACACATATCTAGTCAAAGTGCTGAGACTAAGTGACTCTTGAGATTTTAGCCTTAATTGGGACATCTGTATCACCCTTCCCATCTACATACCCAGTGAGGCTACAGAGTATCAGGGAAAAGAGAGGAGAAAGGATATAAGAGCTGGAGGACGGAGAGGGTGCTGTGAAATGCTGTCTTCTGGACACGACACGACCACTGCACTCATGACCTCATTGTAGTTATGCTATCCACACAAGATCAAGCCAACGAGACCAGTTGTACTCCAGTAGCATCATTAATTGGGTTCAATGGATTACAGAGGAGGACAGGAGGAGGGAGAAAGGAAAAGAGGAAGGAAGGAAGGAAAGAAGGAGGGAGGGAGTGTGGAGAGGATATAAAAGTGGGGAAGAGTTAGATTGGGAGGTGTCTAGGGGAAGGGGGAAGTTGGGGGTTGAAATGCTCAAGATACATGGTATAAATAATACAAATTGTTAAAGAATAATAAAAGAAAGTAGCTGCTGAATTAGTCAATTTTAAATAGCAATCCCATTTTATGAACTTAATTTAGGCATAGGCTTTAACTGAGTTAAATAATTAAAGTACTTTTTTCCTTAAACAATGACAAGAATCTTACTTTCCCCCCCTGTGGATGTTGGGTTTTGGTAACATTTTAAGCTGCTTTGTTACTAGGGAATCATTCAAATGTACTTGAAAATTAAGCTAATGATATTAGCAGCAGTAAAAGAATAGTAATCACAATAGCAACAATATCTGAAAAGTACAGTATTTAACATGTGTTGAGTATTGTCCTGAGCATCTCTCATACATTATAAGAGTTCAATCCTTAGTCAAAAGGAAGGTATAGCATTACTATCATTTTATAAATAGTCACACAGGATATAAAAAGGCAAATTAATTGATACAATATTTATGGCTAGTAACCAACAGAATAGTATTCAAGAAACATAACCAGATTTCAGGATAAAATCATCTACCCATATCTCTATCTATAGTTAACCTTTAAAGAACTGGCTAAAATAAGCCTGTATAAATAAAAAATTATTTATGTAACAAAATTGTTCATTTTGATACTCTTTCAATTATATATTATTTTGATATTTCAGTTATATTAGTCTATGTAATTGTTATATAGCTGCTATTTAATTTAATTTCCCTTTATTTTATGACTATTCATTTTGTGGACAGAAATAAACTACATATAAGAAATATTGAGAACATATAAACAATCTGGGCAGTGGTAGTACATGCTTTTAATCCCTGCCCTCGAGAGGCAGAGGCACATGAATCTATGTGAGTTCAAAATCAGCCTGGTCTACAGAGTGAGTTCCAGGACAGCTAGAGTTAGTTACAACAGAGAAACCCTGTCTTGACAAACTTAAAAAAAAAAAAAGATGTGAGAGAGGGAGAGAGAGAGAGAGAGAGAGAGAGAGAGAGAGAGAGAGAGAGAGAGAGAGAGGGAGAGAGAACATATAAATACAAATGTTTCATAAAAAAAAAAAAACCATTCACCTGGTTTTACCATCTTTTAAATTCTGAGCTCCACAATGAAAATGTATTTCAATCTACATATGAAAAATGACTATAAAACCTCACACTTTTGTCCTCACCGTGTATTCAAAAAAACTTTCTCTTTTTAGTAGCTCTCTTAGAAGTGAGAAGAAAAGTACTGCAACTTCATAGATTAGGTGTAGGACTAAGAATTAATACTGCCGACACACACATGACTATTATTTATGCCCAGAAATTCCTACCCTGAAAGATAAGGGTATAAGTCAGTAAATGACTTCATTGTGCACACCAGGAACTCCTCCAAACTCATTTATCTCAACAATAGACTACTCAGCCATGGTTTTATAATTTCCCTCCAACTGGGCAAACAACTTACTTATCAGCAACTAGATACTTAAAGGACTTAGTAATGATTCCAATTCTAAGCTATGGTATGAACTTTGGACAGTCTTAATTAAGTCACTGCAAAGACAGAAGAGCCCATTCTAGACAGTACTTTCCAGTGGCCTTTCCGCAGATCTGGTCTATGAAGACTATTAAGGCTGTGTTCTTCCTTAAAGGTTAGTGGGCAAGAAAACTAATATGCAGCCAGCAGCTTAGGTCTCAGGTACTCAGGGCATTTTGGAAGAAGACAGAATTCAACACATTCCATTTCAGTCTCTCTAACCAGCAACTCCCTTTTAAATTTCATCGTCTCTGCCTAGAGGAGCCCATGGGTAAAAGTCAAATATACCAGCATAAGGGGTTATTACAAAAAGAGATAAATATTAAAAAAATGACAAGGGATACAAGAAATTTGACATAAGACTTCAAACTTCAAATTTCATTATTGCCACAGTGAACTGGGATAATCACAGATTTCAAAACGATCACAAAGTATCACTGTAATCCAAGAAGTTTAGCAATAAAAGAAAAAAAGTTGTTAAAAACTTTAAAATATCAAAGTTCATGCTGGCATCTGTGAAGGCTTTATAAAACAGATAAAAGCAAGAAACGAATGTGCACACTCTTAGTGTACACAGAACACAGACGCATATGGGTATGGATATATGGATAAATATGGATGTTCATGTCCATCAAAGAACTGTTTCAGATACAGAGGACTGGAGAAGTATTGCCAACTTTCCCAGGAAGAATATGCTCTGGGTGTAATAACAGTTTCAATTTTTATATTTATTTTATGTGCATAAAAGTTTTGCCTCCATGTAGGTATGTACACCACATGCATACCTGGTACCTTCAAGGTCAGAAGAGAGCACTGGATCCCCTGGAACTGGAGTTGTGAATGGTTGTAAGTCAGCCACCATGTGGGTGCTGGCAAACAAATCCAGGTCTTCTATAAAAACAACTGTTCTTAACTGCTGAGCCATCTCCCCAGCCCTTTAAGCAATACTTTAAATAATGTACTTGGAGAGCTATTTAAGTGAAGTGAGTGAACCTCAGTTCTGTGGTTGGAAAGAACCAACCCAAGGACCAGCTACTGAGAATGCACAAATACTAGAAGAAAGAGACTTTCAGACAGATTCCCTTAATGGAGCCCTGTACCTTCAAAGAAAAAATTGAAATGTTAAAAGTATACTTGAATTTCATCATGTTAAAACACAGCAAGAAAACAAACGTTAACAAAATAAGCTATTCTATTACTAAAGAATATACAACATGGCACTTACCCTCATTGATGGCATGGGGCTTAATAATGCAACAGGTACAGTTGGTAAATTTAGCAGTGTTTGCTGGTCCACAGCCTCCACTTGAAGGAAAAAATAATTCCATTTCCTAAAGATAGACAAAGATGAGAAAAGGGATTTTGATACAGTTGAGCTCTTATCTGAAACTTATAGAATATTTCTGGAGATAATACGATTACTTTTAACATTTCATGATATAAATTCATTTCAAATTTTCTAAATGTATATTTACAAAGACTGAGGAATTTAGCTCCATTTCAGCACTTACAATCAGAAGAACATGCAAAGAGTATTAATCAAAGCAATGAGAAGATGTTGTCGTGTGACCTCTAGTCTAAATGACAAGGTTCTAACAAACTCTAAGAACTGGAAAAAAAATATGAAGTTCTTATTTTCCCCCAAAATATAGTTCATAAATACAGATATAATACTAAGTTTAAAAATAAAATATGCAAAATTAAGTTAAAACAAGGACATTTTTACAAAAACAGAAAAATTAATGTTTAGGAATCTGAGAACTACAGTTAGTGAACAATAATTTACAATAGTTCTATTATAAATCAAAATGAGCAATATATTACGGCCTGGTTCACACAATGGATTTTGTGATATTTTCTTTGCCCACGGCTCATTAAACCAAAAGTTAGCAATCTAAACGGACCACAAAAATGTCCATTCTTTTAATTAGTGAAATGTTGCCCCTAAGCTTTTAACACTAGTCTTTCCACTATATTCTCCACAAAACTTCTGTTCCAAGCTCCAAAACAACTGCCAGTGAACAAAGCACTTATCCAAATACTATCACCTCTAGAAAGTTCTTCCTGATACTCCCATCAGCACCATCCATCCATCCATCCATCCATCCATCCATCCATCCATCTATCCATCACAGCTGTGACTATTCAAGGATCTGAAACCTACCAAATTATAAATTTAAAGGAAAAAAAACCCAACTTTCGGAGGTTGTAGCTTACAAACATCTAAAATAAAACCTGCCTCAGAGTTAGTATTTTCTTTTCACTGAATTTATATTTGAGAGATCAGACCTACCATTCAGAAGGTAAGAGGCTCATCATGAGTACAAGTCCCTCTGACCTAGAACAATTTCCAGGCCAACTATAGCTATATACTGAGACCCTGACTCAAAAAATTTACAATAAAATAAATCAAAGTTAACAGATATGTTAATAAGCTATACAAATGAATTTCCATATTTTATTAGTATACATTAATTAACAGGCTTCATGGGATATTTTTATAGAAGTACAACACACACCGTGTCCTATCCTGTCCCACATGACCATGTCACTGGGCTTTGATACATGTTCCTTTACTCAGCGACCCACCCTGCTGGCCCAAGACCTAGAGATCTTGCTTCTTCACATATGCTGCATGTTCCAGGTGCAGTATTTCTCCTGGACTCCTACTTAGCTAACAACAGTGCTTGGTCTGAATTACAAATAGACTACTCAAATGAAGCCTTTTTTGGAATATCAACTATAGACCCATAAACTAGTATTCTTAATTGAATTAAGTCACAAACATGAGCCTCAGCAATTTAAGCTTTTACAGTAAGAAGTATGCAACAAGTGTCAGACTTGGAGAAAACTATATTCAACTGTGACCACACAACTAATTAAAAAAGGAGGTATGGCTTTGAAACATTTCTTGATCCTAGGAGAATGTCAACAGTGTTTTCTACTGCTACATCAGCTATTTAAATCCCCTCAATGACCTCAGTGGGAAAAATGTTTTTACTTTGACAGAAAACAATTTCCCAAACAAGACAGACGGAAAATACTTCTCAAAACAACTTACTCTGGCAGCAGACTCAAAAGAATCAGGACCATGACCTGCGTTTCTTATGCCATCTGTCCCAAAGAGGGCTCTGATGCTTCCAGGGGCATCTGTACGAGCTATGCCAGAATTTGCAGGTCCAAGCAATCTTCTCCACTCACATATTGCATCATCTCTTAAAATCTCCATGGCAATAACTGGTCCACTTGAAATAAACTGGATCAGTTCGCTAGGAAACAAGAAAAAGTCTGAGTTATTTCTCTACTCTGTCAATATAGACAAGTGAAGATACATTTGAACAACAGTATTTTCAGAGACTAGACTATTGTAATTTCAGAGCTTCTGGGCACAGTGAAGTGTATACGGGCAATGCCAAATCCTCATACAGCAAGGCAGCAAGGCAGCAATGATAAATTTACTTGAAATATGTGACACCCCAGCCCCTTACTTTCTTAAGAAGAGGCAAAGTAGACAGAAGACAGGACCTTCTCAGAGGAAAGAAGACAGTGTAACAGGCTTTTCCATGCCTATCACCTCATGACTGCTTTATATACTAGCTTCTCACCTCTTCATTAATTCACTTAGAACATTTCCAAGAAATAGCATGTAGAAGGAAGTATCTATACTCACAATGCTAAGAGGACAAGACCTCCTCTAACATACTGCTAGGCCTTAGCAGCCCAAACCAGAACAGAACAAAACAAGACAAAAAAGGAAGAAGGAAGTATGAAGAAAGGAAGGAGAGGAGGAAGGAAACATTTACCTACTTAATAAGCATTTAATGATCATGTACTACATATCAGAATCTATGTCATAAAATAAGATCCAACCCTCAAAAAATTTAATCTAATATCCAAATAACTCAGAATTCTATAATATGAATGTGGCATGTAACAAGTGAAGGAGTGGTGGGCTACTGAGAGGATACTGATCATGAACAGACTTCCAGGTAATTCCCAGTGTCAGACCTAGTTAATCCATTCATTAAAACTTTCTGCATATGAATATATGCAGATATATAAGATATTAAACTAGGAGCTGTGATACAGTGTTATAAATATATGCAAAGAACCTTAAACAAAGAATAATTGCCAAAAATGTATATGGTAATTCTAAAAAGTTTAGGAATATTTTACAATATCTGATTAAGCTATAATACAGTAATTTTATTATATAAAGTTTATTTTCTTAAAAAAAGCATTCTTCTATGTTGGATACCAAATAACAAGCTTATTGCAGCCAATTGATTAAAATATCATTTGTCTTTATTAAAAATAGACATTCCTTTGTCAATAGCAATGAGTATGCACATTACTTAATTACATCCCAAATATTTATAATAGATTTAGTTTCAAGTATATATTGTTAGCCATTTTCAAAGGAACAAAGTATATATCAAATTATTTAGTTCTATGACTATTGCTTTGTACATACAAGATACTAAATTAAGACCTAAAAAGCACAACAAAATTCCCAACATAAATATAATTACAAACACATTTTTTTCAATTCAATGAAATATAAAAGGATATTTCTTTTTTGGTTTTTTGAGATAGGGGTTCTCTGCTGTAACTCTGGCTGTCCTGGAACTCACTCTGTAGACCAGGATGGCTTTGAACTCACAGAGATCCGCCTGCCTCTTTCTCCTGAGTGCTGGGATCAAAGGTGTGCATCACAACCACCTAGCTAAAGTGATGTCTCTTAAAACAAAAAAGTTATTCATTTGTTTCTGATTAAAGGTTCAAGTATTTAGTGGTGGATATAAGAAGTCTTATCTAATAAAAGTTTAGGGAAAACAATTTTAGACACCAAGCTAAATACCTACTTATATAAAGGCCTTGAGTGATGGTCTGCATGAAAGTCTGCTGCTTCTTTCCTATAAAATAATCAAAATAACAATAGTCAAAATTTAAAAAAATAGTTGTTTTAATTTTAATAAAGTAAAATAAATATTAAAACATACACACATATTATTTGTATATAAATTAACTAATTTTTTTCACCAAATAGCATATCCCAAATATGGATCATACCAGGATCTCTTGTATTCTCAATACAGTGTTAACTATCAGATCAATAAGAATCTTTGTAACTTAAAGTCTAAACAAGTTACATAAAAAAAGAACAGTCATCTTCTAATTAAAAATCAGAATTAACTTTAAGCTTAGAATTTAGGCTATAGCTTATTTTATTTTTGTCATCTCTTGGAGACAAACCCAGGGCCTCAATTATGCTAGGAGAGTGCTCTACTGCTGAGCTATATCCCAAGCCCCTGAAGTTTTTAATTAAGTAATTTTTGCTTAGTTCTTAGTTAGATATAAAAGATTTGTATTTTTTAAAAAAGTGTTCAATGAGTTGTACATATTAAAATCTACATTTCCCACTAAAATATCTGTAGAGACAATAAAATACTATAATCTAAGCTGGTAAGCTTAAAGGTCTAAAAAGGCTTTCTTTCCTCCACCAAAATCTGGTGTCGTTTTATTTGTTTGTTTGTTTTTGTTTTTTTGAGACAGGGTTTCTCTGCTGTAACTCTGGCTGTCCTGGAACTCACTCTGTAGACCAGGCTGGCCTCAAACTCACAGAGATCTGCTTGCCTCTGCCTCCCAAAGGCTGGGATTAAAGGCGTGCACCACCACTGCAGGTATCTTCCTTAAAACTATGCAATGCTCTTTTGGATTTAAAAAGAATTTGTACTATGTAACAAATATATAAAAATGATTAATTTTTTAAAACTTTGTTAATTTATTTTTAATGTATAGTATTTAGCTGGTATGTCTGATTACCACATGCATGCAGTGCCTGCAGTATTCCAGAAGAGGGCGTCAGATCCCCAGGGACTGGAGTTATAGATGGTTGCAGGCCACTATGTGGGTGTTGGGAACTGAACATGAGTCCTTGAAGAGCAGCCAGTGCTCTTCACTGTGGAGCCATCTCTAGCCCCTCAACTCTTATTTTAAAATAGCAGAAGTGCTCACTAGCAAAAACAAACAAACAAAAACCTTTAAGACTTGAGAATTAATTTTGTATACAAAGCTTTTATCACCGATGGCTAGTTAGGTCATAGACCACTGTAGGAAACCTACTGTTGTTAAGTTGAGATGTCGTCAAACTGTCTACTATGCAACTGTGTTCAAACCCATAGAAAACTGCTGCTCTCAAAAGCCTCACTCAGATAAGCCTCTTTCCAGTGAACAGTGATGGAATGAAAAGATTGTAGGATGCTCAAGGTACTGAGAGAAAGATAGCTGCGTGCTCAGCCCTAAACAAGATTATTTATACCACCTCTTCTAAAGCTCAGAGAATATCATAGAAAGGGTGGAAAGAATGTAAGAGATGGAAGATAGGGAGAAGGCCTGCAAAATGTTATCTGCTGAGGGTGACACAGCCATTGCAATCATAAACTCACAGCTGCTGTGGTGACCTATGCTGGACCTGAGCATGACTAGACCTGTCAACAGTAGCGTGAGTAGTTTGTTATTAAGTATTACATACTCTGCTCTACTTTTATACAACTGGAAGTTCTGTTTGTTGTCTATACCAGCATCACCTCAAACAAGTGGCAAAGTTGTACCATGGCATGATGGCTATGATATCACTAGGTAATAAAAAATTCTCATGTTTATTGGAATCTTATGAGACTACCATCATGCACCTAGTCAGTCTATCACTGACCAAAATATCTCTATGTGCTGTGTCACTTCATTTATTTCTGTCCTTCCTTGAATCAGACATGGGCACTAAAAGGAAGAGAATCACATTTCTCTGTTCTTTGTTTGCTATTGTGAATATTTTGTTACCATTCCCAAGATAAACACAATTTTATCATGGTATCATAATTATTTTGTGATAAAAGTAAGCAGGCATATTGACATACAATGTAAATAAACATTTCTAAATGTGTCCCTTTTGGAAACCAGAACTAATAGAAATCACTAGATATTTACTATTATTTTACTACAATGCATTATTTTACATAGTAAGAAGAGATTATGTCACAAATTGCTTTATGAAAGCAAACTGGGCTATGAAAGTCAACACAGTTAAATGAGAGCTATGCAATGCAAGAACTTTCAATTGTTTAGAGTTCAGTCACTGTTTAACTAGCTAATTATCTATTCTCTTGCTTTCTTCATCATGATATTCTATATTTGCCATTCAGTAAAAGGTTGTTGTTGTTGTTGTTGTTGTTGTTGTTGTTGTTGGTCTCTGGGCTTTTGGTTTGTTTGTTTAAAGAACTATGGGAATGATAAATGACATTACACAAATGAAAATAATCAACACATTAATTACCTTGAAAGTGTCATCATTCGGAGTTTTGTTATAGTAAATCCACTTTTGTTTATCATTTCAACTATTTCTCCAGCCTTTGATACTGCATCTGGTTTGATCAGGGCTAATGTTCTGTAAAGAAATTAGGAATGGACTTGAAAATAGAAACAGTCCTATAGTTTTTATTTATGATTTCCTTAACAACTATATTAGACCATTCACATCCAAACAAAGAAATCAAAATTAGATGAACTTTATTTTTAATAAGCAAGAGACTGGGTGCGGTGGGACACCCCTTTAATTCCGGCACTCAGGAGGCAGAGGAGGTAGACCTCTATTGTGAAATTTGAGGCTAGCCTGTTCCACATAGAGTCCCAGATTCATAACTAAAAAAGAATGTTTAATTATACTTTTAAAGTGTGTGTGTGTGTGTGTGTGTGTGTGTGTCTGTGACATACATTTGGAGATCAGAGGGGTTCAGTTCTTTCTTTCTACCATATGGAACCCAAGAATCAAACTCAGGTCGTAAGACTTGGTGGCCAGCACCTTTCCCCACTGAGCCATCTCACCAGTCCTAGTTCTTCAAAACTTTTAAACTTGGATAATGGTCACACAGATCACCCATTCCTCTAGGGAACAGACAGAAGCAAATGGTTCCTCTCTAGGAGCAATGCAACTTTATTCTGCCTCTCAAATAATTCAGCATAAAGATACAGCATACATCCACCATACACATTTATGCAACATTCCCACACATACATACAATAATCATAACATAAAGGTAATATGAGAGAGAGAGACAGAGATAGAGGGTGCCAGCAGAAGAAACACCAAATAAGAGATAAAGACCTATAAACCTATAAATACTTAAGATTCTGCTATTATGAGTTTTGAAACAATAATTTAGAGGGGAAATGGAAACTAATAAACTGAAAAGGTCACAAAGAGATGACAAAAGATGCAATGATGAAGAATATAAATAAAGTTGTTGGGAGGTGAGTCAATAACACGTGACCCCTATTTGGATGTGGTGCAGAAACTCTGAACTGCCCACGTCTGTGACTGCACGAATGTCGAGAAATCAGAAGGAGCAGGTTATTCAGTGAAAGAGAATTCCATTTTGAATTTGTTAATTCTTAAGGACCTGTGGGAAATCCAGGTAGATATGTTCAGAAAATAGATGAATATATGGTTTTGCAGCTGGGGTTGGAGTGTAACTTGGACAGAAGCATGTCATCAGAGTGAACAGAATCTCCTGGTATTAAACAGCAGAAAAGAGGACCCATGGACAGAATTGTACTAACGACGAACATCTGAGTTAAGCAAACACTTGCAATTATTTGGATGTACTTAAACATTCAAAGAGATTTAGGAATTCCTTAAACATCTTCTGCGTACAGATCCCACCATCAATGCAGCTTGGATTTTCACACTCCTTTTCAGGGCAACAGACACATAAAATCAGCGGAAATTCCTGGACTCAGAAGTTTATTTAAATCACAAAAATGGCTCCTATTATTTACTACCAATTTTCAGTTAGGAAAGAATCAGAAGAGAAAATGGTGCAACAATTTAAGCCAATGGAATACATGCCACTGCATGCACTTCCATTAACTATATTTACAAGGGCCAAATACTGCAAATATTTATTCACATTAAAATGTATCCAGTTTAAAAGTTAGTCCTACCTAACAATATTGTCAGCATACAGATTAGAGTATAACAGAAAAGGACACATTTTAGAGTAATAAAAACCAACACAGTGTTTATTTACTTTTACTTTCTAGGCGCATGGCTGGCCACAGCACTTCACCATCACTCATGCTGGTGAGGATGTGGAGCAAGGGGAACACTCCTACACTGCTGGTAGATAGATATATATTAGATAGATGGTATCTAATTAGATTCTATCATGCTTTCTTGCTCCCTAATCCTCACTCTTTATAGTTCTCTCCTTCACAGTCCCCTCTCCACATACACATACTCACTCTTTCTCTCTTTCCCTCCCTCCCTCCATCTATATTCTAAATATAAAAGAAAGCACATGAAATCTGTCATCAGTTTGGCTTATTTCACTTACATAATTATCTCCAGTTCTATCCACCTACCTGTTCATATCAGAATTTCATTCTTCTTTGTAGTTGAATAAAATTCCCCAAAGCAAGCTATCTCTTGCTTTGATTTCTGATATTTTCCTTATCTTCTCTGTTATCTGGACTTGTTTCATTATTGCATCACCTTGAAGCAGCTTCTCATCCACCATCTCACCCCAGAAATTTCTAAGTCTTCCATTCTTGACTTGGACTATCTTTGAGCTTTATTATTACTACTATTTATTTTTTATTCTTTTATTTTTTGAGAAGGTCACATGTAACCCACAGCCTTCAACTCCCTATGTAACCTGATACGACCCTGAACTTCTCATCCCTCTACCTCTACTTCCCAAGTGCTAGGGTGACAGATATGTGCCACCACTCCCAATTTTATACAGTGTTGGGGTTCAAACACAGGCCTTCAGTGCTTCATCCACGCTAGGCAAACACTACCAACAGAGCTACATCCCAGCCTGCATTACTGCATGTCTACTAATCACATACACTCCTTATTTCCTCTTCATAGCTATTGCTACCATAATCATTTAGATCATTATTTTACTAATTAAACTTTTATAAGTTTTCACTACCAACTAATTCAAGCAGAATAATGGTTCTTGTCAACTTGAGACAGGATTTCCCACCTTTATCTCTCTCTTTATACTCATTCCTTTGACCAGTATTTCTCCCAGGTCATCTAACTGGGCAGTAATTCAATCCATCTTTTATCATCAAGACCGAACAACTTCACAAAGCCTTCAGTTTTGCAAAAAAAGAATTTCATTGTCTTCTGAGTTTACAGTGATTTATGCATCATCACTTCCTCTCTCCCCAAAGCCATGCTTCTCCTAAGAAAGAAAAATCTATACTCAAATAATCTTAGATTTTAGTGAGAAATATAAACATTATAGACAATGAAAAGGCTTCCCCCAACCCTACCCAAATGATCACCTCTAAGAGTGTGGATATCACCGTTATTCTAATCAGGAACAGATCCCAGAAACAGTTCCAAATTAAAAAAAAATGTTTTAACATTATATTGGATCACTGGAAAAAAAAATCTCTATGTTGTGAAAGCACAATCGAAAAACAGGAAATCAGAATTCGGTACTCAAAGTCACATGTGATGTTTCAATGGAAAAGATAAGATAACTGTTATCTTACTTCTCTTTTCTACTGCCCAGTTGGCGAGCTGTGTACTGGTCCCCGTAGTCAATCAACACCAACTGTCGAGAAAAGACATTCACTTTGTTGCCTATAAATAAATCTTCCAAGCGCAGGTCCTCATACTTGGTCCGCTTTAAGAAGGTGCGACGATTCTTTACATCATTCTAGAACCAAATACAAGAAAAAATACTAATAAACAATGTTAACCTTGCTGTGAAGTAGTAGGTAGAAGTAGTTCTCAATTTATCTTAGCAAAGATACCTACATCCTTTTACTTTTAAATACACATATAAATCATATTTTATACTATAAATCTCTATTTCTAAATCTACCCTAGTAATAACATAAGTTTCTAATTAAAATATATACTTTAAAATATCCTGAATTGACTTATTTTAGCCAAGTTATTTCAGCAAATTAGTGCCTATGAACCCAAGACAATCAGATTCTCACATTTATTTTTACATTTACATTCCAATACCAAATAAGCTCATTTTTAAAAAGATTTTTTTAAATTAAATTATGTGTATTTGTGTGTGTCTCTCTCTGAGTATCAACAAGTGAGAGAGTGCAGAAGCCAGAAGAGGGTGTTGGATCATCAGGAACTGGAGTTAACAGGGAGTTGTGAGCTGCAAAGTGTGGGTGCTGGGAACCAAAGGTGGAACCTCTTAAAGAGCAGCAAGCGCCCTTCACTGCGTCATCTCTCTAGGTTCTCCATTCCAAATGGGCTAATATTTTTAAAGGGATTACCAATGAAGAGATGTGAAGAGCAGGACCCTCTTAGATCCTCCTCAATTTGATTTTTTATAAAGACCAACTTTCAATAATAATGTTTCTGATTATAATAACCATTTATCTATAACCACTCATCAAATATTGATTAATCCAAAATACTCATTGTCCCACGTCAGTTTGGGATCTCTCTTTATATGTCTTTTTCTCTGTGTGTCATATTCATGTTCATTTATGTGTGTGTATGTAGGAGTGCATGCCCATGTGCATTTATGGGAAGGCCAGAGGAGGTTGTTTGGTGTCTTCCTCTGTAATCTCCACCTTATTCTCTTGACACAGGGTCTCTCACTGAACCTGAAGTTTGCTGTTTGAGCTAAGCTAGCTGGCCAGAGAACTCTGGGATCTGCCTGTCTCTGCTACTCAGTGTTGGGAGTAATCACATGAAACAAGGCACAGCTATCATTCAGGCGCTTAAGATTCAAGCTCAGGCTGGGCGGTGGTAGCACATGCCTTTAATACCAGCACTCAAGAAGAAGAGGTAGGTGGATCTCTGTGAGTCTCAGCCTGTTCTACAGAATGAGTTCCAGGACAACCAGGGCAAAAAAACTGTCTTGGAAAAAAAAAAAAACAAAAACCATTCAAACTCAGATCTGCACACTTTCACAGCCAGGGTTATTAACCACTAAGCGATTTCTCTAAGTCTGTCAGTTTGTTTTGACACAAGGTCTTGCTGTACAGCTCAGGCTGACCTCTAACTTGTGATTCTCCTGTCTCAGCCTCCTAGGTGTTGAAATAGTCAAATGTATAGTCAAATGTCACCAAGCTTAAGCTGTTCCTATATTTTTTTATGTCAAAACTTGTGAAATACTTTGGTTAGAAATCTGTAATAAGGCTGAGTGTGAAGGTGTACATTTATAATCCCATTTGATATGAGACAGGATTGCAAGTGAGAAACCAATCTGGATTACGTGGTAAAATCCTGTCATCTACCACATAACTCAGGAAAAAACAATGCCACAGCATAGCGTTATCTTCCTGTATTGATATATTAATGAGCACACACATACACACAAATAATTCTAAAAAAAAAAAAATCTTTAGAGAGTGGCTGGTTATACCCACAACTCTGTGCTACTACTGAGCAAGTGCATCCTGCAGGCTGGTCATCTGTGTGCATGTGTGTGTGCCTCATGTCTGTATTTCTTGTGCTTTTTCTTTGGCTCTTTTTTCCCCTGTGTGTTTGTTTTGTCATATTCTGATTTGTTTTTATTTTGTTATATTTTAGGCACCTGTTTGTATTCTACTGAGAGAAAGAAAGGGTGTGGTGGGGAGGTGGGGAGGATCTGGAAGGAGTTGGGGAGGAGAAACTAATCAGAATCTCCGTATGAAAAAAATATTTTCAATTAAAAAAAAAAGAAAAAAAATGTATCTTCAAATGTAATTTCAAAATCAACCACATAAAATAAATAGCAGTATTATTTTTCTCCCTGTCCCATATGAAATAACTTGCTAATTTTTAAGCAAAGGCTTAAAATTTTATTGGTGTGTGAGCTCCCATGTATGAGTAGACTTCCATGCACATGAGTGGAAGCTAAAGATGAATTTCAGATCTTGTTCTCAGGAGCTGTACACCTTACTTGTTTTATTTTGCTTTTTGTTTGGGGGTAGTTTTGTTGTTGTTGTTATTGTTGTTAATTTTTTTATTTTTATTTTTAAAACAGGTCTCACTATGCAGCCCTGGCTGGCCTAGAACTTGCTAGTAAACCAAGCTGCCCTCGAAGATCTGCCAGCTTCTGCCTCCCGAGCACTAGATTAAAGATGTGCACCACCACATCTGGCTCACCTTACCTTTTGAGAAAGGACCTCTCACTGAACCTGAGGCTTCCCCATTGTGCCCCACCATCTTGCCAGCAAGCACCAGATCTCTCCTTGCACAGTGCTGGGCCTACAAGCAGGTCCTGCCATGCTTGACTTCTACCAGGCCACGGAGGACCTGCTCAGGTCCTCACGCTTGCACAGCAAGCACCTTCCCGACTGAGTATCTTCTAGCCCTCATTTACCATTTCAACAGATCCATCCACGGGGTAAAACAGAAGCTCATAGCGCCGGAGCAGTGAAGCATTTGGGTCATACCACTCTGCAAGGAAAGCAAATCTCTCACTCTGATTCTGTGAAGAGAAAGAAAAGAATTTCATCACTATCACATAACATATAAGCACTGTGTTTCCTGTGCGTGCTGCACCCCGCCCCACAGTTGCGTATAGAGAGGTGGTGAGCTAGAGTACCCACAGAGCAGCAAGCTAACTGAAGGAGTGCCCATCTATACATCTTGGGGAAGCTCAACTCATCACAGATATTTTATCAAAAAATTGGGTAGCAATTTTCTTTTTAAATTTTATAATTCCATTGGTTATACAAAAGTTTGTTTTATAATTTGAACTTACAAAGTAGGCACAGCACTATTAAAAAATCAAAAGTAACACTAATCAATATGAAATTATTAAGTGTTAGGCTTTGGCTTCACACAGACATCAAAGGTGCTATGAAAACAGCAAATCATCCACAGCATACAGCGGATGTAACTTTGTTTTATGGATTTTAAATTTTATTTTACATAGCCTAAGTCATATAGCCAATGGTAGGACTACTAACTGTCCCTGTCTCCACCTTCTAAGTGCTGAGGGTACAACAGGGCTATTGTTAAAAGAGAAATACTGAAAGCTATTTATATGCAAACTGATTGATTGGGCATACAGGATAGGAACTGAAAATGTTTATAAAGCTTAATAAGACAGCTGAAGGTGCTTAGACCTAACTGAGAAAAGATGCATTGCTAGTGTTCAAAATTACTTAAAAAATTGAAAAAGCAGGGCTGGGGAGATAAAGTGACCGCTGCACAGCGTGAGGACCTGCATTTGCACCTCCAGTACCCACATGAGAGTCAAGTTGGCGTAGACAAGCTTTTCTAACTCCAAGACGGGGAAGAGGTAGAGGTGATGACAGATAGATACCTGGAGCTCATCGGCTGGCCAGCATAGCTGAACCAATGAGCTCCATGGTCAGTAAGAAGCTGTCTCAAAAAGTAAGGTAAAACATGATAGAAGACACCAGAGTCAACTTTGGCCTCTGTACATGTTAACACATGTGCATCCTCACACATACACATAATATACATACCAAGAAATAAAATGAAATACATTGTAAGTCCATTATAATGATGGTTTTAAACTGTGTGGGTGTGTCTGTGTGTATGTTTGTGTCTGTGTACATTTCCTGGTAGGAACCAAAGTAACATATCAGCTACTGAAATAAATGTACCAAATTCAAACTATAATAGGAAATACAAAGAGCTGCAGAAGTCATTTCTGAGAGATATTTTCATTCATCTTGGCCTCCAACCCATTCTTGCATATTCAGTAGCTAGGTGCCTGCTATGGTGTGAACATTTGTATCTCCCTGAAATTCATGTTGAAAACCTAATCATCAATGTGTGGTATTATTAGTAAGTGCAGCCTTTAAAGGATTACTACCCTCATACAAGAGGCTTTGGAGAAAGCGGCCTTGCCCTGGTCCCCATATTGGAATGCAGCAAGAAGGCATTACCTGTAAAAACGGAAAAGTCCTTGTCAAACACTGAGTCTATTAATGCCTTGGTCTTGGGATACCTGCCCTCCAGAAATGTGAGAAATGAATTCCCACTGTTTATGAGCTTTTTTTTTTTTTTTATAGCAGCCCAAACAGACTAAGAGACTGCCCCAAAATGAAGAAATGACTGGGACTCCAAGTTCAATGAGCACATGAATAAGTAAGCTTCTCACTTAAATATGTAGGAAAGTCATTGATGGAGCTGCTGTAGTAGAACTATGTGGAACAGAATTCTACCTAAAATTCTCATTTAAAAAGGAAGCACTCCTTTTGAGAAGACCTATCTAAAACACTGTTCACTGTTCATGACACTTCAGTGAGATCAAGGACTGTAGTCTAGCCATCAAGAACAATCACTTCCACAGAACCAAATTGGGAACGAAATGTCAAGACTCAAATAGACTTGAACTCAGAGATCCTCCCGTCTTCGCCTCCCGAGTGCTGGGACTAAAGGTGTGCACCATGCCTAGCTCCTCAGGTACTTTAATTCAGGTCTAAGAAGGATAACAGCAAGAAGGAAGGAAAAAACATCCATGTTAAATTATAATTAGTAATAAAGCAATGAGAAGCAGGGGACACATGAGCACTAGAGAGATGGCTGTTTTCAATGCTTAAATTCAAAATAAATGAGAGAACAGAGACCTTTTCAAGGGAGCAGATGATGATAGCACAGTTCCCACAGAATTTGAAGGTACAACTTATATTTAGGCATACATGAAAGTTTAGCCTTCAATAACTACAGTAACAGATTAAGAGAATAGAATTGAAAGTCTAGGAGTAAAAATATATTAGACAAAAATTAATAAGTTCTTGAACATTCTTAAGAAGTTTCCACTACTCCCCTGCCCCCAAATAATGACAGCAACTCTAATTTGTTAATAGTAGTATTATTGTGGCATCTAATGTCTCTGAGTCCTTATGACATAAGAAATGGCACTGTATATTTTTTCCATAAATTATCAATCCTTATGATAACTCTTATAGGTTGTCATTTTCCAAAATAAGAATTAGACACATTGGGTGGTGGTGATGTATGCCTGTAATCCCAGCACTTGGGAGGCAGAGGTAGGAGGATCTCTGTGAGTTTGAGGCCGGACTGGTCTACATCGTGAGTTCTAGGACAGCCAGAGTTACAACAGAGAAACCCTGTCCCACCACCCACAACCCTTCAAAAAAGAAAAGAAAAGAAGAAAGAAAGTAGACACAGCGAAGTTAAATAATGGTACCAATGAAGTGCCAGACAAAATGACCTTTCCTAACCAATATAAGTAATGGATCTCCTGCTGAAGTTTAAAAAAAAGATATGTCTATCTCTACTTAGTTTTATGTTAGCTCACTAGAGTTTTATAACTACAGATGATTTGCAATGTATGTAATATAAGAATAATAATGTATACTAATAACTTTATACATTATTCCAACTAAGCACCTATTTTTTCTAATAGAAAAGTGAGATTAAAATAGTTTAGAGATTAAATTTGTTGTTCTGCCTCCAAATCTACTACAGCCTGTCACTTAGTCAGGCCATAGTTCTGAGTCACAGTCTAACACAGCACTGGATATACATATATATTAACACACCAGCATTTTATTGCTCTATTTCAAGTGAAAACATGCCACAAGAAGCAACCAGACATTTTGTTCACACATAAAGGCTTCTCATTATATAACATCCAAATGGATGTATACACTGCATCATGGAGAAATGGGTTTTCAGAGTCTGCGTGTTTAAAGTATTATCAGCTTCCGTGTGACTTCATTGAACTCTGAGGCAATAAAGGTTACAGTTCAACAGGCTACTAACTTTAATCCGAATCTCTGTGCCATAACCACCCTGAATGACATTACCCAGCTGCATTAGAAATCAACAGCATCTGAGAACCTGCCGCTCCAAGCCAGCTGCTTCCAGTAAGGGAGAGTAAAAAGTGGTTGCTGAAGAACAAACTTCATTTTGCCTTGAACATTCCGAGAATATAGTGAATCATTAAGATTTTATTAGCAGACACAGTAGGCAAGCAAGCCAGCAATTCCTACCACTCTGCTTAGATACAGCACGATAAGCATGGGAAATGAAAACACAGCAACAAAGCTAGATTTTAAGCAATAACTTTTTGCTAGATTTTAAGCAAAAACTTGTTTATACTTGTCCTTTTCAAAATGCTCTCCTAAAATGCAAACACTTGGGAAGCACATGAGAAAGATCTCCAGTTCAAGACCAGTTTGCATTTCATGGTTTAAAACAATAGCACAACAGCTACATCAAATGGTGTGGCTTACACTTGTTATCCCAGTACTCTGAAGGCAGATCATGAGTTCAAAGCTAACAAGGGCTATCCATTAAAACCACTGTCTCAAAAAGACACACACACACACACAAAATCAGTATACAAGCTCATGAGTTTCCCCCAAATGTGATGCTAACGAAAGCATTTCCACCTTCATCCTTGCTTAGACTTCTTACAGAGTAAAGAAAAGCCAACAGAACCATGGCCACAGTAAGCACCCATTCAGAAAGGGTTTCTGTTTCTTAACTGGTTTCTTCTTGAGCCCTATTTTTAAAAGATCCCTCAACTTCTGAGATTGCTGCCATGTGAAAAATCAATGTCACACTTGTATTAGAGGAAACCCTCTCTGAAAATCAAGGGCAAACTCTGCTTTAGATATCTTAAAGCAAACACAGTTAGTGTAAAGTTTTCCCACACCAACTCCAGCCAATTGGTATTTCTGGACTTGCGATTTGATCTTCACAGAGGCCCAGAGATCAAAGGAACATTAACAATGAGGAAGCAGTGCGATAAGTGACTTGGCAAGAGCTCTGTGACTTGTACATAGTCCAGCTTTACAAGGACCTTGTTCCCTGTGGGATAGATGAACTTCCCAGTGTTCCCAGGAACCCTGGCTTGTCATCTGGTGTACTAGTCAATTAAAATTCTCTCTCGCCGGATTACAGGCTTCTAGAAGATAGTCCTTTGTGAATGCGTAGTTCTGAGACCTTTAAAACACCAAATACTGAAATAAAGGTCCAAAGAAGTAAATATGTGGTGATAGATCTTGGCAAAATGGCAAAAAATTCAGATATTCAAAGACTCAAAACTAGTATTTGTAACTTTTTTGTTATGTATTTCCAGAAAGGATCTAAAGATCTCCCCAGCCCCTTACTATGGCTTCCCTGGCTAGCAAAGAACACAGTTGACATGGTAATAGTAACTCCAGGGCAAGGGCTACTCTTAGAGATTTCTTGTCATCAATTATATACAACATTGAAAGGAGAGATGGATCTGAGACAAAACATGAATGCTGGGTCTAAATATATGTAGCAGGATAACTCTAAAGTAATTATTTACTATTTATACTTAATATTCAATTACAGAGTTGACTTCAGTTGGGTCAGAAACTATCTGATAGCAAAGAAAATACCAATATAAATGTTGTCTCAAAGCTTTGCAATTGTCAAGGTAATAAACACACTGGGGAAACTTATGCCTCTCTCCATAATATATCTAGGCCTGTAACTGTATGCTCTGGACATTGTCCATTTTCCATTGTCCAGATCTTCAATCAGCTTTTCTGCAGTCTGCACTGGGCCTTGGCAGGTGACCTACAACGGACTTCACCAAAAGACTGTTTACCAGGCATCTTTCACATTGATTTGCTAGGAGGAGACAGCGGCTGAAGATCAAGGATGTGCACCAGCTCCCAGTCAGGTCACATTTAGTTGCTGAGTTCCACTGAAGCCAACAGCTTCCGCCAGACAGCCCCTCCCCTCCAGCTCATCTTTGGCAGTTCTTGTCCTGTACCCTGATAAGGCTACAAGAGCTCTGGTGTTGCTAGCCCTGCTGCCTGCACCTCCTTTGCTAGTTTCTCTAACTTTGCCTGTACCTTTGTAATCCATCCCCTACTCCGTTTGTTTCTTCCACTCAGGTATTCATACTTGTGTCCATCTAGGATCTAGAAATGATTCTTCAGAAGCCTTCCCTGCTTCACATTCGCAGTTCTAGAACATTTCATGGGGAAGGGGATGGAAGTTCTGGTGACTTGTGTCTTTGTTGTCACATCCAAGAAAGCTTTGCTTGACCCAGTAATACAGGGATGTAGACCTATACGGCATTCTAAGAGGCTTTTGATGTGGGGTCTTATATTTAGGTATATGATTTTTTTCTTGAGTTACTTTACAAGTGTGATGTAAGATACGAGTCTAAATTGATTTATGCAAATAACCAATTGTCCCAGAAATAAATGTTGCAAATAGTACTTTTTCCACACTGAATGGTCCTGGCATTTTTGCCAAAAATCAATTTATCACCATGAGTTTACCCCTGGGCTCTGAATTCTGCTCCACTCGTTACTAAATCTATCTCTACGCCATGTCACACTGTCTAGAGTATTGAAACTTTATACCTTTTGAGTCAGGAAAGGCAGGTCTTCCAATTTCATATTTTTAAAAAATTGTCTTGGCTAGGGCTGGAGAGATGGCTCAATTGGTAAAATGTTTACCATGCAAGCATGAAAACCTGAGTGTGGTTCCGAGAACACATGTAAAATAACTGGGCATGGCAGCACATACCTGTAAAACTAGCACTTAGGAGATGGGTAGATCTCTGAGGCTTGCTAGCCAAGCAACCTAGTCTTATTAGTGAGTTCCAGGTTCAGTGAGAGACACTATCTCAAAAAGTAAGTTGAGGAGTAAATGAGGTCACCCAGTGTTGACCTCTGGCCTCCTCACAAACACTCATGCTAATTTGAGCCTCCATGTTACATATCAAAATTTAGAACGAGATTGTCAATATCTGTAAAACTATAGTTGAACAGAAAATTTAACAGGGATTACACTCAGTCTATCTACCTCACTGGGATACTGATTCTTCCAGTTCACAAATATGGAATGTCTCCATTTCAACAAACCCTGCAAGATCTGTCTTCTGATTACCTGTCTGAGCTTGCCTCTCACAATGATCACTCTTGCTTACTCTGCCCTAGCCACATAATTCCTTGTATCCACCTACGAGCCTTTCCACTGTATGTCCACTTTCTGGAATAATTTCCCTCCAACATCTCTATGGCTCATTCTTTCTCATCTTCAAATCTTTGCTCCACTTTCAGCATCTTCTCTACAAGAGTGACCCTGGCCACCTTCCTTGAAATTGAACTCACCACTAGGAACACTCATCATAACATTCAGTACTCATTTCTCCACAGCACTTAATATCTCCAAATGCAATAGTGTTGATATGTAATGCTTATTGCATATTCCCTGCCAAAATGTCTGTGTGGTTCAAGGGGGCATCTGAAAGGACTACGTATACCACAGTATATAGAAAATGCACCTGAATACTTTTAAAATAAATGTATGAATAAATTTAGAATTCAGAACTTATCCACCAGCAATCACAAAGGGAAAGCTATACATTTTTAAAGGTTAAACTTATTTTTTTCATTTTCTTAATAAATATTAATGACTTCTCTTTGTCAGGTATTACAACAGATACTTAGGATATTCAAAACAGACAGGGCCTTATTAATACAAGCCCTACCTACTCATTTTCTATTTCTCCTCATACATTACATAGAATGTAAAAAACAATATATTTGTCATAAATAAACAATAAAAGAATAAACAATAAAACTTGTCATAAATGCTACAAGGACAAAGGAATAAATAAATATTGTGTTAAATTTTAGGTAATGAGAGGTAAGGAACCCACCTTCAACTAGAAGAGACAGTTAAGGTCTCTCTATGAGACAATATCAAAACCAGGACCAGGAGAAGCTAGTCATGAAGAAACCTAGGAGAAAAATATCCCAGGGAGATAAAAAAGTATAAAGCTATAATGGGGGACATGGAGTTTGGCAAGCTCAAGAAACAAAGAGCCACCACAGCCTGCAGTTGGAGTAGGAATGTCAGACACAACAGGAAGAGATCCTGTCTCCACTGTAGTGCTTAACTGATTGTGGCACTTTCAAAAGTTCCATCCACCTTGAATACTCTCACTTATTCCCTTTGTCCTTTAGGGCCAATGGTGTAGATAAGCCATTGGTTAAAGTGCTTAAAGTCTGATAATGCAGAGCAAGCTGCACTCCTCTCAGAACATTCTATTTCCACTGATTAGAAAATGTGTGGCACAAAAGCATATCTGTAGCTCACCCCAATCCTGCAGTGCCACTGCAAGTTTGTGTACAGCACGGAACAGTCATAGGTGTAGGGATAAAGGACAGATCTGGCAAAGCAGACTGGTTCTGGGCTTGTTTTTTTTTTTTTGCTCTATTTCATGTGCCAATGTTGTAGAAACCAAACGCAATATGGATTTGCACACAGTGCACCACTCAGCATTAGCTGTAAGCCACTACTGACTCTATTTGCATGTCTGTCAGGAGCAAAGGATATTTGAATACTCATTTGTGGTGAAAATGGTGCATTGATGGTAAACTGACAGGGATCAGGTGGTCATAAGCAGGAACATCCTTCTATATCAGCAAGTATATCAGCAAGTGTTAATAACACTATCAGACTACCTGAAGAGGTTTATTTAGGATAGCATCTCTTCTAAGCATTTGCCTATTTGTCTAGTGAGACTCATATTATTATTTTATGTTGAAGCCTTACTTTTTTTTCAGTAAGTCAAATAACATTCTGTTGACATAACAGATTCTAGATGTGCCATTTTCAAATTTAATCCAACAGAAGGATTCATCATCTACGTTGTTTTTTTTTTTTTTAATTTGGGAAGAAAAAGTTTATCTTTCACTTTATGAAACATTATCTGTGGTGCTGTGCGCTCCTGATTTCTATAAGGATGGCATCTGAATGGCATACCAAAATGACTAAAATTAATAAACCGGGAATACAATCCAAAAGACAGCCATCTTGAAAGAACATCCAGTGGTGGAGGAGCGCCACCTAGTGTTCACTAATGTTACAACATGTCACCATATCAAGGTTCCACAACCTCTCATAGGAGCTAAATCATAGTAAGTTTGCAAAGGACCAAGCGGCACCCTGTGAATCATGATGTTTTGTAAAAAAAATAAAAATAAAACAACAAAAACAAAAGTGTGTGTCATATCTTCTAGAAACTGAAGGCTTTCAAAAGCAAAGCTAGTGTCATTGTATAACTACATGAAAGCTGAATAGAGTCACTCCTTAGAATTAAGAAAAAAATGTCTTGGCCCTAACTGTGGCACATGAGAAAGAACACAGAGCTCTAAGATTTAAAAACAACAACAACAACAAACTCAACCCAGGCCTTGTCACTGTGGAGCTGGGTCACCTGGACTGTTCACAGAAACCAGGACATTCGTACAGGAAGAGCTACAAACACAGTTAATCATCCAACAGTAGCTGTGAAGAGCAACACGCTTCCCTCCCATTGTGATCTGTAAGTTAGGGGTCGTCATTTGTTTTTCATGTACCCTCTTCATGCCACGTCAGGTCAACAATTTCTAATCCCGCTCATAAAAAACCAGACCAAGACAAAACAAAACAAAAAACCTAATCTGAAGTTTCTACCACTTCCCCAGGTTATCCTTAAGCAAATCTGAAGCTTTGTTATTTAGCCACTGATAAAAAATTATTAGGCATAAACACCCACTGTCATGAAAGGTGAATGATCGCCAATTCTCTTGACCTGACTCCTAAGATCTAAATCACTTACATGAGAAGAAAACAGTAAAAAAATTCTTTTAGCTATTTCAAGAATAACTTCCCTGTGATCTAAAGATTTAATCTAAAGTATGTGTGTGCGCGCATGCGCGTGCATATAAAATTTTTTTCCAGCTCTTTGAAAGGTCTCTAAAGTTACATAACTTAATCAAACTTCTTTTTAATATATGGATTCTTAAATTTGTACTCATAAAAATTCACCTCTAATACACAGATACAGTAATTAGGGATAGTTGTTTAAGCAAAGAGTTGCAGGCATGCAGAATACAAGGAGTAACCCTGCTCTAAGGAGCTCCTCTCAGTCCCCTAAAAGCCAGGAAGCAGGACTCAAGAGGGAAGCCCCAGTGCATATGGTGGAAATGGGTGGGACCCTACCAGGACAGTCTTCAGAGCCTTGTGCCTAGAAAGGGGAGAGGACCTCAGAGAGGGCAGGTGACTGGCAGGGGCAGACTCTATTTCTTTCTCAGACTTAGAGGCTTCTCAGTTTCCTCCCCTAGGTTTTGGATGTCTATCCCTCTCCCTCTCTCATCTTTCACTCTGAGTAGCTTTCTTACCTATAGAAACAGGATATTAAGAAATTAAAGTGGAATTAAAAAGGGAAATAGAACAGAAAAAAACGGTAAAACAACTGAAGTGGGAACTTGCTGATACGGCACTGACAAAGGCTTTTTTTTTTTAATTAAAATATAATTACATAACTTCCCTTTCCCCTCTCCTCTCTCTAATCTGTCACTTATCCTCCACTTTCAAATTCATGGTCTATTTTTCTTTAATTATTATTACACACACACACACACACACACACACACACACACAAATATATAAATGCAACCTGCTGAGTCATTTAGTTGCTTGTCTGTATTTTGCTGACTAAAGCTTTTAACTCCTTTCCTTTATTGAGAAATCAGAAATTCAGTATGGGATCAGATGAGCACACACACAGATGGGCACACAACTCAATGGGAATGCCAAGCAGCAAGAATGCTACGAGGCAGAAGTCTCTCAGTCTCTCTCTCTTAATTGTGTCTCAGCTTAGTTTTTCTTTAAATTTGGGAATAAAACTAGATTAGCAGATTGCAAACATGTTTTTAAAAATATCAATTAAATGACTTATAGTTCCCACTAGACCCAACACACACACACACACATGCCTACTACTACTATGACAACCACACCACAACTGCAGGGGAAAAAAGAACCTCCATGAAATGATTGTTACCTCGATGTGCACATGTACAAATACATTTTTGAGATTTTATTTATTTTTATTTGGTATGTATGAGTGTTTTGCCTACATGATATATGTCTCTGCAGCTTATACATACAATGCCTGGGGAGACCAGAAGAGTGCACCAGATCCCCCAGAACAGGAATTACAGGTGGTTGTAAGCTGCCATGTGAGTGCGAGGAAATGATCTGATGTTGAGATCCATGTTACCCAGACTATGGACGCTTCAGCTTGACAAGGATCCTGGGCCTCCGTTGTTGGGAAACTGAAATTCCTTAACTGCTTTGCCCCTTTCTTATCTTTACTGTATGGTAACATACATTTCTCATCAATAATAAGGTCTGCATAGCCTAATAGTAATATCCAAATTAATCCCTGAGCCGGCCACTGTGGGCTAAAATGAACACAGCCATGGATTCAAAAGTAAATTGTAATCACCTCTGGACTTTCAAGTCCTGGAATGCTGAGAGCTACCCAGGTTTATTGCAAGTGCATCATAAACCTATTCCTGGAGTAAATGCTGACCTTCCCAGAAAGAGATAAGCCTTAATAGATAGAAGCCAGAGAGCTTAGTTAGAGAGTTAGCACACCTGAAGAAACAAATAGATAGTTCATCCTTAACTTGTTCCCCCAGTTAATGAAGAACATAGCAGGCCTGCACTGACCTAAAAGCAAACTTCCCAGGACTTAAGAAAGAAAGCTTCCTGAGCCAATAACAACCAATAGATAGGATAGGAAATTTATAGCTGTTACTTAGGAAAAATAAATACATTCTAAGGAGCTAATAACCAAAATAAAACTCTCCTCTGGTGCCTACATGTCCTTGACCTATTTGACCTACGTAATTGGAAGTTACCTAGGAAATTCAGCCAGAATGACACCCAGCAGTCCCTAATTGACCATGGTGTCATGTTATGTGCTCTCTGTTGATAATTACAAACTTTTAAAGCTTGCAGCTACAGAAGAAAGGACACAGCTTATCTACACCAGCTTCTTCTGAGATGTGCCTGGCTGTTAGAGAAGCATTCCTGCAGTTTGCTACTTAAGCTACAGAAAAGTCTTGGTCAGACAGAAGACACAGAGACAGATGGACAGGAGAGATGAGGTGAATGAACTAACTGAGGAGAATAAATTGTAAGGCCTAGAGAATTGGATTGCTAGCTTAGAGAAACTTTGTTTTATTCCCTTAATGTGCACGTTGTTATTTTCTTTGATTTTATTCTTTATTTTTCTTTATCTTTATTTTACTATTAAAGAAGCGCTCCTGCGTGTCATAATCATCATAAGGCGTATTCTGTGTGTTCCATTAAAGCGCATTAAGCGTGACAACTAAAAGTCCCATAGAAGAGTGAGGTGCTGCGCTCACTTGTCATCGCTTACATTGTTTATCGTAGAGATGGAGAACAGCGAGGGCTGCTGCTTTAGAAGGGTGGACAGAGAAGCCCTGCCTCCTGAGGAGGTATCATTTGAGCTCAGGTATAAGGAAAAGAAGGAGCATTTCAGGTAAAGAGAAGAGCAAGGTTGGCTGGAACGTATGTAAATCTAAAAAACATAGACCCTGTCTCAAAAAAAAAAAAGTATGTTTATATGGAAGGATGATATATATGCATAGATAATATATATGTATACTTACATATATATACATATATAATAGATGATATACTAGAGTACTTTCTAATAGACACAAAGTCTGTATTTTTATGCCTGCTCACAACTCATAAAATTGTGCAGGGGACAAAGCTGAACTCTAACAAGGAACCATAACGACATACTTTCCTATTAACTCCAAGTGCCTTCTGGGAAATTTAGGAAATTGATATTGGCATTAAAATGCATAATTTTCATTTTGGATTTATGCATATTCATATATTAAAGAAAGCATAACCTCCTTGAATAAAAATGACACAGAAAAAAGCTATAAAGTTAACTAACTTTGTTATTTCTTAATTAACATGTCTTAGGTTGGGGATTTAGCACAGCAGAATGCTTGCCTAGCAAGTACAAGATGTTGGATTTGGTTTTCATCATTGGAAAAAAACAACAAACAAATAACATTTTATCATAGTGACTAGTCTCTCTTCTGAGTGCCTCCATTTCTGAAATCTCTCTTAATAGTTGTCAATAAGAAGACAGCAGAAGCTTGTGCCTAATAGCCATGGGTTATTAAACAAAAATCTCATGCCAGATATAGGATACTTCCTTTTATGTTGTTGGCTGGGGAGATCTCACAGGCTCCCTATGCAATACAGGCTCTTGTCATTCCTCTTGATTGTTCACCAGAATTAGTTGATAAGACTCTATTGCTGAAGACACCACATACCTTGGGTACAAGATATGGAGAAACCAAACTGCAACTGGACTGTAAAGTTCTTCCCTGCTGACTAGCTTTCATAGTGCCAAAGGATGCAATGCAGGCTGCTGGGGAAGAAAAGGCATCAATAACCATCAATAATACCCAGAAGAGGATCCTATGAACTACAATACTAACCTGCTAGGCAAGATGTGCCCATTGCTGCAACAGTGGCATGACTGTTGCGGGGCAGTCAAGCACTCTGACTAGTTTCCAGGCCTGCCCACTAACAGAATTCATGCCTGGGACTGTAAACCTAGTTAAAATTCAATCCTGGGTTTTGTTTTGTTTTGTTTTGTTTTTTATCTAGGAGAAAACTTATTACTGCTGTTTAGCTAAATTGACTATGCCAAGTTGGCTTCTAAATACTTTTAAACCCACCAGCAAATGCTATTCTCATTCTTAATATGAGAAATATCTCTTGCAATGAACATTGGTGAATGCGCAGGTACATGGCTGTTCACGATGCTGAGAATAAGTGACAGTAATGTGTTCCCCCTAAATGAGACATCCATTCTACCCTCTCTAAGAATTGCTGAAGAGGGGAAAGAAAGAGTGCAAAAGATCAAATACAGAGAGAAATGCCATGAAACACTCTGTTTCAGAAATCCTCCATCAATGCAATCACGATCTCACGTCAACAATGGGCTTGAACAAGGCTGGGGTTGTCAGACAGCAACCATAGATGAGGTAGGGGCCCAAATGGGCCTCCTCCTCCTCCGTGATGAACTGTAGTCTATTGATGCATTATGGAGGAAAGCCAGCTGTTGTTTTCACTTATTTACCCACGGATGAGACCACCATGCTCCAATAGATAGTTCCAGTCACATAGATGGCTGTTGCTCAACTCACTGGGTCATAAAACGGAACAAAATGGAAGTAGAAAAGGGACTGAAAGGGGTAGTAGTTGTGGTTGGAGGGAACTAAGAGAGGGTAAACATGACAATAATCAGAAAGCACTATGTGTGTGTGTGTCTGTGTATGAAACCGTCAAAAACAAACTAAATAAAAGATAAGTCACAATAATAAAGCTAAGATTAAAATGCTTACAGTATATAAAGCATCAGGGTAAGCATCATTTTAATTATAACAATATCTCTATAAAGAAGCTAATGTTTTTATCACCCTCATTTTACAAACAAGAAAATTGGATTTTTCTTTCTTTTAAAAAAATATTTATTTACATCTGAGTGCTGTATCTGAATGCAAACCTACATGCCAGAAGAGGGCATTAGACCCCATTATAGATGGTTGTGAGCCACCATGTTGTTGCTGGGGACTCATGACCTCCGGAAGAGCAATCAGTGTTCTTAACTGCTGAGCTATCTCTCCAAGCCCTGGATTTTTCTTTTAGTCTTATGTTAAAACAAGACTCACACTGTGAGCTCCTTAAGGAAAGAGATTCATATTATTTCTGCTTAAAGAAGATCAGTCTTATCTTTGTATCTCATATTGTATTATTCTTGCAAGAATTCAACGAAACAGTAGAGAGCTGAGGAGCTTATGCCCTGCGTTCATTCCTAATGTTCCAAGTTCATTTTGTATTTTAGTGACGTGTGTTATAGCCTATGTTTGAAGGGTACTGAAAAGTAACAAAAAAACATAACGCCCTTAGTAGCACTAAAGCTAGAGATAATCAGTTATATTATAGAAGCCATTATCCCTTTGTGTAAAAACAATAATGAAAAGTATTCAGATACCAAAGGAATATAATTATCTTTTAAAAATTTGGATGCACGTGGTAAAATGCAGTAAGTTACTTAGAGCTGACATAAACAATACAGTTGAACTTACCACAGGATGGAGGGATTTTAAGATTTTCCAAAGCTCCATTTCTGAACCCAAGTAACAATGAACTGACTAGGTCTAAACGCTCTAACTGCATTTTCATGATCAAATGTCACTGAATATTAAAGTCACAGAGTGACAAGCTACAGAGGTAAATGTTCACAATAAATCCACTTAAACTGAGTAGAAATTCATAGATATCAAATATAATTCCTGATAAAATGCATCAGACATGTTTATCTGTCCAATCCTCCAAAACCAAATGGGTTCTTTTAAAAATACATTTGTGTTAATTCTTTTGAGAATTTCATACAATGTCTATTGATCATATTCATTCTCCATTCCTCCCAGGTCCAAATCCCCTCTCCCTGCTCCCTCTCAACTTCAGGTCCTTTTTCTCTTAGTAACACAGCAAATCCAATTTGTGGTACCCATACACTCATGGGTATGTGGCCATCCATTGGACCATGTGGGTTCATTAAACTCAAAACCAAATCTTCTTATTTCTCATCCTTTCCTCTCTTTTCTCTGGTCATGAATTGCTTCCACCAATAAAATGAATCCATAAGAGAACTTGAAGAAAAATGAATTTAATATACAAAAGCAAATTCCTCAATAGTAAAAGTAGACAAGAATGCTGTTAACTTCAAATGGTTATTTCTGAAGCTTATTTTAGATTTTAATCTTCCATTTTCTCCAACTATCTTCTCATTAGGGAGTAATTTAGTTAATATGAAAGCAGTATATTTCATAGGCATTTTATGGATTACTTTTATAAGCACTCACTATTTGATCCTCATAAAAGTGCCTTAAGGTAATCTAAATAAAAAGTAGCTTTCTGATTTTAGGGATGAGAAAACAATGGCCCCAAAGGACCGCACAATGCCTGGGTGATGAGTTCTGAAACCAGGACTGCAGTAAGCATTAGGAAACTCAGGTTCTAGCTCCACATCAGGGCCATGTAACAAGCTGCTTCTTCCAAAGACCTAGTTGTGAGAGGGATAGATAATCTTTGCATGAGAAAGAGCTTTTTTAAGCCAACTTTTAGTTTCTTCATTTTATACAGAGAATACATTTCAAATTTTAACGGTTTTTAAGAGATATAAAAAATAATTACAGAGAAATATTATAGGTATATATTAACAGCTACTTTCATTTACACAGTTTGTGATCTTTCTAGATATTATAAAAAAAGTGAGAGGCTTTTTTAGCATAAAATATCAAATCTGTTGTTAAACACATGTATGTAACATATAGAAACACCAGTTTTGAGTGATAGAGAAATAGGCACCCTGGCATTCTGTTCGCAGAGTATAAATTGGTAAAACTTTTCTGGGGGTAATTTGGAAGGATATCAAAATTTTAAAAATGCACATGACCCCTCACTTAATTATTACCTTTCTAATTTATTTTAAGGAAATAATGAATGTGTATAAAATGCATTATATAGTGTGTTAACGGAACAAATTAACATGTGAATTGACTCAATCAGAGAAAATGAAAAAAATAAAATGTAATTCTTAAAACTAATTCGGAAAATAAATACAAGATCTATTAAACGAGAAAAAAATGGGTATTTTAAAAACAGTATATATAGTAGAATATTTAATGATATAAATACATATATTTATGTGTATATATGTACATATACACACAAACACAAATATATGCCTAGGATGTTTCCTCAATAATAATAATCATAGTGATTATAAACAAGTAGTGAAGTTTAAATGTATATTTTCCACTGCTATATATTCAAACCTACAAATGAGACACAGTAGTATTCTATATTTCTACAGTTTAATAAGCTGTTTTATATTAACCTATATATATTTATATACATGTTTAGTTTGAATATATTAGGTCTATGGACAAGGATTAAATTAAATTCAAATACATCTAAGAAGCCTACACCCATTACATATGCATGGAACCACATTTAAAGAATAAAGAAACATGACTAAAACAGAATGCAGGACGAGCCAGTAGAGATAACAATATATACTTAATAGGCCAAGCATAAGCGCCAGAAAATAAACGTGAGCTGGGTGGCTGTAATGTCTCACATCTGACTAACAGAAGATCTTAAAATATATATCATTTTTAGAAAGGAAGTCACTTAGACTCTGTTTGCAGAACAATACTTTAAATTTTGTGGCATCAAGAAAGGCAACGTAAGAGCCTCTGAGAAAACCGCATCTCACGTACACCACTTGCCCACCACACCTTACGGAAGCTATTATGGAAACCAAAAACAGTAAGAAAAGGACAACCAACTTACAAAACAGCAATTAAAAGTGGAGAAATTGAGAATCTCTGGTATCTAAAGGAAAGAGAAGATAAATATTTTCCCAGAAAACATCAATAGTAAGTATGGCAGATAGGATAAAAATTGGCACTGTTAGAGCAAACAGCTATATATAAAAATATAGCTGAAGTATAAAAGTAGAGCGAGGGGGAAAGTGATGGAATAGGAAAACTATATGAGACACATTCTGCTAGTATATCTAAAATAAAATCTAAAATCCTTTCCAAGCTTCATATACTTCAGTATCTTGAGGCTCCTGCCCACCTTCCAGTCCTCTCTTCTTCCAGGTTCTTTAATGTACTTCTGCATTCACCACTGCCTCTGTTCTGAATGGAATATTCTAGATCTCACCTGAAAAGACATTTTCTATTACTGAAATCTCAGTTCAAAAAATCACATCTTTGGGAGGACCTCCTTGACTGCATGTCATAATGTTATACCCTCAAACTACTCACATGTGTTTGTGTGTGTGGAGGGTATAGACAGGTCTCACTATATAACCCTAGCTAGCCTGGAACTCTGTGTGTGTGTGTGTGTGTGTGTGTGTGTGTGTGTGTGTGTGTGTACGAGTATACAAGAACATACATGCATGTGCTTGAGGAGGACAGAAGACATTCTTAGATGTCATTCATCAGGTTCCATCCACCTTTTAAAAATTATTTTTACATTTATTTATAGTGAATATGTATGCATATCAGAGTACATGCGTAGTCCACTTATGGGAGTTGGTTTTCTCCTTCCATGATGTCGATTCCAAGGATAGAAATCAGGTGTTTGTTATTGTTTATTTGTTGAGACAGGCCTGGAACTTACCAAGCAGAGTTGGCTGGCTAACCAGTGATCCACCTGTCTCTGCCTCTCCAGTGCTGGGATTACAAACACACATGCCACCATGGCTAGCTTTTTCACATGTGCATTTTGGGGACTTGCAAGGCAAGCACTTTACCAACTGAGCTACCCTCCCAACGCTGGTTACATAATTAAATCGGAGTGATGAGAAAGCCACACTCACAGAGCACACAATCTCCATCTGCCACAGAGACCATTAGCCTTTGCCACATACATCTATCTTCCTGTGCCTAGACTGCATGCACACAAAGAAGGGACATCTAGCTTCCCCTCCTTTAAAAACATTTACTGCCTCTCAGAAAATGACAGCAAATGATATAAGAGAAAAATCTAGATGTAGTAAGAAACCTGAAATTTTTACTTAGCTGTTTTTAGCCTTTTTTTTATTTATTATTTAGTTTTCCTGACAAAGAGTAAGAGCATTGTCCAGAGGTTAAAGAGGGTTAAGATGAACCTGCATAGCTGGGGAGTTTCACTCTTTTGCTTTAAGATATATTATCTTCAAAGAAAATCATGTTTCAATTTTCATGGATCATGAATCACAGTAAGAAATATACTTTACATAATCATCAGTATACACACCATGCATATGCAAATGCTAACTTTGTGCCATAGATGCATATAACAGATGGGAGCAAATGAAATCAAGAACAAAAGTAGATGAATTATCTCTCGATACTTCCTTCTCTAAAGCAGACATACAAGGCAACAGAATGGATAAAATCATTGATTAGTTTGGGATCTCACACTGAACATGTTGCCTATTAGATTCTGTCAAGTGCCTAGAAAGAAGAAAAGAGGAGGAAGAGGGATAGGGTTTGTGAAGTAAAGGTTTGAAAAGGTCTCTACAGGAAAGAGGATCAGATTAGGTAACAAAAAGAACTGCTGAACAGTAATGAGAAAGTGAGGTATAAGGGGATGTCTCTTGCTAAGTCATTGCGCTATACCTATTGGAAGGCAATATTTTGTGATGTCCAATCCACCAACCTCAAGTGCTGAGAAGACTGAAGATGAGTTAAGTGGAACTCTGTATTGGAGCAGTGGGTGAAATAAAATCACCCAACGGCTTATTAAATATGCAAATTATCAAGAACCATTTCTGTTCACAATTTATGGTGGTGCTGGTGAATTTTAGAAGCTCTCCAAATAATCCTGAAAGGCATACCTGTTAAAACACAGAGACCTGGAAAAGTCTGCAATAAACTAGAAGTTCAGCCAGCAAACATCTATTATTAAATGGTCCTAGTAGGAGATGCAAGGAAGAATTCTGTAATAGCACGTCACTGTGGCAACTCAGCAAACAGGACATTGAGGCACTTTCCGAGGTGGAAGCTCTGCCAGACGGCAGCAGAGAGAACCACTGCCCTGGCTAGCAATACTCAAATCAACAAGGAACTTCCAGCGACCCAGCTCAGGTGTATTTAGTCTTTCAGAACTCCTCAGATATTCTACTGATAGCACATGCAGATCATCAGCAATCAAACATCCCCCACAGAAATCCAACACCTGCAAACAATACAAAACACCCTAGACCTAGAGTAGCCCCTCACCCAACAGTGCATAAAACAATTTCAAACATAACTAAAAATAAACTTCCACAACAGAATTCCACCACTTGGGAGAGCAGACTCCAGTATTTAGTGAGATTCATTCAGGTCCCGGTCAGCGAGACACTATCACGTCGGTATAAGACTGCAAGCTTGAAAAATCCAAACTTATAAACTATTTATTCGAAATAATGTCTTATCGGGTGTGCTTAGATTCCAAATCTTCTCCCCTCTATTTTGTGTTACATTACTCTAGCTTGAAGTCTTAGTGGCGCTAAAGTGGAAGTTGGGTGCTGCAAGAAAAAGGGAGGGCAGAGGCAGAGGGAACTGCAGTGTGGACAGATAAGGTGAAGAAGCATGGGGCCGCCTCTGAGCGCCCAACCGCCCGAAGACGTGCACACTAAGAAACCAGGGCCCCGGAGCCTTTTGCCTCCTCACTCACCATAGTTTGTGGATCTCAGCACAGGAAATAGGTATCTTTAGACAGGAAGACAACACCACCAAATGATCCGGTTACTATGGCAACGGAAGCCCAGCCTTCCACCAGACCCTGTCCGAGACTCCGCCTCGAGGCTGCTTCATCTCCATTGGCTGGAAGTAACCAGATCCCGCCCATTCACCCATAGACCCACCCATTACCTCATCGCCTGGAGCAACCGTGACGCCAGCTTCTCACTACCAACAAGTCCACTTCCGTTTGGTTGTTAGTGACCCGGAAGTTTAAGCTCTCTAGACGGCTCGCTTTATAAATTGGTACTTTTTTTTTTTTAAAGTAGACGTCTTTCCACTTTTCACTTGCTGAGCCGATACACAGTAGACTGTGTGTTTCTCCATTTTAAACTCAGCACGGAGTGTTGGTCCTCCTGAGAAGAGCATTCCGGAAACGAAACCCTGAGGAACAGGAAGTGATCGGAGTCAGCGAGCAGCTTGGTGTTTGGAGGCCAGAAGGGTTTACAGGTTTGGCCGGCTGCTGAGAGTGGAGAGCCTGGGCGGTGGACAGGCAGTAAGAACCTCAGAGGTAAATCCTGGAGCCGGCCTGAGTGACGGACCGGGTGGGCAGGAGGCCTGGGCTGGAGCTCAGCGGCGGTTCGTTCTGGATTTAAAGATTGTTCTGGGAAGGCTTCTTCTGACTGGACAAACTTGGGATCCTGCTCCTTGGGAATGACAGTGCTGAGGGTTCCACGCCCGCCCCACTTTAAACTCGGCACCCACCCCTTGCCCACACCCTCACCCCACTCGGTGTTTCTGGATAGAGACACTCGCTGTTCTCCCTGTTGTCAGCATCGCATCTTCCCAGCCGAGTTTCTGACATTTTGATCTTAGTTTGCTCTTGGGTAGAGGCTTGGGATAGAGTTTTCAGAACAAGGATTTGTGATGTTCAAGAGTTAAACCGTGAGCTGAATCGTATGTAATATTGAGAACAGTCAGCTTTGAGGACATGTGGTGTCGTCTCTTGTCACCCACTCTACAGTCGAGAATACTGAAATCTAAGCCTCATCTTTCCAATATTTAGCAGATATACATTACCTAGCCTGTCAGCATGAGATAATGAAGAACGGCTCCGTTTGGTATTAAAGGCAGAGACCATGAAAATATAACTTTTAAAGTAGAGGTGCTCACTGAATATATTGGCATTGCTTTAATTCTTTCATCTGTATACATTTCTTCTAGGTCTTTTGGTGGAAGTCTTGGAGTGCATTTAATTAATTACAAGAAAAAATGACTACCCTTAAAAGTTTAGAAACAGGTAAGTGTTCCTGTTTTGGTGGTTTTTGTTTTTAGAACGTAAAATACATCATGATATGAAGGGATGTTTTAGACAGGTGACTAAGTGGCATGGGTTCCTTGAGAATTGTTTGTGTTTCAGGTCTCTCCATGTCTGTGATAGTGGATCCTAAGTAGTTTTATCTTAACTAATCACATTTACAAAGATAGTATTTTCAAAAGTTGTTCACATTCTGAGGCACTATGGGCTAGAACTTGAACATAGTGAAAATATGGGGGTCCTGTTCTACCCACAGTCCTTGTTGAATACAGTAGTGACTTTTGGTACCACTTTGCTTGGCTTCTCTGTCATGTTTAATACACTATTGATCATCCTTTATCTTTTGAAATTCTTTGCTGACTTTCACGATGTTACTTCTGTCTTCAGTACATGCTGTAGCTCTTCACTGTCTAACCGTATGTGGATGTTTGATTTAAATTAACATTCTTAAAGTTTAAGGACTATCTACACACCAAACTGCTCAGTAACCAAACGTGCCAGTTCACTCTGACATTCCCAGCATCGAAGCGAGTCCTTTTACAGTTGCTGCTCTAATAGTATCTTGTTTCATTTCCAATCTCCTCTCTGTTCTGTTTGTGAAAGGTAAAATCTTTAAGATTTAAAATCTCTCTTTTTAAAATTTATATGTATGAATGTTTTACCTGTATGTATGTGTGTGCATCAAAAGTGTCCTTGGTACACAGAAGAGGGCATCGGATATCCCGGAACTGGAGATGATTGTACGTGATTTGAGGGTGCTGAAAATCAAACCCAGCTCCTTTGAAAGAGAAGCAAATGCTCTTAACCATTGAGCCAACCCCAATATAAATATTTTTAAACTTTCTGCCTCTTTTGCTCTCAGAACCTCACTAACTGATGACTTAGAGAAGTAATTTGCAAATCTATCCTAGATCACATTTCTTATTATTTAGACCTTATAGTTTGGTCCCATTTACATATAGGCAATAGTCATAGCATATCCCAAAGTAAACTCCTCCTTACTAGTGTACTCTCTGGGTACCATAAGTTCTGCCAGCAACAGTTCTCTGAAAGGGAACTTTGTAGAAAACAGATTTCTAGCAGTACTCTTCTCATTAAAGGAGGGTGAAATATGTCTAGGGAACAGGAAGCAGAGATCATGCTAATAGATGACTGCGTCTAATTTATCAGCACTACAGTGCATTACATTGCTGGGAGAGTTTTATAGCATTAGAATAAGCAGGTGGGAGACTTGTGAAATGGTATAACTGGGGATGGATGGCAATTAAGAGCAATAAAATGATAACTAATGTGAAAGCAACTATTATACTTGGCCATAAGCAAAAACTATATATAATATTATGATTACTTATTAAAACTTTGCTGTGAAAGGATCCTGGGTAATGAAATTATTTTGTTATTGTTTGTAATGAGAATTAGAGTTAAAAGCATTTTCATATAATTTTGCTTTGTCTTGATTATCTAATAAGGCAGGTAATACAACTGTTGTTCTATTCGTACTATAATGTAACTATTATTAGTGAAAAAAGATGTTTGTGCTACATGGCCCCAGAAGAAGAATACATATATTTGATGTCAGTTGTCTGAATTTCCTTTAACTGCCTCAGGAGAGAAATGTGAATGCTTAGCATAGCAATAGAATTTTCTCTCAAGCATGTGAGCAACACTGTATCATAGTGAATCATTACTGCTATCAAAGGCAAACCTAAAATAAACAATTTAATTAAAATAGTAGACTTTTCTACATTAAAAATGTAGCTATTAGCAGTTAGTTTAGTAACCAGATGGTAAAATCAAAGACATTTAAATATTTGCAAGTCCTAAAACGTTATCCGACCTTAATTCTATAGTGTCATAAATATTGGGTAAAATGATTCTATGACCAAATGAATTAGGAAATGCCAGGCTGAATTGGTTATACTAGCACTTTTTGGTGCTCTTAGAGCACCAGTGTGTACTGTGAAACTCCAGAGGATCTGCATCATGAATAAGTGAGCACATACATCTGACCAGGCAGCTATTCATCCAGAGCCTATAGAGGAAAGGTCAAGATATCACTTTCATAAACATTAAGCTGATTGTCTATAGCATATTTTTTCTAATGTAATAAACTGTATTAGGTGATAATGCTGACATGTAAAAGAACATTAAAGATGGGCCTGGTGGCATAGGATTTTAATTCCAGCTACTTGGGAGGCTGAGACAGTAGAATCACAAATTCAAACCCTATTTTGGAGACAGAGTCAGTTTAAGGCTCATTAAACTAATGAGAGAGCTGCTGATATAGTTCTGTGGCAGACTGTTTCCTTGCCATGTGCTAGCTTCAATCCCAACTGCCCCCTGCCAAAGAATATTGTCTTAAAATTTACCAAATGACACCCCCAGTTTAACTGTTTTACTGTTTAATTTAAATGTATTCCAGAGAGTCTGTCAGACACTATAATATAATGGAGCTAAGATGGGAAAACCAAGTTGTTTTTAATAGTTTTTCATTAAAGGTTTAATTGAAGTGTAGGTATGTGTTAATACATTAATAAAGTTCATTAATTAATCACACTTTTCTTTTTTATGTCAAGCACTTTTCTTTAGCTGGTGAGATGAGCTGGTAAGAGATAACTGTCACTAAAGTAGCTTCAGAAGATAAGCTTTTGGAAGAGAAACAGATTATTCTAAAATACTGTAGTGTTTACAGTATTCTCCAAGATCCAAATAATAAAAGGAAGATGAAGTTTATGACTGGTCTAAGGTTATACCACAAATAGCATTATTTTGGCTCATGTGTTTGGTATTCTTTCTATACCCAGTCATGTGACTTAAAAGTACGTCTCCTCATAGATTTACATTGTCACTAATAAAAGAAATATTTGTTTAGTGATGGCCTCTAAATCATGCTTTTTTTCCTTCCTTAATCTAAAACAAATATTGGTAAATTATGGCCTTCAAACCCCTTGACAAAGTTTGCAGTCATTTTGATGAGTATAGACAGTAACTGAATCCCATGTAAATCAATTTGAATTCTGTTTCTCTCATTATCTACTTGACCATTATCTATTTTTCATCATTAAAAGGTAAAAATTGTTTTTGTCTTCTCATGTAAGTAAGTACCTAGAGACTATTCTCAGTTTTACCTCATCATCCAAAGTCTAAAATATTTCCTCTTTGGCCCTTTATGAAAAGAGTTTGTTAGCCTCTATGTAGAATGTTAGACTAGTGACTCTGCTGTTTCTTCATATTTCATTAGTCACAGGAAAAAGCCATAAGCCTTAGATATGTTTTCATTGATTAGTGCATGACAGGCGGAAGGAAGGTTGAATAATACAGGGATGCTGGTTGGTTCTCTTCAAGAAATGGAGAACTAGGATTGGCGTTTGGCTTTACTCAGCATTATTCATAATTACAGAGCTGGTAGGCTTTTGTCTGCTCACTTGAAGGATATAATTATTCATGAATGTGTCCTGCGTTGCCTGGTACATATGTAATAAAGGTTTCTATGTATGTCACAAGGAAAAACAGGATTATGAAAGCTTTGCCTGCTCACTCACATGTTAGTAAGACCTGAGCAGTTGTTTCTGATAGCCATGAGCTCTTAAGTAAGTAGAACAGTTTAAATAAAGTTAACAGTAAATTGCAGTTGAAAATTGGTTGAACTTCTTGGTTGGAATTTTGATTGTTTTGTTTGAAAAGAAATATCTATCAAATACACATTTTCTTTGCCTTTTAACATATTTTTTGATTTGTTCTTGAATCTCTAATGTTTGAATTTCCTTTACTTAAGAATTTTCTTTACATAACATTATTTAAACTGCTAGATCAAGTATGTTATGATTTCCTTAAGAATCCATTTTGACTTGAACTATAACCAAACTTTCACACCTGCTTTTTATTAGTCAACCTCAGTGGGCTGGAATGGTATGACTTTAGTGGTGAATTTGTTTTTGTTTGTTTGTTTTGGATTTTTGTTTGTTTTGTTAATCTCTAGTTAATACATGATCTACATTCTTAAATACAAGAAATAAGACAACCTTCCTTCCTTCCTTTCTCTCTTTCTTTCTTTCCTTCCTTCCTTCCTTCTTTCTCTCTCTTTCTTTTCTTTCTCTTTTCTTTCTTTCTCTCTCTCTTTTCTTTCTTCTTTCTCTCTTTCTTCTCTCTCTCTCTCTCTCTCTCTCTCTCTCTCCCTCTCTCTCTCTCTCTCTCTCTTTATTTCTTTAGACAGGCTCCTGTCAGCCTTGGCTCGCTTCAAACCTGCCTCAGACTACCAAGTGCTGGGTTTATAATCATGCACCATTATACCCAACTGGAAGTTTATTTAAAAAAATCAAAAGTTGAGAAAAATGTATAGTCATAAAACACACACACACATCCCCTGTTTTCTAAATTAGTAAGTTTCATAAGCACAGTGGTCCACACCATCTCACAAAGTATCTGGCCCACTAGTTGCCTGGTACTATGTTTACAGCTCACAAAAGCTTGGAACCTGGAGCATACTGCATAGCCTGCAAACAACTAAACTGCTTGGAGGGTGTTTTTTCCTGGTGCCTTAGTTGGTGTAGCCTCCTCCAGGCAGCCTGGCTGGTTTTTGCTTCTTCCAGGCAGCTGATCTGGTCTCTGATCTTTGCAGCTTGGCCCCTCTGAGAGTAACTCTTGGAAGTCTTTATTGTTTGTTATTGGAGTAGAGGGGCCTAGTGAATCTGGTCATTTTCAGGGACTTCCGAAGCTATTTTGAGTTGTTTACCTTCTGGCTTAAGGAGCTTTCCTGAAGGAGGGAGTATTTCAGTCTGGGAGGAAACTTTGACATAACAAGTAATCTTGGCATTTCTTATTTCTTTTTGTAAGTTGTCCTTGGTTTGATTTTTTTGTTAGGCATCCTTACTTCAACCCCAGTCCGAGGAGCAGGAGATGGAATGGAAACGGAGGAGCCACCTAAATCTGTTGAAGTCACCTCTGGAGTCCAGCCCATAAATCAACATGTCCTTCAGAGTCCACATAAGAAAGTTCCCTCAGAGAGCCCCGGAGTTCTTCAGCTTGGAAAGATTCTTACTGAAAAAGCAGTGGAAGTTGAAGCTGTGAGAATATTTGTTCCCAAAGCTGCTATAACTCATGATATCCCCACCAAAAATGCAAAGATTAAGTCTCTAGGATACCACAGAGAAGAACTCCACACTCAGTCAGAAGTGGTGACAGACCCTAGGAAGGAACTTTCAGAGGTAAAGAAAATTTTGGAGAAGCTCAAGAATTCTGAAAGGAGGCTACTTCAGGACAAAGAAGGTCTTTCAAACCAGCTCCGAGTACAGACAGAAGTAAGCATAGCCCATAGCTTCAGTGAATTCTACTCTTTACCTCTGGACCTTTTAATCTCATGCTATAAAACGATTTCTCAGAAATGTTATTTATCACAAGTTGTCATTTCTCTAAAATACTTCCTCTTTAATTTCTCTTTCTGCCATAGGGCCTCTAGAAAGAGTTTATGTTGGGAACTCACACCCTAAAACGTGGTGGAAGTGGAGGTGCAAGGAGCTTTAGACAGGACCACCTCTAAGTTATGAAGTAGGTTATGTTTATAAACTGACTGAGTCAGCCTTTGCAGTTGGCAAGTTAGCAGACCTTGCTTTAAGAATTAGTTCCACATATTTGTGCCTGGTACTTGGGGGTGGGAGATGAATAAGTTACTATGTCTTCATTGGGAATGAGTAAGAATCTACATAGTGTTCAGTTGTGTTGCTTTAACCTTTACAGCTTATTAAGATTACTTTAAACCCTTTGTTTCTCTGTTAAACTTTACGTCTTTATATTATTGTGTGCATGTGCTATATAGGGAGGGGATACATTCCACTTCACAAATGTGGAAGTCAGAAGAACTTTCATGGAGCCCACCTGGGTTACAAGGATTAAACTCAAGTCAGGTTTTCAGGCCTTCATAGTGAGCTCTCTACCCACTTAGCCGTCTCACTAGCCCAGGACTGTACATCTCTTTGCAAAATGACAGAGCATGTAACACAGTGATTAGTCGTTCTTATTCAAAAATATCTTAATGAATTTAATACATTTTAATATATTTAACCAATTTCTAAGTACAAAGTAGTATATATTTATTTGTAAACATTTTAGAAGATTCAGAAAAAGAGGGCTAGGGAGATGGCTTAGTGGGTAAGGATGCCACCTGTGCAAGCCTGGGGGCCTGAGTTCAAATCCTCAGCACTCATGTAAAAAGCCTGGTGTAACCATGCACACCTCTAATCCCAGTGCTGGGGTGTTGGGATGGGGGCAGAGACAGAATTTCTGGGGCTTGCTAGGCTCCTGCCTAGCTATAGTTGCAATGAGAGACTCTGTCTCAAGGGAATAAGTCAGAAGGCGATAGGGACACTGACATCCTCCTCTGACCTCCACATGTGTACACACACACACACACACACACACACACACACACACACACACCATTTTTAAAAGATTATTCAGAAAGACAAAAAAAATGGTTACACGTAATTACACTGTCCAAATATAACTGTAATTATCCGTATAGATTCATTTCGTCTTATTTCTGGTAATTTTCTTTTCTTGCTTTTTTTTCCCTTTTATTGAAAATAGAATTCTTTTTCACATATATTTCCTGATTGTGGTTTCCCCTCCCTCTATTCCTCTCAGTTCCTCCTCCTCTTCCATCTGGATCCACCCCTTTTCTGTCTCTCATTAGAAAACAAACAGGTTTCTAGGGAATAATAATATAATATTAAATAATGTATATGATATAATATATATAATATATAAAATAATATAATATAAAAACTGACACATTGGAATAGGATCCAAAGACACAAAAGTAGATTCTCTGTCATAAATTTGGTTACAGCCAAGTAACCAAACATTTCTTAAGCTTATTGTGTTGGTTATCTTCCTCCACCCTAGGTAAATCGTGAGTTAAAAAAGTTGCTGGTGGCTTCTGTTGGAGATGATCCTCAGTATCACTTTGAACGTCTAGCCCGGGAGAAGAACCAGCTCATTTTAGAAAACGAAGCACTTGGTCGAAACACAGCCCAGCTTTCTGAACAACTAGAACGGATGTCAATACAGTGCGATGTGTGGAGAAGCAAATTCCTTGCAAGCAGGTATTTTCCTTCCCTTTTGTTTCTTTTGTCTGTCACCTTTTTGACTCATAACACAAAGTACTTAGTGAACGTTTCTGACTAAGATCGTCAAAAGTATTTTGTATGTTATTTAATGTGCAGTACTCCCTCTCCGGGGTGCCACATAGTCTCTTAGCGAGGCGATATATGGCCCCCTTCATTCTGAAAATCACTACAGTAAACAAAACACAACTGTAAAGTCAAATATGGAAATATTGTAGTCACAAAAGGTAGATATAGACCCTTCTTCTCCCTCTCCTACCTGGAGACAGCAACCTCATTCCCAGGATAGTAAAGCTCTTTACTTTACTATCCTTCCTAGGGTAGTAAAGAGCTTTCAACCTTCTTTTCCCCATATATAAACCGAACACTGTGATTTTATGGCATATCTGATGAGGCAACTCTAACACATGTGAAAGCCGGCTATACTCCAAACCTCAGAACACACTGGTCTTTGGGAAACTCTACAGTGTATCTTGGTTCCTTGTCCATTTGTTCCCTATTCCACTCAACTTTAACACTAATAGGAACAAGTCTTAGACACTGTCTGTCTTAGATGTCTATTGCAGTGATGAAACGACATGATTAAAAGCAACTTGAGGAGGAAAGGTTTGTTTCAGCTTACAATCTCAGGTCACACTCCATCATTGAGGAAACTCAAGGCAGGAACTCAAAGTGCCATGGATAGTTGCTGCTTATTGACTTGTTCCTCATGGCTTGCTTAGCCTGTTTTCTTGTATACCCCAGGACCACCTGCCCAGAGGTGGCACCACGCACAGTGGGCTGAACCCTCCCACATCAGTCATCAATCAAGAAAATGCCCCCATAGGCTTATTTACAGGCTAGTTCTATAGGAAGCATCGTCTCAATTGTGGTCCCCTCTTCTCAGATAACTCTAACTTGTGTCAGATTGACAGTAGACTGCCCAGGACACCATTTGTGCAGCAAGTACTGTGCACAGTACTTCATGTGATTTAAAGCCAGTAACCTGAAGATTTCTCACAAAACACCAAAAGTCTTTAAGAACTTCTGATTGTGAATAAGTTGGAGAATAGCATTTCTTCATGTATTATACATATAATATATACTCTTCAGGTCCTTCTTTTATCTTCTAGTGGGAAAAATAGCAGGATGTAGGAAACTTTGTAATAAATTTTTTCTTTTAATAAATACATTTCATATTTTTATTTTTTCACACATTCATGTTGAAATATGCTTAAATTACTTTTCTGGAAAAATAAGAAACTTTATTGGCTATATAAAAGGAGAATGATCCTGCTTGGCAGGGGGAAAGACTACTTTGTTATATTGGAACATTTCAGTATTTTTCTGAGAGGAAAGTATAATTGAGTAATGAGAAAAATAATGTATATTTTCTTTCCCTCTCAGTTTTATAATTAGAAACTTGCATTTAATAATTTTAAACTGATCAATTTAGAGTAGCATTGGTGTAAATTCAGAAGTCACTATATGTAAAAAGTTAAGTATTTTTCTGTCATTTGAAAAATATTTCAACTGATCCAGTTTAAGCTCTGCATGTTAAATTGTTTTCAGTTAAAATGCTAGAACCGCAAAGCAGACCGAGTGTGTTAAATCCTGTTGTTAGCTTTTGAAACTGACAATCACAGAAAAGCAGTAAGGTAACTTCTATGTGCTATGTTACTGTGGGAGAATTTGTACTGAGATTTTATCTTTTTCAGGGTAATGGCGGACGAATTAACAAACTTCAGAGTAGTTTTACAGCGGCAGAACCGAGATGCGCAGAGTGCTATACAGGACCTCCTGAGTGAACGGGAGCAGTTTCGTCAGGAAATGATCTCCACCCAGAAGTATGGCACTTGCTTACATTCTGAACTCTTCTCATTTGTTGCATGTTTTACTGCTGTGAAAGGTTTTGTTTGTTTCAGTGTATCAGTGTAGCCACATTTGTTAGCATACTGACTATATACTGTAAGTCACACTCTAAAATGGATGCTCTGAAAGGGAGGACCCCCCAAAAGAGAAAAGATGCTGCTATACCTTATATTCCTAATGGGGAAAAGAATTATGAGGTCTGTGATGAGGTCTGCTCTTAGAAGCAGTTCCTGGGTATTGCTGTGGCAGCTTTGTGTAGTCTTTGGTAGAAGCCAAGTGACATACCCGTTTCTCCCATGGAAGAGCTTTCTGAAGTCTTTTTGCAGTGTTAGAACATGTCTGTATATCTTCACATTCCAGAACTAACAGGCTGAAATCTTTAAAAAATAATAAGAAATAAACAAATGGGCAGTGTTCCTTAAAAGGTCTTTGTACTTTTATGTAATTGAATAATTACCAGTCAATTATATGGGAAATTAGAAGAAAAAAGAGTGATACATCATAGTATGGAAATTTGCTAGAGGCAGTTAAGGCAGTGCTTCAAGGCAAATGCTTGTTTCAGGCTGGCTGTGATGGCGTATACTTTCAATCCCATCACTCAGGAGATTGAGGCAGACGGATTCCAGGCCAGTCTGGGCAGTGTACTAAGATCCTGTCTCTAAGGGGACAAAAAGGGAGGTTTATTTAGGGAAATAAGAAAAGTCTCATTAGTGATTTAAGTTACTCCAAGAAATACAAAAAACAAATTAAACTCAAATTAAGCAGAAGTGAGAAAGAATATTAATGATTATAGCTAAAATAACTTTTTAAAAAGATAAATTTAAGAAATACCTACTCAGTCCTCTGAGGAAAGATGGTATATGTTAAGTATCGGGATTAAAAGTCTGCACACAAGATACTGGAAAGACATGGCAGAGATAAGAGAATGTTATTGATACCTCTAGCCAATCAAATCAGTGATTTAGATAAGTGCCTTAAAGACATATTACCAAAGGTCGAGGAGGGCTGGAGAGATGGCTCAGCAGTTAAGAGTGTGTGCTACGCTTGCAGAGGACCTGAGTTTAGTTCTTAGCACCATGCTGGGCAGCTTATAACCCCTTTAACTTCAGCTCCAGAAGATCTCACACCGTCTTCTGATCTCTGTGGGTACCTGCAGTCATGTACACACACACACACAACACACACATACGCAACACACACATAAATAATTATCAAATGAAATAAATCATAAAAAAGAATAGCCCTAACCCATTCTAGCAATTGAACTTGGAGTTAAAAACAGTGAGCAAAGCTGGGTGGTGGTGGTGCATGCCTTTAATCCTAGTGCTCAGGAGGCAGGGGCAGGCGGATTTTTGTGAGTTTGAGGCCAACCTGGTTTATAGAGTAAGTTCCAGGACAGCCAGCATTAACAGCAGAGAAACCCTGTCTCGAAAAACCAAATAAATAAATACCAATGATAGTTAAGGAAGAGAGAAAAACAATTGTATTCAATTTCTTCTAAAGCATAGAAGGAAAAGGGACAATTTCCAAATCTTTTTTTTGGGGGGTGACCATTATGATAACAAACTAGAGACAAGCAAAAACCTATAGACTTTCTATCTTTAATGAACATAGATGTAAAAATTTTAATACAATGCGAGTGAATCAAATCTGACAATACAGAAAACAGTTTATACATTATGACCAAGTAGAGTAAACTCCAGAGTCTTGAACTCTGAGCAGACATGTTAAGTGACCTATGAAATATTTTGCTAATGAATTTCCTCTTACTGGTTCTTATATTTTGTTTTTTTTATCAGTGTTCATTGTTCATGTGTGTTCTGTGCAGATTTTTGGAGGAACTCTTGGTCTCCTTACAGTGGGGGAGAGAACAGACATATTCCCCTAACACACAGCCCCACAGCACGGCAGAACTCGCGCTCACGAACCACAAGTTGGCAGAGGCTGTACATTCTCATCTTCTGGGAAATGTTGACATTACCAATCAAAAAAAGATTCTAGCAACAGTAGAATTCTATAGTACTCCAGCTGAGAAAATGGCTGAAAAGGTAACATATTTTCTCTTCCATGATCTGTGAAATGTGTTTTATGAGCTGTGAGATTCTATTGACCCCTTACTGAAAGCTACATGCTATGCTTGGCATGGGGAGTTTTGAAATGTAGAACCTAAATCTGTTTTTCACGTGTTTTCTGCCTGTGATCGCAGAGCAAATTACTCCTCAGACCCTTACATTTCCTAATATTACTACTATATTCTAAGGAGAAAAATCCAATAGTCTTGAAAGAAGATTAGTTAACAATCTTGTTTTCATTTTCTTATAAAAAGCATTGTGTAGAAATTTTAATCTAGTAAATTAGTAGACCATTTATTATCTAAGATTATTTAAATACTACATATGTATGGGACAACACTTAGTACTACAGAATCAGGTAAACCAGGTACTTACGGTCATCTGTGAATTCAAGGCCCATGTAGCTGACCTGCCAAATACCAAGTTTACCTCTATTAAACCTCAGTACCCAGGTCCCATAATCCCATTAGGCCTTGTTCTTAACTAGAACTCTTCAGCTATTAAAACCTTAATACTATTCTATGTGACCCGTGATCGTAACCTCTTACTAGCTCTAATTCATTCATTGTGATTACTCTTGTTTTTTCTTTTCCATTGAGCACATCATTATTCCTTTGAGTCCTACATCTTTTCCCTCATTAGCTTGCTCTTCCAGCTTCCCTTTTTCTCTTATCTTTGCTAGTTTTTACTCCTAAATACCTACCCCATATGCTTCTCCGCAGCTACCCAGAAAATCTAAATTTTATGTCAGTTTAACTGTCTCTCTTCTTGTGGTACTAATTAATTTACTAGTTCCTGGTCAGCATATGACCTTAATTCCCAATTCATAGAGGAAAAAGAGAGCACAAAAACAAGTCAGCTTAAACAAGGTCTAGATGCCTGCATGCATTATATACATTTCTCTCCCTGTAAAATATGTCCCTTATCTTCTCCAAAGCATGGCTCCTTTCCAGGCTCATGAAGCTCCCCTCAGCACTCATCCCTTCTTTCCCTATTGGCTCTTTTCTTTTTAAGTTTAAACATGCCCAGGTGTAATCTGCCTAAAGACAATTTCTCTTCTCTGTCAGTTCTCTGTATAAATGGCCTTATCATTTCCTCTTCACAGCCAGTAGTCTTAGAAAATGCACACACATTTGGACATTATATGTCACTCACTCAGACTCCTTAACTCCTGCCTCGAGGCCATCCATCCTCTGTTGTCAGAGAGTTGTCTTACAAATGTCAAAACAATCATCCAGCAACTCCCACTCCTAGAGCATAGGCTTATCATCTGTCTCTTTCTATGTATGCTCTTACCTGCCTAAACTATATTCTCATCACCTTTCTTACTGTTCAACCTGAATCTCTCTGGCAATTCTAGATGTACATTCTCCAAGCTTTCAGTGTACCTTGTATGCATATCTACTATAGCTCTTTTATCATGTTGTTATTGTGTGATTTTCTCTCTAAAACTACTTACAGGCTGGAGAATATGGCTTATTATGTTTCCTCATGGGCTAGTATGATATTGCACATAGTAGGTGCTCAGCTACTTAGTAAAAGGTACTCAGTACCTAAAAAATAAAGTACTCAAAACCTTTCCTACTGTTTCTTTGTTGGGAAGTTATGTCCTGGTGTACTCAGTTGCTGTCAGTATCTGTAGTTGGCTCTTCCCTCTTTCATGAAACACTTCTCTTTCCTTGGTTTCTATGACTACCTGCCACCATCTTGTCTTCTCTGACCATTCTGCTTCATTGTGCAGTATTGGGTGTGCTCCAGGCCTGCTCTAGATCTGCTTGTTCTGCTGTTGCTTTATCCCACCACATTCCCTTGCATAACAAGACTGACAGCCCTTCCTCTTATGTGCCTCATGACATTCGACACACATTGCTTCAGAAACTGTCCGAGATAACTGCAGGAACCTAGTCTCTTTTTTCTTCTGCCTGCTTTACACCCACCCATTTCCATCCTCCATGCTGTGTCATGGGATCTCTGCAAGGCTCAGAATCTACCCATCATCTTGAGGTTAAAATCTAGAAGGCTTTCTGCCATATGTCAGTCTCCTGTGGAATTCCCTTAGCATTTTATATTTTGCTTTAAAGACCCACAATGTCTAGCATATGCCATTCTTGGAGCCCATTCTTTTCCCCTCAAAGTTTATAAGCAACATTATTTTATCTTTGCTTGTTACTTAACATTTAACTAAGTTCCATAAAAATAAAAGGTTTAAAAGTTGAATTTTAAAAGCACAGTGTAGTTAACAAATGGTAGTCCTAAAGTAGCGTGGCAGCTCTCACATGTTGCCGAGATGCTTGCAACAGGAGCTACGGCTTCTTGGAGATGGTGTATGCTTGCAACAGGAGCTACGGCTTCTTGGAGATGGTGTATGCTTGCAACAGGAGCTACGGCTTCTTGGAGATGGTGTATGCTTGCAACAGGAGCTACGGCTTCTTTGAGATGGTGTATGCTTGCAACAGGAGCTATGGCTTCTTGGAGATGGTGTTCACTTAGAAAAGGGAAGAGTCTGCGGCAGCGTTAGAGCAGGGAAGCAGGCCTAAGCACCTTTGAATAAGCCTCGCCTGTGTAGAAAGGGCGCTAGATCTTGCCTTACTTCTTCCAGAGTTCCTTACCAATTACAGTGCCTGCCTCTTTGGAAACATAACTCTGCTTATGTCATGACTATTTTGAGATTTTGAACATGAGAAATGAGAGGTGTGAACCATAAGGGTTTTCATGGCCCTTAGTTGGACATTTTTTTTCAACCCAAGACCTCTCTGTTTACAGTCTCAGTAGAAGAAACAGGAGAAGCCAAAACTGAGGCAGAAATGAGAGAAAAAAGTATTGTGAATATACTTGTTAGCTTAAAATATTGTGTATAACTGAAAAAAAGGGACATGAAGGGCCATTTATTTTACCTCAAGTAAAACAGCATTTCCACAGAATGGAGGTTAAATCCTTATTCTAAAAAATTGATTAAGAGGGAGAAGAGAGGCAGTGAATGCTTTTTTGCCTAAAAATGAAAATATCATATGAAATAGAACTCATAAAACTTTATTTTTTTGTTTTCCTTCTATAGATACCTATAAAAGAGTATTAGTTTCATAATTATTAAAATATAGGTAGTTATTGTCATAACTAGGCATCATCGCTGAATTTACAGTGTTTTAGAAGGATAAATTCAAATTCATTCAGATGTCATTTTTGATAGTAGTGCCATAAAACAAAATGAAATTTTTTAGGTAGTTATGTATTGGTTAAACCCAAGGCCTTTACAGTGCATCTGACATGACCTCTCATTTGTCTTAGGTTCTTCGTGTTTTGGATCCAGTTACCTGTACAGAAAGCTCACCAGGCAATCCGTTTTCTGAATCTACACCAACCACATTACTCACTACAAAGAAAAATATTGGACGTTTCCATCCCTATACCAGATATGAAAATATAACTTTCAATTGCTGCAATCATTGCCAGGGAGAAATAATTGCTCTTTAGTGTGTAATGTATTGGAGTCATGCTTATTACCCGAGAGTCAATATTTGGGAGCTGGGGTACTTATGATGCTAGAAATAAAACCAATTCATCTTTATAGAGTATATTCACAAAGATATTTCATGCACTAGATTCCAGATTATTTTTCTTAATATCTCAGGGTAATAAAAGGTGAAGCTATGTAGATACAGAGTACAGATGCTTCCCAGATAGTATGTAGTGTTTATGCCAAAAACTAAAAAGATTGTGTAACTTTTAGGCCCTAAATTATTGTTCTTTGTTATATATCTTATATAAACTATAAACAGGTTTCATTTTGGTGCATAAAACAAAAGCAGGCAAACTGACAGCCATGTGTTGGGTGTGCCACATCCGTTCCTTTACTGTTTTCTAAGCTGCTTTTCCTCTGCAGCAGCAGAGTTCAGTGTGTGGCTAGCCAAGCCCATTCCTTTAGAGAGCATGTTTTCTAATGTAATAGCTGGGGTACAGGAAAAAGGGATCTTCATTCCCTTTATGGTTGCCTTTGGGGTATAAAAGAGGCCTTCAGAAACACTGGGGTTAAGGGATTAATCTTTCTAAATCAATACATTAGGGAAATAAAAAGTATTTTAAAGCTAAAACAAATACTTCAGCAAGTGTTCTGTCTTCTGCGTGGTTGCGATGTGAAAACAAAGGAAACAGATTCATAGTTTCTGCCTCATTGGCATGTGCAGCACAACAGGAGTGTCTGGTTTGATAATATATGATGGTAAATGACTTCCTAGGGAAAAATGTAATCCATCAGTTTATATATTATGCAATTTGTTATCGTGTAATGTACATAAGATGCCCTTTTATTGACCTTAAATATTCACAAAAATTTGTCATAAAAAATATACCAAATTACAGATTAGTTGGAGCAGTGCCTATGAAATCTTCAAAAGGCAAATCTGGTCAAATCAAAATACTTTAGTGTCAAAACCTACTATTTTTTGTCTGACTCATGAGTCATATTTGTAGCTTTAAATGCCAATAAACTTCTCTATTTCCTTCTTGTGGCTATTCCTTTTTCCTTCCAGAATAATGTACTTTGGCTCCAATCTTCATGTGGCTTTTACTATTTTCACCTGGTTTGTTGGTTTTTCCTCTCTGTTTGCATAATATAAACCTCTTACAAGAAAACAGGGAAATCTTCATGACATCAGATTTGAGATAACACCCAAAGCACAAGAAATTTAAAAATAAACTTACCAAAATTTAAAACATTCATGCATTGAAGTACATGGTAGTTCTAAAAATGGGAGAAAAAAGAACAAATTATATATACATCTGTCTAAAAAGATCCAAATAACTCCAATTCAACAACCAAAACACCTATCCAGCTGGGCACCACTTGTAGTTGTTAGTGGCTAACAAGAGAGACATGGAGGCATAGTGATAGGTGCAAACCCTGCCAGACCTCAGCAGAGGGAACCACTATCATGACAAGCACCATACTAGACAGTGGAACCCTAAGCATCTCATCTCAGGGGTTTTTATTGATACCTAATCTCAGGTGTTCTATTAATAACACGTGCAGATCATGAGCAATCAACCATCTTTTACATAAAGCCAACACCTGTAGACAATACAAACCACCAAGACCTAGGTAGCCTCTCACCCAACAATGCACAAAACCATTTTATACATAACTAGAAATAAACTACTGCAGCAGAATACATTAAAACTCTAAAACAAATGCACAACTGATGTGCGCTACAATTTAATGTTACATGAAGTAGTTAAGATATCAAAATGTCAAGTACTAGTACCAGGGTCTGGAGAAGGGCAGGAAAGCTTTTATTTTTATTTATTTACTTACTTATTTACTTACTTACATATTTATTTATTCCGGGGGGGGGCGTTTGAGACAGGAGTTCTCTGTTGTAATTCTGGCTGTGCTGGAATTCACTCGAGACCATGCTGGCCTTGCACTCATAGAGATCTGCCTGCCTCTCTAGTGCTGGGATTAAAGGTGTGCACCACCATTGCCTGGCAGGAAAGGCATTTCATATTTCAGGCACTCATATTTTTCCAATAATAAGTGGGAAATATTATGAAGTGATTCCTATTGGACTCCTATTTCTCTTTCTGATAGTAAAAACTGAAAAGTCTATAAAGTTGGAAGGGGAATATGGTAAAGGGAGGTTCACAATAAATTGGAGGGATTAGATGAGGTAGATCTGATCAAAACACATGTGTGGAATTCCCAATGGATAAGCAGAAAATGTAATAAAATTTAAATAGCTGAATGACTTAATTACTTATCCAAAGAAGATTCACAAATGGCCAACAATTGCATATAGTGGATTATTAGGATCACGCAAATCAGTTAAGTATCTGTGAGACTAGTTAATTGGGACCTCCTTGACTGAGACTGTAAAAGTGTGTCTGCTTCGGGAACACTGGCAGTGTATAAGTAGCACTACTGTCTGCAGCATATATCCAATAGAAAATACTCAAAATACTTGTACACAGTGATGTTCACAGCACTGCTACTCACCACACTCAAAAAGATGGGAACCCCTCAAGTGAGGAGTGAATGGACAAAATGCCATGCACGTGCTTTCTTCCATAAAAAGGAATTAAATACTGATGCATGCCATGTTGTGGATGAACTTCCAAAGCACTATGCTAAGTGGAAGAAGCCACACAAAGATTATGTTTTCAACTATATGAAGTGTCTAAAACTGGCAAATCTGTAGACAAAGCACATAATATCAGCTCAGAGGAAGCGTAGGGGCAAGAGGTCTTGGACATGGGTGGTCATGGGAATGGGCTACTAGGAGTAACAGAAGCATTTTGGTACTACCCTGCAGAGAGCTGGGCTGTGTAATTCATGGATAAGCTAAATGATGCTGGATTATGATTTAAAAGACTAGCTTAATAAACAAGAAGGAACAAGTTTGGGGCCACCATTTTTTTTAGTCTTACTTTCCCAGCTATCTTTCTATATTACTTCTATACTATCAGACATATTCAGCATTTTTACATTTAGAAATATTACTTCACTGTCCCATTCTAATACACTACTTCCTCCTGCTTCCAAACCCAACCCTAAGATTTTTCCCGTTTCTTTCTAAAACAAAATATTTGATTTCTTTCAAATAAGTAACACATTTACTCCAGGTGGGGACAGGTACAACTTTGCATTTTTTCACAAATATCTTTACTCATGAGTCAAGTGTTTGGGTACTGTGCATATTCTGCATTCAGTTTTGCTTGGAGATTATATAACAATCCTATATTAAGTATTGCATAATAAGCACTTGGATGTCAAAACCAATTATAATGAAACATAAGACTGTTCAGTATGCTACAAAAGTTGAGATTGCCCCAAGGCACACCTGTAACTCAGGACTATAGTCAGAGGCAGGAGGATTTTAAGTTCAAGGCCAACCTAGGCTACATACCCCATGTCACAAAAACAAACTAAGCATCAAGTAGACACAGGACTAAACCATTCTGTCTGCATTTTCCATTCCTATAAAGTACATTTTAGAGTTTATGTGGATAAACTCACATACTTTTGGACAAATGGAGATCACAGGATTATAAAATGTAAAACATTTATAGTGATAATTTTAAAACACACCTAAAATACTATCAGGCATATTTTATGCACAAAATAGAGTTAAGTGTAGAAAATATTGTTATCTTTCTACGGTAATGACAGGTGATATTTGTTCTACACTGTTTAGGTCACCACTATTAAAATTAAAATTTGACGAATTTTGTATCAAGCCTTGATAGAGACTGAAGTCATTCTTGAGGCCTTATCAAGTGTTCTACTGAAAGGCTTAAATGTTTATCACATTTATTTATTTTGTGGTGGGGATGTGGAAATGTGTGGTCTGCTGTGAATGTGTGGGAGTCAGAGGACAGATTGTGGGAGTTAGTTCTTTTTCCACTATCAGACTTGGTGGCAAGTGCCTTTACCCACAGCCATGTGGTTGTCTCTCTGTTGCAATACTTTAAATGATCATAGGAACTATAAATAGACATATGCCTTTCTTGTATACTTTTTGGGTAGAAATGTTAATACAATAGAGGTAGAACACAGAATTCCTCCATTGCTCAGTTTGTTGCATAGACTACAAGATGGCACTATAAAGCATTCAACACTGTGAGAGACGTTTATTTTGTGTTAGTGTGGAAACAATATAAATTCACCATCAGCATCACCAAAAGACAAATTCCACTTCAGTAACAGAGTACTATTGAGACCGAGTGGCCATAGGAAATGATATCCAAAACCCTGATGACAGCAGCTTCAAATGAAGTCTTTTCAAGATAGCTTCAATTGTAGTGGTCAGTAAAGCGGAATGATTTGCCTTCTGCCATGCTGTACATATTACTCTGCAGCTGTTTAGAACGCCGTGCTTCCAGCCGGAGTTGTCTGGCTCTCTCTTTGACAGCCTGTTGCTCTGCTATTTTTTCTATCTGTTTCCTTCGGAGCCATCTGCAGAAAGACATCACATTTGGTGACTATCACATAACAAGCTTCTCATCTATGAACATAGCCAATTAACATTTCTATAATGAAATAGTTTTGAAACACAAATTTTTCAAGTATTAACATTTTCACGCTTACTTCCCAGACTCATCCAAGAAAGCATTTTATACTTGGAATCAAATGCTTGAAATTAGGTTTGTTTTGTGATGAAACTGACAACTAAGTTGGCTTGGTAGCAATCAAACACAATATTTTACACATATTAAGTCCTAATCCCTTTTTCAAAATAATCAGTTTCTAAGTAAATAACTATTTGCTAGATTCCAAATAACTTATTTCTTGAAATTAGCTTGCGAAACACTAGTTTGGCTAAAAACACTAGCAAGATGCAAAACTGCTGCCTTACTCTTCTGAGCAGAGAAATTTGAGAGCCTGTGCTTCTCAGTGGACAAAGCAGCCCTTCTTTAAAATGCAAAGAGGAGCCTTAGCATGGAATGAGATTAAGGAAATCTAAGCATCAAAAGGAAATAAAGGACAAGTGTTTGCTTTGTTAGAATAACTAACTTTACACACATAGATCTGGTATATATGTGTATATGGGATATATATGTAGGAGTGTGTGTGTGCATATATATAGATTTCCAGAAATGAACACAAACTATTAGAATAATAAAAAATACTTAAAATATCATACTTTGTGTGTTACAATTTGCATTCTACTTTAAGCAAATTACCAGTTATAAGACATCAGACACAATATGATCACAATATATATTTATTTCTATTGTAAATATATTTGCAAATAAATAGAAGACAGACATCTTAGTGCTAACAGTCATGATTACATTTCTGGATGATGAAAATATAAACCTTTTTTCAATGCACATTTACTTCTTTTATAATAAAGGGTTGAGAAAGATACAGACAGAAAGAGGAGGGTGGAGGGAAGAGGAAAGGAGGGAAGAACTTCATAGAAGTGGAGTCAACCCTCACTCTATTCTCCAGCCTTCCAACAGCTCCAAAGTGGGGCTTGTCAGCCCAGGACCAGTGAAGTAACAGACAACAGAAATGAGCTAGCTTTCGAACACCCGAGGCCCTGCTTTAACCTACTGTTTAAAGGCCCGCTCACGGCCCTCCGTTCCTCTCAGGAAGAACAAACACTCCTCTTGCTTTCTGAGCTCCTCTGTCTTCCTTTCTTTCATCTGCTCCTCGTGTTTTTTCTTAAGCCACAACCGAAAAGCCTGTTGTGGGTCTCTGTTCACTTGCTGAGTAGGAAGGAAAAAGAAAGATTTGCTTAACTTAGATGAACTAAAACTGCTTTTTGAAGCTTTACTGAAGCTCCACAAGTCCACAAGTCCCATTCGGTGTCTTCACAACACCAACTTCACTGCCTGCACTCCCAGCACCCAATCCACCCCTTTCAACCACCAACACTGGTTATGCTTCTGTAAAGAGCAGCATTAGTCCATCTCACTTCCATCTTCCTAATGGGGAAATGGGGTGGAGTTCAGGAGTCCTTAGCTGGCATGCCCAGTGTCCAGAGACCCAGCTCCAGCCCTCCCCAAAGAGTCCTATTGAGAAACCAATTAAAGGGGAAAGTAACACCTGTGGTTTTTGTAAGTCCGGGTTCAAACTTAATGACACAAAATACGTATTAGCTCCTGATTGGAAATGGGCAAGAGATACTCAGGAGATAGGAAATATCCAGACAGGAAACATGTAGACAGGAGATGCCCAGGTAGGAAATAGATCAATATGTGTGCTCACCCCAGATTGGGCCTGATGGGAAACAGAGCCTCAGAGAATCTGCCTTTAAAAACCCAAACGAGCTACAGCTCCTGGCTATCATGGAAGAGTTCCATGAGAACCTCCATGTGGCCCTGGCCATCATGGAGGAACCCTCACTTGGTCCTAGCAAGCTTCCACCATTACTGGCCAGTATTAAAAGCTCACTTAAATTCAATCAAACTTTGTAGCAATCTTTTTTTCTCAACTGATTTGGGATTTACAGTTTTCAAAGTTGAACTCTTTGACAAATGAAGTTTGTTTTTGTTTTTGTTTTCCCCAAAGATGCAAGCATATAAAGCAAAGAATGGACTGAGTTGAGGGCTTTAGAGTAGTTCCTGAAAGTTCTATGGAGTCCAACAGTTACTTATCTTTTCCTTAAATTCTAAGTTTTTCAGTTTTAACAGTATCTGCCAGAAGATACTTAACTTCTAAGTACATCTTCAAACCTATAATTTTTGGGGCTGCAGAGATGGCTCAGCAGTTAAGAGTATTTGCTGCTCTGCTAGTGGACTCAGCTTCACTCCTAGCACCCACAGAGCAGCTCACAAGCATCCACATCTCCAGTTCCAGGGGACCAGCTGCCCTCTCTGGCCTCCACAAACCCTGGACACCCGTAGTGAACAGACACATATGCTAGCAAAAACAGCCATACACAAAAATAAAAATAATAAATCATTTTAAAATTTTAAACTATAATTATTGATGGATATACACGCAAACACTTATTTCCCTCATAATTTTGCAAACCTCTTTTTTCATAGCTTTTATCACTTCATAATATTTTATTTTATATTTGAAGATTTTTAACTATTTTTTCATTATGTCTATACATCTGTGTGTCTGTGCACAGGTGTGCAGGTGCTTGAAACACTCAGCCCTGAACTGGATGTCTCCATTCAATCTCTCCCCTCAGGGCTCAGGAAACTCTACAGAAAAGGTGGAAGGATTGTGAGAACCGAGGGGATGGACACCTAGGATCAAGGGCTTCTAGACACATCTGCCCGACACACATACAAATTCACAGAGCCTGCGGCAGCAGCACAGGGCCCACACAGGTCTGCACCAGATGGGGTCCAAGAGCCGAAAGGAGAATTGAAAGCAAGCCCCATCCCTAACCCAGAAGCTATCTCTAATTGATAACCACTTACAAATAAAAACTTCAAGGAAGTCTCTCACTGGGGAAACAACCCGTTCTTAAAAGTGGCCTGTGCCCAGCAGCGACGGCCAGGAGAAAGCAGACTCAGCTGTCTCTTCAGAGGTTTCTCGTCTCATAATGCTGTCGGGCTTTTTTTTTTTTTAAACTCACAGGTCCTTTGAGTACATATTACGGTTTCCGGTTTTGTGATTTTTACGGTATTACTGTGCGCTCCAACATTTGTGTCTCTGCATCTGTATGTGTTTCCTGAGCTTTTGTTTCGGCTCTTTTTCTATTTTGTCCTATCCAGATTTGTTTGGTTTTGTTTTATTCCTTAGATGTTTGTTAGTCTTGTAAGGAGAGACAGAAAGTGTGTGGATCCAGATGGGAGGGGAGGTAAAGAGGAGCTGGAGGAGTAGTGAGAGCAGAAACTATAATCAGAATATATTGTGTGGAAAAATCTATTTTCAATAAGAGAAAATAATAGCCACCATTAAAGGAGCGCTTGGAAGACACATGGCACCTCACCCTCAGTGACCAGTGACTCGGCTTTAGTTAGACGCACCTGACTCTTGCATCTGTACTAACTTTCTGTTTCTATTCACCATTTTTACCTCAAAGGACAAAAAAATTAAAAGGGACATGATTTTTTTTCCAAACAATATATATCTTTAATAAAATCTCCAACTCTTTCATTGTAATAAATAAATATATAAATTTTGAGAAACTCATAGCATTGTCAGACTAGAGAAATATTTATAGCAGATACGATAAAGAATAAAAAATCTTTAACATACAACTCAGTGAGAAAAATAAAACCCAAAATAGGAAATGACTATATAAACAGGAAATTCACAAAACATATTGATCTAGGAAAACATTTTTCCTATGCCTTTGTCCTCAATACAGAATACCTCACCCATGGTCAACAGAACGTGTGTGGGATTTTCTCTGCCTGACCAGGTCTACGCCACTAGTTTTGTATCCTGCAATTTAACTCAATTTTGAGACTATCTGTCCTGAGTTAGCATCCAATCCCACAGATCCCTTAATCCTTGGGCTCAGTCCCAGAAGGCTGCTTCCACTTCAGAGGCCAAGGGAAAGCCCCAGATTTTGATCTGTAATTCCATCTGACCAGCTGCATGAGTGGCTCAGTTAATTTACTAGAGCAAGTCATAGAACTAAGGAAATAATTTACATTTCAGGGTTTACTATGTTAATAAAGAACATAGGAGCGGCCAGATATCTCAATGGTAAGGGAGCCTGCTGCCAAGCCTGACCATTTGAGTTATACACATGACACCCACAAGGTGGAAAAAAAGAACTGACTCTCAAAAGTTATATTCTGACCCCCTCATAGGGGCTGTGAGATGCACCACTTAACCCCACCCCCCAGCACGCACACATAGAACACTTTAAAAATACAACAGGGTGTGGGTGGGCCACACCTGTAATACTAGCACTCAGGAGAAGAGGCAGAAAGATATCAAATTCTTAACAAGTTAAAAGATACGCTTGGCACTCTTACTGCTCAGAGGCTAGTCTGAGCAGCGAGCTATAAATGCACAGCTTTATTGCAGGACTGACATAGCACAATATTGAAACCTATCTAATCCTACATGAGGAACAATTTAATTAACTATGGAATAGAAGTTAGATAGTTAAACAAAGTGATATCTAAAAACAAAGGCCTAGAAAGATGTCCATGATGAAGTGAGAGCAACCACATATGAACTTTTAAAAACAAATATGTAAATATTAAATTAATATGTAGAATGATTTAATTTTTATTTATGTGTATGCATGCCTCTCCCCCTACCCTGTGTGTGTATGCCACCTGTGAGTGGGTGCCCAAGACCTGTCATCGGATCCCTGGGCCTGGAGTCACACGTAGTTGGGAACCACCCAATGTAGGTGATTGGAACTGAACTTCAGTGCTCTGAAAGAGCAGCCAGCAGTCTTAAAAGCTGAGCCATTTCTCTAGCCGCATTATTTAAAAAAAAAAAAAAAAAAAACTTGGTGGGACTGGAGAGATGGCTTAGTGGTTAAGAGCCTTGGCTGCTCTCCCAGGTGACTTGGGTTCAATTTCCAGCACCCACTTGGAAGCTCACAACTGTATGTAACTCTGGTTCCAGGGGATCCAACGCTCTTCTGACCCCCTCATATACCAGGCACACACATTATGGTACACAGTCATCATGCAGGCAAAATACTCATACACATAAATTTTTTAAAAATTGGCATTTTTAAATTTGAGAGATTTTACATATGATTTCTGTCTGCTCTAAAGTGACACATCTGTAGGTTTTAAGGAGAAATGTGTCTGTGTTTTTGTCCACTTTGAATATTAAGATTAAAATACCTTGAAAATACAAATTAATATTTTTTATTTTCTGTGCTAGGAAAGTTTGGATAAAATTAGAATCATCTGATTTTTGTGGGGCTTTGAAGGACCTGCAGGAGTGTGCGCACAGCACCTGCGGCAGGGGTAGGTTTGGGCCATGCTCTCCTCTAGCCTCTGTAATTAAGACAGCTTCCGCATCTGACACACTTGTCTCTGGCAGAGAAAGTTCACTCACTCTGCTGTTCATGTCTTCGATCTGCTTTGCCCGCTGAACTCTCCGCATTTCTATGACCTGCTCTCTCTTCTTCTGCAGCCATGCTTTAAACACCATTTCGTTCTCTTTTTTCTTCTCATTCTCTTCCTCTATTTTGCGCTGTTCTTCCTAGCGGGAGGATTATGAAAGGTGTTAGTGGAAACGTCATGAAGCTGAATGTGAGTCAGAAAGAATATCTGGACTTCTGAAATTAGGGTTCCCTGCCTCAAAACTTTCCAAATGAAAATCACTCCTCTTCCAAATACAAGGTGGGCCTCTAATTCACTTAAGAGGAAAAATGAAGCTTTTTAGAGCAGCTAAGTCAGTGGATTGTATAGTTACATGGTGTTCATTACATGCCATTGGGAATAATGTGTATGTTCTATCTACTCTCAGTTTACTTTTGGTACCAATTAATTAAATTACAGCAAAGCAAACAACAACACATTTTAGAAGCACTATAAATTGCTTGAACATTTTTCATTATTGTTAAATTAGTCATGATGAAGGAACTGCAGTCATGAAAGAAAATACTTCACTCACCTAGATATGTATGGGGAATTTATGCAGAAGACACAGAATGGGCCTATGCATTGTTTTAAAAAATACTTTGGCCAAGGCTGGGAATGTAGCCAAGCTAGTTGATGGAGTGCTCCCCTAGCAACCCTGGGCTCTATCCTTAGCACAGCAAAATACTAAAATTAAAGCAATAACTGAGTAAATAAAATACTTTAGCTTAAAAAATAAAGAAGACAGTTCCAGGACAGCCAGAGTTACAACAGAGAGACCCTGTCTAAAAAGAAAGGAAGGAAGGGAGGGAGGGAGGGAGGGAGGGAGGGAGGGAGGAAGGAAGGAAGGAAGGAAGGAAGGAAGGAAGGAAGGAAGGAAGGAAGGAAGGAAGGAAGGAAGACAGAAGAGAGAGAGGGAGGAAGAAATGAAGAAAGAAAACAAAAAATAAAGAGAAAACAGGCAAAATTTTGATTTTGCTGATGAGGATACAAAAGTTAGTTGTAGTTTTATAGAAGTTTGAAATGAAGGAAAAATCTATTTGTATCTGAATTACTCTGCTACTGTTACAGAAAGGAGCTATCTAAACTTGAAGGAAGTTACTTATATCTACTATGTAGCACTGTAAGGCAGTCACTGAGAGGGAAAGGGTGTAGCATAGTGGGAAACAGCACCAGGCTGGATGTTAGATGTGAGCCAGCATATTTCTGTGATCACACTGTGTCAATCCCTCAGTAGTCCCATCATCTGAGATTTCAGATGGAGTTGTGGGCATTGCATTGGGGATATCAGGCTCTGTTCTCCCTATCCCCAGCTTTGTGCATGCTAGGCACTGCTCTACCACTGAGCTACATCCTTAGCCAAGCTCCACTCTCAATCTGAAACTAAAATCCCTAAAATGAAGGAATTATAGACAGAGAAGATATATGAAGTACACACAAATAAAATTACAACAATGCAAGTTAGCTTGGTACCTTTGGTTCCCATGTATGACTTAATTCTCACCTGTCTCATATCACTTGCTTTCGAGTCTCACCTCTAAAATGACAGTGTCATTTCTGAGATCTTGTCTGGGTCTAATACAAACGTTCTACTATTTTTGTGATGTTTACAAGAAAGGCTCAAGATGATGACAGTATTCCATACACACACATTCTCAAAACTTGCCCCAGTGATTTAACAACATAAAATAAATAAGAGGCAACAACTCCTAGTATTTTGAACCGTTCCTGTCTTGTGACATTGATAAATCACAGAAACACACTCTGCTTTCAACACATTTGCCTTCTTACCTCCCTCTTTAGTTTTTCTCTCTTTCGTTCTAACTGTTTTTGGAGTTCTTTCTGTCGTGGTGAAAGGCAATATGTTGAGGTCACTGGAGAGATACCTGCAGACTGTATCCTGTGATTAGCTCTCCTGATTCTTTTACTTAGATCTGGGTTGGCAGCAGAGCTTGGACGAGTCCTGGGATCGGGTGGTGGCTGAGGGACTTGAGCCAATGGCTCTCCTGCTGGAGAGGCAGCCATAGCATGAGCCTTTGCTGCAAGCTCTTCTTTCATGACAACACTGGCAGATGGGTTGGGAGATCTGAGTGGCAACTGCAGGGGTTCATTTTCCGTACTGTTAGCACTATTAATGGGAGGCAAAAACCCTTGACTCTCGATGTCTTGTAAATTCATGAGTTCAAACTTTCCGTCTCTCTCTACTAGTATCTTCCTATCGTTCTCTTCACAGCTGCCATCAGGAACCGACAGGAGCACATTCTCTTGTCCTAATTCACCAGAAATACATAACTGTGACAATTTTCCAGACATATTGTTTTCATTTTCTAAGAAAGCTTTACAAGTATCACTGTCTTCTAGTGGAGGGACTTCTAGATCAACCAATTTGTCTTTGAACTTAAGCTTTCGCTCCCTTTTATCGTTCACAGGCTCTTGATTCTGTAGAAGCTTGTTAGCCTCTATAATTTTCTCCATAATGTATTTCCTTACTTCCTCATCCTCTTCTTCATCCAGGTCTTTCTGGTTTTCTACTTTGGAATCCTGGAAGGAGTTCTCACTGTCTGAATCTGATATGGGATCCAACGGCTGAATACTTGGGACAGAAATGAAGTCATTTCTTCTGGGCGAGGCCTCATCCTTTAGAGGTTTATCTGAATCAGAGAGCTGTTGGCTGTGTTCTGTTTCCGTTTCATTCTCTTTTAGTTCCTGGTCAAGATCGTCTTCTTTCTTGCAAGCCATCTTTAAAAAAAGACGTGAGATTCTACTTTCCAATACAATTGAGATTCTGTTCATTTATTTAGGGGACAATCAAAATGGATTTTATTTTTCTGTTCACGCTACTTTATACACAGGGGAACTGAAGTGCTTCTTGCATACACTTTACTCATAATATCATAACCCGTATTTTTGAGCATCTCAGAGAAAAATGGAATCACCACGCTTGTCTACAACCCCAAGCCTGACATCCTGAGCTGTTCCAGCTGTGAGATGCTACCCTGCCTCTCAGGAGATCTCTGCCTTCACTTACTCTGGATGCTCTCTAACATGATGTATGCAACTCCCCTCTTATAGCCACCTGAGAAAAGTTTCATTTTTGCCTTTTTTTCAAATATTCTTCTGCAGTTTTTTTTTCCTCTACCACATAACAAATCAAAATGGAATTAAGTTTGTAAAACCCACTGCCTTCATTTCCTCAAATTCTTTCCACTAACTCCCTGGAATCTGAATAACTCTTCTTATTATAATCCTTCTAAAGTCACATCATTTGATCTCTCAGTTGTATTCCTTGTTACTTTATCACTCCCCGTCACTAATACCCATACATAAATTACGTATAAATATATACACTGAGACCACGTGTGTGTATGTGCAGCACTGAGACTATGTGTGTGTGTGTATGTGTGTGTGTGTGTGTGTGTGCGTATATGTGTGTGTGCAGCACTGAGATTGTGTGTGTGTGTGTGTGTGTGTGTGTGTGTGTGTAGCACTGAGACTCTGTGTGTGTGTGTGTGTGTGTATGTGTGTGTGTGCAGCACTGAGACTCTGTGTGTGTGTGTGTGTGTGTGTGTGTGCAGCACTGAGACTCTGTGTGTGTGTGTGTGTGTGTGTGTGCAGCACTGAGACTGTGTGTGTGTGTATGTGTGTGTGTGCAGCACTGAGACTGTGTGTGTGTGTATGTGTGTGTGTGCAGCACTGAGACTGTGTGTGTGTGTGTGTGTGTGTGCAGCACTGAGACTGTGTGTGTGTGTGTGTGTATGTGTGTGTGCAGCACTGAGACTCTGTGTGTGTGTGTGTGCAGCACTGAGACTGTGTGTGTGTGTGTGTGTGTGTGCAGCACTGAGACTCTGTGTGTGTGTGTGCAGCACTGAGACTCTGTGTGTGTGTGTGTGTGTGTGCAGCACTGAGACTGTGTGTGTGTGTGTGTGTGTGTGCAGCACTGAGACTGTGTGTGTGTGTGTGTGTGTGCAGCACTGAGACTGTGTGTGTGTGTGTATGTGTGTGTGTGCAGCACTGAGACTGTGTGTGTGTGTGTGCAGCACTGAGACTGTGTGTGTGTGTGTGTGTGTGCAGCACTGAGACTGTGTGTGTGTGTGTGTGTGTGTGTGTGTGTGTGTGCAAGGGCATACTAGGAACAGAAAGAGTCAGGAAAGGTTCCTTTTTCTTGACTCTCCCCTCCATATATCTGACCAACAGCACAGGACCCTGGTTGTGTACTTCTACAAGTGTATTTTAGCGCCCTTTATTATTTTTTCCTATCTTCATTTTTCTGAAGTGCTAATTCTGTCTTAAAGTTCAACTATTAGCTGGAAGATTATATTTTTAAAGGATTTATTTATGTTAAAAGTATGAACCCACGATTTTTTTTTTAGGTTTTCATCTTTGATGCACTAAATCATATTAATAAGTTAATATTTTTTTATATTAAAATTTGATTTCAGTTCCCATTCTCTCATTTGCCCAGTGCTTTAAGGCACAGTATTTAAACTATCTGGTGTCTCCAAGATGAAGAAAATAGTTTTTGTTCAATACACATCAAGAAAATATTGTTAAGTTTAAATGAGATAGCATGAGTTAAAACCTTGTGGCTTGCGAAGCACTTGGCTACCTGTTTCCCATACATGCTACTGGTGTTTGACACACACCTCTGTGATGCTGCCATCATTTTTTTCTTTATCATTGATCAACCACTCCAGGTCCTTTTCGAAGTCATCTTCATATTCTCCACTTTCTTTGGAGTCGATATCTTTACTCTCATTCATTTTTCCCACTTGTCAATGACTAATGCTATAGGGTTTAAAGACAAAGGTATACATTACGACAGTGGAGAGATGGAATGAATAATGCTATAGGGTTCAAAGGACAAAGGTATACATTAAGACAGTGGAGAGGTGGAATGGGCACAGACACCAGTGTTCCAGATAAGCTGACTACCACATAGAGACATGAAACAGATTTGCACGTTTGCACGTCAGTAGACGGTAACACATCTGTCTCCATAGCAGCCATGACTAACAACCCGCCCACCTTCCCCCAGTCCTCCCAACCCAAACCCACGAGAGTTCTCAGGAAGAGAAGATGGAGGCTTAGAAAGGAATTTCCCATCTCCTGCCAGTTAGTGGAACTCTGCCTCAGCAAGCGATGTTTGCGCTTTATGCTCTAGCTTTAGACTTGAGCTACTTGGATAAATAAGGAGTCAGTTAACTGGAAAGTAATCATTTCTAAACCATTACCTGCTCTCTTTTCAGATATTTATTCTTTTAAACTAAAAATACAGAGTAGGCTTTCTTGACAAGCAAAGATAAAGCTTGAATAACTTCTTAATCAGAAGTTGATGGCAAAAATATTTTGAGGTGACTAGGACAGACCAACATCTAGCTTCAAGATAGGCTAAATTACTTACACTGTCTACCTACTTACCACTTAAAAATAAGGAAACTATGAATGGTACAGAATAAAATAAAATTTGCTATAAAACAAAACAAAATTTGCTGTACACAAAATTTGCAATTAAAAAATTATGCTGTTTTTCCACACTCACTATGCCTTGGCATAATTAACATTTTTTTCACAGAAGTGATATTGAAATCTATTAAGACATTTAGCTTATTATTAGAAGAAATATTCTGTAGAACTAACCCCTTAATGTTTTCCCTGATTTTATAACAAGCATAATTCTGAATTCATAAATAAGTTGGAAATAGCTCATACTTGTATGCTCATAAATGAAGACTTTAGTATGTATACATTATTACTTTCAAAATATTACCTTTTTGAAAATTAAAATACTATTCAAAACCAGAATCAGTACAACAAATAAAAATAGACATTTTAGGAGCTACTAAAATCATACAAAAGTTAAAAGAAAAAGGCATAGGTAAGCTAAATGAGAAATAAATGAATTTTGCATCAAATCTGAAGTATAACTGCATTCTTATAACTCCAAAAGAGATAGGACCACTGGTTCTCGTGTAAACAAACATAAACATGATCTCTTGTTGCCAAGTCCCTTAAGCCTTTCAAATGAGTCACAGGATATTCAACCCTTTGCTTTTCTAATCATCACCAAGACACTGTCGGTGTGATACACACATCAACATACTGGCGGAATAAAATGATATCTTCCACGAACCAAATTACCTAGCATTTCCTATTTTATTACTGTGAACTTTACATACTTAAAATTTAAATTTTATCGTCAATAAAAATCTACATAAGCACTTTAGGCCAGATCCACCCTCAATATGAACTACAGTAAGTGACAGAAATTCCTTCCTCTTAAGTGTGTAGGTGTTAGACCTCCTGGAGTGGGTCCGAACCAAGGGCACAGGTGCACATTATGTTGGTAACTTTCTTCCAAGAGTAAAAATATTTTAAAATACTTTAATCTGATACTTTGATTCCAGCCTTACCCTGTATAACCTTTAAACAATGTTTGCTGAAACATCAAGAACCAAAAGAACTGTAAAGAGAAAGCCTTTTCATATAAAATAAGCATTTAGCAAAAACTTACTTTAAAAAGCAAAACCAAAACTCCATGACATTATGAAACCATCAGCTCCCTCCTTCCTAATGAGACTGTGATGTCATGAAATATATATTTTTTAATTACAATCTGTTAGAAGCTCCGACATTTAACAAAATTAGAAATGATTTCAAATTCGTACTGAGCATCCTAAGTTAGCACCAACTAAACGGATCGCATTCTCTGCGTGTAAGCTAACAATTCAGGAGTGATTTCTTTTTTCCACCCAAGGATGAAATTTTACTTTTCACATTCGAGAACTCTGGGGGGAGTAACATGACCGCTCAGGGTCAGATCCACCCTCCGAGGGGTTCCCTGGTGCACAGTGAGAAGCTGCTCCAGGCTGGGGAGATCCTGGGGCTCATCCCTGGAGGAGGCGCCTCTCACCTCGCTCCCACCCACATGGACGGTCACCCTTCCCCAAGCCTCCCACAAATAGCTTCGTGGTCCTCCCCTCCTCTCCCGCTATGTCCCCTCCTGCCTGTGGAAGATGCAGCGGTGCGGGGCACAGAGATGGCGCGGGACTCTCCTCTTCTCCTTCTCTAAGCTCTGATAATGAAGTAAGGTTGACACCGGGGCCCGCTCCTGAAGCAGCCAACACCCAGCTGCCATGGCAACGGCGCGTCTCTGCAAGCTTTCATCCGGGGATCCCCTTACTGAGGCTCGGGAGGCTCGCGCGCAGGCGCAGAACGCCCCGAACACCTGCACCTCCCATCCAGCCCGAGTTTCCGACCAGGAAGTCACAGCATCTCGGGTCTTCACTCCGCATTCGGGCGTGCTGCTGACGTGGACACGTATGGGGTTTGGATAACTCTCACCAGATTTTGAACTTGTTGCCCAAACTTATGATAGTGTATTTCTATGTTTGTTTTCTCAAGTTAATTAAAAAAAAGAGAGAGAGAGAGCAAAGTGCTAATGGCTGTTTCAACCTCAGCTTTAAAAAGATAGTCAAAGTTGTATTTACAGACAAGAGTTGTGAAAGAAAATAGAACTTTAGTTCCAGCATTCAAGCCTATCAAAATAGCAACAACAGTTTTCCCATAACTTCCCTAAATATCTTAACGGATAAAAGGAAAATAAGATAACATTCAGATCGTGGTGACAGCAGGACAGATCCCAGTCCCGCCGTGAAGGAGCTCTCAGGGTGTAAACACAGAGGTAAATGAGCCGTGTGACACAGGTGCAATTCATCTAAAAAGGGGGAGACTGAGAGGAGATTAAAATAAAAATGTTTACTCCAGAGTTTGTTTTTGAAAAAAATAATAACAAAATGAGTTGTGGGAGGCGAGCGGTGCATTGTTACATAGAGATGACAGCCTGTGAGAAGACAAAAGACATCAACTTGCTTTGTTGACTCAAAACATCCCAGATAGGGTGCAGCATAAAACGAAGCCTTATGCCCGACTGCCCACTGCAGCCCCTCAGCTATTACGAGTACAATGTGGAAACCAATAATGTGATCTAGGGATAAACGTTGTCCTTTTTCACTTGCTTGCAAAAGTTCACCATAACATTCATCCCTGTAAAACAGTGCGTTCCCTTTCAAGTGGAGACTGGGTTTTACACATCCAGAAGCCCTTAGTCTTATAGCCATCAAAATGTTGGATGAATATCTTTTGAGCACACAGGACTAATAGGTCTTTAAAATGAACTAATTGTAAAGTTTACAAACTAATTTTATTGTGGCCAAGTAAATCATATGTGTAACTGTTTTCCTAATTTACTTCTAATGCTTTATAAGGAGAATGAGGGTTACCGAAGGAAGTCATGTTTTGAAGAACAGAGATGAGAGAGGAACATGTTTAGAAAATGAAGCATTTTAGAAAACCCACACTCTGATGAATAGAACCATGGGCAGTACCACAAGTGCACAAGACTTACCCGTAGGTGAGGAAGGAAAGAGGGTGGGACACTAATGTCACACATTTTAAATTCAAGTCCAGCAGAGCAGGGCACCCACTGCTCCATATGCATGCATGCTCCTTCATGCCCTCTCCCTCTCTCTTCCGAGATGACTGCACTTAGCTACCAATGACTGATGAGGGAAGAAAATGAAGGACATGTAAAAACTGGTGGATTTAGAAAAATCAAGTATGTGAAGAAAGGGAATTCATTTGCTGTCCAGCATCTTTCACTTGGATTGGCTTTATGACATTTAACGTTTGTCAGTTTTAATTATCAGTAAGTGACTGTATTTTGGCTTTAGGGAACAGAAATATGTGAATTAAGTGCATGGACTTGGTGTATGTAAAACAGTAATATATTTTCCTTGTCTACTGTTCAATATTGGTCGTAACTATGAAATTTAAATGTGTGTATTCCAAAATAACATCCAAGAAATAGATAATGCCACCCTAATTTATGTCTTTATTCATTACACAATTTATAGAAATAAGTGACAACAGTATAAATTTGGGCAGCTCTCTATAATGCTTTGACTTAGTAAAGACAAAGTTTAACTTAAATAAAGAAGCAAAATTTGATCTGTTAAACTGTGAAAGATTGAAAAGATGTCGCCAAACATGTTTCCTGTAGAATTGTTCAATAATTTCAATTTCAATAGTTTATAGAAAATATTCCAATTTTTGCAAATTATAAAAAGACTTTAAATCATTCAATAAACAGTGAGACAGCACTAAAGTGCCAGACACTGATCCACACACTGGGAGTGAACTACCATAACCCCAAGAAGCCACACACCTCAGCAGCCTGGAGTCCAGCTGCAAAAATTCAAATGCACAAGGCTTAAAACATATAAAGACATTATGAAGTCCATATGCCTCCCATGGCTCTTTGGCTTTTGGTTTTCTTTCCATAAGTTCAAATTTCTGAATTTCCACCCCAGGACTAAGAATGTGATACTTGAAAGGTAGCAAAAGAAATTAGATGGGATTTCTATATGGGTTTAATTTTCTGCATTTTATACGTATACATTCTACCTCTACTGCTCATTCATTTAGAGGCCACTTTAGAGCTGTAAAACTGTAGAGTTTGAAACTGATCATTAAAATTGAGATACTTATAGATTAAAATGTTTGATAATGTACTGGCATTGTTTTAAAATTTTAAATAGCCAATTGCCTTCAATTGAGGGATCTCATGTGGTAATAGGGAAAGAGAACTAGGAACATAATAATACATGATAACAAAAGACACACAATAATTAACATACTATGTTAGCGGGTGGTGGTGGCACACACCTTTAATTCTAACATTTGGGAGGCAGAGGCAGGCAGATCACTGTGAGTTCGAGGCCAGCGTGGTCTACAGAGTGAATTCCAGGACAGCCAGAGTTACAACAGAGAAACCTAGTCTCGAAATAAACAAACAAACAAACAAATAAATAATAAACACACTATGTTATTTTTTTTTTGTCAGTCAATAACAAATGCCTTACAGAAACAACTTCATAGGAGGAAACTTTGACTTTGCTTTGTAGGCTCAGCGGTTCCACCCCAAGCGTAGCTGGCTCTGTGCTTCTGGGGCTGCAGAGAGGCAGAATGCAAAGGCAGAGCAGTGTGTTAGAGAAAAATTCCTCACTCGTGGTAACCAGAAAGTAGAGAGAGAGCATCCCTGTGCTAATGGATTCCTCCTCTTTCACCCTTTATTCCGTCTAGGAACACAGCTTACTGTATGCTGCTGGCCACACTCAGGGCAGGCTTTTCCTTGCCAGGAAGCAGTCTCATAGACCTACCCAGAGCTGTGCTCTCCTGATTTCCTAGGCAGGTCTCAATGCAATCAAATAGATGATGTTAACAATGTTAACCATAGTATATGTTAAATAAGTTAAATTACATGATATGGTATGTGAAAAATATTTCATATCTAGATATAATTATAATGGAAATAGATCTACTTAATCATAAAAACGTATAACCTTTGTGTATTTACCCTTGTGAGTCACACCAGAGGCCAGAGGACTTAAGTTTGCCTCTGATCTACAACAGCAGGACAAATTCACTTCTAGCTCAAATGCCAGCAATACATTCCTTAAAACAAATGCTCTAAGGAAAAAAGTATTTGCAGTGTAATACTTCCACGTGGCAGTAGATTTGTTCAGTACTTGTTTCGTGCGTTCAGCACTTTTGACTGCAGGCCCAGGCCTCATAGGGCAGAAGATTAAAGGGATTTCTTGCGGAGAGACTCCAGCTTACTTATATATAATTAGGAGTCCTGTGATCAACCCTTGACTGTGGAAGAAGATTTAATGGGAATAAATCACCATAGCAAAGAAACAAAATTTTATTTATTTCAGTTTATCCTCTGAGAAAGCAACAAACATAATGTGCTTTTAATTATTGACAAGGAAGCCCTCTGTTGATAGGTTAAGGTTTATCGACTAATAAATAACTTATCTTCAAAAATAAGTATTCATATGATTAAACTTAAGTGTCATTTGCTAAGCTAACTTGTCGATTTAGCTTTCTTCTGTGTGCAAATATGTAGCAGAAGTTGCTTTCTGTTTATATTCAGACAAGTGTTTAGCATGAAAAGCAAAATAACAATAAATTAGGAACTGAAGAAGCTAGGTTACCAAGGTGTATGAACACTATTGATTAGTGATGAGACACACTGTCTGCTCATTAGCAGCATAAGAACAGAGGCTAACATGTACCCATGAAGTCAGTGTTCTTCATTTTATTCAGTTATGATAAAAAATCCTTGCAAGTTTATAGTCTGGCTATTCATATTCCCTTCTTTAACATTGACACCTTCTCACAAAAATGACATTTTGGTTTGTTGACGATTATGAACCACTATACAATGTTCATGTGGTTAAATGTGTATTTGACATGCTCCCCATAGAATCTGAGGCTTTTTGCAATAACATCCTGGGTTCATTGAGTTGCTAACACAGATAAGGGGTGGTGGTCTGGACTGCAGACATTAAGAGTTTGTTTTCTGGGATTGAGTTTCAAATTCAACAGTGTGTGTGTGTGTGTGTGTGTGTTGCTGGGGATCACACATACGCTAGGCAAGGGCTTTACCACTAACACACATACCCCCATGCACCCCTGTTTGGCCTGAAACTCCCTATATAGATCAAACTTGCCTCAAACTCATAGAGATCACCCTAAGTGCTAGGATTAAGGATGTGTGCCACCCAGCAATTTTTTTCCCTTTTTTGTAACAAAGGCATGAACAGACTCTTTTGGTGGTTTTGTACAATGATTAGTTTTTTCTTAAGTGTAGAAAATATCATCATTATTTTCCTGACAATATTAATTTTGAAAGCTGTGTTTCCAAATGATGTGTTAAAAAATGGCTTCAAGTTCTTCTAGTCAATGTTTTCACATCTTCTATGATAATCCAAAAGCAGTAGTGGCTACACTAATCTTTCTTCTCTTAGTTGTCAAATCTATTAAGCTCATTATAAAACTTAGATATGATAATGCCTTTGGCTGATATATGGACACACCTTTTCTTTTGTATCCAAATGTAAAGAGTAAGTGTTCCAAGATTACAGGAGGCCATACTGAAAAGTTGCCTGTAGAGTGAAGCGTTGCCCTCTCCCGTGTGGTTACATGCCACTTGGACTTCTGGGAACAGCTTGGAGGGAGGTATATAAGAGGGGTAGTTGAAGGCAGTTAGGCAGTTGGAAGTTAAGAATTAGAGCTAAGAGTTACAGCAGAGTTGCTGCAGGATAGGGGAAGAGTGGGCACAAAAGCAGATGATAGAGAAGCAGGCAGAAATAAGGCTCAGATAAAATGAACTAACTGGGGTTCTAGAAAAGTTACAATTTAGATCTCAGTAACTGCCGGGCTAGGAGAAGCTGAACCAGAGTGGGACAGAGTTAGTTTCCCAGACACAGGCAGATTAACCTGTAAAGGTTTCTCTTTCCTTCCTATCTTTTCCTTTCCTCTCTAACTCTATGAGTTAACTGAGGTTTTAAAAGTTACAAGTTAGAAATCTCGCAGCTGAGAACAGAGGGATGGAGTCAAGTAGCCAGTGAGGAAAGCCCAGATTCAAATGACGAAAACAGCCAAACCCACACCTCTTTTAGAAGAAAAACAGTGTCACTTTAGATATATTTTAAGTAATTAAAAAAAAACCATTTACATTTTGGCAGCATTTACAAAACATTTTACAGTTGCTGACAGCAGCCAGAATGAGATTTAAGATGTGAGTCAGGATTGTAATCCTTCTATATGGGCAGCCAAGGCAGGAAGAGCAGGAGTTTCAGGCTAGCCTGAGCTACACAGTAAGAATGTATGTCAAAACAACACTAACACCAAATTATGTCATACCCACCTCAGCTCTCCAGTGTCACTAGCATAAAATGCAAACCCTCCATCTCACTTCGAGTTCCTGAGGAATCGGAACCCTTCTCACCCTCTCTCATCTCTTCATTGCATACCAACCATCCTGACTACCTTTCTGTTCCCTGATTGTAACGCACTTCTTCCTGCCCATCTTTGATCTTCCCTCTGCCTAGAGTGCTCTTCCTTGGATAGCCTTACTGATGAAAACTTCCCATCATCACCAATGAGAATGAACATCTTTCTCTTGTTCCTGCATTTAGGGCACAGAGCCCAATTTGCCACCACTGAGTTTGGTGTTAGACTTGGGCTGTTGTAGATATTTTTCTCCAAGTTACAGAAGTTTCTCTCCTTGTCTGGTTGTGAAGAGTTTGCAATCTAAGTAGGTGTCATAGACTTGTTCTCCTTTAGAACATGGATGTAATAGATTACATTTATTTATCTAAGAGTTGGCTCATCTGGTAAAGGACTTGCTGTGGAAGCATAAGGACCAGCGTTCAGATCCCTGGCATGCATAGCACAATCCAGGTGGAGTGGCATATGGCTGGACCCCTGGCATTGCGTGGGTGGGTACAAGAGGATCCCTGAAGCTTGCAATCCACTCAGCCTAGGTCAATCAGTGATCTCCAGATTCAGTAAGCAAAGTGCACACACATGCATACTCACAATGATATCTATTTTGAGATATTTATAGGTATATTTCTGCTTCTATTATGAGAAAGAGCCTTTAAAATTGCTAGCTTCATAAATATGCCTTGGTTTAGTGAAAGTTTCTATTAGTGTATTTTGTATTTTAATATTTGGTGTGGATTTCAATAAATCAATATTTTTCAAAGCCCTAAAATTCAAACACACGTCAACAGTGTAAATATTATCCACTTAAGAAGTAAAAGGCACCTGAATTAATCAATCTCCCAATTCTCAGTACTCCTGCATTAAAACATAAATAATAGCTGTTTTCTAGGTACCTACTCTATAATAAGACTCAAGAATGTTGACAAATACTTCATGTGGCAAAATTATTAAATTTAAAAGTAGAATTTAGTACAAATTTTGCTTTCATAATAATTGTAAAGCATTTAAGTAAGCTATAATAACATTATTAATAAATAGGGTTTATGGAGGTCACATAGGTAGGACTCATCCTTTAGGCTGTATATGTGGAGTCCATAAGTACTTTAAAAAAGAAATTCTTTAAAGAATTAACGTGGGAAAGAAAATGGCATATGACTTCTGTCACATACTATGCTTTTCCTGTGCACCTCTCTCTCCTTCCTAATGTCTGAGGTTAAATGTACATCAAAACGTGTTCTTAAGAAACTCAAAGTTTGCTTCAAAATAATAAAAGATCATGTGTCAACATGGGATAATTTTTGACATTTTCATAACATATACAACGCATTGTGCTCATACCTACCCCATTACCATCTCTGTCCTTCTCCAAGTCCTGCTTCCTTCTATCCCTCTTATTTTCATGACATGATGTGGTGTGTGTGTGTGTGTGTGTGTGTGTGTGTGTGTGTGTGTGTGTGTGTGTGTGTGTGTTTTACTTAGTTTGATTAGGGTTGCTTGCATGAGCATGGTTGTGGTTCATTTACTGGGGTATAGGCAGCTCACCTATATTCACTTGCTGGGGTATAGCAGCACCACTAAAGAAAATGACTGTTCCTTCCCCAGCAACCATTACCTACCAATAAGTCTGCAGAAGGGTGGAGCCTCATGAGTCCCTCCCCACTTGTGATGGAATACCTAACAAAGCAGTGAATTCAATATGTTTTGAAGAGAGAGAAGGGTGTTATGATGCTGTCCCTCCTTTTCTCTCCTTTCGAGAGGGCAGAGGAAATACAGAGCAACCAAACCAGTTCTTTTCCAGACTCTACCTCATTTCCTTGTTGTATAACAACTCCCATGCCACAAGTACAAATGAGTATCTTGACAGCAGCCAAGCTGATGTGTTAAGATGATGTGGAAAAATAACAAGAAAAATTGTGACAGGGTTTCTTAACAGGGGGTGGGGGGATTAAAGAAGGGTGAATCAGGGATGACTTAAGGCTTTTAGCTTTTGTAAATGGCCATTTTACTGAAAGCCAGGAGAAGTATAATCAGATTGGAAATCAGAAGTTTGCATTTGAGCTATATTCTGGTGATTTAGGCAACTGAATAAAGATGGAACTAGGTAGGTGATATTCTGGAATTCAGAGAAATAAAGGCTACATATGTAAAATTTAGGAGAGATCAGTGTATGGATAGTCATATTACTGAAAAGGATAAAACTTGCAGCAGTGGTGGTAGGGAGAAGTGTGGGGGAGAAGAAAAGAGACCAGATGAGCTAGGGCTTTTCTAATGTTGAGGTGTGAGGAAGAAAAGAGAAACAATGAGATTTAGGAATCCAGTAGAAATGTAGAGGGAGAACTCAGAAGCAGACTCCAGAAACCAAGAACAGGATCTGATTTCCAGAAGGAATGCTTTGAAATTCAAAAGTTGCAGAACAACAGAAGCAAAGTGAAGAGACAGTTTACAAAAAGGGAGGCAGACTTTGTCAGTTATGCTTCCTTTAAGAATTTTATTTCTGTATTCATTCATTCACTCATTCATTCATTCATGTGGGGTATGTATAGCTCAGAGGATGACTTGTGGGAGTTAGTGCTCTCCTTCTACCATATTGGTCCCTGGTATTAAACTCCAGAATGTGTAAAGAACTGAAAAAATTAAATTCTTTCTCCCAGAAAAAGATAAATAATCTAGTCTAAACATGGGCAGGTTAATCTTGCAAACATAAAAGTACAAATGACCAATAAACATGCAAAACCCCAAATCCAACATCCTTAATTATCCAGAAAATACAAATTAAAAGCAAATTGAAATTTCATCTTACCCCAGGCAGGTTTGGCTGTCATCTAGAAAGGAAGAAACTTTGTGACTGTGTGAGGAGAGTGGAGAAAACCCTGATACGCTGTTAGTGAGAATGTAAATTAGGCAATCTCTGTGGAAGTTGGTGTAGTTACAAAACCCAAGCCAAACCAAACGAAAAACAAAAACCCACATAAACAAAAGAACCCCTACAAAACAGAAGTACTAAGAAGTAATAAGTGGTCCAGCTATACCAATTCCTAGGCATGTATAACAAAATAAATCTAAGTCAGTACACTGTTCAGAGAGCTGCACACCCAGCTTTGTGGTACTTTCATCAACAACAGCCACAATATGGAATTGGCCTAATGTCCATCAATAGATGATTGAATAGAGAAAATGTGACATATATTCCCAGTGAAGTTTATTCAGGCAGAGAGAAGAACAAAATAACATTATTTGCAGGAAAAATGGGTGGAACTGTAGGTCATCATTTTATTAAAATAAGCCTGACTCAGGAAGATAAACATAACCTGTTTACATATTTTCTCTCATATATGGACTTCTAGACTTAAGTAAAAGAGAAAAACATGAAAACAGAAAGGGGACCATTTGGGAGAAAGAAGGGGACCAGTGATGGGGGTTCGAGATAGAAAATAATATGCGTGTGTGCAAACCTCATAATAAAACCTTATGTATGCCAATACAATGATTTGTAGACTTACTTTGAAAAGAAGAGCTAATCAGCTGTGTCCAATGATGCTGACAGGTGTACTATAACAAGAACATGAGGACTACTGTTCTGTAGTGGCCCTAGTGAATAGTGAGCATTTGCAAATGGATAGGAGAGTGAGTAATACTGGCAGCGCTTTCCAGGGCATGTATAAGGGGGAATGGAGACACACATTTAAATAGTAAAGAACTCAAGAGACAAGTCATTTTAAGTGTAGAGTTCTGTGAAGATAGAAATATGAAGAGCCACAAGTTTCTCAGCACTCGATTATGGTTGAATGCAGTTATTCTTGAGTATTGTCTCTGTTTTTAATTTTTATTTTTGGACTAAGTATGTAGTTAATGTGAAACAAACTCAAGAAAAGCATTTTTTTTTAAAGAAAGAAATGCTATGAGATAGGAGAATTGGCAGATTGATCACGATTTCACAGTAGATTTCCACTCCATCCAAGGAGCAAATTTGTTTATTAAAGATGTTAGAATTAGTGAAGGGGGTTTGTTTCCATTACAATTATTTGGATGTTTCTGAAATAATTAGACATCCACAACCTGGTTAACTGAAACCCCAGCCAATATTTCTGGACTTTTGTACAACCCTTTCTTGGTCTAATATGCAAATCCAGGCTCCCCCAACCCCTCCCAAAGGAGAGGACAGAATCTACATGTATTTTGTGTTTTGACACAGTAAGGAGCTTCAAGACAAAGAGTAGAATCCCAGCTTATAACCTTGGAAACACTGCCCCCAGGTTACCCTCTCCTCTTGATTTGCACCTCACTCCTTCTTGCCCACCCTCCACATTTCTCAGTTTTCATTCTCTCAGTAGGCATTTAAAAGATGTAAAGCACATCCACTCTGCATATACACACCCACAGGAAATGTCACTTTGGTCATGATCTAGAAGCTGCTCAAGAAAAGGATTCTGTCTGTCTGCAACACTGAAGAATCCTGTTAGAGGAGTTTGGAATTGCCTTGTAGTAGTGCTCTGACATCTGTAGATTGCACACAGCCTCTCAACTTGCTTTATTCGATAGCCCCCTTTCCTGTGGAACCAGTTCGCGGTTTTTAAACAATTTCAACCCTGAGATTTTCATTCTCAAGATCTCTCTTCCCTGTTCTCATTTCAAAACAAAGCTGTTTATTCCTGGTTTACTGGTTGACTTTTCTCCATTAGCCTGCCTACCCACTTTCTTTCTTTCATTTCTTTATTTTTGAACATGGTCTTATTTTGTAGCCCTGGAGGGCCTCCAACCAGCTGGCCATGAAGGTTCTTGCCACTGCCTCTCAAATAGTGGTGTTACAGGCATGTCCACTATGCTCACCGACACTGCCTATCTCTGTTTTTGAAGGCATATTTTGGGTAAGTATGAAATGGCTTATACCTCAGGGAATGAGCCTGAAATGCAAACGAAATATCTGTATGGAGAATTAGGGATCCAAAAACTAACCAGGAGTTAATTGTTAGAGCTGGAAGATCTTTAAATCTTTTGATGGTTGCTTTAATAATTTCTTACTGTGGACTCAGTCTCTGGTCATGGCCTCTTGACCATCTAAGCATAAGGCACAACCAAGATGTTCCCGTCAGATTTTTTGGTCCAAGTGCTGGATCTGTGAGTACTGATCTAGATCTCGTAGTCCATTCTTGTCCATACCCCAAGAACATCTGAAGTTAGTTCTCCAGTTTTGGGTATCATTCTGAAGGGAATATGAACTTTGGTATTTAAAAGAGAGAGGGAGGGAGGGAGAAGATGCAAATCTATTAAACAGGTGAGCAAAATTAGAAACTTTAAATATTTGAGCAGAGAGATGAATTTTTTGTTCTGATTCCTCTTGTGATTTTTAATGGGTAAGATTATGGTTTGGAAATGTCTGTGTCATCCGCAAACCCCCAACAGACTTATTTTAAAGGAAGACAATTGGTAAAAAATGACTTAGGAAGCCAGGTGGTGGTGGTGCACGCCTTTAATCCCAGCAGTGGGGAGGCAGAGGCAGGCGGACCTCTGTGAGTTCGAGGCCAGCCTGGTCTACAGAGTGAGTTCCAGGACAGCCAGAGAAACAACAGAGAAACCCTGTCTCAAACAAACAAACCAAACAAACAAAACAGAAATGACTTTGGAGGGTGCCATGTATGGGTTGATATTATGAAGGCTTAAAATATTAGAGGTGTAAACCCAATATTCACCAAAGGTTTCCTTCACTTAAATATTTGTCGTGGGTTTTGGAAGAGTTTCAGAAAACAGTCAATTTGATTCATTTCTGGAGCTTTATTAACAGACTCCCCAAAGCCCAGCTGCCCTGTCTGAGCTGTCTGGCTGGAGAGTTCTTGCTTTGGTAGGGACTTATCACCCCCATGGTGGCCGAGTGAGGTACAAAGGATCTTAGCATGAGAGAGGCCATGAGCCACTGATGAGTAGGCACAGGTCAGAACAGAGTCCCCTGCACGCCAGGTGCCATGCCCTGGTCTCCGGCTGCTTGTCTGGATTGCAGGTCTCACCTCACCCACTGATTCGGACCCCAGTGCTGCACACTTCTCTGCCAGCTGCTGCCCATTCCCTCTTCTAGAGGTGTTAAAGTCCTCAGTGTATCACCTGACATCTGCCCTAACCAGCTGACTTTCTCCCCCCATGTTGCTGTTTTCTGGGCAAGGTCTATCTTCTTCCACCTTCCATAACAGATCTAAGGGATGTGACTAACAATTTACAGGATAAGGGAGGGGATCAGAACTGGCTGATCCTCTCCACTTCAGGGTGTGTAATTTTGGGGAAAGTATTTATACTTCCTAAGCCACTTTAAAATATGATCACACATTATAGATTGTTAATTTACCAACCTAAAATCACTTCTTTCCCTAATTCTACTGCTGTAAATCATCTGTAAATCCTCATCTACACGTGACCAATTACAATGACCATTTAACTAGCAATCTTAGTTAGCTACACAAAAATTTACCCCATTCTCTGCAGCTGGATTACATTCCTTACAGGTGAACTTCCTCATAATTCACCATCCCCATCGCCAGCAAACTTTATCAAATGACCACAAGGATGGAAGGAGACGCAGATCCTTCCGTTCCAGAGGACAAAGGGGTTTCAAGAGAGTAGGCAAGCTACATCACATGATGTAGTCTGGCCTGACACACAGGACAGTGGGCACAGAGGCAGGTGCTAGGTAGGACCATAAACTTAACCTTGCAGCCTCAAAAGGGAGGGGCTTACAAGACCCTAGCACAGCAAGCTTTCTTATTTTCTGTCAGATGGGGGTTGAGCTAGCGATCAAGCTGCAAGGGGTGTGGACTGACTTTTGGCAAGAGAGAGGCATCTATAGTGGTCTAACAGTAAGAACCATGGGTTTGTTTTTTCTTTTTTTCTTTGTATTCCAGGAAGTAATGAAAAATTTGAATCAACAATAAGCAGGAGGTGGAGAATGAATCTCTTCTAATGATTTTCGCTTGATTGAAACATTCAGTTTGAGAGCAGCTTTGAAATTGATAGCTACAATTTAATTGTAAATGGAAAATCACTGCTCAACCCCATACTCAGTGCCTGTGACAGAGCAGTTTTCAAATGTGTTTTCCCATTTCTTCCCAACAGTCCTGTGAGGTATCATCTTGCAAAGCAGGAACAGAAGCTCAGGAGAATGGCAAACCAAATACTTAAAACCCAGCTGACAGCTTTGCTAAAGAAAACTGAAGAATTAGCATTATGAGACACTTTAAAGAATATATAATGTTCACCTTTCTGAAGATAACATGCTAAAGAAATGGAAGCTATCATCTATGGTTATGTCATAAGTAAAATAGATATCTAGTTTTGTCATTCCAACACAACAGCTGGAAGTGTCCAGTATACTCAACGTTGTCATTTTAATCTTAACATTTTATGAAGGTGTCCTTCTTAAAAAAATGTTGGGCATTTAGCTAATTATATTGGCAGGTGGCTGGAGTCTATCAAATACCATTTGTATAATTCAATATTCATACAATATAAGGATATTTGCTTCACAAGTAACAAAAATCGACACAGTTCTTGCTCAAAGGCTTATAAACATAAAAGCCAGCTAAGATACATTAGGAGAAACTACAGAGGCAGAAAACTATATCTAAAATATTTGCATGAAAGGTTTCCTGTCTTTTAGTGATGATGTAAGGCCTTACTAAGAAGACTGTACAAGGAAACCATTCATTTGGATGCTATACAGTGAGACTGACTAACTGGTTTCTAGCATACAATGAAAAATGATTCTCAATTGGTGCAGCAAAGGTGCTTCTCTGGGTATCAGGATATTCTGTGTGGAATAAAGAGGCTAATGAGGTTTCAAAACAAGGCGTCCAGCCCCGACTTTAATTTCCCTAATTTAAAATGTTTAGTTGCTAGCCAAGGTACCAGAGACTGTTTTAGTTTCTAAAGAGAAGAATGCTTTAAAGAGAGAGGAAAGATGTAGAGAAATCACTATGGCAGACAGTGCCAGTGGTGAATGCTGGAACAGAAGCAAAGGGAGGAGTGGACAGGAGATCACGCAGCAGTGGAAGAATTAATGAGATGACTGATAGTTAACTGTAGGGTGAGATGGTTCAGCTTTAAATGAATGTTGTCTTAGGAAAAGCTGTTAGGAGATTTACAGATATAAAGCTCCCTTTGAAGATGAACTCAAAATAATTTTGGAAAAAAGAGAAAATATATTGTAAAATATTTATTTAATAAAAATAGTTTTATAATCTATACAGGATTGAATAAAAAGTACAACAAATTATTTTCACTTCTTCATAAAAGTGCATACAGTACAACCAGCACATTGGGTTCAGCATTCTACAAATAAGACCATATAGCAAGATGTGAACGTATTCTTGATTTAGACAGATAAGAAGGATCAAATTGGGTGCCACAAATTGTGAATTGAATTCCAAGAAAATATTGCTTTGGTAATGTGAACAATCTGATTGTACCACAATATGTTATAAAACAAACAAACAAACAAACAAAAAACCAAAGAACAAAGTCTAAAATTCCTCAAACACAACTTTTCTTAATGTTTCTGGTCAACCAACTTTCTATAGAGCAAAAAGAAAAGGTGGAGTGAGGGAGACTAAGATGTAAAATTGGAGGTTGCTACTAAGACCTTAGTTTCCCATCTCTTTCTCGGTGTTCATTTCCTTTCTCTAGCTATAAAGGAAGGTGCACAGAAATGACCTATTGTTATCTTCATTTCTTCCATGTCAGCTTTGCAGTTTTGTCTTTGCAGCCACTGCTTGAGCGAGGGTACCCTAATACTTGTCAAGCTCCCTACTATCGAACATTATCCCAGCCTAACTTTGCAATCTTGATATTAATAACACCGTTTAGCTATGCCATTCTTAAAAAGTCAGCACTCCAGTTAAAAGCACCCACCTAGATTCTTTGCACAATAAGGCAACGAAGTTGGCTTTGAAATAGCTTTCATGTCTCACAAATGTTAGCATATAGAACATCATTCTTTCAAGTAATGAGGAAATGGAACAAATTTTAATTTAAGTATCACTCAAGATGACCTAACCTTAACAATAAAGGCAGGTTTAAGGGTCAAATGCAGGCATCGAGTCTATCTTAGTTCTAGCCCCAGTGAAATATTTAAAAAGAGGCTCAATTTATGTAAAAGGCCTTGGACTAAATCTATTTCCTACCGCTATCTTCATCTTGGATAATATGAGAGGCGCAGAGAGTGAGGAAAGAATTAGCTGTATTTTGGAAATAAAAGGGTGCACAAATATAAAATGGGCTGCCCGAATCTCTATCCTGTAAATGACTTTTTCACTTGGAATTAAGAGTCCTTCATACTGAAGTCTTAAAGACAAGCAAACCTACCTTAAGTTTTCTGACTAGCTCTCCTCACTTAGACTAGCAGCAGGCTTTAAAATTTGCCTTTTCTAATAAAATGAGCTTCTCTGGGAAGCATATGAATAATGCAAAAATGTACTTCTGAAGAAAGATTCCAAGAATATGCAGTGGTCAGAATGGGAACCAAGAACATTCATACAATGAATTTAAAAAATAAAATTAGAAATGATACTCCTTAGAGGACAGAACATTAAACCCGAGCAAATATTGCCGTAAGGAACAACTTCCATCTGCAGAGACACATGCACACGAGTAACACTGAAACTAGAACAAAGTGGGGTAGGGAAAAGTGCTGACAGAACACACTCCTGTCATGACTTCTGTGGCCTCTGAAGCCCTGGTCCCACCAGGCCAAAGGTCTGGCCGAGCGACGAATGTGACGATAAAACATCACACTCACATGCTAATCAGGGGAGCAGCCAGGGTGTGGCTTGATTACTCTTGATTACTTGGTTTCCAAAATCAAATTCTCTTTTTTTTTTGAAACTAGAAAAAGTCATTTTTAAATTAATGCTCATAAATAATCCATGAAAAAAGCTTCAGTTCTGGCTTCTCTCAACAGTATTATATTAACTCCAGGAATACAAGGTACTATTGAGTAGCTGCTTTGAAGCCATGAAATATACATTCATAAACATTTATCCGAACCATAGATTTTCAGAACACTGAGGCAGCAGCTGTGCAGTCCTTGCTTGGGAGCACAGCATTTCAGTAGCAGCTTAGGAAGTGGTTTCTTGAGAGTCGGAGCTGGGATCTTCCTGCTTTCTGCATTTCTTCATAATACTGATTGCACCGTTAGCCAGGAAAACCACAGAAATGGCTGCGAAGTAACTGGCGTAAATCATGAACTACAAGAGAGAAAAGTTGTCATTCATAAAACTACCAATTAGAGATGAGTTGTGCTTGTTACATATCTGTAAACATACTCGACACAGTTAAAGGTATGTCCAGAGTTTTCAATTAAACTTCAGAAACATTGCATGCTTATGCATGTGCCAGATATGAAGACAAAGAAGCAGCCTAGCAGGGTAGCACTGAAGCCAAGCTGCCTGAGTGTGAAGTCTGACTTCATCCCTCTCTAGCTGTAACCTGCACGAAGGTATTTAATCCTGGGGCCAGAGAGAAGGCTCAGTAATTAATAGCACTTGCTTCTCAAACATGAGTAAAGCTTGGATCCCAGCACCCACGCTGGCTGGCTCACAAAGGCCTGTAACTCTAGCACTAAGGGATCCAACGACCTCTTCTGGTCTCTGCGGGTACACTCACACAGGTGCATACACATACAGACACAGACGGATGGACACACACACACACACACACACACACACACAAGATTAAAAAGAAAAAGAAAAACTTAGATACTTAATCTCAAAGTTCTGACCTAATTTACAAAGTGGAATTTTAAACAATTTCTGTTTTACAGGGCGTATTGGAAGAACAAGGTCATATAATAAAAGTCTGCTAGCACGATGCTGATGCGATGGATACTATCCTTGTTGTTGTTAGTTGTGTTGCTATATTGTTAGTTCAGTTTCCTCAAAATGAGGGTACTGCCAGAAGAGGGCAGTATTAGGCCAAGAGTATTCCACTACAGGATTCTTCTTAGGAGACCCTTCCTATGTGACTCTGTGTGTGTCAACATCTTCATTATTTGTTCCTTCTTAAAATAATTTCAATAAAAACACTTAAAAAAAACACAAACAATAGTGTGGCCCTAAATCCGAACCAGATTCTTCAAAACTTGACGGTTTTTTGTTAGGAAAGGTGTTAATGACTCATGACAGCCAGTTTCAGCACAGTCCACAAAATGTCATTCTTCCATGCTTAAATAAGCCATTTTTTTCTGGTAATGTGCTATTAAATTTCCACTCCAAATGTCATATTTCCTTCTAATGTAATGGTCTGATAATCTTCCTCACGAAATTGGCAGGATGAATCTCTAGACTCTACTCAAAAGTAAAGGCTAAAATGTTGACTTAAATCCTCTCTACCACTGTTACTGACTGTGTGATCTTAAATCACTTAATACCTCCAAGATTCATTACTTGACACCTGCCAACTCTTCAGTCTATAAAAGAGCCAGGAGAAAGAAGCATTCAATGCAAGTACTTACTAGTTTTACTCCTCTTGCAGATCATTTTAAGGAAAGCAAAATTTATTAACACTAACATGTTAAGTCTTTATATCTAGGAAAATTCACGTGTAAGTGTGAAGTACTGTGTAATAATGGAAGTTCAGGAAAAAGGGAAAGGAATCATTTGGCTGGATGGGAGACAGGTACTTCCTGATTCAGTTGCTTACTTTATCAAAGTACAGCCACAAACTCTATCTGCAGTACAAAGTCACAATGCATGAGGCTATCTACAAGGATTCCAGAATGGATGAAAACTGCCATTCTTTGAGTGTGCACAGAAGTGTTTTCTCAACAGGTCATGTGTTGAGAATCATAATAATACTTATCAACAGTGAGTCATTAACTTGGTATTTAGGTGACGGTTGCTTTACACAAAGGAGAAAGGAGACTTAAAGAACTCTGCAGTATGATGAAGCCACAGCATCTTACGCAGTACTCCAGGTATATAGATTTAAGAATGAGGAGCTGGAGAGATGGCTCAGCAGTTAAGAGCACTGGCTGTTCTTCCAGAGGACCTGGGTTCAATTCCCAGCACCCACATCGTAGATCACAACCATCTGTAACTCTAGTTCCAGGGGACCAGATATCCTCTCTAGCTTCTCAAGGCACCAGGCATGCATAGACATATAGGAAGGCAAGACACCCACACATAAAACAAAAAAATAAAAGGATGAGTTGGTGCCATAGCTTAGCAGTAGAGCATCTTCTTAGCATGCTTGAGGCTCTGAGTTCCCTTATCAGAAAAGGGAGAGGAAAAAAACCAAAAAGAATGGAGAATGAATGAGGAGGTAAACAGGCTAAGCCTGGAAAGAATCAGTGCTATGTCTCAGCTAAAGCAGTCTCTCCAGGTTAGTTAATTGCTCCAAGACCTCATTAATAGGATGGCGAGCTTATCATCCGCCACAGAGAAGAACTCAGTACAGGAGGCGCTGAAGGAAGAAGAGACACTTAATCTGGATACGTTCAGTGTTTGAATTTGTTTACATAAAACGTGTTCCAATTCTGTCACCCAGACCATGTCAAACTATTTTCAGTGTCAACAAAGAGACGAGATCTTACCTGAGTGGTAATATTTAAGCCAAGGCCTCTGGCATCTACCACAATTACAGTGAGCAGAGTCTGCAATGCGAGGGCAATGAAGGTGTTCACACCAAACACAAGGGCGTAACGTTCCATGCTGAGGTTTGCAGCAATCTGAAAACTTTTAAGAAAGAAAAACAATGGTTACAGTACAGTCGCCTCCTCCTGAACTGTTACACATGTTCACATCAAATGTGAACACAATCCCTTCTTTCCACTGCTAGTTCCCTTTCCAACAATGTGAAACATATTTTGCTACTGCATAATGTAAATCATATGCAAACATAAAAAACAATAGGATAAAATACAAGAGAACAAACAAGTCATGCCTAAATACTTCCTAGGGAAAATGTGCAATAATGACAACATAGTGCTTCCTCCCATTACCCCTTTTAAATAGAAGTTTTAGGTTCCTTTTGTAAAGAAGTCCAAGCTTATCTTTCTATAACTTTTTCTAAGATTTCTCTGAGGTAAAATACATACGTTGCTATGGTGATGAGTACCATGTAGATAATTCTGAAGACAACATAGGATGCATAGCACACCCAAATGTTCCCCACAGTGTCCATGACATACACTGCAGCAGCAATCAGGAGAGAACACAGGAATAACGTCATTTCTCCCCAGGTTGACCAAGATATTTTTATATAACCAACTGCAAACACAGCACTGGCTCCTACAAGACAGAACACAAAAGATGTAATCTAGCTATTGACCAAACAAACTCTAGTTCAACACATTAAAAATTCAGCTTAGATTATCTTAAAACTTGTAAGTTAGGGAGCTCAAGAACATGAAGTTCTTTGCAACTCAAGCAGAGAAGTTTGAGCTCTGTGGAATAGCATGGCGTCACTGAGATGAGTCTGAATGGAGGTATGGGGCAATTCGTTGGAAAAGGAGGGCACAGACACAGGGATATTACAAGGAAATGACTGCTTGGCCTAACGCATGGGCTAGAGTTACAGAAAGTCACCACATGACTGGTGTGTCATCTCTTCTTCAGACCAAGAAGCAATCTAGGTATGCAAAACAACTTCTCTCCTCTTGCGTGAAATCATGATGATGATGAAAGCTACAGCCATGAGTCCTGGATGCCAGCCATGGTTAGGAAGTGCTCACAGCTATTATGCAGACTCTGCAACAAGCTTATGAAGTGGGACAACAGAATACCAAGGACACAGGCTCTGAAGCCACCATGCCCGAGTCCCAATCTTTACTGCACTACCTACCATTTATATGACCTTAGGCAAATTACTAACGTGTCCAGAGTTTCCAATGTAAAACAACTGCAACTACCTCAGGAATTTTAGAGTATAACTAATATACATGTCGTCTACAGAACAGTTTTCAGTACATACTAACACTCAACACACAGTAACTATTGTCACAAACTACAGTACACCGCTACTCAAAATCTCAGTAAATGCCGGGGTATGTGGAACTTTGATAAACTTAGAAAACCATCTTGAAAATTATACATTCCATTTCCCTAAATGTATTCGCCAGTCATAGTTCTCTATTCATTGATTACATCGAAGTTTTCTCCTAAATTAGAAAACCAGAGCTTGAAACCAACCATTCTTTTGAGCTACTTCAAATTTGAGAGGGCAGAATAAATCTGCTCATGGCTGGCTATGGACTCTTCCCACCCTTCCCTGCCACTTACCCAGTAAGGTTGAAACAGCCTCCACACCGCCATTGTAGATATTAGCATGCTGAGAGGGCATCACTTTCTCCCACAATCCCTGTGTGTAGTTCACCACTTGAAAATAGCCACAGGTGGAGAAGGCCCACCACACAGACCAGCAGAGCAGAGGGCGGGAAGAGTAACAGATCAGGAAGTCATTCCACAGTACCTTCAACACATGCAGCCTGTCTGGCTTGGGCTCCTACAAAGCAAACGGAAACAGAGCTCAGACACCATGGTGGTGATTGTGCAGACAACTATGCAAACTCAATTTTCCATCTTCTCTGTAAAAACCAACTGCTTACTTCTGTCATATAAAATGTATGTATTTGAAAGGAACAACGGAATATGTCACCAAGGAAACAAGCTTTGAAGCTACCCTTGAGTTCACTGTTTACATTTACATGGCCTTGAGCAAATTATTAACTATCCAAAGTTTCCACTATAAAATCTCTCTGCCTCCTTCTCTCCCTCCCCCTCTCTCTCTCTCTCTCTCTCTCTCTCTCTCTCTCTCACACACACACACACACACACACATATACACACACCCCTATACTTATTAGCAATTACGTTTACACGCTTTGGGGTAGAAAAAAGATTTACAATCTCACAAATGCTATCTACAGTAAAGGGGCAAAGCTGTTCTTGAACCACGGTTAATGGCCACACTAATAACACTACTGTGTATGAAATGCCTATTCTGTATGCTAATCTGAAGGCTTTATACTTCCCCATTTATAATAAAAATATAGACACACCAATAAGGAAATAAAAGTCCTGCAGAATTAATTAACTTGCCCAGAAAGTACTAAAAGTGGGGTTTGAAGTCTTTTTTTTCCTTTAAAACACTACACCCTGCTGCTAGAAATGGCACTTTAAATATAGAGTAGACATTAATGTTGCTGTTGCACCCTTCCATAGACTCAAATACACATGCACACTAGGAATGTTTGCTAAAATAAGCACTGTCAGTCTACAAAGTGCTTTCATATTGGAAAAATTATAGTATGAATGACATGGCAATCTCTATGCTCAGAGAGAGGCTTAATTTGAATTTTGTTTTATTTTACTTTGAGACACATTGTGATGTAGCCCAGGCTGCCCTTGCCCTTGAAGTCTTTCAGCCTCAGTCTGCAGAACAATGGGATGGCCGACGAGTGCCATTATACCAGATGAAGTTTTACTGTTTTCAGTGCTAGGGGGTTAGACGTAGGTTAAACCCAACACATATTAGGCGTGGTTTCCCACTGAGCCCAACTCTAGCCCTCCTGAAAGAAAAATCACCAGCTTTGGTGGCTCTTCCTTCAATGTCAGCCATCTTTGCTGTGAAGCAATAGGCTCTCTAAAAAGACCCGCAATTCATAAAGGTATTTCTAAGGCAAGTGGACTATCACTCTTATTCCTCCTACTTCATTTCTTCTTTCTGAAAAGTCAAGATACACCACCCATCTACCTACCTACTCTTAAAAAATATCACAGCTGTGATTTAATGTGATGATAACTTGTGCTAGCTTAAATGGCTCTGTAACCCCCAATAACTATATCCTGGCTTCCCTCTGTAACCCCCAATAACTATATCCTGGCTTCCCTCTGTAACCCCCAATAACTATATCCTGGCTTCCCTCTGTAACCCCCAATAACTATATCCTGGCTTCCCTCTGTAACCCCCAATAACTATATCCTGGCTTCCCTCTGTAACCCCCAATAACTATATCCTGGCTTCCCTCTGTAACCCCCAATAACTATATCCTGGCTTCCCTCTGTAACCCCCAATAACTATATCCTGGCTTCCCTCTGTAACCCCCAATAACTATATCCTGGCTTCCCTCTGTAACCCCCAATAACTATAGCCTGGCTTCCCTCTGTAACCCCAATAACTATATCCTGGCTTCCCTCTGTAACCCCCAATAACTATAGCCTGGCTTCCCTCTGTAACCCCCAATAACTATATCCTGGCTTCCCTCTGTAACCCCCAATAACTATAGCCTGGCTTCCCTCTGTAACCCCCAATAACTATATCCTGGCTTCCCTCTGTAACCCCCAATAACTATATCCTGGCTTCCCTCTGTAACCCCCAATAACTATATCCTGGCTTCCCTCTGTAACCCCCAATAACTATAGCCTGGCTTCCCTCTGTAACCCCCAATAACTATATCCTGGCTTCCCTCTGTAACCCCCAATAACTATAGCCTGGCTTCCCTCTGTAACCCCCAATGTCTATATCCTGGCTTCCCTCTGTAACCCCCAATGTCTATGTCCTGGCTTCCCTCTGTAACCCCCAATGTCTATGTCCTGGCTTCCCTCTGTAACCCCCAATAACTATATCCTGGCTTCCCTCTGTAACCCCCAATAACTATATCCTGGCTTCCCTCTGTAACCCCCAATAACTATATCCTGGCTTCCCTCTGTAACCCCCAATAACTATAGCCTGGCTTCCCTCTGTAACCCCCAATAACTATATCCTGGCTTCCCTCTGTAACCCCCAATAACTATATCCTGGCTTCCCTCTGTAACCCCCAATAACTATATCCTGGCTTCCCTCTGTAACTCCCAATGTCTATATCCTGGCTTCCCTCTGTAACCCCCAATATCTATATCCTGGCTTCCCTCTGTAACCCCCAATATCTATATCCTGGCTTCCCTCTGTAACCCCCAATATCTATATCCTGGCTTCCCTCTGTAACCCCAATGTCAATAACTATAGCCTGGCTTCCCTCTGTAACTCCCAATGTCTATATCCTGGCTTCCCTCTGTAACCCCCAATAACTATAGCCTGGCTTCCCTCTGTAACCCCCAATAACTATAGCCTGGCTTCCCTCTGTAACCCCCAATAACTATATCCTGGCTTCCCTCTGTAACCCCCAATAACTATATCCTGGCTTCCCTCTGTAACCCCCAATAACTATATCCTGGCTTCCCTCTGTAACCCCCAATAACTATATCCTGGCTTCCCTCTGTAACCCCCAATAACTATATCCTGGCTTCCCTCTGTAACCCCCAATAACTATATCCTGGCTTCCCTCTGTAACCCCCAATAACTATATCCTGGCTTCCCTCTGTAACCCCCAATAACTATATCCTGGCTTCCCTCTGTAACCCCCAATAACTATAGCCTGGCTTCCCTCTGTAACCCCCAATGTCTATATCCTGGCTTCCCTCTGTAACCCCCAATGTCTATGTCCTGGCTTCCCTCTGTAACCCCCAATGTCTATGTCCTGGCTTCCCTCTGTAACCCCCAATGTCTATGTCCTGGCTTCCCTCTGTAACCCCCAATGTCTATATCCTGGCTTCCCTCTGTAACCCCCAATATCTATATCCTGGCTTCCCTCTGAAACCCCCAATGCATATGTCCTGGCTTCCCTTCAGTTTCCTGCAGGAAATCAGCAATGTTTTAAGACTGGTCAGTGCAGCTGCTAAAGCACTGCCCACCCACCAGAGTATCAGCCGGAAACTAACTGACCCGGACACCAGGAAACTAACTGAAGCTCAATTTCTCCCACACGGTAGCTAACTTCACAGTCTGATGTCACCCTAGTAAAAGATTTTATAAAGTAAAGTGGGGAGCGGGTTTCATGCATGATCTTAAATTATGTGTGAATGTTACCGATGCAGTTATGTGTAAGTTACTGATCCTGGATCCCAATCTTATCTCGATAAGAAGAGGGTAGATGAGACATAGTCTCTTTTGACTGTTCTGACTGTTCTATGACCAGTGGGGAGAACATTTCTAATGAAAATGCTCCTATTCTTTAGTGTGTGTTTTTGTTACTGTCATTTTGAGACATGCCTTACAATGCATCCCGGGCTGGCAGGGAACTTATAATCTCCCCGCCTCAGCCTTGGAGTCCTTTGATTATAAGTGTGTACCACCACACCCCGTTCAAATACTGACATTTTGGTTCCTGATAAGTAATAAATCTCACATTGTTATAGGAGAACTATTGAAACTGTAACTCAACTCATCAGTGGACAACAAAATATATTTAATAGGCAGTGACCTGAATTATAAAAAGTAAATAGATTATAACTGAATAAAATATTGTCCTATAACATTTTCATTTCTATTATACATAAAGTATACATACATTTGTATGTAGTGGCTGTTATGAAAAATGACCTTTCCCATATATTCCTTAGAGTCCAAAACCATAAAAACCCACTGTTCTGTAAAAATGTATAACTATAACTAATGTTGATATTTAAAGTATATGCTTATATAACTATTAGATATATTCAGATTAGCCAAAGCCACTGTGACGCACTGGAAACCAACTAAAGAGTGTCCATGCTTTCCCTACTACACGAGATGTAGCAAACAATTAGACCTCTCCCCTCCCCCAGTAACCCTCTGTTGACTCTCAGTGCCACCTAACAAATTAGGCCAGGATCAACATATCTTGAGCACTTAATCCCTGGTCATTTCAGAGGTGAGTTCCATGACAGGCGTGTCTCACTATGTAGAGAGGACGCAGGTTCCTCAGACAGAATTTCAACTAGTTACCTGAGTGAGGGCTTTATAGTCTGGGAAGAAACTACTAGGTTAACTTTAGGCAGGGAATCAGGACTATACACAGTAATTCTGCATTCTCATTTAGTTTATAAAACATGAAATTCAGTTTTAGATCCCACACAAAAGACAGGAATGTTAATAAGCTTATTGGCATACACATTCCAGGAAAATCTAAACTGCTTCAATGTAGTTGGAGTGAATCTTGTCCCTCACATCCTATAACCTGACAGGAAAAACAAAACACACACACACATTCATACTCTCTCTCTCTCTCTCTCTCTCTCTCTGTCTCTCTCTCTCTCTCACACACACACACACACACACACCTCTTTCATATTAAGAAAATAAACTGGGGAGGAAATTCATCTCTCTGGTTACAAAGAGTGGATGAATTATTTTAAGCATGGGACCCCTCTCTTCTAAGAAAGAACTTCACAATCAGGTCTTGAGTTTTTCTGTTATTCTCTTCCTATCATTTGTTTACTGTCCTACTACAACAAAACAACAAGGCATCACTTGAAAGAGTAAATAACATATATCTCTTCTAGCATAGAAAGGGAAAATATCTCTAAATACTTTGAGATTCAACTCAGAAGCTACAAAGTAGACACAAATTGCCAACTGAATCATAACAACTGCTCATTAAGCAAATGTCTTCTGAGCGCTTTCTATATACAAAGTAGTAGGGATACAAAAATGGAGACAATCCCAAGACATCTCTGATATGATACGACATAATGCTCTGCCACCTGACTTGGAAGATCATGCATCTGGGAGAGAATAGATTGACTGTTCCTCACCTAAATCAGCTGCGTCTTAATGAATGAGTGCAATGGGCTTGTCTGTCTGTTCTCTGCCATTAGTCACCCCTCCCCACCCCACCCAGAACAGCCACTGAAAATGTGAGGCTGAACTCACCGGTTCCTCCACAGGAGGCTCATCTACATTTAGAGGGATTTTTGACTCAATGTCCTCCCACCCAGGAAGGTGGTTAGATGCTGGGGTATCAGTAACGATGCCACCATTCTGTACCTTGATGCCATTCACTCCCTGGCAGGAGGAAGGAATGTGGTGGAAGAAGAGGCTCTTCTGTGGCATAGGCAGAAACCAGGCCACGGCAAAGGCGACGGAAACGCAGGTGAGGGAGATGACGTTCAAGCTGAACAGTGACCAACCCACCACTGAGACAAGGATCTGCCCCAGGACAGAGCCCACAGTGAAGCCCACCAAGGTGGCACTTCTACAGTAACTCGTGACTTTCTGGTACATGCCCAGGTCAACCACACTGTAGATGTAGGAGTAATAGGCGATTTCGGTGGCTGTGGCAATGCCATAGAAGAATTCCAAGAACTGAATGGCCAGCAGTCCCTGGGCATAGAGCAGCATGAACCATGTAACGATAAGGCTGAATCCCTGAAGCAGAATGACAGGCTTGTAACGGAGGTAGTCTGTGGCAAGGAACACAGGAAACAGCAGCACCAGGTAAGAGTACGTCCATACTGGATAGATTTCATTGAAGACCTGGTAAGAAGAGAAGAAAAGCTCATTAGTGATCAAACGACCCAACAAGTCATAAAAATTGACTCTTACAACAGCCTACCAACATTTCCTCATCAACCAAAGAAACACTGGCTACAGTAAGTTCAGATAGCTATCTGGAATAGCCTTTTCTCTCCTCGATTCATTATTTCTCATAACAAAATCCTTTCCACGCATCAGGGGTCTTGCTATGTAGGCCAGGCTGGACTCAAATGCACTATGTCGATCAACCTGGTCTGGAAATTTTGATCCTCCTGTTTCAGCCTCCTAAGTCTATGATTACAGTTATTTTCTATCTCACTCATGTTCAGCATCTTTAAGGTTTCTGAGAGGCGGACCCAGCATTCATTTGCATAACTTAACAGACAGCATACTGTTTAGAAGACACGAAGACCAATAAATGTTTTGAAAATGAGATCACTGTCAATTCTTACCTGTTCAATTTATTATTATTATTATTAATTCTTTGTAATTTTATACATACATACTATTTAGATGACATATGCTCCTACTCTCCCTTCCAACTCCTTTGAAACCTCCTTTTCCTCCATTCCTCCTCCTTCTCTAACTAGTCCAACTAGCACTGCTTCTGTGTACACAAGTATGGGTATAGGGCCATCCACTGAGGCACAGGCAATGTATTATGGGCCACCCGTCATTTTAAAATCAGTATATAGTGAAGTTGCTCTGATTTGAAGTTGTTCTTTGGGGGAGGGGAGAAACAGAAGAAAAAAGTCCATTTGTCATATGCCTTGATGGAATACCTCTCCCTTGGTAGTAGAATTATAGGAAATATTTGGGTCTTTCTTATTTATCTATAACATGAAATAAAATGTAAGTTTGGGGTATTTTATTTTTCTTTTCCTAAATTAAAAAATTAACATATATAGTTGTATGTATTTATGAAGTACAGTGTATCTCAGAACATGTATATACTGTGCATACCCAATCAGAATATTTAGGTTACTTATCGTCTCAAACATTTATCATTTCTTTATAACAGGAACACAGAATTCTCACTTTAGCTATTTTTATTTATATGACATACAGTTAACAGGAACTTATTGCTGTTTTCTTTTTTATGCACAATTTTAAATTGGGATTCTGTAAAAATAATCTTTAAAACATTTTAAATAAGAAAGACTGCATCTGGAATTTCAGTTCTATTACTTATATAGTTAAGAGCTATTCTTCAACTCAGAATATGTAAGTGCTAATAAACTTGCTCTCAGCTAGACATAAATAAAAAAATGTATTTGAGTTGAGGAGATGGTTCAGTTGGTAAAGCACTTGCTATGGAAGCATAGGGACTTGAGTTCAGATCCCCAATACCTATGTAAAGAGCTGAATACAGAGGCACATGCCTGTAATCTGAGCATTGGGGAGGAAGAGTCAGGGGGTTCTCTGGGGCTTGCTGGTCAGTTAGCTAACCTGGACAAACTAATTGAGCCATAGGTTCATTGAGAGATTCTGTCTCAAAAAACTGGAGAGAGTGAATGAGGAAGACATTCTATGTTTCCCTCAGGTTAAATGTACCATCCCTTCATTTCTGAAAACATAAACACATATCACACATAAACATAAGCAAACTATTTCTGTACACACCCTACTGTAGACACACAGTACCCTAGAGTATCAGTTATTTTCCTTCATAAATGAATGGTTGAAAGAGAACTGTGACTCACTGCTACTGCCCAACATTACAACAAAATGTCGTTGCTAGCTTGGGAAAAGGTCAAGATCAAAATCCAGAATATGACACATTGAATGAGTACTGTTCTAATAGTATCATAAAGTTGAAAAGGTTAAGCTGAAAAATTTGTGGTTAGGTAAGTTTCTCAGTTCCCCTTAGAATTAAGCTTTATCATCAGTATGAGAGGATAAAGCTTGCACTCTAGGACTGCTTGTAGGGATTACATGAAAGATTACATGCATAATGGGTTATTTACTCGACATTCTCACAGGTCTGAAAACCAGAAGACTCAATGGAAAAGAAGGTATTGAACTATATAAACTAGAGCCAGTTAGCCTATGAACCTCTTTCTACTTACAACAATAATCATTGAAAACTTCCTTATTTTACAAGGAGCTCACCACCTAGTAATGTCCTAAAGGGTTATGTCAGTCAGTTCTTTTAGGGTTTCTGTTTTGTTGTTGTTGGTTTTGGTTTTTGAACAGGGGGTCCTAGCTACGCAATTGTGGCGGCTGGTCTGGAACTTGCTATGTAGATCAGAGTGTCCTCGAAATTTGCATCATCATAATCAAGAACTACAGAAGGGATTCTTGGTCAAAGTGTGTAATTCTTAACAAATGAGAAAGTGTTTCTGTGTTCCTTCGCAAGGGAATCTTGAGAGAAAGCAGTGAGGTACAGCAAGAAGTGTCCTCTACAGATATGATCAGTTGTGTTCCAATGAACAACTCCCAGCTCCCCTTTACCCCTGTACTTCCAGATACTACTGTCCTTCAGGTCTCTAAAGTTTGACCATCTCCTGTGTGACTCGGCACATTTCTGGGCCTTTGTGGGAACCCTAACATGACTTTTCTTATCACAAAGCTATTGGCTACAAACCCTTCCTTAAAAAGTATTCTTCACTGAAACTACAGTCTAGGTATACAATGAGCTCTTACTGGACCATACAGAAGAATGAAGCCCTCTCACTTGCAGCAACACGGATGGAACCAGAAGATGTATTTTAGTTTAAATCGTCCAGACACAGACAAATGCTACATGTTCACTCTCAGACATGGGAGCCAAAACAAGTCAATATAAACACAGAACAGTGATTGCCTCATGCAACAGCTGAAGACAGATGAAGTAAGTATGTGTAAGTACAGGCACCTGAGCACAGCTGAGACAGTCATTCCACTATGCTCTGTAACGACTGCAGTCAGCAACAACAGATTATATAGTTTATGAATAACTGGAAGGGAACAGCTCAAATGCTCTAAATATGAGGAAATGTAGAGAGATGAATGCTAATTGTTCTGATTTGATCATTGCATCCAGTATGTATGTGTTGAAGTTATTACAGTAACAAATAAGTACATAAAATGACTGTGAAGAAAAATTTTAAAGATGTTCTCTATTTCTTCCTATCTTCTTTTGTCTTAGAATTTTGCTCAACTGTTCACTTTGGTAATACTGTTTATGTTTGGACAGGTAATGTTCAGTAGTAGTCCTTAAAAGATTAATTGTCAAAGTTTCAATGTATAAGTCTCATCCTTTACCAATTTAAAGGGTGTGGTGGTGCATACCTGTAGACTGAGGCAGGAGGACCATTAATTAATTCAAGGCCAGTTTGGTAACATAGTAGGACCTTGTTTCAAAATAAGTAACACCCATGAGGGTTAATGCTACCCTAACACAGACCCATAATTTAGGGAAAGTAATACTACCAGGCTTGCAATATCACCTAAATATGGTAAGGTTAAGGAGCAGGTGGAACATGGAGACAGGTTCTCTTTAACTCCCTCTAATTAGGACACTTGTGTTTTCTCCTACAAGGGCCATCAAACAAGAAAAACACTCCTCTCCCACGATCACTACCATAGTAGCACATTTCTGTGTGTATCCCACATACTATGCCACAAACTTTACCTCAGTTATTTCCAGTTAATCCAAACAGTCCTAGGAAGTAAATGCTTTATCATCTCTGTTTTACAAAAAGGAAACCTGGTGTTGGAGGATGCTGAATTATACAAAGTTACCATAGCCAAGACTGGCAGGGGGATCCAAGCCAGATGCCCATCCACCACACCAGACCTACTTTCTTCAGTTAAAAACTGCTATCCATCCAGAATGTCCTCAGTTTATTTCTAATGCCTGCAGAATTTTCCATCTCTGTGGAAGCGCCATGACAGGCATTCCTCAGGAGATGAGGACCACACAGTCTACACAACTGGGACTCAAAGGACATTCTCTTCAAGCATTACTAGTAGAGAAGTCTTGACACAAGAAAACATCCCTTTGATAGATATTTCGGCTTTTGAAGGGCAACTTCTCATAGGCAAAAATAAACAGATTACATACTCTTGTTAATTGTCCAGAGATAACTTCTCGTCTCAGGGAAAATCTGGCGTGTGATCAAAGAGAATTGATTTATTCTAGTCAAAGTTCCTTCCACAGCATCGGGCAGAAATCACTGTCTGCATTTTCTTCTGAGATATATGTCACAAGAAAGTAAGCTGTTCAGTTTTAAACCAATTTGCAGTTAGACTGTATTTAAGAAAGTAGTGTTGATGGTTCTGTTACCGTACTTAATGAACATGTATTTACATAACACTACTTAATCTGTGTAGAGATGTCAAAAAAGAATGAAACAAACCTTTAGGTTCCGGAGATCTGAACCAAATAAGAAGCATTCATATATACACATTTAAAAACGTAAATGGAAAACATGGTGGGCCCGGAAATATAAGGAGGACATGAAGAGAATGTGCACACACACACACACACACACACACACACACACACACACGAGTATTATTCTAAGTAGAGACCATGCATTTGAGGACTGGACCATACAGGAGTTGGTGAATATCCTAAATTTAGGGTTGGCATATCAATGATGCCTGGGTGTACTGAAAGGGCAAAAGGAATCTGCTAGGCTCACTGTATCAAGCAGAATGTGTGACTTTTACAAGTTAGAGAAAAGCAGTAAACATCAAAACCACATGCTACCAATTAAAAGATAAAATTACTTTTTAGAGACAAAGAGTTCTGTTGGGTATGGTGGTAAACGCTTAAAATCTCAGCGACCTGACAGACTGAACCAGGAGGATCACAAGTTTAGGAATACTCTGGGCAACATAATAAGAGCATTCCTTAAAAAGTGGTCAATGGGACTAGACAGATGGCTCAGTGGTTAAGAGCACCTGCTGCTCTCCCAGGACTGGAGTTCAGTTCTCAGCATTGATGTCAATTGGTTCATAATCACCTGTCACTCTAGCTACAGGGGACCTGGCATTTTCTTCCTGCCTCCAAGGACTTCCTCACTCACATGGCAAACACTCACACAGTCATGTATATAAATACAATATTAAAAAAATAAAATGAAAGTCTGTAAATGTAGCTCAATGTTATAGTGACTACATAGCATACAGAAGGAGCCCTGGACTCAGTCCCTAGCATCATAAATAAATAAATAAATAAATAAATAAATAAATAAATAAATAAATAAATATTTTGATGTTTGGTTTTCAGTGATTGGGATACAGTCCAATTATAATGTGCCTCAATCTAGTAAAGTGGTAACTTTATAAAAATTGATATTTTCCCTACAATTCTATCAAAACAATCTTTAGAATGGAAATGGAGAGAGGAAATCCTGCCTGTGGGTCTTAGGCAATCTTAGCATTATTTAAGATGATCCAGGTTGGCACTTCTGAAGTCTTCAGGGGGGAAAATACAAACTTCAGTACAAGTGTCACGGACTATAGCCTGAAATTTACTTTGCTTAAAAATCAGGCAATGATTTACTTAACTGCCCATTGCTGAAAGCAAGCCCTCATTTATTAAGGACAATAGTGGCTCTACTTCAGCTACTAGGTTTCTGTTTTTGTTTTGTTTTAATGTAGGGTTCTCAACAGGGAAAGAAGAGCAATACCCGAATAACCAACAGAATCAGCCATGACTCCAAGATCCCACACCCGGAACCTCTAGATCTCTCTTCAAATCCCTTTGCCTCAACTAATTTACACTAAAAGATGTATCCTCGTGTTGTTATATAATACAGGAATTTTTACTTGGCCCAGTATCCTACTATAGTCCTATGCCCCCTAAACATATTTAAGGCCTTCTGATATAAGGCAGAATATGTTATCAGAACAGCACACAGCAGATCTTGATCCAGGGTCCATGACAAAACAGATCAGCTTTCAAATATCAACACGGAAAGCATGTTGGTCCTCACGTGCTTCTGTTAGGCAAGTGCACACACTGTGTAGATCCCAGGGCAGTTTGTATGTAACTTTAATCTGCTCACACGCAGAACCATGTCTGCCTCAGTGTCTACACTCAGAGTCAGTGGTTGATCTGGGTCTTCAGAATCACACTTTCATCTTGAAAATCATTCTGATCGGAAGTATCCTTCTTTTCCTTTTTATTGCTGGCTTGAACCAGTACCAAAATACGTATGTATAATGAATAACTGTGAAGTGATCCATAAGACTAGGAAACATGATCTAACATTTGGGTCTCCTGACTTGCTTAATGTCAAAGAATCAAGGAATCAACACAGACTCTCAATTCTTCCTTAAGTGACCTTGAATAAAGGGACACTGCAAGAGCAAACTGGACTCTGAGTAATTATATCCTGCCAGTCTGAAATGAGTCTGGTAGTGCCTCCTCTTACTCTGACCTGTTATGCTGGGTTATTAAGTTAGCTGCTCCTCACCAGAGGCGACTGGCAATGCCAGAAAGGTTTAAACAGGAGTAATATTTTACAGCAACTGGGGCAGGGAAGCAGGCCGATAAGGAAGGACAGAGATGTAGGAAGAAACATCAGATCTCAGCTTTCACCCTTTTTGGTACTCAAGGAGACAGTTTGGGTATCATTTCTTTCTCAGTCTATCTAACTTTTGCCAACACCAAGGGGAAATGTGTTTTAGTAAGAGGAGTTAGGCACATTTCTAAAGTACACTATTACACACTTCTGACGTGCCCTGCTTACAAGTCCTCATCTTGACTAAATGAATGCGCAAGAGTTCTTGATCATGGACCATGCGCATCACAGCCCACAAAATTCCACCCATAGGTGACAAACAGAACCTGTAGATGAAGCAACAATTTACAGTACAGGAAAACCCAAGTGTCAATTATATGATACCATCTGTTTTTATCCCAGAGATGGACTTCAGAGTGGGCAGGGTACCTTTGGACACAGTCTCATATGAGTAAAACAAGCCAACTTCAGATGGCACACTCTTGTCCTGTACTGTCCTTAAGTGATAGAGCATGTCTATCTTGTCAAAGGTAAAGCCAAGAGAAGGAAGGAAAGCCAGGACCCTTTCACAAAAGCAGTGGCACGTACTTTCAGAGCAAGAATATATATACTAAACCTCTTTCCAAAGTACAGTTTACTGTTTTCTTTATCCACTCTCTGTCCCCTGTCCCCAGCAGCTCCCGCAGGACATGTCTGGGAAGAGCTGGGTTATGCCACCAGACAGCACCACAGATGGCCTGAAACACACATGCACGCGGGCCGAGGCCTCTCTGGCTTTGTCCCACATCGGTGCTGGAAACTCAGGAGTAAGGCTGCTCAGAGCACGAAGAGCTTTTCCAGGACAGCAGAAAACCGATCAGGTATCTGCGTAGCCTAGCTCCGGGGCTCCACCGCGGGCGGTCCGCAGGCACCCGGTGAACACGCGCGGCCTCCCCGCCCAGCCGCACTTACTTCTCTCTCGGTCAGGTTCTTGTCCGACCCCAGCAGGTAGGGCGTGAGGAAGGGCTCCGACGGCCGGAGGTTTGCGAAGAAGCCATAGGCGCAGAGCAGCGCGGTGGGCAGGAACCAGCACTCGCGAGGGACGCGGGCCGTACGCAGAAGCATCGCGGCCGCGGCCGCCGCAGCTCGTCGGGACACCGGGCCCGGCACGTCCATCCTGCGCTCGAGGGGCTGGACGCCAGCCCGGACCCTCCTCCCTCTCGGCCAAGGGGAGCGCGCTCCAGCCGCGGCCCCGCGCGGGCACCTGTAACTGGGCGCGACGCCGCCTGCCGCCGCCGCCTGCCCTTCCCACACGCCCTTCCCCAGGTCCGCTCCGCGTCTGCTCCCCCGCACGGCCCACTCGAGCCACGCCCCCGAGAACCGCCCCCTCGCCACCGCCTCCGGACCAGCAGCCAATCACAGCGCACGTGCCTGCTCCCCATTGGTCAGTGGCTCGCAAGACGCGAAAGGCGGCAAGGGCGGCTCCCCAGGCCTCTGACGCGAGGGGCTCTGGGACGCGGAGCTGCTCGGGATTTGGTCTGGACGCTGTGAAGGGGATCCCACGTGCCAGCCCCACGGTCGGTTCGGTCACCGGGCGCTTTCCGATCACGCGTCGGGGATGCTCCCTTGAGCGGGATCCCGGATGTGCGCGTCCGCGCAGCGAGCCTTCTCAATCTTAGCCACTCGCCCTCTGCTGCCCAGTCGGTCCTCTCCCTGGGAGACACAGTGACCTAGGCCTGCGTACCTTTAACCTTGAGGCGGGAGAACGCAACCCCTTGCCCCCAACAGCTTTCTACTTTGCATTCGCCTGCCGTAAAAAATGCAAGTCCGAGAGCTGAGTTCTTAGGGCTTTTTATTACTAGCCAGTAAAAGAAAGGAAAGAAGAATGAACAAGCTAGTCAGCGAAGAGGTTTTGCCTTATTTCACGACCTTCTGTTTGCAGGATAGAAAGAACAATTAACTACAGTATATCCCATGTAAAGGAAATCTCCCTAAAGCCTAAGGTCCTAAAATGGGCTAAAAGTTGCAGGAAGTGTGCAGCTCATGAAATTGCTACGAGGTTGCAAAAATAAAAGCAGCTAGCCCCTACCCAACTTGACTTATCTCCCACCTCACCATTTCAAGAAAAATATCCAGGCAGGCTACTCACTTCCCCAGACCTTCCCCAAGGAAGTCCTGCAATCCCCTTCCCTACACTTGGCTACAACACCTTGTTCAGACAGGCACTGCTGGCTCTCCTGCATGCCTGGTCACAGTGACTCCTGGCCTTGAGATTCCCCTCTCAGACTAAAGCCTGCTATTGCTAGTGAGGTTGACCTGAGTTTTCATTCTTTAATTCCTTGTATAAACTGATATACATACCTTGGTTAAAAGGGAAGTGAAAAATCCGGAATCATTGAAGTAATCATGAACATTTCTTCACTAAAACAAAGCAACGAGACAACAAAAGCTCTCATGACACAGTTTTCAGAGACAAAGCATGACAGGAATCCCAGTGCTTTCTTTCATCTCCCTCTGTGTGACATTTTTTGCTAGATTCACAGTCTGATTCTGTCCTAATCCCACAGCAGATCAACCTGCACGAGTGAATACACAAAACTGTATGAGTGGGATCCATTTGCAAAGATGCAAGGTGTGCTGTTGACATCTTTCACTAAGTTTTCAAGGGATGGTCTGGGAAGACTTGGTTCCCCTTTACACTCCAGAGACTATATAACGCGTGATGATGTCGTCAGTCTGCAGGCTAAGAGAATGTGTGCTTGTGTATTATATTTGAAATTTCTAGGGTCAATTTACTATCTGATAATATCAATAGTTCTAACCCACCAAAATCAAAAGTCATTAGTAACAAGGGCTCTAAGACCAAACTGTATGAGAACTTCTGGTATATTAAGTGTGTGTGTGTGTGTGTGTGTGTGTGTGTGTGTGTGTTCATCTAAATTCCCACCATAATACCAGTTTCTCATCACAACTATAGAGAGAAAGCTTGGGTAGTTCTCTTGGTTGCTCTGCACATACATGCAGTGATTTAGTGGAGAAGAAGAAAGAAAAATAAAGAAACCAGCAAGCCACGAGTGGCCCCATGGTGAGATGTCTATTTACTAGTGTCAGCTTTCTATCCTTTTCTTTAGGCTTGGAAACTTACTGAATCTATAAATCACTTTCCTTGCTATAGATCGAATATTGAAGTACTTCCAACCTTCTTTGGAATGAGTCTGGATATAAACAAATTTTCTTGAATTGGGTAGTAAATGCTTTTTTATTTTTTTAAAAGAGGTCATAATAGCACAATTCTAACAATGATCCAAAATGACCCCTGTCTGTATAATCTGTATCCGTTTGACTGTACCATGAAAGCTATGAGTTTGACGAGATAATACCACGATTGTGTTCCATTTTATGACAAAAAATGAAATTATCTAACTAGCTTAATTACAGGTGCCCTTTGTAAACAGAGAATTTTTTTCAGCTGGTAGCAGAGAAGGAAGTCAGACTCATTTGAAGAATGAGAAGGATTGGGTATTCTGCTGTCGATGAACCAAGTGGGTAGCCTGTAACAACAGAGTCTGGCTCCTGGCTGGCAGCGAGGAAGCAGGGTCCCCAGTCTTTCAATCACATGGAACTGAATTCTTCTAAAAACCTCAAAAGGTCAAGAATAGTAGCACACATCCATGATCTCAGCACATGGTAAGCTGAAGCAGGAGGATTTCAAGTTTAAGGCTAACATGAGTATCATAGGGAGTTCCAGAACAGATAGCATAAATAGTGAGATCCCGTCTCAAAACAACTACCACCACCGTCACCATGCAGCACCTCAAAGAGCTTGCAGAGGATTCTTTCTCAGAGCCTCCAAGGGAGAGTCTGGTCAACATCTTGGATTTGGCCTGTGAAACCCTAAACAGAGATCCTACCAAGCCTATCTGTTAATACTCGACTGTGAGCTTAGCTGTTGGATTTGTCTTCAGATACTAAATTTGTGTGTATTTGCAACAGTAGGATCTAATGGAGAAGTAAATTATACACACACACACACATTCATCCACATATTAACTACACCCCACCCCGTTTAGCTTCTGAGAGGCGATGAAAGTGGAATGTTTAGGACAGTATGGCGCGCGCGCGCACACACACACACACACACACACACATTTAAGTTGAAGCAATAGTGACATAATTCAAAATAACAAACAGCTCAATGGCCTTAGTACTTTCCAAATACCGTGGAACCATCTCCTTTCTAGTGATAAGAGACATTCGCAACTCTATAATGCAAACCTACACTTAAGAAGCTGCCAGTCCCCACTCATCCCTTACTCACAGTGCCTGGAAATACAAATGTGCCTTTGCCTCTACAAAACTATCTACTCTGAAAGTTTCATGTATGTGACCTTTCACCTCTGACTTCTTTCACTTAGCACATAGATTTTACATTTCATTTACACTGGAATATAAATTGATACGTCTTTCTATTTTATAGTTGAGCTACGAGCCACATTTGCTTCATATATTCATCAGTCGGTGGGCATTGGGTTTGTTTTAATTTTTTTGGCTGTTATGAGTAACTCTGTTACAAACATTTGTGTGTACATGTTTGAATGTGTGTTTCCAAGGAGAGGGATTGCTACATTGCTTGGGAATTCTGTTTTGACTGAGGAACTGCCAAACAGTTTTCCATAGAAACGGTACCATTTTACATTGTACAAGCAACATACAAAGCTTCCATGTTTTCTACATCCTCATCGATGTGTATTTTTCTTTCTAAAGGGTAGCCTCCCTCTCTAAGTGTGATTTGGCACCTCATGGTTTTGATTTTTAATCTCCCCAGTGACTGATAATGTTGAATATCTTTTCATATAGTTATTGGCTATCTGTAAATCTTCACTGGAGAAATATCCATTCAAGTTCTTCTCCTCTTAAATTGTTTTCTTTTGCTATTGAGTTACAAGAGTTCTTCATATATTCTAGATACTATGTTCTCCCATGAGGTAGGGGTAAAAGGGATATTAAGAGCTGTTTTTCTCTAGAACATGTGTGTATGTATGTATGTAGGGGCATATGTTTTGAAAGAAGTAGGATTATTTTATATGCTTTTCTGGTTCTTGTTTATCTTGCTAAGGAGTTCTACGTGGAGAACATCCCATGTAATTCAGTACACTTCTAGTTCCTTTTACACAACAATCCATTGTGTGGGTGTACTATAATTTATTTAAACATTCCCTACTTGTGGTCATTATACTGCTTCTAGTTTTTGGTCATTGTTAACAGTGCTATAATTAAATCGCTGCACAATAAATTTTATATGTGCTTAATTTCATTAATTCCCTGAATGTAATTGCTTGGTTGAAGAATACATATTTAAAAACTTTTTATAGGTATTTCTCACTTATTCACAAAAGCTAAAGCTTTTGTGGCCAGCTTACGTTTTTGCTAGCAAAATATAAGAGTATGTGGTCTTACTGCACCTCTGATTACAGGGTAATCATGAGAGCTGTTGTCAAAGCAGGTTTTTTTTTTTTGCAATAGTTTTATGAATTCTTTGAAAATTTCATACAATGTTTTTGAACATTTTCAACACCCCATACTTCAACGCCTCCCATTACTACCATCTCCACCCTCCCCTCCCTTTCTACCCAACATCTGAAGGCAGATTTTTTCCCTGTTGATAACAGGAAAGGAAGTCAGAGATAGTTGAAGGACAAGAAGGACTTTGTTTGCTGCTTTTACATTTTAAAAAGCTTGTCAAATAGGGAGCAAACAGTGGTTCTCAAACCGTGATGATTTTGCTCCACAGAAGATATTTGCCACTGTCTAGGGTTATTTTTATTGTCATACCAGTGTCATATTGTCACCTAGGGGATAGGTGCTACTAACTTCTACTGGGCAAAACCAGGGAGTCTGCTAAATAATCTAAAATGTTCATGGCAGTCCTTACAACAGAGTTACCTAGCACAGGATACCCCTACTGAAGATGGGACATCATGTGAACAGCTGAGAGATATTGGCGTGAAGATCTGAAAATGGGGCTAGTAGAATGCTTGCTTAGCATGTGAGAGACTCTGGATTCTATTCCCAGTATTACAAAACAATTGTAATAAACGTGAAAACATTTAGAGATGCATTTAGCATCTTTCTGTGTGTTTGTAACTACTTGCATTTATTCTTCTATAAATACACTACTCATCATTTTTGCCCATTTTTCTTTTGATTTTTTATTATTATCTTAATAGCTCTTTATATTTATAAATCATTTATTTTTTATCTCCATTTAAAAAATTTCAAATATACATTTTATTGATTTTTACGGATTTTTTTTGTCAGATAGTAAATCATTTTTGTAGATAATAAAACTAGGTCTCAACAAACTATCGGACCTACCATGTCCTTAGGTGATATATAGGATAATGAAATTGTTCTTTTCCCCAAAGTAAATCTCTAACCTTAATAAAATTCCAACAGGGATCCAATAAATATTCAATTAAGAATTCAAAAGTACTTCAAAGTTTATAGGGCATAATTAAAATGTCCAAGAATAGTCAGTAAAATCATACAAAGGAAGATTACTAAGAGAGGTCTGCCTCATCTGGATCAGAACAAAATTTAAAAGCTTTGGAATCAAATCAATTTGATAATACTTATAGAGTAGACAAATAAATGGAATAGAACAGGGAACTTGAAAATCAGTCTTTAGAGAATTTAATACATGACATTTAGTTTGTTCGATTAAATAGAAATGATGATAATTAATAATGAACGTGGAAAAACTGTCTACTCGTGTTTGAAGTCAAATCTTTGTTTATTATACTCCCGGAACCTGAATCCAGAGTCTTGTTCATGGTAGACAAGTACCCTGCCACTGAGCTACAGCCCCAGCAAATTTGAAACAATCTTATGAAACATATAAAAACAAATGACAGAAATATAAATGATTTAAAAGTACATAATATCCAAAATCTAGAAGACCACATGAATACTTTAGGTGACTAGAGAAGACCTCGATTAAGAGATGAAATTCATTAATTTTAGATATGACAAAGGAGAATGAAAAATGATCATATTTACTAACTTGATTTTACTGAATAAATGACTGAACTGACACCAGAATCCAAGTATTAGGAGCCCTTGTTTATCTAGCACAGGATCTAGCAAGTTGCAGGAGCTTAATGAACCTGAGAGTATGAATGGTCCACTGCTGATCTTAATTCTAATGCATTCTACGTGACTCACTGCAAGCCTTAATGAACAACCTGTAATCTACAAAATGTGAGCAAATCAAACATTTGTAACACTTGGACTATTGCAGGTGGAAAGGAGCATTATGTGTCATACAGAATTTTATTTGTTGTATTTATTAAATGATTTATCACAGTACTGGGGAATAAACCCAGAGCCTTACACATTCTACCACTTAGCTGTATCCCTAGCCCATGGGATTTTAAAGCAAAAGGAAGAACTAAGATCAGCTTACCCATTGCATTGTTCCAGAGGAAGAAAACATAGAAGAAACAGGGAAGGGAAATGAGATGTGATAAAACTTGAAAAATGTTTTTGGCCCAGTTTAAAATGTGTTTCACAGTCTAAATGATAGAATTCAATAAAAAATATAATCATAGGCTGATCATTTTGAAAAGCTTATTAAACTCCAAGCCAAGGAATATAAATCAGCTTACCAGGCTCACCAAGAGAGTCAAATAGTGTATGGTTGTGCACACGTGTGCTCTATTGCTATTCTTCCACATCATACATACTCTTATGTTCTCTTTTTCTAATTTATATCCCTTTACTTTCAATATGTAGTCTGTTTTTCCTCTGCATGGTTTCTGCACCCATGGTTCCATCTAATGATGGGTTTTAAATATTCATAATAATTGTGTCTGTACTGAATATTTGCAAACTCTCTTCATTTCCCCTAAACAACATAGAATAACAACTATCTATATAGCATTACACTGTATTTGAGTATTATAAACATTCCAGAGGTGACTTGAAGCATATGGAAAGATCAGGGTAGGCCATCTATAAGCATCATAGTGTTTCATATAATGGATTTGGTATCTGTAAGTCTTAGAACCAATTCCTTGTGCGTAGGTAGGGAAAATGGCTCTATATCGTGATGTAGTTCTGAAAAACAATGCATTGAAAAGTCTTCAAATTTATTCACTAGATTCTGGATTCTTACTACATCTCTGTAAGTATGATAGCTAAACCCACACGTTTCCTCTCTAATTTACAACTTGGAACACAAACAACCAGTCTTCCAGATCACATCTATTCCTTCAATGTGTTTCTTGAGAACCCATTTGTTTAAGTTATTGTGCTTAGTTCATGTGAGAAATCAGTCATGAGTCACCCACCCACATACCACTGTAGGCTGTGCCCCAAAATATCCCTAAATTTGTGATGGCTTTCACAAACAGAACCAAATTGTGTCCTGACAATAGTTGTGAGCTAGATGACTATACTGTGCAGCAAAATGCTTACTCAGCCCTTAAGTGAGTATCCGCCCCTTTTCTTGAATACTTGACCCAGAATGTTGTATGTAGTCATCTCCGATATTGAGTCGTATCATGTTGCATCCTAACAAAAGGGCTGCCTACTAATCTGCTCCTCAGCCTGTGTGGGCTGGGAATGTGTTACCAAATAGAAGAGGCATTGTCACCCCTACAAGGAGTTATGGGAAAGTACCCTAGAGCATGCCCAGTATATACTTGGTGGTACCATTCCCCTTGTCTATCCTGGCTCTGCCTAACTTCTTCCATCCTTTGATGCCTAAATTTGAATGCAACCGTCATTCACCAATAGCAAAAAGTTCCACCATTTGTGAACAGTTAGTGCACTCCGTGATAACCTACCTATTGTAAACTATAATTAAGATATTATTAAATGACAGCCTTGATTCTATGACTTTCCTGTATTTAGTTGTAGCTTTCTTGCTTGTAAGTCTATTCCTAGTCCAGGATAGTCTCTAGGCCTTAATTAAAATGATTTCTCTTCTTCAAGCCTAACATTATTCCTGTATTAAGAGTACTTGGTCTTGTGTTCATGACAAACTACTCACAAACAGACATGTTATAGAATCTGCCTGGGTGTCCACCAGCTTATGAGTGAATAAAGAAAATGTCACACACACAAAGGGCTTGTTCATACATAAATAAGAATAAAATCATGTCATTTGGAGGGAAATGAATAAAACTGGAGGTTATCATTATGCAAAACAAGCCAGATTCAGGCATCACATGCTTTCTTTCAATGTGGAATCTAGAAAAAAGATATGAGTGGTGTGGTGGCAGAATTGTGAGTTCAAGGCGAGCTGTGCTACACAGCATGGCATTGCTCTTAAAAAATTGTTAAAACACGCAAATAGAAGGAGAACAACTAAAAGAGAGCTAGAGGGTCCACCAGAAAGAGAACAGCAAAGAGCGATGGTGTGAATATGACTAAAGTACATTGCATATAATATATTCCACATTACAGTATGTAATAAATATAACATGTTTATACATTTATATTATACATTGTAGATTTATGTGTAATATATAATTATACATAACATTGTATAATATCTAATATACTTTTATATATTATATATCATAGATACATTTATATACATACATATATATGCATATACATAATGATAATTCCATGTGGACATCTATTCTTTTGTACAGTGAGTACACATGAAAAAAAAAGTCTCTGCTTGCAAAGTAGTTCTTGATTAAACTTTTAAAAAGGAATTTTGGTGCCATTGAATAAAGCAGAAACTCCTTAATGCTGACTTGCCAACCCTCACAGTCTCATGCTTCACTAATACCAGCTTCTCAAAATGACACTTTTGATGTCTAACCTCCTCTACCACTCACCTTAGTCTCCTCAAGCTGCCACATTAGCTTTTAATCCATTTATGTGACTCCAGGACAACCACAGTCTTTTTGCATAACATCCAGAGGGATCTTCCTTGAGTCTAAATAAAACATACCATCCTTCTCTTTAGATATCACCAATGCAGTTCCATCAAATTTGAAATTAAATCCTAAATTTTTACTATGGTCTGCATCTTAGCCGCTTTTCTGTTGCAGGAACTGAATATTACAAATTGAGCAATTTGTTAAAGAATAGGTTTATTTTTCTCGTGGTTCTAGAAGCCCAAGAGCATGGTGCTGGTGTCTGCTTGGCATCTAATGTTGGTCTTCCTGCTGGATTAGGACTCTGCACTTTCAGGTTAATGTAGGGCATCATTCTGTTCTAGGGAGACATACAAAAGTCACCATAAAAGCAGTAGCTCTCCTTTGACTTGCTGTTCTAGAATGGTGCTTAGCAACGCGCTCATGCATTTGATGAATATTTACTGAATAAATGAGCGGATATGACGTCAGTTGGGCACTTGTTCTAGTCTCTACTTTGGAACTAAACTATGAATGTACTTCTATTATATTTCTCACCTTTATTATAACATTCATCTCTTCACCCTCGTCCTCCTATAAAATCCCAGAGCAGATGTCCTACTCATCTCCATATCCACTGACACATGCACAGATTTGGTGAAAATAAGTAGATGGCCAACAGCGAAAGAAGCGAATGGTCCAGCCACAATGGGGATTCTAGAGTAAAGAGATGTGAGACTTTTATTCATCACTCTTTGGGAAGCTATGTTGGTACTGAATATTGCATTTTCTAAAATAGACCACAGTCTCCTTCCCAATCCACCATTTTCCAAATTTCCTTTTCTAAGAGCTGTCAGCTTTCCTGGAACTCCAAAAGCCACATGGGTAGCAATTTTACTTAAAGTTTAAAAGCAGGCTGACATAGCAATTCCAACCCAAGGGATTTGTCATAAACACTGTTAACCTCTGTGGTTAGGTAAGAAAATGGAATTGATGTTCTTAGGAACACTATTTTTACTGGCCACCTAGGTGAATAGTGTAAGTCATGAAGACTATAAATCAATCTAGGGAGGAAATGTATTTTAGCCAAAGACAGCCGGATGAGGAGATGCTAACTGTAAGTTCCTGCCCCAGTACGTCAAGTAGGCTACATGCCTTTGGATAAGTGACTGTATCTTGCAACCCAGATCCCTTTAATGTGCGAGTTGCCCTAGATGGTTTTTGAAGTCGTCCCAGCTGTAAAGATCTCTGCTGCTGTTGATTCAGCTGGGAGACTGTACCACAGTGGCAGGAATACACTGGGTCTCGGAAAAGCAATATATCATCTCTACACCAACAACATGATGGTATGATGACAGAGTCCAACACATGTAGGCATTAGATGCCATTCCTACGAACACAACTGCCTGGCTTACACATGTATCAAGCAGCTGGACTCCCATCTGGAGAAGAGAAGAGGGAAGGGATGGGGGCCACCCTACCAACCAGGTTTGAAAGGTATAAGATGAGCTTAATCAGGGAACAGCCAATCTGCTAGCATTTCACTGACTATCTTTTCCCTACTGGTATGTTTTATCTGAAAACTAGCACTAATGTGACCCAGAATTCAGAATGTGTTCTTTGGAAGTTCCCAGAGGGGTGGGACAGCCAGTCATTTGCGAGATGGCAGGCTTGGACACACCACCTCTGACTCAGCTGAGGCAGCTTACGACTTCACCTTAGACAGACTTCCATACAGAACCGGCTTCAGATGAGACCAGTGCTGACAAGGCCATCTAGCCAGGCCAGGTGTGGGAATAATCTACGCTTTGATACTCTGTTTCTTTTTAAAAGACTGTCCCAGGCCTTTGTAAGAAAATGTGTTAAGTCCTGATTTCTATGACAATGTGAGTAAGCTCTTATGATAACCTCTAACCTCAGCATTCATAGTCACATGCCAATGAGTCACAAGAAATGCAGAATGAACCAAAACAAGGGTGTGTTGGGTTTCTCCGATAGTCATTGAGGCAAACTAGTAGACTGAAGGAATAGATCCCAAGTGTGTGGACATTCCCAATGCCAGAGACAGGCCATGTCTATTAAGATGCTTCTGCTCTGTAACTCTTCTTTCCCTCTTAACAGTATATAAGCATACCAAACATACCAGCACACTATTATTTCTCCTTTCAGTTAAAAGTTCTTCACGTGGATTTTGTGGATAGACTATTTTATTTAAAGTCCTCTTAGAGAGGAGAGATTGGTAAGGACACACTCTTTCTGAATCTCAGTCTGAGTACTAGTTCCCAGAACGGAAAAATTCCCACTGTGTATTTTCCCAGTCCTGATTCTGAGGATGAAGGATCTTGGCTAGAGTTTCAGTAGAGGACATTTTCAAGAGTTAGAAAGACACGTAGGTATTGTGGGGCGTGATTACTCAGGCCACACATACAGCCTTGTCATATACTGCCAGGCAAATAACTTCTAGCCCCTGTATGATGAATTCCCATTTCACTGGTTATTGTTAGCATTATATTGTTATTCACTATTGTTATTACTTTATTGAGAGAGGATCCTGTTGTATAGTTCAAGCTGGCCTCAAAATCACCATCCAGCTGCTTCAGCTTCCAGAGTGTTGGGAGAACAGGTGTGTACTATCATGCTCAGCTACTATGGGTGTGTGTGTGTGTATGTGTGTGTGTGTGTGTGTGTGGTGTGATTAAGACAATTGTGTTCATCTTTTTCTAGATTTCCTCTAGTATTTTGAGCATAAGAGTTATATAATAAGTATGTTGGAAGACAAATGTCCAAGTTCTCATGAATTGGCTTCAATATTCATGAATACTTTCTACAGATCATTTGTAGATTTAAGATGTCACACTGATACATACGTGAAGCACTCTGTGCCCATAGTCAGTTTATTTATTCTATTTTAGTGTAAACATCGTTAGATGAAACCAACTTTAGAGTCTATTGAATATCCATGGGATGTGAGGGCCAATCTTTATATTGTGGCTAGTGCTTCACTAAGACCACTAGACTTTTTTATTTTGTCAAAAAATATTTTTTTTCTTTCTTTCCTCTTTCTTCCCCCTTTCCAGCCACTCTTTTTCTTTTCTTTTAAACTGCACTGTTGTGGCTTACACCTGAGGCCCTGAGCAAGCACTCTCCCACTGAGCTACCTCTCTAGTTCCTGCCTAGCAAGGGATAGTTTGATGTGATCCCAGTCATGAATCCAAGAACTTTACACAGGAGGGAGAAAAACACATGAAACCACAAGTAACTGATTATTCTGCCTCTTATCATTCCATTCTCTTGGACATCATCATGTGGCTTACTGTGAAGAGCTGAATGATGAGCCACCACCAGAAAGAGTGGGTTCAGAACCCACCTACCACTGCAGCCTTCAGCAGCCTTGGGTTAAGATCAACCGCTATTCCTTTCTAAAGTCTGTTTTCTTCGGTGCAAAGTATTTACTTCTGAAGGAAGCATTGAGGGTAAAAATCACCCAAATTTAAGTGTATAGTTCAATAAGCTTTGGTAAATATATAGAATTATACTGCCACCACTGGGAGATCCAAATATTTTTGGAGTAGTCCTCTGAGTTGAGAGCAGTGATGGAAACTGGAACTGAAATGCAACGTTTGGTCTTGACAAGGAAAATTGGAGTATTTCCTCCTCCTGGAAGAGGGACACATAGGTGAAAGTAGTTCTAAGAAACTAGAGCTGTCCAAAGAATTGCAAGCAGTGTTGATGCAACATGGGTCACACTGGGTGTAGAGGAAACGAAGCCACAAAGCAGGAGTCATGTAAACCTACGAAATACTGAAGGTCTTAAGAGGTCTGGGAGTGGCTGATGTGGGAGTTTTTAGAGCTGAGATGCTCCAGGAGTTTCCGGTCAGTTGGGTTTACTATTCCATTGGTCTGTGCTGAAGACTACAAGGTTCAGACTTGCTTATGGGAAGAGGCTGCTGAGGTAGAGTGGAGGGTAAAATACTGTTTGGTAACAACTGATAGACGGCACAAACAGCGTAATTGAGCAACCCTCACATTCAAATGAATTTAGATTGCAAGTCCTGAAAATCAACATCAGGAAATGTGTTTTTTAAACATTTAAGTAAGGCCAGCATTTTGGGGACTAAACATGGGGGGGTAGGGGTGCTAAATGTATTTTGGTAAAATGAGTCACAAAAGTGAATTTTTTAAAAAATTTAATGTCTGACATTAATTTAATATGGTGAGTTACATTAATTTACTGAAGCCAAATTGTTAATGCTAGTCTTATCCATAATTCTATATTTAATCTGTTTTTCTATGTTTTTTAAATTATTAATTCATTGAGAATCTCTGACATTGTATTTTCATTATATTCACCCTCTCCTCTAAGTCCTCCCAGATCCACCCCTCATTTCATACCCACATAATTTTGAGTCCTCATTTTTTTTTAACCCATCCAGTCCAACTAATGAGTGCTAGCCATACACTCCTGGGTGTATGGCTATCAACTGGAGTGTGTTCAGTCTACCAGGGGCCACATCCTTAAAGAAAACTAGTTTCTGCTTCAGGCAGCTTTCAATTACCAAGAATTTCTTAGCTAGAGATAGGACTTTGTGGGGGGTAAAAAAAGTATTTCAAAAGACGGTCTCTTAAAATGAAAGTGGAGGTTGGCGGGAGCTTACCTGTGAGTGCTGGATAAGTGTGTGTAGATAATTGTAAGGGAATTGGATGTGTTGGGGAGGAGGGAGAGGGATGTGGTTAACTATAAACCTGGCATAGTTTCCAATGCTTTAATCTTGTTGAATGGTAACTTCTTAGAGCAAACACTATGTTTGGGGAGCAAGCTTATATTTGTATTTCAACATCTGGGTTATAGTCCGAGTGATTTCAACTTGAGAGAACTCATTTTCTAGAACCTGGGCTGAGTGCATGACAGCACACTACAGAGCATTGCAAAGAAAATAATACGTATGTAGTAAAACCTGGCCTTAAGGATTAGAAATTTGAATGGCTGAGTGTGGAGCTGGGTGCAGAGTGCTTGCTGGACACACACAAGGCCTTGGGTTCAATTCCTAATGCCACACAAAGACTTAGAAATTTTCAAATAAGTGTGTGAGCACTGAAGATTCTGTCAGAACTACCCTTTGTGGTATCTTTTCCTGAACTTATTTACAATAAATATTTCTTTAACCAAGTTGAAAGGCTCTAAGTATGTTATACCTATTTTCAGGAAAGCTGATGCTTAAAAATGATTAGTGTGTACTAGATAAAGAAGAATCAGAATATATGTATGCACACAATCCTTGGATGTTGATGTCCCTATCATAGCTTGTGAATAGAATGTAAAGAAATTGGGTATGAAAGATTAAAATATTTTATTGCCCAAATAAAATGATAATCTTTTCTAAAACAGCAAGAAGAATGTTAGATTAACAAAAACAATTTTATAAAATTGCACATTTCCCATTATTTTCATCAAAACATCTAATTTCTATTGAGACTTGCTTATATTGGAATACGACTGGAGAGCACGTCTGCAGAAATGTGGATATTACACTGTGCAGAACATAGTCTTAGTTCTTTGCCACCAAATGGCCATCAAAATTGTGGCTGGAGAATCAATATTTATGATTGTAGTGTTTATATGAGTATAACTATCTTTAAAGACCCTAAGTTCTTCCTTCCGGGTAACCAAACCAGAAAGGAGCCCCTACACGTAGAGCACACAGCACTGACTTCTGACCTCTAAAGTCTTGTTTTCATGGGACTGTGCTTTGATGAATGTGTTAGAATTCTGAGTGATGCACAGGAAAATAGCCAAATACTACTGAACCTCCTCAAAGACACCATTCACATCGGACGGTGGCCTCTTTCTATGGGCTTTTGGGGGAAAATTATGTTTAGTTTCAGTCTGCAGAAAAGTGTGCTTCTTCTGAATAGTTGAGAACATTGCGTTCTATAATTGATGATACGTTTTTTTTATTTTGCTTTGACTGTTAAAAAATTCTGTTAAATCCAAACTCATCCAAAGAAAGGCTAAGGACATAAAGATTACATTTTCTTAGTTTATGGTTAAAACAAAGTCATATTCTTTCACACATGAGGATACCTAGACTTAAAAAGTCAGAGGTTAAACAATTTGCCCATGGGCACTTGGCCACTTATCTAGTATATGTGAGTCCCTGGGTTCAATCCCCAAGACAAAAAATAATAACCATCCCAAGACAACACATTTTTATGATTGGATGAATGATTATGTTTATCTTTTATATTGTCCCCAGAAGATTTACTGTTACTGGGCAAAGACTGCTCAGTGAATAATGTTGATCATGATGACCAGAATTTGAATTCTCACTGTTTATATAAAGGTCAAGTAACATGTCTGTAACCCTAGTGCTTGGCAGGCAGAGGGGATCTAGCCACAGTGGTGAGCTCCATGTTCAGTGAGAGACCCTGTCTCTGAAAATAAGGCAGAGAGTGATAAAGGAAGACACTGACTTTGATCTCTGGCCTCCATGTGCACACACAGAGGTGTGTGTACCCCTGTACATATGCACACACACACACACAGGCCAGTGTACCCCTGTACATGTGCACACACACACACAGGCCAGTGTACTCCTGCGTGTGTGTGATTATGTACAGCCTTTCTGTGTTTCTTTATGTTCGAACTTCTAATCTTGCTTTCTCTCCTACTTCTAACTATGTTATCTATCAGTATCCTATGTTTTCTTCCAAAGAACCTTAAATCTTTTGTGTAAGGATGTATGCACACATGTACAGGGGAGCACTCACCTGTGTGTACTCATGTATGGGGGATACACTGGCCTGTGAGAACATGGACAGGGGAACACTCACCTGAGTGTACTCATGTATGGGGGATACACTGGCCTGTGAGTATATGTACAAGGGAACACTCACCTGTGTGTAGTCATGTGTGGGGGATACACTGGCCTGTGAGTATATGCACAGGGGAGCACTCACCTGTGTGTACTCATGTATGGGGATACACAGGCCTGTGACTATATGTACAGGGGAGCACTCACCTGTGTGTGCTCATGTATGGGGATACACAGGCCTGTGAGTATATGTACAGGGGAACACTTACCTGTGTGTACTCATGTATGGGGATACACTGGCCTGTGAGTATATGTACAGGGGAACATTCACCTGTGTGTGCTCATGTATGGGGATACACTGGCCTGTGAGTACATGTACAGAGGAACACTCACCTGTGTGTGCTCATGTATGGGGATACACTGGCCTGTGAGTATATGTATAGGGGAACGCTCACCTGTGTTTGCTCATGTATGGGGATACACTGGCCTGTGAGTACATGTACAGGGGAGCACTCACCTGTGTGTGCTCATGTATGGGGTTACACTGGCCTGTGACTATATGTACAGGGGAGCACTCACCTGTGTGTACTCACATATGGGGATACACTGGCCTGTGAGTACATATACAGGGGAGCACTCACCTGTGTGTGCTCATGTATGGGGATACACTGGCCTGTGAGTATATGTACAGGGGAACGCTCACCTGTGTGTACTCATGTATGGGGATACACTGGCCTGTGAGTACATGTACAGAGGAACACTCACCTGTGTGTGCTCATATATGGGGATACACTGGCCTGTGACTATATGTACAGGGGAACATTCACCTGTGTGTGCTCATGTATGGGGATACACGGGCCTGTGAGTACATGTACAGGGGAGCACTCACCTGTGTGTATTCATGTATGGGGGATACACTGGCATGTGAGTATATGTACAGGAGAACACTCGCCTGTGTGCACTCATGTATGGGGATACACTGGCCTGTGAGTACATGTACAGGGAGCACTCACCTGTGTGTACTCATGTATGGGGGATACACTGGCCTGTGACTATATGCACAGAGGAACACTCTCCTGTGTGTACTCATGTATGGGGAATACACTGGCCTGTGAGTATATGCACAGGGAAACACTCATCTGTGTGTACTCATGTATGGGGATACACTGGCCTGTGAGTACATGTACAGGGAGCACTCACCTGTGTGTGTGCACATGGAGGCCGGAGATCAAAGTCAGTGTCTTCCTTTATCACTCTCTGCCTTATTTTCAGAGACAGGGTCTCTCTCTGAACCTGGAGCTCACCACTGTAGCTTACAGGTAGACCTGAGTGTCAGTTAATGACTCGTAATTGAGTTGTAAATGATGTTTGAGTATCAACAACATGTTCGGGCTATAAGTGACTTTGAAGTGAAATGCAGTCACACTTCTTGTCCCTCCCTTTGAGGTTGTTTGGCTGAAGTTACAGCTTTGGCTACCTGGTATAGCCTCCTCTGACATAACCCAACACATTGTTATCGCATAACTGGTTGCTATGGAAAGAAGTTAGGTGACTCACAGAGGAATCTCGATTTGCAAAGAGAAACCAGCAATTAAAATCGTAAACATTATTAGTCATTCTAACCAAAAGTTGGAAAAAAGTGGTTGAGTGCATCAGAAATATGGAAAGTCCTCAGTACACGTCGACATACTTCTTAGAAGAATTTCAAATATCAGAAGAAATACCATGCTACTTTTTTTTATAGCACGATTGAATAAGTATCATCTTTTGTGGCGAGGGACCGTGTAACAAACCCCGAGGGAAATGTTTGTCACGTGGGGAAAAGCATCAACAGATAGGACAATCACAAGGCACAGCTGGACCGTAACAAGACTTTCAAGTGTTTAAAGTGTTTAAAGGCTTTGTCTCTGGTCCTCCTTGAAACCGCCTTCAATTCATCTGCACTTTTAGTTTTTACATTAAGGGAACGCTCCTCAGGATCTTTGGAATGATTTACAGTAAGTTCAGATCTTTGCCTGTTTTTTATTGGCATGGAATTTGGAAATGGTCTCTGGTCTATTTATGTTCAACTCCTCGCCTCAAGTACGTTCCCATTGCTGTGAGACTATCGCCACTGCTCACCGATCTCTGTTCGTGTGCTTGTTTGTGACAGTCTTGTGCTGTCACCCTGGCTCATCCAGTGTTCTGTTGTAGTCTGAGCTGGCCTCAAACCTGCCAGCCTCAAACACTCCTTGCTTTTTATTGCTGCTCTGTTTTCTACCTTTATTTTTCTCAGGAGTTGGCATTCAACTGCAAGTACAGAGTCCCCAGATTTTCACAAAGATTAAGCCTTAATTACTGAGGCTAAACTAACGACTGAATGTCATGCCTGATCTTTTTTAGTAGGTTTAACTGACTAGATTATGTTTTTCTCAGGAGTAGGGACAGTTAACATTTTTTTCTATACTGAGCCCTCAGACTTTCTTATATTAGATTGAGAAAAATTATCTACATAGAAAACTGGAAATTTTAAGTGAAATTGTCTTAGTCAGTGTTCTATTGCTGTGAAAAGCCACCATGGTTTTTTTGATTTTAGCTCTGACACAAACAAGTAAGAGTTTTGAGCAATTGCTTTTCCTTTGGAGCATATTTAGCTCATAGATAAGATAACTGGGTTGGCTGTTGTAACCACGTTGGCATTTATTCCCCTACTTATGGTACCACATAATTTTTATTGCCCCAACTATATTTCAGCAGATTGCAGATCAAGAGAAATCCTAGCCCGGTGTGGTGGCATATACCTTTAATCCTAGCACGCAGGAGGCAGAGGTAGGTGAACCTATATTGAGTTTAAAGTCAGACTGATCTAGTGAGTTCCAGGCCAGTCAGGGCTACAGAGTGAGACTCTGGGGGAGGGGTGGAAGAGAGTGAGAGAAAAACAGGGGTGGGGGCCGGCTGAGACCATCTAATGTTATAGTAGAGTAGTAGAGATATGCAGGACTAGTTTTATAATTTATGGGGCTTATTAAAAAATTAAAATGTTAAAGTCCTCGTCTTAAAATTAAAGATATTAAGAGGACCACAGCTGAGCAGTAACCTAGCCCTGCTTCCTGAACATAAGGCCCTTTTGCAGATGAATCAACAGCGTATCCACGAAGCCAGACCTGGAAAAAACAGATGTTTTCTTTAACTTCAGATTCTCAGCTGCAATTAACAAAGATGAAACCTTAGAGAAATTTTGGTAGGATAGTAACAGGAATCATGAAAAGAAAGTAACAATGAGATTATAAATACTTCTAGAAACCCACTATTCTTTGGATGTTGAAAGCTCTTACACATGTACAAGGCGCACCTAAAGATGAAACTTCCAGTGAATGGTGCCTTCTGGTACGCACATCCCATATAGTTCCCTCCTACACTGAATCTTGGCGTGTCTATTCTTAATTTTGTTCAACCAGCGTGGCAGAGGTGAGGCTATGCCTCTGCTCTGGGACTAGACTTCAAAAAGAATGACAGTCTCTCCTTCCTATTATTTTAGCATTTGCCTAGAGACTCCTGAACCATCATATACAAAGCCCAGTTACTCACTGGGAACACTGAGTTGGGAAACCACACATAGAGAAGCCAAGTAGGGGGGATTAGAGCTGAGACAGTATCTAGAGGAAGAAAGGACCCCATATCTCTGCACTTACGTAAATCCCCATAGGAGCCCAGCTGATCAGTGGACTTACTATATCTGCTTGAGTGACACCAAGTCAAGCCAGCAATGAAACTGTCCAGGCTGAGCCCACTGGACCCATAGCACCATGAAAGAGCATAAATCTGATATTGCTTATGCAACTAATTTTTTAATCAGGAAAAAATGTATTTATGGTAATAGTGATGTTTTGGTGTATGTATGCAGTGTAAAATTATCCATCTATCATATTTATCACCTCTTGTATATTTTGTACAATTCTTGCTTAAGTTTTGGGGTAGTTGATTTAACAAAAGCAGATAGTTTTGACTATCTATTTGAATGACTATCCTGTCTGTTTGGAGTGTCTATTCTATGTAGCTTTATAGATATTGAAAGGCTTCACAGACTGACAAGCAGTGCAGCACCATTAGATCCCAAGTTTTCAGAGAACAGCATGCTAACAGGAGAAACTCTAGGCAAGGGTGAGAAAGAAGGGCACAGAAAGAACACTTCACCAACTTGCCAGTTTGGCCTGGAGCAGTGCTAACAGGAACTGCTATGCTTGGGCCAACAGTTCCATGTACTTCTTCACAGGCAGGTGCCTTCCCTTAGGTAAACTTAAGTTTTGAAACAGCATGCCACACAGTGCCAGCTTTTAGATGAAGCCAAGACACAGGATCAGCTCTCCCAAGGTTATGTTGGTTTCATTAAATGTCCAATGGCTGGTAATCTTGGACATCAATACATGCAACCTTCCCCAAACAAGACCAGGACAGATTTAGAAGTCCATCTGGAACGTTAGAAACAGTCCTAATTTTCTCTTTGCTCATGGAGAGTCAGGAGCTTTCATTTACTGTTAGTACTTTTCTGTGTGCATGACTGCCCCGGTGACCCCAGCTGTGTGGAGAAATCAGAGGACAGATTTCCAGAATCAGTTCTCTTCTTCACATGGGTTTCAGGACTTGAGCTCAGGCCATCAGGGTTTTGCAGCAAGCACTTTTGCCCACTGAACAAGTCCGACACGGGGTATTTTAAGTTCTCTCTTTATTATAGCAAGACCTTTTTATTATTCAAAATCTAAACTATTTTAGTTTCCATTGTTTATAATTATAGTTTGTTTTTAAAAGGAAAATATAGGAATAAAAATTTTCTAGTTGTGTGAACATTTTCTGAGAATAATCTGTTTTATTAATGACTACAGGATTTGAAACAGCTACAATGAATCATATTATTCTATTACACAACTATTATGTTATATAACATCCTTAACCAGAGCAAAAGACAATCACGCTCTTGCTGGTTCTTAATATTTTGCCATCTGTAGTCAAACTAGTGAAGAAATAATAGCCACCACCTCACTTAATGGTAGCGATGAGTTAACATTCTTACTGCTTCTTCTATAGCCTTTATTCTCTATTACAAAACAAAGGAGAAAATTTGTTAACATTTAAAATAGCCATAATATACTGCCTGCTCTAAATGGTTTGGGCCTTAAGTTTCTTCAGTTTTGTTCTTTTTCCTTTTTTGTTATTCAGTTCTAGAGAATGCCACAGCCAAAGAGTTCCAGGCGAAGTGCAATACTTTGGTTCCATGTTTTGGGAATGATGCGGATAAATCTAGAAATGATGGGTGGGTTGAAAAAGTTCTTCATATGTCCTTTGGTATTACTGTTTCCTTCAAAAATCTGAAAAGAAAACATGAGAAAAATCATCACCATTTCCATTATGGGCATTTAACGTTTTACACCTAATTCTTTTTATCCTTTTATACCAAAATCATCCACCATTTTTTAAAAAAACATTCTCAATATATTATGAAATCACAAGGCGAATAGATCCCCTTCAAGATGCTCATTTCTCCAATGACGTGTATCAAATTAGAAAAACTAAATACATCTGATACCAGAGTTTGTAAAACTGCTTCTTCTTTAGCTTCTTTGTTGCCGTGTGACCTTGAAGAAGTCAGTACATTCATTTTTACTCCGTTGTCTCATCCTCAGAGTGAGAATAGCAACAGCTTTGCCCCACAGGAGTTGTATAGATTTGAAAATGTGTACAAATACACAGGAAGTGAGTCATATAGTGGATGCCGATAAACAACTCGCTATTACTTGACGTTTAAAAAAAATACTGTTTGCTTTATCTCTAATTTTTTGGTATACGTGTCTCCTGCTCCACTAAGCCATTGTTCATGTTTGTTTCCATTTTCACCCTCAGGAGGTTTACACACACAGTAGGGATACGCCATTATTTTTTTATGATGGCAGGGTTTATCCTGGTATGAGGATAGACTGCTATCACAAGATGAAACACACCGCCAGGGGTTTAAAAAATGAGAACGGGGCACAATTTATTCAGTGCTGAGCATTTGATTAGAATGCAGCAAACCTCAGTTCCCTTCCTTCTCTGTCGTTTTTCCTACTAGTTTTGGCCCAATTCCCATCCCTGCATTACTAGATACATTCCCTTGGCTTTGCTTCTGGTAGCATTATTAAACTATCTGGTAGAAGGTAGAGGGACTTAGGAATGTAACGAAATAGTTAATTTTGCAAGAAGAGTCTTCCCAAATGTTTTCTGTTTAATAGCAACCTGATGCACAGAGGCTTGTAGTCTTGGGCATCGGATTTGCTACAAGCAGCGAGTATATCTGCAGTAAAGCTTGTGTCATTTCAGTGGAAGGTTTTCTGGGTAGGTTCACCATCTTCCTCGGTCAGAAAGAACAACAGCCTCACAGGATTCCCTGGTTTTGTCCTCCTCATGTCACAGGTAGTCAGAACAGTGATACAAATGGTCCCTCTGCTAAGACCAGCCACTTAGAGAATGGGGCTTAAGAAGACGAGGGAGGGCACATCATCAGCACTGTCACATGCAAAATGGCTTTTGCTTTGCCAACATGGCATCTTGTACCTCATCCACCATGGAGGATTTCTGCCTGTAAGGTCTCCATTCCACGCCCTGGTCACTGTACTGGATGGTGTAGCTCTTCACGTACATTTCAGAGGACAGAGACTTACAGCCCTGTGTCACAATGGCAGTTATCTTCTTGATTTTGAGCAGATCGACTTGTAACCACTGTTTGTTGTTGTTTGCCTATGGAAATGATAAAAACAAACACTGAAACGAGAAAGATGTTAAACCTTTCTTTTTGTTAAGATCAAGAAGTTTAGAAACACACAAAGCTTTTCCGCCTCCTCCCTTAGGAGACCCTGTCTTTCAGACGACTTCTCTGCGATTTCACATTTGTTGTTAGGGTCATGGTGGGGGAGTGGGGACTAAAAAGAGGGTGACAGAATCTGCACAACAGAAGAAAGCAATGCTGAAGAGAAGTGATAAGAACAAAACACAACACATACGTATGAAAATGTCGCCGTGAAACCTATTACTTTGTACCCAGTTGAAAACATCATCTCTATTGGTACATTCCATACCACATATGATAGATCTTTGCTTGTTTAGGTCCCTTGCTGTTCCAGGGTGAGGGCTGATTTCACTCTACTTCCTGGTATTCATAGCAGTGCAGGGCAACACTTGTTTAAATGCTATAATGATATTGCTTCAGGGATATCTGAGAAGGAATTGGATATCTGCTTCTTTTTATTTAATGCATTATAAAAAGTCCAACTTTTCTTTCTATTTAATATGTCAATAGGAGAAATATTAATTTCTTATTATCTAATATTGCAAATGAATGTAACACTTGAGAGAGCTGATAGTGCTGTTATTAAGGCTTGAGGCATGTCATAGTAATGTCCTGTATCTAGCCTGACATGTCTCATCGTGTTCGGTGACGTGCACCTGAAGAAAGGTCAGAAGGACTAATGTCTGGAATAATCTGGGATAAATTTACTCCAGCCACACTGTTTTCATGTAATTCTATATGAAATAGATGCTGCTGCATTTCCTCAACATCATTTATATTCATGTGGACATATATGTGTTGTATATATGAATACATGTCTATATATTCATATTATGTAAGTTTTTTTAAAGAAAATTGATTGAATTAAATTATTAGAACTTCTAGTTAATTTTGTGAGATCCTTTGTGTGATATCTTAGAGTGTCTTAAAATCAAGGTTGTATCAGTGATTCACGATATAGGCGGAGGATATGTATAGTCACTCAGCCATGGACAGATCGAGTCTCTGTGCACACCTGTATGAGTCTGGCTTTAATTTTCAGCCTCCTTAAATATCATGTAAAGACATTTTATACTAAGAAAAGGTTAGATCAAACAGATATTTCTGTCTGAGGAATTCAGATTTGAAAGGACATTATAAAAAACTAAAGCTAGCATTTCATTTGAGGGGGGGTCTTAATTACAAATACAAAGACTAAAAACCAACTATATAGAAAGGATTTATTTTTAAGATTGTAGAGGGTGGGGTGACAAAATTTACCATGTACAGGTCTACATGTCTGTCTAGGAAATAACTATGTGGCATTTTAACTTATTGTTTATATTTTATATAAGTATGCAATATAAAATTAGTATTTTAATTGTTTAAGCTTCTCTGGATATCAGCTTTCTTCTTGCACAATGAAACGTTTGGGCTGTTTTACTGAGTACTGTGAGGATGGAATTCCAGCCCAGATTCTGCCTCAAGGCTAAGCTGAAATGATCTGCTCTGCATTAGTCCTTGGAAGGAGAGATTTGGACTCGATGCTTCATTATAAACTCCTGCCACTCCAGTGCTCTGTGAGTCTATGGGAGGCTAGAATGGGTTTCACAGAACAGATACTGATTCCTAAGACACTATGTGGGGCTTACTTGTGCCTTATTTTTCTCTTCTTTCTAGTGACCTACTTTGAGATTAGAACCAATATTTCTTCAGAGTCTATGAGTTGGAATATATATATACATTGCTATATATATGCATATATATATATATTGCATAGCATACATATATCTTAAGGGAGAGACATGGGACGAGATGAAGTAATGAACTTGGATTGCCTTGTTTGAAGGATCATAAAGTTATCATGCTATTGTGATCCCACCATCAAGTGAAGAATAAAATAAAAATAAGTCAGCTATTAACAGTTATCCTGAAATCAAATAACCTGGGCTACTTAGTGGAGTAACATGAAAGGCAATATAACATCTGGAAGGTGTTCGTTTAACTCGAGTCACTGTTATATACTCCTGGTTTTATAACCATCTCTCCAACTGTCTTGAGGAATATCACAGAATTCATAAAGAAAGGGAACAAAAAGTTTTAAGTGGTAAGTTATGAAAAAAAGAGATATGTTATAAATTGTAATTATTCATTCGTTATTAACATTAAAGTGTCTCAATCAGGAACTGATAAGCAATGGCTATTCTCATTCACTTGCATGCTGAATTACTTGCTGCCATGCAGAGACTGTATAAAACACTGAGCCTAAAATATTTACCATCCAGCTCTTCACAAACTGTTGTCCCTTCCTGTTTTAAACTAAAGCTAGACCAAGAAGCATAGGAAAGATGTGTGACTTTCCTCTGAGCCATGGTTAGGGCTGAAGCTGTTAATTCTGTAAGTCATCCTAGTTTCTCAGACCTAGGGCTTCAGAAGAAGCTACCACTCTTGCTCCCCAGCTGCCCCCACACCCTCTGTGGTGGAGGTCATTGTGGTTTTTGGGAGGCCAGAGAACTCCATTTATGTTGTTGCTGTCACCTTGGCTTGCCAAGCATTCACACGGCCCTGGGCATTCAGGCGGGCTCGGGAGGGCTCCCAGTAGTCTCCCCACCATGACTTTTTAAATGAGGACGCGGTGATTTGCAAGTTTTCTATCCTTCCATCCTCCATGCCCAGCGGCATGGAGCATCCTGTCAAGAGGAAAGTAATGTGATTAGTTACACAGCACTAATAGTCCCTGCATTGCATTTTGCAACAGAGGAGGCAAGAAATACCACTCCCAGGGAACAGCAAAACAATCAAAACAAAGAACATTTGTTCAATTCAAGTGCAAAATCACTCTGGTGCTATGAATATATTATTCAGTGCTCATACCCAGGTCCATTTGACAGCAGGACACAATAGCTTGCCCATCATGAGACAGCCAAAGGAACAGGAAACTGAATTTATCCTAGATACAGGTACTCCCTGCTTCAGACAGTCAGGGAACGGTCAGTCTTTGCTCTGAGGTAGATAGTGGTTCTGAACATTCCAGGTACCATCATGTGCTCATAACGACATTTTAGCCAATAACAGACCACGCAAACAATAGTGGTCACATTAGAGTATGGAGCTGATGCCTCGTGACAATACAGTTGTCATAACCTCTGTGTTTGTGATGGTGCCCATTTCAGTCTACTGTGCATGTGAAGCATCGAGAACATAATTATGTGCAATTCGTAATACTCAATAATAAACTCCCATTGACTGCTTTGAGTATTTACTATACTTCGCATCATTGTGTTTGAGTATGTTCCTTCTACTTGTAAGAACACAGCTTGCTGTGAAACAGTCTCATATAATGCTCACTCACTGTTTCTCTTGATTGCATCAAGAGATCACATTGAGTGACTGCCCATATTGAATACTGTCTAGATTTGTGTAAACACCATCTATGATGTTTGCACAGTAACAAAATAGCCTAAAGATGCATTTCTAAGAACCGATTCCTGCAGTGAAGCAATGTGTGCTGTACATGTAAATAAAAACAAAAACAAAATCCAAAAAAAATCCCAAACCAGTTTCTTCCAACAAAAGTGCGAAGAAGATGTAGCCGGGCTTTGGAAGTCACCTTTCATGTTTTGCTTTTCAACGTTTTGAACACATACACTCTTTGGAATTTTGCCAAGGCATAACTTGAGCATTCTAGGTGGCAAAGCTGACCTATTTCCTACCTACGGGTGTAGGAAACCTAGCTAGTGAGCAAGATTAGCCGAGTATTTGTCTTATTGCTACTTGGTTTTCCCTCTAAAAACACATTTTCTTGAAGCAATAGCTTGCTTTTTCTATATGATCCTAAAAGAAATGTGTGCTGTTCACTATGTAAGTTCAAAACAGTGGAGAAAAATATGTCCTGCTTATCATATAGCAAAGGAATGCTCTCAGCAACGAACAGAATCGAACCTCACATTTTAGGTTAGCTGGACTACAGGATTGAAGAAAGCTACCATTTACACTATAATTATGGAAACAAAATCCCCATGACTTATGGAACTGTTTCACAGAGTAATCCTGCCTACACAAAATCTGCATACACTGCTAGTATCTAGACACTGGCAAATGTCCATAGCCATATCTCTCATGACTGCCAAGTGCAGTATTGTCTGCTTCTGGAGGAAACGGAATCCAAAGTTCAGGTACTTTCTTCACTGTGAGTCAGGGCTTCTTCCCTAGCTCAGGGGAAGATCATATAGCTCCCAAGAGCATGACACAGAATGTGACTGTACATCCTTTCACCTACTCCTGTCTTTAGTAGTCAGCTGAGGCCTGGCTCAGCCAAACCCTGAGCCAATTGTTTTAGTCTTTACCGTAGAGTGCCTGGACAATGGTAGTGTTTTCTATATGTGACTGAAAGTTAAAAATACTGGAAAGCCTTACTTCAAAACCAGAGAGTAGTCAGTAGAGTGTTATTATGACTATTTGTTTAATTAGATTTAATTAATTATATTTAAATGGATCTAATTAGATTTAATTAGATCCTAAGTCAAATTTCATGCCCTGAAAAAAACAGAAGCTTAAAAAGACTTGAGTACTTTATACAGGGTCCAAAACGGAATGCAGAGCACTCTCGTGGTTTCAGAAACTGGAAATTAGGTTCAAGTTCGAAACCACTCATTGAACACCAAAAATAAGACAGTAATATGGCTCCTTCATTTAAAACCTGAGTGGCCTGGGGGACTTTCTCACTGAAAATGAGTTGATGGTAACAGTGCCTAGCTAGACCATTTCCTTGTAGGGCCATGATGGTGTTCAGACCATCCAGACTTGATTTAGTGAGGTGCTGGCTGCCTCTCAACTACTGGAACCAGGCTCAGTTTCTGTTTAGATCACACTGAGACTATTCCTGATTGGAGCTTGTGTTTTGCAAATTATTTTCTAGAGCCCAAGTCACTGAAGGTATCTAAGATTTCTAGTCTCTCACGCCACCCAAATCGTGAGTCTTGGAATGTCCCTGAGAAGATAACACTTCTCGTCCTTTACCATTCACTTCACAGCCTTGCAGCTCCAACCGAAGGGTGGGTCTGTTATAGGATTTTGTCGGCTGTATCCTAATGTATCTAGCCACAATAGGTGGATCAATCCGATTCTCTTTTATTGAAGAGGCATCTGAATTGCCGGCAAAATACTAACGGAAAAGAGAAAAGTATTAATAGCAATTCTCTATAAACCAATTGTATTAAAAAACAAAAACAAAAAAACCAAAACCAAAACCAAACCAAACCAAACAAACAAAAAACCAGTCTAACAAGTTTTGTAGGGGCCTTTCATGGGAACTGGATCAATTCAAGTTGGTTTGAAAAATTAGTTGTGGATACTTCCACTTCTAGGAAAACAGTGCCAATGCACTTTTCCCTGATCCTCCTGTGACATGGAGCCAGGAACCCTGAACTATATCTAAAAGAAGCAAAAGAAGATAGGGTAACGGCATGAAGAAAGCAGACCAGCCAACCTACTCAGGGATCAAGGAATAACATGGTACTGGGTCCCCTTGGCTATCCCAGGCTTAGAGTCAAAGAATCAGCAATCACACTAGGTAACTGTTGTATACCAGCTAACTATCACAGAAAAACAAACAAAAACCAGACATGACCCAATGCCTAGAAGCAATGGTTGTAAAGAAGGGTTAGATTTTTACATTCCTGGGACTAAAGAGGTACTAGAATCATCCTAGGGTATTAGAGAAAGCCCAAGTAGGAGCCCAGGACTTGATCTCTGCAGATCCTAATCAGGGTCCCTCAGCAGTTGTCAGGAGTAACCACTGTGGAACTCTACTTCTAGCAGCCAAGAGAAACAATGCCTCCTAAGGTGACAGGTGAAAGCCTGGACTTTGACCCCTACCTGTCACCAGGTAGCAGTCACCAGGCTGTGCCCCACCTAAATTTCCTTGACAGAGAAGTATCAGAAAATGCCCAGCTAAAACAGAAGCTAAGAGTAGGCACCAATAACACCGAGCACAATTAAACAGTAGGTAGAAATCAATAAAGGAACTGATGCTTGGAGAAGATTAAAAACACATTGACAAATCCACAGCAGGCCTGACCGAAAAGTAAAAGAAGAGAAAAAATTATGCTATCAGAGATGGAATAGTTGATATTGCTACAGACCCTGCAGATGCCAGAGGATGTCTGGTACTTCAGACTCTACACACAAGACCAACTTAGAGGACAAGGTCCAACTCATATTTCAAAAGCCACAGAAAGTATCATGACTCACCCGATATAAAATAGAGTATTCAAATAACTTTTAAACTATTAATGAAAGAAATTGAATTTAAAATTTTAAAATTTCCCACAGAGAGATTTCTAGGGTCTGATGGTCTTGTGGGTCACTTATGCCAACTGAAGGAATTAACGTCAACCCCAGAAATCTCATCCTGAGCGCAGAAAAGAATGCTTAAGATTTACTTTTTAAGGCTTCTATTACTGCAGTATTAACATTAAGGATAGGTGGCACAAAACAATCAAACTGCACAATGAAGTTCTTCATGAATATGGGTGTCAAAATCCTTAAGTCATGGTGTCAACTGTTACCCATGTTTTCTCCCCCACCACGGACATATAAGCACCTTAATTTAAGATTTTTAGAGATTTTTAAATTTAAGCTATATGACAAATTATTCATTATTAGAACTAGCTGAAATTGCAGAGAAAAAAGTAGCATATGATAAATGGTTAACATGAAATATCAATGGACACAGACATGAGGCTGTTGGTATAATAATGGCAGACAGGTTCCTGTGTTCGGATATCTTTTTGAGGGGAGGGGGGAGAAGGCTGGGAATGAGGGAACAATCTAGGAATCTTGACTGAACTCACGGAGGATCAGGCAGGAGTATCTTGGTTCTAAGGCATGCCCTCTAAAGGAGTCTGAGAATCACACTGCCTCAGAGCATCACTGGGTAATCATAATCACTATAAATTAAAGTACGCAAGATAAAGATAAAAATAAAACATGATAGTGAAATAAAAACTCTTAGTGGGCAGGCTCTGTATTAAACAAGGGCAGACACCACTCTGCTGTATATTGCCTGATAATCTGTTTTATAGGGGTGCTTGGTTAAATGAGTTTTTCCTCTCAAGTTTTGTGGAGATTTGAAGTTTTAGTAGATTCACAAATCCCTTTAATTTGTAACATACAGACCCCATCATCACCTTACCATTTTTCCTTAGAAAAACCATTCACATTCTGAACTCCCTGAAATATAATTTTAAAGGGTACTGCTATGGAAACGCCAGAGTGAGTCTTAAGATTTACTAGAAACATGCACAAACCATCACATTCTTCGTGCTGTTCCCTCTGAAGATCCGCCAGTTGGTTTGGTCAGAGCTATAAGCCACAAGGAATTCCGTGGTAAAGCAAGACTTTAGGTAGTGTTTAGCACCTTGGGTTTGTATTCCTGTGACTACAACTTCCCTTTGCATGTCCACCTGCAATACAGCCAAGCCAATAAACAGAACCATCCTTATTAGTGAGTCACATCTTGTCATAACTCATGGTATAATCAGCTTCCTTTGGCATTCGGCAATGCCCGAGGTCTTAGCAAACTCATAGAGTGGCAAGGTGTGATCCATAGTTTAGCAGAACACCTCTGGACTTGAGTGTCAGTTCAGGCACTGACTAGGTGTACTTTACTTTGGGAATGTAGTTGAGACCTTTGTCTAGGTTTTTCTTTCTTAGATTGAAAATTACTACAGCCACCTCCCAGGGCTGATTATGAGGAAGCAAAGTTCTAGAAATCGTGACTACCACCACTTACTGCTATTGCAAGAAACTACTAACCTACTGCTGTTCTTTATCATAATAGTGGTCAGTATTATCAGGCTAGTGAGACATACCTGAATCCAAGGTTTAAAGGCAAATTCTAATGCAGCATTGTCTATACTCCAAGCATTATACGAACCAGCATTGTTTAATCGTGCTAATTTGGGTTCCCAATAACCTAAATTCAAAAGAAGAGAAAAATAATTACAAATTTATTTATTTTATTTTTTACAGAAGGTCTTGTTATGTAGCCCAGGCTAGACTCCTGCTCACAATCTTTCTGCCTTAAGCATGTACTTCCATATCTGGTTTGAAGTTTTGTTTTTTTTTTGTTTTTTTGTCTTAATAGAAAATTACGAACTTTTAAAGTGTGTTTGTCCAGGAGAGAACCAGATCAGTGGAGTATCTGTGCTAAAGTTAGGAGACCAGGCAGGTAACATGGGCACTGGCTGCCAAGTCAGTCCTCATGATGAAACCTTGGCTTCAGGCAGTGTTTAGTCAGCTGTAAACCATCTCCACCCTTTCTTGCACACAGGTCATGTTTGTTTTTTCTCAGTTATGTTGATATGGCTGCTGCTGGGTTGTCTACCCAACAGGAAGATTTGGGAGGAATGCGTGGGAGCCTCATTATTCTCCTATTGACGGCCTCTAGATCTTAGGAAAGAATGTGAGGCAGAATGAATAAATTTAAAAGACGTTTCCATCAGAGAATTTCTTGACGAGATTAACGGCTACCACAATCATTGGACGGTCTTTCCTGGATGAAAAGATCCTGTGAATCTGGCTGGAGGTTTTGTGTGGGAGTCAATCTGGGCAAGATAAATGGAGTCTGGGAAATAAGCACAAGGTCATAAAACTAAGCTGTTTATGTCTTGCCAACTCCCCGCAGAGCTACTGGGCTGCCTAGGGCAGGAACATCAGCAATGCTGAGTTCTTGTTTTTTCTAAAAAAAAAAAAAAAAGACCCTTTGGGAACAATACACACTAGGAGTGGGAGTGATAGAGTATTAATACGATTTTATCTCCTGGTGTTATTTTTCCTTCTTCTACCAAAGGAGCACCACAAATGGAACTGCTTCATAAGCTGTGACAGATGGAATCCTGGAGAGAGGAACTGGCCCATGGAGGGGTTGCCATGTGCAGCTGCATGAGCTGCATGCTGTACAACTGTAGGCATTGCCAGCCACAGGACAGGATGTTACTACTTACTCAGATGCTCTGAGGCCCTGATCTGGGAGTCAGATATTACACCAGTGCTTAGTCCCATTGGCATCTTACACTCTATGAAAAACAAAAACAAAAATGATTTTTCCTTAGAAAATACACATAACAAAGTAAAACCTCCATGGCTGGAGATTATTTTCGCTTGCCTTTCATAACAGTGACTTTAATATGTCTGACTAGAAAGTGATAAGCACTCAGTCAGACTGGTGCTTATTAACATAGTAGTAGTCACTATGGAATACCTGGAGTCTTAAAAATATTTTAAAGCTGATTTCCATCTGGATAGATTTTTAAACAAAGTATTTACATTAAGTACTATTATTCATAAGACTGTGCTATTAGCCATTGACCTGGAGATTAGAAGGTTATTTATATCTTGCTCAAGAAGGAAATACCAGCTAGTGGGTACCTGGGTGTGAGCACAGTGTTTGGTAGTCAACAGATGCTTGGCAAGGCTTGATAATTGGATGAATTACTGCTGAATTCTGGTTACTCTTTCTGCTGTACTCTAGGAACTTAGAGATTTCCTTATGTATATTTCCCCATGGATCACAAATCATGAGGAAAGACACTTTCTATTGGTTCCCCAGTCATGGAATACTTCATTCATTTGTTCTGGTTTTATAGATAATTGTTATTTTATTATTACTATTATTATTATTATTATTATTATTATTATTATTATTTTATTATTATTATTATTTTGGTTTTTGAGATAGGGTTTCTCTGTTGTAATTCTGACTGTCCTGGTACTCACTCTGTAGACTAGGCTGGTCTTAAACTCCCAGAGATCAGATAATTGTTATTTTTAATGGAACCAGACCACAGGCTAGACCAAAGAACCCACTCTGGCATTGTCACAGCAGAATGGTGAGAATCAGATATCTACAATCTGGAAGTTGGAAATACTGTATTATTGGGCACTCCTTCACCAGTAAATATCATGTGGGTGATACCTTTGTCTAGGATGAGAAATGGTGTCTGCATGCCTGCTATCTGGTTCTCTCCAACTTCTGTGTCTAGGAGCCACCAGCCAGGCTTCGATGCCTTCATTTCAAGAGTTTTAAATGAACCTAAGACAGAGAGTGAGGACAAAATTACAAATTCGATGATTAACATATTAATATTGTGGTGAGCTCTCTAAGAATCTAAGAGTCTCTGTATTGTAAGAAGTTGCAGAAGAGAATTTAAGAGTGACTCGCTCCTCTTTAGGCTATTACAGATAGAAACAAATCCAACCACAGCTATGACACCAGTACACACAAACTTCTAAATCTAAGGGTGAAGAGGTACTCTGTTAGGAGAATACTTGCCCAGAGTTCACAAAACCCTGAGTTTGAGCAAGAACCCTATAAACTGAGCTCCTTGGTATATGCCTCTAATCAGAGTGCTCAGGATAAAGCAGAAGGACCAGGAGTTCAAGGCCATCTGCCAGTGCATGGGGACACTTGAGACTTTATTTCGAGCAAACAAACCATCAAACAGACAAATAACAACAAAAATGCTAAAAATAAATCACCCAGACATTAAAAATCTGTCAGTCCTCCCTTAGAAAAGAACTTTCATTATCTAACTGTATTGTTACAAGTTATCCCACACACAATTCAGGTACACAGTTTCAAGTTTCAAAAAGACCTTGAATGACTCACCACTAGCTTTGAAGTTGTGGACGTGCTTTCTTTCTCTCTTTTTCTTTTTCTAATATATAAGGAATAAATATAAAATATGCTTTCCTTGTGGTTTCAGATTATTTTGGCAGCATATGTGCGGGGATAAAAGTGTACAGACATTGTTTCGTGTTCTTTTTTTTTCTGAAAGTAGCTATTTTGGTTTGAAGGTTTGTGTGGGCTGCTCAACCTTAGCCTCTCAGGGTATCTCACACGCTTATGCAGAGAACCGCTCATGTAGAATACTCGGTGAAAAGATGGGTGGATTTGGTCCGGACCAACTTGTCTATGAAGTTAATCAAAACAACCTTTTCTAGATCTCTTAGGGATTGTCAAGTGAGAACTTAACAAAAAGCCATTTCTCCCTCTACTTAGTAAAACAGACCCATATGGAATTCTGTGTCCATATATGAGGACAATTCACATGATGACCTCCTCACACAACTCCTGTGAAGGGATTGCCCTTCTCTAGTTACCCAGGCAGCATATATGGGTAGCTGTTTGGAAGAGATATGGAATTATAGGTTTTTTACCCAAGATCTGCAGCTTTTCAAAGTCTCTGAGAGTAAAATATCAGAAGATGTGTTTAAATCTTAGCCAGTGTCCTGGGTCTGCAATGATCTCATAACGCCACTCACTAACGCTCGCCCCACAAACTCATCAAAATCTTTCCCATTGGTTACCTTTTGCTGACGTTGTCTACCTTAGTCATCACATTTTCACATGAAAAGCTCTGAATACCTTCGTTAGCTTTTATAATCATTAAAAGGGTCATGCTCTCCAAAAGAATCATGAATCTGCTCAAGATTATGATTCTCAGAGTCACTCACTGAGAAAAGCTAGGGTGAAGGTTTTAGAAGTGGAATTTAAGAATCCATAAGAGCCTAGTCTAAGTTCCTAATCAACGGTCCCAGCAGTAACAATTTCGCTTTTTCTGTGCCTTATTTTGTCAAGTTCTGAGACCTGGTTCTTATGACACACAGAGGCCCAGGAGAAACTGCAAGAGACACAGAATCTCTGAAGAACCAATGGGGTCACAAATCTGTCATATGAGGTGCCTACACATAGTTCATATGAGATGTGTCTTGTGATCTATATACAGCATAGACACAAAGCTTGACTTGGGATCTAGATCAGAATCTTCTGTTCTGATGCCTCAAACAGTAGATGTGCAAAGAGAGAAAAAACAGGAAGTTACAGGTGTCCTGTCTTGATATTTCTTAGCAGGGACCTCTTCCACTGCCCAGATCTTTACCAGGCAGAAGCGGCCAGACAGCAAACTGGTGCTGTTTGGTGCTATTATCCAGCAGCGTCTGGCCATGAAAGTGAACCACATGAATATCTTGGGAGCTGCCCACGTTCAGCAGGTGTAGCCGCACCCACTCTTGCTCATACATTATCAGGCCAGGCAGGTTGAAGATCATCCCATTAATGGCTGAAAAGAAAGAGATTTGTAATCAATTAAAACCTTGTAAACACAAGAAAGAGTCACTTAGCCAACCACTTAGCACCCATCCTCCTCATTATTGGGCATTCCTAAGCATACCCAGGTGTAGAAAGGGCCCATGGTGATTTCACAGAACCAATAAGAGGAAGAATTAAAACTTCCAAATGTTACAGAAGTTTATTTTTAGTTACTTTTGAAATGGTTGTTTTGTGCATTGTTGGGGAAGGGCTGCCTAGGCCTTAGCATTTTATATTGTCTTCAGGTGTTGGCTTTATGTAAAAGATGTTTGATTCCTCATGATCTGCACGTGCTATCAGTAGAACACCTGAGGAGCTTAGGCATCCAAAGGAAAACAACAACAACAAAACAAAACCCTGAGATGGGACATGAGACACTCAGAGTTCCACTGTCCAGAATGACACTCTCCATGACAGGCGGCTCCCTCTGCTGAGGTCTGGCAGGGTTTGCACCTATGAGAATGCCTCCTTGCTGAGCCGGACAGTAGTTATCTACTACATCCAAATCCTTAGGTTACGTCACAAACACCTAGAAAAGTACGAGTCAGATCAGTCTCATAAGTTTTTCTCTCTTTCCCCCAGGTTCTGTCCCTCTCCTGGTTAAGGTTTTTCCCAATTGTCCTTCACATTGATGGGATAGATGTCCCTTTGCTGCAGAAAAATGAAAAAGGGCAGATAATGCAAAGCCCTAGGGTGAGAGTAAATACCAAGTAGCAGTGTGTCATCCTCTGCTTGGTGCTCCTCTCCTCACCTCTCAGGTCAGAGTCTAAGATTGTCATGGTTCTACCTTCCCTTTAGTGAAATAGGTGGGTTTTTTGTTTTTTGTTTTTTTTTTTTTGAGATGGAGACTTGGTATATATCCCAGGCCATCCTGGAACTCACTCTTTAGCCCAGTGAAACCTTTAATTCAAGGTCTTCTTGTCTTATTCTTGGCATACTACCACTGTGTGTGTGTGTGTGTGTGTGTGTGTGTGTGTGTGTGTGTGTGTGTGTGATCTGTGCTGTATGTCTGTGTTTAAAACACATGATAACCTTAATCATTTAAAAATGTAACACAAATAAAATAATGATAAAGCTTAGTGCTATCAAATACTTATCTAGAACAGAAGCAAAGGAAGAATTCTCTTTTTCTTCAAGGGATTGCTGTAGGATTTTGGAAAACAGAAAAAAACTTTTACGGAGGGGGAGGATTTGACCAAGAAAGGGAATGCCTTCCTACACACTTGAACACCAGCTCTCACCCCTGGAATTCAGCTTCTGTTAAAGAATTAGGTGTAGTAAGAGGGGCCATTAATTATGTCAGCATTGTTCAGTGGCTGTGCCAGGATATGGAAGTGAGACTTTCAACAGAGGTGCTCAATGAGCATTTGACAGATAGAGCTGAACGATAGGTTTTGTTCATTTATTCACTTTCTCATGCGTCTCCTGAGGAGGGGCTCGCTCTACAAGCCGGCACTGAACTAGGGCCTGGGGCCTCCAGAGGTTTCTCACAAACCCTGATAAATACCACACATTGGAATTACAAGTTTTCCAAGAATTAGACAGCAATGTTTGTAGGACTAAAGCTATACTAAATATATTTGGCCTTTTGAGAAAATTAGGAAGTGTTTCCTTCAGGGGGCTCCTCCAGCATAGGGCTTAGCCAAGACACAAGCCTGTCTGATTCTGCAGCCTCTGCTTTCTTACTAGGGCGTACTTTCTGTTCCTGTGAGCAAACTTCAGGCCTCAGGGGCCTAGAGGTGGGAGAAGAGAAGGGAAGGAAAGGGAGGAGAGAAAAGAGGAGGGGAGGGGAGGGAAGATGGTAGTGAGAAACTCTATTTGCAGTCTGTCCAATAGCTGTCTATGAATCAACCATATTCTATTTAACAGAATTTTTCAATTAAAAAAATCTCTAGATGTTTTTATGAAAAGCAGATTCCATTCTTAGTGGGTAGAATTTAAGAACAAATAGTAAATCATTGTTTGCCTACTTGCATCTCAAAATATTTTTATAGGTGCTGTTATTGAACTTCCAGAAGTAAGGTCAAATATAGAAGAAGTGTGTCTTGCGCACTTCAAAGATAAAGGGAGAACTGACTTACCTAGCCTCCATGGCTGGCTACAGATGGCATCTAGTAGCAAGCTGTAAGTGTCTTGACCTATGTTATTTATTTATTTATTCTTTGAGACAAGGTCTCACGGTGTAGCCTAGGATCGTCTCCAGCTTTCAGTACTGCTGCTTCAGCCTCTGGAGTGCTGAGACTTCAGACGTGTGTCATCAAGCCCTGATCTATGTAATACGTTTTGTGTGTTTCCTTTACACGACAGCAACTTTCTCTTCCCCCAGTATTCTGACACACTCATTACTCAAAGCACCGGTCATCCCTATTCAGAAATTTCAGAACAACCACTTCCATTCTTCAAACTGTGAAATCAGGCCTTAGTTGTCTTTCATTTATTTAAAAAAATTTTTTATAATTATTTGTGTGTGTGTGTGTATGTGTGTGTCTGTGTCTGTGTCGGTGTGTGTCCTGCACATACCTATGGCCTTCTATGTGGAGGCTAGAGGACACCTGTGGGAGTCCATTCTTCCTTTTACCATGCAGATTGGAGGGACAGCTCGTGTTCAGAAGCAAGTGCCCTTACTTGCTAGAGCCATCAGTCTTTGTTTCTTCTGATGTCTAACTGTTGCTGTTTTGGCTGTGCACTAAACCCTTCATTCTGGCTTTTTCTAAAGCTGCTTTGTAATTTATTTGCCATTTCGCAGGCTGCATTCCTCAAAGGACTTCCGACTAGAGACACTTTCCTCAGTGCCACCTCTTAAGTTCAGGCTGTCTTGACAGTACCCTGTGGCCCGGCTGCTCCACTTCTTAATCCCTTTAATTCACACCACCTGGCATAGATGCTGACTGCGGCTGCTGCTGAGAGATGAGACTGCTAGAGCCACTCTGGTTTCAGAAGAGACACAATCATGATCATTTCTTAGTGTGAATGCTCAATTTTTTAGAGACCAAGAAACAAGGTCATCAGTGTCTTAGAGAGCAGAGCGATACCAGCTCATTCCTATGCATGCTGCCAACTGAAGCAGTGCCCATTTTCTTGTTGGTCAGTTTTGCTTTGTCCAGCAGCAGTGTGGTGTGTGTGTGTGTTGTCCTGCAGTCTCTCTATGCTTTAACTGAGTTTCCTACCAGCAGGATCCTCTCTCTAGGATGCTGAAGAGCAAGGCTTAATTGATGCTCCTGACTCCCCAGGAGCACCTAAAGTCTAATCTTGTGAAGGTCTACGAGCAGGAATCACCTGGACCTGGTGAGGTTTAATTAGAGAGTAAAGTCAGAGGGAAAATACCATAAAACTCATGGGAATTTTTTGCTTCTGGAGGTTCGATTCTCCACGACCTTTTGGACTTTTCATAATACCAGCTCTTCTTCTCATCAAAGACCATAAAGAGTAAGATGAACTCTCTCATGTCCATAGGCAGGTTGCTCTCCTTGTGTAATGTTCCTCTCCGGCAGATCAGAAGGGGGCCGATCAAGCCTGAGTGGATGTCTCTCTCCTGGAAGACAAGAAGAGCAAACTACAGACACCCTCCTTTCATCAGATTTTTTTCTCTCCTGACAATCAGTTCTTACAGAAAAGGAAATCTTAGAGACTCCAAACTTGATAATCAGCAATGAATAAACCTGGGTAGTTATCCTTTATCTAAATAATAATAATAAAATTGACAACCAAATGGATACCACTTATTGAGCATCTATACTGTATCAAAGGTTTTGCCTATAGTATCTCATTTAATCCTGACAACTACCTAAATGGCAAATGTAAACATGTTTACTGAACATATGTCAACTAATCTTTCTCCTTCTTTCTCCCTTCTTTCTTTTTCACCCTCTCTGTTTTGGTACTGGGAACTGATTTATAAATACTGTTCAAAAAAAATTTCAAGAGCCAAAAGTCTTAGGCTAAAGTAGGAGGGCCGGGTAGATGCCCAGGGCTTGTTCCCCTAGCCCTTCCCCATGAAGTTAACTCAGCCTGTACTGGGCTGTGTCTGGGTGTCTGGTCCCCAAGAGGTGCAGGTGGTAAGTGCTAGATACCCATATGGCTGCCTTGGGTATTCCATGTCTGGTGCCTTTCCCTGGGAATGCCACCAGTGTTGGGGGAGTGGGGTCCAGCTGGCCAGGGACGAGCATGATATTTCTTACAGCACTGAGTTCACGAGGCTCCCAGGGACCCCTCTGTCCTTGAGATTCTGTTCCCCTGTTACTTGATAGGCCTTTAGCGAGATCGGAAGGTCATCAGTAGGCTTGTGATGACCTTGACCCCTTCACCTGCTTCCAAAAACATATATGAGATTTTTGGCATTTTCAACCCTGGTGAAAATCAGCCTAAACTACTTGTCTGGGTACAAAGGGGAGCCCCAGAAAACTGTCTAGATTCCTTGGCCTAGCAAAGAAACCCATCTCCGAAGGGAAATCTGAACCCTGGTTGCCCTTTGTCCAGTGGAGGGCTGGGAGAGGGCTCTGTGTTTTGTTGGCTGTGAACCTGGGCAGAGCCCTCAGCTTCTTGAGTCTGGGTGTCTCACTGTGCCAAGGCCTGCTCTGTCTCAGGGTCAACACAGTTGTTAGTTTGCCAGAGAAACTAGTTGTTCCTACCTTTCTGTGGGAGCTTCACAGGGCAGAATGTGCCTAGATTGTTTCTCTGGGGATACTGCAGCCTCTTCCCTGTGTCCTTACTTAACTCAGTTGACTTCTTATTACATTGTTCTTTATTAGCAAGGGCTATTCATTAAGTTACAAATTGAATCTCCTCATGGCTTAAGTGGAGCAGGGCAAAGATTTCCTCCTTAAACTCCCAATTCTAGCTCTGTGCCCATATTGTTGACTCAGTCCTTCCCTGTGCCCTCCCAACCCACTGGAGTTTCCCAAAGCCTGGCTTAAGACTATACTACTTTGAAGTTTCAAATAAGCACCTTTCTCTGGTGAACACACTTAGATCCCTCTTTTATGTAACACTCTTCTCTGTCTTATGAATGAATGCCAGCCCTTTCACAGTCCCTACGAAAAGCAGAAGAGGCTTTTAACAAGAAACATGAACCGTGGCTATATGGGGAGGGTGAGATCAGAATCTGAAGCCTACCACATTCACTGCAGAGTAGTAGGCCCAAGCCCGGCAGGCAGAGCCAGGGGTCTCTGGCCCCGAGCGCACGGTGGCATGCCATACATACGTATAGCTGCTATTGGGCTGGACAGCATTATCTTCCTGAAACCATTCAGGAGAGTCATCTTCATAAGTCTTTCCCTCTGAGGACTTTTCATAGGAAAGTCCATGGGCATGAAGAGAATATGGTCTGGATGCAAAATTTTTAAAGCGAACCTAGAAAAAAAAGTGACACACAAATGTATTAACTTAGCAAACCAAACCCACATCTATCAGCACTATAGGCTGTGACAGGTAGTTATGGTATCAGAGCTAAGGTGTACTGGGTACTTATAATTTCAAGTTAATTTATGCATATTACTTGATGTAATTTACCAATAATTATATGACTTAGGGCCCTAGCAACTTACCTTAGAAACACCAAAATATGTTCTTAGGTTCAGACTAAAGCACTAGTATAATTCACTACTATAATGGTTTGAAGTGTCCACCCAGACTGATGTGTAGAGAGCTTGTTACTCAATGTAGTGTTTTGTGGTGGGGCTTTAGGGAGATGATTAGATTTTGAGGGCTCTGATTAAAAGATAAATAGGCTGACATATTCATAATTGGATCGTAATATTGAAGTTGGTGAAAACCAGGAAGTTGGACCTAGATGGAAGAAGAAGCTCTCTGGGACATCCTTGAAGTGTAATCATCTACCTGGTCTCTTTCATATATTGTCTGCTCCCAGGGCTCCACAAGGGAGTGTGTTTTACCACATGCTTCCTGCGATGCTGTTCTGCCTTAACACAACTCTACAGAGATGGGGCGAGGGCAGGTGATTATAGACTGAAACCACTAAACCCATGAGTCTAAGTAAATCTTTCCTGTGCAAGTGTTTCCCTTGTATATTTTGTCACAACAACAATGATCTAACATACCCACAAGTGAGATTTGAAGCTAAATAAGGCATGGCTCTTGCTTATAATTGCTTTTCAGTTACTGGTGATGAGAAGCACGTGTGAACCCAAAGCACAAATCCGGATATGACAAGTACAATTCATGGAGTAGGAATGGGTTTTGCAGGTGTGTGTAGGGCCACACTGGAGACACAGCTGCTGGATAAATGTTCAGGAGAATTGGAAGAACAATGGAAAGGCTCTCTAGATAAATGGAAACGACCCTTATAGAATGAACAATCAGAAGAGAGTAATTTGAGGTTCCCAGAAGAGCAGAAAAGTGCCTGCATGGAGACCCTGAGTGTGCTGGGTTGAGATGTGAGGACTAAGAGCCCTGGTGACAAATGAGGTTAGAGAATGACAGTCGAGACTAGACGTGGAGCCATCAGACCTATGGGAAAATCTCCTCTGGGCCCCTTTCCTCTGTGACTTCTAGTGACTAGCCACAGAAAGCTGTTGCTTCTATATCTTCAGGGAGTGAACTATCAAGAGCCTTATATTGTAAGGAGATGCTTTGCCAAGTTTTTTTGTACTGTGCAGTCTTCCTTGTGGTTACACATCGCTTGGACTTCTGGGAACTGCCTGGGAGGGCTATTTAAGAGAATGTGTTAGTTGGATTTGTGAGTTAGAGCTAGTGAGGTAAGGACAGAGGGATTAGTTCCAGAGGATGAAGATGGAAAAACAGGCAAGCAGGAACTAGGCTCAGATAAAGACAGTTAATAGGGTGGAAGATTTTAATGGTAAAGGACAGAGAATTAGAGTTAGTTTACATTATATCTTATTACTGTTTTGTGCCTCTAAAGCTATGTGTTGATGGCTTAGTTTGGAAGGAATTTTGGAAGGAAAATTTTTAGGAGGTGGGGCCAAGCGCTTAGCAGAGGAAGATAAGGCACAGGGAGCATGGCTTGAAGGAGATCTTGGGACACAAGTGCCTCCCTTTCTTTCTTTTTGCATCCCAGCCATGATGTTCAGCCCTAATGCAGGACTCAAAGCAAGGGGATCAAGTAACCATGGACAAAAAATTATGGATTAAAAAAAGTTCTTGTTTTCCCTTTGAGTTGCTATCTCAGGTATTTTACTATAGCACCAGAAAGCTGACTAACACAGATTTCTATTTCCTTTTATGATTGATTGATTGATTGGTTTTGCTATTTTGGAGTTCAAGGCCAGGATCTTGCAAATCACACACTAGGCGGTTACTCTTTACCCACTGAGCCATCTCCCCACCCCCTGTGTGGAAATGGTCATTTACAAATTGACAAATACACACAGAGGTAAAAGGTTATGTTTTTGGACATAGAGTGGTTTACTTTAGATCTAAGGCATTTACTTATGCATTTAGTTTGTTTATTGTTATTGTTTTGTTTTTGTTTGAGGTTAGAAAACATGAGAGGTTAGAAAAAATAGTGGAGGTAAACTCTGTTGTAAAACCAAGCTATTGGCTGGGAACAGGATACAGGATTCTGAAAGCACTCAGTGACTAAGACTGGTAAGATATTTAAGAAACTGGCTCACTCACTCTCTCAGGGTAGAGAAGCATCTTTACTTTCTAGTTTCCTTTAATTTCACTATCTTGTCTCTTAAGAAAACACTGGGATACATTTCTAAATTACTACTATTCCTGTCACCACTTCTGCCCTGAAACCCAGTTGAATCATTTCTTAGACCTGGTCATTTTCCATGTTAGTCCAGGACAGGCTGGCTTCAGCTAGAAATGTCATTGCAATCTCTTCCAGATTAAATCATGTTCAGTGTTGCAAAGTATAAGGCTTTTTTTTTTTTAGATCAAAAATTGTCAAATAGCCAAGCAGTCTTTGGGGGAAATGCAGTTGTTTGTTAATTCTGGAGAGCAAATAACCTATAGTTTTGGTGCTTCAACCTTAACAACCTCTGGTGCTTGTGGAAAATCTCCTGAAGACTTAGTAGGGTTCCAGTGATGACTTACTTGGATAACATCATCCACTTCGGCTCGGATAACAGGGCCAAGAATGCCAAGATGTTCCTCATATTCCCCCCGGGGGTCACGTTTGGTGAATGTACTGTCAAGGTACTTTCTGAAAACGACTTTCTTGTATGTGGTGTCCTTTGGAATGTCGTCAGTGTCTTCACTGTCCATTTCACTAAAATGACAGCAATAACATTCATTTAAAAGAAGAAGTTAAATACTGTTGGGAAATTCTAGGAGAGATGGCTGAGCAGTTAACAGAACTGGCTGCTCTTCCAGAGGACCCATGTTTGGTTCCCAGAACCCACTTTGGACAACTTATAACCACTTGTAACTCTAGTTCTAGGGGATAGTCTGGCCTTTGAGGGCACCAGACACATACGTAGCTCACATACATACATATAGGCACTCATACATAAGAATAAATTTTAAAAGAATTTAGGAAACAATCTGTTAAGTAGCATAGAATATTTAATAACTACTTCATGGATAAAAAAATGTATATATGTAAATGAAAACACAGATTACATATGTTTTAATTCCCAGCTCAAATATAATTTCTTAGGAAAACTTCCTAGGATTTTCTGGAATAGATCAACTCTCATTTCTTATATATGCATAGTATTATTATAGCCTACACAGTAAACTCCAGTGATAGTCCTTGAGTATTTCTACAGTATATAAAGCAAATTATGTAGGGCCTGAGAGATATATCAATGTCCGGTTCTGCCACTAAGGTGTAAGTCCTATGAGGCCAAGTATTTTGCCTAGTCTGCTCATGATTCTTTCTCCAATTTTTAGCGTGTTATTTGACATACAGTAGGAACTTAATATGCTTTTGTCAAGCATATAAATTAATAAGCAAATATAATAATGTAGTAACAGAAATTTTAACACCAAAGACAGACAAAGCCATTCAGTGGGTTAGTGCCAGAGCTGGGGGCTGTCAGGTAACAATGGTTAGGTGAACCAGAAGGTCACCTTTGTAAAGGTGATTGGATGGATGGATGCCATTTACCATAAGAGTAGCCATTCTAAGATTTGATTTTGCTAAAACATATTATCCCTAAACTTTTAGACACTGGTACAAGCAAAGATTTTTCAGGATAGGACTCTCGAAATATAGGTAACAAAACGCAAATGGATAGGTGGGATTCCACTCATGCAACATCAGACTAAAGTTTACACACAAAAAAGGAAACAGTTGAGAATTAAAAAGCAATCTATAAAATGGGAGAAGACATATATATCTGATAAGGAATCAATATCTAAAATATATAAGAAGCTCAAACAATTAGTAGCAAAAATATTGATTAATAATCGGAAAAGGACACACATATGCATTATTATTATTAATTAGTAAACCAATATAAAAATATTGTAACATAAATTTTGACATGTATTATGTATGTATAAATTTTTATATCCTATCAAAAGAAGATGGAAATTGACAAGTACATAAGAATGCTCATATTGCTAATAACCAAAAAAATGAAAATTAAAACCCCAAGAATACCTCTTTAAATCTATTAAGATAGTGATTATAGGAACAATAGATAAGTGTTAACAAGAATATGGATTAAAAACTTTAAAACTGAAAATATGTGAATCTAATTATGGTGCATTACGAAAAATAGTTCAGAGGTTGTCCCCAAATTAAAAAGAGCTAAACAACATTAAATCCTTATTTTTCTCTCTCTGTCTCTGTCTCTCTCTGAGATGGGGTTTTACTGTGTACCATTAGCTAGCCCAGAAAGTTGCTATATTATATAGACCAGGCTGGCCTTGAACTCACACAGATCTGCCTACTTCTGCCTCTCATGTGCTGGGATTTAAGTGTGCCATCATGCCTGGCTGGAAGTCTCATTTTTGGTCACTGAATTGAAAGTAAAACCTGTACATCAAAAACCAGCCACACTCTATGTTATCACAGTATTATTTATAATAGCTTCAAATGGAATCTACCTAAGTGTCTATCAATGGATGAATGGATTAAAAATTATATATAATTATATATAATATATATGTATGGTATTCATATATATGTATACACAAATATATACATATCTACTTACATACATACATATATACATAAATACCTACTTACGTACATATACATACATGCAAACATGTATCTATACACACACAATGGTATACTATACAGCCTTTACAAAGAAGAAAAATTTGCCATGTTTCTAAATGGAATGAGCCAGGCACAGAAAGACAGAAAGCATGACACAATTATATTGATATGAGGGATCTAAAAACATTAAGCTCATTGAAACAGAGTATAATCTGTTAAAGTATAAAGTATAAAACAGTGGCTATCAGAGACTTTGAGGAACAAAGACTGGGAAGATGTTGGTCAAAAGATACAAAAATTTCATTTAGATAAAAGAGTAACTTCAGGAGATCTATTATATAGCATGGCAACTATAAATCATCATTGGGTAATACAGTCTTGAAACTTGGGGAGAGTAAATTTCTCACAGAAAATAAGGCTATGATGCCATGTCTGTGTTTATCAGCTTGGGCTACTTGCATGTATACTGAAGCCCCTCAGGCTTGGCACTATCGATACATACAAGCAGCAGAAACATCAACAATGACAAAACAGGTGGTATGTGTCATACAAATACTACTCAGCCGTAAAATGAACTGATCTTAAAGCATATAATAATCTGGATGAAGCGCTGGAGAAATATGCTTAGTGGCGGAAAAAGTAACCAGTCCTTCAAGATCACATGTCGCATGACTTCATTTACACAATGGTCATGAAATGACAAAGTGGCAGAAACAGAGATCTGGCTGGTGGCTGCAGGCTACAGAGGAGTACAGTGGGAGGCAGGTGTGTGTGTGTGTGTGTGTGTGTGTGTATGTGTGTGTGAGTGAGTGAATGTGAGTGTGTGAGAGTGTGTGTGTGCATGTGTGTGTGTGAGTGAATGTGAGTGTGTATGTGAGAGTGCATGCATGCATGTGTGTGTGTGAGTGTGCGTGTGTGTGCACGTGCATGTGTGTAGATGGAAATGTTAGCGCTCATGACAGCAAAGAGGTCCAATACTGTTGGTAGGTTAAGCTCACAAGGAATATTGTAGTATTTTCCACAACTGTGTATGACTCCACAATTATCCCAAAGTTAAAAGCTTAATTAAAATATAAATCCAACATATTATTTCCCATGGACTTTAGTGACTCTGTAAGAAGCCAATGGACACCACACTCTCTTAGATAGACTCAAATTTCCCAGGTCTATGGAAATAAGCCAAAAACTCATCCTTCAAATCCGTAATAGTCATTGTATTCCCCCAAACCATCACTGGAGAAACTTGCTCTGCCTTCCTTCCTGTCATTTTCTGCTGACTCACATAGCCTCACAGAACACACGTGGCAGACAAAGCAACTCTGCCAGCCATAAAAGCCAGGTTTAGGTCGGAGATATAAGATTTTGAAGGAATTGGGTTCCCTCTCTTTCTACTCTGTGTAAAGGCTACATCCTGTTTCCCTGAGGCTCAGCTTAGAAATATTCAGATAACTAGTTTATTCTCATGAAGTAATGGGCAGTGCATTTAAGTGAGAAATTGTGGGAGGAAAGCATTTTAAAGAATTCCATGAAGAATTCTTTGTTTAGATCTGTACCCCATTTTTTATTGGATTATTGGTTTATTGATGGCTAGTTTCTTGAGTTCTTTATATATTTTGGATATTAGCCCTCTGTCAGAAGTGGAGTTGGTGAAAATCTTTTCCCATTCTGTAGGCTGCCGTTTTGTCTTATCGACAGTGTCTTTTGCTGAACAGAAGCCTTTCAGTTTCATGAGGTCCCATTTGTTAATTGTTGACCTTAGTCCCTGGGCTATGGGGGTTCTGTTCAGAAGTTGTCTCCTGTGTCAATGCATGCCAGGTATTCCCAACTTTCTCTTCTACCAGGTTCATTTGGGACTTCAGGAGAACAGACCCCATGGAGTCAATGGACCAGCACTTTTGGGATCTCTCAGAACCTGAAGTAGAAGCCAAGGAACCTAAACGGTCTCCTAGGTACGTTATGTGGTTAACTGGCTTAGGGTTCTTGCAGAGAGCCTGCAGGCTAGAGTGTGCGTAAGTGTAAGCATCTGATGCTTTTGCCTGCCCTTGGGACCTATTTCCTTCAGCTGGGTTGCCTGGTCCACCGTCAATATGAGGACTAGTGTCTGGTCTTGTTCAATTTGTTGTGACCTGTTTGAGCGGTGACTCTGAGAGGACTGCTCTCTTCTATGGGAAGAAACTGGGGGGGGGTTTAGTGGGAATGGGATAGGAGGAGAGAGAGGATGGGGGAGCTGGGAGGAATGGAGGGAGGGTAGGAGGGGTGTTTATATATATTATAGGGAAGAAGAAAAATAAATTTTAAAAAAAGAAAAATTCTAAAGAGGAATGCATAATCAGAGGTGGATAAGTCTCAATGTACATTGTGTTTGCCTACTAGAATCACACTGTGAAGATATCATTGCCACAGCCTTTTTTAAACCCACAACAAGCTGTTCATTGTACACAGCCACCAGATATATCCCAAACGAATCTGCAGTTAACTAATGATTCTTTCCCTCCTCTCTGTCTCCATCCCAGGACATAGGGCCCAGCCCAGAGTGGCTTTCTATCCCTCAGCAACACTGAATTGAAAAGGGTATTGAAAATAAAAAAGTAAATGGATCTCTTAGAAACTGTTGCTAACAAGTAAGTACATAAGGAGATTTCTACATTTAAGCTTAGAACTGAAGCTAACGCCAATCAAACCATGTTGGTTAGCAAATAGCTATGGATCGGTAAAGGTGCATTAGAACAAGAAAAGTGGGTAGGAGCATGTGTGGTAAGCGGATATGAAATAAGAGGGGACAATGATTTACCTGGTTCTTATTTCGTCTGGGTGTCATCTAAAGCGTAAAAGCCAAAATTGGAAATGACAAAGAAATATCACAGGCCTAGTTGAAACAGGAGACTCAGACTACATAATGCATAATTTGTTCAAAATAACCTCTCAAGAGCGGTTGTAGGTGATTTTCAGAACAGTAGTGGAAATATAGGTATATAATAAATATAAAAAGAGAAAACTAGCCAAACCTTTGTGCAAATTTTGAATAATCCCAGGATATTTCTTCAGCAGCAATAAAATAGTATTTTCTGTTTCCACCATGGCCGCGGAGGTACCATGCTGCAATCGTGTCGGGATCTCTGGAGGAGTTGACATCTGTCCTGGTGTCCGTTTTGTAAGGGTCATCATAGGTTACATAATCATCTTCAGCGTACTCTTCATCAAAGCTTTCTAGCTCTTCACTTGGAATAATCTCAACATCGTCTCCATCAACTCTGCTGAGGCCTACTACAACAAGAGGGTTGAATTCCTTTGACATAGAAGAGTTATCGAGTGTGGGGGATGGTAAAGGAGATGGCATGTGAATGAGATCTGGATGATGAAGAGTCTGATTCAGTTCTGGAAGAAGTGAAGACTGACCAGAATCTGAAGGGTAGGATGCTTGACTAGAGTCTGAAGAGGTTGTATTGCGCCTGTGATTAAGAGGAGGGCTTGTCTGAATGAGGTCTGGTGAGAGGGTCACCTGACTGAGGTCTGGGGATAGGATTATCTCATCAAAATCTGAAGAGAGGGTCACTTGGCTGAAGTCTGGGGAAAGAGTCACATGACTGTGGTCTGAAGAGAGAGGCATCTGATCCAGATCTGAGAGAAGGACTGTTTGTCCAAATTCTGAAGAAAGAGTCAAGAGACTGGGGTCTGGGAGGGTCATCTGGATATCTTCTGGAGAAAGAGGCACCTGACCCAGGTCTGGGGAGGAGTCCTGGTTGTCATCTGGAGAAAGGGGCACCTGACCCAGGTCTGGGGAGGAGCTCTGATTGTCATCTGGAGAAAGGGGCACCTGACCCAGGTCTGGGGAGGAGTCCTGGTTGTCATCTGGAGAAAGAGGCACCTGACCCAGGTCTGGGGAGGAGTCCTGATTGTCATCTGGAGAAAGGGGCACCTGACCCAGGTCTGGGGAGGAGCTCTGGGTATCATCTGGAGAAAGGGGCACCTGACCCAGGTCTGGGGAGGAGCTCTGGTTGTCATCTGGAGAAAGGGGCACCTGACCCAGGTCTGGGGAGGAGCTCTGGGTATCATCTGGAGAAAGGGGCACCTGACCCAGGTCTGGGGGGGAGCCCTGGTTGTCATCTGGAGAAAGGGGCACCTGACCCAGGTCTGGGGAGGAGCTCTGGTTGTCATCTGGAGAAAGGGGCACCTGACCCAGGTCTGGGGAGGAGCTCTGGTTGTCATCTGGAGAAAGGGGCACCTGACCCAGGTCTGGGGAAACAGTCATCTGATGCAACTCTGGAGAGATGGTAATTCTTACATCTGAAGAGAGGGTTGTTTGGCCACCATCTGAAGACAGAGATGACTTTTTACTTTGGTCTGAAAATAAAGGTGTTTGACCAATGTCATCAGGGTAGGAATCATGGCTTAGGTCATAATCAATCACCTGGCTGGGCTCTAGAAGAGAGTACTTGTGACTAGGGTCTGTGTTAGAGTTTGTTTGAGCAAGATCTTGGACAGATAATGTTGAAGAGTGTTCCTTTGGGAGCACCGACTGATAAAGATCTAGAGGGGAACCCATCTGCCCAGTGTCATTTGGGGAATTCTGGTTATGGTCAGGAAGTGGCCTGTCAATACTCATCGAAGGGGAGGTCTGGTTCAGGTCTATGGCAGAAGCTGTTTCATTGAGTTTGTGGAGAAACAGTGAGTGATTAAGTTTCCTGTCTAAAAAATTGGGACGGGCATCTCCTCTCAGGTGGTGAAAGCTCCTTGGAGATGGAGGATGGTGGAGCACAAACTTCTTATTCTTCTTCTTCTTTCGTGTCCTGATGAATAATTGTCTCTTCTGTAAGCCACTGTTTCCCTCCTCCTGTCTCACTTGTGGAGATTTATGTCTAACTCCAGAAAATGGTGGGAGGTTACTGGGATTTCCTGCTGTGTTTGTATGGGAGCTACTATCTCTCCAAGTCATTGAGATGTTCTGCTTTTGATGAGGGCTTTTAGGCAGCCTACCAACAGCTATGTCTTCACCATTTTCTGGTATTATTTCATAACTCCCCTTTTCAGAAGCCAAATACCATTCTCTATTCAAAAAAGTGGATGTGTTCTTTTTTTGTAAGAGTAACACTTCACTAGAAATGTCCTCCCTGGCCCCCGCTCTGGAATAAGTATTCTTTGGGTTTGAATGCCTCCAAGTCTTATTGGCTTGTGCTCTCATCCGGGAGAAGCCATGCTTCATCCAGTGGGGTCTTCCTGTTTTGGCTGTTTTACTCTTAGCCTGTTTTTGATTCTTTGATCCTTTTGCACCAAAAGGAAGCAGGTGTACCACTGTGATGTCTGACTGTGGATCTTCCATACCATTTTCATAATATGAACTGGAATGATGGTCTGTGGAAGGGTTAAGAGCTGAGTTCCCATCTAAACCAGTGAGGTGCTTTGGGAGGGTGCCAGTCATGGTGGCTCCTGGGCCAGGAAAGGTTTTTTGAGATTCTTTGAGGTTATTATCAGTGATGCTACTAAGGTTTCTTGGAGAAGATTTTGAATCAATAACTCTGTCTGTGCTTGGAGATATGAACTCAGAGCTGTTCTCTAGAGCTATAGCAGTGAGATTGAACTCATCTTCCTCCTGATTCAATGATCCATTTCGGAGTGACCTAATTCCTAGTGATGAAGCCAGTAGATTCTGGTAATCATAATCATCACTGTTTACATCAGGCTCGTTTTCTGAAGAATCATGAATTCTCCGAGTTGTTGTCATGGATGTAGGTGCAAGAGGTTTATAAATCTCATATGAGTCTTCATCGTCATCATTCCGTATACATTTAACATCCCTGAATCTCAGTCTTAGGATTTTGGTTCTTGGATTGGAATTCATGGTAGTTAACATCCAAGTTCCTTCATAAGAGAGATAGGGAAGAGAAGGCTGAACATTCAGGAAACATTACAAAAACACCTGCTGCAGAAACAATTTCTAGTGAATTTTAAACAGAGGTAGCCACATGCTTGTCTATGAATGATGAGTTACTGAGCCACATGACATAAGGAGAAAAAGCAAGAATAAGGTGTTTAGGGTTTAAAAAGAAATGTAACCTGATACTATTTTGGCATCTAATCACAAGATCAGTGTACTATAGGCCAGGGTATTTAACAGAACTTAGCATTAAAATATTGATCTGTGGAGAGGAGGGAGAAAAACAGACTTTCAGTTTGGATTGTTTTTAGAATATACTAAGAAAAGATGGGGGACGGGTGATAAAATGGATCTTGAAAATCATTAAAATCTTCTTAGTTGTACATTTTGTCTGAGATTTAGAGTTTGGGAGATGATGATAATCATCTTCCCACAAAGAAGGAATATTTACGTATTTCTAAGAAACAGTGTATGTGGGGACAGGGTGAGTTTGAGTCACTTTGAAAGTGAATTACTGACACACTAAGGATGACCTAGGATACCTCCAATAGCAATCGTATTGGGTGCTAGGCACTTAGCATACCTTACACTAGGAGCCGAAGCATCTCTGTAAAGCACTGCCATGCTTTTCGAATGAGTGACTTAATAAGGCTTAGTGAGGGCAAGTAATGTCTCTAAAGTTGCAAAACATTGAGTGGCAGAACAGAACTTGAACTTGGGTTTTATATGCCAACACTGTCTCTGAGACAGCCTCTAAAACTTATCAAATGATTGCTCACCGGAAGGTAGGATGATCTCTAGTAAGAAGTTGGAAAGTGGGGCTGGAGATATAGCTCAGCTAGCACAAGAACCTGAGTTTGATTCCCCAGAATCCATGTGAAAAACAAAACAAAACAGGCATGGTAGTCCATGTTTGTAATACCAGCTCTGGGGAAGTGGATATAGGTGGGTCCTTGGGGTCCACTTTAGTCTTTTGGCAAATTCTAAGCCAGCATTTCATAAAAAGGTGAAGAACACTTGAGGAACAACACCAAAGGTCATTTTCATAGCTAATATTTTTATGTGGCTCTTCCTGGCTACATCTGCCTTTCTGTCCAGTTATCCCAGAGACGTGCAAATGGAATCAGCATGAAACTGGTTCGATTTAAGTCGTTAATTTCCCAACTAGAAACCATGACAAGCAACGTAAGGCAAGCCTGGTGAGGGAGACACACTAGGAGCAGTGGTGATTTGGAGACTTCCACAGACATTTTCCACCTGAAATCCTGTCAGCTTTCTCTCCAAGTATCCACGCTCACACTCACCAATGTTATCCATCGTGACAGTCACAGATTCACCACGCATGGGGAACAGGCTCAGGGTGTCCTCGTGCCTCTTCCCGTAGATGAATGAGTGCCCAGTGAAGTGGATGATCAAAACGTCATCATGAATCCCCACACTGCAAAAGTGCCACTGGACGGTGTCATCAAAACAGAATCCTAGAATGGGTATGCTCTCTGGAATGTAGCCATTGATAGCTGAAAGAGTAAAACCTGTCAAATGCTAGGCCTGTACAACAAGGGGACCCATGTCTGACTATACCCAAGACAAATGTTGTAACTAAATAATATTATATTAAATGTTTGGTTTTGTTGGATATGGTTTTGTAGATGCCTTTCAAAATGTAAAGAATGTTTTTTTAAAACGAGGTGTGGGTTCCTTGGCTTTCTGCCGTTTGAATCTGGGCTCAAGAATGTGTTTAAAATGAACCTAAAATGTAACATATTTTCTCCAACTGGCTACTTAACTCTGCCCCTCTGTTCTTGGCTGCTAGATTTCTAACTTGAACCTTTAAAAATTCAGTTTTAAAGGGTTAGGGAGGAAAGGAAAGGATAGGAAGAAAAGATAAGCCTTTACAGCCCTTTTCTGGCCGTCTTAAACTGTCTATGTCTGGGGAACTGGACTAACTCTGAACTAACTCCCTCTAGCTCCCAGCACAGCGGTCACAGTAACTTTTTAAAAATCCCAATTAGTTCATTTTATCTAGCCTTATTTCTGCCTGCTTCTCTATGCAGCATCTTTTAGCTCTGATTCTAAGGTTCTAATTTCTCTAACTGACTAACTGACTTCCACCGCCCTATTTTATCCCCTCCAACTGTTCTCAGAAGTCCAAGGGGCATACAACCACATGGGGGAGGGGCTTTTCCCTGGCAAAGCTTCACTCTTATAAAATGTCCCCGTGTTCATTTGGTTGCATCAAAGCAGGGATTGTTAGAGACAAGCTCTAAAGTGTGAGCAGGTCACATCAGCTTCCCAAGTGATGGTAATTCAGCTGAGGGAGAAAAGTCAGGATTAAGACAAAGCCTTTCTCTCACAACTGACTTAGTCATTCATCCACCAAGCAAATATAAAATGTTGCTTTATGCTCTATTATAAATATATTTCATAATTTATTTAGATTGTCCAAGATGAGTCTACCAGGAAGACAAGTCTGTATATAAGAACTTTATTCTCTTGACGTAGTAGTTGTGAGTAAGAATGGATGTCACAAAAAAAGAGCTTAGTGTATTTGTCATTGAGGCCTATTATCTGTAACCTACAGTTAACCTAACAATCTCCATTCAAGTATTGAGTCCATATATTTTAATTATCTTCAAAGAACCCAGTTTTAAATGAAGGCAACATCTTTATTTAATATGTACTGAGCATGGTAATTCAGTCACGATATGATTTATTCGAGGGTACCACCTATACACCTAGCTCACCACTGAGATCACAGTCCTAGTATGCTGCTTGGTACTAAAGAGTAATTTCAAATGACTCTGTGCCAGATACATGTTGAGTTACTGAGAGTGTTTGTTATTGCTTTCTACATAATTCCAGTTGCTTTCTAAAGGCTCTAATATGACAGACACTGGCTACAAATAACTTGAGCGCTGGGGATCTGGACACCATTGGCTTGTGCTTTAAGCATCAAATACTCATTGTACTGCAAAGATAATAATAAAGCAAATCTCATTTTTCTATTCCATTTAAGAATTTATAATATCTTTACATAGTGAGATTCTGTCTCAAAACAACAATGAAAAAGATAGTATCTGGAACATAGTGAACTGAGTAAAACACTATTCTAATTGATTTCACTTATGTTTCTTTCCTTTTCAACTTTACCAGAAAGTTTTAAATGATGTAAGTGACTCGCATATAATTTCTGCTGGACTGCACTGGTCTAGAGCCATCACAGATCCATTGCTAAAATGAAATTATATGAAGGAGTCTGAATGTGGCACCTGCCAGTCCTGAAGCTATGTGTACAGACTCTGGGGAAGTCACCTGCATGGAGGCGACCACCTGGCAGCAGAAGTGACCAAGGAGGCTTTCTCTTTGCAGGATAGTCGGGGAGGGGAGCACTGGTTGTAGGGGAACACTTGCTTGCAGATGCCACAGTGAAATTCCTCTCAGACTCCTCATGACAATGAACTTTGGAATCATAACAAGCGTCAGAACTATGGCTCAGAGATTCCCCCTGCTCTGAACTCCTGAGACTCACTTTCACTTCACACCTCTGCATGCTCTGACTTTCCAAGATGCTTGGCTCCCAGACTTACTTTGCCTGACTCGGATTTGATGATGCTGCAGCTTTCTTTAAAAACATCTTATTTGTGTCCTGGCATTGACTAGAGGGTATTCTTCATGCACATTTCTAATATCCTCAGGAACCACTGACCAAAGTCTTCCCAGACTTCCCTCCTAGCCTTCCTACCACCTAGGGCATGTTACCTAAACACACACACACACAGACACACACACACACACTAAACACACACATACACATACACTACATACCACACACCACACACACACACACACACACACACACATACAACCACATACACACACACACATACTACACACACACATACTACATACTACATACACACACACTACATACTCACACACAGAGACATACCAAACACACACCACACACACCACACACCCCAGACACACCACACACACCATACACCTCAGATATACCACACACACACACACACACACACACACACACACACTAAATACTCATACACAGAGATATACCAAACACACACCACACACCTCAGACATACCACACACACTACACACACACACACAAACATACACTCACACATACAGAGACATGCCACACACACACGCAGCACACACCACACCGTACACATACAACCACACACATAGCATACTCACACTACATACAAACACATCATTCACACATACCACACACATACAACCACACAATATACACATCACACATACACACCAAACACACACAACCACACACACACCACACACACACACACACACACCACACACAATTTGGAAGCAGGAGGCCATACTGACTTAAAGGATCACCAGGCTTTGAGCCTTTTGTTCAAAGACAAGAAGTGGCTGCGGAGCTGTCACCCAGGGATCCCATCACCAAGTCCTTGGACTGTAACTGAGGAGAGAGGCTGCTTTTTACAGAGGATGTTATCATCACATTTTTGCCCTTGGGTACAGACACGCTGCAACCACGGTGTGGAAGGCTCTGACTTACTGCTCATGATGTTTGATTCATAGAACTTGGGGTCATCACGTTTCACCTCCTCAGGATTTTCACAAAACTTGTTGATGTTGTCCTCAATGTACCAGCTCTTGTTCTCATCAAACACAGCAAACACAGCTTGCTGCTCAATGTCTGCTGCCCTCTGGAGGGTGAAAGGACACTGATTAAAGCTCCAGCCAGCTGCCTATTTTCCCACTGTGTTGAGTTCAGAGAAGCCATGTCAGTCACTTAGGAGAGCTCATTACGTACCAAATACTTGTCAGCAATAAAGCTCATACATGAAAGCAAGCAGAAGGGGTTAGAGAATTCAGTCAAAACACCCAAGGGAAAAATTCTATCTCAGTATAACACCTGTCGTCAGTGTCCGTAGTGGAGCACTTTTCAAAGTGAATGACTGAATGTGTTCCACATACTCTAAAAGGATAAGCAGGTGTTTGCAACAGGAAAACCACATGTCCTTCCCTCCCTGTGTCTGTTACTACTGCTATAGACAAGGAGCTTGCAAATGTTCTGATTTTTCTGGACATCCACCTATTTTGCATGCCTGTGGATAAGACCTCTTTCATTATTACTTAGTCTAATTGGAACTTTAGGTGAATAATATGAGACTATTAAATTTCAATGAAGATAAACTCAGGATGCTGGGTATGTGGTTCAGCTGGTATAGTGTTTGCCTAGCAACAGAAAGCCCTGTGTTCAGTACCCAGCACCACAATCCCCACATTCAGGAGGCACTGAAGTTCAAGTTTGTCCTTGGCTACATAACCAGTTTGAAGCCAGACTGAACTCCAAGAGAAGACTATATCAAAACAAAAACAAACAAACAAGCAAACTAAAGGAGGAGGCCAGACTGGAAAGATGGTTCAGTGGTTCAGAGCACTGGCTGAGGAGCCGGGTTTGACTCCTATCATCCACATGCCAGCTCACAACCATCTGTAACTACAGTTCCAGGTACTCTTAACATCCTTTTCTGGCCTCTCTGGGCACCAGGTACACACATTATGCACATACATACATGCAGGCAAGACACCCATACACACAAAATAAAAACTAAAATTTAGAAAGAATAGTAAAAACTAAGGAAAGAAAAAACAATCTTTTAAAAGTCCAAGGCCATCCTGGGCTACATAGTGAGTATGAGGCCATCCTGGGCTACATAGTGAGTATGAGGCCATGCTGGGCTACATGAGAGCGTTTCTCAAACTAAAAATAAGCTCAGAAAACAAGTCTCTTTGATGACGTTCTTTGCTACAATTTAGTCTCACCAAAGAAAGACTTTTGACAGCCTTCAACCACTAAAAATTATGGCTTCTAATATCCTTTCTCTCAGGGACACTCTCCTGTCTCTGTTGCTTGTCTCTGAAAGCAACCAAGATTGGTATCAAGTTTACACTGAGCTCCTAGGCTGCCCTGTGAACACATTTCTAGGAGGGATGTTTTTACTTATTTGATCAGAGGAAAGAATTTTACTGGCTTCTTCATCTCACCAATGGCACTCGAATCTAAAATAAGCTACAACATTCCACTCTGGATGTGCTTTCTGTGGTGAGAGCCCAGATGAAGAGACAGAGCAACAACATAAAAGGTGACCCCAAGTGACGAATATTGTCACACTGTTTCTAAAGAAGATTAGCCTAGTGTATTTTAGAGGGATAATAGAGGGAGACCCCTATGATCCAGCAGGGAGGACTAATCTGCTCCAGCAGGCAGAAATCCCCATTTTAAAGAGTACTTTAAGGATAAAATACCTGTATGCCTCTCTGGTCCAGGGACCTACTCTTACAAATTAGAAGCAGCCCTACTAGCCCAGAGGCAATGTCCCTCGTAACATCCACATCACTGTAGTACGGCCTTGTTAAACACTGGGCATCATTTTCCGTGGGTTCATCAAACTCAAGAATGTTCCATTTGTAAGTGTAGGTTTCTCCTGGTTGGACTGGTCTGATCATGGTGTGACTACCTGAAAGAAAATATAAATCATTGATTTTTAGAAAACTATTTCTTCATAACAAATGGCTACCTTACCTTTTATTTGGAGTAGTTAATATCAAGAAAGAAAGAATGATTTTTTAAGTTAAACTCTGGACTATAGATACCATGTAGCAGTTCAATATCTCTCCACTAGAGGCCGCCAGCAACGCTCAGAAAGATAGTGTATTTGTAACCACCAACGTGAGAAGGGTTTGTGGGGACATTTTAAGGGATTCCCACCCCACCCTGCATGGGTATTACTGACTGCACTTGTCATAACTTTGAGAGAATAGGACAAGAGAAAACTATGGGAGCTTCTCAGAAGTCACTAGATTCTTTCAATAGAAGTGAAAGTTTCCCACCTGGTGTGGAGGAAGAGTTGACTCCATCTTCGTAAGGAGAGAAGGTCACCCCTTGTGGGTAAATGCTGTAGGGTCGGCTGGCCATGTTTTTGAACACGATCTACAAAGTTAAGTCATATTTATTATTTCAGCATTTAAGGTCATCATGGGAACTCTTAGGGGATGGAAGCTTTGCACATTTACATCATGTGTGCATGTGTGGTCAGGTGTGCACATGCAGGTGTGTATGCAAGTGGTGAGAAAATCAGCACAGATTCCCCCATTACCAAGCAGGAAGGAGTCTTTGGGAGAATTTTATTCATATATAAGGATTTAAAAAAATGGAAGTTTGTCCTTGGAGGACAGGTGAGGACATTCCCCTCACAGCCTCACCCCTCCCACCTGTCACACACCCTACCCTTCTTCTTTCAGATTGAACCACATCTACTCCTTTGTTCCTCTAGACAATGATGCCCCTCTGCCTGCCAGGCTCCCTGAGATCATTGTCAATGAAGCTATCTTCCTGAAGGGACCAATGGCCAGACCCTGAATTCCAAACAGTATGCTCCTGCTGAAACATAATGCACCTTAGTGGGCCAAAAATGGAGGAAGTAAGAGAAGAACCTGAGTAGAGGAAAGTTTTGTCGCTTAATTATGTTAGAGTATAACGCCTTAAGCACTCGGCCACTGTGACTCCCAACTCAATTATTTTCAAATGAACAAATTGGGCTTTGTCTGGGGCACAATTTTCATAGAAGTCCTTATTAGCTTGTGAATCTTCAATACATAACCTCATCTTCTATTTGGTTTGCTGACAAAGCCCTTAAATCATCCTCAATCTGTAGATGATCGACAACCTAGGGTCTAGCCAAAGATTGTAGCCTTCTGCTGTCTACTGCTGCTTGGGTCCTCACCCAGCTCTGTGATGTGATACAATGTTCAAGCAAACTGTATGAGGGAAACTTCAGGATTTTAAGAAAATTGTTATTAGAGTGAGAGAGAGAGAGAGAGGGGGAGAGAGAGAGGGAGAGAGGGAGAGAGGGAGAGAGGGAGAGAGGGGAAGAAGGAGAGTGTGCATATGAGGTCAGAGGACAACCTGTAGAAGTTGATTCTCTCCTTCCACCATAGGCTCCGGTAATGACCTGAGATATTCAGGCTTGGCATAAAATGCCTTTATGCTCTGAGACATCTTGCCATCCCTAGGCTCAAATATATATAAATGTAGTGTTAATCAGAGAGTCATCATTAGAAGCACATACTTAGACTGCTCTGAAGAATTATTTTCTCTCCACTGCACTGACTCAGGTGTTCACACTGATAATAAGCAATGTTATTTTCAAAGTCACTCAACCCTTCTGTTTTGCAACAGTTGTGGGGATTTTTGTCAAGAACACACTGACTTGAAAACTCAAGGCAAGCACCCTCCTGGTGCTCTGCCTCAGGTGGATTGTGCTGTGTTCATAGGTGCGCAACTCTTGCTCAGGCACATTTCCTTTTCACTTTGCTGTACAGGTCAGGATAAACTTTGCAGACAACCTTGGGGTGGAGGAGTGCATTTCATTATGCTTATTTGTGACCTTATGTCCCTTGCTTCCATATTGTTCTTCCGTCCTCCAATGACGTTGACATTGTTTATTCCATTCTAATTTGTCTCCTGGTCCCAAACCCTTTGTATTATTGAGTAGGCTATAAATGAATGAAATACTAAATAAAACTAAAAGCTGGATTTGAATGTGAAATTATATGAATACATTAAAAATATTGACAACTGTCAATCCCCTGATCTGTCTTCACTGCTGCATTCTCCCTTGCTTCCATATGTCTGTTACTTACCTTGAGTGTGTCCCTGACCTGGCCTCTAATAATAGGGCCCAAAATCCCATTTTGTTTGCTACTGGGATTCTCCGTGCGCTTGGTGAAGGTCTCGTCTTCATACTGCCTGTAAATAACTTTCTTATACTGTTTTCCAATTTGGTTTGAGAAATTATCCAAGTGCAGAGACCTGTATTTTCTTAGAGTGAAATAAAATTAATAAAACAAAAGTTAAACTACTTCACACACAGATGGGGAACACTTATGCATACAAGTTCTGCTTTGGGGTTAGCTAGAATGCTAGTTCTGGGAGCATTCTTAGCGTAGTTTGTAGTTTGCAAAGTTCTGATGTCCTCTCTCTAGCAAAAACCTAGTAACCATGTATCATTTCCTTCATTACTTCTTCATTACTTCATTACCTCAATCATTCATTAAGTCATAGGAAAGAGATGAGAAAGAGCTACGCAGAGAATGTCTGTTCCCCTCTATCCGTACTATTCCATTGTATGAATGTGCTATAACCTGATATTCTTTTCCAATTGATGGACTTTCGGAGGTGATTTTATTACTGGTAACTGTGCATCGGGGAGCACCCTATTCACACAGCCTTGCATTTATGAACAAGACTACTTTTATACAATTAAATTCCAAGAGCAGGGCACCTGGGTTAAAGGGTATATGTGTTTACAATTCTATTTTGCCAAGCTATCCCTCAGAATGAATTTAGCAGCACACCAGAAGGTATGGCATGTCTTGTTTCCTACAGCCTCGACAACAGATGGTGTAATATGAACTTGCCAGTCTGATAGGTATAGAATATTTCATTTTTGTTTTTCTTATTATGAGTGGCCTATGAGGAGCTATTAGAACTTCCAATTTTCTTTATTGTTCTGACAACTTCCCTCAGGTATGAGAACACAATAGTAACTTTGAACTGACACAGTTGATGTGAAACCCTTAGAAAACATCTACTTCAAAGGTTGGCAGTAGCAGGCATTCAACAAGTTCTAGCTGCTGTGGTTCCTGTCATTATTGTCAGTCCACATTCCCAAGGATGAGTTAGGGGTAATTAAATGTTGATGAGGATAAGGAGGCCTGGGTGGAAACCAGTACTCAAGTCCCCTGAGAGCTGGCCACTCGAGACATCGTATTTCATCCCCACACACTAAGGATTCTGGGAAACATGTCTTTCATCTTCGTGTGGTGGTCTGCACCCTGACTCACTTGTCCATAGATGCAGGTATCACAGGTGCGTAGTTCCAAATGACTTCCTCTGCAGCGATGAAGTACTCCCATCTCTTTATGTGTCGCCTCTGTTCTCGAGTGAGTGTCTTGGGACTTCTGGTTTTCTTTGGGCAGTTTTTAATGTCAATGTAAGCCTGCATCCCGGCTGGATTAGGGTGTAACCACAGTGGTAGAATTTGAAAGAAAAAAATTAATCAAAATGTGTATTTTAAAAAATAGATTTGTAGAAGACAAATGATAACAGCAAATCAATGCTCAGACAGTTTATAGCTATTTGGGTTTGGAATTCTTTTAATGGGTCCACAGGAGGAGGCAAGAGTAGAAAGCAGGGTGGAGGGAGAGGGCTTAGAGGAAGAGTTGGAAAGGTCCCCCATGTTTCCTATGCAGCAGGAACAAGCATCAAACCCTAGGACTAGGGCTGGGGTATAGCTCAGTGGTGAAGTGTGGCTCAGCATGTAGATGTCCCTGGGTTCGATCCTTAGCACGGCTTTCTCCCCTCTCCACCCGTGTGTGTGTGTCGTGTGTGTGTGTGTGTGTGTGTGTGTGTGTGTGTGTGTCTGTCTGTCTCCAAAATAATTAACTAAATGTATAAATATAAAACAAAAAGCTCTTTAATTTTGTCTTTTCTTATTATTTGTTCCTTTGTTAAATAAAAACCCTCATAGTGTATACTTAACATGATTATTAAATAATAATTCGAAATAGCACTTGCCTTAATTTTAGCTTTATTTTTCTTTTAGTATAGAATGATAGCTCTCAGTGTCATCACTTCAACATAATTTTGATTGCTCAGAATGAAAACAAAACAATCTTATGTGGTATTTATTCCTCAAGTACCTACACACCTGGTGGTAACAAACGGATCCCTATGGTAATAGAATTTGCCTAGATTTTCATCTCTATCAACATGAATGCCCCTCTCAACAGCCGAAAGCAAAAATGTATGACAGTTAGCTGTGTCATCACATGACACCATGACTCCTGCTGGTTTTCCCAGAATTCACTGATGCCATCTAAAGTCCATCTCTAGCTCTTGCCTATACCCCAGCATTGGAGAGGTTGAGGCAGGAGGGTTGCCATGAGTTCAAGGCCAGCTTGGAATATATGGAACTCAGGCCAGCCTGGGCTACCTTATCTCAATAAAACAGACAGCATATCATTTATGGTCCATTCGACACATACTGATCTCTTCTTTTCTGTGCCAGACTTTTGTGCTCATTTCATTGCACAGGATCATATTCTCATGTTTGGTCTTGTCAATCTTGGTAATTATGTTCTTCTATAAAGCTGTGGACATTTGCCTTGTTCTATCTAGTCTCTAGGTCCTTTCCTTTGGCTACATATGAAATATACCCAAGAATGATTACATCTATGGAAGCATTCATTTTCTTCTTTCTCTTTCGAGGAAGTAGAGACCTCTTCTGCTTTTGTTTCGTTTCAAAAGGTCTTTGTCAATGGCTGCACTTCCCTCTCCCCAGTCAGTGGGTTACAAGTGTAAAAGCAGAGTGTCTAATGGTGTAGTTAGGAACCAGCGTGCAAGTGTCTAGATGTGGCTGACTAAAAGGGTAAAGGAGAAGAAATAAGTTAGCAACCTGGGAAGAAATGGTGCTACACTCAACAGAAGACTGTCAGAAAGGTTCCTTGCCTTGATAATGCTTTGGGATGAGAGAAGAAACAATCCACTTTCCTTCTGGGCTCACAGTCATATTCGCAGTCGTAGATGTAGCACTGACCAGAGTGATGGCTGAGACCTTATGATGGTTCTGCTCTAGGACTTGGCCATTGAAGTGAATAGAGAACAATTCTGGCCCTGAGCTCATCCCAATCAGATGCCAGCTGACGTGATCATGGGCACAGACTGTTATATCTGAGAGGGAGAGACACGCAAACACACAGAGACAGGGAGACGAGAGTCACAACTCAAGTAGCAGCAGCAGCATGAGGGGGGCAGAGCTTATAGGGGGGGCCATTCCTTCAGAATTCAGTGACTCTAAGGGACAAAGCGTAGGAGGCAACTACATATGTGGCAAGCTGTCCCAGCTTGTTCAGGATTGAGAGATCTCCCGGGACTCTGACTGGGGCTCTCAGTGTATGAACTGATAAAGTCCTGGGCAAAAGGAGTGAATGGTCACATCACTCTGGCTTCAGCTGGAAGAAGTCACCAGAACCTCCAATAGGCCAGAATGTCTGGACTTAATCCTCTCACATGGACAGAGGTCAAGCTCTGTCAAAGTATAAGAAAGTGTGAAGATGCCTTGAGGAGTTTTCTATTGCATCTTTATCCACTTGTAAGTTATTTTAGTAGCAACGGATTACTCTCTGTGTTCCTGATGGTGTCCTCGTTGTACTGAACACTGAGCACTTTTCATGGACAGATTGATAACAACCAAGGGAGAAAAAAAAAACAAGGAAAAAGACCAGTTTTGGTCTTTTCTTTGTTGCCACAGTGATCGAGAAAATGCTCATTTGCTCTGGGAGAGAGTCCAGTCTTGGCTCTTACCCAGATCTATAATCACTAGACATAGAGAATGGTCTGGGAATTGGCTTCTTATCCATAGAGACACTTGTCCTTTGTAACAGAACATTGTGAACAAGAGCTGGGAGGTAGCTAGAAGGTGTGTGTGGTTCTGTGGGTGCTTTTTACCTAGCCCAAGAAGCAGCTCACACCAAAACCAGCAGGAACATCTACAGCAGCACTGCCATGTCTATTCAGTGTATGCTCCCCGAGAAGACTTCGTCGTAAGTATTGTACCTACTGATAATTTTTCTTCCTCTTTTCTTGCTCTTTTTACTCTCAATTATTCTTTTTTTAAAAAAAAAACTACAAGTTTATAATCTCTTTATCCCAATCAAGTTATTTCTATTTTTTCATGCATATAGTTCACTTATTTCAGCTTTTATAAATTTACATGGATTATTCTTTCTATCATGACACAGATAACAGGATAGTTCATCTTATTTTTGGAAACAGCATTTTGGGACTACTCATTGGTAAGGACAACACAGAGGCAGGGAAATGAACGAGGTATGGATTCAGATCTTCCAAGGTAGATCAGTTAGTTCCGTCTCAGGTTTGCAAGAGCTGAGTTTTGGAACTCAGATATCCAGAGAAAGTCAATACCCAGAGCTGCATGAGCTAGGCAGAAGATGGCACCCAATGAGATAGAATCAAAATTTAAAGCAATACCAGACTTCAGTATTTGACAATGTTTGTTTCTCTGTAAGAGATGCTGTTTGTGTTATTGATACATAATGACGTTTAGAATTCATTTTTGTGTACATTTATTTGTTTATTTTATGTGCATGGACATGAATAGCATGATGCATGTAATGTGGGGGTCAGAGGGCAACCTGTGAAAGTCAGTTCTTTCCTTCCACCATGTGGGTCCTAGAGATCAAACTCATCTCATCAGACCTGGGGAAAGACACTCTGACACACCGAGCTGTCTCATCAGCCCCTCAAAAGTTTTAATAGGGAAATATTTTATTTTCTGCAAAACTGAACATACATATGTTTATATATAATATAGTACATACACTATGCATATAATACATAAATACATATATATTCTAAATTATCTTGTATTTGGTGATTGTAAGTTTGAAATCTGAAATATAAGTCCAGGACAGAAGCCAAGTTTAGAGTCTCCCATTGATCAAATGAAAAATTTCCCAATCCGCCATGGGAATAAAGGATGAGCAAATCTAGGCTTTTCCCTGGCTGTTATTCCAACATCATATATATGGAAGAGGCTTTGAACGGCTAATAACACATTTTATGCTAACACTTTTACTCTTCGTCTTACTATAAGTATCTTTATTTCACTCTTTCTGTCGACCACTCCTACTAGATAGTGTCTCTGAACTTGAATAGAAGCTGATATGCTCAGAACACCACGGTTAACAAGGCCTTGGCAAACAAGGTTCCTTGTTACCTTGTAATTTATCTGCTGTACTTCCTGATAAGACAAAAAGAGGATGATGATAAAATCATGAGAATCGCTGAATCATTGCACATGATTGTGATACTTTGCCACTAGCCATTGGAAACCAGTGACTGTGGTAAACTTCTACCTCAAAGAAACAGTGGGACAAGATACCAGGGTCATTGCTGGACGGTGCACGGCCCCTGTGTTACCTGGCATTGTCCTATTCACAAAGCCATTGACTGTGTACATTAGGGATGGTGACTGGCTCCAGCTCTTGCTTTCATCAAACACAGCAAACAGCAGCACATGCTGCTTGTCGAACATCTTCTGAGTCCCATCCTCAGCTAGGGTGCCTGGGAAAGAAAAGTTGCTTTTGTCACTTACAGGAGTGAAGACTTTCTTTAGTGCTCTCATGCATCAGAATTTGGGGCCAGAAACCAGTAAAGGTGATATAAATTTGAAGCATATATTCCCATCCAGGTCTTATGATGCAATCACTATAATTGTTGTAATCAGGAGGCTGAGGTAGGAGGATCATGAGTTCAAGGCCAGCCAGGGTTACATTGTGAGTTTAAGTCCAGTCTGGCTTATGTAGTAAAAGTCTGCCTCAAAAAGCCAAAGACTTGCATCAACAATGAAAAACACTCATTTCTTCCCATCTTCTGGACCAGAGCGTACAACTTAGCTCCGATGATGTAGCACAACACCCCATGACGAATCCAGCATCCTTATCTGTACATAAATGGGACACTTGGCTAGAGAAATGTTTGTATCAGGATAAGTCCATTCTTATATGAGTAAAAGTGGTGATAAAATTAAATGTGTCTTATAAATTTAGCAGTTTTTTCAATTTAATCACGGTATCATTTTATATACCAGGAAATTAAAGAATATATTTGTATGTGGATAAGTGAGCTGGGGATATACACATATGATGTATAGGTATAAACATTCCACTACATTATCCTCGTGGTACAGTTTGTTGTGGTTATTTGTTTTAATGAAAGATGGGTTGGAGTCTCTTAGAGCAAAGGCAGGAAAAAAAAGGAGAAAGCCAAGCATATTTCTAAGAAGCATAGTTGACAGGATTCCTCACGAAGTCTGTGGACTACATTTGAAACTAACCACCTAAAGTGTTCAACTTGTTTAAAAGAAAGCAGGCTAAGCTGGAAATGGTGGCTCACCTGCATCCCTACCACTTGGGAAGCTAAGGAAGAAGTATCACTATGAGTTCAAAGCCCTTTGTACTTAAAAAAAGATTAAATAACAAACCAACCAACTAATCAACTAACAAACTCATCCCCAACCAAAAAAACAAGAAAGCTGGAGTTACACGGGCTTACAAGCCAATCACCAGCACAAATCTCAGCTACATGGGCTGCACCAGCAAGTGTCCTTTCTGGTAACTCTCTCAACGAGTAGGGTACTGTACACTTTAAAATAAATAGACTTGGCTTTGAGTTAAATGCTAATGTCATACATGCATGCAGGCACACCGACAGAATAGACTTGAAGGAAGTTGCCATGACTGAGATTAAGGGAGGGTTAGGGGAAACAGGAAAAGCCACCCCAGCGTCTTTGCTGTGTTTGGATCTCTTGTTATTGCTTTTACCTTTCTTACAGATAAGCAGAGGTCCAATCAGCCCTGAGTTGAAGTCCTGAGTCAGGTTTTCATAGGAGTAGTAGATGTGTGTGAGGCATGGAGGGTCATCAGGTGTGGGCCCGCTGTCCTCACTGATTACCCATTCATAGGTGTACTCTCCTCCAGGGTCCACGGAGTCATCCATCTTCTCCGCGGGGAATGTGTGGTCAGGGTAAGAAGCCCCTGGCGAAGGAACAGCCACAAAGACACCTGGAGTTTTCCATCACTCTCCACTGTGGGGAACCCGGGATGAGCTCCCTGTAGATTTCCTGTCTTTTATAGCAACTTTTATAATCAGAAGGGGGCACACATACCTACTTCCATCCCCAAATCTACACAATACATGATGTCCTGAAGAATAATTGTTAAAAGGAAAGATTAGTTAAGGCTGTTTAAATTAGTTCTCAGGATATTGAAACAACTATTATACGTAATGAGAGACTCAAATCACATTCATCAGTAAACCACTCCATAATATAAGCACTAGCATGCTTTCTTTAGAGTCCTTGATGAGACATGCTAGCTTACTGTTAGCATGGTATGCATTGCTGCTTGCATACTGTTTTGTTTGGCTCTGAAAGTATCATATCTGCTTTCCCACTGCCATTGTCTGCATCCCTGTTTTGTCTCTTAGTTGCACCTTACCACAGGACTACTCCAACTCTCCTCCATCCCCAGGGTTTCAGAATCTAGCTCCTGTTCATAGTTTACGCCAAACCGAGGAGACCAGGGGAAGTACATGACAGTGCTGCAGTTGTGATGACTTTGACTTCTGCTTTTGTTTTTTGCTTGCTTGTTACCATGGCTACTCCATGCATAGGCCACAATTAGAATGTGCTGCCTGTCCTGAAGAAGAACCTATGTAAGACTTGCGTAGATGCAGCTGTGTGACTGCTATTCCTAGTGTAATCAAACTTATTTGTTTGTGGTCACACTCCAACATGACACTCAGTGGGTTTTAACACCTGTACAAAACAGGATGCTTTTACATGCATGTAGGCACTGAAAAAAAAAAGGTTGCTATAGCAACGCCATGAATTCCATAAGGAGAACTTCTGTTTCATTTTAGTGCAAGGTAGTACTTTGTATGCTTGAATAGTGATTTTAATTAAGTTTGAAAGGTGAACCATGGGCACCTGGAAATAGTCAACAGTCTGGACTGCACATGGGATGTGCTTTGTGTACACGGTATCACTACTGGGTAATCACAGGCCAATTTTCCCAGTGCCTGGAATAAATCAGAAATGTTAAATTCTGTAACCTACATAATATAAAACAAAATAGAAACAGCCATTTAGAAAAGGCATTTGCCAAATGTGTTTTTTGGTAAATGTGATTTTAATTTCATTATCAAAATAAAGCTAAAACTCTACATTGAAAAGAAGAGAAATGGACAGGAAGGACCGTGATGGGGCACAGAGGCCCCTGTTCATCCTGTGGTGGAGTAAACGCCTCACACAAGAGTTCTGCTTCATTCTGTGTTTACTCAGTTCTGTTCACTTCCTGTTCAGTCCAAGGCCAGCTTTCTAACATGTCTATTCCTGCCATGATGCACTAATTATTTACAAAGAGGCCCCCAGCACATTTTTAAATGTAAAATGGTGCACGCAAGCTTTGGGAAAGTGAGGTTCTGTAAAGAGACTCTGGTTACCCTTTAGGGTGACTATTTATTAAATCTCCCTTTGTTATTTTGCTTTTGTGAATTCTCCATTTATTAAATACAGTGACTGCCTCTCTGCATGCTAAGATTCATAACATTCTTTTAGAAGCTGTAATTTAGACAATGGGCAAATTAATGCTGGTGTTGTATAATGAATTTGAAGTCCCCTCATAGACAAACTGAGCTTTATTTTAATGAAAAAAAATGCAGATTTTTTTGTGATTTATGAGAATTCTTTAGATTAATCATTACAGTTTGTTTGATACTTGGTGAAAAAGTATAAACTTGTGTCAAGCATTAGAATGTTATGGAAAATCCTAGAAGACAAAGCTTTTATATACAAATTAAATTAAATTTCATCTCAATTAAAATTATTTTAGTGGTAGAAAATTTGTGTTTTTATAGTGGTGTATGTGTGAATTATTGTGTGTGTAATACATTATATATGTGTGTGCATATATATATGTATATACTACATATATATATATATACACACACACACATACATACATACTTTAATGAATCTTCATCTCGATTTTAGTGCAAGCAATGCACATGCCCATGCATGGGTGGAAGCAAGAGGACATCTGATGACCTGATCACTCTTGGCCTTAGTCCCTTGAGACAGAGTCTCTCACTGAACGTGAAGCTCAGCTGGTGACCAGCAAGTCCTAGAGATCTCCTGCCCCCATCCCTGTCCCCAAGCACTGAATATTACAGGTGCACCTGGCCATGCCTTGCTTTTTATCTGCGTCCTAGAAATTTGAACTGAGGTCCTCATGCTTGTACATGAGCATGTTTCCCCAGCCTTGACACAAAGCTTAAAAAATAATCAACACGATTAAGGTATTGTAAGAATTTCCAAAAACCAATTTGTGTATTCTGTCAAACAGAGGAACCCATCTTCAACCTACCTACAATTATGGCTTCTTAAACCTATGCATGTTGTCTCTGTCCCTCACTGTCCATTTACTGAACATTAACTTCTGAGATAAAGAATTTGGACACTCATAAAGCTGGCTCACCACATGGCTGTTTTATCCCCACAAAAATAGGTCCAACCCTAGAGGCAGGCTATAGGTGAGGGTGAGTTCTAGATACAGATGGAGAGATACTATATTTTAACCAGAGGGGCATGATACAGTGGGCAAGAAGCTCTCTACATGAAGGAAACTATATATGTACTAAGTTTACATCTTGTTTCCCAGGGAAGATTTTACTTTTCCTAAGTGTTTGTATTTACCACTTTTGAATTAATGGGACTACAGGCACTCATATGCAATACTAAGAAGCTACAAATAGATGTTCTGGGGGCGTTCTTCATAATTTTGTTTCACAAATGCTTGCCGACTGAGTAACATAGGGTCAAATAAACAGTAAAGGAAGATGTCGTGTTGCAAGGTCTGTTCCCTCTGCAAATAGTGGAGCTGAAGGGCAGAGTCCACAGCTCTTACCTCATCCTACTCTGGAAGTGGAGCTGGAAAGGGACATTTTGATCAAGCTGTTGTTCCCACTCCTGCTCTGCACTGATGATCTCTGGTTTAGAAACCTCATTAGGAGACTCATCACTGTATGAATTTGGGGATCACAGAAGAGACTCCTGTGCACACTGTGTCATCTGGGAACTTGCAACATGTTCCAGTTTGTTCCTCTCTTGCTATGATAAAACACCAATCAAAAGCATCTAGGGAAGGAAAGAGGTTACCTGGGTGACAGAATACAGTCCATTATGGAGGGAACCCAGGGCGGGAACTCATGGCAGAAACTGAAGCAGAGACCATGGAGGAACACTGCTCATGGATTTGCTTCCCTGGCTTGCTCAGCTACCTTCCATTATATATCACAGGCTCACTGCCTAGGGATAGCACCATCCACAGTGGGCTTGGACCTCTCATTTCAATTAACAGTCTGGAAAATGCTCCACAGACATGCTCGCAAGCAAATCTGAGGGAGATAAATTCATCAGTTGAAGTCCCCTCTTCCCAGGGCAGCATAAATCTATTGCCTGCAAAGCTGAATGTATTTAGTAGCTGGCTTTTTACAGAAATGTTTGCTCATCTTCACTTACCATGGGGTTTGTTTCTGCACATTAGAACCCACAGAAGCAGGGGAGGGAAGCAAAGCAGCCATGGAGTTCAAGCAGAATGCATTTGTCCTACATTCATCTATGTGAAAGTAAGTCTTACACAGCTGCTTGTACTTACTATAGAAAGGTTGAGTCATCTCTCCCTCAAACCATCCTCGAATGTACTGTTATTCCCATTTTAAGATGAACATTTTAAGATGAAATTCAGAGAGACTAGCTGATTTTACCACCTAACTTATTGAAATGAGAACCCAACAAAATTCTGGTGTTTAGGTAATTCTAAAATAGTTTGTTTTCATCTCTGAAAATGAAAGCAGGATCAAATTTTATAATTACAATTTTCAGGAAAAGAGATTTCTCTAAGAACACCCGGGTAGCAGTGCCAGTTCTTAAATATTTAGCAATGATATTAAAGACATCTCTCTTCTCTTGCTAGAGGGATAATAAATCCATCTTACCTTCTGAAAATTTACTGTATTTAATTCCTTGAGGATGGATGCTTACGGGCTTGTCTGCCTTATTTTTAAAGTGAACTTTTATGGTGTCTCCAACTTCAGCATATAAAGTAGGTCCAAGAAGTCCTACAAAAGATAAGTTTGAAATTTTTTGTACTCAGGATCATCAAAAACGCAGCTGCCAAGCAGAGGGTCATGTAGAAAGCCCCCCAAAGTTATTGCTGTCACCTCTCCTGGTACTGAAGCTGAATTGCTTCTCTTGAACTTGATTTAAGCAATCTTCTGACCTTTGCATCTTTGTCATTCAACAGACTCCATCATGGCTCATCGTATAACTGAAAGGTGTTGTATTGTTATCGGCCTTCATCCAAAGCAACTCCAAAGAGTTGAGAAGCAGTTTGCCCCAGGTCCTACCCACTCACACTGTCTTTTCTTACACAATTTAGTTTTTCCCCCTGAAGGAGCCCTCATGGATCTGAGAACAATGAAGGAGTAAATCATACAGTTCTCTGGAACTCATACACGTTCCCTGAATCTCTGTGACCTTAACCAAAAGTGACCTTGATGTATTTAAGGAAAGCCTTTGCATCAATCTTCACAATAGCAAACTTACCATGTCAAGGGGAAAATGAGCAGAAGTGAGTGGGTGTGGGTGGGAGGACCTATGAGTAATGGTAGGAGTTTGGATTTCTTCTATGTGGAATGGCAATTCACTTTAACTTTGTGTAGTAGAGTCATGGTCTGACATGTTTTAAAAATTCATCCTTATTAGGGAAAAAAGAGATCATGTCAGCTGCCATGTATGGAAAACAGAGCTGCAGTGTAGGGAAGAGATGGTGGCATGTTGAACCAGACTGTGTAGCAGTGCAGTGGTGACTTTCTGGACACGGTGGGAAGTCAAGCTAACAAGATTTCCTAAGAGATAGGATGCGGCATGTACCAGAAGTCAGGAAAGATCCAAGGCCACTGGGTAAATGATGCTATCAGTTACCATGACAGGAAGAAGCAGAGAACAGGCTAGGGATAGAGACATTAAGACCAAGACCAAGGCTTTACTTGCTATTGCCTGGCACAGTGAGAAGTCTTGAGCCATACAGATAAATAAGACATAGTCCTTGACCCACAGGAGATCATGAAGTCATTTGAATGTAGACACACTGTAGTAACTACCCCTGAGAGGTGGGCAAAATATTATGGGAGCAGAGAGGCTGCCCTGCCAGCTCTGTCTAGTTCTTTAGTAGGGAGCTTACATATGTATCAGAGTTCTGGAGACTCATATGCTAGAATCACCCAAGGTGTAGTCTTTGAAGTCTCTGATTCAGACTGACTTGGTGTCTTGCCAAAAAAAAAGGATACCAAAAAATGTACCCAAGTACCACCTCAGCCTCAGCTCTGGAGGCAGAGCTTGTGACTGCATTTTAATGTGCTCACAAATGATTCCAGTACTCATCAACTCTTTACAGTTCAGTCAAGTGGCAGCAACAGCTGCTCTCACATCCAAGCCAGCCATAGTCTCGCAGGGTTTGTTTCTGCCCATTGGAAATCATAGAAGCAGAAGAAGGAAGTTACTGTGTGGTCGTGAAGTTCAACCAGCATCCATTTCCTGTTGATTACATTTGCAGTGTGATAATTCGGACAGGACTTTATTATTGTCCCTTTAATATATCTAAGTCCTTTTGCTAATATTCCTAGTAAAAGTTTAAGGTAGCTATTAGGTCCTATTACATACTAGGAAAGTGAGCCACAGAGTGATTAAATACCATTCTCCAAATCACACAAGAGGCAAAGCTCTGACTCTAGGTACTAAGCTTGGAGGCCACCTCTTTACACAGCACTTCACACTTTGTATTCATTCATTCATACACTCATCAGATACTGAGTGCTCACCCTGTCAGATTGTGGTGATGCACAGAAGAGGAACAGACACTCTGACTTCTTAGAACACACAAAATATTAAGAGAAAAGGTAAAATTCTGAAAAATAATCACCCAACATTTAACTATAAACTGGAATACCATCAAAAAAGATGCTACTCTCTTGAGTGAAGATGAAGCAGGAGGCAAATGAACCAATAAACACAGACTCTGCTAGGGAGTACTGTTTAGAGATGTCTGTTCCAGGTTTGTGAGCAGGGAGAGAGTCAGGGTTGGCAAACACTCCCTGAGGAAGTGATGCTCTCCACAAGGTGCAAACTCAGGAAAAAAATGAAACTGGCAAGTGGGATCAGCTTGTGCAAAAGCTGTGGGATGCCAGATAACTATGCATAGCTTAGTTATCTTAGTAGGTAAGAGATCAAGGCATTGAAAGTAACAATGAAGACATCATCTCAGGCCTAATAACTCAGGACCGGGTAGAACATTTGAAATTTTGCTTTTCATCTGATAATAGTCAGAAGCTAAGTTTTTTCAGGAAGATACAGTATGACCCAGACTTTTAATTTGCTTTTGGTTCTTTAATCTTTCTTTTACATTCCATTTAAGTCCTCTCTCTCTCTTTCTCTTCTCCCTCCCTCCCCCTTCCTCTCCCTCCCTACTTTCCCTCTCTCTCCCTTCTCTCCCTCCCTCCTCTCCCTCTCTCTCCTCTTTGGCCCAATTTTGATTGTAAATGCTATCTGTTTCTTGAAAATGATTTGGGTCAGAAACTGGAGTGAAGGCTGAGGACCTCCTGAAAGAGACATTGGTAAGACCAAGGGCATAGCAGAGGCCTTCCGCAAAGAAAATATCAGCCATGTAGATAGATGAAGATGAAACACTGAAGTTTTAGAATGGATTAGCTATGGGGTAGGGGGTGGGGATCAGCAAGGTGTTATGGTGCCGGTGAGACTCTGCTTGGGAGCTGAGTGGACAAAGATGGGCATGCTCTAGGATGGAGGGTACCATGAGATGACCCTGTTTGGTATGTGGTGGGCAGAACAATTCCCTGTTTCTTCCATGTGGCAACACTTAGGATCTGGAAGTGTGCTGCTTTGCATGGCAAAAGGGACTGTGCACATATTAAATTAATGTTGAACTGTGGGAGTCAGAGATTTTCCTGGGTTATCAGACAGGTCCTATGTAGTCACAAGGGTCCTCATTAAAGGGTTACAAGAGAAGCTTGAGAGGGAAATTAGAAGATGCCACTCTGCTAACTGTGAAGATGGAGGAAGGGGGATCATGTCTGTAAGCACAGGCAGCCCTAATTAAGGGAAAGAGCAAGAAAGTGACTTCTCTAGAGTCTCCAGAAAGGACAGAGCTCTGCCAACAACTCTACTTAAAGCTGGTGAACCGTCTGCATCCAGAACTGTAACTGTAACAGAAGAATTAATACATGTTTTGAGCAGGGTCTTGCTGTGCAGCCCAAGCTTCTCTTGCTAAACTCGTGATCTTATTGCACTGGCCTCCTGATGCTGGAATTACAGATGTGGCCAGGACATCTGGCTGATTCATGCTTTTCCAGGGCACTAAATGTGTGGCAATTTGCCCAGCTCAACCAACGTCCTGCCTACCCCACGCTGCCCATCCTTCTACTCATCCTGTCATGTTCCTGCTGTCTCTGCTCCTATCTTTCTAGGCATGGCCATCCTGTCCCTGCCGTCTCTGCTCCTATCTTTCTGGCCACTCTTGTCCTGTTCTTTCTGTTGAAGTGCCCATCTTGGAATTTATGTTATTTTTACGCCAGGAGCTTTTTGTTTGCTTTTCTGTTTGCTTTGGACAGGATCATGGAGGCTATATTCTTCACAGTTCATTTTAGAGATGGTTAACAAAGCTTAGGGTGTGTGTATGTGTGTGTGTGTGTGTGTGTGTGTGTGTGTGTGTGTGTGTGTGTGTGTAGGAAGGGAGGGAGAATGGGGGTTGACTTGCCCAAGATCCCTCAGTGACTCCCTGACATTGCTGAGACTAGAGCCCAGGTTTTGGAGCTCCCAAGAAAGACCTTTCCCCAATTCTTTCTTTTGGAGCAGGTTAAGACCCTTCTCCTTCCTAGAATAGCCCAGATGGGCTCCTCTTTTTGGTTCCTGACTTTATCTGCCTCACTGGCTGACCCTGTAGACCTTCTATCCTGGCTTCCTATGGAAGCACAACCTGCCCAGGCTGCACGCAGTCTAGTACTTGCCAGCAGTACAGTCACAGTAGGTACTGCATTTTGTTGTCATGTTTCTCATACGGTGCTGCTGTTCTTTGGTATCACATGGCTACAAACACCAGCTGTCCAGAAAAATTCTTCTAGGTTTTTGATCCAGTAACACTTCTTACTTCAGTGAGCATTTTGGCAGTTTGGAGTGTTTATTCAATCTCCCTTCCTGAGTCCTTATAATTAAGGCTCAACTGAAGTGTGATTTCATAGCTGTGACTCAAATACCTTTGAGCATGCAGCAGACTCAAGGCTACTTCCTCCTCTCTCAGCCGTATAGTCCAAGGCCTCTCACACTCGTGGTTTGATGGGTGAGGGAGTGATGTACCTTGGGGGCTTAGAGAAGACTGTATAGCATGTAGCCAATCTCATGCAGTTGCAGAATTGGAAAGGCTGCAGGAGATGAGCTAATCAGGTCCATTGCTCTCAGCTAAACAAAGAGTTACATCATACAAAACAGCCCACAGTTAGAAGCTAAAACTCATTTGGGGACAAGAGTTTCATAATCTCCCTTAGAAAAACACAGAGACTCAACACTCTGAAGCCCAAGTTGGATTCCTGAAATTGCATCTGGCCTCTCCAACTGTCTAGGTGTCCCCAAACCTCATCAGAGGGTCAGACGGAAACTCAAATAACTAGCCTCCACTTTCAATTTGGTAAACTAGTCTGGGCTCCTGCTGCTGCAGAGGTGAAGAACCCCTGTCTTGTTCCTAGCTCAGCTAGAGCCACACCCACCAGGGTTTTGGAAAAGGAAACACAGCGAAGGTACAAATAACACTGGCTAGCCCTGGGCAGTCCTAACTGGTATTCACATCCAGTTCGCAGCCAGATCTGAGGCTTTTGTTTCTCAGCAGTTCTTAGTCTTTAGGATACAATGACAGAAGGACACATCAACACTTCTGCCCTTCAGAGGTTCAGAGGTAAGCAGTCTTAGGAGTTTAAGAAGGGGCTGCATAAAAATGGATGCTACAATTCCCCAGTTCCACCACAGATATATTCTATGATACACAGAGGCCGACAGAAAGGAAACAAGTTGAAGGGCTTAAACATGATCCAGTTGTCCCACCAACTCTCAAGGCCTACTTCTGAGTAGCAAGGCTACATCACTACAGAAGCTAGTATGTCTGTCACAATGATCTCCCTCTTGAGAAACCATCAGTGCCTCTTGTATCAGTTCAAGTCCACAGCCTGGCAATAGTCCTTTCTGTCACCATGCATTCAGCACAATGCATTGCCTAGCAATGACATCAATATTTGGTGAACCTGGCAGAAGCGACAGAACATTCAGCTTTGAATGCTTGCCTTCTCTTCTTGGCCGTAGTGAATATGGTCCCATTTACTCACAAGTTAAATGGTTCTTATGACTCTATTGAACATGCTAAACTCTGACCTGGCCTTTGAAAATAGACTTTGTGGGAAAGGACAGGTGATCCTCCAGCTTCCTGCCCACAATCACAAAAGTTATTTTATAGGTGACTTTAGTGACCCATCCAGGACTCCCAGCCTTTCTACTTAAGGCTAAATTAGCCTCAGCTTTTAATACCAGCACTTCCTGCTTCTTCTGTAGCCTTTCTATTGAGTTATTAAATATTAGGTTCCTGTGCTACTCCCAAATACCCCTGAACCTCTCATTCATCTCCAGAACTCCCATCATCCTTCTTTCCCTAAATTTTCTTTCTTACTAAATGCCACATTATAATTCTACTATTCAATCCAGAAGCCTTGAAATCAGTTATAATCCCCTTCTCTTGTTTCCATCCAATTGGCAACCTGTTTAGTTGATTTTGGCTCCTAAGCATCTTTGGAATCCACTTAATTTTCTCACCTCAGCTCCCCTGCTGACGTGTGGACTTGCTATCCTCTAATCCATCTACCAGATTTGGACAGAACAGTCTTTTTTCCTAATTAAGTTTTAGTTAGCATTATGGCATTTTTATACATGTGTGGCATTGTACTTTGATCACAATCACAGACCAGTATTAAAACCAGTACCTACAGTGCAATCTGGGTCTGTCTCTCATCCACTTGCATCATCTTAGTGACTCTCTACCTCCCTGAAGACAAAGCTTCCACATGGCTATGTCTAGCCGTGCCCCATGCTACTTTCTTGCCTGCAGTTTGTGCCCCCAATTGCACCCCCAGGTGGACCACACTCTAAGCCAGCAAGTGCTCTACTTTTTTGTTTCAGAATGTATCTCTGACCCCACCCCAGCCCTCTCCTCACCAGGAGTCTGGAGAGCTTTCATCGTTGTTCTGCCTGATCACCATAACATTCTACTGTCAATCATCTCTAACAGCTGGTTGACTGCTGGAAGTCAGAATCCACTTTTATAACCCCAGAGCCTCAACTATGGTATTCTTAGATTGTAATCATTAAGAGAAAAGAATACATAACTGTATTTACTTGAAGGAAAATAAATATATAAATTCTAATGCAGAAAGAATATAAGATGAACAAAACATAGTTGTGCTGAGATATCACAATATTGTGACATGCGTGCTCTAATGGAGGCGTAATTCATAACTACAATAGCAGCAATAACAACAATGCAGCTAACTCGCATTAAGTGCTTTTCACCTGTGAGCATTATTGTAAGTACTTTGTACTCACTAACCAGCCTGATCGTATTTATAAAAGGTGAGTGTAAGTTCGTGGTGCTGCGAGTATACGGAAGAGAGAAAAACTACTAATGGGGGAGGAATCGGTGCAATGTCCTAAAAAGATATGGCTTCTAGGTGGGTAGCTGTAAAATCCACAGTTGTGGGTGATTTTGAACCTTGGAGAAGAATAGTAGAGAAACTGAGAAAAAGATGTAGAGGAACTCAGAGGAAAACCAGGGAATGAGGAATGAGGAAAATAAGGTAAAGAATTTCAAAAAGGGAGAATGTCGAGCAGCCTCAAAATGGGGAAAAGAACTAGAGAGAAATGACAGGTGCTGCCATCTCAGAAGCAGCAATGGACAGTAGCACAGTAGTCACACTGGAGCAGCTTAGGGGAGGAATGGCAAGAGATAATGTAAAGAGCGACTTCTCATGCAGGGAATTGGAGAGGAAGGGACGGAGAGAAAAGGAAGGGCAGGGAGGGGCAAGGAGAAGTATATTTTCCTTTTTTTCTAGAAAGGATTTACCTTAAAATGATTTTGTTGTTGATTTTTTTACTGAAGGAAGGACTAGAGTCAAGGAAGAATTGGAGATTAAAGGACATGAAAGGAGGCAGATTGGGGGAGGGCAGAAGAGGCAGAAGGTGAGCCTGGGAAAGATGGCAGATCATCCCCAGGGTGGGTGAGTTGGTGGCACGGGGTCCAACTGGAAGATGTTCTCCCTGGATAGCCTTTGCTATTCCTGTGAAACATGTCTCTACAGTTAAGCCCCCAGAGCCCTCGATGAGTTTGTCATTGATTAATAAAGCAACAAAGAAAAAAGAAGAGAGAGGTTTCTTTGAATGAAGATAGGAAGCTGGCTAGAAACAATAACAAATTCACTGTGTTAGGGCACACAGTCACATCTGTGCCTCTCCCACTCGGTCACAAGCCCCAGGAAAGTCTAAGTTCACTTTGTCTACTCTTGTATTCACAGTGCCCAGTTCAATGGGAAGCCCACAGAAGGTGCTCAGCAGTGGTTTGTTAGATGAATAGATACAAATTCAAACACTGAAACTTTCTGTTTGTTTTTCTTGACCAAGGTTAAAAACATGGCTGGTTGCATGGGCATGTGATCTGTTCAGTTCCATAGGGCCCCATGCTCAGAAGAACCCCTATTTGGGTTAAATTTTACTGTCTCTGAAATTTTCAATAATCTGAACAAGGAGCCTCATATTCTTATTGGGTCTGTGTATACATATTATATAGCCAGTGTTCGATAGAAGCAACAGACATCTTAACAGAAGATAACTAAGTGGATATTTAAATATTTTTACACTTATTTATTTTGGCGTGAGTGCATGCATGTGTGTGTTTGTGTGTGTGTGTGTGTGTGCATGCATCATGGTGTACGTTTGGAGGTCAGAGGCCAACTGGAGAAACTTGGTTCTCTCTTTGTACCATGTGGGTCCTGAGATGAATCTCAGGTCTTCAGGCTTGGCAACAAGTACCTTCAGCCACTGAGCCATCTGGCCAGTTCAGTATGTGACTATTTTAAATATAAAGAATATAATATTATCCATGAAAAATTATATTTAAAATGAAAAGAAATACAAACTAAGTCTGGTGGCACAAGCCTATGATTCCAGCTACTTGGGAAGCTGAGACAGAATCATCACAATTCACAGTCTTCCTGAGCAAGTTCAAAGTCAAAGTAGTCAACTTGGTGAGACCTTGTCTCAGAATAAAAATTTAAATATAGACCAGGAATAGATCCTTGGTAGAAAGTTTCTGTTTGTTTGTTTGTTTTGTTTTTGTTTTTGTTTTTTTCCTCCTAGCATGCATTAGACTACCTAATACAAAAAATAATTTAAAAAAATACTCTTGGGACTTACCTGAGATGCTAGACCGTGGTTTTTCTTTCTTAAAATATGGTTCATACTCTCTGTAGACTATTTTCTTGAAGGAAGGTTTAGAATTCAAACTAGAAATAAAATATAAAATCTCATTAGAAAGTTGTATTCAATTTCCATTGCAAAAAAAAAGGAAGTGTCTATGTGCTCAGATTTTATGTGCATGAGTAGAATGACAGTATTTTATTGTATTTCCAAGCCCAAGGGTTTATAAATTTGAATAAGAATGTCTTTTCAGTGACTGTCTCAATATGCATGCTTCCACAAATGTAAGCCTAATACTGCTCTAATTCTGTTCCTCAGAATCATTTTTTCTATAAAGAAAGATAAGCTCAGACTGCAAACTCAAACTTTGGGTCAAAGTTAAAAATATAAGTCACTGATAAGTAGATATGTGAACCATTTTTCAATTGATTAATCAGATATAATTTTTATTTTTTTCACTTTCATTATACAATTTTCGAACTACTGGAAATGTGGTAAATTAGTGTCCATTTGTTGGCGCCTGTTTCTAGTTGAGAGAGCGGGCACAGCAATAACACAAAACTCTGGGATTCGTATTTGGAAACACACCAAAAACCTGCAGTGAAAAGATTAAGTAGCTTCCTAAGAAGATGCAGATGATAAACAACGCAGCCTAGATCCAAGAGGGGTAAGCCATTTCTGAAGCTTTATCCAGACCTAGGAAGCTTCTGTTCCATTCTCTATTTCTAGAGAAAATGAGGTTCAACATCTTGATAACTACAGTGCCATATTTCACAGGAGTGATGGAGACCCTGTAGAAAGAGCTTCATCTAGTGTTTCTCAACCTTCCTAATGCTTCAACCCTTTAATACATTTCCTCATGTTGTGATGACCCTGGCCATAAAAATATTTTCATTGCTACTTCATAACTGTAATTTTGCTACTGTTATGAACCATAATGTAGATATCTGATATGCAGATGGTCTTAGGCCACCCCTGTGAAAGGGTCATTTGACCACCAAAGGGGTTGTGACCCACAGGTTGAGAACCACTGCTCCAGTAGTTTTCCCTACCAATAACCTATCCATTATTTTTTCTTAAACAGGGGAAGACCTTTCCATATAATACACTGCTGTTACCTAGAGTCCTCATGTTGTACATTTGGTCTGAATTTGTTCATCCCTAACCTTATATCCTCTGACTTACATCTACCTGTGCCCTATTCCAGGCAGAACACAGTATGCTGTGGGAAGCCAGCCACCAAGTCTGTGTTCTATTCTTAGGCAGGAAAATTAGTGCTAGGAATAATGTTATTTTCTTTGGGGGTTCAGTTAATGGCAGTTTCCTAAGAGTGTGGGTGTGGCTGAGATTATTACTCTGAGAATGCAATATTTACTATCATTTTAATGTAATATTTCTTATTAGCATAATACCAAGATAGAACATAATGCCGCTCAAATAACCTAGTTACAACAACAACAAAAAACAAATTAAAGGCTTATCATACATTTCTACCAAAATGTTACACATTGCTTTCAAAATATTACAATATTTTTTGGCTGATGGCTTTGGTTTTGCAATTGTTAAAGAGGAACCCATCTTTCACAATTGCTTAAACTTAGATGTCAATTAAAATTGAAAAAAATGAGCCAACTAGAAGGCTAGACTTACCATTTAAAATAAAAACACAAGTAGCTGTGGATGTTGAGTAGAACCTATGACTTGGTTAACTTCAGGAAGGCTCACATTTAACTTTCCAATTAGCAAAATAGGTTTTACAACTCAAAGGGTAGGTTTGATATTATTTAAGCTTCCTTTACACATGCCTTTGAATAGCTACTTTACCTGGTCGCTAACATGGGCAATATTCAAGGCAGACCAAAATATCCAGGATAAGCCATATTCCAGGAAGTAACCCAAAGTGAGAGAGAAAAAAGTAGCCAAATTAGATAGCCAGGAATAAGGCAAGGAAAGGTGAAGAGACAAAAGTGTGCCCTATTTCCAATAATCAACACTTTGAAAGTAATTTATAGGAAGGCAACAAAATTAAGGAAAGAGTCACTAAATTATTTCCTTATAATGAAGTAAACGGTGGACATCTTTCCCGTTAGAAGATGAGCCTATGTCTACAGGAATGAATATTATGTAACTAGAAGTTCCATTTAAAACAAAACACCAGACTGTTAAAAGGCTGGAACCGGATGTGCAGGAAGGGGTAAGAGGTCACAGGAGGATGGTCACTTCACCCATCAATAGACTAAGCTAACAAACATGGGAGAAAACAGTATTGGAAACAAAAAATCTTGAAGGGAAAGCCGCAGCTAATCATTCATATTAAAAACTTTCCACATCTTCAGTATGATAAATTATATCAGTGGAGAAAAAATTGGCGCCCACCACCATTATACTTTATTAATTGTGTCTCCCCTTCCCTTCCTTCCCCTTCCCTCCCCTCCTCTCCTGTCCTCTCCCCTCGAATATAAAAACTTTAAATTACAATGGATTTTCTTCCCCAGAAAAGCCCACCTGGACTGCACCCGGAGTTACCTTGGGTCTGTGGGCTCGGGGTGGTAGTTCCAGAGGATGCCCTGAGCAGCCACGTAGAACTGCCTTAGAGGCCCAGCCTCGGCCCCGCGGCTGCCCCAGCCCGCCCAGCTGGTGCTCAGGACCACCAAGGCGCAGAGGCTCGGGGCGACCAGCATGGCCCTGTGCTGCCACCGCCGACCCGACGGTGCTCAGTGCTCTGTCCCAGCTGCGAGCAGTCCTGGCTCCCTAGAGGACTGTGTCCCTGTCCCCTGTGGAGGCTGGCTCGCCCTACCTCCCTTCCCTGCTGTGCCTCTAGAAGGCAGGAGTTTGTTGAGGTCACTCCCCCCTGTGGCCAGAGGCATTTATTAGAGAGAACACCAGGCTGGGAACTGTGTACTACAGGGAAAGAAAGGGCAACCCTGCTGGAAGTTGTGGCTCAGGAACCGTGCCCTGGGTCTCCGCCCCATCGCAAAGCAGCACTTCCCTTCTTCCCCACAGGTAGGTGCAGCAATCCCACCCACCCACCCTTAAACCTGCGGGGTCAAAGTCCAGGCCTGCCAGCCGGTTTCCACAAGCTTCAGTAAGACCCACACCATCCTCTGATCCCAGAAAAATGACACGATGCAGTCACTAGGCACTGAAAACGGCCGGATCGCTTAGGTAACTTCTACCAAGGCACAGACCACCAAATAAGGGTTTGTCAACAGCTCAAGTGTCAGAGAAAGTGCTTAGAGAACGCACCTGAGATAGTCTTATTAGCTGTGTGGTCCTAGGAGTACTTTATACACGTACTTCAGAGTACTTTATACTCCGATTATTGGGAGAGAAGAAATGTTGTAAAATGTGTAGTCCCCAGTGACTAGGCAGTTGCAGCCTATGCTCTAATCCACGTTCATGTTCTCCTGCTCCATGGTGCCCTGATTCGAAGGATCCTTTATATGTTGTGTTAACTTTTATTTTTCCGTTGGTGGAGAAGCTGAGAACTATAGTGTCTGAATCACCAGGATGACTTGTCCTGGGTTCCCCAGAACTCTGTGTCTGCCCCTGCTTTATGCTCCCAGCACATTCAGTCAATTGTAATCGGCACCACCCAGACTCCTCAGCAGCCTCCCCACCCCCACTGCTGCTTTTGTTCCTCAGCTGATATTATTCAGTCAATTTAGAATGTTCCTTCTCTGTGATCCCAGCATACAAGGGGCGGAAGCAGGAGAATGTGAGTTTGAGACTTGAGATGAGCCTAAGCTACACAGTGAGACCCCGCGCCCCAAAAGTTAATTAATTAACAGACACATGCACATGTGACTACATTAGAAAGAATGCCCACATCCATTTTCTTCCCTCTCTGCTTTCACATTCTTTAGTCAGGAGTTCTACCTTTATGTCTGATTCTGGGTTCAAACTGACTTTTCTGTTTTATGAACTTAATCCATTCAGATTATATACTCCTGCTGATTACGCTTCTTTAGTTTTTTGAGATTTTCTTGTACCCACAGCTAGATAATACTCTATACAAGAGCAGGAACAATACCTTACCCTCCTAATCCACAATACCTGGGTTCCCAGTGTTGTCAGAATCCTCTGAGTGTTTTTTTTTTTCTTCAAAATGCAAATTCTGACATAGGAGACAGAATTGAGGGTTTGAGATCTATGGTTCTATAATACCTAACCTAGTTTCTCTCTGTCTGTCTCTCCTCTCTCTGTCTCTCTGTCTCTCTCTATTTCTCTCTCCTGCATTCACACTCGAATTAGATGCTATTGACAATATATCTGAGAAAAAAATTTTAAGCAACAAGTCCTTAAGTTACTTTTAATTTTTGCAAAATCACTGTAACTTTTCTGTTACTGTCTTTGCTTGCCTGTCTGTTTATTTGTACCCAGTCTACATGGTGATCACTGTATTTCATTATTCTGCAGTGAGACAAATTGCAATATTTGACTCCCTAATTTTTGCATCAACTACAGACAAGCCATATATAATTTTCAGTGGCTTATTTATTAAATATGTGATTTAAATTACATATAAAACATATCTGTTCTTTCCTGCAGAACAGTAATGCAATAAAGACCTTTTCTGTTCCCCAGGGTTTTCTCTGTGGACAGGGGGGCATAGGACATATATTTGCTGGCTCACAGGAAGGTCCAGCTGCCATTTGGATGGTTAGAACTGTGCCCACATTGGTGGTAGACAAAGCGAGATACGCAGACCTCATTGAACAAAACATGAGGTATGTGGCATTCACAGGAGTCAAATTACATATTCAAACAATGGCCTTTCAGGCAGAGGGAAGGTCTGCAGTAGGATGTGGCCTCTTGGCTCTCTTCTTGATCTTCTGTGGCCTCTGGTACCATCTGGAAGTTTCTGTGAACGTGTCAGCAGCAGAGGTATAAACAACCTCATGAATATTCATAAATATGAAACATAGGAGACCCAGAAGATCTAACGAAGGAGTTCCTTTAAGTTAGAAGTTTGTCTACCATCATGTCTAACATCATGGAGTGCAGCTCTTCAATCCCAAGAGAAGACAGATCGTCAGTTCTCTAGCGTCTGGTCCTTTCGTGAGTCCGATGCCGCGGTGCCTTGGACTAACTCCCGTTTTTAGTGACAGCAAGGTCAACGCCACAGACCGCAGGAGAACGCTCCCCTTTCTGTGGCTGTGCTGGAGGAAAGTGAGAGGCGGAGCAGGAAGGGGTGGGTGGCGAGGTGGGTATGTCCAGAGTCCTTTTGCTCGGTTTCTGTCCAGTTATTTACCGAAACCGGCAGCTAATGGAGTGGAGTTAAAGTCAAGTCTGACGAGAAGCTTAACATCCGCACGCAGAATCCTGAGAGACTGAATGAGGTGACAGGAGCCGGGGTCTCTGAAAATGAGACAAAACAAATTAAACTATCCTTTCCTTAAAAGGTAAAGACATCTTTCACCAGGCCTGCCTTCTGATCTTCAAGACAGTGGCCTCAATCTGGATTCTGCCCTGTCTACCAGCAGGCTGCTTTTAGGGAAGGTGACTTTTTGTTACACTGTTTGGAAAGATGGTTTCATATGATTTCAGTTTTCCATCAGGTAACACGGGCGATTTTGAGGCAACCCTATATTTTCAGTACCACTCGGCTGCCAAAAATGGGATTTCACACATCCAGGAACAAGCTACATGTTGTTAGAACATTTCACCTCAGAGAGAGTGGAAATCCTTGGGTAAACTCTGTTGTCCCTCCACTGTCAAACATACTTGTTTCCAGTATGGTTCCTGTCAATCCTGACATTTTAATACGTGCTTAAAATTTAATATATGATGACATAAAGAAAACTGAAGCGTTATATTCTTGCCTTTTCCCTTACTATTCTACTTTCTTCAAAACTATCCTCATCAGGAACTCACCTCAAGGAGTTGGGTCATACGCAGCATTTGTGAAGACTCCGTATGTTCCTAGGTGGCTGAAGAACAAACACACAGGATGATCAACCATAAAATGCTTAGTCCTCCAGCAGCCTGCTCATAGTATCTCCAGAAACAATGGCTTGCTACCTACCCTGGAATTCTGTCCTTTTTTTATAAAGTAAGAAAAGCAAATAAAAAAGCAACTTTCAAGTCCCACTCAGAGCTCTGGGTAATGTGTCTTGCACTTTACATTCACACTTTTTCACAATACTGGGAATAGAACCTAGGGCCTTATGCAAGCTAGACAAGTGCCCTATTACCAAGCCACACCCCAGCCCTACCTACACTATAACTACTGTTAGTTACTGTGCAGAAAGCCTGATTTACTTTATAAGGGGTTGCAACCTCTTCTTGGTAAGAAGTAGTGACAAAGGTCTCAACCTTAATAATTGATATTTGAGCAAAGGTTTCCACAGAATGATAGTACTGCCCCCTAGGGACAGTTTGTAGATTTTCATGGTGATTAAGCAAATGGGCATGTAGTGGGCAGAGGTTAAGGATGTTAAATGTCCAAAACCACAAATTACAAAAGAATTGTCCTAGATCCTACATGCCTATGGAATAGTCTTATTCAGGTTAAAGTTTGCCTGGAACTTAATAGCCTTACATAAAAGTACGGCATGGGTGTTTCATCTTTTAAGATATCATTGCTATGTGAATTGCAGCAATACAGATTTTTCCCAGGAAGTCACACCACTGTCTCTTCCTGGGCCATTGCTTATGGATATTCTACTGGAATTGACAAACTTCCAATGGCCCCCGTTTACTAGCTTAACACCTGAGCTTTAGCATTTGGTTTCTATTACAAATCACTTCTCACTTGATTTCATTTCTACAATATAATGAGGGCATCTATTGATTCTTTTAAACCAGTGAGGTAAGAAATGTGCACATGCAGCAAGCCTTCAGAGAAAAATGCTCTCTGCAAAACAGAACAAGGACTCAGGAGCCTGAAAACAGAGGTTTTTACTAGAGGTGAGGAAATGCACAAAGAGAAAGACCTGCAAAGCAGAAGTAGGCCCCAGGAGCCTGAAAATCCCTATGTGTAGATTTTTAAAGCACTAAGTTTAGTTGACTTACTTTACCCACATGCCTTTTCTTAGGACAGGAAAGACATTGCAGAAAATTTATTACAGAAAGGAGTAGGTGGTGCACATTGACATAGCAAATTAGAAAGTAAAAATTTGTTCTTGCACAGAACCTCTCCATCTCACCTGTGAGGGTTCAAGGGGCATTTTCCATCATCTGAAATAAAACATGAAGAAACAGTGAGATAAAAGAGTAAATCGGTGTTAGAAATGATTAAAGTTAGGAGACTGGTTTTCAGATAGGTTTGTTATATGAAGAGTTTTAGGAACCATCTGACCTGAAAGGCAGGCAGAACTTGTTTCAGGCTAAATTGAGCCTTTCATAATATTTAATTTACCTTTTCTCTTTTTAACTTTCTAGGAAGCAAACAAACAAACCACCCTGTCCTTGTGTCTCTGAGGTCTCCAGCCTTGGTACTTGAAGGCTCTCTGCACCCAGGTTTTCAGTGCCTTGATCCTCAACTAGCTTGCTAATTTTATTCCTCACCCACAACAACGTGATGGTGGATGCTTTCATTTCCCTCCCTAATAATGTATGTGATCGAGTGCCTCTTGCGATCTAACCAACAGGCTCTGATAGTTCAATCTTTAGACAGACTTTAGACAGGCGACAACCCTGCCCTGTTACTTCACAATAGAATATTTTGACATCGGAAACCAAATTGGGATGAACCCAGGAAATGCCATTCCCCCAACTCATAATTTACTTATTGTTAGACATTTAGAAAGATGAGAGGCCACTGGCATTATTCTAACCTTGAATTTGTCTGAAAAATGAAGAAACAACTTGGCAGTGGTTTGTAGGGTCCATAGACAGGGGAAGGGGGGAAGCAGGAGGAAATGACGTAATTCCAACATGATTGTGGAGATCAAGCTCCGTCTTGATTTGGTTACATAAGCACACATTTTCATGGAGGGCTCCTTCATAACTATTGGCACATCCCTCTCCTTAGCAAGAAATTACCCTTTCCTGTCATCAGTCTTCCGCTCAGAGGAGATGGTGTGAGGGAGTGTTGGAGAAACATACTCAGTGCAAGGGTGGCTTTGTATGGAGAGTGGCAAGAGGGCGCAGGACACTCCGTCCTGTGAACAATGAGATTAGCCATTGGGATTCCTTAATGGGATGAGAGGTCTGGAATATTTTAACACGGCTCCTCTCGGTTATCTAGATTTGAGCATCAGTTGGTCCTCAGTGCCTACTTACTTTCTATGAGGAAGGGCAGTAAGAGCGTCATTAGTTTATAGAGAAATGTTTGTGAAGCCAATAAACACTTGGTCAGTCTACAAGTCATAGCAGATTGAGAAAAGATGTTTTGCATGTCTAAGAACTGGGCATTTCTTTTCTTCTATCCCAAGGTCTAAGTTCTCTTTCTGAAAAAAGGCTGGTCAAATTTCCCTGATAGGGTTTTCATCCATTTGGTCATTCTTCTGCTCAAATCTTCACCAACCCCACAAGTTTGCTGGAGAGAAATTTTGAGTATGTGTTTTCAGGACACTACTGAAGCAGTGACTTCTTAACGCTACTACTGTTTAACTCCTCTGTCTCTCTTACAGGACTGTATCTTCCTCAACTTCAGCTGCTGCCACTATTGGCCCCACTGTCTGGAAAAGCTGATCTATAAGCGGCTATTTCATGAAGAGTGAGGGAAAGAAGCATGGCGTGTTTATAGTTGATTTTGGTGGTTCCAGAGGCCCTCAGATGCATCCTCGGAATTTTAAGGGAAGGCTTTGGAAAAATTAATTTATAGCTATAAATTAATAGCTATAACCTATAGCTCAGTGGTAGAGCACTGGCTTAATATGCAGAAAGCATGCACACACACACACACACACACACACACATACACACAGGAATACAAATAAGAATTCTGTACTTTCATAAATTTCTCCAGGTGATTCTGATGAGCAGTCAGTGCTCAAGATCACAGATATTAGTCTTCTTTTGTTTTTTAAAATATTATTTATTTTATGCATATGAGTCCTCTGTCTTCATGCTCATCAGAAGGGGGCATCTGATCGCATTACAGATGGTTGTGAGTCACCATATGGTTGCTGGGAATTGAACTCAGGACCTCTGGAAGAGCAGCTAGTGCTCTTAACCACTGAACCATCTCTCCAGCCTTAGTCTTATTTTCTTTAACAAAATGTTTCTAAACAGAACTACTGACTTTATCACTTCATTCCAAAATCGTGAACAAAAAAGAGGAAGGTTCCTTCTTATTTACCTTTTCTTCTGAGACGCTTTCTTAGCAGAGCCAGGAGCGTTCCTCCCACTGCCAGGCCTGTTGTAGAAGCCACTGCTCCACCCACGTATGTCAGGATTTCCTGGATCGTCAGTGGCCCTGCTACAAAAAAAGCACGCATACAAGATGTGAATGTACTGTGTACAGGCCAGTCATCCTCCCAGAGGAACCCAAGAATGAGATAGGGCTGCAAGCAGGATCCTCAAAGGCCCTGCAGATGCCGATAACCTGGTAAGAAAGATCTGAAAGCCAGAAATCCACTGCAACAGAACAGGAAGCAGGGCCTGATTGCATCCCATCACTTAAATATCAACCGTCATTTCTAAAGTGAGCAAGGTGAATATCCCCCGAAAGGAATTCATTGGTAGATTAAAAAACCCTGTGCATGGTGTTTGGGTAAATGAAATAAACGGTTGGGTAAGTTCTCTTCACCAATCAAAGATTTGGATATGTAACAGAAAATGATCATGATTGGTAAGAGAGAGTGAAGGAGAAGCAGGGGGCTGAGATAAGGTTTTTGAACAGGTGGAGCATAATTAAAAGACAAGGTATTTTTAGAGTTAGATGGCAAACAAAGGTCTCTGCCATAACAAAATCAGATTTCCTGTGAAACTCCATGTTAACATATTTTGAAGTGTCAAGGTGCATTAAGCAGAGACTATAAGAAGTAGGAAAGTTAGTTTCATAAATCTAAGCAATGAAGAAGAATGGCAGGGATCCACACAGTCACCCTAGGGACCTGTATAAAGCCAGGGCATCCTTCGTGGCTCGTTGTGAAAACACGCATCAAGCAGGGATGAGTGCCAGGGAAGGGAAGAAAAGCCACCATGAGAAACGTGCAGGAAAGAACTGGGGACTCTGTGTTCCAGGCCAAGCTGATGTTCTAAACCATGAAGGACGTACCTTGGCAGGTTGGCATGGCAGCTGACCAGCGGCCGTTCTCCTGGCAGGCTGCCCTTGTGGAGCCATTCAGCAACTGCCCTTCTGGACAGTGGAAGGTGCAGGTGGATCCATAGCTAAAGTTTCCCCAAGGGTGCGAACAGTTCATCACTGCTGGTGTGTCCATGTGAAGTTCTGAGCATTTGATGGCTGTAAGTGGGGGAAGAGAAGACTGCATGAGAAACAAAGATGCAGAAGAAAGGCAAACGGGATTGTGGTTTGCTTTTGACTTAACTGGAATTGTCAATAAAGGGAGTCAGTCTGAAAGGGCAGAAAGGTCAGCCACACCCACAAGAGTCTCTGTAGCTCTTCAATAACACCTCACCAAAATAGCCACTGAAATAACACTAGCCAGAGAACAAGGATGATCCATAGTGTCATAAAATAAATACCTGCTAATACACTGATCTAGTCTCCAAAAAGTCTCTTTACAAAATTTGCCCCTCAAGAACACTATTGAATTTGTATCTATGAGTTATTATTGGTACATTGGTGATTAACTGGCTATGTCAGCACATGATTAACAAAATTCTTATTCAGTGCCTTTCACTGCTGAACACTAGAAATGTTCAGCACAACCCTTTCTAAACTGCTTTTTCAGGTTAACTTCAGATTATTCTCTATAAATTGTGGATAGGAAATGAACCTTGGAAAATCAGGTCTAGTTCATATGTTACAGATCAGTTGTGACATTTATAAATCTCAATGCTGTGCTTTGTGGAAGATCAAGATGAAGGAGTCCAGGGACTTCCTGCATTGTAGAAGTTTATTTTTAGTTATGTATAAAATAATTGTGCACTGTTGGGTGAGGGGCTGCCTAGGCCTTGGCATTTTGTATGGTCTGCAGGTGTCGGATTTATGCGGGGAATGTTTGATTGTTATGATCTGCATGTGCTATCAGTAGAACACCTAAGGAATTCTGGATCAATAAAAACACTCCTGAGCTCAGATGCTTAAGTATGGCACCTGCCATGATGGTGGTTCCCTCTGCTGAGGTCTGAAAGCATTTGCACCTGTGAAAATACCTCTCCTTCTCTCTTGGTGAGCCCACGCAGCAGCGTGCTAATACATCCATGCTTTGTTAATAGGGTAGCAGCTCCTTAAGAAATGTCACTCAGGGCTAACAGATTCCAATCATCATGAAAGCACTGCAGGTTTATACTGTCGCCTAATTAACAGCATTACAATTAAACTTCACAATCCATTGAGCTGGTTTTCACATCTCATGCTTGTAGGTCTAACACATGTAGGCAGTTGTACCAGAGTGCCTGATAGTGGTTTGGGCAAGGGCAAAGCTGAGGTGGCTACTGCATGTAACTTATGCTTGGGATGGCTGTGGTTCCGTGGAGGGGTGGGTGCTTGCAGTGGCATTAGGGCTGGGTGGAATTTAAATAGGCAGATACACACAACTAACTCAAGTACCAGCAGGGAGATAGCTTCAGAATTCCCTACTCCTGCCTAAGTTACCTCTGCACGCTGGAGTTACTGCTGTCCATTGTCCTGAAGTCCTGCATTTGAGCGAGTTGGCTCCTCTGAGTGTGAATCCAGTTTTGCACCCAAAGTAACAAGTGGTGTTCAGACCAAAGTTTCCCAGGTGGTGTCTGCAGGACATTGTTCCCTGCTCAGGAGTAGTCAGGACAGGACATCGTACCTCTGGGGTAGGAAGTGATGTTACACCTGGCAAGAGAAAAGTGTTTCAACGTATTCAGCATGTTCGCAAGTCAAAGGACCATATCTGAATTAAGACCTTTGTGGGAAAACTGCCTCCACTTTTCCCATAACAAGGGATCTCAAGCAATTTATATAAGGAAGCTATGAAAATCTATTAATCTCATACAGGAAAAATGAGATGGGGGAAATTATTGAAGGGCTAGAGAGATGGTTTGGTGGATGATAGCACTTGTTTTGAAAGCAAGAAGACCTCAGACCAGTCTCCAATATCCACATAAAAGCCAAGGATGACCAAGTGTGTACCTAAAATCACAGTGTTGGAAGGAAGAGACAGGGAGATCCTGGGAATTTGATAGCACATCACCCTAGCCTAAAAGGTGAGGTTTGGGTTTAGTGACAGACCTTGCCTCAGAAAATAAGGTGGAGAGTAGTAAGCAGAGGAAGACACATGCTGGCTTCCTCTAGCTTATGCATGCATGCATGTGGGCATGCCTATCTGCTCCTCCATGTGCACACAATTAAATAAATGATTTAGAAGAAACAGTACTAAAAGTGCCCATGAAAAAGTATTGCCCTGGCCAGAAGAAGGAAGAGGAGGAGGAGGAGGGGGGGGGAGGGGGAGGATGAGTTGATACTACTAATATTTTTAGAAGGGGCAGCAGGAAAGTTACTATAGAGATCTAGCAACTCAACACACTAAACACAGACAATGAACACACAATGCCTGCACTCCTCCACTTTGTTGGAAGATATATTATTTGCTGGCCCAAGGTCAACATGAAATGGAAACAACATCTCTGGCTTGGTCATTAACTTGCCACATGATAGGATAAAGATACCTGATCACTCTGCATCTTGGTCCCTTGTTTCAAACATCTGGGCCTATAACTGCCACCCAGCATTCTTAGCAACGAAGTACCAAATACCACTCACTTTGCTCAATAAAGATCTTTGAAATAAATATGCTTAGAAGTACAAAATTCTTTTGAATTTTGAAAAATTTCTTTCCATAAGAATCAGTGTGCCTTTTATTCATGAACAGAAAAGTTCTGTCACTTCTTAGAAAGTTTTAAAACCTACAAATGTGTTGACTACACTTCACTAACAATGTAATGTGCACTTGCCACATGAACAAGCTGTATTGTCATTTAGAAAAGAAATCCCAAAGTTCAACCTCCCTGGTGAGTATGCCTTTACCTTTGCAGGTTGGTGGAGGTGCTGACCATCTTCCAGAAACTGTGCATTCCACACTTGCTGATCCCACTAACTCAAAGTCCTTGTTACAGGAGAAGTGGCAGGTGGAGCTGACACTGAATTCCCCATAAGCATGAGAACAATCCAGTTTGCCTTGTTCTGGAGCGAAGATTCCTGGGCACTTGATGGCTGGAGTATCAAATGAGAATGTCCCAATATCCATGCTTATTCAGACATTTTATGTTTCACCAAGTTCATTCATTCAATAGCTAACAACTAGTTAGTGACTACTACTGTATCTCAGGCATTTAGCTGAAGCAGGAAGGAGGGAAGGAAGGCTTACAGAAATGAAAACAAGGAAAGATCATGAAGATAAGGGAAGTCAATGCTCAACAACTCAATTAGCAGGAACAGAAGATGGCTCAGTATGTAACATGCTCGTTCTTCAAGCATGGAAATCTGAGTTTGGATGCTCAGCCCCAATGTGAAAGCTGGGGGTGCCACACTATTGAAACAGCAGCACACAGGGAGAAAGATAAGCAGATTCAGTGTGTTCATCTGACAGCCAATCTCGTTGAAGTGGTGAACACTGGGTTTAGTGAAAAATCTTGTCTCAGACAGGAAGGTGGGTAGCAACTGAAGGAGATACCTGAAGTTGATGTCTAGCCAACACACACACACACACACACACACACGAGGGGGGGCTCAGTTTCTGCATCTACACTCTCTGCTTGAGAGACCTTATAGCCCCCTTCAGCTCCTACTATCTTCTCCAAGTAGGCAGAATCCGAGATTTCATTTCTTCCTTCCTCATGTATTGGACTACTTTCTTCAAATATCATCCATCTCCTCAGACCCAACACATGTAAAACTACACAGACTCCTATCTGAAACATTTCCTTCATTTGGACTCCCAAGCTAATTTTTAAAATGATTTATATCACAGTTCTAAGTCAGAGGAAAACTCAAATCTTCCAGTCATGGTAGTAAAGTTCTTGGGAAAGCCCTAGCTGACATTATGTATCTGCTTCTGGGATCATATTGCCCTGTTCCTTTTTATGTCTGATGACTAAATCCCATCCACTTTCCAAGATGCAGACCCAGCATAACTTCTCAGATGCTGTTGCCATCACCGCAATCTGAACAGCTTTCCCTGAGCTCATCGACTTATTGTTGGAATTCATACCCTGTCATGCCCTACCCTGCATCATCTGCATCTCCTGCTGTATGCAAAGCGTTTAAAACCCCCAACTTGTCTAACACGATTCCCATTGTAGGGATCTCAGGACATGGCACTCAACAAGCACAGGCCAAAGAGCTGAACAAATGAGTTTCTAACTTGCTCATCACAATTTCTCTTTAAGTTGTTCCAGTAAATTATTGAAGACACGGATGTCTCTTAGATTTGTATCCTTTTCATCACTAAATTATCTGACATATGACTATTATTTATCAATAGTTATTGATAACAGAGTGGCTGTTGTTCCTTCATTCTGAAGATGACATCAGGTTCATTTTGCTTAGCCATTTTGATTCTTAAGACTCTTTAAGTTTTATATGCTACCTCATGGAAAAATATATTGGCATATCAGCACATGTGTTTGTAGTAACAGGCTATTTGCTGGTGTTTTATGGATCCTTGCACAAGTCCATTAAAACAATCAAAGAAATGAAGGAAAGCAGAGAAAGGCAGCATCCCAGGATTCAGAGGACACATGCTCACAGTGGTTCAGAGCCTGGACTTGGGAGCAGACAAAGAAGGTAGCTTTGTATGTGGCCTAAAGGTAGAGACAAGAAGGGCCACAGCAACTGGACTTAAGTGCTCCATCTCATCGTGAAAATTACAAGCTCTTCAGTCATTGCTGGGCTCATGGAGAAGATTTCATGTCCTGGGGGTGGGGGTAAGAGCAGGAAGGGACAGGGAAACAGGCAGATCCCAAGTCCCAGGGTGTCCAGGAAACTGCTGTTCTTGCCACAGTGCATATATTTGTGGAATCACCTCCTCTCAAATGAAAACCTTGCAACCCAGTGAAAAGAGAAGTCAGGGATCCCACCTGCTGATATCTCTGAGTCCCTATGGTCCCTTCTAGGGTTCTGAAAAAAAATATTGTGTGAGAACCAGGGTTTCTAGGCAGAATTAAGAGTTAAAATGTCAAAGCTTGGTAGGAAAATGAAAAGGAACCAATTCCCTAAATATATCGTGTAAATGTGGATATTGAAGCAAGAAGAGACACAAATATCTTAAAATTAGGGTTAGAGAAGATTGACAATATTGAGGACCATAGTCCATTAGAGGTGCTGTCCCTGAGTGGGGGTGAGCTCACAGGTGGGAGGCACATGCACCCTCCTGCAGAGAAAAGAGGACTAGAAAGGGGTGAAGGGAAACGGGAGATCACAGGTTTAGCAGCTGAATTGGTTACATAAATGATTTAAAAGTTTAATGAGATTTATGGATGATATTTTGCTCTTTGCCCTCAAAATACAATCTGAAAAATGTAGCTTACAAACATGTTACTAGGATAAGCGAAAGAAAGAGGGAGAAATAAAGGAGTAAGCAACGAACACAAGGCATGGACTACCCTCCTCAGTGGCCTTAAGGCTTGCAGTGTATCTTTTTGACAGCAGGTGGTAGCATTTATGCCCTTTAGTACAGCTGTACAGATCTTGGGATATTGATGTAGGGGTGAAATAAATAATATTTTAGCTATCTTTCACACAATGCTAACAGATTTCTAGAGACACAGTGTCTCATCTGATCACCAGTCACTGCCATTTCTAAAGAAGTTACACCTGCAGCCTGTGCTGGGACCCAGGATTGAGAAGCCCTGCTGCTAGGTGGCAGTGTGGTGTACTGGTCAGCCATGCTGCCCTTCTTGCAATGTGCCTATTGACAATGTACTCATTCTGTCAGCGCCCCAGCTTCTTCATCTTTGGGAGGGAGATAATAGCCTTTAGAGGTGGTTTGTGCAGACTGAGTGAGACAGTGTATGTGAAGAGCTGGTCTCACTACTACTAACTCTGACTACAATCAACAATAAATTGGAACAATGAGCCTTTTGGAACTTAACCGGCACTATAAATTAACACAGTTCTCCTCTATTGGAGAACACACTCTATACTTGTAGCATATGGGGTACCATGTGCCTGCTGGCTGCTTTCAGGAAGATAAAGATAGGTGTGATCTACCCTGTTTTGGAGAGTTCCACCAGTTCACACTCGTCAGCAGGGCTGCACTTGGGTGAGTGTAACCAGGAAATGACCAGCTTCAGTTCAACAGATGCTTGTCACACACTCGTTCTGACTACTGACGGTGATGTAAAGATGGAGGCAAAGCTTCAGAGATGGAGTAGCAGGTAGCTCCTGGCAGACAAGCGTAAGGACCTAGTTCAGATCTCTGGCCTCCCATGTAAAAGCCGGGTGTGGTTGCACACATCTGTCATCCTAGCGCTGAGAGTGTTTAGACAGGTTGATCCCTGTAGCTTGTGTCTAAAGATAGGGTCAAGAGCAGCAACGGAAGACTGCCACCATCACTCGCTTTGCATCCACATGCACACCACTCCTGCATACACACAGACACACTCATACACACTAAACAGGTGTGTGCATATATTATGCACACACATTCATGCTTTCACACACACACACACACAGGATCTAGGAGACAGAGCTTCTACTGTCAATGACTTTAAAACCCATAAAGAAGTAGAAGGAAGAGTCAGAGCTAAGCTTTAAATCACACCTGTCCCCAAATCAGCTTCTAGTCTGAGACTTCTGTGGGGTTGGTGGATGGTTGAGGGAACAGATGGGTGGAGAGTGTGGTAGGAAAAGGTAGTCTTTATAAGACATAATCACTGCCGTGTACAGCTGAACATCAGTGTTTATGAATAGTGATGACCTTGGTTTCTCTGGGTCTCTGTTTCTGACTCATTTGTAGCATGGAGATTATACTGATTTTTCTTTATTATTCTGCAATGGTGATGTCATGTGCTGGGATGATGTGAAAGCTTTGCTGAGACCAAAATGTTTTATGCAAAACATTTAAAGGTTCAGGGAGAAAAAGATTTTTGGTCTAGATCCTCATGCCTTATGGAGAGACTGTTGCTTTAGCTTGGGAACACCAACCAAATCTCTGATGACTCTTCCTTCTGTGGTGACATCTGAAAAGCCTCAAGAAAGGACGGACCCATGCGCCTACCTTCACACATGGGTGGAGTCCCTGTCCAAAGTCCGGATGGCAGACAATCCAATCTTTCTGGTCCAGATAGATAAAAACCCTCATCACAGGTGAACTGACATGTGGATTTATAGGTGGAAGCTCCAAGAGGCTGGATGCAGGTCATGGTTCCATTCTGAGGGCTGAGCAAAGAAGTGCAGGTGGCAGCTGCAATGGGAAGGACAAAGGGGATCATGCAGAACTCTGCATTTTGAAACCCATCTCTCCCTCCCTCTCTCTCTCTCTCTCTCTCTCTCTCTCTCTCTCTCTCTGTGTGTGTGTGTGTGTGTGTGTGTGTGTGTGTGTCCTGTCTGTCTATCTGCCTATCTGTCTCTGCTTGCTAGTTGAGCATTTGGCTGAAGGTGATCACTTTTGCTTGTATTTCTGGTGCTGTCTCTGTAAGAGGCTGTGGAGCTGGATGACAGCTGCAGCTTACAGTTGACTGTTATTCTTGAGATCGCACCCACACAGGGTTTCAGAGGCAATTCTAAAAGAGACACAGTGACCTTTGAAGAGATAGAAGTGTGGTTCATTTTGGATGCCCCTAGACAGCAGGGGAAGTTACTCCCTTGATATCTTCTTAAGAAACAAACCTAATGATGTTTCCTGAAAACAATGCCAAGAACTTCAAGATGGAAAATGGGCTGAATTTCTTTCTCCCTTTCCCCAGCAGGTGGTGGGGAGAATCTGGGTCTGTATCCTTGCTTGTACTATGCATGGTGACTCCTTTTCGGCCTTAGCTGCGTTATTTCAATATATGAAAAGCTATAACTCTTGCCTTATAAGAACTCTTAGCTATATAGCAAGTCGCTTGAGTCACACTCAAAATTCCATTAGAAGAAAATAGAGTAGACACATATTCCATCAGTTGTCTGCAAATGCCAATTTCCACCTCTCCCAGAAGTCTCAACCCATAGGACCAGGCATAACTCTGTGTGTGTGTGTGTGTGTGTGTGTGTGTGTGTGTGTGTGTGTGTGTCTATCTGTCTCTGCTTGCTAGTTTAGCATTTGGTTAAAGGTGATCATTTTTTGTTTGTGTTTCTGGTGCTGTCGCTGTAAGAGGCTGTGGAGCTGGGTGACAGCTGCAGCTTACAGTTGACTGGTATTCTGAGATTTCACCCACACAGGGTTTCAGAGGTGATTCTAAAAGGGACTCCAAGTCCAATTTCCAGTAAAAGTTAAACATGGTCTCATAGTCTTTTGACACCATATATAAGCACAAGTCTGAAGTGCTAGGTGACTGGTTTGGGCTGGTAATCATACTTTGTGACTTTGGACAAGTCACTTAACACCTCTGAATCTCAATATCTTAAAATGGAGAGCCAAGCATTACCCAGCTGTTAGAGTTCTTAGATGGATCAAGAGTGAATACACACTGTCAATGTTAGCAGCCGTCAAGATGATCCTCTCCCAATTGACAGAGCAATAAATCACCAGGTGAATCACGATGATACTCAGAAGTGGAGACTAAGTCTGAACATGGTCTTGGGGCCCTCTTGTTATCTTGTCTTGGTTACTCAGTGTATGTCTTTACACCAGAGAAATTAGCAGAGCTCTTTGTCCTTGTTCAACTACCTATTGGGCAACTACCAACTAACAGCATGAAGTTTGGAGGTATTGTCTGTACCTTTCTTGTTCCTTCATTTCTTACCCACCCAAGCTGTACTCCTCTCAATGTGATCAACTTGTACAGAGACTGAGGTATTGTCTGCCACTCTCAAAGTCTTCCTGTGTTTGGTGTGTGTGTGTGTGTGTGTGTGTGTGTGATGCCAGAGCTGTAAGCTGGAAAGGCCAGGGGAGGGTGTGGGTCCTTGAATTGGTGAAGTCATGGTGGAGTCATTTCCAGCTCTCCCATGACTTTGCATGGATATATGTGGAGGGCTGTGGGAACAGTGACAAGGGGAGTTGTCTGATAACTCTCCCTCCCTCGGAAGTGTTACAATAGCTTGTGGATTTCAGGCCTGATGGTACCTTCCTGCCTCAACCACATGTGGGTATTTCACTTGATGTGCACAGAGCAAGAAGAAGAGAGAGTTCTCTCAGAGTAAACAAAGGGCTAAAAGCAGAAGGGAACTGGGAGGTCACAGGAAGCTGGGGTGAGTGTTAACCTCCTGGCTGTGAACACCCACAGGCAGGACTGTGGGGCAATGCATTTCCTGGAAGGGTCTAATCAGGCTGATAACCCTGCTCAGGAATCATCAGCTCCTCTTGAAAGCTGTGTGGACTTCAGTGTAGTGAGGATGAGAGCTGATGGGGCAAGTTCACAGCCTCACTCTGCTTTCCCCAGACCCAGTTCTTCATCCCCAACCCAACTCCAGCAGTTCACCATAGGCTCTGATGTCTGGCATGAAGGACATACTATTATGCTGTTAATTAACTAATTTAGTTTTTTATACATGTATTGTTGGCTTTAGAATGGTGTGTGTGCGTGCACACGTGTGTGTGCATTTGTGTAACCTGAATAGCAAGTGGTTCCTTCTTCGTGTAAAACATGACCTGCTTGCTTTGACTCAGATATCAAAAGTCTATACAAAGTTAAAGCATGACAAATAACACAGAAATATTTCATATCACACATATTAAGTACATTATTAAAATTCAATATACATGATAAAAATACTATTATAAAGGAAAAAATTGAATGAGAAAGTATCAAAAGCATTCCATGCTAGAACGCTAGCTATACTTATTTTAGGGGTTCATATTTAAGATGATATTTTCATTTCTCTGCTTTCTATCTATATGTAGATTTTATAAATGAAATCTTGTTTTGTTCGAAGTAATTGTCATAAACCTGACTAAAGCATTAAATACACTGGTAGAAAAAGAAATAGGAAAGCATGAGAATCATACATTTGTTCTTCAATTCATAAGTCATAACCAGCTTTGGTTCACACAGGATGTTATGGTATTCACAGAATACACTATCTTTTTACCACCAAGTCTAACGCAGATACAAATGGTCTTATGAATCTGCACATTGCTTTCTTCTGAGAATGCTTGAAACTTCAGTTCATGGCACATATTTTCCTCTCTCCAGTCCTCCCCACTCTGCCCTAAGCATATTTCTCCATTATCATATAGATCTTGGAGAATGCTTACAACTAGAATCTGTAATTCTCTCTTTCTTAATCCACCAGGACACGCCATGGCCCCTAAGAGGAAAGAGCCAGAACAAGCACTCTTGGAACAAACACTCAAAGCTAATTTTACTTTTTCATCTTTTTTTTCTGTATACTATATCAGTGAGTACCGTTGGTGATAGGAGCCTGCAGGTCCTGGCATAGATTCTGAAAAGGACAGTGCAAAGATCACTGAATCACTAGTACCCATTGCCAAATATCCTGACACTCAGGGCATCTGCTTAGCCTCTGATAACATTTGTAATGGAGGTTCTTGGGATAGAGGATGAAGGGGCTACTGACAGTGTCATTAATTTTTCATCTACTTTCAAGATAGACTTACACAGTTACCATCCCAGATATAGCCTTTTAGAATATCACCTCCAATTTAATTCCAGGAAATGGAGAGGATGCATTCTTACCTTGGCATTCTGGAGGGGCCCCACTCCATTGTCCAGTAGCCAAACATGTTATTGCACTTGCGCCCACCAAGAGTGAGCCTTCGTCACAGGAAAAGCTGCAGACTGACTGGTACTTCAAGGCACCAAGGGGGCCCGAGCAGCTCACCTGGGCTTTGCTTGGAACTGGAAATTCTGGACACTGAAATGCTAAGGGATGAGGAAGGCAGAGTAAGGAAATAGTCATACATAAGTGTTGTTGACTTTGACCCTCAGCCCTTCTTAGTGAAAGAATAAGGACTCATGAGTTGGATTTGTTTAACTTAGAAGATTAAAACGTTTGTCATTTAATGTCAATAATGCTTGGTGGATTTTACAAGGGAAAATATTGAACTAGTGTTGGCTGAACCAATGTAGAACAGTGTTGTAATGTGTACCAATCATTCTTAACATACATTTGGACTCAAGTTACCTCTGAAAAGTATAAAATCAAGATGCACACCAAAAATCGATCCATAGATTTTTGTAAAGACATTGTTTGTAAGAGTAAGACAAACATAAATGGGGTATAAGTCTGGGACTGAAAGTAAATTATGGATTAATGGAAGGGTTAGTCATGGTTTTTAAATGTTTTTTTTGTGTATTACTTGCAAAAGATTTTAGAGGTGTATCTATGTATAATGTTCAGTGGAAAAGCGGTATAAAAATTATGATCATGATTAAACCCTGGTCTTTTGTGAAACAATTTTATCATATAAAATGATGAGTTTCATTATAGCATTTTATATATACATACACACATATACACACCTATACACACACATATGTATACACATACCTATATAACACACACATACACACCTATATTATATATACATGCGTACATATACACACCTACATATATTCATATATATTCACACACATATATATACACACACACCTATATATACACATACACACACATATATACATATATATACATGCACACATATACACATCTATATATATATACAAACACACACATATATACACACCTATATATATACATGCACACACATATACACTTCTATATATATAATTGTACCTTACTTATTTTCATCCCCATTGTTCTATCTACTTCTTACTATCTCTCACTACACTACATTCTTTAAACATATAACATAGTCCTATATGGAGAGAATGCACTTACATCATATTTTTTCACTTCTAAAACATGAATAATAGTTTTCACTACCTCTTGGAATTAGATATCTGATATCATAGGAAGTGCTCAATAGATTCTTGCTGCTAGCTGCAGTAGCAGTCACAGAGGCTTTGAGACACCAGTGCAATCCTCAAGGGCATGCAGCAGCTGAAGACCTTGACTATTGGCATAGAAACAGTAGCAAGGACCATAAAAGGAGTTATTGAGGCTTCAATTCCAGATGCTTAAGAAAATATCCAACCATCTGTTCTGGATCATTTGAGGTTTACTTGCCTGGAGACAAAGTGTCTTCAGCAACCCCTTGTGATCCTTTTAAAGACTGTCACAGGGCTCAGCATGCCTATGTCTCCTAGACAACACACACCAGCACATTTAATCACCCGCATTGTTTTACCACCACACTTATGAACCTTTATCCTTCCACTGCTTGCTTTTCTTCTCAATATTTTCATCAAGCTAAGTACCTGTGGCATAAAATTTGCCATTTGCCACTTAGCTAACTGAAGTGCCTATTTCAGTGTCATTTGCATCTGTATCACCATCCACTCTTGGCCACTGCTCACCTCCAGTACTCTTTTCATGGTCTCAAGATGAACTCCACTCTCGCTAACAGCAATTCCTCTTTCCCTCTTCCCTGTCATTCTACTTCCTGTCTCTTTGATTTATCACTCTGAACACCATACCTAGGTAGGCTCATATATTACTGGATTCTTGGAGGCTGACTCATTTCAGTTATCATTGTCTGTCCATACTGAGCACATGTTAGAATCCCTTTTCTAAAGCTGGATAGTATCCTGGTGTATGTGAATACCAGATTTTGTTTATCCATCCACCCATCCATCCATCCATCCATCCACCCATCCACCCATCCATCCACCCATCCATCCACCCACCCATCCACCCATCCACCCATCCATCCACCCACCCATCCACCCATCCACCCATCCATCCACCCATCCACCCATCCATCCACCCATCCACCCACCCATCCACCCATCCACCCATCCATCCACCCATCCATCCATCCACCCACCCATCCACCCATCCATCCACCCATCCATCCATCCATCCATCCACCCACCCATCCATCCACTGGTGCTTACTTGCTTCCACAATTTACTATTTGAGTATTGGCACTGTGAATCTGGATACATATATATCACTTCAAGGCTCACTTGCAAATCACTAGAGACCCAATAACTCATCAAAATCAGGGTGTACACAGACCCAGGGATGCTCACAGATTGTTGAAGAATAACAGTAAAAATGGTGACATACGATGCTACCACTTAGCTCTGGAGTTCAGTTTTGTACAGGTACCCTTTGTAAAACAAGGCAACCCCAGTGATCTTCCAGGTGACTCAGGTTTGTTTTAGAGTAAAACATTGAAAACATGAAATACTGAGAGTATTAGATTATCAAATCAAAACACAGACTTAGGATTTATAAAGTGAAACTGAGTCATCACAGCTTTCTTTATGTTTGTAAAATTGACAGCAGCATGAGTGGCTTTGAAACACACTGAATCACGGTTGGTGATGCAAGTAAGTAAAGCTGATATTAGTGCCTCAGAAGCCACAGAACTCAGAAAGCCCAAAGCCTGCTGACAAAAAATGAGAGGCCTAGACTAACTGCCTTGTCCATTCTTCCACCATCCCGTGCTACTCCTCATACAACATTCTTTTTCCAGTGCTGAGCTCCTCGCCCATCCCAAACACGTGGACCAAAGCAACTCTCACCTCGACTATGCTATAGCGAACACTGCCTAACGCTTGTTTTGCCCATTGATCCCTGGCCCCAAAGAGCCCAGCGCATCGCACATTCTCTGCTAATGTCCACAGACACGCGAACGGCAGTGTTACGTGCCCATCGTGCCTGAGAAGCCCAGAGGAATCACTCGGTGTCACAGTACCTTCGCAGACTGGGGCTGGGGCTGTCCACTGTCCCACATCAGCACACCGAATGACATCATCTCCCTGCAGCCTGAAGCCCTCTGCACAGTGGAAAGTGCAACTGCTGTTGTACTCGAACACCCCTGTGGACGGGAAGCAATCCAGGCTCCCGTGGGTGGGGCTCTCCAGAGGCTCACACGCGACGGCTGAGGGCAAAATGTCAGATGTTAGGTCGTTTTCAGAGTCTCTTAGAAGCCAGAGATGCTTTCCTGCCCAGGTTGCCTACATATTCAAAACCCGGAATCTTTCTCTGTCCGAAAGGAAAACTGCCCTTGCGATTGTGCCTCTGCCTGGCTCGCTGTCCAGATCTGTTTCGATATTATTTTCCTTTGGAAGGCTTCCTTGTCCACCCTAACTGAGGCGTAGGACTCCTTGTGTGGGCTCTCTAAAACCCAGCACTGCGCTGTTTATGCATGACTGCAAACCTTACCCTTTACACCAGTCTCCTAGTCTGTGTGGGCAGTCATTCAGAACTGCATCCTGGAGCCCAGCACTCTGGTAAATTCTGGGTGCTCATTAAATGTTTATGGGATTATAAAAGAGTAGATACAGAAAAGCTTGGCTCATGAGAAAGCAGATGAAATATTGAGCTTACTGTAGATGCTATGGGCTAGTGTGGTATGATGATTCCAACTGGGCTGTGTTCCTAGAACACAGGATGTCATCCTAATCAGACATTGCTTGCCAAGTGAGTGCAACTCACTGTGGCTGGGCATGGCTATACTCAGAATGACCCCAGCTCTGATAAAGACCCATTTACTTCTATAGAGGTGTTCTAGACATGGGATTTGCAGAGCATAGAGACCACCCTTCCACCCCAACCTCTAGTTTTTACCAAAATCAGAGCATGCAAAGACCAAATGTTCTCTAGTGTTCTTTCTTAAAAATATATATAGCCAAGAAAAATGAGAGTCAGAGATGTCACTCGATCTCCCTAAAGTCTATATGTTGAGGTGTGTGTGTGTGTGTGTCTGTCTGTCTATGTGTGTTGGTGTAGAGGCCAGAGGTTGCTGCTTGGTGTCTTTATCCCTCTCCACCTTACTTCTGAGATAGAGTCTTTTATTGAACCTGGGGTTCGCTGTTGCGGTTAGACTGGCTGGGCAGTAAACCCAAGGGATCTTCCTGTCGCTAGCTCCCCAGCTCAAATGCTGAGATTATAGACACACACCATCACACCTGGCTTACATGTTGATTCTGAGGACTCAAATCCAGGTACTCACAAAGGAGTAGCAGTACTTTACCCACTGAGCCAGCCTGTCCCCGAAGTCTCACAGTTAACAGTGTTTGAGCCGGGCTTAGTAATCCAGGTCAGGGAATTCACCAATCCAGCCTTCAATCTCCTGCTCTCCCTCCCCCATCTCTGCCCTGTAAGATGAAGTAGGGAAGCAGCCCCACACAGCTCAGGCTCCATGGATGGTGTAATCGCCCAGGATTGCGCCACCACTACTCTTCAGCGCGGGCTCCTTTATTCCTTTACAGGGTCTACCTCTGAAGACTCCAGATCTCCCTTTATTCCCCCAACTACCGCTTTAACTCCTTCCCAAGTGTAGGACATTGCCCTGCACAGTGCATCCGCCACTGCGACAGGAAGGGGGTGTGGTTGAAATAGGCAGAACCTGAAATGAGCAAGAGCCCAAATCTATCCTTTGTAGTTTATACTTGCCATTTCTTCTCTTTCCTTTATTTTTGAGACAGGGTGTCATTATGCAGCCCAGCTGGCCTCCAACTCACTGTGTAATCCAGGCTGACATTTAATGTGCAGAAATTCACTGTCTTAGGATCTCAAGTGCTGAGATTACACCCCGGTGACACCACATCCTACTTATACCTGTTGTTTTGCTGTGTGCATTTCATATGCTTGGTTCTCACAACGCATCTGGCAATTCTTAGCCTCATTTCACAGATGAGACATCTCCCAGCTCCCAGGGATTGAACAAATATGATCCTAAAGGAGGTTGCTTTGTCATTAAGAGCCCTGAGTCATTCTATGGCATGGCTCCTTCTAGGTTACATTGAGAGCTGACAAAATTAATCTTACCTTCGCAAGTTGGTGATGGTTCAGTCCACTGGCCAGAGCCAGTGCAGTGGAGTGTGTCTGAGCCCCTCACTTGATATCCAGGATGACACTCAAATTTACAGCTGGAGCCATAGGCAAAGGCAGCTCTTGGGTGCGTACAGTCCATAGCTCCATGGATTGGGACTTCCAAGCTCTGGCATTGCACAGCTAAACAGAAAAACCAATGATAAGGATAGGGAAAAATACCCAGTGTGGAGGGAAGCCACACCCACAGAGAACAGTATGGATCTGCCTGTGGAAACACAGATGGGGCTGGGAGCATGTAGGGATCAGGAGGTGTTAACTGCCCAGACATGGAGTATCAGTCCTCAAAGTGACCTGAACTTTTCAAAACAGTTCTCCAAGCTCTGTCCTAACATTCTTTATGCTTTCCATATTATAAGCCTGTCCCCGAAGGTCATCTAGTGTCTGTGCATTGATACACTGCCCTCATCTATGATACCTGGATTCTCTGGAAGAGCAACCAGTCCTCTTAACCACTGAGCTATCTTTTCAGCCCCTATTTCTCAAGTTTTTAATGGAAAGCCCACTACCCCCATACATAATCTCCTGAGTTTAACTATTTAGTAAGGATGGAAAAAATAAGGTGTACATACCTTTACACTGTGGGGGTTTATCTGTCCAGCTTCCAGAAGATAAACATTCCAGCTTGCTGGGTCCACTCAAGTCATACCCTTCAGCACAGTGGAAGGTGCACTGTGAGTTGAAAGAGAAGTCCCCCAGGGGGTGGCTGCAGTTCATGAGCACATGTTGAGGGATGTCAAAACTTCCACACTCCTTGACTGTGGGGGACAAATTATTGATTTTTCTCATCATAGACTTAAAAACTCTGCTATACTTACAGCAAGCTGTGACTCTCTTTATTCTGTCTTTTTTGACTCCTAAGCTAAGTCCTTCATCTTAATCTGGTTCCTTTGTATTGCCAGGATCTTAGAAAATAATCTTTTTTTTTTTTTGACAGCTCAATTCACTCTCCATTTTTTATTTCAAATAGGTAAAATTGACTCTAAGGCTTCTGTTTCATCTTCCTGTCTTCGTATTTCTCTTTTACTCCTCAAAACAGTATGAGTGAATGTTTCCTCCAAGAATAAAGCGATTTTATCCCAGGTATCTTGAGACAACTGTGTGGAGCAGGCAGACAGAGGGCAGAGGCATTTGCCTTTACTTGCTAGAGAGTCTCCATCATGATTTACTTTCTGGCATCACCTCTCCCACATGACCAATGGCCAAAGCAATAGTGTTAAAGTCCCAGACTCACCATATTCACATTCCGGCCCATAGAAGCCTGGGTAGCAGGAGCAGGTGTAGTTCCCGATGGTCTCGATGCATTCCCCTTGCCTGTTGCAGGACATGTCCTGGCAGGAGGCTGCATGGATATGAGAAAGGTCAGAATCTCAGGCATTCACAGGACACTGGGCACAGGCTCCACCCTCTCAGGAAGGCCTGAGTTCTCCAGACAGCAAAGCACCACAAAGAGCCACACAGAAAGCCAGCCTGTGCCCCCAGAAAGGTATCATCACACTAAGAGCCATAGAAAAGCCAGACTAAGTACAATGAGGACAAAATGTGACTAATGCTAAATAAACAGACAGCACAGACAGAACTACATAAAGCGACACTGATGCAACTGACATTTAGTACCACTGGGTATTTGTTACAATGGTGTCTCTTAGGGACTGGTGAATTTCCTCTCACTCTGTACTTTCTATGCTAATGCATCATGGTGTGGAAAAGTTCTAGATGTAAAATTTAGAAGACTGGTTTCTAGTCCTAACTTCACCATAGCAGAACTACCAGGCGCCTGCTGGATGACACGGTTAGTATTTCCAAACAAGGGCACAGCTATGTGTAGACAAAGGAACTCTTTCATGTCCAGAAAAATGGGTTGCAGTTTTCTAACCAAAAGTATCCATGCCCTGATGCCAGCAGTTACCCCAAGATGGTCGGGAGACAGATGTGGTGGTGGTGCTGGTGGGTGGTCACACAAAGTTTACAGGCAGTGTCACAACGTGTCTATTTCTTCGGAGCTCCAGGAAGGAGATTAACAGAGACTCAAAGAATAAATATTCTCATGATAATGTGTGCTGAGACCTGACAAAACTTGGTAATCATTTCAGCAACCAAACAAACGTAACGTTTCATTGCAATATTCCTATCTACATATCTTCCCTCTCCCCTAGGGAACCTCTTTACATCTTAGAGTGCAAAACATCAGTCAGTGTGGTATCTGTCCAGAACATTGGGTTGTTGGGGATGGGTCCTATTTGTGTTTTGGAAAACTGTACCAATTAGTGATGTTGACCCAGTACAGAAATAGCATCACAATGTCAGTAGTTTGTAATGTCTGTTCTATCTTGTAATTTTTTTTTGAAAGTCTCATGGCCTTAAGAAAGTAACATTTTCTAAGCATCATGTCATCAGTAACAAGGGGTGTGGACTGGGCAACACGAAAGTGCCTTCTAGTCTCAAATAGATGGTTTTCTTTAATCTTGATTTTAGAGTCTTCAAGGCCCTCACTAATGCTGAGTAATTCCGAATTTTCTTGCGGCCGGCTTTGTGACCCCATGTTACTGACTCGGTGGTTGCATTCCTCAAGCAGGAAAGGCATAGCTTTAAGAGGTAGTTTCAGCCCAGAGAAAGCCTCACCTGTGTAGCACAGCGCCCGCTTTCGTTTGGAGCAGGGTTCGTCATTCCACTTCCCAGGGGCGGAGTCTCTCTTGATGTAGATCTCTACACAGTCCTGGTTGTTCTTCTTGTTGTTGGGTTCATTGTCGGCCCAGTTCTCAGCCTCCTGTGTGAGAGTCTTTTTGGTTCCCACCCAGGTCCACTTATTATTGATCTTTCTGATCCCGATCCAGTAGTAAGAGTTGAAGTATGGGATGACGTCATTGAGGTGAGCGATTTCGTTCTTATTCTGGATGGCCACTAAGTCTGTGAAGTGCCTCTGGCAGAATGCCCGTGATATATTCCACGAGTATGCCTTTATGCTGTAGTTATAGGTCCACGCCGCCACTTCCTTCTGATGTACAAGCTCTGGAGGGAGGGGGATGGAAACAAACACCAGGTTAGTATCACTCACTGGAAAGAGTCTGATTCTAAGCTACCTTTCACTTAAAAGTACATACAAAAGTCAGAATGGGAAAGTACTTTCTTCTAAAGGATTCTAGATGCTAAAGATTTGGGATCCTATGAAACAGAGGAGAGCTCAGAGGTCATTCAGTGTACTCTGCTTTCATAAATCAAAGAGTCATACAAGTTGTTTGTCCAAGCTCACACTGAACGGCACATAAATGTGTGATGGAGGTGTGCCACGGAGCCCCTGGCTGGCTCAGTCTCAGGGCCCACCATGTTTACTTCTTCTTTATCCACTTCCTTGCCTTTCTGATTGTTTTGTTTTGTTGAGTAGGACTCTTATGGCATAGCTCAGGCTGGCTCTGCTGCAGCCTTCTGAATATAGAAATCACAGGTACGCTCCAGCATGCCTGACTACTTCCTTCCCTTCCCTTGTGGTCTTCCTACTATGCTGGCTAGCCTCCCCCTCATCCCAGGTATACTTCTCTTTGCTTCCTCTGATGGCTTCAGTTAACTTAGCCTTTCTTCCTTCAGGCTCCAACTGCACCTCATCCCTGCCTTCTCTTCTTCTCTTAATGTTCTGTCTCGCCATGCCAGTTTCTATGATGTGACCCTCTATCATGTGACCTACCACTGTGAGTCCCTGTTTCATTGTGGGTCTTTTCTTAGCTCTGGGTCCTCATCATGAATCGCTGTGTTTGACCCTTAATACTTGTTCAGTAGATGCCTGCTGAATAAGTGAACCACCATAGGGCTTTGACAGAGCTAGGGTTAGGAACATCCCCCAACCTGCAGCCTGCACCTCACGTCTCTTAGTTGTTTCTTTTTGATAAATTGTCCCCATATCTACTTATTTGTGCATTAAAATGGGCCCTTCCTTGTAACTGCTTGTATGATATCAAATGAAATAAATAAAGTATGTTCACTTTGATACAGAGATTGTTATTGGAGACCGTGGGATATTGTGGGGCAGAAGAGTCAAGTTCCCTAGAAGAGGTGAACAATGCCAGCAATCAGGCCTGGAAACGACTCCCTTCCTGTTGACAAAATTCTGTTTCTATTTGACCCTAACCCTCCATCACCTTATGAGGATCTGCCATGTCTCCACCACCACCCCCCACTAGCGCCTTTGTGGTGGTGTTTTGCCCTAAGTCTTTACTCTGGAGTCAGGAAGGCATGGTGGCACACACCTGTAACATCAATGCCTGGGGGGCTGAGGCAGAAGGATCACAAGTTTGATTCCAGCCTGGTCTACATAGTAAGACCTCATCTTAAAAGAAAAAAAAATCATCACCTAAAGACAGGGATGAATGTATTAATATTACATATTAAATTGCTTACTTTGACTTTGAAGAAATTTACTTTCATTTTTAGAATAGATTTATTTGTGTTTGTATGTGTGTGCACTGTACGGGTTTATGTGCACCACTTGTGTACAGGCATTGGCTGAAGCAGGAGAGTGCCAGGTTCCTGGAAACTGGAGTTAAAGAAGGTTGTAAGCCAACTGACATAGGTGCTGGGTACCAAACCTAGGTCCTCTGGAAAAACAGCAAGTGCTTTTAATTGTTGAATCATCTCTCCAGCCCCGAAAATTACATTTAAAGAAACGCAAATATTTTTGTGAGTCACTGAGAATATTGTGGGCCTGTATTTGTCTTGCCCAGTGATGATGTTGATCCTGGATGAATCGACTTGTTTCTCAAGCCTTTGTAGATCAGTATGAGGATATCAGGTGTTTGGACTCTGGGTGTGAATAGTTTCCCCTGCCTCACAGCGGGATACAGTCCTACACTATTCCCATTTGGCCATGGACTCTTTCCTAATTACTAAGGGCCCAGTGAAGTTGTTCAGCTAAGCGTTTACCAGAGATCAAAGCACAGAACCAGATGAGCTGAGCAGCTCCCAGGACCACACTCTGAGGTCTTGGCTTCCAGGAGGTTTCTAGACAGTTGGCCTGAAAACAGAACAGAAAACTTCCTTTTAGTATCTACAAACATGCAAAGAAATTATAAAAATTCAGCTGATACTCATTGAGATAACTCTCACTCCCAGCAGGAGGGAGTTGCAAACCTTCTACTTCTTTCTGGTTCTCACTCTCCCTCCTATCCTAAGGAGGCTGTGATGATCTTATCAAATCCATTAGCTTTTAAACATGATTTTATATAGGTAAATCCTGGAAATGCTCTTTTTTTTCCAAGTTCTTATTGTACACAGCAATACTGAAGCTTGTAGCATCTAGATCAGCAGTTCTCAATCTGTAGATCACAACCCCTTTGAGGGCCAAACGACCCTTTCACAGGGGTCGCCTAAGACTATCGGCATATAGGATATTTACATTATGATTCATAACAGCAGCAAAATTACAGTTATAAAGTAGCAACAAAAGTAATTTTATGGATGGAGTCACCAAAGCAATACAGCACCAAAGGAACTGTATTAAAGGGTCACAGCATTAGGAAGGTTGAGAATCACTGGGCTAAGTGCCATCTTAGGACGACAGCTTCAGACTTTGACACAGGAGCTGTCAGCTTCACATTTTTACCTTCGTAAACCTCCAGGATTTCAATTCCATGCTGCATTTCCATCGTGGGTGGAGAATATGAGGCATGAGCAAGCTGAGCGGGGACCAGTGATCCCTCTAAAGCCGCTCTGACATTATCACTAACATAAAAGCAATGGCTTTGGCATCTACACGTAGTCTCTCTGATTTCCCAGAGCATAGTGCAGGAACAGAAGCTATAGGGTACAGGGTGGGATGACATGCGTCTGAAGACGCACATGTACTGCTGACTTCAGCCTGGCCAGATACCAAGATGTGCACAACTCAAGTCAAAGGCAGTCTTCTAGGCAGTGGCGGCCATCTTCACGAGCTTAGAATTTTCTACCTCGGAGTTTCTGAACTCTGGCTTTTATAAGTAGGTATTCATAGTGTTCTCACAAGCTAGGACACTAGTCAGCTGGCCTCTGGGGACCCATCTCTCCAACACAAAATTTGCAGTATATCTATCATAGCTTCATTGTGTACTAAAAATAATTGTCATGCTGGTGACCTTATAAAAAATTAACCTGCAGAGGTTTGTGGTTCCAGATAAAATAATATCATTCATTTTATGTATTATATTTTTATCTTTATAAATAAGCAAGAAAGACCTTATGTTTAAGAATATCTGAAGTTAAAACTCTGTTTTCGAAGTAGAATGGGGATCACTATTTAAGGAGAGAAAGTGAGTAGTATAAATCTCTTGTTAGTAAGCATTTCTTATGGTTTGTGTTATCAGCTCAGCATAGTATTTACCTTTGCCAAACTTTAATAAAGAAAACAACAGCTTTTTAAAGAGTTATGTTTATAATATTCTGGAAAATTAATCTTAATTTTAAAATTTATAAAGAAAATCTTTGTCTCTCCACTTAAAAAGAAGAGGAGGTTACGAAGTTTTCCAAAATTTTGGAGATGTGGAAGCAAAGCTATTACTAGTGAGCAGAGCAATGTAGCCCAAGGCAGGGACCCAGTGTTGGCTTTGACCCCAGGCTGGGTTTCCACCCTGTGGAACATAACAGTTTTAAATCCATCGCTGTTCTACATGTGGCCTTGGGAAGTGACTTGTCCCACTAATGGGATTTCTGGGCATTTTGGGGTGTCTGGGGTCTGCCCACAGGAGTACATGAAGAAAGTGATTTGATGAGGCTCTAAGTTTTTAAATCATCATGCCCAAATCTGTTCACTGTTTTCTGTATTAACCTATTTAAACCTTTAAATAAGCTTTGGTTTAAACGCAATCCGTAATAGAAGTACTTTCCGTTCTGAGTTATCTGTTAATTTGTATAAACTTTTAAGCAAGATTTTATTTAAACCAAATTTTTCCAATCAATTCTTTATTGCACCGTGTGTGTGTGTGTGTGTGTGTGTGTGTAAGAGAGAGAAAGTTGTGTATATGTAACATATGTGTGAGTTTGTGTGTGAGAGAGAAAGTAAGTACACTGATTTGAAGCAAAGCAAGATTTTAGAAAATTGATCAAATTATAACATCCAATCTGGGCAGTGGTGGCGCACGCCTTTAATCCCAGCCCTAGGTACGCAAAGGCAGGCAGACCTCTGTGAGTTGGAGGCCAGCCTGGTCTACAGAGTGAGTTCCAGGACAGCCAGAGCTACAGTGGAGAAACCTTGTCTAGAAGGAAATATATATATATATTCCAAAATAGGAGAACACAAATCTCTGCACCCTGTTTCAGCATGATGCATTTGCTCTTCAAAATCATAAAATACTAAGGCCTGTAGGAGATGCAAGGATCACTGCCAAATCAATTCAGTATTTCTCTGGCATTTTACAGTAGTATTCTGGTCTAGATTGGAAGGTCATTACTGCCCATTATCGAGTTTAAGTAATTTTCCCAAGCTGACTAGCAAAATGCACATGTGGTAAACATACTGGTTCTTAGTCTCACAAGGCTCATGAGCTTTGGAAACAGTGAAGAAAATGTTTTGGGAATGTTTATTTACAATTAGACTCCAAAAGGCTCATGGATCCATTAATTCTTTTGTGGTAATTCTCACGTAGTCTAGTCTAACTTTGCATTTTCTATGTAGCCAGTTTCTCAGCCTCCTGCCTCCTTCCCCCAGGTGCTGGCATTACAGGATTAAGCCTCATGCTCAGGTGGATCTCTTCATTCTGACCATACTTAATGGATCCCAAAGTCAAACCCATGTGTCAGCAGTAAGTTTTCCCTTTGACTTAGCTGACAGGACTTTGTGTGTGGACATGAAGGGTGGTAGTATTTGAAAGACTTACTTAGTGATAATTTTCCTCCGACATGCCCTCTGGGTGGTGGCAGCCTTTTATACCCGATCCTCTCCACAGCCCAGCTTTAGGGATAGTATTGGTTCTAAGATGCTGAAGAGTTAAGGACCCTATTATCTGGACTAACCAAGTTAGATGTTGAAAGAAGAGGAAATGCCTTTCTAGGAGAAGCAGCCATGTGTTCAGCTAATCTTTAATGCTGCCTGGCAGCCTGCTTCAAACTGGAAGCGACTGGAAAAGAATCTGAGACTGGGTCATTAGAATAACATCCTGTGGCTGCATAAACCTTGTGTAAGCACCCTGGTTATCTGTATGCTAATTTTGAAGGAACTAAAAGTGACCACAGAGTAAAGGAGGGAGCAGAGAGAAAGTGGAAGGGGAGAGAGAGCCTTTGCCCCTTAGCCTCCCACATCTGTAGGAAGTGATACCAGCTTTGCAGTAGGAGCCCCAAGGCTTGCAGATGGCATACAGAGCTGGCCACAGAGAGGGGAGCACAGCTCTGCAGTTCAGAAGCAGAGATGATGTCCCTCCTTGACCTTTGTCCGCCTGTCCAGATCCTTTTGGCTTCCTCTGCTTCCTCTTTAGCTAAACATTCTTAACTCCCTTGCCTCCTCTTTGTTTTCCAGCCCCCAGCTTCCACCTTCTTATCAGACTGCTCTTTTGAACCTTATCATAAATTTGCAAATCATCCAACTAAATGTCAGCTTTCCACCTTTATCTTGCTTGACCTCTGTGCAGCTTATTTTCTGTAGACCAATTCATTTTGCCTTATGCGTTGTTTCTCTATTGTCTTGAGCAATTTTTCTGAGTGTTCCTTTGAATCTCCCTCAACTCTCTGTCCTTGGTTCATTCCTACTTCCATGGTTCTATTCTCCTCTCTTCCTAGACCTTATGGTCATCTCTTTGCAAAGGTCCCAGTCACCATCTCCATCTCTGGCCTCACACTAGAACATGAGGCCCCCAGCAGGAATACTGAGCACACACAGGAGCATGCAGGTTGTCAGGACAGATGGCTAACTGTGGTGCCTATTAGCACACCATAGTACCTGTGGCTCCTCTCAGCAGTCCTCAGAATGCCCCACCTTAAACTTCTCCAGCCCAAGGGCTTCACGTTCCTTCCATCAGCTTCTGATTCCAATAAAAACCTGTCATTTTGGGCATGTACTCTTGGTTCTTTTCTATCTCTCTCTGTCTCTCTCTCTCTGCCTCTGTCTGTCTGTCTGTCTGTCTCTCTCTCTGCTCACTCTTGGCCTCTTTGCCCTCTTGACACTCTCTCTCTCTCTCTCCCTCTCTTTCTCTCTCTCTCTCTCCTCTTTCCTCTCACGGACCAGTTCAGTCTGAATCCTTCCAGATGCCTCTCTCTGGACTCTCCCTCATATCTATAATAAAAACCGTCTTCTCAACCACACCTTGGAGTGGCCTTGTCCTCATTTTCACTTATAGGTTGCAATGACGAGGGCAATGGCTGTACACAACTGAATCTGAATCCCTGGCCACAGTAGAGCACATCCTTAATGGTTGACAGCTATTCTACCAACAGAGACGTAGCTATTCTTACCACAAACAAAATTGAAGATGAGTAGCTATGTGATGTGATGGATATAAATTCGCTTCATATGGCAACCATTTTACTGCCTGTATGTACCCCATTATAGCACACTGTATACTTTAAATATCCACAATAAAACTTATTCTTAAAAATCAATTATGGGTTTATATATGTATATGAATGAATAAAAATTTTGAAATAAACTAAATGAATGAATGTAAATAAAATAATAATGGTAAGAGAGTGACTGGAAATAAGGCAGATGTGCACTAAATAAGAAAATATTGGAGGAAAACAAATATATACTCCTGACACTTTCCCTCGTTCTACTTGATGTGTGAGAAACAAGAGCATGGTGGCTCGCTCTCCCACTTCCCTTGCAGGAGACCAAGTGACCCCAACTGACTCTCTGAACGCCACACAGATAGGACATAGGATTAAGAGGAGAAGTAGGGAGATGGAGGGATGTTCCATTGGTGGTATGCCCAAGAACCCTGGAGGGCATGAAATGGCAACCACTCTTAAAGAAAAGCAAGTGTCAGTGTAACTCTCTGGTTTGAGTGTGGCTCTGAGAGGCTCTGGCATCAAAGGAAGCACACACAATCAATGTAAATTCTTATAATCAGACAGTAACTCCGACCCCAGCTTCTGCACCTACATTCCCATGACAACCTGAACTCCTTCATCAAGTAGGAGCAGGGAGGGGGTGCCAAGAGTCTTTTCTTGGTCTGAACCTTTATACCAACCTGTCATCAAATCCTAATGACTTTGCCACCTGGTGAGAAACCTGGATACTTCAAATTTTCACGTTAATTGTCACAGAACTGGCTTAAATGTCATTATTTCTGAAAAAATTAGTTTCTAATTGACCTCTTTTTCTCAAGATTACCTATTGCTAATTCTTTTTCAAAAATGCAATCAAAATGATTCTTTTACTTTTTTCTTTCCTTCCTTTCTCCCTTTCTTTCTTTCTCCCTTCCTTTCTCCCTTTCTTTCTTTCTCCCTTCCTTTCTCCCTTTCTTTCTTTCTTTCTTTCTTTCTTTCTTTCTTTCTTTCTTTCTTTCTTTCTTTCTTTCTTTCTTTCTTTCTTTCTTTCTTTCTTTCTTTCTTTCTGTGGTGCTGGTATCAAACACAGGATCTTGTAAATGTTAGGCAAACGTCCTGCTATTGAGGTGTACCCCCAGCACAGAATGACATTTCTAAAATAATGTGGTCATATTGCTTTACTTCTTTAAAGTCTTCGATAGTTCCTCATCTCTAAGCCACACATTCTAACTCTTCGAGATACACATATTAAACCCTTCCAACATGGCTCCTTCTGTTTGACTGTTCTTTCCTGTGATGACTTCTCAATTACCCATATCTTCCTTACAATGCTACAATGCAGTTATAGAAAGACATGCTATAATTTCCACAATGTATTGCATGTTCCCTGTTCTTATGCCAGGAGTACCCATGTATATCAGCCCAGCTCCCAGAGTCCACAATGTATTGCATGTTCCCTGTTTTTATGCCAAGAGTACCCATGTGTATCAGCCCAGCTCCCAGAGTCCTCAATTTTCTCCTTGAAGGAGCTTTGCTATCAATAGCACTTTCCTTCCCCACACAAAGCAACCACCCTCTTGTTACTCTCTGTGTGTTATTTTCCCATTAGTTATTTTAACGACGGGCAGTTCCTAAAATACCTCAGGCATATTTCCAGGGAGAAGAGTTAAAACAATTAAAATAGACTCATTTTCTGTCCTCATAGAATACACATGCATGATAGCACTAAACAAACATGAAAATGCAGGACAGTAGCATCCAGGTCAGAATTAAACTGGGATTGTGTGACAGAGTGACTGGCGAGCTATACCAGACAGGGACTTCAAGGCAGCCCTCTTCAGGAAGGTGACATTTAATCCAACAGTAAAACGGCCAGAGAAAATTGCCAAGTGGGAAGCAGGGAGAACATGAAAGCCTTTAACATAAGAACAGGTGTAAAGTCAAACAACATGAAGAAAAAAACGTGGCTAGAACAGACGGGTAAAGAGCAGATGAATATGACAGGAACGTAGCTGAAAGACCATGCGGGCTCGTAGAGCCAAAGTATGGGATGAGATTTTATTCTAAGTGCAGGAAGAAGCCAGGGGACAACTTAAAAAGGAGTAAGATACGTCATGGTCTGACTGATATGAAAATCAGGACTTCGGAGATTAGTTGAAAAGGTAGCTTGGGGACAGGTCTTGTGTCGTATGCCAGTCAGCAAAAGGGAGGCACCTTCAGGGTTCTGAATAGAGAAGCCCCATAAAAAGATGTACCCAGTGTTGTTGTCAAGTAGGAACAAGAAGCCTGAGCTGCTAAAAGCAGAGGTCATCACCATGGTCCTGATGAAAGTTAAAGAGGAGTCAATGGGAATGGAAAAAGGAAGGAAGGAAGAGAGTCGAAAGGGATGAAGAGCCACACAGTCTCAGAGTGTCAAAGCTCAGGTATGACAAGGCTTTGCAACAGTTCCGGTACTAGTTTCTGAATGGTGGGGGTGGAATGACAAGATCATAGCAGGCCCCCAGAAAATAACACACACAAAAGCTTGTCTATAAGTCAAACAGATTTCAAATACAAGTAAGAGGAGCTGACCACTGGTATTTGACCACACAGAATCAAAGCACATATTTAAATTAGACAAGTCAGATCTATTGTGTAAAACATAGTAGCATTAAAATAAAACACATATATAATTTTTCAAGAGTCTGTGAGCTGAGTAACATCCCTAAAAAAATGAAGGGTTTTCTCTGCATTTGACTTTTTAAAGTGTCTTTGTTTTCCAGCAGAGGTTTTAGACACCAGGAAGACAAAGGCTATCATTATAAAATCAGCCTCCCCAGAGGCTTTGCTCAGTACTGCCTATTATGTCAAAAGTCACTTGATTTTTTTTTGTTATTTGACTAATAATTGCCTGTGCTTAGAGCTCTTTGGATGCTTTAGATCTTTAGATGCATATTCTAAGAGTTGGTTGCCAATCTAAAACAATATGGAGCAGAAATAATAGAAAGAACAGTAGAAACTGGAAGCTGGAACCCAAAGTGGAGTGAGGTTCCTGAATCCTAAGAGGCAAATGTGCTTGGGAGGAGGACATCTGTCTATGAAGCATTCTCATCTATCACAGGGCTAGGCACTTAGTACTGCACTGCAGTGCTCCAACCTCGTTGCCAGATGAGAACTGAGGCGCATCAGAGCCTAACACAGAGGAGGCCAAGTCTTTCTGGTCTTCTAGAATCCTCCTGGACATCTGGGAACCTCCTACGGCTGTCTATAAAGGTCAGTCTATGTGGATATTTGGATATTCATCTAGAGAGAGGAATTGTAGCTTTCATCAGAATTCTGAACAATGAACAATGCCATGACTTAATTTGTTTATGTCTCTGAAATGGAAGAGGATGCCAAAAAGAACAGAAGGAAGAAATTAGTGGCTCACCCACCTATGTTGACCAATTCAAAAGGATGACATGCAAAAAGACACAAGTAATCCACATTTTACATCAATGTGATTCAAGTAGTACAGGCACAAATATCATCCTCATATCTCTCTTTTCCTACACACACCCCCCCACACACACGCACACACACACATGCACACACACCAGGGGGATTCTCCCCTTTTAAGTATTGGAAGAGTGTGTCGCAGTAAAGTAGAAAGGAGGGATGAATCACATGTAAGCATGCCTTTCTTCTGGAATGTTGTAGAAAGATGCCTAAACGTTAACAGAAGTCTGTTCACTCCTTAGGTACAGACTAGAAGATTTTTATATTCTGAGACTGTGACACACTCCTAGTACATTGAAAACACACATGGAAGTACCCTAAAAGTCTATGTTTATCCAGAGTAACTGTACTGAGTTCAAAACACGTGGTTATCTCTGGGCCTTCCCTCGATCCTGGACCTCCCTGTACCTCTGGGATTTTCTCTTTCATTTAAACAGTAGCTGGAATTTATTACTCATTTACATGTCAGCCTTAGATATAAATACTTTACGGTGCAATCTTATTTAATCTTTAGTATGATATTATAGCAGAGTACTACTATCACACCCAATTTATAGAGGAGGAAACTGAGTTAATAAAACTAAAGATAGAAATTTAGATTAGAGCCATGTGGATATTCTAGATTGGTCCTAGAAAACTCTTGAGACTTAGAGAAAGAGCTAGGGAGGCTGAGAACTAGAAGCTGTTCAATTGTAGATGAATCCCAAGGTTCCTTCTCAGTCTTCCATTTATCCAAGAAAGAAGGGCAGACTTGGCAAAGAGGTGATTCTTGCCAAGATTATTCCAAGGGAGTCCCTACAAGTCCTAGGAGGAAGAGCAGCAGCTATGCAGCCAGAGAATGAGATCCGGATGGCAACATCATCAAGTCTTAACAAGCGGTTAGCCATTGGTTAAGCATCTGCGCTCTCTAAGTCACAAAGGTTCTAGCTGTAAAATGGAAATGATTCAAACTTATAAGAATATTGGAAGAATCAAAGCAGACATCTGGCTTTTAAAAATCTTACAACCTGGGCATGATGGTATATACTCATAATCCTTAGTTATTCAGGAGACTGCGACAGAAGGATAGTAAGTTTAATGAGCCAAAGTAACAAGACCCCATCTCAAAAAAGAGAGAAAAATATGCCTTCAAACTCTAACAAGCTATGCAACATAAAGTCCCATGGCTATCACTGTTCCTTACTTTCTGAACTGTTCTGTCTTCTTCAGCCACAAACAACTTCCACCCCTCTACTTCCCATACAGAGAACAATGAACTCACCATCTCGCCTGCGACTCTGCTGCCGGCTCTCTTCCCTGTGGCCAAGCCACGCGTCTTATAGCCTTGCTGCCTCCCCTTGGTGTCAGGCTGCCTCAAAAAACAACTTCCTATTCGCTTTCCAGAAATTTATCACAGACTTTCCCCTCAAGTTAGAATGTTGATACTGCAGGGGCAGTGCTGGCAGCTTGGAAGGAGCTCTTGCCAAGGGGGCAGAGGGTCACTCCTTCCAGGGAGACTGTCTGGAGACAGGCGCAGGTGTGAATCACGCCTGGACATCCCAGGCTGAGCAAGGCAGGAATAGGTCCCACACCCCCAGGGGTCAGGTTTCCTTTGATCTTGATAGGAGTTCCAATCTAAGGTCATAGGTTTGGGAGACTTGCTTTGTATTAATCACAAATTCCCAGCGTAAATTCCAGTTAACAGTAGATGCCAGTGAATCTCTACAATTCCAGTAGCCTTCTGAGGGCGAAAATAGAAACAAAAAGCTAAGTGGGGTAGGAAAAGGGAAAATCCAGGGAGAGTTAGGAAATGTTGGAAATGGTTTTGAAGTGACATATGAAACAGGCACGGGCCATCTGAAAAGAACTCCACTTCTCATGTCAAAAAACGAAGGCTGGGGGTGCGGTGGCACGTGCCTGTAATCGCAGAGGTCGAGAGATGGATGGGGAGAATTCTAAGTTCCAAGCCAGACTAGGCTAGATAACCAGACCCTGTCTCTATAAAAAGGGGAAGGGTTAGTAGCAGGTGTTTTACAAATGTTGCTAATCATGGTTACTTCCCATATGGGTAACAAAATAAAAAACCAAGGGTTTGCATCAAACAACATAATGTTTCCTTCTAGAATTCTGGTTGGTGATACCAGCCATTATTTTTTCACTCTCTCTAGGATTGTTACAGTTTTTCCACAGACAATTCATGGATAACTTAAAAACTAAGGAAAATGAAATGATCTGAAAAAGAGTAAAAAGGTAAAGTGGCTTACGGAACGTGTGAACCTGCTCTCACATGTTGGGCTTCAGGACGGAAGCAGAGATCCTCAGTATACAGTTAAGGCAGAAAGGGTGTCTAAGGAGGTGATCCCCAAGAAAAGCCACAGGGGAGTAAGGGACGCTGAGTGAGAAAGAGAATGGGGAATTCTGAGGTTGCATGAAGAAGAGTTAGAGCCCCACCCTGGGCCAGACGGCCTGACTCCACCCATCGCTGACTGTGTGAGGTGAGTAAGTTACTGACTTCTTGACTCAGTCTCCTGAGCCTTGGCGTACACAAGGATAGCCATCACCAAGCGCGGAATGTCGAGGCAATTGTGTGAACTTAGGGTTTGGAACACCACTGCAAAGTGTTGAGTGTGTGCAGGCACTGGCTTGTACAACACTCGCTTCCAACGCCCTCTAGTCTTTGTGTCAGGCATTGCTCCATTTAAAAAAAAAAACTCAGACACAGATGAGGGAAGATGCTATGTATGATGAGAGATTCCTACTGAGAATGTGGTTTTAAGTTAGATAATATTAAATTGGAGTATTAGAAATTCAGAAAATTTCCCAGAGAGGTGACACCAGCAAGAAGGTGGAATACAAAACTCCAGTCTTCACGAAAGCCAACATCCTACCTTAATACAGACAGCTACCCACAAATCAAAACAGCCCTGGGAGGGCACAGAGGCTCATGTCAAAAATCTTCAGCCCTACTATGGAGCAAAAGATCAGGGGGCACACAGAAAAACGGTGGATGAGATCAGCATACAGGTGATGCCAGGAGGGGGCACGTGGAAGTAAGAATAAAGGCAGAGGTGGGCATTGTCAGCCACGGAGGCCTCCAGTGCCCTCGGCAGCTCCACTGTCTGTATAAGACATTGTCATTGTTTTCCACTGACAACCATTCCCAGCCAATCCCTGGACCTGAAGACACAGCTCTACACACTAGTCCTCCCAAGCAGTCACTGCTTGTACCATCCTGGGACTGGAGGCAGGACCACACTTCTCTCAAGGCTATGTGTGGTCTGGACCTCTATGTGGGGCTGTGCTGCAGATGTCTTCACCCCCAGACACTGGTGTTGTGATGTTGCATAGTGGGATTTGTTGGCCAGAGCCATCACCGCTGTGATTTAGTTTTTACCCTGAGGCCCTGACGTCAGGTGTCCGTGCTTGAGCTCTTCTCAAGATACCAGTTAAACCATGGCAGAGAGATAGCTGGTACCCCAACCCCTGGAGCCACTGTACCTTTATATAAACCCAAGCTCTGGACCCTGACTCTGAGGCAGAACTTTGTGTACCCAGGACTAAGACTCTAACCATCACTGTAGGCAGATATTCTGAACCCAGAACACAGAGCCAATGTATCTCTGCAAGAGCCAATTCTCTAGAAATCAGTGCAGCCACCACAGGGAGTTAGCCCATGCCTTAGACTCCAGCTCAGGTTTCTTCTCTTGCACCCATACCCCCCCCCAGACACCACAGTGAGTGAGTTCACACCCTGGGATCCAGAGTCAAGATTGTTCTGTTGTTACGGAAGTTTATTTTTAGTTATGTGTGAAATAATTGTTTTGTGCACTGTTGGGAAAAGGGCTGCGTAGGCCTTGGCATTTTGTAGTTTCTGCAGGTGTTAGATCAATGGGAGGATGTTTGATTGAACATGATATGCATGTGCTATCAGTAGGACACCTGAGGAGAACTGAATCAATTAGAACACCTGAGCTCAGATGCTCCAGGTTCCGCTGTCCAGCATGGCACTGACCAGGATGGTGGTTCCTTCTGCTGAGGTCTGGAAGGGATTGCATCTATGAAAAATGCCTCCTTGTCTCTCTTGGTGAACCATCCATAGCTATCAACTATATTCTGTCTCTATCCATGCTTTAGTGACCAGCTCAGTTGCCAAGGAGAGCTATCTCGTGGCCTGGACCCTGAACCAATGAGCTCTTCACCACACTCCAGCCTTGGGATCCCCAGCTGTTTTAGAAGACTAACACCTTGTACAACAGTACAATATAGCAAGCGATTCTTGCGCCAGTCCCTGGCGAATGCAGTGGGCTGCCATGGTTGCCTGTGCTCTAGACCTTACTCTGGCTCCTTCATGAACACTGAGCTGCAGACGTCAGTGTCATTGCTGCTTGAGGCAGACCCAAAAGCCAGACTGACTGCCAACAGGAAATCTCTTGATACTAAGTTTCTAGGTTGGAGAAATAAATATAAAAGAATGAAGAAAGCTTTGAGTCCTGGGACAGCATCACGACGTGAGCAGCACCAGGGTGGCATCTCATGAAGAACATAAGGAGGGACAGACGCTTATTAGAGGAAAATACGTCGAAAATTCTTACATCCGAGGCAAGGTGTAACTACTTCGGCCACAGGTCAATAATGGGTATCTTCTTCAACTGCTTGTGCACCTTATTTTTGAGACAGCATCTCACTGAACATAGAGCTGGTGATCTGCTGCACTGGCTGGACACAAACTCTGGAGATCCTCTGACCCACCTCTCCAGTGATTACAGGCATCCATACTGCTGTGCTGCCTTTTGAGTTGGAGGTTGGGAAATTCTATCTTGGGTTCTCATGCTTGCATAGCAAGAACTTTACTGACTAGCCTACATCCTCAGCCTGCCAAGAGGGTTGTGTGTGTGTGTGTGTGTGTGTGTGTGTGTGTGTGGTGTGAATGCATGCATGTGTATATATGTGTGCACGTTGGTGTGCATTTCTATGTGTGCAGAGGTCCAAGGTGGATGTTGGGCATCCTGTTCTATCGATCTCTGCCTTATTCCTTTGAGACAGTATCTCTCACTGATCATATAACTAGGCAGGTAGGCAGCAAGCTCTTGCAATCCTGCTCCTTCTCCCCCTTCCCACCACTGTGCAGCCAGACCTTGTTGTTGTTGTTATTTGTTGTTTGCTTCATTAGAGTTTAAAAGAAAAAACTCCCCAAAGCAACTAAACTGTATATTTTAGCAGCTGCCTGGAGGGAGATAGAGGATAGAGAGGAGGAGGAGGAGGAGGAAGAGGAGGAGGAGCAGGAGGAGGAGGAGGAGGAGAGGAGGAGGAGGAGGAGGAGGAGGAGGAGGAAGAGGAGGAGAAGAAGCCATGTTGTTTGAGTTAGGCAGGCATGTAGGTCAGCCACATGGCAGACAAGCAGCCACGTGGTAGGAGGGAAGCCTTGAGAAAGTGTAAAGTCTGTGTTAAGGAAAGTATGCTCAGAAAAGAGAAGAAAAGGAAATTTATTCTTTCTGAGGCAGGACTCAGAAAAACAGGTAGACCCAGTAGAAACTCATGATGGCTCTGTAACAACTATACTAGGAGGTGGAAATTCTGGGGAGAAAAAGGAAAATATCTCATTATTCCTTCTATCTCTTTAACATGACTCAAGGTGAAAGTCCTTTCTAAAGGCCAGGTGATTGGCCCACCCAACCAAATGAACATTTTTATATTTTGGGTAGCTTGGAATGTTAGGTCTCCATTCAAGGTAAGAAAAATCATTTAGAAATCAGACCATGGACCAGAGCAGTCAAATTAGAAATTTACCTAGAAACCTGTATTATTATTTCGAAAGGATCTGAAATTCATTTGGAATTCTCTGCTTTTTGCAACCCATATATAAAGGAGATCAGATAGCACTTCAAGCTTCTCCAATGCTTGTGCTCAAGTGTGTGTGTGTGTGTGTGTGTGTGTGTGCACGCACGCATGCACAAGCGTGTGCACATGTGCGCGGGCACGTGTAAGTGTGTGATCAGGACCAAAGCCAGTCTAACTTGAACAGGCTAGGAAAATAATAAAATAATCTTGTATAATAAAGCAGGACCTGGGAATGCAGCTGAATATCAAGGCACTTACCTAGCATGTGTGAGGCTCTGGACACACTCTTCAGTACAGTAAAAGAGTCCTGGCCAAGAAGAGGGGTGTCTCCACTGTCCCCTTGTCCCCACTAGAAGAATTTTTATATTATGGAATGTACAATAATAACTTTTGTTCAAAGGAGATTTTTCCTCAAACAGTCCTCAAGGACACAGTGTTTTTAAAGTTCCTAAGTATTTACTGCTTTTCCTCTCTGTTACGGAGCCAAGGAGCCAGCCTGACTCAGTGCAGGGAGCTTTGGAGGACAGTTGAAATAAACAAGATTAACTCTCGGATGACTGGGCCCCTTGCTCCAGACTCTGCTCTCAACAAGCACAGAACACACAGGACGATTCACCAATGCAATTCCCATGACAGCTATGTGGTAGAGTGTTTTCCTAACGTATACAAGGCCCTGAGCTTGGTCCCCAGCACTGTAGTAAGTAAGCAATCAAAATAAAAATGTTTAATTCATAGAAACCGAGTGTGAAATGATGGTCACTGGTCCTCTGGGATTGGGATTAGGAAGACATTGGTCTAAGGATGTGAAACCCCAGCTGAATAGGAAGAATGAGTTTAAGAGATTTATTTCATAAGATAGTGACTAGAGCTAATATATATCTGAATGTTGTCCTAGCAGGGTGTCTGTTCCCTTACAGAAAGAGGCCAACACAGACGCTGAAGCAGAGGCCATGGAGGAGTGTTTCTTAGTTGCTTGCTCCCACACCTCATGTGAGTTTCTTTTTCTTCCTTTCCTTTTACATTTTTTCTTTTATTTAAAATTAGATTTTTTGTCCTATAATACATTCGGAGTATGGCTGATTCCCCTTCCCCCAACTCCTTTCACTTCCTTCCCCTTTCCCTCTCCACGTAGATCCATACCATTTCTGCTCTCCTTAGAAAAAGAGCAGGCATCTATAAGAAATAATGATAAAATAAAATAAAACAAAGCAAACAAATAGGAATATAACAAAACAAACAGAAGAAAAAGGGCTGAAAAAAGTACAAGAAACATATGGATACAGATAAACACATGTTTATACACACATGAACCCCATAGAAAACAGGAAGCCATAATTTACACACAAAGGATCTGCAAGATAAAAAAGAAAATAGAAAACGAATGTCCTGACACAACATTATGAGACAAAGACCCCCAAAGATGTCTTTGAGTTCATCTTGTGTTGGTCACCTACTGCTGGGTGTGGGGCCTGCCCTTAAGAGTGGTTTGCTTCCTCAGTTGCAGAAAACTAATTTCTCATTCACAAATGGTTATCAATTAGAGATAACTTCTGGGTTAGAGATGTGAGCATGCGTGTTCACTTCTCTCAACTCTAGGGCCACATGTGGTGCAGACTCATGCTGGCCCCGCGCATGCTGCCTCAGGCTCTGCGAGTGCATATGTGTGTAGGTCATGCTGTATTTAGAAGGCCTTGTCTCCTTGGTGCTTTCGATCTCCTCTGGCTGTTATTTCAAAGAGTTCTCTGAGCTCTAAAGGGAGGGCTTGGATGCAGATATCCCATTTAGGGCTGTTTTTCAGGGTCTCCACTCTCTGAGCATTGTCTGGCTACAGGAATTTGTTCGCATCTGCTGCAGGAAGAAGCTTCTCTGAAGATGTCCGAAAGCATATCTTGCATATCTTCTCTCAGGTTCTTAAACACCCAACCTCCCTATGGTTGAGCACAGAAATGTCCAAAACAATGGAGTCCTCCTGGCTTCTGTGTCTTAAGTATCTGATCCTTCCCTTAATATTCTCTCCTCCTGACATGGACAAAGGCACCAGCCCGCCTCACGTAGCTTTAGGAAGATATCGCATGCATGCTTCATTAGCTTCTAACTCTTCCTGTGGAGAGTCTATTTAAGTTGCTCTGTGGGGTTATACTTGAGCATTTCTTTTCTCTATCTTTGCTCTCCAGTTTTTGAAACGGAAGGAAAGGGAAGGAAATTAACTGGCTGGGCAAAGATCCCAAAGAACAAACATGAAATTTCATAAGACTATCCACCCACATAACCTTAAATAGGAATGGGATTCTCAGGACACATTCTATATTGCCACATTTATATCAGCTTAGTCCCTCAGAGGGATTCATTTATTCATCTTCTGTTTTCTGTGAGAGGCTGTTCCATGCTGTAATCTAAGCTATGCTCTAAGGACGTGAAAGTGAATGAGACATCGTCCTTACTCTGAAGGGTCTCAAAGACCAGTTCAGAGATAGGCAAATCAACAGCTAAATAAAGGCACTATGGTGGAAGTGGTTTCTACACGGATTTGTGGGAGATCTACCCGGACATCTGATGGGTCAATGGTGGTAGTAGATTGGCCATTGGAAGACCGTAGAGGAGAGGATTCTTTTGAGTGGAGGAAGTCAGTATTTTGTACAAACAGAATGATTTTAGACATGTGACAAAGAAAAGTCTCTAAACTCAACAGATGACTAGGAAGTGGTTTTTCACAGTAACAACACTTTTACACTTCCAAAAGTATACATGCTGTGTCTGAGCCTTCTGAGTACCAGAGGAGGGCTGAGATAACCGTAGAAAGCTTATCATCTACCCCAAATCAGTAGAACCTATTCAAGTGGGTGACCAGTGTGTAAATGAACATTCATAGATAGACTAAGGTATCAAGAAAGTGAAGCAAGCATACTGTCATATCTATGATCTACCAATATCGATCATTCATTCTTGGGCCTGAACCTATACTAAGCATTTTAAATGTTGTTATAAAAACTTCGTGTGACAGCACTTTTCTTGCCCATTGACTCAAAAAGTATTTTGACATGAATTCTATTATAAAAGACATTGAGGTATGGAGGGTCAACTACTTCAACATGTTACAGTTCTTAAGTGGGAAGGATGCGCTCCATCTACAGTTGACACTACAGTCGATTAAAAGGTGAAAATGTTTAAGCACGTTTTTAAAGTGTTTTTTGATGAGAGAAGCCCTTTGGTCCCTTTACTTTGGGGAGAGTAGATACAGTATGCTAGAAATCTCTAGCAATTTCAGATTAAAAAGAGTGAGATTGAATTGAGCTATTTTCTTATCCATGCCAAGAAACATGAACCTTATTTCAGAGCAAGGTCCTCTGTGTAACTCAACCTCCCAGGACAAAATAACCTTGAATACAAAGGGAAGTTTGGCTTAGTTTGTTGGAGATTGTGTATTTTATCTGGAAATTAAAAAAAGAAATCTAAAGAGCTTCATATCTGAGGAGAAAAATCTAGGTAGGATGGGAAGGAAAACTGGTAAATTTTTAAGGCTCCATGTAATCATCAGAATGAGAAATAGTTTGCTTATTAGCTGCCTTCAACTTTTTAGTTAATGTCTGATGTTTCCCATTATCAACTGTAGTAAAAGATAAAAGAACAGACAAGATAAAACACCCGTATTGTGAATGGTTTCCTGCTTCTGTGTGCAGGAGAATGTTACTCCACTGATGATTTCATCAGCCATAAGCTCTCTGTAGTCATTCATTTCTTTAGAGTTATGACTCAGAAGGGACAAATAGATTTTATATTTACTGAATGTGTATAAAACTTTATACTGAATTTCTCTTTCTCTTTTTTCTTCTCCCTCTTTCTCCCTCTCTCTCCTCTCTCTCTCTCTCTTTCTTTTCAATTCATTCATTCTTTCTTTCTCTCTTTCTTTTTCTTTTTTTGAGGAGACTGGAAAGATGGCTCAGTAATTAAGAACCCTGACTTTTCTTCTAGAGGGCCTGGGTTCATTTCCCAGAATCTACATGGTGGCTTACGACTATCTGTAATTCCAGTCCCAGGTAATCTGACACCCCCTCTGGCCTTTCAGGCACTGTAAGCACATGGTGGAAAGGCATACATGCAGGCAAACACATAAAATAAAATGAAAAGAAAAAAATGAAAGAATTTCTTTCTTTTTCTTTTCTTTTCTCTTTTTTTTTTTTAAACAGGTGTTCATGATGTAGTTCTGATTAGCCTAGAATTCACTATGTAGACACACTGGTCTCTAACTCACAGAGATTGGCTTGCCTCTGTCTTTCAGGGAATGCTGAGCTTAAAGGTGTGTGATAATATGCCTGGCTGGTATTGAATTTTTTTAAAAAAAAAACAAACAATATATTTAGTTACAATCATTTGATGATTCTGTTATTGGTTGTCTCTTAAATGGATCTGTTTGCCCTATAGCAATGGTTCTAAACCTGTGGATCATGACTCCTTTGGGGATCTAATGACCTTTACACAGGGTCACCTAAGACCATCTGCATATCAGCTATTACATTATGATTCATAACAGTAGCAAAGCTGCAGTTATGAAGTAGCATCAAAAAGAATTTTATGGTTGGGGGTCACCACAACATGAGGAGCTCTATTAAAGAGTTGCAGTGTTAGGAAGGTTAAGAACCACTGCCCCACAGGGTTCAGGTGGTGGCAGCCAAATACAGAATTAAAAATACAAATTCAGCATTCAGAGGCATCTTTAGTGTTTGAAGAACATTCTCCAGTTAGAATTTTTATCTAGAAATCAACTCAGAATGAGTGAGACCCAAAGGAAAGGTTTGAATCTCTAAAAGAGACTGTGAGAGGAAGACTCCAGCAATCAGTATTTGGGCAGGACCTCTGTCTCGGACCAAAGACGAAAAGCTAAACAAATGAGGCTGCACCAAATGAAGACATTTCTGTACAAATAAGGAAATAATTAGTAATACTGAAAGATAATTCATATATTGGGAGAAAATACTTGAAAGGCACATTTTTGAATTTAATATTTGGGGTTAACATACAAAATGCACCAGGCACTCACACAACTTAACAGGAGAAAAGTGAATAACCAAGTTTAAAAACTGGCAAATGACTTTTCTGTGTGGTTCACAACTTGAATGTTCCCCCAAAGACTCATATAATAAAGTCTTGGCCCTTAGCTCTTAGTGTTGTTGAGAATAACTTCAGGTGAGGCAAAAGAGAATTACAGAGAGTATTTTTCACACCCTCACACACATACCTGCACACACACTTTATATGTTGTTTTAACTACAGTGAATTCTTATAAATTTGATAGATTTTTTCCTTTTTCATTAATATCTGCTAGGCTTCTATGAATAACCTTTTATGCATAGCTTGAAATGGAGACAAGTGCCAACAGTTAGGATTGCCTATATGCTGGAGCGGGCTCTCTAAGGACAGCAAGGCTACGAACATGACCTTCCATGTGGATGCCAATGCCCTGTTGGGCCTGATCATCTACCTCACATAATAGACAGGAAATTTTTTGCTGCAGAAATCAAAACTGAGTCATCTGTATAGTGTCTGGTCTGTACTGTTCTTATCAAAGGTCAATGCAAGCCCTAAGACATTCACTATACCTGAGAGTCCATCTTGCAATGAACCATCTATTCAGTACAATTTTCTCCACCTGTAACAACCACTAATTAATAGCCCTAGTGGAATTAACCTCTTTTCTATGAATCATTTAGCATATAGCTCATGTGCTAAAGAAAATTAAGTGAATGTTTTCCATTCAAGAGTCTTGTCCCCATCTCTTCTTCCTGCCATATCTGAAGTATGAATGTGGCCAATTACACACTTTGTTATTTGGAAGAAGTAGTATAATAGAACTAAAGGTATACTTGATTCTTTCTAGATTCTCTTGAAGCTCCACTTATGAAAATGGCCTTTTGAGCAGACATCTGCTCTGAAATTGGGAATAAGAAGAGGAACAGTGCTTCCATTCTTACTAAGTAAAATACCAATTTCTTATATGCAAAGAAAATGGAACAAAGGTGACATTAATTGCTCCTGTCATTAGCTCCAGTGGCTTTGAGTGAGCCTTGCAAGTAGATACATAATTTTGAGCTGTGTTCCAAATTTGTCATAGCTAATTAAAAATTATTTTATTTGTTTGTAAATAAACTTGCTCATCAAAATGGATACTGTATACATAAACTCCAACTGTAACATTAAACAAACAAGAGATTATAAAGAAATAAAGAAACAGTAAGTAATGACCACATAATTATTTAGCTGGAAGTAATCAAACCAAGTCCAATTTATAAATCTTCAAATAATTCTATGATTCTGGTTCCTGATAACAGGGAATTTTCCTACTAAGAAGATGAATAGTTCCCCAGGGACTAGCTTTCTTTTTGAACACTAAGGAGACAGGAAAAGGCAGTACTAGAGATTTATATCTAGTGAGCTGTTTGTGCTTAAACTCTACTTAATAAACTCTCATTTTCTATAACTAGGCTTTTCATTATTCTCATTGTTATTAAATTAAACTTTAAAATTTTATAGCAGCTTAATAAAAGCAGTCTTAATTGCAGAAATGGAAATACAGAAGCAATTTCTTCCGTGGTTTATTTTGTAACTATCATTTAGTAGTGTGTTTATTCCCCATGAATTTATACACCTTCTGTAGTATCTAATGTTGTGGGTATCCAGCTTATTCTGTTGTGCTTAGATAGGATGCAGGATGGGATTTAATTTTTTATATATTTGTTAGGAATTGCCTTGTACCCTAATATGTCTGTTTTGGAGAAAGTTCCATTGATGCTGAAAGGGTATGTGTTCTTTCGTGTTCAGGTAAGATGTTCTATATAGTGTCTGTGAGGTCCATGTGAGTTAAGATATCTACTTTTTTTCTAGATTACCTGTTTATTGTTAAGAGAGGAGTTTTAAAGTCATTCACTATCATTATGTTGGGGTTAATCTGTGTCTTAGATCTACTGGTATTCCTTGTAGGAGTTTGGGTACTTTTGTGTTTGTAGTATACATGCCTACTATTGTAATATCCTCTTAGTGGATTTTTCCTCTAATGAGTTTGAAGCACCCATCCTAATTTCTTCCGATTAGTTTTGTTTTAGAGTCTGTTTTGCATCATAGCACCTTTCAGCACTATGAAAGCTAGCCACTGGGAATGAAGCACCCAGTATCAGCTTGATTTTTCCATGTTCTGTGAGTGCCTTCAGTATGTGGTGCCTTCAGAAGCAGCATCTTACTATTAAGTGAAATTTTTCCTGTGTCTCTTGTCCATCTTCTCAAGAATGTAGAACAATTGATAATGATATTAAGAGCTCTCTAGTGTGAAATAGTATGCAAGAACAAGTGGAAATGAAAGTATGCAAGAAACGTGGAAACTCTAAGAAAGAACTAGAGTAAAATGTTAGAGATCTGCAATGTCGTAATAGAAACAATAAATGCCTCAGTAAACTATATCCAGCTGAGGATACACTAAGCCTGAAGATACCTTAATAAGATTATCCAATACTGGGACTCAGAGAGCACAAAGACTGAACAAAACAGAAGAGAACATGTGACTGTGGGTCAAACACAAAAGATGTGTGTGTTTGCATGAAACTACCAGAAGGAGGAGAAAGAGAAGATAAAATAAGAAATGTCTTATATAAGAATGACTGAGGATTTCCTTCAAATTCTGATCAGACATAAGAGCATCAGGGAGGCTAAAGGCCAAATCAACTACATTAGGTCTGCTATTTGTAAACCATTGAAAGTTAATTTTAAAAATGTTTTCAGAAGCCAACACTAATGAGTAGCATTAAGAATTAGATCTGCTTTCTCCTCAAAAAACATGTAAAAAAAAAGTTGAGTGGAATCTTGAATATTGAAAGTCCCACCTAGAGTGCTATACCCCGTGAAAGTCCCCTTCAAAGGGGAGGGAGAAATAATGCCTTTTTTGGGCAAAACTTGAGAGAATTTGTTGCCAAAGCTCTGCCTTGCAGCAAATGTTAAAAGAAGTTCTGAAGAGAGAAGGAAAATGAAGAAATCTACAGCACTCAATTGATATCAAGGATCAAAATCAGTGAAGATGGTCCATGTTCATGGTTAGGAAGACTCAATATTATCAAGATGTCAGTTCTTTCCAGCTCATTCTATAAATTCAATGCAATCCCATCAAAATCCTAGCAAATTATTTTGTAGTTACTGACAAGTTGACACGATAGTACATATACATGGTCTGAATTTTTATGTCTCTCTGAATTTGTTGGTTGAAACCTAAACCCTTGAAGTAATTGTATTAGGAGGTGGTGCCATACCATAGGGCAGAGATTTGGTGATGACACCTTTGCCTTTATAAATGGAATTAGCACTTTTATCAAAGATTCTTAGGAGAGCTAGCTTATCTTCCACCATGTGAGGACAGACAACATGTCATCTATAAACCAGGAAGTGGGCTTTCACTAGACCCCAACTATTATAATACCTTCCTCTTGGCCTTCTCAATCAGCCTCCACAATCTAAGATATAAATTTCTACTGCTTATAATCCAGTTATTATAAGTATCCCCAAAGTTTTATTTTATTTTTGTATTTTATTTTTGTATTTTATTATTTTATTTATTTTATTTTATTTTTATTTTTTTATTTTATTATTGTATCCCCAAAGTCTACAACTGGATGGAAAAATAGCTAATGAGGCATTGAAGGAGAAGAATAAAATTGGGATGCTGACTCTACCTGATTTTAGGACTTACTGAATTCTAAATTCGTTAAGTCAGTAATAATGGTAGAAACCAGTAGTTCAGCGGAGCAGATCCAGAAATAGACTCCATTAACACAGCCGTGTGATTCTCAGCAACGAGACAAAAACAACAGGTAGAGTGAAGGCAGTGCTTTCAAGAAATAGTGACAGGGCTGTGACCTGGCTCAGCAGATAACGGTGCCTGGCAACATTTGAGGTCAATCTCTGGGACACACATGGTAGAAGAACAAAAGTGTTTCCAGCAAATTGTGCACACACACACACACACACACACACGCACACACACACCATAAAAAATTTTAAGAAAAGAAAAGAAATGTTGCTGTAACAATTGGACATTTATATACCATCAAAAGAAAAACAAAAGATTTAGACACAGACTTGATATTCTTGACAAAATGTAACTGTAAAACTTCTGGGAGAAAATGAGACAAAAATCCAGATGTTTCTGATGATGAAATTTTAGGTAAAATACCAAAGTCCTGACCTATAGAAACAGTATCAAAAATACAAGAAGACAAGCCAAATATACAAACAACAAAGTTTAATAAGTTCAACAATAAGAATTTTTTTAAAATCTCAGCTAAATTGGGTTAAAGATATTAACAAACACTTCATCAAAGACGACACACAAATGGAAAGTAAGTACATGAAAAATATCCACACCAAATGTCATCAGAGAAGTGTTAAAGAATGTTTATTGAGCACCCAGTTCTTGCCAGTCTCTGTAGTATCATGAGGCTGGAGCAAATGAGCAAGACAGGAAGTGGCGTTATTGTTAGTGTGACATGCTGATTACATGCAATCAACACTTCACAGATGTAACAGTGAAGGCTCCACAAGTTAGTTGCCGTATAGGAGATCGAAAAGCTAGCAAATGACACTGCATTTTAATCTAAGGCCTGTAAGTCTACCTTAAAGCTTACGTTGTTTCCATGTCAACATTAAGATTTCCCAGATCATTTGACCAATAGCTCAAACAGATTTGGGCCTCACTTGGTCCAAAGCACAGTTCATTTATTGCTGTACCTCTATAAAGCTACGGATGCTTCTGAAGTACCTGCACTGTTTATATGACTTGAGCACAAGGCTGCTGGAATCAGGAGCTACAGCAGCAGGGAAGATCACAAGCACAGTGAATGTGAGCTGTATGCCAGGATCTCTGGGCTATGTATGTACAGCAGCTGTGATGGGATTTCCCAGATCTTGTTCTCTATAAAATACACCTCTCCGGATGTCACAGTTTCTAAAACTTTTCATAATCTGACATTCAGGCTGCAGGATTTCTAAGACTGGACATGGTGGTAATAGTAATAAACACCTTGTCTTCATTGTCAGCATTTTATAATTTAACAGTGTATCAGTTATTTTCCTTTTGTTTTAATAACATATCCTGACAAAAGCAACTTAAGGGATAAAGGATTTATTTAGGCTCACAGTTCAAGAATACAATTCATTACAGTGGGGAAGACTCAGCAGCAGGAGCTGGAGACAGTTAGTCACATTGCATTCCCAGTCAGGAAGCAGAAAGGGGTGAATGCTTGTGCTCAGTTCACTTTCTCCTCTTTATGTAGGTCAGCCTAGGGAGTGGTGTCACCCAGAGTAGGCACATCTTCCCATCTCAATTAACCTGATGATGATAATAATCCAGAGGCCCATCTTCTAGATGATTCTAGATTTCATCAAGCTGAAAATTGAGATCAACCATCACAACAAGTAATCACAGTTATAATGATGCAAAGGCTCCATGCTGCCCTACAGCTAAGACTTTGCCATGCTTTGCCACTTTGATTCCTCGTCCAATTTAACTAATCTCAGCAGCCAGGTATATTGTCAAGGGAACATCCACAAATAATATTCCAGAATTGAAAGCCAAGAGCTAATTGTATCCTGACTCTTAGCAAGTGAAACTAGAAACCCAACTGGCAGGGGTCCAGGGCTGCCACTCCATATGGCCAACTATTTCAGCCTTGTTCTAGAAAGCTTCAAATTGGTCTATCTGTCATGTGAGAGAAGTATTTAAAATTATCTTCTCAGATTCATGAATAACAGTGAGGATTGAGCAAGCCAAAGTCACGAAAACTAAATAGTAAAGGAACCAAGTACTTCAAGAACAGAACAGAGCAAAGCTACAACTGCACAGAGTATCTCTCTATCAGACCTCAGTTTTTGGTATAGGATAACGAGTTGCTTTCCATTGCTTGTAGAAGGTCCATGTCTATCTGATGGGCCCTGATCAGATTCCATTCCTCTCCTTTGAAGATAGTTAATTTTGAGTTTTGAATTATTACACACAAAGAGTTGGAGATGGGCTAGGAAAATCACCTTAACATATCTTCTCTTCATGCCAATAGTGGTGGTTAGTCCTGAGCAAACAACTGCAAACCACTGTGCTAAATTTCTTTTAGGTGCAGTCTATGTATGAATGTAGAAGAGCACCATAATCACAGCTTTCAGTGAACAAGATAAGAGCAAAGTCATGATAGAGAAAAGGGGTGGAGGCCACTATGGACCAACTTAAACCATATAACAATCAGGCTGGTTATAGCTTTGGTTTGACACCAGGGCAAGAATGTCTCGGCAGCAGCATCCTTTCCTGTCTTCAAGCCTCCAGGGAATTAATCGGGAAGTCAGACAATGTTGAGTGAAAACTTGGATGATAAACTGCAGTGGCCTTTCCCAGGCATCTTTGTGCTTCCCCTGTTAATGCCTCCCATTGTGACAAAGCTAAGTAAACAAGAATTAACGGGAACCCAATATCTTCCTCTCTGTAGCAAAAGTTTCCTTGCTTAAGTCTCTTAGGAAATTCCACTTGGTGGTGAGGGTTGGGAAGTTGGGGAAAGAAAGTCTTAACATTGGTGAATATAAGTTTTAAACTATGAGTATTGAAAATGCATATCTAATACAAAAATCTCACACGTAGAGTAAAGATGGCACAACAAAATGGGAGGAAATCTCATAAATAAAATAGGCCACAAAATGAAGACATCCTGAAAGACGGTTATGCATGAAGTTCAGAGACAAGTGGAACCAATCCATATTCCTGTAGACATCAGAAGAGGAGCTACTATTGAGCACAAGGGGCACTTCATGATCAGAGGAGCCAGAGGAGGAACACCTTGGTATGTGGTGTTCGTCTCTTTCTTGACCTGGTGCTAGTTAGCTTAGGTAGTAAAATTTTATCAAATACTATACTTTTGTTATACGCCTGTTTTCCCAAGTACATTATATTTCAAAGACGTTAAAACAGTAATTTCTCACATTGGAAGAAAGGTTAGTTAAGCTAGCCTCAGCATTTCTGCCATTTCCAAAAAAAGAATCCTTAAGTCATGTTAAGAATTGGTAAATCAGAGAAGTTTAGGGTGAAAAAGTTCAGAATGTGAGTTTGTTGAGTAAGAGTCTCTGTATATTATAGCCTTCTTATGGAGTCTAAGCATTGTGCCTTTTCTGTGAGAAAGACAGGAAGACCCACTCCTAAGGTGCTAGACTGGAGGCAACATACAGTTAGCTAGAACTTAATAAAGAACAACATATGATTCTAAGATCTAGTGAGAGGTTGGTCATAGCACTCCTTGATGTGTTTGACTGACTGAAGCTGTCAGGCACAAACAGTTTAGCTGCCCTCCTGACAAACAACAGATTCCCCTCCGTACCTGGTACACTGGAGCCTAAATGGGCAGGGAAGGGGGCTGGATAAAGACTGCTACTGTTTTCTCTGCAGTTTCCAAATTCCATGAAGGCCATGAATGATATTTCACCTCTCCTGAAGATCCCTGATATCTACAGCAACCACAGCTTCATAACCACCATTTTCCCAGAGGTCATGGCAGCTGTAAATGGAACAATTGTTCCTTCACTGTCTCAGCAGCAAAGTCTACTGTAAACATCTTGGGGACACCTAGGGAGCAAGGCCCAGCAGTAAATACTTTAAGGCAACTGCAAACCAGGCACAGAGCCCTAAAGAGATCTCATCCCAGTCATGGGAGCCACAGCAACTGTTACTATGGTAAAGTTGAAATCTGGGCTTCAGCTTCAGGAGCCAATTACCCACCTTTTTACCACACTGCTCCAGACACCCTGCAGCGACTCAGAAGGCTTCCCTTCATCCATGACAGCTTTGGATGACCCACAGATAACCCTCCTCACACTCTCTGGATGGTTCACCAGCTCTCAATGTGGTCAGTGCAGGACAACGAGAAGCAGGCGGATCTAGTTTGCCTGCTTCAACTGTGTAGCCAGAAAGTCTGTGGCTAGCAGAAGGAATGCTGTGGTACTGGATCTGTAAGCCATGTCCTACTCACACTCCTGGGAGAACTTGTGGAGACCGGCTCTATGTTGCCCAGTGTTGTTGTTGAGGCCCCAGTGACCTATAATTGTGTGTGTTTCTCACACTCTTACAGGCTTTGTGAGTAGGCTGTGCCAAGTTGATGGCACAGTTAGCAACCCCTGAGGCTGGCAGCCCTGTGCACACCTAACAGCAACTGAAAGGTGGTTAAGAGTTCCAGAGTCCTGCTGAAATCACAGAGGAAGGGGAGCTAATGCCCTGTAAAACAAAGGAGTGTGAAGAGACGAGGGTCTAAAGCATCGTCAGGCCTCGGTCTCTGGAAGAACCCCCGAGAGCTGCAGTAACTGATCCAGCTGGTGAGGCACCATAACACTACGAGTCGAGGGTCCATACACCTCAAGCTTGGGATTTTACCACCGCTGCTAACTGCTAGGTGCTAGACCACTGACTCAGAGCTGTAACAGTAAGGACAAGCGGGAGTCATGACATGTTAGATTCTTATCCCTCAATCCATCTGAACAGAGCTGACACTAGTAATACTCTCTTCTTGTAGGGAGATAGCTTCTGCCTCTAGTACCTACACACTCAGTAAATAAGATATAAAAAAGTTTTCCTGTTGGAGAAATCCAGTGCCAATTTCCTACTCAATACTGTAGGAAGTATTTATAACTTGCTAAGGAATAGTGGGAAAGTAAATAAATTGATGCTACAGGGATAGAGTTTCTAAACTCTGTTTTCCAAACCACTTACACAAACTCCTGGAGATGGTTCTATCTGCTGCCCTTTCCCTATCTTTCACCCTAAGAGTTAGTCCTAAGAGCAGACCAGGGTCTGGCAGTGCACACCAAGAAGCACCAATAAACTCACCCTAATCTATTTCCTCACAGGGTGTGTGTGTGTGTGTGTGTGTGTATGTGTGTATGCGTGTGTGTGTGGTATGTGTGTGTATGTGTGTGTGTGTGTGTGTGTGTGTGTGTGTGTGTGTGTGTGTGTGTGTGTGTGTGTGTGTGTGTGTGGTGTGTATGTGTGTGTGTATGTGTGTGTGTGTATGTGTGTGTGTGTGGGGTGTGTGTGTATGTGTGTGTGTGTGTGTGTGTATGTGTGAAATGCTTTAGGTATATGCCTAAAAATTTATATTAAAACAAAATCTTTGGTAGAGAAATTAACCTTTATCAGGCACCAAATCAGGTGCCTTAGATACATGATACTGAAGTGATGTATGCTCCACTGTATGTACAACCTTAGGATAGAAAGTAAGTGCGACACAGTCATTTAACTAGGAGGGGTAAGAGGTGGGATGTAAATGACATTCTGAATGGCTTAGACAGCTAAGCTCATTATAATGTAGTTCCTTATGAAAAATGGGGCCTTTCTAGTGTTTATTTTATCTTACTTAAGCTGGCAAATACTGGTTTTGAGATATTTGAGACTTATTGTTAAATATTGCTCAAAGCTTTTAGCATGACACGAGCTCTTTTCAAGTTAAATTTTAGGTTACCATACTGTATTAGTTGCCTTATGCAGGACTATGTCAAATACCTGACAAAACAATTTAAGGGGGGAAGATTTTCTTCGGGTTCACAGTCTGAGGGGACAGTCAATCATGGTGGAACACAGTGGTCAGAGCTTGAGGCAGCTCTCACAAGGCATGCAGAAAACAGGAGATGAGTGCTCGTACTGGCTTTGTTCTTTATCAGGCTTTACAGTTAGGATGATCCTTCCCACCTCAGTTAACCTTATCTAGAAAATCCCCACAGCCATATCCAGAGACTTCTCTCCAAGGTGAGTCTACATCTTGTCAAACCATCAAACCTGCCAACTCAACATCTTAAACATATCTTTTTTTTTTTCTTTTTTTAACACCAAACCTGAGTTTGATCCCAGGGACCTACGTGGTAGGAGAGAACCAACTCTTTTAAGTTTTCCTCTGACCTTCACATGTGTCCCCACACATATGTATAAACATGCAAAATAAATAAGCAAGTGAGTAAATAAATATATAAAATGTAATAAGCTACCATGCATACAAAGTAACGGGTTCCATTGTGCCATCTGCATACATACTTCTGTCATTAGACACTGTTCCCATGCATTCCCTTATTTTATTTCTTGGAGCTTCTCTTGGCTTTCTTAGTCTATTTTTTTGGTTTGTCAATTTGATTATCTTAATTTTGCGTTAGGGTTTTTTTTTTGTATTTGTACTTTATTATTTGTTTATTTGAACTCTTTTTACTTCTTTTTAAAAAGATGTATTTTTAATCCCAGCACTTGGGAGGCAGAGGCAGGCAGATCCCTATGAGTTCAAGGCCAGCCTGGTCTACAGAGTGAGTTCCAGGACAGCCAAAGCTACAACAGAGAAACCCTGTCTTAAAAAACAAACCAAAAAAAACAATAAATAAATAAATAAATAAATAAATAAATAAATAAATAAGTAAGTAAGTAAGTATTAAAAACTGTATTTTATTTTTGTGTATGTGTGTGCCTGAATAAGTTCAGGTGCTCCATGGACATGTAAGTACCCACGGAGGCCAGAATAGGGTGTTATATCCTGAAGTACTTGAGTTATAAGTGCTTGTGAGCTGTCTGATGTGGGTGCTGGGAAATGAACTCAAGTCTTCTGCAAGAGCAGTGTCCTGAGGTTCCATGTCAACTTGACACAAATGAGTCATCTGTGAAGAGGGAACTATGATTGAGAAAACATAACTACCAGATGGGCCTGTGGGCAAACCTGTGGTGCATTTTCTTGATTGATGATTGGAGGGTCCAGTTCACTGTGAGTGATGCCTTTCCGGGGATGGTGGTCCGGGGTGCTAAGGATCTGGGTGCTAAGAAAGCAGCTGAGCAAGCTGTGAGGAGCAAGCCACGTAAGCAGTGCTCCCCATGGGCTCTACTTCTGGTCCTGCCTCTGGGTTCTTATCCTGTTGGTGCTCCTACCCTGACCTTCCTTAGTGGTAGACTATGATGTGGACCTGTGAGCTGGAATAAACCCTTTGCACCCCAAAATTATTTTTGTCATGGCCTTCATCACAGCAATAGAAACCCTAACAAAGACAAACAGCGCTCACTCTTAACAGCTAAGCCAGCCCCTCCTTCTACTTTTTGGCATAGGTGTTAGTTCCTATTAGCATTACTCAGTAGTATTTTTTTTCTGTATCTCATAAGCTTTGGTATCTTCCTTATGTTTACTTGCTTCAAGGAAAAAATAATTTAATTTCAGTTTTAATTTCTTCATTGACTGCTGGGGCCCAGCGCTGGTAGGAGTTCAGCGACCTGGGCGGGAAAGGCAGAGTTAGCGAAATAATATGCATAAAACCACAGCTCTTATGGATGGGACGGACTTTTCTCTTTACTCTGGCTTTTTCTTCTCCTCTATTCTCCTTCTTTTCTCTTTTCTCTCATGCTTGTCTGTCTCCCTATTGCCCATACACCTATAAACCTTTTACACAACACCCTCTACGTAAGAAGAAATCACATCATAATCACGAGTCTATTTTTCCCAGTGAATGACTACAAATTACATATTTTTAAAAAGCAGGTTGTTTTCAATTCCCACACATGGTTAGACATGAACACCCAGTTGTAAATGTACTTTCACCCCACAATACATCTATATCCTAGAAACAATAATTTTGTTATTATAGACTAACAGAGTTTAAACAAGCCAAATATTCTCACAGCCAGCTTCTAGTGCAGTTACTAGGAAATGAGTACATGTCTTAGTAACGTACACAATTATTACTTAGTTAACACAGTGAAACAAGTTTATTATAATTAGAAAACTTTAAGTCAGGAGTCTTTTTGCTTTTCTTAGGTAAAAGGAGTGTCTTTTGCACATCTCTATATCCTTAAGGTACACACCAAACCTATCAGCAAATTTTTAATTATAGAAACCAGGAAAGAATCAGTTTTATTTGTGGTTGAGGAAGTTCAGGCCTAACAATGGGCACTGGAACTTGTTTGCTGTTTCTTGAATATGGGTCTGTTTTTCATAGGTGAGACTCGTGGGCCCTTTGTTTTTTGTTTGTGTTTTGTTTCTCTGTTCTAGCTTTCTAACGCTGACCAAACAAGTCCCTAGCAAAAATATGTTTTCTCCCTAAGCCACTGATTCCAAGGCAGCTGGCAAAACACCCTGTCTGATCCTGTAACTACGTGTGAAAACACCTACTGTTCGGAGCTGTGCGTGTTTTTTAGTAATTCTTTCTGGGGTTTCAACAGAGTCACCAATTCAACTGAGTGGCACTGCCTTGCCTAAATGGCATTGTTCGAGGGAAAATCATCATCAGTGAGGGGTTAGAGACCCCATAGAGCTTCCACACCACAAGAGAGACAAGGAGACCACGGTAGCAGCAAACACATCAGGCCCAGCAGTGGCAAAGGGCGTTCAGGAGACAATCCCCCAGGACTTTGTCAAACTGAAGTAGACTCATTGTAATCTTTGCTAACCGGTGAGCTGACTTCTCCAATGCTGGCTGCTGTTCCCCTGCATTGCTCCCAGCAGTTGACCCACCGGTTAGTCAAAATGGTATTATTTGGTTTTCCTGTGTTTTTACAATTTCTCTTACAGTTTCTCTTACAGTTGTGTCTAATTTTATCCTATTTTGGTCACAGAAGTTACAGGCTATAATTTTGATGTTTTTAATTTGTAAAGACTTGTTTTATGACCTAACATGATCTGTTCTGAAGAAGTTCCATGAGGAAATGAGATGAATGTGTATCTTGTAAGTATTGGGTGAAATGTTCCATAAATGTATTAGATTCATTTGTCTATAGGGTGGTGTGATTTCATCAATTTTCTCTGGCTGATCAGACTATTGATTACAGTGAGAGTTGGAGTCCCTGATTATTACATCTGGCAGGTTACGTCTCCCTTTAGATATGTAAATTATGATTTGCTCATTTGGACGATCTCATGTTGGACATCACCCTGTTGAATCGGTCTTTTGCTTTTTGTACACAAATCCCTTTCTAGGTTTTTTGCTTTAAAGTCTGTGTTTAACTGAAGAGTATTTTTTAATTAATTAATTGAGGAATTTAATCTACTGCACTAGAGTTGCTATTGGTTGCAGAGAACTGTGACTGACATATTGTTAGTTGTTTTGCTATTTTGTGTATCTTTTGCTCCTCTCTTCCTCTCTTGTTAATCATTGTGGTTTGGTGGTTTTCTGTAGTGAGAAGCTTTGATTTTTTGCTCTTTCTCATTTGCGTATCGACACCACCAGTGAGTTTTAAGCTTTTGCATGTTTTCATGATAGCAGTTACTCCCTTACGAAGTTTTTACAAATCTTTTGTAGTGTTGGAGAACTCTTCAGCTTTTGTTTGTCTGAGAAAAGCTTTATTTCTCCATTTCTGAAGGGTATCTTTGCCGTGTATAGTATTCTTGGCTGGCAATCACTTTTCTTTTAGAATTCAGAATATATTATCCTATCTTCTTTAGGGCTGCAAGACCTCGGAGCAGAATTCCATCAGCTTAGTAAGGATTTCCATAGAGGTGATGAGCGCCTTTGCCATGCTCTTGTGAAGTCTTTCTTTGCCTTTTGACTGATTAAACATCGCACTTTGGAGAAGACCTCTTTGATTTGAGTCTAATCAGGGTTCTTTGAGATTTATTGGCCTGGATGTTCATATTTCTCCCAAAGCTTAGGACCTCCGTGGCTATCGTTTGATCAAATGTACTCTCTGTAGCTTTCCTCATCTATCTGCATCTGAAATTCCGCAGTGCAAATATTTGCCCATTAAATGGTGACTCAGATTCTGTAGGATTTTCCCTCCACACGTTCTTCTTTCCATCTCTGATTAGGTTAATTTAAATAAAATTCAAATTCAGCAGTTTTCCCTCTGTTTAATCTAGTCTGTTATTGTGGCTCTTAATTATTTATTTTAGTCACTGAGTTTTTCAAGCAAAAATTTTCTGTTTGATTCATCTTTGTAATGTCTGCCTCTCTTTTGAATTTCTCACACAGATCGAGATTTGTCACCCAGATATTATTGAATTTTCCTGTGTATTCTCTTTGTCTCACTGATGCAACATCACTTTGAATTCAGTTTTGCTTTGTTTTTACCTCCTTTCTTTGTGTCGGTTACTGTAGAAATATTTCCCTAGGGGCATCTTTTTTTTTTCCTTTTTCATGTTTCTTTGTTTCTACACTGATATCTGAATATCTACTGAAACAGGTGCATCTTCCTTTTTTTCCCCCACAAGAGGAGGAGTTTTTCCTGTGATGTGTGCTAGATTGTCAGTTAGCTGTGGTTAGTTAGCTCTGAGTCTGTGTATAGTTGGTGTTGTCTTGTCTTTTCAGTTTATACCCCTCATAAGAGGTTTCTACAGTTATGTTAGCAGACAGGACTGTGGATGTCTATAGGTGCAGTTGACATGGTATGATTTTCCTGGGAGTCTGACCATTGCCTGGCTGGCTGTGAAGCTGTAGCAAGTACCTTCAGAGGATGCAAGTCCAGGAACCTGTGTGGTAGGCTCTCTTCCTTGCCAGCTGTGCAATGGGGCCATGAGTGAGGCTGTTGTCTTGATTCTAGTTCTGAGACTATTTCCGGTATGTGCGTAGGCACTGCAGGTTAGATGTACAGAGGGCATTCTGGAGGGCTGGGATGACTGCATTACTCCAGCAATGGGGGCCATGACAAGCTGGGGATGGCAACCACTCATAGCTGTCACCTCAATTTGATTATACAGCTGTTATGGGATGGCCAGCTATGTGGTATGCTCTGTCGGGAGGGGGGGGATAGGTGGTTGTTGGGGTGCTGGCCCCAGGACAAAGGTGCTGTACACTGAGTATCTGAGCAGTGCTTAGCAAGAAAGCAAGGCTGCTGCCCAGTCATCCACTTAGTCAGGTAGCCACGTGTGAGCTTCAAGGTCTGTGCCAACTCCTCTTTCTTTCAGATCCACCTGTTTGGGGAAAATGGAGAGTTGCATGAGTTTGGAAGCCAGTGTAGGGGTCTTTCTGCTTCACCTTGGCCGAACAGTAGGGATTATGGGACTGCTGCTTATGTGAGCATGGTTGAATGATGGCAGTCCCTCTAGAGTGGAGATGAGCTAGCCTTGGGATGGCTGCACTCTGTCAGTGAGTTCATCTTTAAGATGGCACTGAGCCTCAGCTTCTTAGGTTAGGTGTGAACTACGTGAACTCTGAGGCTGTGTAACTATGCGCACTTTGAGCAGCCTCTACACTACATTCTGACTGTGGTGGTAGAGACGTCTCCTGTGCTGTCAACAGAAGCATCAGTGAGACCACGTGGAGTCTCCAGCTCATTTTCTCCCATAGGAGTCTTCGTTCTGAAATGGCTTTTAGGACAGAGAAGATGCAAGGTGCCTTACTTTCTCTCTATGAAACTATGCTGTGTTTTCAAAGTTCCACAGGATTTCAGCTTTTCTACTATTCTTTTACAGGCTTTCCCATTTATCCTTTATTGCAGTGCTGTTTGTTCTCTGTCTTCACCTATTGCCTAGGGGGTTGGATGACAGGCAACTTCCTGCAGCTCTCTTGCTGACGTCATTATGATGCTCATTTTAAAGTCAGAGAAATTAGACACATCTGTGAACCCTAGACCCAAATTTAGGTTCTGTGTTTATTAATCTGTAAAACCGACTAAATCCAGTGATCAAGGATGAAGAGTATTTTAAGCAGCTTCCTGAGAAAACTAGTTAGTGACTGATTTGTATCATATGCTTATTTACCATTCATTCAACGTCTTCCAGATGTGCATCGCTAAGGGACGAGTGACTCTAGCCTATGCTTTCTCTCTCCTCTGCTTCTAGAAATAGACTCTGCATTTGGTACCTTTTTGATCAGTGGTATTCACATCAGAATGGAATTTCATAGTACAGACAGTTACTTATCTATTTCACAAACAATAGATGAATCAATAGCTAATCAGATGAACAAGATATTTAGCATAATAAGTTGCCACTGAGGAAAATGGGTCTGTGGGCATGCTCTTTGTCAGCCCTGCATAAATTTATACTCAGTGTGTACTAGTCCACCCCATTGCACAAATGTCCTGTGCATTTTTTTCTGCTGCTGCTGCCTGTCTCATGAATCAGGACCTAAACCTACATGTTTCCCCAGGACTTGCTTACGGGCATCATCTTAAAATGTTTGGGAAACATGGAAAATAGTTACAAGTTGCTACACAAGAGAGCTAACCTGGGGAATTGCTAGGGCTTGGCCAGGGATTGCATGTCAGGGTGGTAGGAAGGGGAAGTGGTGGCCTATAACCTCAGGGAATATTGCCAAATGTCCACTCCCTTCTTGCCCCTGTCGCAAGGAAGTGACAGCCTTAGAGCAGTACCTCACTTAGGGGAAAAGAAAACCAGCCTTCACTGTCACCCTGTGCCTAGAGGCAAAGCTTTCACAGATACCACCAACTTCTGTTAAAACTTTCTAAATCATTCAAATACTAGCAGAAATAAATTCTCTTGTACCATCTGTAGCTAGCATATTGTCCATGAGTCAGCCAATCACATTCGCTCTGGGCCAGTGCTCCTTCAAAAAAACAATACAATGGATTGCCAAAGCCAAAATCAAAGGAACTTCCTGAATGCCATGCTAATTAAATGTTAAACATTTTTGTTTTGTGTTTTTTTTTCAGGAAGAATTGTGTCTGAAGAAAGTAAAAGTCTAAAATGGTCTTGCCGTTAACTGTAGCTCTGAGAGGTTTGTGTCTGACTCCTATGCTGCATTCATCCTGTTGTTCTTGTAATAAGAGACCGTGGTAAGTGTCTTGTAACCTGCAAGACCCGAGGTGCAAGACCAGCATGAGCCAGTGCACCTGGTTCTTTATTTTCTAAAGTTGAGAAAACTGTAGTTTTATTATACACATGTTTATTTAAAATATGGACACATCGGGTTTTAACACTATTTTGTAGTGAGGTCTTTGTGGGTTTTTTTTCTTTCTCATGAGCGACTTGAATATATTTAAGATAGTAATCATATTGGGAGTTAAACTATTTTATCTTTCTATTATTAACTTTAAGCAAGTAGAAAATACTTTAATGTGTGTGATTTGGTTTCTTCAAATTTTACTGCTCTTTGCTTTTTTACTCTTAAAGGACTTCCTTCTATTTATACTTCATGTGTAGTAGAGCTTGTTAAGAGTTGAGTAAAGCATTATATATATATATATATATATTTGTGTCTGTGTGTGTGTGTGTGTGTGTGTGTGTGTGTGTGAGAGAGAGAGAGAGAGAGAGAGAGAGAAATCAAGTGTCACCTAGAGAAAATGAAAGGATTCATTGGAGGTATTGTTCTATATAACAACACATTATTATACAATTACAGCTAGCCTTTACCATAACTATAGGAAATGACAATTCTTTTGATTTTTATTCTTTGAAATTTTCATAGATGTATTCAACGCATGCTGGTCATCGCTGTTCCTACTTCCTGTCTTTAACTGCCCCACCCCTCCCAATATATCTCCTTTACAGCTTGGAGTCCCCTTGTTTTAGTAAGCCACCAAATCTAACCAATGCTGTCCAGATGTGTATGGTTGTGGGGTTATCCCCTGGGGCATGCACAACCAGCCAGTGGCCACCTGTCAAAGAAAAGTGATTCTCCCTCCTCTAGTAGCCATCAACAGGCAATAGCCCCTCAGCTAGCCTCAGGAGCTCATCTTGTCTCCATGTTGGAATTTGTATTGGCTTGATCTTAGGCAAATAATCACAGTTGCTGTGGGTTGGTGAATGCAATGGTCATGTCGTATTTGGAGGACAACATCCTTCCTCTTTAGCTCTTATCCTTTCTGCCTCTCTTCTCTAATATTCTCTGAGCCTCGGGGAGGGGGTGATGCAGATGCCCCATCAATGGCTGAACACTCACAGTCATTTATTCGCAGAGCTTTGGGCACTTATGAAACTCTGCCTTAACCACTTCCCACAAAAGCATCTGTTCTTAAAGCTTCCTTACAGATGAAGAATCTGAACATAAGCCTGAGTCTGAACCAGGCACTCAGAAGGAAACTCTGTTAAAAAGGCATCAGTTCCTCATCTGGACTCACAATTCACCTTGAATCCCGAAAGAACAAAACCTTCCAGGTTGAACACCTGTGTTGGTCACGCAGGATGAACATCACCTGTAGTGGTGAGGAGGGTTGCTAGAATCGAGAAGGGATTGCCTTAGGATTGGCCAGGACTGCTTAACTACTCACACCTCTTGTCTTCTCTGCTTCACTTCTGCCTCTGTTAAGGATAAAGTTCCTTAGTAGTAATGTGAAAATGGACTTGGGGTCACTGGACCCCTTTATTTGTTCCTCTCCCCAGTGTGGTCACATGGAATAAATCACTCTCTGCTTTTCACCATTCCTGGGAGACAGTCAACACTAGACCTCTTATTTTGGGTTTCTGAGTAGGATATTAGAGAGACCCAAGTAATTTACCCAAGACCACATTGCTATTAGTTGCCAACAACACAGATCTTTGAAATTAGTGATAATAATTATTATTATGTCTACAGAGATCGGTTATTTGGTGCCTACTATTTTCCAGTTACTTTCCTAAGTTCTTTGCTTTCATTAACCCATTCAATCCATACAACTAACACACAAAGCAGGACAAAACTAACTACGGTTTAGTGATAAGAAAACTGGCACAAGGGGTTTCAGTAACTTGCTCAAGCCACGTGGCACAGCAAAGCCACAATATTGCTCAATTTGCTGGTAAATTTCTAAAGCATAAGAAAGAGACCCGAGTTACAGAGCCATTACAAATTAAAACTAGGGCTAGGCGTACAGCTCAGTGGTGAGGCCCTCATGACAGCACAGAAGACTCAGACAGAGGTTCTGTTCTGCTCTCGGGTGTTTTTACATGTGAAGCTCCAGTGAGGCCTGAGTAAAGCTGAGCCCTTGAAAGTGCTGCTGGTATAAGAAGCCACAGTTTCTAATCTCCAGACCTTAAGTTTCTTGGGACGAGGAATCTTTAAAAAACAAACCACAAAACATGTGTTCATTACTGCTATCAGCAAGAGAAAAATCTCTCAAAACACTTATCCTTGGTTCTGGAAGAATGATCAGAAACAGTACTCAAGCACTGCGGCTATGGATCAGCTGTTGCGCTGCGGCTGGTTCACATACACCATTAGCCTCAAGAGCTTTCTTATTCACGAAGGAAAGGGATTTGAAAGTCACAGAACACTGCTTGACCATGTGTGAGTTCCTGTACTTCTCATAATTACTGCTAAATGTTAAGACTTAAGTGCCCCGCTGCAGTTTAATAAGCATGCCTAGGACAGGAGAGCGATGGCAGCTTCTGATGCAGTGTGTGCCTTCCTCAGGAGAATCAGTGCATTTGGGGTCGTGAAGCAAGCGGTACAATTGTGTAAGTCAGTCCATCATCCCACATGCTTGATACCTGTCTGCTCTAAATCTACATGAGACCAACCTCACGGGCAAACATGGGCCCAATGGGTGGGGATTTCTGGAGGCTTCCCAGCACCCTGACAGAGACTGACCAGTGTCAGTGTCTCTGTCTAAACTGTATTTATGAAACTTCAAAACCTTGGTTTGTTTTCTTGTATGTGGGCAGGATGGATTTCCACGAGCACTTTAAAGAGCACTTAGGTCTTGAGCCATCCTCCCTGCTCTCCAACTGTCTGTGAGTTTACAGGCACTTGGGTTACATCCTCAACTTGATCCTGGTTAAGAATAAAGGAGATAAGTTCATGCGGAGGAAAAATAACAAAGGGGGACTTTCCTACAATATTGTTGAAAAAAAAAGAACATTTGCATAAGCCATATTTAACCAGAATCTTTGTTTTATGTTTTTCCTTTCTAAGGGCTTTGGTACACACCCTCCTGCTCTCCGCTTTCCCACTAATCAGAGAACAAAGGCTTCAGGATGCCTCCCAGGACCTTCCTGGCCCATCATCTTCACGCCTGGATGATTACATTTAGTGAGTGCATCTCCTGATTCCATTGTCTTCTCTCCTAAACCACCAGCTATGGAAGATTCCAGAATGCCACTGTGACTCTGTCCCTCTCTTGCTCACACTTTCCAAAAGCCTGGAACAAACTTCACAAGCTCTCGTTTGGAATTTAAAGCCATGTGATGGTGTTTCCATCTCTGCTTTTCTTTAAGCCAGTAATATTTGTCTTATATCTCTGACTTAGAAATTTCGCCTGCACTTAAAACCTGGTTTCTACTGAATGAAGCCTTATCTAGGATCTAATTTTGCCTGTGAATTGTGTTGCTCATTGTTAAGTCTTCAGAGCCTTAATACACACTGGCTTAACTGCAGTTAGGGATTTCCTCTCCTTCCGACACTGGAGCTGTCATGGTACTAGGCTTCAGACACATTTTTTCTTGCAATAATAAATGTTTAAGTTTCAGTTCACAATGCGGTTTCATACCTGGCACAACATCACAATAGCCTTATGAGGAGAACAGGTGACTTCCTTGTTTTACAGGCAAATAAACTAAATCTCAAGGTAATAAATTCTACAGTCTTTGGGGAGATTTATCTCATCATTATGATGAAATTCTTAAAATCACATATTAACCTTATGTCATGAATGTAAGATTGTATTTTGAAATCTGTATACATTGTACCTCCAAGAAATAGTCTCTTCTTGTTGTTGTTTTTCGAGACAGGGTTTCTCTGTTGTAACTCCAGCTGTCCTTGAACTCACTCTGTAGATCAGACTGACCTCAAACTCACAGAGATCTGCCATCCTCCAGAGTGCTGAGATTAAAGGCATGTGCCACCACCACCTAGCTATAACCTCATTTTTTTGGTTCCTTGTCCTGATGTTTTAACTGAATGAGCATTTCCATAGGGCTGTGAGCACTTGCACAGGAGTCTGTTCCTTGTGCATGGTTTCTCCAAGGTCTGCACCCTAAGCCATGTGAGTAGGATTGGCTAGTAGACACACAGGATGAAGGGTCTTTTGCAGTAACAATAGAATCTGAAATGATTTTAAGAAAGAAAAATGTGATCTTTATTTTAAAAATAATCTCACAAAAATGTTAATAAGAACAGCATTGACCTTCATGAAACAGGAAGATAATTCCAGCCAGTTTCCTTCTTCCCTTTCTTTCTTTCTTTCTTTCTTTCTTCCTTCCTTCCTTCCTTCCTTCCTTCCTTTGTTTCTTTCCTTTCTTTCTCTCTCTCTTTCTCTCTCCCTTTCTCTCTCTCTCTCTCTCTCTCTCTCTCTCTCTCTCTCTCTCTCTTCCTTCCTTCTTTCTTTCATTCATTCATTTATGTATTTATTTTGGTTTCACTATGTAGCCCTGGCTGTCCCAGAACTCACTACGGTGACCACGTTGGCCTTGAGCTCACAGAGCTCTGCCTGCTTCAATCTTTGCCTCCCAAGAGCAAGGGCTAAAGGCATGCACCACCACATCCAACTCCAGCCAGCTTCCCACAGGAATTCAGGCCTTGAGGTTAGCTGAATATTTGTCACTGCTCTTGTATATGGTTTCTAATTTATTTAAATGTATTTTATTCATTTTCTGTTACTGCTTTAGTTGGCCTCAATGACCTGGGAGAGGAAACTAAATATGAGGAGGACTAAAGATTCATACAATAGCCATCTTTATTCAGGACATCGGATAATTTATATTCTGAGTGTGTTCTGAAGGTTAATCATGGTCATGCAAGCAAAGTTCACAAGGTCAGGCTGTATGCAGTCACGAGAGCAAGGTCACACACGTGTAGGCTTACACAGTCACAGGGCAAGGTCACATTGATTCAAATTGCATACAGTCACAAGGACAACCTGTGCTTGGAAAAAACACCTACATAATAACAGTAAAATGGTGGGTAATCTGAAGTAAACGCACTCCTATTCACACCTGGGAGGGGCACAGAAGCTCATTCCAAGAACATGTTATGCATGCATAACAAATATATTCCTCCATAACATTATGGAGGAGCAGAGGTTGCAAGACTCTCATCTTGTTTACTTAGAGTTTTCTCACAAGCTCTCAAAAATCTCCTCACACAGCTTTGTCCGTGAACTATGTTCTGATAATTTACCTCAAGTAACAAATTAGGAACTCCGAAGATATGGCACAATCTCTTTCCTCAAGAAAAGTACAATCTCATCTCATCATATTCTGATATACAAACAACAGACTAAGTCACATTTTTGAAAATTGGGCCGTATTTAAATGTACCATGTTACAGATCTTGCAGAGTGAAGCCAGAGAATGAGGGAGCCTAGGGGTTGGGTGAGTTAAAGAGCTAAGGGTTGGAGACAGCTGTCCTGAATCTTAGTAGAATTTAGGTATCTGAGCAGGGAATAACAGGAAAAAGGGAAGGCTATTATACCAGTGAGCGCCCAGAAATATTTCTACCTTATTTAACTCATCTTCATCACATCAAAGATATACTACCTGTAGCTAACAAGACAATGGGTTGTGTCGTTATTAACACTTGGTGACCATCAGAAGAGCACTAACTTCAAGGAACCTAGCGAGTTCTAACAAAGAGAAGGGAAAACTCAAAACTAAAACGCAACGCAGGCAATTTTCTCTTCTTTATTTGTTCCGTGGCCATGGGATGCTGTGTGTGGAAGTAAGCCACCGAGGAAAGGAGATGAACAATTGTAGTGGCTTCCACTTACAGAAAGTGGGGCTACAGTGAAAATAGGACTCTTCAACATTGAACAGAATAACATTCTTCAGGTACAGAAAGCAAATATTTTTTTATCAGTTTTCCCATCGCTTATGGTCTATGTGAAAGGAATCTGAGTTTTCAATTAACACATGTATTAAATTTTCATTGTGTTTGGCATCAGATACAGTACTGAATTGAAATAGGAAGCAGGAGCTAAGAAAGAGCAAAATAAGACATCTTTATATTCCACAGTAACCCTTTCCTCTCAATAATCTTATTTGTTTCTTCACATAAAAGATAATAAAATACTGAGCTATATATATAAAAAAAATTATGGGCTAGAGGTAAGGTGGAAGGAGCTTAGAAGAAGCTGTTTGTCCTGTAGAAATTCTTCCGGATATGTGGAAACAAACACTTCATCTTCAGTGTGGGAGGTGCCTGTGTGAAAAGTCTTCCTGGGAGGATTTGAAGCTATTTTCCTGCTGGTTTTTTAATACTACATGACTTTCCTTTCACAGAGGACGAATTAGTATGGCTCCTCCATCCTGAAAGAGAAGCAATAAATAGATTATAAAATTAATCTAAAGAGCTTTAAAAATGGCAGAAATGACAGTGTTAGTACTACAGGTGGGCTTCCACCAGGTGAGGGGGGCAAGGGGATTGCAGGCACTGAAGTGCTGGTAACAGAGGTAAATGGTCACTAAGGGGAAGAACAGGAGCAAGGACATGTTTCCAGTTGGAATGTGTGGACAAGACGTGGAACATTTTAAAGCAAATGAGGAAGAGGCACTTGAGCAACATTTTATACACATGTATTATCACCCCCAAATTAATGTTTTAAAGATTTGATTTGTTTTTAATTGTGTGTGTATTATGTGTATGTGCACACATGAGTGAAGTTGCCTGAGGAAGCCAGAAGAGAGCACTGGGCTCCCGGAGCTGGAGCTGCAGGCAATTGTGAGCCACCCATACGAGTGGTAGGGATACATACTCTTAACTGCCGAGTCAGCTTTCTAGGCCCTCTCTGCAAATAAAAAAATATAGATTATATATATACATATAAATACGTGTGTGTGTGTATTATTTTATTTTATTTTTCGAGACAGGGTTTCTCTGTTGTACCTCTGGCTGTTCTAGAACCCACTCTGTAGAACTCACAGAGATCCGCCTGCTTCTGCCTCCTGAGAGCTGGGATTAAAGGCGTGTGCTGCCACCGCCCAGCTCCAAATAAAAATTTTAAGTGTAAACTCTGATTCAGCCTGAAGTCCTAAGTCTCTAAGAAGCTCTCCAGTGATGTTCGTACCGCGGGTCCACAGTTCCCATCTGATCTTGTTTCTGCCTCACTGCTCCTTTCCATGTCTAGCGTTTGAAGGACATTACATGCGGAATTTAGAGCAGAGACATAGGGAAGTGAAAGATGAGATGCTCGAATGGAAAGTGAGATGGGAGAAAAATAAAGACCCATGCAATGAGTGGCTTTAGTTCTAAATGCCAGCTGCCGGTAGAATGTGATTGAGAGTGAGGGTGACACATTTAGATTCATGAACTAGATGCCACTACATTTTATGTTACACCTGTGCCATTCTTGGAAAGGGTGGAGGCGAACCGCATTTGTGTGTCTTAGCACTTTTCAAAAGGAGAACTAGACTCTGAGACTGGTCTCGTGATGAACTGTCAGGATAAACCACCGTGGCAGCTGCAAACTTGCTTGCCAGTATAGAAATAACAATGTTTCTGAAAGCAGAATCTCACACATTACCCTCCTCTGAGGTTGGCACCATATCTTCCTGTGTATCTTGGGTGTAGCTTTTACTCAGGTAGAATTTAGAAACAAGAAAACCAAGTGCGGTGATAAACAGAACCAGTTTGCAGAAGAGTCAAAATAACCACCAATATCAAAACCACAAATGCCCAAGGAGTCACTCATTCATCAGCCAAACACTAATAGGAACGAGTGCGAAGAACTGTGAGAATCAACTTAAGTCAGAAAAAAGGTCATACAGTGTTTATTGCAACAGTGCCCGTACTCCCCTTGGCTTTGTCTAGAGACACACCCTATTTCTTCAGCCCCACCCTTCCTCAGTGCCATCACACAAAGGTTTAGTGTGAAAATAAATCTCATTACTGGAAGAACAGTGCTTCTGGTGCTAACAGCTCTAACATGGAAGTCAAAAAGCCTGAGATCTAGAAGCATAGTTACAAGGCCATCACCCCTGGACGCAGGGACTACAGGTCTCAGCCTTTCCCTTCATTCAGTGACTTCCCTTAAGCGCCTGTCATTCCCCCTCCTTCTGTTTCTTTACTGTAATTAGGGATGACAATGCTGCCTATTACACAGGCCTGGATCGTATTCAATCATTTAAGACTTGAAGACACTCAGAAGAGTGTGCAACATGAAATATGTATTTGATGAAAGTTTAGTTTATCTATTTGCTACTGTATCTCTGTTACTGACTCAAGGCCTGCAGTAAGTTACTTCCTTAACTCAGTGACAAAGACAGTTTCAACCATGATGTCCTCCATCTTTCTAGCCTAAAATGTTATGAATTAGGACCCCCTTAGCTCATCAGTGAGCGACTTCTGCACAGATCCCTACAAACCAGGGGCTCTGGGAAACCACTCCCTGGTTCCCCCCTTATCGTGCCATTGTTTGTGTTATTTTCCTGTTAGGAGCTTTTTGATGATTCTCTTCCTGGTTTCTGCCTTCCTTATAATATTCTTCTATGATCACTCACCAGTGGTTCTCAACCTGTGGGTTGTGACCCCTGTTAGGGGCCAGGTCTAACGCTTCCACAGGTGTGGCCAAAACCATCCGAATATCAGATATTTACATTACAATTCATTAGCAGTAGCAAGAGTATAGCTATGAAATAGCAAGAAAAATAATTTTATGGTTGGGGGTCACTGCAGCATGAGGGACTGTATTAAAGGGTTGGAATCAATGACTGAGTGCTCTGAGTGTCTCAGTTGGGCTTAGCATTGTTCTAATACAAAAATGTTCAATAAACAGCTATTAATTGAGTAATTATAAAAAAACAAATTAGCAGACTGTTCAAGTTAATAGGCAATTGGTGACTACTTTTATGCTAATTGCTTTTGTCCAGCATCTCTGTCTGGCTTCCCGAACCATGTAAAAGAAATGAACTACTTTTGTGCTGTAGCAATCGTAGCAGACGGTTCTGTGGCACACTCTGGGTAGATAGAATGCTCCAAGGGACTTTCACTCTGTGGTGGGTGGGAGCACGAAAGAAATCTTTACATCTTATGGGTTTCCTGCTATAGAGATAGGGAGGCCAGCCCCCAAGGGGACCCTTTTCTTATTAGGACTCCATTTACACAATTACAGTAATAAAAGCAGAGTTGAAACAGCTCCACTGACCCCGGGCCCCACCTCTACCACTCTCCCCTTCTTTGTGGTAAATTGCTGATCATCTTAAACGATACCTCTTCCTTTCCGCAGCTGACTTTTGTCTTGATCTAAGCACTGAAATGGCCTAGCCACTGGTATCCTTCATGCACCCAGTGGAAACGTTGGTGGCTCTTTCGGCTGCTCTTGAGGTTTTTCCACTTTGTCTTTCTATAGCCTCTGTGATCCCCCATCCATTTGTCAGCCTCTTCCCTCCATCTCTCTGGCCACCTCTCCCATCCTCCTTTACTTTACTTCTGCCAGATAGGCCAGGCCCTTCTATGTGCTGCCCCTCTTCTCAACAGCCGACGTTATCACTTTAGTGGGATAATTGGAACCCTGAGAACAAACTGGGGGAAGGTGGGTAGATTTCAGACTCCACAGCTTTTCCTCATTTCGGAAGGTCAGTCATTCACCCTTTTGTGTGAAGTGTTGAGGGCCTGTGCCTGCACAGTTCCTTTTTACAGATATGTTAGTTGTTAGGAATGCTTGTTGAATTGCATGTTTCTCATCTGACAGATGTTGGTCCTGTAAGCTAAAACAAGAAGGAATGCAACAGCATGTCTCTAGCCCTCACGAGAAATTCAGAGACTACCAGGAAGCATCGCCCCATAGTATGAAATCTCCTTTCTTTCTTTCTTTTTTTTCTTTTGTTTGTTTTGTTTTGGCTTTTGGTTTTCAACACTGGGTTTCTCTGTTCTAACTCTGGCTGTGCTGGAACTCACTCTGTAGACCAGGCTGGCCTCAAAAGAGATCCACCTGCCTCTGCCTCCCGAGTGCGGGGATTAAAGGCGTGCACCACCAGAGTCAGGCTGAAATCTCCTTTCTTAAAAGACATATTTGTACATCCACCCATGTAATTCCACTAGCATCAAAAATGTGAAGATTTTAAGAGAGGCCAGTGCTCAACCACCTTATCTGGAAATGCCATTTGTGTGAGACTCCTATGTAAATAACTACTATGAGGCTGGTGGAAAATAGACATGAGATAAATAATGTAGGATTTTTTCATTGAAAAACTTACCTTTTCTGAGACTTCTTCCCTAAAAATAGAAGAGAGAATACAAAAACGGTATCACCAAAATGTAAACGATTTCCATTTTTTAACTAAAGGACATGCCCACCCACATCTATAACTGTCTTTTGAAGAACGTTATGCATTTGCTAAGTGGGCACCCATCTGTGACTAAGTGGATCTGGGGTACCCGGGAACATTCAGTGCTGTAGCGTAACAGGCACGATGCAGGTTCTTTCTGGGACTCCATTCCACCTGCTGTGCTGCTGACAAAGCCAGGGCCTAGGCTGACTTCCCTACTGGCCAGCTCCATCTCATCCTGCCTCCAGCCCCTCCCCAGAGGATGAAGGTGCTAACGCTGTAAACAAATGTGTCAGTGTCTCAGTTTCTCTTATGTGAATCCTGAGAATTTTACTCTGGTCTTATTAGTAGGACTCAGTGGAAATCATGCAGCCTAATTTGAGTAATTAATGTACTTTCATCTAATGTATGTAGCCACATATATAATCCACATATGACATGTCATACTTTTGCCTCCTCTTTCGACTGGCTGCATGGGAGCTAGATCTGAAAGTCACTTCCATTAAGTGGGTAGGACTCCGTGACACACTTTTGTGTCATAACATAAACCATGGTTTCAACTTGATTTCGTTTACTTGGTTTGGTTTTCTTTTCCTTACTCTCTAGGTCATTTTGGTTGGCTCTGCATAATGTATTCTGTGCACCGAATCACATTCTTTTTAAGAATATTAATGTGACTATTGATTACTTAATGGTCTCAAGAATTGAGGTGTGTAGGAAGTAAAAGGAAAAAAAACAGAAAGAAAGCTCTCTGAGGAAGAGTCCTTTGAGAGGGGACGGGTTTGGCGCATTTCAGTGGCTGTAAGCTGGTGTTTTAAAATAGTCCCACACAAATTGTAACTTCCTTATTGGGTTAGCTAAAGAAATGGTATGTAAAATGTATAGACCAAGGCCCGGCATTCAATATACAGTACTCAATTGCTTTTTTAATATCTTAATATTTAATATTTTAATATTCTAAATTTCTAGAGGGAATGTCTGGTCCTACTGAGGGAGTGTCTTTTTGAAGAAAAGAGAACTAAGGGAGAATGTACTCAGTTTCATGAACTGGACTAACCCTGTGTGTTGGGTCAGGTGGAAAATTCTTCCAACCAAGGGGGAAAAAATAAACAGCTTTATGAATCTGTAGGCAAGTGTTTTTAGGGTGCTACCTTGGATGGAAAAACCACCTCTGACTTGAGCTCCTGCTAATGAGAGATTTTAGAGCCTGACCTAAAAATGTCGTTGCCTTGGAGAATGAGAAAAGCTAGGAGCACCAAGAGTTTCTAGCTCAGCCCACACCCAGGTGCTTGTTTGTGGACCGTGAAAGGAGAGCTATCTAGACACCAGGGTGACGAGGGCGTGGGAAGCTCCTGCACCTGGTTCACAGTATCCATTTGAGAGCAGAAAGTTTGGTCCCTTCCTCGGCCCTAATGCCAAGGCCCTCATGTCATTGTCGCCCGTCCCCAACACGTATGTAATATTGTGTAGACACAGAACTATTATTTTCACTATGGTTCTTACAAATGTGTGTGTTTAATCTCTATGGGTTTATCTCATGGACTAGCCACCAGTTCCACCAGTGTCTCTATGGCAAGAGAGGGGGGGGGGAGGGAGAGAGGGGGGGTGGGGAGACTGTTCATGTTGCAAAGAGCTAACTCATGGCTAAAATTCTTGGAGGAAAGAGTCATTCCCTCGTGAGTGTGAGATGCGAGTAGCTGTGTCACAGCTGAAGGCAACATTATTGCCCCTCGCTTCTCTGCAGAGCCAGTGACCTCTGGGAGCTGCCACTCTCTCTGGTGGCATAACGGTCACTAGCCCAAGTGCTCGTTATCTGCTTCCTGTTTGCCCCACTCTGATTCCCACCGCAGGGGCATGCCATTTTCAGGTTATCGGTTTGAGATCTTGTACAGAAATGACTGACTCCAGGTTGAAACTTTAAAAACACCCTATTGCTCATAACACAGCCTTAGCCAGCTAGCACCCACCAGACACCATAACCCTATTAAAGGTATGAGGTTTGCTGACAAGTACCCTCCTTATTAAGATGACTCATGGCCCTTGATGTTACTGCCCTAATAGCCATATATTCAGGGAGCATGTGTCATGGCTGCTTTGCTCTCCAGCAGCAAGACAGTTGGAGTGAGGACTTGAAGTCTCAATGGAAAGACTAATCAGGAGTGAGAAAAAAAAGCCATTATTTGTTTTGTGCTGCTGCTGCAGTTAGTACTGAGGCTAGTCCTGTGTGGTCGTAGGGTCCAAACCCTATGGAATTTCTGTCAGCAGGAGAAGAGATGTTGGAACTGTTCAGGGCTGACATATGATAGTTAGTGGTGTTCTTGTACATGGTGTGCCCTCTACGGGCTTTACGCACTGGTTGAAAGAAAATGAATCTATTACCTTCTATTTTTAAATTTGGGCAGAAGATCCAATCATAGTGGGAGATCGTTAGAGACTGGTAGATAATATTCCTTCAGTAGCCAGTGCATCTGGGCTGGGTAGCAGAAGACACACAAATGACTCTGACGGAAGGGAATTTTAAATAGCCACCAGCTTATACCACAGGAAGTAGCACAGAGGAGTCAGCAATTGGTTTAAAATCATTCATGGTCCCTGACCTTAGTACAGGGACATCTCTAAAGCTGCAGGAGTGAATGAATTCGACAGTTTTGAATAGGTCTGTTAGATGAACTTGGGCAGATGTGGCCGTCCACACCCGAAGGCTGTGGGCCTGTGGCTGGCATGTTGATTTCACCTCAAGGCACAGCATACAGGGAGGAAGCAGGCAAAAGGAAGAATGTTATGCTCTCATGCAGTGCTCTGTCTGCTTCCTGGGTGGCAGAGAATAAAGCCTTTCTTTTCTCCTTTTCTTTTTTCCTCAAGTTTCTGCCTGATTGAAGATAGATATAGGTATAGGTATAGATGATATAGATATAGATACATATGGTATACATGTATATATGGTGTACATATATGTGTGTATTATATATGTGTATGTATATATACATACATATATGTGTATATATACATATATACATATATGTATATGTATATATGTATAAGTGGGAAGTCAGTAAGTATATATAGTACATACATATGTGAATACTATATATATATAGTACACTATATATATGTATATGTATACACACACACATTCATACATATAAATATATGGTATACTAGGTTACAGTGACAGCCTCAGTGAATACTCCCAAGGGCAATACAGCTTCCATGTGTCAATACTCAGACAGTTATGTGACTCTTAAAGAGATCAGATGTTTGAAAATTTTAGATGATAATAGAGTCACTTCCCAATGACATTTTAGTGCTAAGATCAAAGTCGTACAAGCTTCTGGAAGAGAGTGGCAATGCATCCCCTCTTCTAACAGACATAGGCCCAAACAACCATTACAATGTCTCAAGGAGCCAAGTTCCTCATCGCAAGTCACCATGAAAAGGTCTGCCTAGTCTGAAACATTGGCAGGCTCTTTTAAACGAAGGTGTATATCAGGCTGTGTCTCTAGGGACTTAAGTCTACCAAGCACGAAGTCACTTGGCACCTGCTTCAGTTAAATCTCTTGCCCTTTATTTCCTGTGGGGTTTCTTTCTCATTTTTTCACTTTAAAATGTTTTGCTTTGATGTTATTGAACACACCTACCTTTTTTTAACCGCCTCGCCAGCCAAATGATAAATGCCAACCCTGAGAACGCGGTAACCATGACAGCCACCGGAATGAAGAGGGGGTTATAGTCGCCTTCCTTGATATTTGAGAAACTTCTGTCCGTCTCTGAAAGAGAAGGCAGTAGGGCATATGGCATGAGACTGCAACATTATTTCCTTAGTTCAGTTCACAATATTTGGTGTTTTGGTCTTCTGATATTCTCCCAATAATAACACATACAACAGATGAGGCAAGTCGAGAGGGAAGGCCCAGGGTGCGTACACAACTGCACTAGCCTCTTGCCTTTGGAATCACAGTTCTCCAGTCTGCAATTCATGGAATTCCCAGGGGTGTGTCTAAAGATACTGACAAGAAGTAGTCATTGTGATGTTTTGCTCCTGGTCTCATTTAAAGGTTGACTTCTGAGCACAGAGAAGGACTAGAAAGCTTAATATATAACTGCAATAAAAAAGAAGTCAGCTATCTGAACTGGATAACTTGTCAATTAAAGGAAATTGTAACTACTTCCTTTAAGGAGGTGTGCACAAATGCTATTTATATGGCCAGGACCTGCAATGATCTAAAGTGGGGCAGTTGTACCACTTCCCTCATTTCTATCCAAATAAGTTAAAAGGACATGTCTACATATCCCTTTGTAAATACAAACTAGGTTTGCTTTCAGGCTTTTATTGAAGAAAACATTAATCTGAAGAAGAATCTATCTTCTGGTATCTACAGGTGAAGGACTCTACTTGTATAGATTGGCATCGGTTGGTTTGCTAAAGATGAGGAAATGAAAATGAAGCAGGCTCAAAGGAAATGTACTTGATGAGCCTGGCATACAGCCTTACTGTGACGTCCTTTCTGCCACCTCCCTGCTCCCCACCCCCACTCTACTCTAAGCACCAGAGATCTTTGCGAGCCTCTTCAAGGCCTATCACTTCTATACTCCGTGAAGATGGTATCAGGGAAGGCATTGGTAACTGTTATTTCATAAGCTAATTTAATGAACATTTATTTTAGCACTTTTTCACATACTCTGTTAGGGATATACACACAAAGATGAAAAAGACATGGCTCTTCTCATGCACAGACAGATTTGGGAGAGACTGACTTAGGATAGTGAAGAACTGTCTGCTGTATTGAGAGTTAGTCACTGATGACCTGTGAAGAGATATTTTAAAGGACTAACAGAGAGACTAAGCTGTGATAGAATAGAAAATATGGATAATATGTAAGTAGAGAATGGGTTAAAAGTTTAAAAGTAAGAGACAAGTTGATACTGGAATAAAGTAACTATCATTAAAGGAGAAGACAAGAATCGCAAAGTATTTCATAATGCACCAATGCACATACATTTCTTTTTAGGCTGCATACTTTGAGGAAAATGAAATTTAAATGTTTGTTATATCTTTCCCACCTTCTGCTAGTCAATCAGCTCCATCTTTAAGACTTCAGTATTTCTGGTCAGAATTACTCACTTTGACATATTGGACTAGGACTAGACCAGATGCCAGATGATTCGCAGACTGTTCTCCTCTCCCCTATTAAGTCAGCTTCTTCTGAGCAGGTAAAGGTGCAAGCAGAAGTAAAACTGAAGTTGGCCAGGGGATGACTGCATTCAATAGCTCCCAGATCAGGTGCTGTTAGAGGCTTGCACTGAGTCACTACAGTGTGGACACAACAACACAAAATAGTATTCATGACCAAAGGCATTTTTCAAGTTTTTATTAGCATAACCTAATTATGTACAATAATGGATTTCATTATGGCATTTTCATAGACGGTACGTGTATTGTAGTTCTAGCATATCCTAACTACCCTCCTTTAGCCTCTCTTGTCCCACTCCCAGCCTCACTGTTAATTATGAGACTTTTTGTTTTTAACCTTGTGTGTATGAGTACCTGCTTGCATGTATCCACTGCACAGGATTATCTGGAACTGGAATTACAGGTGGTAGTGAGCCACCTAATGTGAGCCAACCCTGGTCCTTTGCAAGAGGAGAAAGAGCTCTTAGCCACTTAGCCTTCTCTCCAGCCCCCAATCATGAGATCTTAACAAAGCCTCAGCCTTAATTATTGGAATCATCCATATGAATCTAGAAATTTCTAATTTGTAGGAATTATTTTTGATAATGCTTCCAGACTTTTTTTCTTAATATAATATTGAATAATAGGTCAGAGATGGAATCAACAAGGCTCTGATAGCTCATGGTGGTACAAGGTAGCCATTCCAGGCTGCTGCCCCAGCGTGGTGAAGTGCTAGTCCTGCTGGAAAAATCATGCCCTACAGCCTTGGTCTCAAGAGCATGCGTGTGACATTCTCAGTGGTTGCAAAGATTCCGACATTCTCTGCCTGGTGGCCTCTACTCAAGCAGTGTTGAAGACACTGACTTTACTTTTATTCAAGTCATCAGTTACACCAGTTCATTTCTACGATTTCAATGATGGATTTTCGTTTTCTTTAGAGAAGGAAACTAGGAAGCCAGAAATATAAATGTAGAAGATATAACCAGAACTGCGAAAGTACAAACCCCACCAGTTTTTTGTTTTTTTTTTTGTTTTGTTTTTCATCAATGTGTGGCAAACCTTGTCAGTCAAAAAAGGGTAAAACCTTCTCTGTTTCAAAGGAAAACAATCCAGAGCACAGTCTTTGTTTTTCACAGACGTTGTTTTCCTCCTGAGAGCTCACACAGGAGGAAAACAAATAAAAGATGACTTTAAGAACCAAATGAAACAACCAAAAAAGACCCCTAGGTCCTCTGAGGGAAACTGGTTGGTGCTAAATAGGGCACCATATAAAATGGGTGCTATTGAAAGGAGAGGAATCAAAGTTTAACTGAGGTTCACCAAGTCTTTATGTGGTGACGATAAGAAAAATAAAACACACAGGATAATTCCAGTGTATTGCCACGAATCACACTATGAAATGTCATGTGGCTTTAAAGACATTTGGGGGTTCTGTTGTTGTTTTGGAGTTTTGCCTTTCATTTTAGTAAGGAAAAAAATTCTTGAAGATCGTCAAACTACAACGCAAGTCGGGTTGAATTATATGCCAGAGGAGGAAACAGACTTCTGGGCAAAACTCTCGTTTTCTCAGAGTGTAATCATAAGCCACAACAAAGACTCCACTCTAGAGTCGCTCACCTTCACAGGTTGGCTCTAGAGACGACCAGTTTCCAGATGGCCCACAGTTTACTTCTTCAGTCCCGACTAGTTCTGTTCCCTCAGAGCAGGTGAAGGAACACTGTGAGTGGAAGCTGAAGTCTCCCAAGGGGTGAGTGCAGTTCATTGAACCCAGCTTCGGGCCCTTCAGAGGCTCGCACTGGACCACTTTAACGGGAAGAGAAGCAGGGTTGAGAAGAGCTATGAGGTTCAGATGGATTTGAGTCTTGTTTCTGCTATCTGATAACCATCTGTCTCTCTTGGAGCCCAAAGAAATATTCCTGGAAGGAACGACTCTGAGCTATGATTTAAAGATGATCAGGTATGTTATCCACATGCAGAAATCAGAGAGAAGGTTGTAAGCAAAGCAAACAAAACACAAAGTGTATGTGGAAAGCAGAAAACTGGCAAATGCTGATATTGCTATACAGAGAGCCAGGGCACGCGTGGAGCATGTTTAAACAGGTTCTCAGCCTGTGGGTCCCGACCGCCTCTCACAGTGGTCACCCAAGGTCATACGATTCATAACAGTCACAAAGTCACAGTTATGAAGTAGCAACGAAAATAATTTTACGGTTAGGGATCACAGCAACGTGAGGAGCTGTAGGAAGGTTGAGAACCACTGGTTTAGAGAGAGAGGAACAATAACAAAGTCCTCGTCTTTTTCATTCCACTAGTGAGCACTTGTCATGTATCAAGCAGCGTTTTGGAACTTAATGAGCTCAAACTTTACTTTAAGACAAATGCTAGGGACAAGTTAAAGAGTAAATGGGCATGCATGTCTGGCATGTTCTGATTAATCTTAATTCATCGGCCCACCTGCAGCATGAGTAACTTATTTGAAGTGAGCCAGACTCATCTAGGGACTGCAGCGGTAACAGAAGAAAGACAGTGGGGGCCAAGTTAGTAGACAAGTAGGAGAAAACTGGAGGCGTAACAGCGTATAAAATGTGACTAACAAGGGGATGAGTTGAGAAGGGGTTGGCAGAAGTGCGATGGGGAAAGGAGGTGAAGTAATCACCATGCATTGTATGCAAGTGTGATTGTGCTGAAAACTTTAATTGATAAAAATTACTTTATTGAATTGTATGTCTATGTGTGATCTGCCTGAATGTGTGTGTGTGTGTGTGTGTGTGTGTGCACTGTTTGTGTGCCTGGAGCCCCAGGTGGCCAGAGGAGGGCATAGTATCCTCTGGAATGGAGTTACAGATGTTTATGAGCCACCATGTGGATACTGGGAATGGAACTCAGGTTCTGTTATTATTATTATTTCAAAAATAAGAATTTTGAAACTTGAATTTTTAATGTGTTATCTTACACACGTGTGGGAGGAGGTGACTGAGTCTCACACCAGAACACTCATGTACGTGTCACTTCCTCGTAACGCGGTTACAGCCACAAAAAGGAAAACTGGCGGAGGACATTTGACGTGTAGACGCCACAGGCAACACCCTTAGCGTATTTGGAGGCCATGGCTGGAGACAGAGCTGTCACTCCTAGGTATGCAGATCCACAAGATTCAGAAAACGGGATGAAAGGCCAAACCGAGTAAGGAGGACAATAGAAAGATAGATGCTAGGACGAAGCACTATAGCCTTGGGTTAGTACCAGTGAAGGGACCCAGAAGGAATTGCTATTGTTAAACAGACAATCTGAATGACATGATGGAACGTGAGGAATAAAGCACCATGTTTAAAAAGGAGTAGAGGGAAGGAGCTGACCTGTGATGCAGAGCTAAAGCACTGGGCAAGAGTCTGCTCTGCAGATAAGTGGCATTAGTCAGACCTAGACAGTTGGTAAGTACGGGGATCAATTTTAGTTTCAGCCCTTTGTTCCTTAAAGACATTACTTTTCTTCTTCTTCTAATTTTCCACAGTGTGCACCAGACACATCAAATGTATTTTTGAAACTCAGCCAGCCTCAGCCAAAAGACTTGACACTCCTTTCTGTACTGGTTGGCTGAGTCCACACCTCTGATTTTGTTCCTGTTCTACTACTGCATCTCTGAGTGCCTCACAGGGCTCCCATTGACTCTTCCCACCCACTGTCTGGCTGTCCCAGCAGGGCTCCTTCACGCTGTTTCTAAGATAGTTGCCCTCAGTTCTGGTGGTAAGTTCTGGTTGCCACTCATTGCAAATAAAGAACAAGTTATTTTATTAGATTTTATTACTGTCCATCTCATTTTCCATCAGACTTGATCATTGAACATATATAATTTTTATTAGTTAACTGTAAACCCTGTAAGTACAGAATCTACAATAATTTGCTTTTTTATTCTCCAAAAACACCCAGCCAAAATAAGTGTGTGGGATTTGTTATTAAACATGTGTGTCGTGTGTGAATTCTTCCTTTACTATTCCTCGTCATGTCTATAGAAGAAGAGGAGTGCCTTCCAGATACCTCACTCTCCTAATGAGAAGTGGAATTGTTCCTGTCGGACTTCAGAGTTCTACTTAATCCAGCAAGATCATTAGATCAAGACATCCTTGAAAGCAGGAATCCACAACTCCTGCTTCTTATTGCTTATTGTAACCCTCTCAGCTTTGACAAATCTCAACACCTTTTTCCTTGTGGTACTTAAAAGCACGTGTGAAGTACATTGAAACTTCATGTTGACTTGTGAAATCTTTACAGGAAGATGGCATTGTGAAAGCCTAAGTTTCTGTTCAGACCTTCCCATTTCTCAGAATGGCTTTTATCTTGTTGCAACTGATATCCCAACAAGCAGCTGCTCTCCTAAGCTGTTATGGTTCCTGTGACTATTGGCAGGAAGAAACAAACAAACAAACAAAAAGCCGAGAGACCTACCATGTTGACACTGGGGTCCGTAATACCCTGCGTCACAGTTGCAGGTGTGATTGTTGATGGTTTCCACACATTCTCCATGGCCGCTGCAGGACCCTGGCTGGCAAGAGGCTGTAAGCAGGCCAGACAAAGACATCTTAATGTGGTTACATTCATAGTCCCTTCCTCACACAAAGAAAGCCTTCCTTTGACACTATTGTAATGAACAAGAAAGATCTGCTTAAGTGTTCGTAGCATTTTGCATGATAATGCATGCTAACATTTTTATTTATGGGAAAGTCCCGCCGTCTAGATACAGACATTCATTTGCTTTTAGAATGAATTTACTCACAGTAATGCTTTGTATGATTTCGGGGTGTTCGAGGAATGCCTTGAAAAACCCCCAGTTCTCAGCAACATCTTCCTGTCTATCATTAGGGCACAGGCTGTCCAGCCCTTATTCCCACATAACATACGACCTGGATAGAACTTGATAGCTCTTGAGTACAGGGGCCAGCTTTACATACAGAGTGCCCAGCAGTGCTACCATTAAGGCTTAATTAGGGTTATTTTAGGATGAACTAGCAGTCTCTGAGTAATGAGTCTGATTATTCTAGCTTTGATCCTCCCAAGTCAGAGAACAGGAGCCGTCGCCGCCCACCTGTGTAGCAGAGAGCGGCCTTCGGTTTGTGGCAAGCGTCGTCATTCCATTTTCCGGAGTCTCTCTCCCTCTTGATATAGATCTCCACGCAGTCTTCCTTGGACTTCTTATTGTTGGGCTCCCCAGCCCCCCAGTTTTCTGCTTCTTTAGTTAGAGGCTTGTTAGTTCCCACCCATGTCCATGTGTTTCCAATTTTCCGGATTCCTATCCAGTAGTAAGTAGGGTTTTTGGGCAATGTCTTCTCTAAATACTCAATTTCTTTCTTGTTTTGTATGGCAACTAGGTCTGTGAAGCTTTCCTGGCAGAACTTTCTAGCTTTTTCCCAGTTCATGGACTTTTCAGAGTAGTGGTAAGTCCAACAGTGAGCTCCATAGTGAGCCAGGGAGTCTGCAAAACAGCAGCGGAAACACGATGACTCGGAGAGTTCTAGCTGAGGACCAGGCTCACATGCAGGCTGCCCCTCGCTCACGCGTGGAGAACCAAGAGTCCAAAGGCGCAGGCGAGCATGCGTAGCCACTGGCAGACTTAGATCAGAGTCCACACGCACACACACACCACTCTCTCTAAACAGATTTGTGTTTTACTCAAGGAACCAGTACACACAAATGTATCTTTGTAGATTTGTTTTAAGAAAGATCTCAAAATTCTTTCAAGTGTAATTTACCCAACATGCTTTAGAAACGCTACTTCATTTTCTTAATGACTATTAATCACTAAGAATTAATTGAAGTATAATCTAATACAGCTCTAAAGTCCACAGTACACTTTTTAATCCTGGGAAATTTTCCTAAAGGCCAATATTTATTGCTGTTATCACAGTACACGTAAATAAATTTTCTTTTAGGTAAGGTAAAAATAGAATCAGGAAGAACAATGACATAGTTTTAAATACTTTTTTGTAATGGAGAAAGATAGTACTTTATTGTAGAAGAAACACCTTCTGGGAAAGCCTCTAATTGTTGTGTATCTAAACACATAGTAAAGAAAGAGCAACATACATAAAAACGGTACATGGACACAAAATTGATTACATCATGGTCTACACGCAGAGATGCCCAAGTGATGGTGTCCAGTAAACACATGGGGGTTTCTAGCATGAGGGGTTTGAAGAAACCTCATAAAATACATAACTGTATACAATGACTGTGATCATGTTCGTCATTACAAGTTTCGTATGATCTATGTGAAATGTGATTTTACAGTAAGATAAAAGATTTCATAACCATCAGCTCATTGAGTTGTTACTTCATAAGGAGAGTTCTGTAGAGAAATACCAAAACCTACTTTCTAAATGTTATGCATAAATCCATAATCCTCGGCTGTTCTCTCCCTGGGTTAGAGAAATTTCTTTTTGAAGTGGATAGCAATCAGTGGAAAAGTGCATAACTGCTAAATGCAGAGAATAAGAAACTCAGTGCTCAGCCCGAGATGTGTCCTGTATTAACCCCAGAACCGCCAAGGCTCATTGCAGAAGGGCACAAAGAATGTAAGAGCCAGAGAACGGGGGAAGGTGTTGTGAGATGCTGTCTTCTGGACATGACAGGGTTAAGGCAATGATGAACTCACCACAGCTGAGATTATATGCATAAGACCTACAGGTCTCCAGACCCCACCCCCGACTGAGGTGCTATTGGCAGTTAATAGTTGCTAGGGGAAGGAAGAATCATTCTTCTTAAGGATGTAGCCACTGCTACATTTCCCATGCTCTGGTGGATGGCCCACACCCAACACTATGGACAGCACTAACTGGACATAGTAGGTTATCAAAAAACAAGGAAGAAAAAGACAGACATGAAGTCGGGAGAGAGCCTGTCGGGGCACACGGGCAGAGTTGAAAGGGAAATAGAGTATAGATAGGATCATATTTCATTTTGAACATGTACAAAACTCTGAAAAGTAAAGAAAAAAAACCAAGACAGAGTATGTTTACTTGTTCTAAGCTGAAAATCCAAGTGAGGAAAGAAGGAAAGATGAGTTTGCTTGGGCAATGGATGAAAAAGATCAAATTGATTGAAGAGTCTGAAAGGCTTACACATAAAACACATAACATCAGTAGAAAGACAAACGAGCCTCCAAAACCAAACAAAAACCCAGGCCTGAAGCCACTGTGACTAGAGAGTTTCACTTGGTAAACAGCAAGCTATTGGTAGAAATGAGGTATAAAATCTGTTACAGGTAACGAAAGCCTTACTAGAGGCTTCTCACCTAACTGCACTTCTTTATAATGGGCTGTTATGCAGTTATCAGGATTTGGGGGGCTTCACTAGAGGGTGTGGCACATACAGCTGGTGTCAGGGGGCTTGGCACAGTGCCGAAGGTCAGAGAAGAACAGAGAATCCAGAAGAGAACTAGTAGCCATCTACCGGATTGCTCTCCCTGCAACTACATACTCTCAGCGAATATTTGAGAAAAGTCATCACAAGTTAAGAAGGCTTTGCAAAATACAGAAGACATACCACAGCAGAACACCGCCCAGAAGCACAGCTTGAGGATGCTCCGTGAGTCCTGCGGAGTGCTCCGACGTCTCCGTGGAAACACCTGCAGATGAAGTCCAAGGTGATATTTAAGCTCTGAGCTACAAGCTTAGGTCACCTTGGCAGTGCCCTACAATTTTCTTAAAATAAAAAAATAAACACATCAGCCTAATACCTTATCCAAGGTAAAATCAGGGGGAGAGGGCGTATAATTGCATCAGATTTACTCCTAGCTGCTGCACTGTTTCAGTCCCAAGTTGCTGGTCTTTATTGATGTGACTTTTGTTTCTGTATTTTAGTAATCTTTGTACATACCTTTCAGCTGAACTTCAAACTAAACACTGTTTGGCTTGTGTGTTTTTAACTCTCTTTGGTTACTGAACTAGCAATGTTCAAATGTGCTGTCTTCTCACACTGAGTTGTGATGGATCCATGGCTCAAGTACATGAATGAGTTCCATAAGCCAGACTCCAGGAAAAGAAAGCAATTCTTTTTCTTTTCAAGTAAGAAGCAATATATTTGGAATATATATTTGGAATAACTCTACAAAACCGTAGATATTCTATACACTTAAAACTGTAGATTTGAATGTATACTACTTCTCAGACAGCCTCTTTGTGCCATTGCACAAAGCCCTAGTCGCATGACCTATGCCAGCATCCCATCAGAGTAAACACGGAGGGAAGAAATCGGCCGCAGTCTATGCCCACTGTTTGAGACAACATGTATTTTTTGTTTGTTTGTTTCTATCTTTCTTAAAAAATAAAAATAAAAACAGAAATGATAGATTGCTTCTTGCCCCTTGCCACCTTTCTCTTGAACCTCAAGTAAGAATTTGAATATCTGGAGATCTTACGGGCTGGGAGACTCACCATGGCTCACTGGATCTCTCTGCTGTCCCTCTGCACCTGGGGCTCTTGGGTTCTTGCACAAGGAGAGTGTGCTGTCCTCAGGAAGAAGTGTCACCCACAGGGCTTTGCTGTCTTTCATTTCTCTCACCCAGTATCACATCCTCCTCCCCCTCCCCTTCTCTTCCCCTTCCTCATCTCTCCCCCCACCCCCTTTCCTAAACTGGCCTCAGTCACCTGAGAGCACAGTAGCTGACTAGGACCTATGACAACTGAACTCTTTCTTCCCTCCCTCCCAGTCTTTTATATTCACCCATGCATCTTTCCTTCTCATCCCTCTCCTCCTGCTTCTCTTTTTCTTGTGGTTTGGTTTTATAACCCCTGACTGTGGGGTAAGAGACCCTGGTAGCACTGTAGATTAAAACTTATTTCAGATCCAGTTTCAAGGCTGTTGAACTTCAATAGCTCTCTCTGGGAGACTTGGCCCAACTTAGTTCCTCCTCTTCCTCTTTCCTTGCTCACCCCCTAGTGGAAGGCCTTATTAATGGTTCTTCTGAAAGTTTAAATTCTAAATGTAATCCAGAGGCTCTTTTTGCCCTAGGGAGGTTTAGGGACCTAGCAATACCTTTAGTATAAAATGTGAAGACGATGAGATAGCATATAAAAATTGAATTTGTCCAATTAAAGGCAATCTGAAGTAAGCCACTGACATAATAGTATTTGCACTGTAAGAAAGTTAATAATAATGGCAAACACCATGGCATGTATGTGACACACACACACACTTTGGGGAAGTTTATTTTTAGTTATGTATAAAATAATTGTGCATTTCTGGGTAAAGGGATGCCTAGGTTCTTGGTGTTTTGCATTGTCTGCAGGTATTGGATTTCTGTGGGCGTTGTTTAATTGCTAATGATCTGCACGTGCTATCAGTAGAACACCTGAGGTGTTCTGAAAGAATAAAAACACCTGAGCTGAGACACTCACGATTCCACTGTTGATTGAGTATGGTGTTGTCCAGGACAATGGCTCTCTCTGTTGAGGTATGGCAGGGTTCCACTTATAAAAATGCATCATCTCTCTTGGTGAGCCTCCCAGTAGGCATACAACTACAAATGACACCTGCAACGTGGGGCCCCACTTCACGCCAGATAATCCAACACGAAGACAAAGAAGAAAGAAATTGGAGACCTCACAGAGTCCTGTAAAGTACGCTCAGAGAAGCTGCCAGAGGACAGAGATTAAGGTATTAATCGAGGGCTCTTGAAAGAAGAGGAGAGAGAAAGGAAATAAACCTCTATGAAGAGACTGTGAAATTAATAAATAAATGAGAAAGGAAGCTCCGAGGTGAGAGCCACAGAATGGAGGCCCTTAGAGATGAAGAAGTCAGCGGGGAGCAGGAAGAAGCAAGGTTTCCACTGCTTTTCCTGGTCATGGAGCCGATGCTCCCTCCTGCAGCTGGCAGTAGCATACTGTTTCATGAACTGTGTTTGCTGATAGTTGTGTTGTATGTGTGTGAAGCTCAAGATGTTGTGTTTGAGATCTATGGAAGGGGTCATATGTTTTCCTGTAACAGTGGTGAAAAAGAATGCCAAACTGCCAAGACTTTGCCAGAGGTTCTTCCCATCGAACCAGGACCCCTTGTTGTGGAAGCTGCTACTTAGAGCCAAAAATCTGCTTAGTTAAACTGAACAGTTTTTTTTTTCCCCCTGCAAACCTGTCTACAAGAAGTCCTGATAAGATACATCTGCTATGGTGATGAGAACTCCACACCATGAGGGAACTCTTCCTGCAGACAAAGTGACCAGTTATTTTTCCAGCAAACCAGACTCTATCATAATACCTGGAAAGTGTTTCCTCAGGGTCAGCACACAGAAGCTGTCTTCCAGAACTGGCACAGGTTGTATCTTGTGCTGGCAGCCAAACTTGATACTATAAGAGTCACTCAACTGGGACTGGTTTTGAAGGCATGAAGGGGTCATAGAATGCAACTGAAGTTTGGCACTATGAGAGGCCATGAGAAGCCACTGGTAAAAGTAAAGCTTCAGTAGCAATATAAAGAAGTTGAGACTTGGCACAATGACTAAAGCCTATGAGAGGCTATTCATGAAAGAGCAGCCCAGCTGCAGCAAGGGACCCCAGTGCTCTGAAGGTGCCAGTCCATGGGACAACCACCAAGAACAGCAGCAGCAGTGGAGGGGAGCCAGCCAGAGCCTGGAGGACAAGCTGTGTGTGCTGCAGAGCCAGAGACGTTACCCAAGCCCTTTGGAGGAACCCAGAAGATTGTGAGTGAATTCCAGATAATGGGACATTGATAATGTTTTTCTGCTGTCCAAAAACATTTTTAAAAGCTTGATGAGATGTTTGGTATCATTCTGTCATGTGCATAAGAAGCCTCATAATTGTTCCTTTTATAGTTTTGCTGGTGTAGTATTAAATTGTGTTGTAAAGGTAAAGCAATATTTGTTTATACAAAAAAGGGGAAATGTTGGGGAAACTTATTTTTAGTTATGTATAAAATAATTATCACTGCTTGCAAAGGATGCCTAGGTTCTTGACATTTTGCATTGTTTGCAGGTGTTGGATTTCTGTGGGGATGTTTAATTGTTAATGATCTGCACGTGCTATCAGTAGAATATCTGAGGTGTTCTGAAAGAATAAAAACACCTGAGCTGAGATGCTTGGGGTTCCACTGTGATCAAGTATGGTGCTGGCCAGGACGGTGGTTCCTCTGCTGAGGTCTGGCAGGGCTTCCACCTATGCAAACACCTCCTTGTCTTCTTTGGTGAGCCACAATAGCAGCAAATGACTACACACACACACACACACACACACACACACACAGAAAGACAGCGACAGAGAGACAGAGACAGAGAGAGAGAGAGAGATTAGTAATAACAATAACACCAATAGAGTTTTCCCAGTCATATTAATTACCTTTTAAAAGTCTAAAACACTATGGGAGAAGAAATATTACTAGTCCCATTTTTAAAAATGATTTTGTTCTTTGGTAATTTCGTAGCTTCTTGGTATTTAATCCACCCTAACTCCTGCTTGCTGTCATCCCCTGGACACTCACCTGCAGGGAATCATAGAGTCGGCCTGGCCTGACTGCCTTGAGAGGCATGTGTCACAGGTTTCTCAGGTTACAGTCTATGGCTCCTGAGATTCTGTGTGCCTTTCAGTTCCTGAGAAACTGAGGCACTTCCTTGGTCAGTGAGGAATTCAGGCCACTTTGTGTTTCTCTGTATGTCCTCTTAGTAGTCAAGGAAGCATGAAGGCTTGACAGGACAATTGATCTTAGACATTAATCTTGGATGCCCTGTATAGCTTGCAAACATTACTGTATCCTCAAAACTATCACTGTATTGATCCTGGCAATCACTGTTATATTCTGTTTCTGATAAAGCTATAAAAGTTTAATTGCTATCAATAAAAATTTCCACAGCCTCGGTTTTGTTATGGACCCTCCAACCAGCCTGACTTTAATTCCTCCACTGGCCATCTCAGGTAACGTTGGCCTACTAAGTGCTGTAATTTACACCAACCGTGTCCCCCATCTTCATATGCTTGTTTGCTGTTTTCTTCCTTTTTTATAATCTATTGAGTCTAAGTCATCTAAGTAGTGCTGTTTGTTGGAATGTTAACTGATCTTTCTGGCTTGAATTTGTGCAGGTAACCATGTCTATAGTGAGTTCATGAGTGTAACAGCTCCATCAATAGATTGGGAGATAGAAACTAGACTTTCTGAGAAACAAGAGAGTATTACGTAAGTGAAATACTAGAAGACCCAGTGATTTACTTCAAATCAGCAACCAAAGCTTGAGAATCAGGGTTACCAGCATCCTAGACCATGGAGAAATGGATGTTATAGATCAGGGTGATTTTGCTTTTCTTCCAACATGCAGTTCCACTTGGATACATAATGAATTGGATGAGGTCTGCTTATATCAGGTCTGTATTAACCCCACAGTAGCAGAAAGAATGTATATATGGGTATGGGAGAACCTCAAAGTGAATCTAGTCCCGAAGGATAATTGAGTCTTCAGTGTAAATGAACATAAACTTTTTAAAATTATAGCAGCTGATACTGGCAGGCAGCAAAGACTTCGTTTCTTTGGTCTTGGTGACTCTTTCAGATTATTAATATACTTGGATATTTTACGGTATTGGCACAAGAGCCTATATGTGCATAACTTCACACATACTAGAAAAGTACTGACCAAAAAAAGACAGTGGGAAGTATTATCTAGAATGTGGAGAAGTTGGAGTCTTCTCATCGCTGGTGCACCTGTGAAATGGAGCAGCCTCTTTGGAAGAGAGCTGGAAGGTTCCTCCAAAAACAGAAAACAGTTCCTATGTGACCTGCGTCCGGATCTATGCTAAAGAGAATGGAGGAAAGGGTTACACAACTCTACCTCCAGATATGTGCTAAGGAGAACAGAGAAAATGGTTGCACCCCAACAGCCGCTCTCAGGGGTCCACCGCAACATCATTCACATTAGTCAAAATGTGGAGAGAAACTCAGAGACAATTGCCCAAGTAGTGGAGACACAAAATCTGGTCAATCCATACAAAGAATACGATGTCCCTGTAAATGCAATGAAGTGCTGCTGCCTGCTGTACCATGGAGGACGCTAGAAAACAGTACACCGAGTAAAAACAGCTAGACAGAAGGTTACATGGGATTCTATGCTTACGAAACGTGCTTAATAGGCAAATCCATAGACAATGCAGACTGGTATCGCCATGGGGTGGAGGGAAAAGGTCGTGAAGAAACTGCTAATTGACTAGGTTTCCTTCTACAGTAATAGAAATGTTGCGATATTCCATTTTAAAAGGGTGAATTTTGTGCCACCAAGATGGCTCAGTGGGTAAGGCACTTGCCACGTAAACCCATGGTGGGAAGAGAGCTGACTCCTCCAAGCTGTCCTCTGATCTTCACACAGTCACACTGACAATGCACAAACACACACACACTGATTAATTAATTACTTAAATATAAATTTTATGGCATACAGATTTTTATCTAGATGTATTAAAATGTTAAGAAGGTTCATATACACAAAGATAAATAGAAGCACATTTATAGCCAAACATCATACTGACATGTGACTACAATAAGTTTGACATATTTAAATAAATACATACATTTAAACCGCAAAATATTTTAAACCATAATTTAAAATACCATATAAAATTCAGATACAGAACACATTTATATTTCACACAGTTATTGATGGTACAAAAGATACAACCATTTACATCGCGTAGTTTCACAGCAGCTAATCTCTTTCACCTTCTAGCCCCAGCTCTGGCTGCCATTCTTCCTCCGATGTCCCACCCCTCTGATCCCAGTGCTTACCACAGCTCTCTGCTCACTGTTGACTTTTCCATTACCACTATTCAGCAAGCAGTTTTCAAAAACTTTCTTTCTCTAATATGTTAATTCGGAAGTTGGGACATCTTTGATGAAAGCAGCTATAGGTGAAACTCCTTAGGAGTTTTAATCTCTGTCAAACAACATAATCACGGTGTACACAAACTTTTCCCTCTTCTAGAACATGTGAACACAAAGAGTAAACAACCACAGAATAACTGTTAGACATCTTTGCTCTTCAAAAGTCTACCACCTGGATCTACTACATGGTGTATCCTCATGGATTTAGAACCCTATGTAATATACAAGAATCATGTGTTGTCACTTATGAGAATCACTTTTATAGGAATGCAAAGCCCACCCATATTTTGACTAGCTTGTAAAGGAATGCTTTGAAATTTACTTTCACTTTTTTAACATTTAAGTTTTTATTAAATCAGAACATTTGGCCTCAAGGAAGTTCTTTCTTCAAAAAAAGTTTTTTTTTGGAAAAAAAAAAAATCCCCAAAACATGCAAATTCTCTCTTCAACTCCTATTCTGACAGTACCATGTCTTAAAAACAGCTACAGCTAAATACTCAGGTAAATACTCAGCTAAATACACTTTCACACTGATAAGTAATTCCTCACTTTAAAAATAAATTTACTGCAGATATAACATTAGGATTTGCTAATAACAAGTGATTAGGGTAACGTCTGCCCTGTCCTAGGCCAAGGGATTGTTGATTTTAAAAGTCCTTCTCATCCTTTCACTGAAATAAACTTGATGGACAACATGCTGGCTTAAACACAAGGACACAGAGCACAGTGTCTGAGAACACTTGGAGGCCGCTGACTCCCATGGGATAAAGCCAGGAAGACTGCCCAGCAGCCCTAACGTGTAGCTCTCAGCAGGATTTGCACCCTGTGCTGCTGACAACCCGCCATTCCATAGCCTGAGTACATGACAGTTAGAAAATTGTTTGCTCCAAACTGCTGATAATTGTTACATATCCTAGAGTGAGAAACAATGGCATCAGCAGTTAAAACACTGTGTGGGGAGCAGGAGAAAGAAACCAAGGCACAAAGAGCTGTTTCTCTCCCCAGGTGGCAGCATGACTGATAGTCGGAAGGAATTCTGCTGTTCTGGGTCTCTTCGCTCTCTCTTGAAGACAGCACCCTTTACCTTTGGTGGCCAGCTCGTTCTTGACACTGTGGCCAGGAAGGAGGAGACAGTCTTTCTGGTGGAGGACTGGCCTCATCACTGAATTTTGATCCGTGGACTTGGGATCCCAGTTATAAAGCAGGCAAGAGAGGCCAGGACCCCGCACACAGCTGTTTTCTGCTGTCTACAGCTTGTCCTTCTGTTTCCCTGGATGTGCCGGTGTTCCTGTGATTATAAACAAGTGTGAAGGCCTTCTAAATACCCCACATGCTGGAAGCAGCAACAAAATACATCGTTTAAGAGGTTGTCTTTTGGGGGTGGTCCAGATATGAACTCCCGATGCCGTTTGGTTACAAAAATGAGACTTTTTCTATGACACTGTGATAGTAGATATCAGTCATTTAGCCTGTTAAACCCTATGGAGTATACAGCACCAAGAACAATCCCTGGCACACCTTGGGCTTTAATTAATAGTAATGCAACTATGCTGGACATCATTAAGAACTATGCTAATGAAAGATGTTAATAGTAAGGAAAATTAAAGAGGGGGCTGAAGAGGCAAATTGAAACATCTACTTTCTCTTCAATTTTTCCTTAAGCCCCAGATTACACCAAAAATTCTGTTCATTAAGAAAAATGTATTGGGCGGAGAAGATGTCTCAGCTGTTAAGAGCTCTGACTGCTCTTCCAGAGGTCCTGAGTTCAATTCCTATCACCCACATGGTGGCTCACAGCCATCTAAAGTGGGATCAGATGCCCTCTTCTAGCACGTAGGTGTACATGCAGACAGAGCGCTCATATAAATAAAATAAATAAATCTTAAAAAAAGAAAAAGAAAAGAAAAATTTATTTAGAATGTCTTGACCTTCCAGACATGCTCTCGGAGGCAATGCAGATACTAGGGTCACAGATTCCGGAATCATGCTACTGCTGGGTTTGAATCCCAGCTACACTGGACAGTAGCTTTGGCAGCTCAGGCCAGTTTCCACAAATCCTGTGTCTCGTTTCCTTCATCTCAGTGAAATAGAGGAGCAGCCCCTGTCTCTCAGGTCCCTAGCTCAGACCCATGCTCATGAATCTAATCACTGAATGGGAATAGCACTCACCATCACCACCCCCACTGTCCCTGACCCGCTACAATCACCGTCCCCACCATCATACTCAAGTAAAATTATCCAAGAAAGACAGGCCTCTGCTCCTGCTCCCCCATCCACAGAGAAATAAAATGTCTTTCTATGAATTATCATGAAGATGGAGATTTCCTCCAGCCAATGGCAGGTTTGAGGGTGTTCAAGGAAAAACACCGTTTGTAAAGGGAATTTTTCTCTCCCGCCCAAGTCATACCTGACTGTTTTGAACTTAGATGATGTGAGAAGGTTCTTGATAGTTCCCAAATGATTGAAGACTATGGAAGCTACTGTGGAAACACGAGAACAGTATGTCAAGCACTGCTTTCCAGCATGCAGAGAAAAAGGAAATGTATGGCATGCTTTGTACAAAAGTTCACCTTACCTAGCAGGAACAAATTTCTTTGCTGCGAGTGAAAGAAAAAAATATTAATATGGACGAATGACTTTTAAGTAAATCAGATTAATTTATGTGACACATCTGGGTTATACTCTCAGAATACAGGGCGCTGTAACAAACATTTGGGGGCAATTCAGGTAAAATGCTAAGGACCAAACATCTCAATAACTCAGCAGCTCCCTGACACTAGGAAATAGTTGCATGCTCATCCTACCTGATTCTTTCTCTAAGTTCTCATGAGAAATCAAAATCCATACTTTTATATGAAATTTCCTAATTTCTAAATTCCAAATTTTAATTTAAAAAAACACTTAAATATTCTGTAGGCGAAAGGAACCATGGGTGTTATTCCTATTCCTGGTGATACATACATTCATAAATTTAGACTATTCTTAGCAATTTTCTTGATTACTTGAAAGCATTTCATCTATTCTCCCAAGAGAATCCTGGTATAGCTCTGTAATTCTCCGTGTCCTTGCTCCAAGGACACTGCAGAATTTGAAGTGAGTAGCGCCCCCTAGTGTTAAGATGTGTTACCACAACCAACATGAGCTCCCTAAAACTTTCAACATCGAGTTGAGGAATAAATATTTGTCCTGAAGTTTTTGTTTGATTACACTGGCATTTACTGGGGGACTATTTAATAAGTAGCTTCTACTTTCTAGCTTCTAGAGAAATTTTTAAAGAGGCCATAGCTCACCAGTGAGGGAAAAACACACACACACACACACACACAAACACAATTTTCAAAATCATTTTTGGAGCAGATGCCTGAATTTACCTTTCTTGCGAAAGTATCTCAGCAACATGTAGAGAGACCAGGATGACACCAGGAGTGATGTTCCTGCAGCAGAAAGAGCAACTACCAAGGGATGACTGGTGTCAGCGGGGCCTGAGGAAAGAAGGTGAGAGGAAAGAGCATAAGCTTTAGCGTCTTTCTGCCCTGTTCATTTGACCTTTTCTCTGTATGTTTAAGACTAGCAGCAAAACCACAGGTCGTCACCTGCAGGAAGCAGAGACTTGGCATTGAAGATTTAAACAGTTTCTCCAACACCACCATGTGCCCCCATGTTCTCTGACAGGACACAGCCTTGTAAAGCTCCTTGGCATTACCACGCCACACCACACCCCAGTTAACACTGAACTATCTTTTCTCTCTCTCATGCTTCTCACCCCCATACCCACCCTTTTGTCTTGAGATGTCTGCTTTCCAACTACCAGAATCCCACCATGGGGGAGCAGGAAGATATCCAAAGGGGAAGGGATAACAAGAGAAGGCAGTGGAAATACGTCAGGATAAGAAGAAGAGGGTCAGGAGAGAAGAACTGGAGAGGGAAGTGGGATGATAGCTAAGAACAGAATGTTCTACCCGTTCCACTGATGTGCCTCATTTTCTGTTTTCTTCCTATCCATCCCTATAAACTACCATTCTGACTTAGACATAGTAGACAGTTAGCTTCCTTAGCAATATTATTTCTGTCTACTCCCCAGACAACCACCTGCAATCAATGCATCACCTTCACAGGTAGGCAGCGTCTCAGACCAGCGTCCAGTGGCACTGCATGTCAGAACTGCAGATCCATTGAGTATCCATCCTTCGGGGCATGTAAACTCACACGCAGTGCCAAAAACAGCCACCCCACTGCAGCTCATGTTCATCTTCCCTGGAACATGAAGGCTCGAACATTGCACCACTGAGAATGACATGTCCGTAGTAGAAGTTAGGAAAACCTTGCCACAAAACCGCTAAACTGAAGTGCATCCTGAGGCTCTGAACTCAATAATACCTTGGCAGGAGGGGACCTCCTGAGTCCACTGTCCCTGGGATGTGCACTCAAGTTGAGCTGAGCCACGTAATTTAAAGCCTTCATTGCACTGAAAAGCGCAAGAGGACTTGTAGGTGAATTCTCCGGTAGCAGCATGAGCACACTGCAGGAAACCATTCTGTAGCTGACGGACAGCATCACATTTCACAGCTGGAAGAGAGGAGCAATGCAGGGGTGTAAGCATTGGGCTATAGTGGGTGTCTCAGGGTAGCTAAGCTATGGACAACTTCTAGTGAAATCCAAGGTATGTCTGTAGGAGGCCAGCAAGATGGCTCAGCAGGTAAAGGCATTTGCTGCCAATCCTGACAACCTGAATTTCATTCCTGGACCCACATGTTAGGAGAAAATTGACTCCTGCAGCTTGTCCTCTGATCTCCACACATGGGTCTTGGAGTATGTGCACACGCGCACGTGCGCACACACAAGGGGGGGAGGGAGAGAGAATTTTTTAAAAGAATGTATCAAAACACTCCCTGTAGGTAACAGACATCAATCTAGCAGTCATCACTGCCAGCCATAAATTTCAGAAGTGTGTGATAGAAGCCTGAGGTTCAAGTAAGATTCTCATTATTCTGAATTTTATACTTTAACCAGGAGAATCCATCTCTTTATGTTACTTGCATACAGTGCTGCTTCCTGGCCATGTATTCAGTTTTCTTCAAATCAATCTCAGAGGTATTGCTGTTGTCCTCACACTTGGTATCCATAGTTACAGGAGACCCTTGATGTCATTGTCAGTGTGCAAGACGGAAGAGGATAGCAGTTTTAGAAATGAAAGTATTAGAAGAGACAGTTTCCTCCTCACCTTTGCACACTGGGATTTGTGGTGTCCACTGCCCGTCCGCACTGCACTCAACCTGGGCTGGCCCCTGCAACGCGAAACTTTGCTCACAGGTGAAGTTGCAGGATGATTTAAAGGCAAATTCTGTCGCCGTAGAGGGGCCGCAGTTCACAGAGCCGTGCTGAGGCTGGGGAATGGCACCACAGGTCACAGCTGTAACAGAAGCAGCCATTTAAATGAGTAAACCTGGATTGCCCACTTCAAGCCTTGGTTGAGGAGAGCGTGGAAGAGCTCTACCTTTGCACAATGGCTTCTCGTTGTCCCAGACGCCGGATGAGGCACACTGTAGACTCTGAGCTCCTACTCGTTCGTACCCTTCGTTACAGTCAAATGTACAGGTCGTGTTCCAGGGGAAGCTCCCAGGGTCTGAGGAACATTTCCTGACTCCATTGGCAGGATGTGTCAAAGCTTCGCATTCCACCACTGAGGAGATGAAAGAGAAGAGAGCATTTTACATGAATATTTCATAGACGTTTTCATTTTTTTCTTGAATTAGGGTTTATAAAAGAAAGCAAAACCCAACTTCAAAGGGTGTGACCAGTGGGTCATATAGCAATTCTCGGTAACATATAGACCCATAACAAAGGAGTTTTTTACTATAACAAAATCTTTATCATACTATTCCTATTGTTATCTTTTCTTATTAATTTTCACTTTGACTAGCTGGGTGGTCTCTGTTCTACTTTAATATAAACAACAGCAAACACAAATAAAAACCAGACTCTAGATCAAGATCCATGACTTGAAGTAAACATAATATTAACACACAAAGGACCTGAGCAATGAATTTTTTTGATTGCTCCAGAAAAACTAAGATTTCTGTGCAAAAAAATATACTGACACTCACTGATCAGCATAGTGCTAAAGTTGGACCATTACATGGGAGAGCTGGACAGAAAAGTCCACGAGAAAGTCATGAGACTGTCCCAATGTTTCCCCTGTCTTCATGACATCCTCCTTTACATGTCACCAGAGCCTCAGAAAATACTCATTTTCAAATTAAAAAAAAAGAATGGAAATAAATTCTATGTTAAACAGGGACCAGATTGCCCAACATACTCACACAGAGAGTATATTTTGCTAAATGAAACAACAAAAAAAGAACTTTCCATAGAATTTGGAGAAAGCTATAAGTTGGATAAAAATTAAAGAAATGAGGAGTGAGAGGGTTTGGTACATTTTGAGAGTTACCATGGCAGACTGGGACAGGTGCACTCCATTCCCCAGAGGACATACATCTCATAGTGTTCTCCATGCTGCTGGGCAGGTAGCCCCTCTCGCAGCTCAAAGAGCAGGAGGAATTATAGCTGAAGTCACCAAAAGGGTAGGTGCAGTTTAATCTTCCATGGTCAGGGTGTTCCAGGGCTTTGCAGGTCACAACTGAAAAAAAAAAAAACAGAACCAAGTCATGCATGCCCATCTATTACCTCGCATATGAGAGAGGAACACTGGACATCATAGTTATTGCCGGTTGAACATTTCCTGTGGGTCAGGTGCTATGGAAACATCAGAGGATGAAGCTATTCCTATTATTATCTTCATGTTTCTCTGGAACCTAAAAAGTTTAGTTACAGGTAGTTGCCACATGAGGTTTAGTTTAACGACAACCGACATGTTCACTCACCCTTTAAGACTGCTTGTCAAGGCGCCATAAGTAAGAAGTACCAAGTCTCAAGTTTGACCAAAGAAGGTCTGATTTCATAGTTGGCTACTATGAACTCTTACTCTGAATTTGGGTAGGGGACACACTAGGACCCAATTGGAAAGCCAACTGGAACAGGAGAGAGGGAACGGGTGAGGATAGGTCTTACCTTCCTCACAGTTGGGTCCAAAGAAGCCGGGATGGCACTTGCAGGTGTAATTATTGATGGCCTCCACACATTCACCATGACCACTGCAAGATGCGTGGGTACAGGAAGCTGCAGAAAGCACAGTCCATATGAAGGCAATTATTATGGTGCTTTTTGGATTTAAAACCTATGCAATTTAGACAAAACTAATAACATTAGTGCTTGAGATTTTGCCTGACGTGCCAGATTCAACTTCCAGGCTCACCTACTGGATAACTTGGTGATGATCAATGGACATCAGGAGAATAATTTTTTCGCATCAAAGACAGAAATATTAATCTATAACATCTCTGAAGATAGTTCTATGCCACAAACAGCTAAAATATGTGATTGTTTGTGAGTATATCGATAAAACTACGTACATGCATAGATGTGTGCATGTACCACATTTCTTTATTTACTCACACAAATTAGTAGATGGAGATATCATTACCATTGAGAAGTTTTACAATCATCCCTTTAAAGACAGAAAATGAGCACAGCAGAGACTAATATTTTTGAATACTCTAAATTTGTCAGGCCGCCCCCACACTGAACCAACCTCTCACCACCCAGAAGCTTCATACCTGTGTAGCACAGAGCCAGCTTCCTGTTGTCACACCTCTCATCATTCCACATGCCTGAATCTCTGGGTCTCTTGATGTAGATTTCTACACAGTCCTCATTTTTTTGCTTGTTGTTTGGTTCACCTGGAGCCCAGTTCTCAGCTTCCTTAGTCAGAGGCTTCTGGGTCCCCACCCAGATCCATACATTATTGACTTTTCTGATTCCAATCCAGTAATATTTTGGTGAATATATCAGACTGGAGTTTAGGTAATTGATCTCTTCTTTGTTCTGAATTGCCACCAGGTGTGTATACTTCTGCTGACAATATGTACTGGCTTCATCGTAAGTCATGAGGTCAGTGGAGGCATTGTAATACCAAGCTATGCTTTCTCCAACAAGAAGCACTGGGGTGGGTCAAGAAAGAAATAGCAAAGTTTAGTCCTGCTTCTGCTGTCTTACTTTTGGCTTACAGCTGCCTTTGTGATGGCCCAAACTACTCCTTTCAAAAGTAAGAAGAGGAACATCTGAAGGGTCTAGCACTCCTATGTACCATTGTGTGACTGGCCATCCACTGGGGCCTTATCCCAACCACAACGCAATACTCCCACATCACAGCTCAATGGAAGTAGAGAAAGCAAAGCTTCATTGGATGCTACGTGCCACCCGTGGGAGCCCCCTTGCAGAAGCCAAGTGATTGAATCTTCACAGAGCCTAATAGATCCCTTGGGATCCATCCTGCCCATGTAAGGAGACCAAGTAGTCCTACCAGAGGGCAGAACCCTGCAGGGAGAGCTCAACAGTTCCCCTAACCACCCTACAAGGCACAGGACAGCCCCACACAGCAATATAGCCTGTTCTTAAGAGTCAGTAGGGTGAAGATGAGGGACCCTGGTCTCTGAAGACTCTGACTTACCAAAAGTGAGAGTGAAGAGAAAGCGTGAAGTACTCATGACTCCGGCAGTTCCTTTCACGCAGAGATTAGACTGGAGATACTTTTCTAAGGAGAGAAAGTGCAGAATTAGTCACAGAAGGAAACACTAAGCATGGGTTACTCACACTTCTCTGTCATAGCATTTAGGGTAACACTGTGAGATTTTAGGTAAGGATTCCTGTCCCTCATTACCTTTCTCAAAGACACTAAGCATGGTGAATAAATAAGAACTTCAAAATTTTCATCATTTCAAACAAAGAGAAAGGGCAGGTTTTTAATTACAATGCTATAACAATTTAGACATATCTTTTTATCAGAAGGCTTTCAACATATATGTACGCATACCTTGGAATCTGCACTTACTGTTCCGTGGAATGGTGGTTTGGGTGTTGGAGTTCTCAGGTGTGTCGCTGCTGCTTCTGTCTCTCTTTCCTTCTAGCAGTTTTGATGTGTAGTCAGCTAAGGACCACTGAGTATTGTTTCAGGTGGAGCCTTTTTATAGGGGCACTGGCTTCCTGTGAGTCATCAGACATTATTATCAAAATCTGGTAGAGAGGAAATACTCAACCACATCCAAATATTTTTCTGGGAATATCTACCACAATAAAAAGAAACTTTCACAGTAATACAAGTGTGTGATTTTAATTCCTGTGTCGTCAAGTCTAATTTCTCTTATCACTCATGCGTAGAAATTGGTTTCATAAACATAAGCAAGCGAAGAGGATTTCAGTACCCACGATCTATCACTCTGGATTTTCTCATGCACAGCTGACATCGAAGCATCAGCACCCACTTTCTCTTCGTTCACTTGCTACCGTGGCTAATTCTAACTAGCTCTGAGGCGCGGGGAGTGATTCATAAAGTGTCTGTTTATTCTCACATTCTACTCACTAGTTATGATGAAGTTACACACACGCAAAACTTTGCTCATACATTCTAGGCAATGCCTTGGTTTTATAAAACAGGATTAAATGGGAGATAAAAATTCGCCTCTTCTTCCTTCCCACCAACTTTCACTGTCTAAATATTGACACTATATCAATCCTTCATCTCAGTTTACTTAGCTAAGTATGGTTGTTACTGTTCAGTAATGTAGAAATGTAACCCCACATATTGCTTGTTTACATTTAGGGAAGAGCTGAAGCTGTAAAGTTGTGTTCATACATAATCTGTCTGTCTGTCTATCTGCTTACATATGGCTTACAAATGTGTGGCTAACGTTAAAGAAAGTCTAGTCAAGTGAGTGTGGCACATGCCTATCATCCTGGCATTCGGGAGGCTGACACAGGAGTTTAAAGCCGCCCTGAGCTCCAGCCTTGATGACAAGTGTGAGACACCATCTTAAAATGGAAAATAAGATTCATGTGCATTGACTTAATAAAAGTTTACCTGACATGTTGATTAACTACCTAACAATTATTTTGCAAATTAGTCATAAACGGCCCAATCACATGTGCATTTATGGATTTTTCGTAACTGTCTAGTTTTGACATTGGCGACACAGTATCTGTAGTGATATAATATCTACTTAATAATGCCCTAGGCCTCTGATTACAACCTCTAACGTGCTGAGTGCTTCCTTTGTGCCAGGTTTCATTCTGAGCATGTTGCCATGCTCGTCTGTGTTGTTTTTTAATTTTATCATTTGTGAAATGTGCACCTCTCTCTGTTTTACAGGTGAGGAAATTAAAGACCCAGGTCTCATCTACCTATCTATTTATCTATCTATCTATCTATCAATCAAACCATGCTTCATCTCATCTAACTGCATAGAGACAAGTTGTTGAAACCCAGGCAACTGATCTCCAGGGCCTTCTCCCTTGATTGCCAGACCATGGTGCCTTCAGTGGTTATGCCCACACTGAGGCCCTGCTCTTCCTTCTCTCCAGTCTTTGCCTTCTTCTTCCTGAAGCTCCTTGATCACTGAGGCTCTCTGCCAAGGGGTTGGGGCATGGTGGCAAGAAAAAGAACCAGGACAGTAATAACATAGAAAGGGTATCATGAGGACAGACTGGCTCCTCAGCAAATAGAAAGTGAGGGGAAAAAGAAAAACCAGACGAGGCAGCTGCCCTGCCTGGAAGGAGGTGCTGACTCTAAGCCACATTTGCCAAAAGATCCTGATCAAATGCAAGCTTTCTCTAAGGCCAAGGGGCAAATGTGTATTCTAAATTTATACTGAAAGAGCTTTAGGTAAAAAACTCAAATTCAAAAAGGAAGATAAGAGAAAGTGGTAAAAGACATTTGTTAATAAAGATGGTTTCATATACATTATATCTAAAGATGCACACAAAAATAACGAGAGATGTCTATTCCAAATCCACTCACCCTGTCATCCTGTATTCTCCCAGGGGATTTCCTAAGCCTTGCTCCTGAGACTAGACCTAAAAATTTTGCAGGTGGGCACTGGGAGCTGATGGACTTGCTCTTGTTGCTCAGGTTGCTGGAAAATACATGAACAGACCTCCTGGGGAAGCTCAGGACAAAAGGAGGGGTTATAGCCAGCCCTCTGTAGCTAGACCATCTGATTTGTCCTGTCTAGCATTAATGAGGGGCAGTCGTTTTTGCAGGGTTGTGGAAGGCAAGTCAAAAGGGAAATTGGATGAGACTTGAATAGTTGGGTTTTGAATGTTAATTCCCTTCAAATAATACATGAGAAAAAAGCTGCTCTGAGGCAGTCTGTGCTAAATCTCCCAAGCTCTGCAGATGTAGCCAGCTGTTCTGAAGTGTTCAGTTTTCAACCTAGGTTGATATAGGACCCTTGAGGATCTGAGTCTTGGGAGAAGGAATGCCCTCCATGGATGTCATCAATGAAAGGGAAGAAGAGTGTGCATACACAGGCACACCTTAGGCTTTCCCCCAGGGACCACGAACCCCTGCTTCATTAGCTCTTTCCTTCAAGCCCTTTTCTTTCCCTCCCTACCCCTTACATGGAGGACTTTAACTACTTCGGTGCTCCTGAAGGTTAGGGTCCAACAAAAGATGTGGGGTCACTGAGAGAAGCGTTAGAATTCTAATCAGACCATCCAGTAGAGATAGTAGATTGTTGGGTAAAGTGGAAAGTAGCCCTGGGTATAACCACATATGAAAAAGAAACCTTGATAGGTGTGCCAAGTCATGTTTCAACCGTTACTGTTGAGTGTACCTGGGAAGCTCAGGCAGTGGCTCCTCTCCTGCCTCCTAGAGTGGAGCTCCCCCTTCTCACACCTAGGGAAAAGGCTGATTTTTATCTCTTATTTTTGGATTTTCAAAAACGTTAGTATCTCCAAATTTCTACTTTGATGACATCTAAATTATCTTTGTAGACAGAGGAAGAAACCCTAATGGAGATCCAATTTTATTTACAGCGTGCAAACGCTTCTCTTCCACATCCAAATGATAAAAGAATGTTAATATTAGTGTACCACCACATCACAGAATGGCATTTCTTGTTTGATGGAAACATAAATATATTTGAATGTACTAACTGGTCTGGTTACCTCTCTATTCATTTCTCCATAAATCACTTAGGATTTATAGACGCCTTCAAACAGCCAGATAAGACAGGAGTGGTACTACCCACTCTGCTCCTCCCACCCATGGGAAGATGTGGGGTTCTCAAACTGAACTGTGAAGAAGAGTTCCCTGAGTGTCTCAGGGAAATGGACTAGAGCTGGGTGTGGTGTCACAAGTTTGAAATCCCAGAATTCAGAAGGCTGAGGCAGGAGGACTGCCAACTCAAGGTCAGATTGGGCTCCTTAGTAAGTTCAAGGCCTATCAGAGTAAGATAGTGAGGTCTCTCCCCCCTCACACACACACAGGGGGCGGTGGGGGGGAAGAGGAGAGAAGGAGAGAGAAGGGCAGAGAGGGAGAGAGGGAGAGAGTTGGGTATTATGGTAAATATCTGTAGAAATTGGAAAGTGGCCAAAAAAAGGCTCAGAAGTTCAAGGCCAACCATAGCTAAATAGTGAGTTTGAGGTCAGCCTGGGTTATAAGGAGCTTGCCTTAAAACAAAGCAAAAACAAAAACAAACAAAATACCCACCAAACTCAAGCAAAAGAAAGCACATCCTTAGGTATCAGAATTTTGACCAAATTAGAAAGCTGAGGTGCAGGGATGATCAGCTTTGGGACATATAAAGAAAATGTTCAGAAGCTTTGAGATCAGGTTCTGCCAGGCAGGAAGCAAAACCATGACACACAAGAAACAGAATCCAGCCAAACAGGAAGCAAAGCCATATTAAGACTATTAAGTCTCTCATTATCTCAGAATTTAAGATGAGCGATCACTTTGAACTTTTACACATGGGAAGTAAGACTTAACAGTCTTAATACAGCTTTGCTTCCTGCTTGGCTGCATTCTGTTTCTTGCTTGCCACCATTTTGCTTCCTGCTTGGCAGAACCTTATCTCAAAGCTTCCGAACTTTCTGTTTGGGGATTTAAGGAGTAACTAATGGGAATATTTCTAAATGAGCCAACTCTGGTGAATTCTGCAAGCGGAAGAAACAAGGGAGGGTGGGTGGGCTGGTTAATTAGCTGAACTTTTCCTGAATGTAGCCAGGCTGCCTGCGGGGTGCTGTCAACAAAGGGGCACTCCCGGCAGGAGAAAAGCCCGCCTGGCCTGTTTTCCTTGGCCACTTAAGCCTCTTGTTGTAAAGTTTAGAATTTTTCTCAGGGACTATTCTTAGCTATGTTCTCAGTCCTTCGCAGAAGAAAAATTCCAGCCTGGTCGTGTTTAAAAATATCTTTGATTTTTATTGTTATCAGAAAGAAAATGCAGCAGTTCCAAAGAGCATTAAAATGACACTGAGTGGCCAGGGGAAAGGGGTCATTTTTCCTCTAAATTAAAAGTTGGTGATTTGAGAGAAGAGAAGTGGGAGCACATGTGACGTTTCTAGATCTCTTTACACCCATATCAGTCACAGGAACAGTAACTCATAACAAATGCTTGGGAATGGCTGTATTGCCAACAGTGACTATTTAAATACAGTCAGTATTAATGAGTAACCACTGTTGGCAATTAGTTTACATTTATTGCTATATGTAACATGTATAATACATACCATGATGTGAAAGGTAGACATTAAACCCATATTACAGAAAACAAAACAGAGACCCAGAGAGGTTAATGACTTGTCTGTTTTTGGCTTTGTTCCAGTTACTAACTGGCAGAAGCTTAGGTTCAAAACCACATCTATGTCACCCTAACACTTGTATCCTTTTGGTAATGCCATACTCGCTCAGAGTTCTTGCCTAGAAAGCACTCCTTTGTTTTCACACAAGTAAATGTTCTAGCAACTCACTCCCACCGGGCTGTGTAGGCCAGCGGCTCAGGTTGTTAGGGTTTTCCTGAAGAGCCTGAGCCATATGTAGTATAAGCTACTGTTTGAGAGGTGATCCCGAGACCCTATGGGCAGTGAAGAAGTGGGGGACGAAGGAAAGAAACTAACAAGAAGATGTAGTAATAAAGGACTTAGTGCGGGAGACAGCAAGGGAGACAGTTTTACTCGGAAACTCTGAGAAACAAAACACAAAACCTCACACCGTGCATCTGCCACTCATCAGCCACTGGCTGGAAGGAAGACAGTCCTGTGAAGGCATGATCAACTCTCCTGTACTTCCATGTCGGGGGGTCTGTGGCCAGAGAAAGCCCTCCACTACGAACTGCAGGCCCTTGGGCTTCAATCTGACATGGTTTGTATGCTGTACTGGGATACTGTGGGCTTATTCAATTCCCACTTTAATTTTTTTTATTATGATTTACTTAGTTCTGTGTGTGCCCACACGCACCCGTGAACACACACATGCCACAGCACAGGTGGGGAGATCGGAGGACAGCTTGAGAGAGTTAGTTCTCCCCTTCTACCATGTGAACCAAACTCAGGTCACTGGGCTTGCCAGCAAGTTTTTGCCCTCTGAGCTAGCTCAGCAGTCCAGCTTTGATCTTAACAATTGTTAGAGGCAGACGGAAGAGGACCCCCGAGAAATCACCAGGACACGAGATCGATGCAAAAGCAAGAGGTTTATTTCCAACGCGTTGGGGTCCACCCTCACAGGGCGACCCCTAGCATGCTTTAAATATTGCTTATATAGAAATTTCAAAGGCAGAGCTTAGCAACAAAGTATTGTGCACAATTCTACTGGTTACATAGTGATGTGTGTATTAACCATTAAACTGATTGGTGCTGGCATATAGCAAGGTCTCGGATTCCTAGAAAATGTAAACTTAGGGTCTTAGTCAACGTGGGTCGGGGGACGTTCTTAGCCCAAGGCCATTAGTCAATGGTCCATATCTTGTCTTAGAAATTGTTTTTCTTACTCTAGTTCTGGGAACTGTTCTGAGTCACCTTGCCCCTGACTTGGGCCTACATAGTTTTGGTGCTCTTAGAAACCTTAGAAAGTTTGGCTGCTTTGGTTTTTGCCCTTTCACAATTGATTGCAAATTTTACCGGTGAAAACAGCACACATTTATTATGAACAGACTGATTCTCTTCCCTGGGTTTATGTTGCCACCAGCAAGGTATCAGCCCACTGGGCTCTTCTAGGGAATCAATCTACCTCCGAGATCATTCAAATTGTAGGCAGAGTGGAGCTCCTTATGGACTGAGACAGAGGTTCTTCTGACTTGCTGGCTGTTGACCAGAAGCTGAGAACAATCTACACAGCCTGATTCACGCCTCCTTCACCTCCTGTCCTAGGTTATTTCCATTGCTATGGCAAATGCGCTGATAAAAAGCAACTGAAATGAGAAAGAGTTTATGTCAGCTCACAATCTAGGTTATACCATTATTGTGAGGTAGAAGAGGAAGAGTTTGAGACTGTTCACATCACATCCACAGTCAAGAGCAGAGAGAGAACAAATACCTGCATGCTTACATTGCAACTTCCTTTCTCTACTCTCATACAGTCCAGGACCCAAACCCATGATGCGGTATACCCGGATTACCTACATTCAGGGTAGGCCTTACCACTTCAGTTAACATATTAAGAAAATCCCCAACAAGCATGTGCCTCGGTCAACCGTACGTAGACAATGCCTTTTCAGGACCCTCTTCCCAGTAATGCTAGCTTGTGGCAAGTTGACAAAATTAATCATCATGCCTCTTAAAACAGTAATGTATGGTCAAATCTCTTGGCATGTGCTAAAATTATGAGAAGAGTATATTTGGCCTTCCCAACAAATCTCAGGTTATAACCTTCATACTTGTGTTGAACAATGCTAACAGAAATGTAGGAAAACATTCTGACAGAAAATGGGCATTGTGCCTGGTTGGGAAACTCCAGCTGCACCAGCCACCCTGGCACCACCTGCTCGTGTGATCTCCTGCCTGCAGACAAAGCCATCTCTCTGTGATGTCTGCTGCATCCTGAACTATCTTCACTAGGGTGCCAGGTTGAAATTTGTGTGTTGTAGCACCTAAAAGGCAGTTAAATAAATCTGACCAAGAGTAATGTGCATATATTATCTAGAGAAGGGACCATGGGGGATGCTGGGCTGACAATCAAACAGAATTTCCTTGCTCTCTGGGTGCTGACCCTTGGCTTTTGATGCTCAGAGGTTCCTTTGTGTTGTTGAATAATGTTGATTTTGGAGAAAAAAAAACAGAGTTATATCTCTGGAGATCCATCCCTGGGGAATGTTACAGGAATACAGTGGCAATTGAACTAAGCCAGCAAAACTTTCTTTCTGCTTCTCACAGATAAGAAGAGATGAATAATATCTTTTAAGAAATTCAGCTTTACTGTCTTATCTCATTAAAGCGGTCTCCAGTCAGTCTGGCTAGGGGAATACGCATAGAAGACTCTTTATCTATGATTTTATCAAGTGGAATGTTTCCTTTAATTAATGAATCTTGACAGACTCTGAGAAATGAAACATTTTCTCAAACATGTCTATGTCACCAGGCCTGCTGTGAGACAGTTTGTGAGAAGTCGGGCAGCCCCAGAGTGCTCGGCATTAATAACTCAGCCACGTTATTTTCTGGAAATACCCAGAAAATCAAATCCAAAGTACATCTCACTAGGCTTTCTTTGTCTAATAGACCAAATTCTCCACTTTGCCAAATTGCTGAGACACAGCGTGGACTAGAAGAAAAACCTGGTCATAGTGGTCCGGTACATCTGTAAGTCCGACAGAATGCTCTGGTATTGCCAGAATCTAGCTATATGACTCTGAGCAAGATTTTAAATCTCTCTGGACTCCAAGTCCTTTGTGAGAAAACTGATATGGTATTTATAAAGATGGTAAAATTGTTTTACATCATAATAACTAAAAGTAAATATAAAACAAAGCACACACCTGTAATTCCAGCATTTGGGAGGGTTAAGCAGGAGGAACACCATGAATTTGAGGGTAGGCTGGGTTACATAATAAGGTCCTGTTATGGAAGTTTATTTTCAGTTGTGTTTAAAATAATTGTTTGTGTGTACTTTTGGAAAGAAGGGATGCATAGGCCTTGGCATTTTGTATTGTCTGCAGGTGTTGGGTTTCTGTGGGAGATATTGATTGCTACTGATCTGCATGTGCTATCAGTAGAATATCCGAGGCATTCTGAAAGAATAAAAACACCTGAGCTCAGACACTCGGGGTTCCACTGTTCAGGATGGCACTGGCCATGATGGTGGTTCCCTTTGCTGAGGCCTGGCAGAGATTACATGTATGAAAATGCCTCTGTGTCTCCCTTGCTGAGCCTCCACAGTAGGCGTACAACTAACAACAAGGTCTAGGCCAGCCTGGGCTACAGAATGAGACTCTGTTTCAAAAAGAAAAGGAAGATAAATAAAAATAAAAAGAGATGGTGGTGTGTAAAATACTCGGTATACACAATCACCTGACACAGCATTTGAAGACAGAAATGCTCATTTTAGGGCTTAGCAATTGGGAGACAATCAGCCAGAGCCAGCTATGTCAGGAAGCAACTGGAAATTTTCCTGAAATAAAAAAAATTGTCCCAGTGCCTCAATCTTAAAAAGGACCTGTTAGTCTGAGTTGCTGGGAGATTGGTAGGCATGTTGTAGACTTCGCTTCTTGAAAATGTGTCCTAAAAAGAGCAATGGGAAAGAAACAGTAAACACTGCCTGGAGTAGAGCAAGACTCCAGGGCAGCAGTTCCCAGCCTTCCTGACGCTGCGCCCCCTTAACACAGTCCCTCATGTTGTGGTGACCCCCAGCCATTACATTATTTCTGTTGCTACTTCCTAACTGTGATTTTGTTATTGTTCTGAATTGCAATGTGAATATCTGTTATGCAGATGGTCCTAGGTGACCCCTGTGAAAGGGTTATTCAACCCCCAGAGGAGTCTCGAACCACAGGTTGAGAACTGCTGGCCTAGAAGCTTTGGAGAGTGTGGATAGGATTGTAAAAGATGAAGTAGAGAATACTTCACCTTTCTGTGAACTGGTGAACACGACTTTTCAGAATTCCCACTTGAATGGCTACATATAAATGGTTAATAAAATATGTTCCTTATAATATTATATAGAGATGTTCAGGAAAAAAATACCATAGCCAAATATACCTAAAAATACAATTTAATTGGGACTGGAGAGATGGCTAAGAGGTTAAGTGCACTGGCTGTTCCTACAGAGGACCCAAGTTCAATTCCCAGCACCCATATGGCAGCTCACAACTGTGTGTACTCCTATTCCAGAGGATCCAACTCCCTTGCACAGATATACATGCAGGCAAAACACCAATGTACGTAAAATTAAAAGAAATACAATATTTATAAAAAAATTTGTATAATATAGTTCCCCTCTCAAAGAGTCCAAAGGAGTCTTAGCACGGTTTATGCTCTAATTCTACAGAGAAAGGTGCTTCACATCTAACTCACGGGCTTTTTCCAGGATACTTGGCACCGATGGTCGATGTTGTCAACTTGGTTGGACTTGAGAAATAACCTTGAGGAGTAGTAGAACACTGGTCCCGGTGTGTCTGTGAGGACATTTTTGGAAAATGTTGACACGTGGCAGTAAGTGAGGAGGAACTACCCACCATGCCGGTGGGTGGCAGCATCCAATGGGCTGAAGGCCTGGATAGAATAGCAGCTGAGAAGCTAATTAGGAGCCTATGAAAGCTACATGCCTGCTGAATGAACACAACTGTTGCTGATGCCTTTGCCTGTGGGCATCAGCCTCCAGCTTCTTCTGTCCGTCCACACAGACTCACACCAGTGTGACAGAGGAGCTCCCCGCCTTTGGTCTCAGACCACCCCCATCCTTCTAACTGCATGAATTGAGCAGCCATCTGGTTCTCTGGCTTTTCAGCAAACAGATGATCACTACTAGTCTATCTATCCTCTAATAATGTATGCCAACCCATTACATAAAACTTTTATAATCACAGGTAGTTCTTTTTCTTGTGTTTTGTCTTTGAAAGAAACCTAATACACTAACTACACTATCTGGACTACTTCCCCTCACATTGCTATTCTCTAATATGCCACCAACAATATAAAAATACACACATTAGATTATTCATTATGTTATAATTTCAGTAGCAAAATATTGTGAACAATCTAATATTATATAACATTTCCCTCTTTTCATAAATTGAATACACATTATATATAGACTTAAGAGAAACACCCCTAGAGAAAATGGCTCCCTCACTAGCTAGGAGATTTCCAGGCAACACATCCTTTCCTTTCTGTGTGCTAAGTACAGAATTAAAATCCCATCATCAAAATGTTTCTATAAGCATTGATTCTCCTCCAAAGGAAAAGATGCTGCTGATAAAAACACATAAAACATTTTGTTCAGAGTAAGACTCTTTTTACTTACATAAGCATGAATGGAAGATGTTTTCTTGCTATTTTCCACCTCTCTTGCAACCTTTGTGCTGGCTTGAACACTCATCTTCCCCTTAGCAAATACCGTGTAAAAGTTCAAGGTAAGAGAAACTTGTTTGGAGATCTGTTTTGCTGACTGATGGAATGTTAAAAAACACTTGCCTTTTCTTCTTGCAAAATCCAACATGATATGATGTGAATTTTTCATAGCTAATTATTTTTATAACCATTATTCTTTTAAATAGAAAAACTTTCCTATCTTTGAACAAATTTATTCCAGTTATGTAGCTTTTCTGAAAATGTTGTGGACACAAAAGTTCTAGTCAAAGGTTAACATTTAGTCTGGGTTGTATCTAGTGTTATATATATGCATATATATACATATGTATATATGTATATATATGTATATATAACTGTACATATAAATATATTTATATATACTTACATATATTTATATATAACCTATATTTTATAATATTTTATATATTATATATATATATATTTTATATATATAAAATAGGGGACATGTGAGGACAAATTATTTTAATGGAAGGTGTCTTTCAAAGCTTGGCAACACACTCTTTTGCTGAGGCTGAGGAGAAATCATCAAACATCACCAATTTTCTCATTTCTTTTGTAAGTCTGGTTCCAAACTTAGTTAACAACACAGAATTTATGCTTGCCCCTGATTGGATATGGAGAGAAGATAGCCAGGTAAGAGGCAGGAATACCTAGACAGGAAACAGGTAGGCAGGAGATGCCTAGGTAGGAAATTCATCGAAATGTGTGCTTACCCCAGATTGGGCCTAATGGGATCTGCCTCATAGGATCTGCCTTTAAAACCCCCACAAGCTGTAGCTCAGCGTCATAATGGGGGAGTCCTAGAGGGACCCCTATGTGGTCTGGCCATTGTGGAGGAGTCCCATGGGGGATATCCACATGGTCTAGGCCATGATGGAGGGATCCCAAGGGAACTCTCCATGTGGTCCTGGCCAGCTTCCACCATCATTGGCCAGTAGTAAAAGATTGCTTATAATTTAATCACAGTTAATGGAACTTTTTCTACCAGATTTAGGATTTACACTTTCTGTTGCTGTTATAAACCACTCTGATGAAAATCAACGTAAGTGAGAAAAGAATTTATTTCAGCTTATGGGTTACAGTCCATCATGGAGGGAAGTCAGGAAGACTTGACTGCTTCCCTTGAAGCAGAAACTATGGAGGAACACTGCCCCTTGGCTACTTCTGGCTCATGCTTGCTTGTTTCCTTATATAGCTCAGGACCACCTGCCAGGGAACGGTACCTTCCACAGTGGCCTGGGCTCTCCTACATCATTTAAAAGTCAAAACAACCCCTCACAGACAAACCTGATGAAGACAATTATCCAACTGAGATTCTTCCCACATGCTCCCACCCCACACCAGGTGATTCTAATCTGCATTTTGACAGTTTAACTAGAACAAGGAAGGTGGCTGCAAATAGTACCAAAGAACACACATGTTTACTTTAGTTTTTGACCAACAATCAAGTTTATTTCTAGGAACCTGTAGTGAAGAGGCAATCCAAGCATAGCTGTACAAAGTAATTCTTTATAGTTTGATTTTAATAGCAAAATATTGAGAATGCAAATGGACAAAATAGAAGATTTATTGAATGCAGTTATAGTAGTACATCCATAGAATGGGATATTACTTGGTTCTATTGTTAGAAACAAATCAAGTAATCAAAGAATATATTACATAGCACCTTTGGTATATGAGAGGAGAATTAAGCTGAATATATATAAATCTACTTGCTTTCATTAAAAAAAAGTGTGAAAAAGATAAATCAGAAAAGAATCAAGGCAACCACTAACATTGGGTGCAAACAGAAATAATTGAATGTAAAAGGATGTCAAAGTTTTGATAAAAAAATTAGGAAAGAAAATTAAACCAAAATGTCAGTGGAAAACAGAATCTTAAGTGTAAATAGTATTTATATTCTAAGGGGAAAAAATTGCAAAACCATCTTAAACATGAACTTGTGGCATTTGGGCAGTATCATTGACCTGCTACTTTTGGAATAACTTTTGTGCATTGTTTGATTGAGCAAATGACAACATTCGTGTCACTTGGAACCAATTTCACTGTGGAAGAAGAAAATATAAATGCACATTTAATAAGTGTGTAAAGTAACATATAAACTCATTTTTAAAATATATGTGCACATACATATATACTTGAATATGTATCCTAACTCTGCCAGCTGAAATGATCTAGCTTCAATGACATCCTGGTAGAAGTGAGTTTTGTACTGAGTTTACAAATGACAGGAACAGGATCTTCCTGGAGAAACTGATTGCAGGTCTTGAGCAGGGGCTGTCCTTAAGCCTGGACCAGGAGTAAGAAAGTGCTGAGAGATTTTGGTGTAGATGAAGCAGATGCATGGAGCCACCTGAAGTGGTCCTTGTTGACCATATTGAAAACAATTTGAGAATCCACAGGAATATTAAAAATACTAGATGATAAAAGAGTAAAAAGTACAAGTGTATGAATAAGGGAGAAAAAGACACTAGCTTTTCTGAAGACTATCAAATAGTAAACAGAGAAGAAATTCCTCTTTAAAAGATCACTATAATCATCAATTCAAGAGATTCTCGTTAATGACCGTGTTACTATTGCATAAGGATGGTTGAAGAGGGGAGTATTCATAGTCTTTAAGGAATTGCCCTATATATTGTTGGTTGCAGATGGAAAAATATCCCTTCATAACATAGAAAGCTAGACAGTGATCAAAGTACCATCGCCAAAAGTGGGTCACACTGAGTCACGTGTCTCCTAATAAGATTCACCGGGAAGGGTGTCATCGTCATTTCCTCTTGTGTGCAGCGAAGCATCCAGGGTGGGGTCCAGCTCTGTTACATGCCAGAGTGGTTAGTCTTGATTTATTGTGAAGACCTTAGGTTCCTTATTCCCTTAACAGTCCAGTAATTCACTTTAAGTAGATGGTTTTTATGCTTTATCCAATATTTAGTTATTTTACCTTTGAGGGTCTTCTGATGTTTCTAACTCACAGAATTGCCAGAAAATGAAAAGAGAAATAGCATAGATCCTTATGACAGTGTCTGACCCTACACTCACGTATGTGTGCCGCTGGGATCCACAGAATCCTCTTGTCTAACAATGCGGAGCCATGTAGCAAGGACTATAAACATGTTTGTAACCGTTTTATTCAATAATGTTCCCCTTGGAAATTTATTCTGAGGAAATAATTTACTACTTACAAAAACACTATTAGCACAAAGGGCAATTTGACTTGGGCAATCAAACACTGGAAACAACCTAAGTGCTCATTAGGGAAATCATTTACTATGCAAATACTAAATTACTCATTATGAAGATGGCGAAACAGATGATGGCTATGATGTTAAATTGTAAAAACTAAGCACAAAATCTATACCCACTCCAAATACAACTGCTAGGAAAAATGTGTGCGTAGAAATATAAGATGATGCATGAAATAATCGTGCTAGATTTGTAGAATCAGGCTTTGTTTTTTGCTGAGCTAGTTTTGTAACATTTTGATACGTCAGAAAAGGACTCTGCACTTACCTTGATCACCTGAAAGGACAGGAGTTTGTGTTTTGACTGTCCTGCTTTGTTGTAGATTTTACCATTTCCTCTTGTGTATAATGAGAATTTCAATTCCATTCCTAATGAGAAAATGTTATTTATTATTATTGTTATTATTTGGGGTTTTTTTATTAGCTGGGTTTCATGGAAGTAATCCCAGCACTTTGGAAGTTGAAGTTGGAGGATCACTCACTCAGGGCTAACCTGCATAGAAGATCCTACTTCGAAAGCAAATAATAGTTTGTTTAGTTTTGAAGGGGATGGAAGGTGACCTAAACTGAGGCAGTAAGGAAAAAATAATCTCTTCACACTTTACCTCCTCCATACTATGGTTCCACATGTCTATGGAAGTTTTTCTTATTTTCTGTTGCACACAATCTTCCTGCTCTCCATATTGGATGATTTCCTGTTGGGCTAACTTTTGTTGGGTCCGCCAAATAGCTCAAATACACACTGAGAGGAACATGTGGCTATCTTAGAGCAGTTTATCTCCATGGGTTATGTACTGACATGTCAAGGCTTACAGAGAAATGGGGCCATGTGGCCCTTTTAAACCAAACAGGCAGTGGCTAGGGGATCTTTCTGATTGGTCAGGATCTGAATACTGGATTGGTTTCTTAAATCTCAAGGGAAACAAGGGGCTTCTGGGAAAGCCAGGTAAGTGGAGAACCTAGATTAGTGCCGCTACCACTAGGGGCCGCTGGTCCTCCCATTTTGAATTTACTGACTTTATTATGCCTAGCTAGTAATTTGATCCAGTCACTAGCCAGATTCTGAATTTTAACTTTTAGTCTTTTCTCAAGTAAAAATCTATGAAATAGTAAGCAAAACCCAGAATATTTTTTGTCTCCTTGATGCTGTTTCCTTCTTCCAAGATGGACATTGTTCCATCATCTGTTGTTTCGGGTTTTTCTTCAGGATCCAGGTTTTGTGATTGTTGATTAGGAGAGTTAGTCTTAGGACTGTTCCTTCAAAAGCAGAACCAGAACCCCTCAGCATAGCTGACCTTTGATGTCACTCCTTGGAAAAGGCCCTTGGCTAATTTTGTACTTCTATATTTCCTATTTGTAGTAGCATTTTGTTGCCTAGACCACTAGATTTCCTGTAGGCAAGTCTGCAGGGCATTTTCTTAGCTAATGATTGATGTGGGCAGACCCAGCCCACGGGGTGGCGGTGCTACCCCGGACAGGTTGTCCTGAGTTCCATAAGAAAGCAGGCTGAACAAGCCATGGAGAGCAAGCCAGGGAGCAGCACTCTTTCATGGCTTCAGTTCCTGCCTCTGCTTGAGTCTTGCCCTGACTTCCTTTTATGATGGACTGTGAAATAAACCCTTTCCTCCCCTAGTTGCTGTTGGTCACAGTGTTTTATCATAGCAACAGAATCCTAACTATGACAAGCACTGAACAAGGAGCCACCATCAAGTGTTCCATGGCTTATTTATTTATTCATCTATTGAAGGGCAACCTGGTTGCTTCCAAACATGGGCAATTTGTACACAGCTACTGTAAGCACCTGAATGGGAGTTTTTGTGTTAGCACAAGCTTTTCCCTGGTGTGGGTAAATATCAAGGACATGGATCATTAAGCAAGAGTATGAATAGTATGGCAAGAAACTACCAAACTGGCTCCCTGTGCGGTCTGCATTCTCACCAGCACCAAGTGGGCATTCTTCTCCCTTCCTATCGTATATTTGGTATCTTTAGCATTTTGAACATTAGCATTTGATATAACTCCTCCTAGATTTTCTTTTTCAAGATTGAAAACAGATAATAGAGAAAGTATATATAATGGCAGAGCTGTCTTCTATTTTTAACTCATCAATTAGTGAAGTGCCCTGGCCACAGTATGCCTTCCCTACAACAAACCTCTAAACTTCAGAATCCATTCCTTACTGATAGAAACAAGGAAGGTTTTCATTTCTGTCTCACATTGCTTGTGACTTTCTCAAGTTCCCAGAGATACAAAGCATGCAAGACCTTTCCTTCCGTACAGGAACTGCTGCTCTGCTTTGCTTTCTAACAGCTTGGAGTTCAACATGTCATGAACTAAATCCTGGGCACCTGTCAAACAAAAGCTATATGTGTATATGCTAGTCTGTCACCATGGCACCCATCAAAATCACAAGAATTAGGTGAACTGATTCCTTCCTGTTTAATAACAGTGGCAGTCATATTCCCACACCATTAATTTCTCACTTCACACCCAGTCTCTTAATTTATGAAAATTGAGATAGATCATGTGTTATCAGTTCCTTCTGTCTTCTTCTCCTTGTAGACATCGTATGCCTCAGGAAAAAAAATTCAACACATTTACTTAGCTTGCAAATTTTTTATTGCCTTCACTGTTCACAAAGGATGTGGAATAGAGTGTCCAGCACCTCACACATTGTCTTGTCTTGTTTATCATGTCTTGTCTTGTATATCGTAGGCATGGAATTGAAGCATATTTGCTTCATTTAGTCAGCGAGAAATAAAAGTTTTTTAAAAGAAACTTATTCCTTTTCATGGTGGATAGAAAATGGAACCCCAGAGATGTTCAAATTCCAATCTTTAGAATTTGTGAGTAGGTTATTTTTTGTGGCAAAGGGGGATTTGCTAATATGATTCAGTGTATACCTCTTGAGATTGTGAGGCTCTTTTGGATTACCCAGAGCTTGTATACTCATCTGAGACCTTAAAGCAGAAAATCTTTCCTTGATAGCTTAAAGAGAGGTAAGACAGAAGGAAAGGGAGAGAGATTTGGAATGTGAGGATGACCCTTCGTGCTAACTAAGTTCAAAGACTAAGGGAGGGACAATAAAACAAGGAGTCAAGTGGGAACACTGGCGAAAGCCCTCGGCCAACAGCAACGTGAGGGCTACCCTGGAGCCACGATGAGTAGAATTCTACCAACATTTCAAAGGATCGAAGAACTGTCTCCTTCTCTAGAGAAAGGAGTGCTGTGACACTTTGAGTTCAGTCAAGTGAAGCCTGAGTCAGAATTCTGATATGCAGGACTTTAAGATAATAGTCATGTTGGGAATCTGTTAAATTTGTGGTCATTTATTACTGAAGCAATGAAACTCTTACACAGATATGTTGAGGGAGAAAGAAGACATCATATGCCTTTTGCTGGGAAGACAGTAAAGAAATGGCCTCTCTATAAAGAACCAAGGGCCAAAATAAGGACTCGAAGTCCAGCATGGTGAACCAATATGTGTATTTGGGTTATTTAAAGGAGCAAGGGTGACTCTTGGATAGGTACAGCACCAGGAAACCCCACCCTATGCATGGATGACTCATCTTGCATCACCATGGGAAAGTACCAACCCCAAGTCAACCTTTCAACTCCTATACACTTTATCTCTCCCCCAAACCACATGAAGACATACAGGAGGGACTGGTGACTGAAATGAGGGTCTGGTGCATGCTCTCTTATTCCACAAGGGAATACTAACAGCTTCATTACCACAGGCCTAGCTATTAGCTGTATTGCTCTGCGTATTTCACTGCCATGGTCCAGAGCCTTATGTAGGTCACACAACAAGTCTGCTTCATGATGGAGATAGTCATGCCAAATCAGGTTGAAGTAGCCTTACTAGCTAGGCAGTGGTGACACCCACCTTTAACCCCAGCACTTGAGAAGTCTACTCTCCCCGTTCTTAAACCAGCAGCACATGAAAGCTTTGGGTGTATAAACATATACACATATATGTTTATTATCCGTTTGTTATGTTGTTCATGCCTGTTAACATATATCAAAGGAAGATGGAAGAAAGAATAAAGGAAGGAAGATACTAATCTTCCTTTAGAATTTAGATTTAGAAATCATAAAGGAAGTAGGTGATTGCAGATACATGAAGCACGTGTGGACAAGAGCCCATAAACTACATTCAGTCTTTAAATAAGATGCCAATGTATCACCATCTCCCTGGCATTTCCCATCTCTACTGCTGGTTGCTGGCCTTCTCATGCCAGCATTCTTTTCAAGCTCCTATTAACCTAATCCTTTCCTTCTTTCCTCAAGAGTCTCCAAGTAGTTTCCTTTAATTCCCCCAATACCTCCTTTTCGAGATGGAGTCCATCTATGTACGCCTGGCTGTCCTGGAACTTTCTGTGTAAATTAGGATGACCTTGAAGTTGCAGAGCTCCACCTGTCTTTGCCACCCAAGTGTTGGTATTCAACTCCTGTGCCACCATGCCTGGCTTTAACTCACATTTTTTTCAACCTCAAACACATTCCACTTTCCAAAATTAATTTTCCTGAAATAAGACTTTCAGTGCAGTATTTGTGCTTTTATAAATGCTTACTGTTTCCTTTTGTTTGTAGAAAAAGAGCTCCTACTCCTTATCCTGGTCATGCTCAGACTTCTCATGGCATTAGTTACATTGTACTCGAACCCTAACCCTAAGCCCAACCCTAACTCTGTCCCTGCACTTATCAGTTAATTAGGTTGACATTGACATAATAGACTGACATGGACTTAGAAACAGTCTCTTGGAACTTGCTAACTAGAGACTAATTCCTGGACATGATCTCTCCTTAAAAAACCTGTGCTGTGATGAGCTGAGAAACTGGCGGGCAGAGGGGTGAGGAACCCAAGGCCATCAGTTTGCATAGGAAACACCTTGCATAGCCTAACCTATTTTTTTTTATTACTCTGTTAGTCACTAAAACTGTTTTTGATTGCTATGGTAATTGACTTACAACAAGCCTTCATTAGAATCATCACACTATTGTCTCACTAAAAACCACCAACATTTTTCTTGTTATTGACAGTTATGGAAACGTTTACTTCCAAGAAGACATAGTGACCTCTTAACTTTCTAAACAAGGACTCTAAGATTCCTGGTGTGGAGCGGAAACAGCTGGGCAAGATCATCAAACATCAGAGAGAATGATGTTGAAGCTATGGCTTAAAGTCAAGTCGATGTTCTCTGGGTGAACAAGGATACAAAGAGTGGAAGAGGGTACCAAGGAAAAGAACGATGTGTGCAAAAGTCCAGATACAGAAAGTGGTGTTAGTGCATAGTCAAAGCCAAGAAGTCAAAGGGACTTGGGTAGTGAAATAGAAGACTAGAGAAGGGAGAGACATGTTAGCTTATAAGTCTGTCATTTTTCATTAAACAAATATGGATTGAGAACATTTTATACACAAAGATAGAGGGGGAGAACTTTTAAAGTGAATCACAAGTATAAATACCCTTAGGTGGGCATGTTGGTCCATTCAAGTAACAAAAAAAAAGTTAGTTGCTTGAATGCCATTAGCCAGGAGGGGAAGGGATGGTATGTGGTGAGACCAGAATTATAAACTTATCCAGACAATATAGTCCCTTGTAGGCATAATAAGAAATTGGATTTTATTTCCTGAATATTTAAAGCCATTGGAGGATTTTAATTAAAGAGTGAGGTTTCGTGTGTGTGTGTGTGTGTGTGTACATATGTGTGTGTACATTTGTGTGTACGTATGTGTGTGTGTGTATATGTGCATATGTGTGTGTGTACATATGTGTGTGTGCATGTGTATGTACATATGTGTGTGTGTGTGTGTACATATGTGTGTGTGTATATTGTAGCAGTATACTACTGCATGAGCTCAGCAAAAAAGAGAAGGAGACATTTTCATAGATGCAAACCCTGTCAGACCTCAGCAGAAGCAACCCTCTGTCATGGCCAGCGCCATACTGGACAGTGGAACCGTGATTGTCTAATCTCGAGTGTTTTTGTTGATGCCTTAGCTCTTCAGGTGTTACAAATACTCTGCCCCCTCATCTAAAGGCCTATTTGCATAAAAAAAGAAACCTGTAGCCTAGTTTCATCCCACAATCCTTTAGCAGCCAAGCTATGTCCCCTTTATGGTGGGGAACTCAAGGCCTAAAAAACGTATTCACTTCTTGTTGCTACAGATTGTGAGAGAGAGGACTACAAGAATTCTTCCACAACAACTGCTCTTCCACAATGGGTCAGAGACCAGTGAGCAGGTGCAGTCATGAGAACGCAAACATCTTAATCACAGATTTACACAAAGACAACGCCTGCAGATAATACAAACTGCCAAGGTGTAGGCAGCCCTTCCCCCAACAATGTACTAAACAATTATTTTAAAGCATAACTAGAAATAAGTTTATATAATGTATATAAACAGTATATACACAGTATATAATGTGTATTTATATATATGAATACATATATGCATATGTATATAATGCAGCTTTTGTTTTATGTGCATATATACGTTCCACATGAATACCTGGTTCCTTTAGAGGTTAGAAGAGGGGGTCATAGTCCCTGAAACTGGAGTTACCATGTGAGTGCTACGATTCAAACCTGAGTCCTCCGAAAAAGTAAGAAATGCTCTCAACGGCTGAGCTATCTCTTCAGCCCTCTTTTTGGAACATCACTGTAAGGTTGGGACCAGCCTGGGCTACATAGCAAATCCTGGGCCATCCAAGGATGCACAGTGAGACTGTGTTTCAGTGAAACAAAGCAAAACAAAACAATTAGTTCTGGAGAACTAATTATATCTAGGAAACAGTAGTTAAATTACGGGCTTTTAGAGTAACCTCAACGAGCTTGAACGAGGATTGTAACCACATACGTACATTGAAGTGACTCATGTTTAAGATATAATTTTGTAAGTAGAACTAGATTTATTATTTTACTGATCATATATGGGAGTAAGAAAAGGGGGATTTTAACAATGCTTCCTACCTTCTGTGGCTGAGCAGTTGAATGAGTGGCTGTTATGTGTGGAGATAGAAAAGTAAGACAAGAACAAGTAAAAGAGCAAGACAAAGAACCACAAGCTTGGATTCTAAGTTGATTTTGAGAGGCCTATTAGATCTTCAGGTGGAGGTCTTCATGAGGTCATTGTGTATGAGTGGTATTAAGTAGGAAGATAAGGGAAAAGAGTAATCTGAGAGTTATTTGCACATGCCATGTACTTAAAGCCAGGGGTGAGGATGAGTTATCCAAAGTAGGTAAAGATAAGAAGAAATGAAGGGGTTGGCTGATGCAGCTCAGTGGTAGAAGGCATCCTAGCATAAGGCATTAAAGGTTGATTCCCAGCAAAGAAGTCTAAGAATTCGGGGGTGCATTTAGGGAGTAAGTGCAGCAATTATAAAAGGCCAAAGAGGTTGGGACTGAGCAGCCGATGAAACAAAAAGGAAAACCAGGAAGAAATGTCATAGAAGACAAGGGAAGAGGGGGCTCCAAATAAGCAACCATTGACTCCTGCATGCTTCCATAATATAAGTCCAGAAACAATCATGGGATTTGGGAATAGGATGGTCTTTTCAGTAAGCACTTTGAGTGGAGTTATGAAAACAGAAGGCCAATCAAATAAACCATGAAAAACTAGAAAATAGAAGCTGCAAAGAGACAATTCTTTAAAGAATTGTGTGTGTGTGTGTGAGAGAGAGAGAGACAGACAGACAGACAGACAGAGAGACAGACAGAGAGACAGAGACAAAGACACAGAAACAGAGAAATGGAACTTTGCATGTCATATTTTTCTAGAGGAGAGAAAACTACTTTGGGAGCAGGCACAGTCATATTTAATTTTTAATTCATTTTTGTGTACTACATTAGCTGGTGTCCAGCTATTCTCTTCAGTGTTTTCTCAATTGCCAGAGGCCAGGTTGATAGATGGATAGGTGAGAGGCTTGTAATTTGTCAAGGAAATACCGACTGACAGAAGGCACAAAACAAACTGAGAGCAGAGGATTTCAATTTTTATACTAACTTTGATCCCAAAGAGACATGAACAAGAAAGACATTGAATGAGTGCCTAATATTGGTGATTATTGGCGTGAAAGGTTAGCATAAGATCGATGAGACTGATATTTTTGTGAGACATTTTTGGTGTTTTACCAGTTGTTACTAATCATCTTAAAAAACTGCTTCCCATTCAGCACAGGATACATGAGACATTTTAAAAAGTGCAAGTTCTATCAGGGCTCTTGGAATTGACTATTGCTGCCAATACCAAGAAAATCGCTATTCCACTAACAGGTCTAGACACTGGGGCTTGTTTTCAGGAGACACTTTCCATGGCAATCAGACCACAGTCTTTGGTGACTAAGACTACTGTAAGACAAAGGGTATCAGCTCATTCCTTTGGGTGTTGTAGTTGCCCCTTGACCTTTTGTTCTACAGCTCAAGACCAAAGTCTGAGGTGCTTACGGTAAAAAGCTCGGGGCTTTTTCTCTGAGTCCTACAAAAGTGTTTCTGTTGTTATTATGTAGATAAAGAAGTATTTTAGTAATTACTACCCACCCAGTAAGGTTGAAGGCCTTAAAAGTCAGGAAAAGTGTGTCGAATATTCTCCTGTCATTCTTGACTTTGTGCATAGAAGTAGTTTGGTAAGTATGCTTGAAGGGTTAATCAGTGCTTGGAAATACTGAACGTCCACAGAGAGCAGGTATTCTATCTGTTCTCATCAACAATCAAAACCAAGGAAACAGCAATTCTCTTTTACAGGAAAGCACAAAACATTGAATAGAAGCTTAATAAAAATCCACTCCAGTGGGACCCACACTGCTCTTTGTCTTGATGCAGTCAGAAAAGGCAACAAGACAAGAAGCACTAACGAGTGGAAATTTAAATAGAGAAGGGTTTCTTACATGGGGCTATCATGACTAAATCACATTTTTAACTCTGTTAGAAGAGTCATACATTTGTTTTTAATCTCTCTCTCTTCTCCCCCCCCCCAATACACACAATGTGATGATCCCAAGTGTTAATACCAAGGGCCTGGTGGTTTCAGTATCTTTCCCTTGCACTGAGGAATCAACACGGGCCAGGAGTAAGTACTGCCCATTGTCATCCTACCTTTCTTGTTATTAATCTCTCTTGGCTAAATATGAGCCTTGTTTAAATCTCACTCTCCTCCACTGGGTCTTCTCCCTTACAGTTGGCCATAGTTAGAAATACACACTTTGCAGTTCCTATGGTTGTCATATACCACATCTGTGCAGCTGTGAGGCCAACTCTCCCACCTGAGTTCTGGCTATAATCAGCTCTTGGCTGTTCCAGATCATGGCTCCAGCAGTTGCTTCTCTTTCCTTTAATCCCATCTTTTCTGCAGGATTGCCCATCAGCAGGAAGCATCATGTGTTTTATTTATTTTTTATTATTTTTTTCTCCCCCCACCCCGCCCTTTCTTTTGGTTTTCGAGACAGAATTTCTCTGTGGTAACTCTGTCCTGGAACTCACTCTGGTCACTCTGTAGCCCAGGCTGGCCTCAAACTCACAGAGATCTGCCTGCCTCTGCCTCTGGACTGCTGGGATTAAAGATGTGTGCCACCACTGCCTAGCGATAACAGGTTTTTATTAAATCTTTACTAAAATTAAGTGATTTCCTTTCCGCATGGGGCATAGTTTTATCTGACTGTTCTACATCGTTCTTCTTGGATATCTTCTATCAGTTATCTGCCAAGAAGTGTAACTTTACACTAGAATAAATAAATAGAGTTGGTTAGCTTAAATGATATACTCACCCAAAACAATTTATATAAGGGGATAAGACCATCTTAAAGTAGGCTTATCAGAATTGGAAATATAAACACAAATTAGTTAAATTTTAATTTCAGGTAACAAGTACATTTTCATATAAATATGTCTGAGGAAATACGTTAAAGTATTATTTATTAATATATCACTGATATATTAATAACGAGCCATGACAACTCTCAGGGATGCAATACTCAGGCAGTTTAGGCAGAGAACTTTTGCCATATCCTCTCCATGGCCTCCTCACATCTCTTTCCTCCTGGTTCTGCCCTGCTCATCTCTGTTCATCTCTGCTCACTGGTCCTTTCTCTGCTTCAGCCCCTAGGTACTTTATTCATTCAAAACTCCCTCCCTCTCCACACAGGCCTTCATTATACAAATGAATGGAACCTAACACTTCTCAAGGCTGCCAGCAGACATGTTGCCTATCCAGGGCGGGTGTCCAAGCTGGGGGTCAGAGTCTTCTCTGATCACCGGGCTGTAGAACATTGAAGGTGATAGGGAACTTTCATCTGCATTAATATAAACAAATGGCCTGTTATGTGGAGATTTGGGGGGCTACTCCATTGTTTTTAGCAAAGAGGCGTTAACAGGTATAGGAAGCAATTCCTTTACATGCTGAAGGGCACCAGGAAACACCCTTCCCCCTACACAGCAAGTACACAAGAGGATGATCCCATAACTATAAAATATTCCACAACAGAAATATTTGCATTTTCTCTGGCAGTTCTATATGGTTCGTTCCCAAGAAGGTCATACTCTAACCTTAGGTGATAAAGGGAGTGTATTTCCAACTAGAGCATGGTGTCTCCACCTACCTCAATTTTTTATCCCAGCCCTATCTGTAATGAACTCATGTGAGAGTCCTGAGAGACTGGAGGTGACTGATTTATGGAGGAAAGAAAAACATTAAAGACCCTGGAGGAGTTTCTTCACTGTGTGTTCTCAAAGAGGAGCTAGACATTTCTGCCTGCACATTACGTCCAAAGAACTGGGGAAAACTGATGGTTAGTAAGTGTGGCAGGATAAGTGCTGCCCACTGAAGCCCCGCTGGCTGAGCAAGGAGCGCTGGTGCCCACCAAGAGACTGTAGTGTGGTAAGAAAGGATCAGATCTCTGTTTAGAGACTGGGAATGTCTCCTGGGAAGTGACGGTGGACTTGGGAGGAACATCCTAGTATATATCCTAGGGGTAATCTAGGTATAGCCAACTGACTGATCTGAGAGCCTAAGACCCAGAGAAGAACAATGCATAGAGTCTCTGAATCCTGGGGTTTTGTCTGTTGGTTTGAGCCATCGTTTTCCTAGATCTCTATGACTGTTCCATGCTCCCCAGGGAAATACTTCCTGGTCAAGAGAACCCCACATAAGACACCAACAAAAAGTGACTCACCTGTCCTTACCAACTTCTCACAACTCTTAGCACGTCACTAACTTTAGAGAAAAATTTGATAGCAGAATGACTATTTATGAATTTTTTCCTGTATAAAAAATATAAGAAACAAGATGACTTTACATAATATTCTGTAACTGGATGCTATTATGATGCACAAGAGGGAATAGATGCATATCAGATGGAAAATAATTATATAAGGAATATTAGATTGTAGCTATTGATGACACCCAAAGATAAAGTTTATGATTTATAACGAATTCATAAAGCATGTCAGTAAACCTATTAACGTTTATTGAAAATGAATTGTTTTGTTCTTCATGATTTAATATCTTGTTCTTTTTTATATTAGGGGACTGTGTTTTTGAAATTTGATTTTTTATAAAAATAATAAAGATGATAAATATGACTAACATATGATCTGGTAGTCTGGAATATTTCTATACATGGATTAACCATCTGGCAATACTTACTAAGCTGCTATTTAATAAAGCACCAGCTAACTGGAGAACTAAAGAGCATGGTTCTGACTGTGAAGATCTTAAATTTCCCTGGGAAGATCAAGCACGATAAACAGAGACTGCTTATTCTCCTTTGTCCAAAACAGTCTTGATTTATACCTGCTATCCCAGAAAACAGCTTAAAACTGGGGCTAGGGATTCAGCCCAGTAGTGAAGCTCTTGGCAGGCATGCTTGAGATTGTGTTCAATTCCCATTCCCACTATCAAGGAAGGGAGGGAGGGAGGCAGTAAGAAAAGGGGGAGGAAGGGAAGGAAGACGGGAAGGAGGAAGGGTATAAGGGAGGGAGGGAGGAAGAAAACTTACTAAAACTGCTTCATTTCATTCTAAATAAGTGTGTTGGTTTTGGGTGATAAATTCCAAATAATGGAGAGGTACGTGGTGTAGGGGAGGGGGAGACAGTCTTAGCAGAAGCAGGTTCTTTTTCTTTTTGTAAATTTGCTTTGTTTTGTTTTTGAGACAGGATACCCCTAAGTATCCTTAAAGCAGGATGGGATGGTAGTTTGGTCTAAACTAAGGAGTTTTAAATGAAGACAACAACAACGTTTGAGGGTTATTCTTTAGATGACAGCCATTGAAAACTTTTGGGTAAAGGAGTGATGAGCTAAAACCCTGACTTTTTCCTCAGGTGTTTGCTGTTGCTCCACCCATTTCCTGCTTTGGAGAAACCACAATACCAAGTACTAAGTCCTTCCTAAATGTCCCTCAGAGGGCCGTCTGTCATGTCCCTGCTTTTATAACTTCCCTATGAAGACACCAGGAGCACTCTTATCTACAAATGTGCCCTACAGTTCTGGGGCTCTATGAATAAAGACAGTCTTGGGGTGGAGAATTGTTAGATTGTACTAAACTTACGATGCATCTTTTACCACTGAGACAAGTTAAGCACTAATTTCTTTTGTATGCTTTAGATTTAACAAAGCTAATACAAGTGTGTGGCTTAGTATTTTCTTCCTGAATTACAATAAAATGTCCTGTATACTCACTTTGGAGATTATAGTCTTTGAAAATGGGAAGCTGTTGAAAATGTTAATCAGGAAAGAGAAGGGATGCAATTGATGTTAGGAAAACTGTTATCTTGTGATATGGGTTGGATTATTGCGCCGGGGTGAATGGGGCAATCCTTGATTAGAGAGAGATAAACAAAGGAAGCAATTAGCTAAATACTGGCAGTAACAGTATTCAAAATTTTCTTTTAGTGAAATAGGAAACAAAAGGAAAGCATGAGGACAAATGAAAGCTTTAAGGGTGCAATCCTAGATGTCTATAAAACCTCAGTAACTGTTGGGCGAATGGGAAAAAAAATCCAACATTCGACCAAAGAGATAATTAGACAAATCTTTGTCATTTGATGAACGTGTGCTCAGTTACTAAAGACAAGAGTTTGGTCAAGAATGTGAGTCTGTCTGGCGTCTCTGTGCTCTGCCCATCACACCTCATCACCTGCTCCTTTTGTGGCCTCTGACATTCGCCTGGTGCTACTGCTTCAGAGATGCTCTTAGAGCCCAAACAACAAGAAAAGGCCACAGCATTCTCTGTGAAGATGCCAACCAGAAATACCCAGAGCCATGAGACTTCTGTTACTTTCCCTGAAACTTTTGTAGTCATTCCAGCCCCAGTCTGACATATTAAAGTGAGCTTGGTCTTAAATTCCATTTCAGATCATCAGCCATTTTCTTATAGGAAACAACACACTTTACAAATTGATCTGCAAATGTAGTAGGTGAACACAAGAGCTCGTGCTCAATGTTTATTATATGCTTTATAGAAAGGATAGTTTTGCCTTTGAATTTGAGGTGTAGGTAGTTTTGTAAAAGAGTGGTTTTTTTTTTATTTGAAATAAAGTACTGGGGCCAGTAAGATGGCTCAGTAGGTAAAGGCACTCCCAGAAGTACCCCACCAAGTGTTATGATCTGAGTTCAATCCCCAGAATTTACATGATATAAAGAGAGAACTGATTCCTGTAAGTTGTCTTCTGACATCCACACAGTGCCATGGCAGAAGGAAAAAAAATTAAAGAACTACACTGGGATTGTTAAAAAAACAAACAATACCAAGGCTTAACAGGCCTGCTCCCTCCTGGTGCCCTACTCCATGGGCTCACCAGGGTCCTCTGGCAATTCCTTTTCCCATTGCTCCAGCTAGATCAGATCCTAGGCTCCCAGGGCTCACCGAGGTCCTCTGAGGCTCTCCACCCCAACTCCTGAGCCATGGTCAGGCCCACTCATTCCAAACCCAAAGACTTGCCTGAACTCACTTTGCTTGTTCCACCGAGTCGGCCTGCTTCTTCCTTCTCATTGACCACCAGATTCCTCTAGGACTTCCCTCCTTGAGGACACAAGGTAGATCTACTCCTTTCCTACCCAGAAAGCCACTCTACTCCTACAGAACTCCCCTGCACCACCCACTAGGTCCCCTCCTTCCTACCCAAAGTTTTACCTAATCCTTTTCTTAGCTTCCAGCAAGGCCTGCTCCTCCACCCACTTAGCCCAACCTCTCCTTCCTTGTCTGTGACAGCCTTCCATGACCATGAGCTAGGCCCCTTCCTCCATTCCCTTTGCCCACCCTCTTTCCCCTTGTCTGGGACATCCCTCCCAGCCCATCAGCTAGGCTCTATTCCTTCCCACCCCATAGCCTATCCAACTCCTCTGTGATCTCATTTCCCTGAGCCACTGGAAAGCATTCTCTTTCATCACTATAGACCCCCTGGCTCCTGCAGGATCTCCCAGCACCTCTCTTCAGATTGGGTCCATTCCTTCCTACCCCATAAGCTTTTAAGAAATCCCATTCACAATAGCCTCAAAAATATTTTTGAATAAATCCAACCAAAGAGGCAAAAGACCTGTGGAATGAAAACTTCAATACACTGAAAAAAGAAATACAGAACAGGGAAAGACCTCCCAAGTTTATGAAGTGGCAGGATTAATACTATGAAAATTGTCACCCTACTGAAAGCACTCTATCGGTTCCATGCAGGCCCCTTCAAATTTTCAAAGCAGTTCTTCTTAAAAATTGAAAAAAAAAAATCTTAAACTTACTATGGAAACAAAAAAGACCCAGAATAGCCAAAACAACCCTACACAATTAAAAACACTGTTGGTGCTATCATTCGCCCCTATTTTAAGTCATGCTATGGGGCTATAGTCATAAAAACAAACACATTGATGGAAGAGAATTAAGGCCTCAAATACACACGAAAGACATCGTCTTCAACAAATGGTGCTGATCAAACTGGATAGCTACTCATAAAAGAATTAAATTCAATCCTTATTTCTCACCTTGCACAAAACTCAACTTAAAATGGATCAAGGACCTCATGATACCCTGAATCTGATAGAGAAAGGGTAGAAAGTATGCTTCAACTTACTTGTACATGAAAGGACTTTCTGAACATAACCCCAGTAGCATAGGCATTAAGACCAATGATTGGCAAATGGGACTTCATAAAAGTAATAAAGAGCATCTGTACAGCAAAGGACACTATTCTTCAAGCAAAAATGTGCCTTTAGAGCAAGAAAACACTTTACCAGCTGTGTATGTGCTAGAGGGCTATCATCTAGAATACACAAAGAAACCAAAAACAACTGAATTAGAATTGGGGTATGGAAGTAAACAGAGGTCTCCAAAAAGAAGGAGGAGGAAGAGGAGGAGGAGGAAAGAAAGAGAAAAAGGAAAAGGAAAAAAGAAAAGGAAGAAAGGAGAAAAAAGAAAGCTGGTCAACTCGCTTAGCCATCAGGAGAACACAAACTAAAACTACTTTGACGTTTCATCTTACCCTAGTCATAATGGTTAAGATTTTTAAAAGATGACAACAAATTCTGTCAGGGATGTGGAAAAAAGAACATTAATCATTGTTGATGGGAGTGCAAACTGGTACAGCCGCTGTGGACATCAGTGTAGTGTCTCCTCAAAAAGCTACAAACATTGCACCATTTGACCCATCTATACCACCTCTGGGCATATTCCCAAAGGACTCTGTACTTCCATTTCAGAGAGCCTTGTTTATCTAAGTTCATTTCTGCCCTATTCACAGTAGCCAGGAATTGGGAATGGCCTAAATGCCTATCAGCTGATGAATAGATAATGCAAACATGGTACATAAACACAATGGACTATTATTCAACTGTAAAGAAAAACTGAAATTATGAAGTTTGCAGGTAAATGGATTAATGGGATTTAACCCATAAAGGCAGGAAGCTATTAAGGAGCCAATGGTGAAGATTTAAAGGGAAAGTACACAGGTGATATGAAGGATGGGAAGGGGAAAACTGGAACAGGGTAGTAAATGGAGGGAGGGATGGAAGAGCAGGGTGGAGCAGAGAGCATGCCGCCGACTGACCCAGCCGGGTCCCCTAAGTCCGGGGAGAATCAGGAATCTGGTACTCAGGTGGGCAAGGAGTCGGCAAAGTGACAAACAGACACAGACACAAGAATGTGTTGAATCTGAGTGTAATTTGCAGCAGTGAGCATCAGACTTATATATTATTATTAATACAGAGAAACATAATCATACAAGAATGTGAATAGTGTCAAAATAGTCAGGCCTCTTTTGTGAATTGTGTCAAAATTACATACGTCAGGCCTCTTTCAGGGAAATGCAGTTAAAGGATACAATATGTGAGAACAGATCGTACCTTACAATGTGTAAGACAATGTGGTTACTGTTGGCATACAATGTGGTTACGGTTGGCATATCAGAAAGTATATTGTGGTTAATAATTTTTTAGAAGCCAGTTACTGTACTGGTTTGTAATAGAGGATATCTACTTTTTGAAACTGAGATCAGGATCAAAGTCAGGAGTTACAATTTCAGGGGCTTTTGGAGTTTGCTCGACATTTTGTACATCCATCTTAGGTGGGTGGACACTGGAGAGCATTGCAGCCACGCTCCATAGAATAGAATAAAGAGTAGGAGAACGATAGCTATCAGACCACAGCCAACAATCGTAACTAGGGCACGACAGGAGAACATCCCTCTGTTCTAGGGGCGCCAGCCAGGCTTTCCAGGAGACCAGCTTCCGTGAAGCCTTAGCCTCTATCCGCGGAGCAGGAGTTTATCTCTGTCACACGCACTCCACTGGAGTTGCTTTAGCCTCAATCCACGGAGCAGGAGTTTATCCCTGTCACGCGGACTCCACTGGAGTTGCTTTAGCCTCAATCCACTGAGGAGGAGTTTAGGCCTGTCAAGCGGACTCCACTGGAGTTGGCGTGGCAGGAGCATATTGGGGGATAACTAATGCCACAAAGATCTTTGAAAACGTCATGTGGAAATCTCGTGCTGTGGAAGCTTCCTAAAATGTATACATATATAAAAGGAACCTAAATTTTGTTCTATAAGAAGGGGACATCTTCTAGACACCATAGGCTATCAAATAAAGAGCCCAGTACCAAGTATAGATCACCACTTTTTGAGCTCTTAATCAGTATGGTCTCATAGACAACACCCATCAGACATTATAGGCTGACTATGTAGCCCTGGCTGTCCTGAAACCCACTATGTAGACCAGGCTGGCCTCGAATTCATGGAAATCTTCCTGCCTCTGCCTTCCTAGTGCTGAGATTAAGAATACTGACAGGTAAAAGTGCCTGTAGAGCATGTATTTTAAGTCGTTAAATTGTTAATGAGATTTTGAAGATACTTAGTTGATGAAAACCCTTTTGACATGGTCTCTCATCTATCTCAGGATAGCCTCAAACTCATTGTGAGGCTGAGGATAATCTTGCACTCTGATCCTCTTGATTTTACCTGAGTACCAGGATTACAGGTGTGAGTTGAAACGCTATTTTTAATCATGGAGCCAGCTTTACATCTGACTGAGGTTCTGTTACCTAATGACTTGGAGCTCAGCTACTTAGGGTCTTACCCACAACCCAGGAACATTATATCACCTTGGAACCTATTACAAATGCAGAACTTCCTCTTCTATCCTAGCACCTAGAAATACACTTCTCTGATAGTGGGTGCTCATCAAACCTCAGTGAACTAATGAGTCAACACGTCCCAGAGTTCAATGCTTCTCCTAACAGCCAATCTCTCAACCCTCATCCCTACTCCTATATCAGTCTGATGAAAATCCACCCATAGCTAGCTGTGAGGAGCATCGTTGCCTCTAAGAAGTCTTCTCTCCCTTCTCTGTTTTGGTAATATCCGAATGTTGCCATTATTTGCTAGTCTTCCTTTTCATGTTAGATGTTTGCTTGCTAATGTGTATACCAGGAAATTAGTCATCTTCCCTAATAAAATAGAATCGCTGGCCCCTGGGGCTGGCAGTGGGATAACGGAAGCCATAATTGAGAAAGGAAATAAAGTATCCACCTAAAGTTCCAAGTATGACACTGAAGTACCTGAAGGAACCTGTGGTTCCTTATAAAGCAGCCTATAGTTGGCAGAGCCATCTGTCCCCTCACAGTAAATCTAGTTTCTGGAAATACCAAGTCAAAAGAAAAGAGGAATGCCTCCTAGTTATGTAATCAGCTTTCCAATGTTGGTTCCTATTTCTGTACAAAATTCTACTCACGAGGTCATAACAAGGTGGTTGATACTGGCAATTATCTTCCCTTGATCTGCAATTTTCTTTCTTGTAAACGTCTATCAGAAACTTGCATAGTAGTTCAGCTACGTTTCTTACTGCTGTGATGTAACTTAAGGAAGGAAGGGTTCATGTTGGATCACAGTCTGGGAGGGTTTAGTACATCACGTCAGGGAGAGTGTGGTGGTCTCTAGCTGCGGTGGTAGGAGCATGAGAAAGCTGTTCATGTTACAACTGAGCCAGGAAGCAGATAGTGGATGAGGCCAATTAGCTCCTTTATCTTTACTTTTCTCTTTCTCCCGTCCAGAACCCAGCTCATGGGATGATTCTGCCCACAATCAGTTCTTTCCTCCACAGCCAAAAGTCTTTAGCGAATATCCTCACAGATATCCCCAGAATGTCTCTCAGGTGAGTCTAAATTCTGTCAAGGTGGCTGTGGAGATCAAACATCACACATACTATATGAAACATCCTTATTAAAAGTTTCAAGGCTGTGTTACCATATTCAACCTAGACACAAAAATGTATTCATCTTTATATCCCAGTTTTAAGCTCAATGTCTGATACATGATAAATTGATACTTAGTAGGCAACTTTTTTTTTTTAGCATTCATGACTCATTCCACAAAATATAAGGTCCTAAGACAGCTGTAAGTCTGACCTAAATTTTCAGAGTACAACCACTATTACTTTTACTTTTCAATCCTGAGGATTGAATCCCAGGCTTCAATTCTGCAAGTCAAGTGCTCTGTCAACTGAGCTGTGTCCCTAGTCCTCAGTATACCCTTGAGAGGGCTAGAAAGTAAAAGTAGATGGAACACTGGACAGCTTATGCACTGGGCCTGTCCTGGGTCAATTGGAATGTAGGTTTCTCTAACTTTCTAGGAGAAAAATGTAGGTGTTTAGGTCCAAGAGACAAACTCCCACCGAGGTGATATGCAAGAGGTGCAGCAAGGTCACTTGGGTTGTTATTAAATACCTCTTCAGGAGTTTTGCTAAGCCCCTCCCTCGACTGTCTCCTTCTCAGTGAATCACTGACAAATCCCAACCTATATCTTGTGTAAATTCCAGGCAACCTCTTAGTTCCCTAATTACTGGCTCTTCTACCTCAGGCTACACCATCTTCCCCTTTCCAAGTACTCCCGGCTATTCTACTTTGTTTGTTTGTTTGTTTGTTTTAAGACAGGGTCTAATTGTTCATTCTTGGCTGTCCTGGAGCTCATTATGTAGACTATGATGGACTTGAACTCACAATTGCTGGGTTTAAAGGTGTGCACCAAGATGCCTAGCCCCACTGTAAATTTTAATTACTGAAACCTACTCCCGCCTTTATCATTTTTCATCTCTTTCCTTTTCCTTCTGTCTGAGTTAGTTTGTTCTTTGGCTCTTTGTGTATCTCTCCTCTTCTGGGGAAGCTTGAGTTCAAAGCTGTCAATTACTTACTGTTCTGTTTCCCCTTGTTGACTATGTCACCCTTTATAAATTAAACTTGACAAAGTCCCTTGATTACCAAAGGAAATGCACAAACAGGATTAGGAACATTGTCTGTTCGTTATACTTTTATAAAGGGCCCAGAAGAAATGCAGTAGAGCTGGAAGTGTGCTGATTTACTATACAACATGACAGCAACCATTGTTAATCCCACTGGTTGAGAATAAGACCACTACCACCATTTTGGAGCCAAACTTGAAGCAAGCTTTAAATACTTGCCAGGAATGAGTGAGTACTCTGGTAAGGACCATTCTGGAGTTCCCAGAAAATGAGATGAGTCACATTTTGCAGAGGCTTATAATGCTACATATTTCCTACCAGGTCCAATCAGGGGCAAGCATATATCCTTATGTACTTCCTGCCTGCATACCTCCTACCTATGTCCAATCAGTAACAAACATACATCCTGATGTACTTTCTGCCCATTCTGCCCAGGCATCTCCCACCTACATGTGATCAAGCACATCCATTGCCATTGGATTAACCAAGCTTGCTTAGGGAGCTGAAAACATGGATAGCCCCAGAATTCCAGAAAATTATCTGTCCTTGGGCAAGCGGGGATTACAGGATTATCTGTATTTTTTTGTTTTATACATCTCTTTGGCACATGAATTAAAACTTAAAATATAACTAGCTCACAACATCTCTTACAAGAAACAACTTTCATTAATTGACATTACTGAGAATGAATATTATTGACTCTAGATACAGGCAAGAATCAGTGAATATTTTTTCCCAGCAGGGTTTCTCTGTTGTAACTCTGGCAGTCCTGAACTCACTCTGTAGATCAGGCTGGCCTTGAACTGACAGAGCTCCACCTGCCTCTGCCTCCTGGTGCTGGGATTGTGTGCCACAACCACCTGGGGAGATGTGAATTCTTGATAAAAATGAGAATGTGTGTAGATGTCAGAACAAGGTAGAATTGTTTGGTTGCAAAGGGAATAGTGCGCAGACCAAGTGGCTTCTAGGGCTGAGAGAACTCAATTCTTCCTAAAAACACTCTAGAAAAATATGAGCATTGTGTATGCTAGAGTAACAGGCCAATTCGGGAACAATTATAAGGAAAAGTACTTAAATTTAGCTTCTTGCATTTGCTTTATTGCTTAATTTGACCAACAGACTAAACCTTTTACATGATACTCAAAAATGTTAGCAAATAAAAGAGACAAAACAGTCTAAATGACTTAAATCTGATCTGACTTTTCTCTTTATATTGAACTATATTAGGAGTCAAAATCATATTCTGAAGTCCAGCAGAGGGGGTGATAGAATAATATATCATCTTTTATTTGGGGAAAATAAGAAGCAGTTAAGAACGGACCGCAGTTCAGCTTCGACTTGAGGTCAGAGGTCCCAGGAGAAGTGTGGAGTCAGAGGACTAATGTAATTGAGAGAGAGAAAAGGAGGGAGGAAGGGAGAGAAAGAGACAGAGAGAGAGAGAGAGAGAGAGAGAGAGACAGACAGACAGACAGACAGACATTCTTGTGTATTATCAGAGTCCAGCAGGTCAGAATTCCAAAGAGGAATCAGGAGTCAGTCAGGGGTTGGGGGAGGTGGCACAGATGTCTCATGGATGGGCCACACACACTCTTTATTCAGGCTTTTCTCTTCCTTTAAACTTCTGTCTCCAGCTTTTCCCTTATATCCTCTCCATAAAATCACACATATACACATTCACTCACATCTGATGGATGAAGTTCTTTTTTCCCCACAAATACACACACACATACATGCACACGTCTTGTGGAAGAAGCAAAACTTTAACACACACACACACACATCTCTCTCACACACATACATCTTGTAAGCTTTAACACATACACACCTTACTCATACCCATTTTGTAAGCTTCTTCTTGTAAGCTTTCTCTTCCTTATAGGAGAAGCAAAGCTCCAACAAACATAGATCTTACCCACAAATCTTGAAAACTTCTCTCCTTTTTGTGTAGAAGCCACGCTCCAACATACACACATCTCACTCATACATCTTATAAGCTTCCTTTTTTTCTATTTTTCCCATATAGCTATATACCTTTAAACAATACTCTCTATGTAAGGAGAAATGACAACATAATCACAAGTCCTGTTTCTCCCAGTGAATGATTACAAATTACATATTTAAAAAACAAGTTATTTTCAATACCCACACATAATTACACATGAACACCCAGTTTTCCATGTACTTTCCCCCTACATCTATACCCCAGAAACAATAATTTTGCTATTATAGATTAACACAGTTTAAGTAAGCCAAATAGTCTCACAGCCAGCTTCTATTGCAGCTGGCAAGTAGCAGTCTTGCAGTTATGAGGAAATGAGCACATCTTAGAGTATCCTAACTTAACACAGTTCTTATTTGGTTAGCACAGTGGAACAAGTTTGTTATTAACTAGAAAACTATAAGTCAGGGGTCTTTTTGCTTCTCTTAGGTGAAGGAGAATCTGTCCAGTCTACATCCCACATAGCCCTATGTGCAAAAACTCATCAATAATTTTATAATTGTAAAAAGTAGGAAAACATCAAATTAATTGTCATTGAAGTTCAGACTTAGCAGTGGGCACTGAAACCCCTTTGTTATACTTAGGCCTATCTCTCATAGATGAAACTCCTGGGCCCAGGCTTTCTTTGCTCTTGTTCTCTAACCCTGACCAAGTCTTCAGCTACCAAGAATGTGTTTTCTTAGACTTTCCTAGGTTGCTACTTCCAAAGCAGCTTGATGAAACACCCTAATCTGATGTTACAGATTAGTTATTCTTTCTGGAGTTTCAATAGAGTTACAACTGAGTGGCACTGCCTTTTAGAAAATCACCACTGTTGCTATGTGTGCAGCAACACTGCTCAGTGATGGGTTAGAGACACCCATAGAACTTATATACCACAAAATAAACAAAGAAAGCACAGCAGAGGCCACCACCATCAGACTTCACAGCAGGTTTCTGGGTGACAAATCTCTTGGGGCATCGGCTCTCCGAGATACATTCACTAGAGCTGGGCAAACCAATGAGCTGTGAGGCCTCGTTAATCCCATAGCAGACTGGAAATCTTCAGTGATGTCTCTAGGCAAGAATGTGGTTATTTTTACTCGTATTATTCAGGCACAGATGCATTTCCTGTTAAAGGAACTGATATGGGGTGTTTGAAACATCCGTGCCACCCTTCTTAGAAAATGTTCCCGTGTATTTTCCAGGTGTAAGAAAATCATTCACAATGTGAAAATCCCAAGTTTGAGTTCAGCAAAGAAAACAGGAAATAAAGTTTAGTTTGTGAAAAGCTCAGGAAACAAGAGTAAATAACTGAGAAAGTGTCTCCTACTGAAGATTATCGGGTAATGGGAATATGGTGTGCCAGTGAGCTGACCAAATTTCTAGATGTATAGTATTTTCCCCCATAAGTTCTACAGACTTTCATGCTATGTAAAACAGATCCAGACTCTAGTTCATGAAGATTTCTAGATGGTTCTTTTAGAGGATAGGGCAACTTCTCTGCTGAACTGGCTTATCATAACTCAAGTTATGATGGCAATGTGTGTGCTTTTACCCAAAGAAAAGTCTTCAAGCCAACAAGTACAGGCTGCTGTAACAGTTTAAGGTCTGGGTATTCTGGCAAAGCATTGGGTTCATGGTGGCACACTTTTCTTGCTGTTCCTTTTCAAGTGCCCATTAAACACCTGAATAAAATACTCTGGAGGGAACAAAGACATGTTTGTTCCTCCAGAGCTCATCCCTTCCCTACTCCACAGACCATAGCACGTGCCATTAGCTACTGCATGCACATTAGTTACTTCAGTAAGTGCTGTGACACAGTGCCTGTCAGAAGCATCTTAAGAGGATTTACATCGATGGTTTAAGAGGGTATACTTCAGCACTGCAATGCAAGCATGGTGGGTTTCACATGGTGGGTGTATGTGGCTAGGACTCCTTGTATCTCGACAGATAAGAAGCAGAGTGCAGAATGCAGGCACTCACCCAGCTTCTCATTTTTTTTTTTCCTCCTTTAATTCCAGTCTGGAACCCCAGCTCATGAGGTAGTGCCACCCACAATCAAGGTGAATGCTCCCTCTTTGGTTAATGCTCTCTGGAAATGTTCTGATGGACCTGCCCAGAGGTGTGTTTGCTGGATGATTCCAAATTCAGTTGACAATAAAGATTAATCATGACAGCATGTGACACGGGGAAGTCATAGTTCTTGGTGAGCACAGAGACATTTCTGAATCCCAAACAAAAAGCCATCTAAGACAGAAGGTCTGGGCTTTGGAATGGGCTCACAGAAGAATCCAAACATTGACAGAACAGATGTGGAACAGATAGTTTAGAAACATGTTCATGAGATGTACTTTCCTTTACCTTTAGCAACCCACAACACCAAGTTCCTGAAAATGATGATCAAAGAATGGGGAGAAGAGTAGGAAGGGGTGGATCAGAGTGGATGTGGAATGGGAGAATGGAGACAGACACTGGGCAGTATATATTCCAGAACTTAGATTTCCTTCAAATTCTGGACTAAGATTTATAAACCTAAGTTTCAACAAAAGTGAGCAGGACTTCCTACCCAACTGGGAAAGCATGGTGGCTAAACATTACAAACGTCTCATAGCGAGAGGCGCTGAGGAGACTTCTCAGCAGGTAAGAGTGCTTGCTGCCCTAGCAGAGGACTTGAGTTCAGTTCCCAGAGCCATGTAGGGAGGTTCGCAACTGCTTGTGACTCTAGCTCCAGGACATCTGATGTCTTCTTTTGGGCTCATACTCTGTGGGCACGTCACTTGTGTGTAACACATACAAACACACACAATTTTTTTTTTTTTAAAGAAGTCTTACAGAGTGATTTTTTTTTCTTTCTTTTTTTTTTTTGTTTGTCTTTAGAGACAGGGTCTCTCTGTTGTAGCTCTGGCTGTCCTGGAACTCACCCTGTAGACTATGCTGACCTCAAACTCACAGAGATCCGCCTGCCTCTGCCTCCCGAGTGCTGGGATCAAAGGCATGCACCACCACCACCTGGTGAGAGTGATTTTATTTATACAAAAAAAAGTGTAACATTAACACCAACTTATTTTCAAATAATTATGGAACTATCACAAGCCTCTTTTACAGATGGGAAAATATTCTTGTAGGTTTTTTGGTATCTACTTCAATTATCACGCACTAACTACTTATTAGTGGACTCTCATGAGCTATGGAAATTGATATTGGAGTATAAAACCCATTGTCTGAACATATATGATTTATTAAATGATAAAATTATCCAATCACTCTCTGTAGGCATCCTTCCCTCGGATTCCTATCTCGATCTCTTTTGTAGCCAGCCAGCTCAGGCAAATGTGTCTCCTTTGTGCTATTATCCCCATAATAATCTCTAATCATGGTTAATTTTCTAATTTCTAGTACAAATTTCATTTTTGTTATCATCCACCTTTGTTAGATCCTCTTCCTAAGGGCCGAAATTGTGTCTTGAGAGCCTGTTGTTTCTAGAAAGGCCTCACGGATGACCCCTCACCAAGAGCCTAACTTACCTGGAGAAATGAGGTACTAATTTGTCTTAAAAAACTTAATACTGTTTAGCTTTGTAACTCAATTAGTTAGTTCAGCCCAGAGGGAGTCTTTGGCCTATGTTATTTAGAAGGGGTGTGTGTGTGTCTGCATGTGATTTTAGAATTGTTAGCTATGGCAATTTTGACAATATGTCTGTTCAAGCATCTGGCACTGTATGTCTCCTGTGTTGCTACACCTGTGGATTTACCTGATGAGAGTCAAAGTATTTGATTTACTTCCTTTCAAGTTAGGAAACACACATGACTACATATATAGTTTACACATATATGCTCTATGCTCTTTGTAGGGATGTACGTTTAATTGTCATTCCCGAATTAGCGTACCAAGAAATTATTTATGATCAAAACAGGAATTGATAGGTTGAGACATCTAGGTGCTGAAAACTGTGATGTTTTTAAAAGACTTAAGATTCTGACTCAAGCACAGGACATGATAGCCAAGCCTATAAACCCAACACTAGGGAGGCCAAGGCAGGAGGATTGCTGTGAGTTAAAGGTTAGTCTGTACTATACACTTAGCTGATTGCTAGTGTGTGCTACATAGGAAGATTCCCCCAAACAAAATAAACAAAACTTTACAATTTAAGGTAAAAAAATGTGATTAGGACAACTTAACTCTTGTAGTCTCCATTTACCTTTAAATACTTATATACATAAGTATTATGTAACTCTTATCAGCTATGCATATAATAAATGCTGCAAACTGTTAGCTCTCTTAACTGGAGATGACAAATCATTACTAAACAGGGGGTGACATACAAGATTATAATTTATAATTATTAAGTAAAATATTATACAAACATGGTACCTACTTGTCAGGGTTCAAAAAAATACCACATTAAATCCAAGATATAGTATGATTTAGGGTATCTCCAAGAAAGAAAAAGTTTAGGTAACATGACAGATCTCAATTTTGGAAATGATAGGACTTCTGTACCAGATTCAACCAAAGCAGTACAGTGTTTCCATCTTCCCTTTCTTTCTTAAGGAGCTTAAAGCCCAGAATCTGCAGTTGTCTTTCTCTGTTTTCCTCCTACTAAGACCTCAGGGTTTCATACTTGGCTTACAGGGGTAGAGTTAACTTCAAGTTGCTGTTCCTTTTATTACCACCTGTACACTTGGTTGTTGATGTTCTGGGAACCTAGGGTCTCCTGCATACTAGGCAAGTGCTCTATCCCCACGCTGCATCCCAGCCTCTTTCACACTCCGTACCAGATTCCTGTTTGTCCATCTTAATGCAAATCCAACTGCTCAGCATGCTAATGCTTTCACACAATACAAATCAGTAGAAAAAGTCTTCCTAGTTAACAGGCCTTCAACCAAACACTTAAGTTCAGTATTACTCAGGGCTTCAGGAGTCTTTAAATAATCTAGCCAGGCACTTATGAGAACAAGGGACTAACAAAGACTGCAGAGATTCACAAGCTTGGTAAGAAACAGGAGTTTTCCCAGGGAATGCGTTTATGGAGCATCAGAGATTGTAGAAAGGTTAAACAGAATGAAGATGGAGAAAGAGAATGAAGTACAAAGTGATTCAAGAGCTCATCAAATTCTCAAGGAAACTTCAGTTTTACATAGAAAACACAAAGCTACTGCCATATTTGGCTTATTATTGCAATAAGCAAAACCATACAAACACCATAACTTCAGAAAAAATAATAGTGACAAAGAAATTGAACCCTCACAAGTTCTGGGTTTTCTTTTTATTTCATTAGGCTAGTCTGTGAATATTAACTGGGGTGCTTAAAAGTCATTTCAATTAGGAACCTCTTAAGACCCTCATCAATTACTTCAAGTGTTCTAGTCTCAAATACATCCCTTTCTTCTACAAACTTCTGAAAGAGATGAACACCACCACCAACACCAAAATAATGTGCTTTGCTGGCCAGAAGCACCCGGCCACTCCTATTGAGCACCCTGAGGAGTGTTTCATGCAGAGTGCCGTAATAACCTGGATTATAAATGGTTTCTGAAGTGAGAATGAGGTCATATTTCACAAACAGTTTTTCACTTAGTACAAGCTTACAAAACTCAGACCACTCCCCAGAAAAGAACCGACATTTACATATTTCTTGGTCTACTTTTGACTTCTTTTGTCTTTTCCCATCTGGCTCATTTACATCATTGCCTGTATCTTGCAAAGGCAAGTTAGCAACCACATTAGGTAAGGTCACTTCATCTATCACCAATCTGTTATAATCTTGAAAATGAACTTCTGTAGCTCCTCCTTTGGAAGCAATTATTCCAAGCAATCCTGATCCACAGCCAAGATCCAATACTTTTTGTCCAGCAAATTTCACTTTGGCCTTTGTGAAATAAGCCAAGAGATCAAAGGTACATTCCCAGATTTTTAGGCCTCCTTCATAAACACCTGGAATCAGATCAGAATGAGAAGAAAAGCTTTTGGAAACTATGTTTTCTCCAGGAAATTTCTCTTTCAACAAGACAGTTTTCAGTACTGCTATGTCAGCATGCCAGGGACTTGGCAACATTTCTGTGACCTTATTTTCTAAGACTTGATGGGAGTCTTTAGGCATATGGTGTTCTTTAGCAGCTCTCCAGGAGGCCTGTTTTCCACATGCTTCCGGGTCACCTGAACTGTCAGCTGCTCTACATGGCCTGTCAGTGTCCTCAGAGGAAGCTGCGTTTCCCACTAAGGAGTGTTCGCAGAAGTCCAACTGCTCTGCAGAACGCTTTCTGTCCTGCTTCCCTTTTTGACTGTTTGTGACTGATAGTTCTTGTGGCGAATCCAGGGTCAAAGTTCCATCTCCAAGGGGTTTAACATTTTTCTCCAGATGTTCTTCTATACTGAAATTAAACTGAAAGGCCATCTCTTTATCATATACACGCAACCTTTATCAAAAGATGATGCTCCAACTTCTAGAAGAAATTTAATGGAATCACTGACTCACACATCCAATTAGCTCTGTCGGGATCAATGTCTGTTAGCTGCGTAAACACTACTCGATATGCTTAGGCTTCCAAAGACTTTTCAGAGGCCTTAGTTCCTTTTTCAATTCAGTCCTGAAATGGGGAGTAGAGGGGGAGAAAATGATGATGTTAAGAAAAAAAAAAGCTATGTGGTTTAGGAAAATACATAGATGCCTTAAATATTCAAAAGTAGAAGATAAAATATAAAAACAAACAAAAGAACAATGAAAGCAGCACCGGTCTTCACCAGAATAAAATATAAAGCCCACGATTTTTACAGTCTAGCTACTCAGTGTCTTTTAGCTGCCTTGTGCCCAAGCATATTTACCCCCTACATTTCCCACACATCTTCATCTCTGTCTGTTAATCTGCCTCCAAAACAGTTTAAGGTCTTCTTTCGGTAAGTAGGGCATCCATTTTCAAACACGCACAGGTGTGACCTGGTGTTGTACATCCATCCAAAGGTCGTATTTAATCCAGATCCGTAGCCCTAAGCGTTCACGTGCGCGGAGGAAGGAATAAAGACTAGGGCCATAGAAAGCGTAACCAATTGCATAGAAACATCTTCGACGACGTGCCAGGCCCTTCATAACACTAGTTTTTCTCTGCACATTTCCGGAAGGCGGGATATTTGTTCCCTCGGCAGCAGCTGTACAGAGGGACGCACTCGCGCCAGTAAATCATTCCTCCCTCCGAACGCACGCACAGGGGAGCTGAGAGTCACTTCCGGCTGCAGATCCAGCACCCTCCGAGAAGAGTCTCAGCCCCCCGGGGCTGAGGGTAACACACCTGAAGACTTCTGGTCCCAGTACTCCAAGGTTAGAAGTCAGGATGATGATCGACGGGCGCAGCGTCCGGAGCTCGAGGCGAAGCTCGCCTTCAGCCCACCGTGCACACCAGCGAGTCGAGTCCTCCGACGGCTAGAGAAGGCTCCGGCGCGTGGGAGCGAGGGGCTTCCTCTCTATGGTGCGGTGTGGGCGGAGCGCTCGCAAAGCCTTCTGGGATGGAATGATCTCGGTTCCAACTGGTGGCGGGAGTCGTAGGAATTCGTTGGTTGCTGGCGGCGACAGAATGTCTCAGGACGACGCGGTGGCGGCGAGAGCCGTCGCGCTGGATGAACTCAGCACCTGGCCGGAGGAGGTGTGCCGCCGGGAGCTGCCTTCGGTGCTGCCCCGGCTCCTCATATCCTTGGCGGGCGCTGAGGGGGCGGGTCGCGAGCCTCCGGGGCTGCGCGCGGCTGGGGCTCGAACCCGTCTCTTTCTAGGTGGAAGTGGCGGCGGAGGGAGCGCAGACGACAGGGGTGCCTAGCCTGGGGCGCCTGGAATTGTCGGACTGTTGCCTCCGAAGATGATTGGCGTTCTCACGTCTTCGTTTGTTCTTCCGTTCCTTCGTTTTTCCGGGCGCCGCGCTCACCTGCGGCTAAGTGTGGGCGATGCAGTGTCTGGGTGGAAGGAAGTTATTCTGTGGTACCCCTTCCTTCAAGAACGTTCTGTAAACAAAAGTGCGTTCCCTCTTCGAACCTTCGATTTCCTCTTTGTTAGGAAGCGTTGCTTCAGGCGTTGGGTTTTAATCGCGTTTGAATTGCGTGTCAGGTGCAAATGATTATTAGTGTCATGCTTTGTGTTTGTGATTGCACCTGGAAGTAGGCCCTCTAAATGTTAAAAGGTGATTTGAGTGTTATGTCTTTGATCCCACTTTCTATATAAAATTACATACACAAAGCGCGCTCACACACACACCTCCAAAACCAGAAAGACCCTCACTTTCTCGAGAGTTCAAACATTGCCCAGATGTTTCAGTCAATATAACTTAAGCATTTCTATAACTGAAGTTATTCCTTAGACCTTTGCAAAATCCAACGTGGTAATAATGTCTGTTTTTATGCTCCATGTGTGAATATGGAATTAATTTGCTTTTTAGATAGGTTCTTGCTATGTAGCCCTGGCTGGCCTGGTACTAGCTACACAAAACAGGCCATTATTGAGTTTGCTAGTGATCTTGTGTCTGCCTAGAAGGGCGTCTTTGTGGAATTTCCTACTGGAAACATGTTTTCCTGCTCAGAGACATTTATTTATGTAAGATTTATCTGATCTAATGCTAGGCTTAGAGGAAATGAAGATACAGTTTTTTCCCTCCCCTCAATCTTACAGGCACCTTCACTAAATTTAAAGCACCATTTCTACCTTACCTTGCAACCTACTGAGAATTCAGATCTGGTTTCCAGGTCTTCTTCTGATTCTAAATTACTCCTTCAATCCACCTATGCCCACTGCCTTCTGTGATCTCAGTCTTTACAATCTGGACTAGTAATATTTTCCTTGTTTTGCACAGTTCTTCTATAATCCATTCTTACAAGTTCACTTTATTTCTCTTTCACCTTACCTCCATGGCTTAATTTTAAGAATACAACCTGAACTTGCCTTCAAGGTTTCCCCATGATTTGAGCCTGGCCCTTCCTTCATACCTGGCTTGCCACACTCAGTCCACAAATACACCAAGTTGACCTACTTCAGAATCTTTGTTTTCAGCCTAATTTATTCTCCAGCCTTTTCAACATCTCACTCCAGTCTTCCTTCCTCAGAGTTACTTCCTGTTAGAGTTAGAGGGGCCTTTTCACAGCCCTGAATCTTAGGTAGTTCTCTGAAACCTGTCTTAGGATTTGATTGCTGTGATAAAATACCATGACCAAAATCATCTTGGGGAGAAAAGGGTTTATTCACATCTTCCAGTTCCTTTTTCCAGTCCATCATTGAAGGAAGGAACTCAAGCAGAGCAGGAACCTATAGAGGAGGGTTCCTAGTGGCTCGCTCAATCTGCTTTCTTATGGTACCCAAGACTACCGCCTATGGGAGTGGGACTGACCCACAGGGAGCTGGGTCCTTCCACATCAATCATCAATTAAAAATCACGACACTATAAATCAACTGAGCAAAGTTCATATGAACTCACAGAAACTGAAGCAGCAAGCACAGGACCTGCAGGTATCTGCACCAGGTCCCTGCATATATATTATAGATATCGTCATAGTCATTCATTCATTCATTCATTCATTCATTTTCTCTAGGCATGGTTTCTCTGTTGTAATTCTGACTGCCCTGTAACTCACTCTGGAGACCAGGCAGGCTTCAGACTCACAGAAATCTGCCTACCTCTGCCTCCAAAGGTGTGCACTTCAGCATAGTATTTTTATGGGACTCCGGAGGGAGTGTGTGAACAAGTGGGTCTGATTCTTGTGCCTTCTCTTGAACTCTTTTTCCTTCTTTGGTTTGTCTTGTCAAACTTCGATGTGATGTGCTTTGTTTTATCTTACTGTAATTTATTTTGTTATGTTTTGTTATTCTCATAGAAGCTTGTTTTTTACTGAGAGAGGGAGTGGATCAGGATGGGAGGGGAGGTGGGGCGGAACTGGGTGGAGTAGAGAGGAGAAATTTTAATCAGTATGAGAAAAGGTTCTGTTTTCAATAAAAGGTGTGTATGTGGCATGCAAGTCTGTAGACTTGCCTACAGGCAAATCTTACGGGAAGCATTTTTGAAAATCGAGGGTCCCCTCTTCCAAATGACTCCAGCTGTGTCAATTTGACATAAAGCTGCCGAGCACATCACCCTAATACATTTATGGTATCATTTACAGTTTTCTGGAGAATATTTGATCCTTAAGAAAACTTACTTGCTCTCTCCTCCATTTTTTCCTCACTTCTTTGTCAAGTATAGAGACAGGAATTTGGTTTTGTTCAGTTTTATCATCACCACTGAGGATGGTGGCATAAAAATGCCTAGATGTCTCAAATAAGTAGTTTTCAGCATGTTAGTATTTTACTTTTGCAGTCTTGCCACCTACCACAATTAGTTTCATATTTTTCGTTTTATATATTGTCAAGTCATTACCTGGATACTTGCATACTCATAATATTAATGGTGAAGTACCAAGCTTTCTGAATTTAATTGGAATCATTCTAGTTGGCACATTCTCCCCTCCTTAACTGAAAGATTTTGGGTTACCTCATTTTGATTGCAGTTAGAAAATGCAAAGTACAAATTCAGAAGAGGGATTTGGGGATAGTTTAGTTATGGGGACCCATTTTCTTGACGTTATACAAGGGTTCTTACTGCCTGTGAAATAAAATAGTTCTAATAATTCTCAGTATATACAAGTGTAGTTTATGCTGTGTTTATTATTAATTCTTGTATTGGACATATAATTTAAACACTTTGCAAGCTCCTGCTACATACATGCAGAAGCTTTTCAACCTGGTAAGGTTGGTAAGACAGGTATCTTAAGTAACATGCAGAGTTAAGCCAGATACAAATAGTGTAGAAGTGCTAAGGAGGTGTGTCTTGCATGTAGTAGAAACTGGAACTTTGTGGATTATTGTGTACTGTCTTCCCCTAGTCAAAAATATTTCATGCCTACACTTAATTTGAAAGTTTCTTATCCCTAAGTAATTTTGAATTTTTTCCTTAAAGTATTTTCACAAAACATCTGTTCACTTGATAAATGTTAAATTCTCAAAGGTAAAAGAATGCTAGAGATTAGGGTATAATTTGTCTTTGAGAGATTATTGGTAAAATTTAAGAGTCCCTTTTGAATTTATTCCTTAATTCATATTTTACTCTATGTATCAGCATTCTGAGAGTTGGATTGAACATACTCGTAAGTACAATTATTTTGAGTATATATTTTGTATGCATACACATATGTCAGTAGACAGGACCTTGCAGATTTATGTTACCTTCAGCTTTGTTTCTTCATTGTAGCTTGGGTAAGTTCCTATTACATAAAATGAACCAATTCCTTCCAATCATAGTGTTTTTAAGTTTTAAGTTCCATTTCTGATGATGTATAAGCACATAGTAAATTTCAGCATTGTGCTGTGATGGGACCAAGATAAAGCATCATCTCTGGTATAAACTTCAGCCTCTGAACATGTTTAGTGCCGTTTAGAAAAAGTTCACTCGACTTTCAATGATGACAGCTTTGTCATTTGGAAAGTTTTTAGTCTCTCATCTTAAGACTTCCCTGATAAGAAGTCAGACGGTGTTTTCTGATGTTCATGCATGCTGTGGCACACGAGTGCCTGCACCCACACATACAAACTATACCCAGACAAAATAACTGTTAAAGATTACGATGGGAACTGTTTCATTCCTGTACATTTCTGTCAGCCCACCTACGAGTCATTATATGTACCTTTCATATAATCGTTAAACTTGGAATTTTTACCATTTTGGAAACTTACATTTAAAAAAATGTGTTTTAATGGTAGTAGATTCTGTTGAGTATATGTAGCCACACCCACTTAACTCATTCATCTCGTCTTCAGTTGTGGATGTCATGGTTGTTTCTGTTTTCTTCCCTTTTTTTTCATTATATTTTGCATTATAGATATTCTACAGTGTAGAATGTAGAATCTACAAGTACGATGTACTTGAGACTTCAAAACTTTAGGTTGATATTACTTACGTATTCTCATATTTGATAAAGGGCAATATCTAATTGACGGGTATATAATATTCTTACAAAGTGCGTTATTTTTTTGCTTTATAGAAATTTTGAAAATCATTATTGAAATGTTTTTGCCTCATATGAACCATATGAAACTGGAACAGACTTTCTTTTCCCAAGTTTTACCAAAGGTACAGTTTTATATTAATTTACACAGTATGGAATTTAATGAAAATCTGGCCTCAACTTTATAATCTGTTCTACTTTCCTAATTCTCTTATTTTCCTAACTTACAAACATTTTTGAGTACAGATAAGTAGTAAAAACAGTTCACTTTTTGGACTAATTGTAGATATCCTTCACAGACTAGGGGTGTAATACATCTAAGCCTTTTATATATAAAGCTATGCTGTCATGCTAACAGTTCATTGGGATGTGTGGAATGTGGGGCTGGATAATTGTTTGAGTAGCTATATAAATCTAGCTGCATGATGTTTTTATTTGTGAGTTCATTTCTTTCTTTCCTTTTTTTTTTTTCCCCCTTCCTTTTTGGTTTTTCAAGACAGGGTTTCTCTGTTGTAACTCTGGCTGTCCTGAACTCACTCTGTAGACCAGGCTGGCTTCAAACTCACAGAGATCTGCCTGCCTCTGCCTCCCCAGTGCTGGGGTTAAAGACGTGCACCTCCACTGTCTTACTGAGTTCATTTCTAAAAAGTGATTTTTACATTTAAAAAGGTGAACTAGTCAAAATATAAGTGAGTACTGCCTGGTGTGGTGGAGCACACTGTTTTAATCCTAGCTTTTGAGAAGCTGGGGCAGGTGGATCTCATCAGATAGTTCGAGGCCAGCCTGGTTTACATAGAGAGTTCCAGGACAGCTAGGGCTACATAGTGAGACTCTGTCTCAAAAAACAGAAACAAAAAAAATATAAATGAGTACTGAATAAAAGATTCAGTATAAATTTATAACCATTTCCAAGAAATGCCCTTGTAATGCCACAGGAGTATTGGTTGATTGAGGACATTGTCTTTATGGTACAGAGTAGTACTTGCATTTGTTATACCCCCAAATGAACTTAGAGTTCTTTTTCTGTTTATATTATTAAATGCATTGAAACCACAGAAATGAAAAGCACAGCAAGGCTTGAGGCTTTATTTAGGGATTACATTGTAGAAATACTTTTTATATTTGCCTTTAAATGAGGTACAATGGTTATCTGAGAGCAGCTAGGTGTTACTAATGAATTATCAGATTATTCTGTTTTCTTTATTTTTCCTTTAAAGATAAGTCTTTTTTTCCTAGTGGTTTCTATTATTCCTTTATTAAGCAGATTTGTTTTCACAGACTATAACATTGTTTGATGGCATGATATATGAACTAACCAGTCAAGCCAGAGAACTCTCAAGCCAAAATTTAGAAATCCAGACCATCCTAAGGGATATTTTACAAGTAAGTAAATATATTAGAGAATGAAGCTGGGTGTAGTGACATGCTTAAGTCAGGAGATGTTTGAGCTCAAGGACAGACAGGGTTATATAGTGAGATCCTGTCTCGTAAAAAGAAAAAGTGAGAATTATTTGTGGCAGGAGTGGTACCTGCATGTCTGCATGTTAGTACTTGGGAAGGAGGATTATTATGAGTTGAGGCCAGTCAGCGAAATCTTGTCTTCAAAAAACAAAAAGATAAACCATTTATTCCTTAGGAAATGACATAATGTTTGAATTAAATTTATGGATGAAAATAAATAGAGAATAACGAATTCTGGATTTTGTGTATAATGTTAGGTTTGTTAGAAGACAAATCAAGAGAGCACCCTGAACTGGTTATGATTCTAAGTGGTATTCTGATGAGTGGAGTTCACTGAAAAGAGACATGATATTGCCCACTGCTGTAGACCCAGCATTCAGAATGCTGTCTAAATCCCTTTGTCACATGTACAAGAGTATATCTGAATCCGTCTTTCTTGTTTCCAGACAATGGTGCAGGTCTTAGGAAGCCTTAGAGGATGTGTTCATCATATCTGTGCCACACAGGAGTCCATCATCCTAGAACATATTCATAGTCTTCCCTCGTCTGCCCTGCACATAATTAAAAGTACATTTCTACACTGTAAGGTGAGTAATGGAATCAGTATGCAGAAGGGTATAAGATTTTACATTTTATGTTGATGTTACTGGGATAGACTTTTCTGTGGAGCAAAGATAACACAGTTGTTCCAGAAGTGACTAGAAAGTGGCTTTTGAATTGTTATTTCCCCTTCCTAAAGGAAAAAAAAATGGTAAAGATTTGTGTGACACCACAGGAATCTTGAAATTGTTCTGTTAGATCGCAGAGGGAGGTTACTTACCTCAGTCCATTGTAGCAGTACGCTACAATCCTTTACCCTCTATTTAGGGAAGGAGAAAGGAAAGGTAGAAAGAAATCTTCACTGCTTTTGCAAGCGGTCTTGATATAGAATAAAAGAAAGGTAGAAATCTTCACAGCTTCTTTTAGGCTCTCCTAAGCTTGAAGAGGACTTGCTGACAGTGAGTCAGACTAGCGTCTCAGCTCAAGGTCTATAAATTCAATCTTCCAACCTTTGCTCTTTTAGGAATTATCACACTAACGACAGCAACCCAACCAACGAACCACCAACCAGTGCTCCTCAACTCTCAGGGCTTCAGACTTTTTATAATCTAAGCCAAAAGTTCCCATCAACCCCTGCTGCACCCAAGCCCCAAAACAAGCTACAGGTGCCAGACTGTACCTAACCAAATTATAGCCACCTGTGTCAAACATTCCCAATCCATCTTGTATACAACTATACCACAGCTGAGGTGGGCACACAAACCTAATCCAAACCTAGTTTGCATTTTTTAAAGAAACCAAAATAGCAAAAACTTTTTCCAAGTGTTCCTCTACAGTCCATCTTAACATTCCTGAGGCAGCTTTAAAGCACAAAAGATGGCTTAGAGTTTGCAGGCCACAGGCTGTCTCATTAGTGATGTTTTATTGGGTAAATGCCTAATTGCTCACTAACTAGACTTGTGCTTGGTGACAGGTTGCTAAAATGTTTTGTGCATTATACATTCTTGCATCTATCAGAATGAATTTAATGAAGTGCGATTATGTCAAAATAGTAAATTTATGACCTCAGTCTCTGATAGTGTGGGTCAAAGTAAATTAGAATTTTGAGCTGTTTGTGATCTACCTGTTTCCACTCCTTATATTTTGTGATCAGAATAGCGAATCTGTATATTCTGGGCGCTTACATCTGGTGTCAGACCTTCTCCAAGCTCTTTTCAAGGAGGCCTATTCTCTCCAGAAGCAGCTGATGGAACTGCTGGACAAAGTTTCTCTGAGCCCTTCAGTAGATGCGAATAACATTTTGACCATGGTAGAAGGTGAGCAAAGAATTGCTGATTAGAATAGGGTGCAAAAATGGCTACAGTTCATTCGCTCAGTTAAATCATCAAACTAATGTTTCTAGTGGTGTTCTCTTTTTCCTAGATTTCAGTCTTTTAAATTTGTAAATTTTAGTTTTTATACTTAATTATAATTTTGAATATACAGGTAAAATGTATAGTAGGCAATTTCCACAAAAAGATTTAACAAATGAAGTATGTATGTAACCTTATACCCTTTAAGCTACTTATATTTTGGAGGAAGTAGCCTTCAGATTTTTTTCTCCTTAACTCATAGCAAAAAAAAAAAAAAAAAAAACAAAAGACGTTTAAATTTCTTTCTGGAATTTTCTGTGCATATGTGGGCCTAAGTGTATATGTATACCCAGACACATTTATAATGAAATAATACCCATTTTTCGTGTGCTGCTCTCTATTATTTCTTTTTTTGTGCTGGGAATTAAACCCAACACCTTGCACATACTATCCATTCTACAGACTTGCTAATTATTAGTTGGATGCGATGGCACAGGCCCACACAGCCCTTGGGAAGCTGAAGCCGGAGGGTTTGCAAGTTGTAGGTGAAGCCTGGGCCACATCGTAAAGCCTTGTCTCACATGCACAGCACAGAACAGAGTTGCTGATTGTAACCCACGGCACTGATTTCATCAATCACTAATGCATTATGATCTAGAATTTTAAAAACAATGCACTAGTATAGGAAAGCAAAGATTATATATTCCTAACTTTAGAGTACATAGAATAGGTTGATTTTGTGCATTTATTAGGTACCTTTTGCTCTGTAAGTAACCAATCTAAAAATTTGTTGACTTAAATATCATTTATTTACTCACAATTCCATGTGCCTGCAACTTAGGCTGGCATTATCTGCAGTAATTTTCTGTGAAACTGTCTCATTCCTGCATTTATGGCTAAGAAGAACTTCACTCACCTCTGACTCTTTGCAGAAGCAGAATTGGTGAGAAAGTCATGTGCATTTTAGTTAGGCTCAGTCTCTGTTACCGTCTAAGGGTTTCCAAGAATAGCAAGGGAAAACAAGTACCAGCTCACCAAATCTTGGCTTCCTTTGCTTTGGTTATTATTTCTTTCATCAGATCAAGTTATCTATGCCCAGAGACAGTATGGATGCAGGAAGGTTGGTTGGAGCCATTTTTACAAATTATCTAGCACAAGTAGAATAAAAAACTTCCATGGATATAAGTTAGTCCAAATTAGTTGCAGTTCTTCGTAGGTTTTCTTAGCAGTGTCATTTTTTAAGTTAGAATTGTATCTGTAGAGAGTTTCAACTACAGTAAGGATATAACTTTTATTCCACTGAACGGTCTATAACCAGATACAACTTTTATGCTTCTGACACTTTTGGTTTTATTTGTCATTGAATAGCTATAAACTTCAAAACCAATTTCTCATAATTTTTGAAACCTTGTATGACGTTTTCTTTTTTGGGGGAGGGATCCAACAGAGTTTCTCTGTGTAGCTTGGCTGCCCTGAAACTCGGTCTGTAGACCAGGATGGCCTTGAACTTACAGAGATCCTCCTGCCTCTGCCTTGCAAGTGCTGGGATTAAAGATGTGCAGCACCATGCCCTGCTAACATTTATTTTCAGTAATTATTTTGACTCAGTTATTTCAAATTAGTACATGCTTTAATTCAGTCAAGCATTGAGACATTCATTTGATCCATTTAAATATTAGAGAATATTATCTCATATAACATTTGATTATCCTGAGGCTTGTGTTATCTTTCTTTGCAGCTATTCATTCATTATTGGATATCTGCTCTGTTATCTCCGGTATGGACCAAGCATTTCATGCCAATACTTGGAAGTTTATGATTAAGTAAGTTTTTTGGATTTACTTATAAATTTAAGTTAGTTAAATAGTTAAAAACTACTTAAGTTCATGGTTTTTAGATTACATTTGAAAAATTTTGTGTGGTTGTGTGTTAGAGAAGTTTATTTTTTAGTTACGTTTGAGATTGTTTTATGCGCTGTTGGGTGAGGGACTATCCTAAGTCTAGGATATTGTTCTGTATTGTTTGCAGGTGTTGGATTTCTATGTGGGTTGCTTAATTGCTTATGGTCTGCACGAACACCTAAGTTGTTCTGAAAGGATAAAAACACCTGAGCTCAGAGCTCAGGGTTCCACTGTTGATTGAGTATGGCACTGGCTATACAGTGGTTCCCTCTGCTGAGGTCTGACAGGGTTTCCACATATAAAAAATGTCTTCTTGTTGTCCCTGGTGATCCACCCACCCAGCAACATACTACTACAGTTGTGTGAAGTACTCATTGACTCTGCTGCATGATAATCCAGATGTTGTACATGTAACTTCCAAACTTCCAAAGAGACCCAACTGTCTCTTAAAAACAAACAAACCAAAAAAAAAAAAAAAAAAAAAAAAAACCCCTGCAGTTGTACCTAGTTAGTTCTGAAGTAATGGGATCTGACCAGAGTATGCCTGTGTTATATGCCTCCTGCTACTGTTGTTAGATAATCGTCAGTAACAAATACGGCATTTCTAAGCTCAGAAGTTAGTAACTATATTTGGAGCCGACAGTAATCTCATTGTTATATACAATTGAGTTGTTCAACTCTAATTCTACTAACAAATAGTTTGAACTTAAATTGAAGCCTTGTAAGGGTTAATAGGGAGAGTACCTATAGCAGCTAGTAGATGCAGAAGGGTGAGAAGAGGCATCCTTGACATGCAGGAATAATTAATCTACTTTGTTAATCATGTGTAATATATGAAAAGTCAGTGCAACCTATTCAAGTTTTAAGTACTTTTCTTGTTCCCTCAGATTGTTAACTTGCAAAAAGTCATAAGAAAGTCACTTGAGAGCCATAATATATGTACTTGAGTCCTTGAAATCACTTCTGAGTTTTTGGACAATTTAAAAAAGTTTTTTGAACCTTAGTTTATTCATCTGAAAACAGGATAATAATAGCATTGGCTTGATAGTGTTGCACTGAATATTGAATTCATCATTGTGCATTGCTGAAACTTCACATGGCACCCTGTGTATACTCAGTGAATTAGCCACATGGCCACCCTCACCCTACCAAACCAGCATTGTTGTCATCTGTTCTGCAGTCTCGCTCCTTTCTAGCTACTCTGTGTTCAGAGTGATATATTTAAATTAAATTGGTTCCTATGTCTCAGCTTTTTAAAATCTCCTACCATGCAGAGTAACAACTTAAGCCTTTCTGGGACACTTCTTTCTGTAGAGCTCCTCTGCTGCTGCTTGCTTTCTGCTCTTAGGTTTTCAGACACAGGAAGTTCCTCTGTCCCAGACCTTCCACAGCTTGTCCCTCTGAGGGCTGTTCCTGTCTCTGGCTTTGCACTGTAAGCTCCCACTTATCCTTAGTTCCCGGCTGCAGTGTCAACATTTTGGTAACATTTTTTTATAGTGTGTAAGACTTTCTCAGTTTAGCATTTATTGTGAACTGGTTACCTGTTCTTACAGTTTTTAAACATTTCTGTATTAGGCCATGTATTCCAAAACTTTTTATCTTCAAGATCTGGCACATTGCTTGCTAAATAGAAGTTCAGTTAATATTTTACAATGACAGGTTTAGCCACTAATTTCAGAGGTAAAGTTGACACATCCTAATTGTACCATGTTTAATACAATGCATTGTGTTGTTGAAAACATTCTATAAAGTAGATATTCTATGAGTCTTTTGATATGCTCACTTGTCACTTTTTTGGTGATTTTTTTTTTGTCCTCTTTTTATTCATTTAGGCAGAGCCTTAAGCACCACTCGCTTATGAAGAGCCAGTTGAAACACAAAGAGATAATTTCTGGCTTGTGTGAAGACATTCTTTTCTCCTTCCATTCTTGTTTACAGTTAGCTGAGCAGGTAACAGAGCCAGCTGCACAGGTAAAATCTAGTCTAATGACACTACAAAGGGGAGTTCTTATTTTGGCAGCTATTGAATCTCATTTGAACCTATGGAGTATGGTCTAGGGTTTTAATTATTTTCCTTTAAAAGAATCTGTAGAATTTTTACAGCTTATACTTACTTTTTACCCAGAACTCTGTATTGCATTAACTTTTTAAATCTCTTACAGCATTTTCCTGTCCATCATTTTTACATACTTAGTAGTTGATCAGGGCATTCTCCTCAAAATCTTTCTGTTCTTTTCTACCCTAGAACAAAATTATGGTTTCTGTGTTTTACGTTTATTTAAGACATTGTTTAAGACATGTTAAGACATCTGTCACCAGTGTATCACAGCCTTTACCAATATGTACATGTGTGTGTTTATTCTTTTGAAAATTGGTAGATACATTCTTTTTTATTTGAAGAAATTTGAGTGTTGAATTGGCATTACGTTTAGACTGTGTTCTAAATGTATGGAAATTGCACACATTGTTGGAAATGACAGCTCATCTTCCTATAAAAGTATACTCAGTGACTTTTGTTTTCGACTAACTCTAAATTTATTTAAACATCCCTGGGTTGAGGATTAATGAACCCAGGAACTAATATGTAACTTTTATGGGATGATGAATTGACTGTTTCTTCCCCAGATGGCAGTAATGCAGCTCCTCTTGTAGTCCTACAACTGACAGAAGGTTCCTTTGTGTCGATGTGTTTTCCCTACCAAACAACCTTGGGGATAGAAGGTAGAAGTTTAATCGAAGTTCCAGACTGGTGGCAGCTGCTAGAGCAGGGGTAATCTGGAAGGTAGAACTTTGAAAAGGCGTTTTGAAACATGTAGAAGTGAAGGACAGTTGTAGGGAGAGGCTCACATTTTTGTTTTTTGTTTTGTTTTTGTTTTTGTCTTCTCTTTCTTCTCTTTCTTTCTCCCTTCAAATGCTTCACTCCCCATTTTTGTTTGCTCACTTCCTGGTTCCCTTCCTGATTCCCTTTCTGGTTCCTATAACCTTGTTGATAGGAGAACTTTCCTGTGGGATAACTTGTATCAATGGCAGAGAACCTGTCCCACCCATTCCCCTTATATAGATGTACTGTCAGTCCCAACCCTCTTTCAAATTTCCTTTTTCCAGTATCAAGTCTGCTTGATACTACAAACTCACCAACTGGTAGTTCAAGAGTAAAATTAGGTTCCTGACCAAGAGAGAGATGGGGAAAACACAAAGAATAGTATAGCCTGTTGTGGCAAGTGAAAAGCAGGCCTGGGAAGGTCCTGGATGGCAATTTGTATATGAAACATACATTAATTTATCTTAAATAAATTGGTTGTATATGAAAATGGAATTAAATTGAAATTTTCTCAAGTAAATTCTCATGTTTTGACTTAGCTGAAAAAATTTTGAGCTGATGAGTGTGACCAGCTCCTTTAACTGACCTAAAGGGAGTTCTGAGATGGCTTGGACAGATGTCTTTCAGTCTCTAGTCTAGTCAGCAGTGCCCTCTGCTGTTCACTGTTGATATTTCGGGAGTTATTCCAAGCAGTAATCACCTTACCACATTGTTTTCTCTTTTACAACGGTTTACCTAAAACTAAGTCACTGGGAGATAACAGCAATCTACTTCTCACAGTTCTGAGGTCAGGGAAGTCTGCGGTCAAGTCATGATCAGGTGGATGGTGAGAGTTTGCTTTCAGCTCAAAAATGTCACCTTGCTGCATTCTCATGGGGTAGAAGAGCAAAGACACCTCCCTGCAACCTCTTTTTATAAGGACATTAAGCCCAGTCATGAGATAATCACTTCCTCAGAGGCCCTAACCCTTAATACTGAGTATGCACTGAGTGTTCTGTTCCAGCATAGCTTGGATGGAGCACCATCATTCAGACCAGTGCCCTGCTTTCTGAGTATCACAGTAAAGCCAGTGAATTTAATTGTAAATATGAAATGTGTATACATTAGTTTCTTTTTTTGGGCCTGAATTGAGGACCACAAACTGAGCTGCTTAAAAAAAACAGAAAGTTACTCTCTTTACCATTCTAGACGCATTGAGTTCTTAAAGTGGCAACAGGGTCATGTTCTGTCTAGGGGAGAGTCTGTTATGTGTCTTTCTCTCAGCTTCTGATGTTGCTGGCAGACCTTGCCATTCTTGAGTGTGCAGCTGCAGACTCCAGTCTCTGCACACATCTTCATATGGCGTACTTCCCTGTGTCTCTCCGTCTTGTGACACCAGTCATGTGGGATGAAGGGTGCCCTTAAGTCTGGTGTAGCCTAGACTACCTAATTATGCTTGCAATGACCCTATTTCCAAAAGATTTTTTGTTTCAAAAATTATATTGAATCAGGCATACGGTTTTAAAACCTTGAAAAAAGTGTTTTCTGGCTTATAGTCCTTATTTTAACAATTACATAAATCATGGAATGTAAGTGTGTGTGTGTGTGTGTGTGTGTGTGTGTGTGTGTGTATATGTGTGTATGTGTGTATGGTATTAAAAACTCTACATTTAGTAGGCAGTATGCTACTTAATGAAGCAGGCAGATCTCTGTAAATTCAAGGCAAGTCTGGTCTACAGAGTGACTTCCAGGACAGCCAGAGTTACAACAGAAAAAAAAAACTGTCTCGAAAAACCAAAAAAAGTTATTTTCATGTGAAATAATTCTCAAAATTAAAGATAATTCATTTGATTTAACTTTATGGTGCTAATTAAAACTCTTATCTATGCTTGGACCTTTTGTGTGATGGATACTTGGCTTACTTCAATTAAAAACATTGCACTACATACTTGATACAATATTTTGATAGTATGTAGATTTGAAGCAAAGTTGCTAATCAAAGAATTCAACAGCTTAGTTCCTGATATAAATGAACAATATTATTTTGTGAAAGTCCTTAATAGCCTGCTTTTCTCCTCAGCTCATGGATACCATGTATCATGTTTTTTAACTTTGCTAATCAAGTAGCCTTAGTCCTCCTGTTTTCCAAATGATACATAATTAGGCTGTAGTTTTTCAGTGTTACTCATTGGCTGTTTATATCCTCTCTTCTCTCCATTGATTTTTCTGTTTTTTACCTTTTACTTATCAATCATCTCCTTTTGATTAATTTGATCCCCACATTGTAAAGAATTATAAAATTATTTGAATGTCACTTTCAAATCAATAGGATAAGTTACAGTTCATTTTTAGTAGTGCAGAATTTAATTCTATGTAATGTCTCTTGTTAATTGGAGGAATAAAACAACAATACAAAATAATGTTTTGTGGAAAATTCTATGATCACTTTACCTAGTCGTTTAGAAAATTTTGTCTCATTTACAAGTTTAGTTAATTTCACATTATTTTGTTTTGGAACAGGATAGTGCTGACTACAGATTATTTCAGAAAAAACTCAAATTGTGTCGTTTCTTTGCTAACTCCCTTTTGCACTACACTAAGGTAAGGGCCCTTTTATCATACATAGAAACAGTAAATTTTACTTGCCTTTTGTGTATGGCAGGGTGGGCTTGCATGTGTGTGCACATCTGTAGACAGTAGTCAACATGCTCTCTCTTATTTTATGAAGCAGGGTCTCTCACTGGACCTATAGCCTGCTGTTTTGGGAGACTTGTCAGTGAGCACCTGGAGTTTGCCTAGCTCTGTCTCAGTGCTGAGGTTGCAGCGTGCTCTGCCATGACTGGGCCATGTGGGTGCTGCTGACTCTGACTCATGGGGTAGGCCGCTTTCGTGGCAAGTACGCTCCACCCACTGAGCCATCTCCCAGCCAGCCCTCAGCTTGCCAGTTTTCTTCATTCATGCCCAAGCCAGCGATTTGAATGTATTTTTGAAGTTCGTTTTGAAGATATTCTTATGGTTTAATAGTATTTATTGTTAAATACCGAGCATATATATTATTACTTAGTTAGCATTATCATTGGTATTTTCAGAAAATTTCTTTGATAAGTTAGTTTCTTTAAGCATAAGTCAATTTTCAGAAGAGAACTTAGTTTGTATTTAAATACTATGTATAAGTTTTCTGAGTTAGGCTTAACTTCTAAATGTTAACCTTGACACACAGATACACTTCTAAGGAGATCTTGCATATTTGGGTATTCTCAGAATAACTGATATTTGAAGGTATAAGGATAGGATAAATAAATTCTCTAAGATAGTTTGGAAAGATGAGCAGATGGTGGAAGAAACATTAATATTAATATATCTTAGTAATTTTTAAGAAATTATTACCCAAGTTGAAATTTTTAATTTTTAAAAATTCTTTTATGGTTTCTATACATGTATAAAGTGCATTTTGGCCATTTTCACTCTCCATTAATTTTTCTCATCCTCCTCCCACTCTTGTGGAACTTCTTCCCAAGCCCCTTTCAACTTTAATGTCTTTCATTTTGTTTTTGTTTTTTTTAATGAGTCCTTTTGTTTTGTTATATTTTTTTTCCTCCCTCATCCCCTCCCAGATCCTCCTACCTCTCTGTCCACCCAACTTCGTGTAGTTCTCTTTCAAGAAAACCTAAAAACCAAAACAGTCCCCCACAAAAAAGTCGTCTCAAACAAGCAAAAGACCAATAATTCAAAATGAAGAGGTGGTACCCAGTAAGTGACAGCTGCTAATTGTGGGTAACAGCGGCTCTAACTGCCACGATACTTAGGAGCGCAGTCTCATCCTCCGTTCTCGTTGTGTGAGCTTGCTGTTTATATTTGAATGTGGTGTATTTGTGTGTGTTATCGGGAAGAAAGTCATGTCACATACAAAGAACGAATAGAATTTCTTTATTCTAGGAATTTCTTCCGTTCCTGGCTGATTCTTGCTCTATTTTACACCAGCTTTATCTTCAGATACACAGGTAAAAATGAGTGTCTTATGGTTACTAAAGTGTAACGGTGTTACTCAGTCCATGTAAATGCAAATATTTATCTTTACTAAAACATTTGAATGATTTCTCTCAATGTTTTAATAAAGTTCTAAAGCTTAAAATACTTGGAGATGGAAGCTTTTGAAGGATAGAGTCCATGTGAGCTTTATTTTGTGTTTTTAACTAGTTTCTTAAAATGATTGATAAATAATTGGTATGGTGATAAATAATTGATAGGTATAATTGATTCCAAAGCATTTGAATATGGATGTGTGTGTATGTTATGTGTATGTATACATGTATATTACACATGTATGCACATGTATATATAGGACTTTACATTTTGTATCAGCAAAGTTTTGTTTTGGTACATCTAGAAATTTATTTGGAATTATAAAGTTAATTTGGAAGGGCTTAGCAGCAGATGGAACACAACAGACAGGAAGAATAATAAACTTAGCATCAAATCAGCAGAAGTGGCAAAGACTGAAAGTATATCAAGGGCATGTAGGATAATATAAAATATCAGTGTAGATTCAGAAGACAAGAGAATGGATTTCTAAATTTTTTTTTTGAGATTTATTATTTTGAGTGGGGTGGCGGTGGTGCACGCCTTTATAAAATCCCAGCACTTGGGAGGCAGAGAGAGGCAGATCTCTGTGAGTTCGAGTCCAGCATAGTCTACAGAGTGAGTTCCAAGACAGCTAGAGTTAAAACAGACACTGTCTCAAAAACACAAAACATCAACAACACAAAGATGTGTTCTTCCGTGTGTATGTTTAGCATGCATGTTCATCTGTAGACCAAAGGCGTGCCTGGGGAGCCGGAGGTGGTGAGCCTGATAGTGGACATGCTTACATGTTTTACAAATTTAAGGTTTTGGTTTTGTTTTTTAGTTTTGTATAGGTATGCCACAAAGTGAGATTTTTGTGGAGGTTATCTCAGTGAAGAATAAGACTCATTTGTAAGATGTAGTGTTTTAAACTCTATCCACTAATATTCTACTAGGAGCATTCCTGAGGAAGAAATGCAAAAGCAGATAGACGGCTGATAGGTGGAGAGGAAGCGCTGTGACTCAGGAAGGCTTAATAGAAGGGCATGGAATAGTAGGAGAGCCTCTTCTTACGCTATTTAAGTTAGTTTTATACGCTTGTGTGTGGGTACAGTTGGCTTTTCTTCTACCATGTGGTCTGTGGATCAAATTCAGGCCCTCGGACACAGCTGCAGGTCTCTTTGTCCACTGAGCCATTTTTCTGGCCAGAAAAGTTTTATTTTAGCTTTAGTATAAAACTAAGCATAGCTCTGCATAAGTTGACGAACCTTAGCTGTCAGTTGTCTCATCTGGACATTGAGGAAACAGCCCTGCTTCAGTGGTTTGGTTTTGATGGTGATAATGTGTGTAAAGGGCCTGATGTGGTACACTTGGTCCTTGCTCACTGCCAGTGTTCAGACCTAGGAGAGTTGCCTGTATGAAGGTAGAGAAGCTGTGTCCATACAAGTTTCTCATTTTTCACAGAGAGTAGAACATCCAAGGAGTAAGAGTGCCAGTCAGCCTTCCATATTGTACAATATGTTGTCATAATTTTGTCTTTACTGATTTTTAGTCTACTTTTATAAGGTTTAAATGAGGTTAGTAAACTCTCAAAAAGCTTGAGTTAAGGGTTAATCACATTGACAGTTACTGTGATAGAGCTCTGCATTTAATACTTAACCATCTGTCAGTTCATTTATCCAACAGTCTTAAACTTCTATTCCCAACATTTCTTTGTTCCTTGATGTTAATTGATAATTCCTTTTGTCACTGAAAAAAAATGAAAACAATTAGAAGAGAACGTATATAAACTCTCTCCTTATACCTGTATTTAGGCCCATATAGTAATTTCCTCATTGCCCTGGATTAATTCTACATGTGCCTGAGGGTAACCTCTGTATTCTGGATGTAACTCTATTACATGTGCAGGCAGCTCCTGCAGGTACTCCCTTTTTCCTTTGTCTCATCAATCTGCCTTCTCTACTGGATCATTTTGTTAGTATGTAGCACATGCTACTGTTTTCCCAATCTCAGTACAAAACAGTCTCTGAATTTTACATCTTTTCCAGATATGCTCTCATTTCTCATTATATTCCAGTCTTCATGTGACTTCCTCAGAGAACTTCCTGTTCGTTTTCCTTGATTATCTTTTTCTTTATAACAATTAGCATCTGCTATATTCTAGTAGACCCCACAGTTCATGAGGAATATATTAAAAAATCTACAGTTGTTGCCTGAAAGGCGATTGGTAGTGAACTCTAGTATACTTTCCTCTGCATACCTATATACATAAATATATGCCTATAATAGGGTTGTGCATAAGAAGAGAGGATAACAATAGTATATTGGAAAGCTACTGTATACAATAGAAGTAACTAAGCTAGAGTTTACCAGACCTGTCTTCTTACATAGATTTTGCTAGTTGATTTAATATTTGTATGTTTACATTATCTTTAAGGACATGATTGTCAAATGGTATTAAAATAATAACTAGACTTCTAGGAACTATATTCTCTATATAGAATTACAGCTAGGTTGTTTAGTTTCTAGGTCTTCATATCTTTCTGCTGTCAACTCAGTACTTGGAGCTTTTTCCTTGTGAAGTGTGTACTTTCATGCTTTTCACTACTGTGACGCGAGCTTTTGGTAAGCTGTCTGAATCTAGATGATGACTGTGAAATGCAGCATTTGTTTGCAGCAGATCTCCTCCAAGCATGTGTGCTGCCAGGATTTCTAAAGCACAGCAAGAGCAAATAGCAGGCACTTTCCTTGTGGTGTTGGACCCCCTCATCAGTCAGCTGCTCACATCCCAGCCTTTTGTGCAGGCAGTTTTGGATAGTAAACGAGGTAAGCTTCAAAATAGTAAATTTTAAATCTTCTCCTTAATTATTGCACATCAGATACAGTTGTTTCCCCTTAAGCAGTCACTATTTTGTGAAATTTTAAAATTTTGTTTAAAATTCAATGTAATTTTATTGAAACATTCTCCATTGTCATACCTCTAACATTCTGTACATAAAACCATCAGGTTTCTACTGAAAATATTTTGGATATATTTTTCACCATTTTTTTTTTTTTTTAAATTTAATGTATGGCTTAATTTCCCAAAGATCTGCCCTGTGAACTGCAGCTCCCACAAGTCCTACTCCTGGTTGTTGTCATGGATAAACTGCCTTCTCAGCCTGAGGATGTACAGACTCTATGGTGCACAGAAGCTATGACTAGGTAACATATTGTTTATATCTAGTCAAATTACCAGTGGCTTGGGGGGCCTATTATTTTAAATGACTTTGAATGTAAGTTTAAGCCAGACATGGTGTGTGCCTGTTTGTCATATTCTGCTTAATATGTAGAAAAACTTTTTAAAGCTGTAAGATATATATAACAGATGCTAAAAACATTTTAATTTTGTTCACTGATTTACCCATTAGTTGGCAATAAAAACGGCTATAATAGATACAGGTGTGTGTGTGTGTGTGTGTGTGTGTGTGTGTGTGTGTGTGTGTGTGTGTATATGTGGAATAGGAGCTAGAAAGATGGCATATCTGTTCAGAGAGCATTCTGCTCAATCATGAGGACCAGCGTTTGGATCCTAGCACCTGTCTGGTGGCTTACTAATATTTGTGACTCCAGACCCAGGGAATCTAACACCTTCTGATTTTTGTGGGCATATGTGTATAGATATACTCACAGACTCGTGCAGATATGCTCATACAGACGTATACACAGGCATATGTATAAATAAAATAAATCTTAAGGAAAAATGATAGATATCTTACAGTATCTCCTGGGAAATGTCACTTGTCTTCATTCTCTTACCAGCACTAGTTTGTTACTACCTGGATTATTGCTATTCTAATTTTTCATCCCTCCTTTTGACCAGTCTGGTTAGTCTATGCAAATTGGGATGCTCAAAAAAAAAAAAAAAAGTAATGTTCAAACTTCAAAATTTTGTAACTTCTTTTTTTGGTATTAACTTTGATACCCTATTCCTTCATTACTTGTGTGTGTGTGTATGTGTATGTGCACACTATTTTTATTATTTGAGAATTTCATACATGCATATGATGTATTTTGATAATATTCACTCACATCTCATCCTTAAATTTTCCTACCTTCCTACTTGCTCCCAGCTTTGTGTCCTTACATGTTTTTATAACCCACTAAGTCCAGTTTATGTTATCCATATACTCATAGGTGTCCACACACCATTTTGATTCTCTAAAGTAGCCCTGTATATATTATTTTACCTGCTATTTGACTTCTATTAACACTAGGCCCAATGTTCTTAATTTTCCTGTAGGATGTCCCTGTTCAAAGCCATTTTCTGCAGTTTTGGGCAGTGCTCTGGTGAACTCTCCCTGCCCGCTCATTTACAGGGAGTGAACAGTAAAGGGCAGGCAGAGGTGTCTGTTACTTTATACCAGCACGTTTGTGTTCATCTGTGTTCATTCATTGCTGCTTTTCATCCCTCACTGTTTCCTGAGCTGGTAAGTGCATTACAAACTTTGATAAAGTGGAGTTAATGCTTTTGCTTTCTTTTCAATGAAGTAGTATATGATATATAGAAGAAAATATGAGAATTAATGACTTAACACCAATCACCTCAACTTGCACATTTAATTCTTGATTCATATAGTACTAGATGTACTGTTTAGCTAAAATACTAGAGAAACATTTTGCCTAGGGAGGTATAAGAAAATCCTGTGAGAAGTGGAAAACATGAGAAAGGCATATTATCTGATGTACTAGTTATGTTTCTGTTGCTATGATAAAAAGCAACTGATAAAAGAAGTAATTGTTTTGGCTTAAAGTTGCACAAAAAAGAGTCCACATAATGGTGAGGGAATGCCTATGCAGCCTTGGGTGGCTAGAGCAGGAAGCTGAGAGATCACATCTCAAACATACATGGCAAGCAAACCTCTTAGGAAGTGGAGCAAGTCTATAAACTCAGTGTCTGCCCCCAGTGATATATTTCCTCCAGCAAGGCTTCATATCCTAAGGGTTCTATAACCTCTCCTGAACCAAATGTTCAAATGCCTGGCTTATGGGGGACATTTCATTCAAACCACCATATCCTTTCATTAAAAAGCAAATAACAATAATTCTAGGTCTACTATCGATAGTTTTATTTTTAATGGAATTAGAATAGTAAAAAAGGTTGAAAATAACTTTTAGGAAAAATTTCCATGTTGCTTGAAAGTCTTTGGAGAATAGTCTTTGTGAATCTCAAAGGCTGAGTTAGCACACTTAAAATTTGTTTCTGTTCCCCTCAGCTCAACATATTGAGTAGCATGTAGTAGGCTCTCAATGGATAAAGGAATGGCTTTATAGTTTTTAGATACTAGCATGTAGAGCTTTCCCACTGAGGATCTCTCCATTTTTGATTCTGATAGTCTTTCTGATTTAGTGTGAGAAATGCAATGTTAATATTTCATGAACATCTGCCTGGTAATTAACATTTTTTTTTTTTTTCATTAGGATGCTGCTCTGTTGAATGCTGTGCTTAGTACTAATATAAGTACCTCACTGTTAGCTATGGATGCGTGGTGCTTCCTTGCTCGGTAAAAAGTGCCATTTCTGTGTTTCAATTGGGTTTTAGTAGTGAACAGCAGTAAATGATTTTAAGTTCATAGAAAAGTTCTGTTTCTATAATCTTTTAATAATATCTCAAAAATGATTTTTCATTGTCACTATATTGTTTAGAAACTTTTTTTTTTTAACGTACAAGCCAGTAGGTATTTAAGCAATTCTATATATTATGATATTCCTTGGTGGGTGGGTATCTACTTTGAACATGCCTAATTTGGAATATAAAATGCCTGAAATCCAAAATTTTGAGCATAGATGGTCCCAACAGTGAAAAGTTACATTCCTTGACTATTTAATGCCCAATAAAATGAATAAAAATTAGTTTCAGTTATGTATGTAGCCAATTATGAAAGATAAATGAGTTTATTGTTTAGATTTGGGCCCATCCCCAAATCTTAAATACATATATGTATATATTCTAAAATCTGATCAAAATCTAAAATTTGAAACACTTCTGTTAAAAGACATTTCAGATAAAGGATGTCCAACCTGTAGTTCACATGTCCTTTCCAGGGTGTCTGTCTCCTTGCTCTTTTGTCTAACTAGAAACTCCGTGACTTTTTTAATGTCGCAGATATGGGACTGCTGAACTTGGGGCACACCACGTTACCCTAGTGGCTCATCTGGTAAGTAGAATTAAACAGGCTAAAAAACCCACTTTCTGTGTTTTCTTTGGAGATATTATATATTTTGAATGTTTATAAAAATGGGAAAATACTTGCTAAATTGCTTGGACATTTTTTTTTCCACATTAATGCTAATGCTGATACAAAAAAAAAGTAGTAAAAAACTCAGTGTATAAAGTGGAGAAATTTTCTTATTTTCAGAAGTTTTAAGTTCCACTGTTATGTTGTGGAAAACAAGTCTAGGTCAGTTGAGAATGTGTTCTAAAATAAAACGTAACGTGAAAGCAAAAATGTTGTGACATTGATGGCTAAGTGCTCATCTCTTTCTCTTTAATATACCTTGAGGTCGCCTATGATTCTCTTGTGTTTAGTCAGGATGGCGTGACAAGGATTCAGTGATTGTGACCAGTGTCCTTAGAGAAACTAGGTTTGTCTTTGAGAATAAGCATAAACTGATTACTACACTTTCTATATCTTTTAATGGTGATTTTTTAAAATTATGAGATGTGTTCCGTATGAAATCTTTAAGACCTTTTTGTTACCGCTTTTATCCCTAGCATTTGCTAATGACTGTTGTCTCTTTCACTTTTTGCTTCTTAGTAGTTAATGTGTCGTACAGTTCTGCGTTTACTTTTAGTGACTGTGTACTAAAAGTGATGAGTAGCATACATAACCTGAGCAGCCAACATCCACACCTCTGTAGCTCACTGGTACTTACTGGAAAGCATGACACATCCTACAAAAATGAGGGTGGTCCCTTAGTGTGGTCTATATCTTTAGTCTTTGTTACTTTTTTAAAAATAAAAGTTCTCGTTATTTTTTAATAATAAACCGTTCTTTTAAAGATCTATTAATTTTTAGATTATACGTGCTTGTGTATGTATGGGCAGATAAATGTAGGTTTCCACAGAGGCCAGAGGTGTCAGATTCCTGGGAGCTGGGGCTACAGGCGGTTTATGAGTGGCCTGATCTGGGTGCTGGGAACAAAATTTGGGTCCTCTACAATTCTTACTGCTGTGCTATGTCTCCCATCGCTCTTAATTATTTTTTTTTAAGACCAAACTAGGCTGGTCTTGAATTCAAGTTGTTCTTACCTCAGCCTCCTGAGGGCTAGGATTGTCTTGCAAGTACTAACTCAACCTTTACTTGTACATTGTTGTGCTTGGATCTTTAAAAATTGCATAAATTATTTTTGAATAATAACATTAACATACCACATTATCAAGGTGGTAATTATAGTGTTTTTAAATGTAACATAAGAGTCCATTCTCATTATTAAAGCAGTCAAGTTTCTTTGAAGAAAAGAAATTAAAGAGTAGATGTATATTAAAAATTAAAATTTGTTATAGTCCTATCTCTCAGAAAGAGTCATTAGTATTTTGGCATATAACTGTCTTACAAACTGATTCTCTGGTTTTAAATCATTCTCTCTCTCCTTTCTTTCCAGATAAAATCTTGCCCTGGAGAGTGTCTTCAGCTCATCAACCTATCAATACTGTTGAAGCGTCTCTTTTTCTTCATGGCCCCACTCCATCAGGTAAGATACTGTCTGTGTCACTGTCTTCAGTTAGCTGTGAGAGTGGAATTCCGATCTCTTCCCCTTTATTCTGTATTTAAATGTAGTATGCCTGGAAACAAATTAACATTGATTTTAGGTCTGTGCAGATTTTGATGTCCCTGCTTCAGGCTGAGATATCTGATTCGTCTTCCTGGACTACCTCTTTCTTTTTTCATGCCTTTTAGATATTAGGATGCTATGATGAATCCTAGTTTTTCACAGTAAAATTGATTTTTAAGGAAAAATTACAAGTATGGTAAGCCTTAGTTGCTTGTTGTGAAGTCAGCAAGCTTTGCCATGATTGGGAGGTTCTCGTTTCCTATGGGCCTGAGTGGCCTGTGCAGGCTGTTAGATGTGTACCGCTGGAACTCCTGTTGCAGGGTTTTTGTTTGTGTTAAAAACAATTTTCTGGACCCTGACCTATAAATGTAGTAGGTGTGAATAGAGTCCAGCAGTTTGCTTTTGTTGTCAGTCACTTCTGTGATTCTGGCGTGGAATTGAGCTTGGAACCTGATTACATCACTGATGCAGCCCCAGCACACGTCAGGATGGATGTGTTTCACAGAAGCTGGCACATGCTAAGATGTGTTTCTTCACAGTTGAATGTGTATTATATTCTTAGTACTCTTAGTTGTTACCTGATTGAGAGAAAAATGATGTACCTTATTTAAACATACGAATAATTGTGTGTTACAGTTTCATTTTTGTTACTGTGATAAAACACTTGGGACAAAAGCAGCTTTAAAGAAGAGATAATTGACTTGGGTGAAATCCCAGGTTAAAGTCCATCATTGCAGTGAGATCAAGGCAGGAACCTGAGACAGCTAGTCAAGTCAGCATATCCACGGTCAAGAACAGAGAGAAGCAAATGCATACATGCTGCTTGCTTGCTTGTGCTTCACTCAGCTTCTTCACTCTTTATGGTTCAGGATTCCCTCCCTAGGGGATGGTGCCTTCCACAGGAGGCTGGATCTTCCACTATCAATAACTTAATTTTAAGACAACCCCCATAGGCCAACCTGATGTAAACAGTTCCACATTGAGACTCTCTTCCCAGCTAATTCTAGATTGCGTTGACTTAAAAAAAGGTAACCATCACATTGTGCTATTATTTTTATGTAAGGTAAAAATTACTACTGCATTTGCATTTTAAGCTGGCAGGTATAATTCCCTTCTTAGTTTTAAGGAGGAATCTAAATTCTCTTCATAGGGTTTCCTTATACTTTACTCTTCTTTAACTGTCAGCTTCAACCTCACAATAGAAACTTGAACTCTTAAGTGATAAGCTTTGGTAACACTTTTTTTTTTTTTAAATCGTGTAGGACATTATTGTATTTTTTTTATTTTTTGGTTTTTTGAGACAGGGTTTCTCTGCTGTAACTCTGGCTGTCATGTAACTCACTCTGTAGACAAGGCTGGCCTTGAACTCACACAGATCTGTCTACCTCTGCCTCCTGAGTGCTGGGAGTAAAGGCGTGTGCCACCACTGCCTGGTACATGTTATTTATTTTTAAAAGGGGACCCATTCATCAAACTTCATTATAAGGAATTATGTTTCTCTCTCTCCCTCTCCTCCCCTTTCTCTCTCTCTCTCTTTCTCTCTTTGGTTTTTTGAGACAGGGTTTCTCTTTTGTAACTCTGACTGTCCTAGAACTCCTCTTTGTAGACCAGGCTGCCCTTGTACTCACAGAGATCCACCTGCCTCTGCCTCCAGAGTGCTGAGATTAAAGGAGTGCGCCACCACCACTTAGCTAATTTTTTTTTTTTTTAATGTACATTGGCATTTGCCTGCATGTATGTCTGTGTAAAGGTGTCAGATCCCCTAGAACTGGAGTTGCAGACAGTTGTGAGCTGCCATGTGGGTGCTGGTAATTGAATCCAAGTCCTCTGGAAGAGCAGCCAGAGCTTTTAACCACTGAGCCACCTCTCCAGCCCCTGGAATAATGGTTCTTGAACTGGTTTCTCCTGATACAGTTTAGTTTTCTGCTCAAGTTGCTTTTTATAATTTGACACTCAGCTCTTGAAGAATCTGTTTTTCCCGCTTTTGCCTCTGTCACAGCAGATGACCTTACAATTTTTTGCTTGTTTTGTCAGCTTAAATACTTTCTTCAAATGAAATTGTATGTAAATATATATAATAGATGGTTTAACTATCAAACTTAATGTATTGCTTTGGCCTTAGAAGGAATTTTTGTTTAGTTTTTGATGTATGACAAGTGTTCATATATTTAGTGAAGTTTAGATACTATAAACTGAATTGTTTCATTTCTTGAAAAAATACACTAGTATATTTCTTAATTAGGTTCTACAAATCCAGCAATTAAATACACTATTTTTTCAGCCAAAATGTAAGTATTTGGACACTATTATTTTGAACTTTTAGTTCTTATTTTACTGAGTCTTCTTGACATCTGCATTTCAACAAAACAGTATTGCTTTTTTGCTGAAACAGCACTTTGGATTATATTTCAATGGAAGAATGGATTTACCAACCACAGTCATTTCTGTCTTGTAGCTACCTTTTGCGAAACTAAGTTAGAATGCCCTCTAAGGCAGAGCAGAGCCAGCCAATCCATTTGAAAACTGGACCTCTGCTCCTCCTTCATGTTCTCAAATGTAGTGAGTTGAGATAAAGGCCAGAAGAGTGGTGAATTAATCTTGCCGTATTTGGAATTTAGTTTGACTTAATTATGTAAGGTGATGAGTACTTGGAAGATAGTGAATATAATGGGTAGAAAGAAGATAAAATATCTGATGTGAACAGTAATGAAATACATTATCTAATAACTCCTTAGTGTATTCTATATTATGCTTCATTTAAGCATGATTTTTCACTATGGAAACAAATATAGCAGCAATAAAAATATCTTGCTCATTTATGTTATGTTAGTCTGGTACCCAGTGATCTTACATGCATAAAAAAGGAGATTAAAATTTTTTTTGTCAGTTGAGAAAGAATGTCAGTCCTGGCTGCCCTGAAATTCACCATATAGACCAGGACAACCTCAGACTTGCAGAGATTCTTGTCTCTGCCTCCTGAGTGCTGGGGTTGTGTGCACTACCACACTTGGCATAGATGTTGAAGTTAACACTTAGTTCTTGTGTATCTGGTCATCCACTAGACTGAAGTTACTCATTTCATTCTCAACTTATTTCAGGTTGAATTTATCCAGAAATTTTCCCCCAAAGAAGCGGACAACTTGTCTCTGTGGCAGTATATTTCTTTCCAGTCATTATCTGCTAATCTTAGGAAACAAGTTGCATGTGAAATGGCCAGAGTGTGCACAGTACGGTGCAAGAAATGGTTGTGCAGCAGTCATACTTTGGGAGAACTTGACTCTTTGGTGAGATAGTTTTCATTAATTCTGCAGTTTACTGAGCACTGTTTTAGGTAATAGTTGCAGTCTCTGTTCATGTATTCTCTCTCAAAGCCTTACAGTATTTTTCAGATCAGAACATTATAAAAGAATCTTTGAGAAAATTATATTGATTAATATAAATTGTATTATTTAGTAGGAAATTTTTCTCTATTGAGTAAGATGCATATGGCAAGCATGACAGTACTTTATTTACCATTTTTGCTAGCATCTGTCTGGATGAAGCTGATATGATTCCTCCCTTCCCCCCCTTACACAGAATCTTATTACTGCATAGCCCAGGATGGCTTTGAACTCATGATACTGACTCAGTCTTCTTAGTGCTGCATGATAGGTGTGTACCTTTATGTCCAGGTTAGACGTGATTCTTTAACAAAATACAACAGGCATTTTATGCAAACCTGCTCTAAGCCTTTATATATCTTCCTATTTAATTGTCTCCTCATAAAATGAAACAAAAGCGTTCTGTCTATAGATAGAAAATACATGACTTTAAAAAATGGACTAGATACAGATCATGCAGTTGAATTTAACACTTCATTCTTCATTTGCTTATTCATTTATTCAAACAATATGTTTGAATTCTCCTAGGTAATAAGTTTTGTTCTATCATTAAGGAATAGATATAATAGGAAAAAAATTTAAAACTTTCTATTCCTGCAGACGTATATTTTAGCTAAGTAGTATACAGTACAATAAATACCTCTTAATGGTAAGTATACAAAAATTAGCAAGGATAGGAGTATACATTCAAGGACTTGGTGGTTACTTTTAATTTTTGATAGTTAATGGTTTGCTCAAGGTGTATGTTTTTGTACTGAGTTATTCTTCTTTACTATTGTAAAATGGTAGTTAAAAAAAGTTTTTTGTGGCTTATTTTATCTATCATAGCTAGTCATGAGTGGGGTAATTTGTTATTTGTATTTAATGTGCACTAGTTTCTAATGGTTCAGCAAACTCAGTAGACTGTCAATATGCATTACACTTTTATAAGAAAAAATATCTTGCTTGTATAGGTAAATCACCAGTTTTCTAAAATTCAGTAACTCCGTAAGCTGTGGTCAAAACTTACTGAATGTATTTTTTTGTAAAGGGAAGTAAATTAATCTTGAATGAGATGCTGTGTGAATATTGACGTTCTGGACTCAAATCGGCGTTACTGATTGTCTGATTCTCGTATGGCCTTCACCCTACACATACTACTCCCAGACTTGAGTACAATCCAGAAAGAGATCTGAATATTTGTATGTAGAGGCAAGAATTAATTCAGAAAAGGTTGTTTTTAGTTTCAAATTCTAGATAGTGTATTTAAGTGTTGTATTTGCTTGTTAAATGTTGTGTTTCTATAGCCTCTCATGTAAAACAAAAGCCATAATAAAAATCTAGTAACCTATACAGACTGCTAGGTGCACAGTGTGAAAAGTACAGCATTCTATCGGTGAGTATTTTAAATTAGACTAATCTTGCTCACTGTGTGTTAGGTTTCTGTTACTGTGAGAAACACAATGGCCATAAGCTACTTGGGGAGGAAAAGGTTTATTTCAGCTTAGAGTTCATTGTGAAGGGACGTCAGGGCAGGAACTGAAGCAGAAGTTACGGAGAAACACCACTTACTGGCTGTTCCCCATCATTTACATAGCCTGCTCTTCTTTACAGTTAGGACCACACCACCCCCAGTGGGTTGGGCCCTCTCACACCAAAATCAATCAAGAAAATGCACTACAAACTTGTTTATTGGTAATCTGATGGAGGCATTTTGTTAATTGAGGTGCCTCTCTGAAGATAATTCTAGCTTGTGTCAAATAGGTAGGTAGGGAGGTAGGTAGGTAGGTAGATAGATAGATGAAAGCTTCTGTTAGGTGAGATTACTCTTCCCAGATAATTCTAACTTGAGTCAGATTGACCAGATAGATAGATACAATGAAGCAACCCAGAAAAACAGGACACTGTGTGTACAAAGCCTAGTTATTAAAATTCAATGCTGTTGCTATTTTAAATGAAAATTTCAACCTAAACGGAGAACATGTTTTTATGTGCAAGGAAAATTGATTTTTAATATTTATATTAAACAGATGAAAAGTATGGCTTCATCTCTTAGGAATAGTCTACGTGGATTGTTAGGAAGAATTATATGTAACTCGTACAGTGTTTGTAATTGGGCCCCTGGTCCTTTAGACTAGATTTGTAAACTCAATCTTTCCTCTTTTCTCCCCTTTAGAACAAAATACTCTCTGCATTGCTTACTGTTTGTAATTCTGCTGGTGAAGCTTTGGATACTAGACAACAAAATGCAATTATTGAAGTTATAGGTCCACTTTGGGCTTTTTTAAAGATTCAACAGGTAAGGAAAGCTACTGATTATTTCTTTAAAAAATGTTGACAAAAGACTATTGTAATTTCCTATGGATTAAAATTTCTAATTTTTTGAGGTGAAAGATAAAAGTTGTGATTAGAATTCGCTTAACTGTATTCTCTCTCAGTGTGTGTATGTGGCATAAAGGAGTGTATGTATATATTCATGTGTGGAGGCCAGAGGCTGACAATGACCTGGAACTCCAGTGAGCTCCTGGGGTCTGTGTCTGCCATCCCCTTTTCCCCAAACACTGGTTACTCAGCTTCCTGTGGGTGCTGGGGATCAGGAACTCAGGTCCTCGCGCTTACACATCAGGCACGCTCAGGAAGTTCTTTTTCAACGCGTGCTAGTGTATTATTCTTAGACCCTGCCAGAGTGGCAGGCACAGTCCATCTGCCTATGTTTTGAACTTACTGACGCCGTTTACAATGTAAGTTTGTTGTTGTTGTTTTTTCTCTGTTGGATTCATTTCTATTTGTGATTTTTATGCTTTTTAAAAATAATTAGGATGACGAGAGAGTTGACTTAATGAATGGGGCTAGTAAGCAGGTATAGCTAATTTGTATTCTTCCCAGCAAAGCCAGAAAATAAAGCGATTATTAGGCTAAAATTAGAACATGTCCCCTGCATATGCTTGTAAACTCAAGTTTCTTATTTTAGAGATCAAACTACAATATTAGTTTCCTCTGATTGAACATATGATCTCTGGTGACCAGTGGAAACTAAGGGAAAAACCCAAACTTTGGGGAAGTAATAGAAATTACTTTGCAGATAATGACTTTTTGGGGAGAAGAGGGGTTCAGGTTTCCTGGAGATCAAACTCAGGACCACTCTGTGCCTTGCAGACAGACCAGGTTTTATGATCCATTTTTGTGGTCGCTTTATCATCCTCTAGTGGTATGACTTCATCAAGAAGCTGTTTACATATCACTCAGTAGCCATTCAGCACACCTGTGGCTTCACAGCAGCATGAGGTAAACTAACTGAAGATGTGGAACCTCACCGGTACCAACTGACACACAAGTTTTTCAGTGGCAGACAATAGTAATTAGACCCCCTTTAAGTCATCTGAAATTGAATGATGGTTCTCCTGTTTCCTAGCTGTGGGATCTTGAGCAAATATTTTCCTCACCCTGTTTTCTTATGAAAGTGGGGGTGATCTCATCTCCCTCTTACAGCTGCTGCAAAGATGAGATAGTAATTGTAAAGCCATATGCATGGACTGGTATATACTAAATACTTAGTAAAATACTGGTTTTGTAGCTATTTCCATGTGCCTTAAGTCTCTGTTATGATAAAACACCATAACCAAAAGTACCTTGAAGAAGGGTTTATTTCATCTTACGTCTTAGACCCCATCATCTAGGAAAGCCAGGGTAGGAACTCGAGGCAGGAACTAATGCAATGTGGAGGAATACTGTTTACTGACTTGCTCACTCAGGACCTCCTACCTGCCCAGAGATGGAACCACCCACAGAGAGCCTGGCCCTCCCACATCAGTAATTACTTAAGAAAATGCCTTAGCAACAGGCAGTCTGATGGAGGCATTTTCTTAAATGAGGTTTTTCCCAAATAACTCAAGCTTGTGTCAAGTTGATGAAAAATTAGCTGGCACGTCATGTGAAAATTCTCACCAAAATTATTGTGTCTTGTTCAAGGTAATCAGTCAGCCTTGTGTTCAGCAGGCATTTAGCCTTTCACTTCAACTACTGGCATTTTTCATCCAAGCTGTAGATCCTCAGCTGATAAGTCAGGTAATAATAGTGTCCAAGTTGGTTCTTTGTTGGCTTTTTGTTTGTGAATATGCAGTGACGTATTTGGTTTACTTGTAACCCCTTTAGCCCTCTTTTCCTGTTTCTTAAGGAACTTGTGATCCTCCTGCCTGTCTTTACAGTCGTGTAGCACCACACCAACTGTGTGCAGTGCTGGGATTGAGTCCAGGGCGTTGTGCACACTGGGCACATACTCTGCGACTGTGCTTCATCTCCAGCCCTGTGATCCCTCTCCTGAAACTGAATCTGTCAGCCTACCTGTTTTCATCACGGTTGTCCCTAACTTTTGTCCTTCTATTAGTGTTCTTGGCTGTTAATTTATCCATCATCCGTTTTCTATCACTTTTAGGTTGTATGTTTTGCTACTAAGCAGTCAGAATTTTGTATGGAGGTTAACTGCCCATGAAATAGCCTAGCTAGGAGTTCTGGTATCGTGCTAAAACTCTGCATTCATAGCAGTTTCAAAGGCACTGTCAGCTGTGAAGTTATAGAACATCACCACCTCTTTGTTTCCCTGAAAAAGTAAAATTGTTTTCAAAGACTGGTATACTCCTGAATTCCTTCTTTGGACCATAGCGTAGCTGGCTGGGCATCGGGAAATTTACTGTCTGCAGTGTCTCTAAGGTGATGCTTCTGAAGCAACAACAGCAACAACAAAAATGGGAATGACCTTTCTCTTATCTGAAGTGATCAAGAGCTTTGGTGAATTAATATTAGACAGAATTGATCTCCCAAACCAAGATAGCTTTAGTTCAAGGTCAAGAAGCAGAAACAAGATTTGGAGAAACAACTTATTTAGGAGAAGTGTGGAAGAGGTGATATCTTGTCATCACCTAATGATGGCACGGGACATAAAGTGAACTATAAGTAGTGGTAAAGCTTTGCTTCAGGCAGCTCGTGTTAATTGTATTATGAAATTAGCAAGCAGCTATGCGGTACATATAGCAAGTAGGTATATTCAGCTGTCGTATGTGTAACATGGACTATTGTAAAGAAGGAGAATGTGGTGGAACAAATACTGAATGCAGTGATGTTTGAAGGTTAAATGTGATTTGCCAGGATGGTGGCGCACGCCTTTAATCCCAGCACTCAGGAGGCAGAAGTAGGTGGAATGCTGTGAGTTCAAGGCTAGCTTGGTCTAGAGTGAGTTTCCAGGACAGTCAGAGTTACAACAGAGAAACCCTGCCTCGAAACCCCCCACCTCCCCCCAAAAAGAAGGAAAATTAAACGTGATAATTTATAAATGCTTAGTCTTAAAAAGCATCCAGCAACTAAAGTTCTTTAACTGCAATGTAATTGCTCAGGTAGGGATTGCTTCCTCTGTAGATCTCACCTTTGTCCCTTTCCATTATCAGGAGCTGACAGACTAAGTTTGCTTGGTTGAATTCACTTTACTATTTTCAACCCAAGAGCAATAAATGACTTTTTACAGTTTTAAAGATTTTAAAATATATATTAGTTTTATATGATATTTGACATACATAATATCTATATTTATATGCGTGCCAAAACTAAATTTACTGTTTGGCTTTTTATAGAACAAGTTTGCAAACAGTTGCTTTAAATAATGAACTGTCAATAGAATTATAAATGCAAAATGATTAGCTGGCACCGTTTTTGGTATACAGATGGTACTATAAATTTGCCTACTAAGCTGGGGTCCAAAGAAGGAATTCAACTCTTTTATTTAATGTTCTTACAGGTTCCACAGTGCAGTTGAGGCTTTGTGGACTGGTGGTTTTGGAGTTTTTTTTTGTTTCCCTTCCCTACACAATCATATTTTGATAGCAGGTCTACTTAAAACTGTTCTTTGTTTTTATATCTTCAGGTAGTAACTTTGCTGACCTCACTACTTAAATTAGAGCCTCCCGACCATATCTATTTGGCAGTGCTGGATTTTATAACTTCTTTGGGCAAACTTTTTATACCTCAAGCTATCCAGGTAATTTAACAAAAATACAAAATCTGAAAACAAAAATCTCTGAAGGGAAATTTTAGCTTTGACACTCCCCTCTCCCTTTCCCCCAAGCCTGGCCTAGAACCTGAGGCAGTTCTCTTGCTTCAGCCACCATAAGTGCTGGCTGGGACTGGCGTGAGCCACGCTGCAAGCAGGTTTTTGATTTCTAAAATCTTGTGAGTTTACTAACAAAGTTGTGGAAAAAGGTAGTTTCTGATAAGCACGTTTTAAGTCATTTTCTTTTAAAAAGCATTAGTTGGCATACAAATAATTTATCAGGTTGCCTTCTGTATTCTGAGAGAGCAGTCATCTGTGTCCCAGTATCTAAAGGAAGAAGACACTCATGTCTTATAGCCAGTAGTGTCTAGTGAGGAAATTTGGTAATTATACTGGGTTAAATTCATGAATTCCCAGAATCCTATTCTAGTAGTGTAGGGTAAGACTCCTACCAAATTTTAAGACCTAGCAAAATTAGGTTCTCTTAAACTGGGACCTTGTATTACTATTGTAATAAAATCCCAGTATTTCTAGATACTTGGCTTTGTTTTACCTTCAAAGCGGGAGACTATAAAAACCTCTCTGGTGAGAAACTTTTATGTAGTCAGAGAGTACAAGGTGGGCAGTGTTTCAGTACACATGGTTAAATTTCAATTTTTTTTTTTTTTTTTTTTTTACTTGCTCTCAAGACAATGACAGCAAACCATCTGTGAGTCACCCTAATGTAAACTTGGGTTTCATAAGATAAGCACAGATGGTGGCAGCTGCTTTTCTCTCTTTTTTTTTGGAAAGAGTTAACATGTAGTCCAAGTTGGCCTCAAACTGCAATCCTGTTTCCACCTTCAGAATGCTGGGATTATAGACATGAACTTTTTGCTATAAAATAAGTTTATGCTAGAGTCGGTTTTGTTCCTGCAGAGCCATAGGTGATGTGTGGCTGCAGAACTCAAACAACAAATACTTTTTTGTCAGAAATAGCAGTGAATTACAGATTCGGCCAGGGTGAAGTCAAGTCTGAAGATAAGTCTGAAATTCATGAGCATATGCAACCCTCACAGCCACAAGACAGATTCAAATTAAGTGCACGTTGTAGGTGCTATTTTAACTACTCGTGGTATAATGACTTAAACCCCAGTCTCAACCTGTGGACTTTGACAATGAAGTCCTGATATGTGACGTGTATTAAGTGGTGAGAAATGCTATGGGAAAAATACAGCAGAGGAGGGGGCAGGGTGAGGGGATAAAGTAAACCCTGGTTTTACCCTGAAGGAAATGGAAGGTATTAGGATTTGAACAAGAAAATACAGGACATAATGTGTCCCAAAAGTTGACAGTATCTTACATTAAAGTTGATTTTCTCTAGCAAGGTTTGGTTCTCTTTGTAGGACAAGATGCTGCCCAAACTGTCTTGCATTCTTGCTTTACTGCTAGCCAACAGGAATTGGCTTCTAGAGCAACATACTTTAGAGGCATTTACTCAGTTTGCTGAGGTAAGACTAGTTTATCATACTTATCGCTTTACATTTTAATACTTCTAATGTCTAAAAACTTAAAAATACCGAGCTGCTTAGTATCTCAGTTGAGAAATTTGTTTACAAGGCCTCATTATGAGCCCTAGAGAAATGAAGTGACTTTCTCAGGGTTCTCTGATTAGCAAAAATTAAGCATTCAGTCAACTGTCTGACTCAGACACTGCCTTCAGTGGCACTGGGGATTAGATTAGTTCTTGCAGTGAAAACCTTTAGTTGAGTTCTAGTGAGGTGACCTCCCTCTGTTGTGAGTTCAAATCCAAAAACAAAAGGAACTTCTTAGGAGATGCTTCTGCTCTGATCCATTTCTGTGCAGTCACTCATGCCTTTGGTTTAAGAGTGATCAAGTAATTAACCCTTGCAGTACCACATGTATAGAAGCCAAAGCCACATTGCATCCCAAGGCTCAGTATGAGCATACTGCATGTGAAAGTCTTTGGGTATTTATTTATTAACTTTATTTTAAAGTGAGTTTCCAATTAAGGTAGTTTAAACAACTCAGTGGCTTTACAAGTTGCTGAACCATAACTGATCTGTCTTGTTTACTGACCTGTTAATAGGGAACACATCATGAAGAAATAGTTCCACAGTGTCTCAGTTCTGAAGAAAGCAAGAACAAAGTTATAGCCTTTTTGGAGAAGGTATTATTTATGTATAAAGTCAACGTTTTATTCTTTATCATGTATTTTTACATTGTGTACTTTTCTTCTTGGTAATGTGGTTTGAACCAGGGCTTTGCATGTTAGACAAGTGCTCTACTGCTGAGCTACAAGCCCCGCTACAGTAAACTAGAGTGTTTTGTTCAACGCTAATACAGATAGGCTGAGCATTCCTAATCCAAAGTACTTTAAAATCTGAAACTCCAAAATCGCCAATGTGAGAGAGAGAGAAAAAGAAAAAAAATACCATGTAGTGAAGCCTAATTTAATGCATAAAAATACTGAATAAAATTACTTTAGAGATGGTATATGAATTTCATGTTTATACTTGGATCTTATCCCCATAGTATCGGATTGAAGCATTTTGTATAAATATGAAGTGATACCCAACTTGTATGAATCAGTTAAGAGCATACATTAGACACGTAAGTCACTTTAAGTCACTGTACCTATAGACATTGACAGTAAAATGAACAAATAGGTTCCCTAACATTGCTGATTATAACTGACTACACATGATTACAAGGGCTAATATTATGGCTTTTGCTATATTTTAGTATGATTTAAATGTTTTTCTAATATATAAAGTCAAACTTTATTTTTGTAGATAGGGTCTCACTGTGTAGCCCTGGCTGGCTTTGAACTCAGAGATCCTTCTGCCTTAGCCTCCCGCATGCTTGGATTAAGGGCATACCACAACACCTTGCTAAAGTGGTGTTTCTAAAGTTCAGTAAAATAAAAAATAAATTAAGCATAGGAATCCCATGTATACTTGGAAAATTTAGACATACTGCTGTTAGGGTGTCAGGTGGTAACTGAAATACTAATGAGCAGACCTGTCAAACCAGACTTGAAATACCAGAAAACAAATTATAACTATGAACATATTTAACTGGGTTCTTTGTATCTTACAAATTACTTATATGTGTTGTTACCAAACACAAGTGTGTATATAATGTGTTATAGAGAACATAACGACCAGACTTTAAGTACACGTGTGAGGGAATGTTTGTCAGCATCATACCCTGTACAATAAGGTGAATATTAACAGAGACACAACTCTTAACTGTTCTGTAGCGAGAACACGCTGAGGGGATTGTTCAGGGTACACGAAGAGAGGAGTCTACACAAACTAGAATCTGCCTGGTCACAGGTTAAGCCAGAATGGTTTCACACTTAAATAGTACTTTCATCATCTAAATCTCAGAGAATGCTAATGTGTCAATGTTTTTGGTGATCTTTGGCAGACAGGATTTGTAGATGAAACTGCAACTGCCAGAGTGGACCGTGTGAAACAGGAGAAAGGCACTTTTTGGGAACCTGTTGCTACGGTTGCTTCTACAGTCGTAGAAGCAAAGGCATTGGCCTTACAGGTATGGTTTCAGTATGGTTACTGTTCAAATGAGAACTTCTACTCTCATTACTGATTAAAACAAACTAGTTTGATTGTCTTCATGTTGAATTTCAAATAAAACCTAGACGTAAATTCTCATTTTGTGGTAACTGTATATCAAACAAGACAAAACATACACTTTTCCTGAAATGTTTCCAACACAGACAAAAATTAAAAAAAAAATAGTTGTAAGCATTATATCAAATATACTCTTTATTATTATTGAAGTTGCATATTGTACCAATGATGACATAAATGTATTTTCTGACCCACAGAAAGTCAGCTTCCAAAATGTTTAGTTTATCTCGTCTCACCACGCCAACCTTATAATCACATGTACCTGTTGACAGAAATTTGACACTATGTACATTCAAACTGTTTTGAATTTGGAATTGTAGACTATAACAGATGTTTAGGTTATAGTGCAGTCTTTTTGTTTTTAGGGTTAGATGTAGCTGTAGGCCTGAAATATAAAGTTCAATGTAAATTATAAGCCCTGTGAATTTAAATGTGTCATTTGGAATACTGATTACCAGATATATCTGGGTCTCAGTCTCAGTCCCTTGCAAGATGTCTTGATCCTTAATTTTCCTCAATTGGAAAACTATAGTTCTTATCATTAACAAACTTAATATTAGGAGATCTACATTTTCCTTAGAGGTGTTTTTAAATATTTATTGATAGTTGTTGCAAGACATCATTTGTAATTGGGGCCACTAGCACATGGCATTTATGTATTAGTATAGATGGGGAGGGTGTCCTTCTTTGTGATCCTATGACTACAGTTTCTCTTATTTTTAGAATGAGTATTGTGGCACTGCTTGTTTTCCTTTTCTAGCCTTGCACCAAAAGAGCCCGTCAGGAGTTTCCCTGGGAAGGAGAGTACAGGTCAACACTTCAGGCAGCAGCCGGGACTTTGGAGGCAGTTGAGATGCTACTCCAGGAGTTTCCTGCTCCAGACTGGCTACTGGGGGAACTGGAGGCACTGCAAGACAGGCTTGAGAAGCTAAAATGCTGTGTGTGTGTTTGAGGGTGAGATGAATGGGCTGTATCAGACAGACTGGGTTTCATTTAAATGAATTATGAATGTAAATATTTGTACATTTTCATAGCACATATAAAAAACTTTTGCAAAGGTGAAAATAATCTTTATTTGACAAAGAGAACAAGATGGGGGGAGTTTCTCATTGAGAACTTTGGTACAGTGTCATACTGGTGAAACAGTAACTGCCCAGGTCCAAAGGGAGGGACCTTTCACTCAGACGATAAACTGTAAACAAATAAATAAGCTGCCTAAGGAACCTTAGCAGCGCGAAGTTGTAATTTACAGCTAGATTTTTTTTTAGTAAGTCATATTTCATAATAGAGCCTAACTCTTTTACTTTTAAGGAAATGGCACAAAATTAAGCTCACCAGCTTGGATTTTTATATTTTCTTTACTTCCAGAATTGTCCTGGAAAAAGCATTTCTTTAGCTACTTGCCTCAGTCAGTTCAGACAGGCTCTTCCTCCTATGGTCCGGCACTGAGAGCCTTCTGCCACACCTGTGCGGCTTAGTCAGCAACCTGAGGTTAGTCTCAAGCTTGAGTTGGCACAGACTGCAAAAAGAGCTCCTAGTACAGGGAATGCAGGCTGCTTCAGGGTTTTACATCCACACAGCTTGCTTTGAGGTATTAATTTTTTTAGAATTCTTCCTGAAGTTAAGTTCTTTCTCATGGTCACCAGTTGTTGTCTTCCCAGGTCAGCTCTCCTCCTTCTTCCCAGCCCTCTGCCTCTCCCTGCAACAGAACACGCCAACCATCTGAGGCAAATTATATACACATTTAAAATGACCCTTTGTTTATAATCTCAGTCAGATTCTTTTCCCAAATCAGGGAAAGGAGTTATTCATGCAGCAGGTGGACACAGGCATGGCCTGCTGTGGCCAAGGATGTCTATACACAAGGCACAACTCGAAAGGATTAAAAGGATTTTCTTGAAGACTAATTTTGTGTATGGTTATTTTGTGTGTGCATGCATGTCTATGTACCACGTGTGAGCCTGGTGCCTGTAGAGGTCAGAAGAGGGACTGAGTCTCTTAGACTGGAGTTACAGCTGTTCTCATCTTGTGGGTCTTAATCCCTGAGGGTCAAATGACTCTTTCACAGGGATCACCTAAAACTATCTGCGTATCAGATATTTACATTATGAATCATAGCAGTAGCAAAATTACAGTTATGAAATAGTAAAATAAATTCATGGTTGGGGGGGGTCACTACAACAATGAGGAACTATATTAAAGGTTTCAGTATTTAGAAGGGTGAGAACCACTCTAGAAGAATAGCATCTCTCCAAATCCAAGATTTTAGTCTGGCAATTTGGTTTTCTGTAGTTTTGGACCATGAACTTTGTAAATGGCAATACTGTTGGGTCAGTGGGTTGGACTTGCCTGAGGGATTAATCCACTGTTCTTTTGCAGTACAACAAAACACAAATCATTTCTGGGAACTGATTTAGTTGGTTCTGGGTTTAATTTGGTCATTTAACTGGGTGTGCACAAAACTCTTTTTCATTGTTTGAGAAAACTGCTTGTTTATTGTTACCTAGGACCTCTGAGGGAAGCCCTGACACTAGCATATTTAATACAAAGAATGTACTCACCTCAGTCATTTCTGTTGCAGCAAATTTTGAGGAAAATTGCATCACTGGTAAGATGTCCTTGTTAGGGACCATCACATCTGTCCTCAGTTCAGGCAAAATAAGAAAAGTACCTGAAGGCTTAATTTCTGGGATCATATCTGCAAACCAGTCCAACTCAGGCTCTTGCACTGGCTTCTTCTTTACTTGTATGGTGAACTCTTCTCCTAAACCAAGTTCTGGTCGAGCCTTAAGGGGTCGGTCTTGGGACACTTCTGGTGGTTTGACTTTCCCATGCTGTGTATGATTGGTCTTTGAGGAGGGACTGGGTTTCACAGGCTTAGACTCTTCAGTGAGAGGATGCAAAGCTGCAGTGGGCTTCTGCTCCCCTGCGGTAACAGGCACGGCAGTAGAAGCTCCAGCTGCTGTGTTTGCTTCAGTACTGAAGCTGGGTTCACCATCATCCCAAGACTCCTTGCCTGCATTCAGACTCGAGTGCTGGGACTCTGTTACATCACAAGGTTCTCGGGGACATGTCTGAATACTGGCAGTTTGATGCTCAGGCTCCTCAGGCTCACTCCAGTCAGGCCACTCCTCAGGCTTTTTAGAGCCTGCTGGGAAGTTTCCTTCATCCTCTGTAGTGTTTTTCACATCCGAGATTCCATTCATAGGGAATTTAATAGAGTGGGAAAACTGATCAGCTGTGGGCATATGCAAGATTTAGGTATAAAATGTTAAGAGCAAGCAAGTAAGTATAGGGTTAATTACGTGGAAATACTGTGCATGTTAGCAAAAGTTAGGCAGATCATACCACAGATACCATATAAATTCTCCAGATATACTTGGCACTTCTAGTCTTTGACTAAATATCCAAAGGCCCATTGGCATAAGTCTCTAAATACAGATGTCTTCTTATCCTTGAAGTAGTAATAACTTAAAAATGTGTGCCCAAGTAAGTTATTCTTTCAAATTATTTTCTGTGTGGGAGAGTCTGGGTGCCTGCCTGCCATAGTACAGATGTGTAGAGGCAAAGGAAAACTGCAGTTGGTTCTACTTTATGTGGACTCTGGAAATTGATCTTGGGTTATTAGCCTTTCACCACAAGTGCTTTTTAGCTCCTGAGCCATCTCCTTAACCCTTTCTGTTTTTTAAAGATTAATTTTCAATTACATGTTTGCCTATGTGGGGGTGAGCTGAAGTTAACTGGCTGGTGCTGGGGACCAAACTTATGTCCCCTGCAAGAGTAATTTGTTCTTTGAACTGCTGGGCCATCTTTGTGGTCCCCAAATAAGTTTGCAACAGACTTTCTCAGATGTCATCAAGGTGCTAAGAAATCTAGGTTACTCTACCACTTCCAAAAACTTACAGAAAGTTCTTCACTACAAGTTTTTATTAACATCTTTTAGAACTCTTCATTTTTGGTACATTATGATGCAGAAGACATAAAATACAAAATTAGCTGATACAATCAAGAAATGTTAACTCTTATGTGGGAAGTAAGTCTGGAGCAGTAAAAAGAGAAAGAGGAATTACAAAATGCACTTGATTTTCAAAACTTAAGCTTAATAATGCTCTCAGGAATAGATTGAAACAATGAGAAACTTAATTTAAAATTCTTACCTGTCTGTAAAAGAGTATTGTAATAATCTTCCTGTGTGTGCTTTCTGCTGTTGATGGGCATGTTGCCAGAAAAGAACCATTTAGGGAATGCATTAGAGGAAGGGTTCTCCAAGACCTGTGAGATCGGGTTCTGCTGGCTGCAGACAACATGCATCGGAGAACCTGGAGAAAGGGAAAGAAGAGCCATGCTTTTTGATAGAACAGATTTGATGAGTAACAGTCAAGGGAAGTGGGAATGTGTAACAGAACATCAATATTTGAGTGAAACCCGTAACTAAATGGGCTGCCTGTCTGTAGAGGTTAAAGACAGATTGTGTCTTCTGAACATGGTGGTGATGGGATAGCACTATAAAGCATTACAAATACAAAATCTTTAGGAAACTTGGTAAGTTACAGCCCTTGAAATAATTTTGGTAGCACTGTGAAACCACAATTCTAATTTCCTTTCAGGAGTAAAAGGCTACAAATCTAACAATATGAATACCAACAATAAGAGTACAAACCTAACAATATGAATGACTTAATACCATAAAACCATACACTGAAAATAATTAACTTTTATGCTATGGATGGTTAACCTTGAATAGGGAAAGCAGCTGTCTTTAATATTTTACCAGGAAATGTATACTCAGGATTGCATACTGACCCAAGAGACTTAGTAAACTTAGAGCTGAATGTTGGGTAAGGGAGTCAACTGTCATCATAAGGTTTCAGCTCTCTAGAGCACCTCTCTCCTTCATCCTCAGCCCTTGGTCTAGCCATTAAAAGCATTAGAGACCCAGAACTGTGTAATGAAATCATGGTCATACTCAAAGTCACACAGCACAGCAAAAGGGCAACGACACTGATAGAAAATTCTTGTGCTACCTCCCACATAGAGTACACTAGGAACAAATCAAAAGTGAAGATTTCCTGAAGTACTAAAAAACAGCTTTGTACCCAGTTGTCCAGTGACTATTACCAACAGTCCAAGTCAAAAAGAATGTAAGCATCTAGTGTTAAAAAGAACAACAGTCTTTAATAGTCCCTATGAAAATTCAAATATATCCTCTGACCCACAAAGTATACTTCTGAGAGAACCCTATGGCAGTAGAACCTCAAAGATTTATGTGTAAGGTATTTCTGTCTATTGTTTATTCACTGTTTAGAAATGTAGCAGAGGGTACAACACCCATGGCTATAAGTCATTGGATTCAGTGAAATGTTACGCATGTATAAAAGTGAGGTAGACTTCTATTTATTTATTGACTTGGAAACACTCTTTCATATGCAGTATGAAATATAAAATAAGCTATAGACTTGTGCATAGCATCATTAAAAATAATCCTATAAAAAGTACATGTCCTTTGTGGGCTTACAAAAAGGATTCCCACTAAACCATTAAAGGTCATTTTGTACCAGCTACAAGGAGTTTGAAAAGGGAAACTGAACTTACTTCATGCTTCCTGATCACTTAGAGCAATATAAATCTGTATTCCTAATAAAATAGATTTTTAAATCTTACCTTCAGGGGAAAGGTCACTAGTTTTAGTAAAACTCGGAGCAGTTCGCTTAAAGATCTTGGTTCTTTCTCCTCCCACAACCACTTCTGGTCCAAGTCGAGACACCAGCACTGCCAAGCTACGAAGAGTAATTGCCACAATGGAACCACTGGTATCACGAAGGCCCAGTAATACCTAGGAGCAAAATCGGTGATGAGTGTAGACAGTCACCATCTTTCTCCTGGGAAGGAGCAACTGGCCTGCATCCAGAATGCTTGTTTAAATCAACATTTTCCTAAACGTTTCTAAGTCCGTGCCTCTTCATCTAACTGTGGAAAAGAAATAATATTTTGCTCTCCCAATCCATCATGGATCGTTGCTTAAGAAAACAAAACAGGACTGGCAAGATGGCTCAGTGGGTCAAGGTTCCTGCCTTGGATCCTAAAGGCCCAAGTTTGATTCCCAGGACCATGTGGGCATGGTGGAAAGACTGACTCCATGGGTTGCCCTCTTATCTCCACACACGAGAGGTAAAAGGTATGCATGCACACACGAGGAGACATACAAATAAATGGGATTTCAAAAATACAGCCCAGTTGAAATACACTGTAAACTCCAACGTGCTGCTACAAACGACATTTTTACATATAACTCCAGATGTGTACTTTGTTACAGTTGAGAGTTATTTATGGGACATCCAGTCACATGACACCAAAACAATGAGAGCCTGTGTTCATAGAGTCAAAAGTATAGAAAAAGTGAAGAAAGCAAAACCCAGCAAGACTTGATTGCCAGGTTAGCTAGACTGACATCCTTTTATTAAATTATTCTTTTGCTTTTAGTGGCTTAAGGTCAGTGTTTGTTACTTTACAACCCAAAGCACCTTAAACAAGGAGAACCATGCACAAGACATTGGGGCAGGTTTTCTGCATCAGTAGATCATATGTATTAGCAGGGCCTAGGTACCTGGCTCCTAATAGTACCAAGAATACTGAGTTGCCCTAGTTTGACTAGTAATTCTCAGTATGACTGAACCAATTAATCATGTATTTCTGGCTAGTTTCTCATTTATGTAAGATCAAGGCACTCAACAAGACTATTCCAATTGCTATCCCAATGCTAACTTACCAGGCTCTTCCTCGAAGTAAAGCTTTCGTAAACCAGAGTATGCTTCTATCATCTGCAACACTACCCACAGAACAAGCCACCTACGCTCAGTGCCTTCTCAACACTTCATAGGGTGAGAGAGCCAATCCAACCCGTCCTAACCTCCTCAGCCCACCGCTGCAGTTTCCCTACACTTCTCTTAGCTGTTCAAGGTTGCTAGTCAATCTTCTGTTTGAATAGCCTGTCTTCCACATGGCCACTTTCTAGCATGCAGAAACTGACCCAGTTAGTCTATAGGGAATAACAGTAGTTATTAAAGAACAGCTACTGAAGTAGTAGTTGTAGAACTTACTAACTAATCATACAGTTTTCTAAATTGTGAGAGAATTAGGTTTTTTTTTGTTTGTTTTGGTTTTTTTTTTTACATGCTGAGCACCCAAATCAGTCTGTGGCCTCAGCCTGTAACATCTGTTCCAGATTTAGAGCACTATACTCCTTTTAAATTGACACCATGCAGGGTAACACTGCAGATGTAAATGCCAAGAGCCAGCTCCCCGGTGAAGCACACTTTCACAACCATGTGTCAGCCCATTTAGTATCTGAGTTAAGTGACTCAGTTTAACTAGAAGAATGTGGCAGAAACAGACCTGGTAGCTTCCAGCTTACATTTTAAGAAGGCTGATTTCACCCTTTCCTTAGCCCTGATCAGCATACAAGAACTTCTGTATCTCATTAAAAATCATGTAAAAATGTCATGTGGGATATGACAAGAGCCCGGATTCTCCCTGAGAGTTCAATGAGAAAAAGACTTGGGTATCCCAAAGTCCCTGCTAAGTCTAGCCTATCAGTCACCCTTTCCAAAGTACCAAGGAGCCAGTATGAAGAAGTTAGCTCTGGTGAGGCCCTGTGGGCTGAAGTTTCAGCTAACATCATGTGGAATCTCAAAACTCCTAAACCAAGTGGATACAAAGAGCCATGAGAGCTAAGGAAATGTCTGATGTTATAAGAAACATCTGTTATTTACTAGCTCCTTGAATACAAGGGAAGTGTTAATCTCATAGAAAACAAACTGAAAGATACCATGTGGTTGGTAGCTTTAAAACTCCTTTTTAAAATATCTTCCCCAAACTTTGTACTATTTAAAACAGGGATACTCCAAACTTGGTGTCTACACACAGTGTGATCTTTAGAGATGGTTATACTAGGTTAGCATGGGCCCTAAATTCAATGATAGGTATGCTGTGCCAGGTGAAATCAGACATGGTAACACACACATGAAATCCTATTAGGAGTTTGAGGCCAGCCTCTGCTATGTAGTAAAACCATACCCACCCATATTTGTCAAATTAGGAGGCAGCCACAGAGCAAAAGCTCTATGAAAGCAGATGTGGATTGCCTGACACAGCTGCCTAGCAAGACACGTACACAAGTGGCACTTGCCGGGAACACCGAGGCTTATGATGGGGGTCCTCAGAAGCGGCTACACCCGACTACACCTTTCTCAAACTTCAGTGCTCCAGAGCGTCAGATAAATTTCTATTGTTTTGATCCAAGCCGCTGTGATAATTTTTTATGGCATAAAAAAATAACTAAGCCTGGAAATCTTGGGTGAGTGAATCCTAACCTTCCCTATGGTAAATAAATAGGTTGAAAATCACTGCTAACAATCTCCTGTTCTCTGTATGGCAATCACCATAATGTAATTATGGACAATCATATTTTATGTTCAAAAAGCATTCTACAAATGCCATGGGTCTGCCTAGGCCTGTTTTTGTCTTCTCATGCATTTATCCCAAGAATTAGCAAACAGAATCATAGCTGTTCACAGATAAAGTCTAAACATCTTATGTTAGTTGATTTGCCAAGAAGACTGAACTGAGAACACAATTTCAGCCCTTTATATGCTAGTAACGTTTAAACTCGACTGCCACCTCAAGGCTTCGTGAGCTATTACCTGAAAGCCCTCTCCTTCCTTCGACACAATCCCACTGCCAACCTGATCCTGACCTGTGGCAAGATGACTTTCTTCAGCTGTTCCTGAGTGAAGTGCTCCACGTAGGCCTCAATGTGGGACAGGAGCACCATCCGCACATGTTCCTCGTGGACCTCGAACAGCTGGAGGAGCACGGGGATCACCCGGGCCTGGAACAGCGCTGGCGAGAGCAAGCATGGTGTGTCTCCTGATGCACTCTCTACCCCAAATCAGAGGGTACAGACAGTCATTTGGTGAGAAGTAAAGAACATAATTCATCAACCGAGCCCAGAATTTTCTGTATTCTTCTAAAGTTTTAAGCCCCAATTTAAAGGAATTTCTTATGTGAATTCAAATTCTTTAAAGGTTTATTGTCTCCAGGGCTGTGTCCTGTGCTGATCCTGGATCGTGGGTCTGGCAAGGAAGATGATCTGTGAAGGGCACCAACGTGACTCATGGGTTTTCCCTCTACAACCCACAGTGAGAGGATGGAGAGCTACAGGGAAAAACTCAAGACTAAATAAAAAGTACATTCAGTCTAGATACAAGATGCAATTCAAAACTGAAACAGCTACTCATAACTCTGTTGGGGTGACATCATTGAAGAAAATGAACTCCAGGGTACAGGAGAGATGGCTCACTGGTTAAGAGCTCTGTTGCAATTGTGGAGGACCCAAGTTCAGGTCCCAGTATTCAGTGGTTCACAATCATCCCTAACTCTAGTTTTGGGGGATCCGGTGCCCTCTTGTGACCTCTATGGGGACCAGGCATGCATATCATGGGTATGCATACATGCATGTATTTGTATACATGCACATAAAACTCAATCTTTTAAAAAATATTTTTTTAAGAAAATGAATTCTCAAAGCAGGATACAACCTAACTCTAAATTCTTTAGTATATTAATGATGCACTATCTAACCTGATGTGTTACCATCTAAAGACTAATCTTACAAAGTTTCAAATCAGTTAATTTAACATTCAGGGAAAAAAAAAATACACAAAGCAACCCACAGTTCCAAGAAATAAAGTGATCTTGGAGATTTTTAACCTTTTTACTAAAGACACAATATGGGTTGCTTTCAATAACCTAGGAAGCATGGGCCTAAGGGTTCACTGAAAAGATAGCCTCAATCTATTAAGTTCCTATGTGCACCACACTGCGTGTGTGTGTGTGTGTGTGTGTGTGTGTGTGTGTGTGTGTGTGTGACTGCTAACTGCTGTAAATACGGCTCTCCAGGAAGATGGAAGATGTTTCATATTTACTTCTGGGCTTTGGTGCCGGAGTCAGAGGAGTTAATATTTCTCATATCAGGGAGGAGCAACTGTTCTGTAGCTTTGGGGCCAAACATTAGCTTCAGAATACTGTAATACTATCTCACTCAAGAAGTGGACCAATAATTGCCAAACTCTATAATGACTAATAGCACTGGAAAAATTTTCACCTTTTTTAGGGCCAAGCAGATAGGGAAGAAAACTTTTCACGGCCACTGGCTCCGCGAACACCAACTGATTGAGCAGAAGAGGGACCAGTCTTGAAGCTATCAATTCTTCTGACAAGCAGCTTATTCTGTCCAGTAGAAATCTGAGACAAACGAAACAGAAACACTGCTAGCACCCAATCTGGTGATGCCGCCTCTGCTATCCCCATCAGGCAGTAGCCTAGTAGCACTAGGCTCTGCTGGACTGGTACACACAGCTGATGACGTTTTGCTAGCCACCCGCTGCTTCTGTCTAACTGCTTGCTCTCTGTTCTTTCACGTTTGCTTGTTACAGGCTTGATACCAACACACAGCCTTCCGTGGTCACTGCTCTAACACCCTCTTCCTTTCCAGCCCATCTGCTCGGTCTCCAACCTAACTGCAACTCCAAGTGCACCCTCCACTTCCACACTGGTTCTACCTCCCACCTGGCTTTGTCTTGTATCTTTCGTACCGCAGTGTCTCCTTCTCTGGTCCAGCATTCTTAATCAGTCTCTGATCTGCTGAATGAACTGCTGCGTACTGACCAATCCAAACCTTATGTAGTCTGAGTCTGCCTCCATGAACCACAGACTGATCAGCAGAGAGAGATGTAGCTGCTTTACAGTTGCATTCGTCCCTCAGTGTCTTTAAGGCAAGAGTCCACTATATACAAATAACGTCAATACTCTGCCTTGTAATACAAGGAGCACCTCTTATCTGTGCCTTGCTTTGAAATCTGACTTGCCATTTGCTATGTGAATCACAGTGGGTCTTACCTTTGTGCATTCAATCCTGTTGTTTTTGTCGAGAGGAGAATTCTCTATCCACCTTCCTCCCAGCAAAGTGAGACTTGAACCCATCTTTATGTTTAAAAGCAACCAGTCTAGATGTGAATGCATTACTAGAACAGTCTCTCCCGGAGCATAGTAGAAAATGACATGTAGGAAAGTTCAATAACCATTGTTAAGTCAGAAGTCTGACTCAACCCTAGATCACCTGACACGATTACATAGGTTTAATTCAAGTTAGTGAATTAAGTTTTTTTAACTTACTTGAAAAATTCAGTTTTTTCATCTTCACTCTTTAATGTCAAGCTTTTCAAGAAATTTACAACTTCTAGAAAATCATTTCTAAATGCAAAAAAAAATTAGCAGGACAATAGATTAAAGGCATGTTAAGTATTGAAGCCATCATCACAGAACGTATCACCACTTTCAATGAAGAAAATTTCTCTTGCCGTATGAAAAATTCAGACGCTTATGGGATAAATACGAAGGAGCTGGAGGTCTTCAGCAGTGACCACACTTTTCCAGAACTTACACTGTAACAGGACACTGGTAGATGGACTATCCCAGGGAAATGGCACTACCATTTCAAAGAAGCTGATGGCTCCCAAGTCTCTTTTGGTAAAGTGGAAACAATAAAGAGGACCTGGGAAATGGAATTTTTGTAGGAGTCAGGTATTTTCTCATTTCTCTGACTTCTGCACCCAGGCAAGGTCAGTTTCTGAAGAGTCCACAGACAGTCCCAAACCTGTAACTGCTCTGTTCTGAGAGCATGGCTCACACCCTACCATGTGGAGCTACTGCCCTGGCACCTAAGCACACGGCTTGGCAGCCTGCATAACATGTACAGGTGTCCCCTCCATTTCCATGTTCGCACTTACATGTGCTCCTTCAACAGCTCATCATTAGGGCACTGACTTCCACGATTTCCTCCGCATATAAAATCCCCAAGTTACTTTTAACTCCGCCAGAACCTAATTTCCTCCAGCCTGGTGTGAATTAGTAGCTTAACTGAAAATACTCCATTAACACATACTTTTCTGTGGTGCATGAATTAACACACAGTGGAAAATACACAAGAACCTCCAGACACCACTTTGTTCTGCATAAGCCTTGTTTCTGCTTATGTGGAGAGGATTCATATCACATGGTATTTCAGGGTAACACCTAGCAATATGTGATCTAATGAACTTTTTGCAAGACTCCGTCTTTACATCTGTTTACATTCTCATTGCAAATGGTAGTATATGTGGTCTATAAATGTATGTGTTCATTAACTTTAACTTCCTATAAGAGACAATATGTTTATATTTCATAGTTCTAAATGATAAATAGATTATCTACATTTATGTGTTCATCACACATCTTTTTCTTCCTTTGGTATTTCTAGGCTATGAAATTTGTCTCAGTGTTTCAATTTTTTAAGTCTAAAAAAACCCTTCAAGATTCATGTCAAGTCTAAGTGGACCTGTGCATTCCACACCCATGCCAATGGAGAGTGGGCAGTGTCTCCCCACTCCTCCCATGCGCACGTGCATGACTGTCTTTAGTGGAATGTGGCTGGCCCAGCTGCCTCACGAGGGCGAGTTCAGCTCCTTACACAGTGGGATATCTGAAATGTGGTTGGACAGCTCTTTGACATTTTTCTTCCTCTATGTTAATACACATTTTTAAAGAACTTGTATTATACAAGGGGGTAAAAATTTACAATTAATTATCTTTGCAGTTTATATCATGAGATATTAAAGTATTTCCAAGAATTACCTACAAACACAAGAAAATACGTTTATAATAATAATAATTGTTGGAAGACTTGTAAAAGTAAATATATACAAATCGTATTTGTCAATTTAAGAGATAAATGGAAGAGGGACTTGCTATACTGGAAAAAGTTCAGTACATTTTCTCAGAAACATAAATGACTAGAGAACTCTACTGGCAACTACAGGCACTGTTTTAACATCGTCCCCCCACATGGCGCCTCTCTAGAGGGACTCAGCTTCCTTAGGGTTTTGCCTTCTTTCGTTCTGATTCCTCCCTATTCTCTAAGTAGAAACACATAACAATATTTTGTTTAAAAAACATCAGGCTTGCTTTGCTGTTCACAACATGGAACTAACCTGGGTACAAGGTCTATAGTTCTAGAAATGAAGAATACGTAATTAAACTAACCTTGATCTGAACCCAGGATAGTATTTATACTGTGCCTTTCCCTCTATAATGGACTTCTACATGTTATGAAACAAAGGGAAAGTCTGCCAGAAGAACCCCCAACCCCCCAGCAACTCAGAGAACACGTCCCAGAAATGCAATGGCAGCAGAAAGGTGAGCTCATGTTTATGGACTTTCTCAGCTTAGAACTATAAACTATCTGACACAGACCAGTTTCTTTATAATCAGAATTCCTAGTGAATCTAGATATAATTTCTAAACCTCCAGGCCCTCATGACAGTCAGGAACTTCTAAAACTTTCTGTGATAGGAACTGGAGAGGCAAACCAATCTCTCTCTCCCCATCTGTTTGTCTGTCTGTCTCTGATATTCAACCCCTCCCAATAACAGAGGGGCTGTACCCTTTGCACACCACCCCCTCCACAGTGAGCAGGAGAGCAGGCAGTCGAGGGAAGCAGCCAGCACATGTCACATGATGCCCTCACCTGAAGAAGTCATGGGACAGTAAGGTGCTGAGCGCTGGCCGACACTTTGGCATGGGATTCAGCAGAGCTGAGTGCAAGGTCTGTAGGAAGCTGGAGAGAACATCCGCTGAAACTGAAATCCAGAGCTACAGTTAGTCCCAGTGCCTTCTCCCTCTTTTCGGACCTCGCTAGCTGGAGACTGATGAGAGCAAAAACCAACCTGTAAAAGCCCAAGCAAACAAAGCCCTGGCTGATGCTACATGGCTTCTTGGGAGGTACACAGAGCTGTCTTGCTGGCACAGCCCACACTACCCCAGCCTCCCATTCCCTGATTGCTAAAACCCACCTCTGATCCAAAAATGATGGTTCAAAAGGGGGCAGGTTTGCAGGTCCTTCTGGGGTCGACCCTTCTCAACAGAGCTCACTAAATGCCTGTATTTTCAGCTCTTCTATCCATTATTGGAGCACGGGAGAGTAGTTAGTTCAACAACAACGCCTCAGAGCCTTAGGTTTGATTCTCAAGGATTCGAGTTGACAGCCAAAGGTACTTCTAACACCAGGACACTGCATACCCTAGTGGAAGCTACTGCTGATGCAGAAATGCCCGCAAAGGGCCTAGTGTGGCATGCACCTCAGTGACAGAATTGAGGTCCTACGTCCGTCCCAGGAGAGTGACACAGGGTGCCAAGCCTTCAGCAGACAACACTGAAGGAAGCAGAAAACTGTCTTTACGTAGCCTGGGTGTTAAGAGAGGATGTGAGAAAAAACACTAAGTAAATTATAGTAGAAAAAATGACTTTGAAAGAAGAAAGATAATTTAAGCCTGACTTTTAAATGAATTTAACAGAAACACTGGAGTCTTACTCTACTATTCCGGCTAAGGGCATTTATTCACCGCAAAACAACTCAATAATGTGGCAGGAGATGACCACACATGACAGAGACAGCCACTGTTCAAAGTGCTTCCTATTCAGAGTCTCTTCTATTCACAGGCATGGAACCCCAAGCCTCGCCCCTTCCTGCTGCTATCTGTCCTCAGTGAACTGTGTGGTTAGCAGCAGGTCCCCACTACACTGAAGAGAGTCATCTTTGGATTCCACGCAGAACGGGTGGGGGATTTCCTACGTAGTCTGCGCATGTGGCAGCTCCAACTCACCCTGCTCGTTCAAGATGGGGAGCAAGCTGTCCACCAAAGTTCCAAAGGAATAGGCATCCCGGGCATGTCCATGGGACTCTGGAAGGGCTGCGAATTCTGGAGACTAAATGCAGTGAAGACTATTAGAACTATAGGGTCTGCTTCATAAGCGGTCTCCAACACTCTCCCATGTTTGCAGCTGTTACGTTCAAATCTAACTTCGTGGAGCCATACTTCACAGCTCTAAGAACTGTTAGCACACACTGCATGACAAATAGGTGCAACTGCATATCAATTAAAATCGTAGGTCTCTCACAAAAATGAAAAAACTCTGAGCTATTAGTTAATGGAACTTATCAAAGATTTTCAAGTATATGAATAAATAAAAGAAACCAGAATATAATGCGTATCTGTGGCTTTCTGAACTGTGTCTGACTGCAAGCCAGGGTAAAAAGCATCATACATAATCCAGTATACACACATAGGTATATGTGCACACAACGAAAACAAAAGTTCATAAAACAATGTTTTTCCTTATAATCCGACATGCCCAGTGATATTTTCTTTTTTTCCAAACTTTTTCAAAATGCCAATTCCTGTCTTAAAATCTGTAAATTATCAGTTTTACAGATTCCTAGTCTACGTATATAATATAGAGTTGGCTAAACCTGGGATTGCAAATCTTAGGTCTCCTAAGTTTATAGTTGGGCTTGCATTTCCTGTAGAATACATTGATGTCTCCAGAGATTAGTGCTAACTTTAGCCCTGTAAAAAGAACTGAGTAAGGAGCACTGCTTCTGAATCTATTGGTAAATGCTCTCTCCTGAACATGAATTAACAGTCCCTCTTCTACATGCCATGGACATTCAGCTGGGGGCTAGCTGGAAGTCGTGTGGCTGGGTGACGCCGAAGGAAAGGACGAGGTCACCGCTTCCCCAATAATTATGGCCTCTAGTGAAGCACAAGTTAAACAGGAAATAGACCAATGCTTTAGCCACACTCAGGCATCTCAGTCTTCATACAACCCCAAACTGTAAGCCGGATCCCTAACTGTGGTAGTAAAGTTACTCTCACAAAAGTCAAAGTCGACAAGGCTCTTGCAAGGCCAGAGGCATCACGAGGCATCTATAATTCGGTACAGAGCAGTCAGAGGAAATGGTGAGGGTTTTGCTCTTTCAAGTTTTATACTCAGTTGCACAAAGGAGCCTTTACTTACCATCTCCTCAGGAGGAATAGATGCTGGGTCTCTTACTGACTGGATACTCCTGAGAAACTAGACAGAGAAATAAATTAAGAAAAATAACTCATCTACAAAAGCAGTACACAGTGGAAGCAGGAGCCAGGAAACTTTTAAATCAATGCCACACAGTCAGGACACAAACTTAAAACCTTCCTAATTCAATGTGAATATAGTACGCAGCACAGCACAAGGCTCAGGAAAAGTTAAATGTCAGCTTCTTTTCTTCTTCCCATCAGCTGGCTTGAGACACCCTTTGTTGCCCAGAGGCACCTGGAACTGTTTATTTTCCTGCATAGAGATTAGTAACTAAAAGGTGTTTTGGTCAGATGTGGTATATGACTGTAGAACCCACTGGTGAGGAAGCTGAAACAGGAAGTTTCAGCTTGAGCCTGTAAGTTCAGGACCAACCTGGACACCATAGTGACATCCTGTGTAAAAAAGCAATCGAGCATGCTAACTGTTCAGCAGAGAACAAAAATTTATCACACATCTTAGCACCAAATCATGGTAATCTTAAGTTTTGCTGTCACAAGACATAAAAGCTGAGGCTCCTATGAGCTGTGCAGATAAAAACCAACACCCACAGAATTAGTACATCTATTCACCTATTCAAAGATTATTTCTGAAAAGCTTACATGACTAAAACTCCATGTAGGGCACAAGGAATATGAAATGAATGCACTAGATCTCCCATCCACACCAATGCTCTGAACCCGGAGAGAAGTTAACAATTCTGTTAAAGGTGCCAAGTGCCATGGGAATCCAGAAGTGGTGATTAAATCCTTCAGATGGGGGTGGACTCAGGGATGGGACTGAGCCGGATCTTACAGGAGTTTCCATTTTCTAGGAGGCCAATGGGAAGGAAGAAGGCAGCCCAGCAGCTCAAGAACTATGGGTGCAAAACAGGGCTGAGGTAGGATGGGCAGACATTGTGGGAAGCTGTATATGCACGGCAAAGAATTTATGCTATGGACTACACACCAATCAGATCTGAGGTGAGTTCAGAGAAGACAGTAATGAGAGAATATTTACAGAACTGGCAGCATCGGAACTGAGTACCAGCTCGTCCAAGTGTCCACTACACAAGGCTGAAGTGCAGAAACAGTCCATGAGGACAGACAGAGCCAAGACATGAGAGAATGAGCAGTCAGATGCTTCCCAATCTTCTAGAGAACCCAAGTTCCCAGCACCCATGTAAGGTGACTCACAACTGCCTGTATCTCCAGGTGCAGGGCATTGACACCCTCTTCTGACCTCCCGGGCATCTGCACAGATGGAGAACACGAATACACACACACCCTCTTTAGAAAGGCAGTGAGCCAATACTTCCACAGACACATTATGAAGGCAGTGTTTTTTGTACCTTTTAGAAAAAGTCTATCAACAACATGCAAATGGTGAAGTGAAACAAAATAGAGATTAGAACAGCTCATCTACTGGGGAATGTATAGATTTGTCAGACAAAATTGTAAGTACCATAGCATAGCAGCAACCAGTCAGCCCACAGTTCCATAGAATGCTGTCTACAGCCCAAGCTACGGTGTGAACCTGGGGGAGAGAGGGCCTAAAATGCAGCGGACTAAAATCTCCACAGCAGCCGACTCTATTCAGAGCCTCAGGCGATTATACTGAGGGCTAGGCAAGGCCACCTGAGTAAGGTTCTCATGCGCCCAAGCTGTCTACAATCACAAGGACAAGCTGCACCTGGCAAAAACATGTTTTCCACAGAGGCCTAAGAATAACAACAGCTGAAGTAAAGTCACTCCTATCCGCCACACCTGAGAGAGCATGAAACTGCATTTTAAGAACAATTCTGTTTTAAAGAAACTGAAGTCATAAGACCCTAGTTTTCTTGGAGTTTTCTCACATGACTCTACTTTTGGACTGTGTTCTTACAGAACATAGTGTGCTGACACTGGCAACTTAGACATTGTTCAGTAAATACTTCTAGCCTCATAACATACAGGTACTATTTCAGGAGGGGACAAAGGCAAGACACATGAAGCTGAGCTCGGTATTAAGCGTAAGTATAATGAAGCACAAAGTACTTAGAAGAACAGAGAGGCAGGCAACTGGCTTAAAGGTTTGAATAAACCATTTCTTCTTCGTCTTAGGCTCCTTACTACGTGTGCAGGGACTACATGAAGCCAGTACTTTTTTGAGGAATAAACTACAGTTTTCCGAACATGGGCATTAACAAAAAAGCTCAAGTCCTGGAGTCTAAAATCATGATGACACAGAAGAAAAGTGCCCGGGCCAGAACCCCACTCAGTCACCGTCACACGCTCCATGAGGAAGCGGGCTTCCTCTTGGCTCACCTCTGGTGTGGCCTGAGGAACCGTGCAAACAGTCTCCATGCCTCCAAGCTTCCAGTGCCCGTCTTCACTCACAAACACAGACGACAAGCAGACATTGTTGTGTGTCAGATGTCCCTGGGTGAAAGAAACAGAAACAGCTGACACTCCAATATTTGAAGGTTCCAAACAACTAAACAGCAGACACTGCAAATAGACCAACAGTCTTTGGCCCCTGCAGCATAGCACACGGGGCAGATGCAGGTCAGAGGGAAGGCCGCAGCAGCTCCGGCTGGCTCCCCTGCCTGGCTGCAGGTGGAGGAAGACAACAAAGCCAAGGCACAGGCACTGCTGCTCCCCTTTCTTGGGACTCAGGAGCTACACCTGGCTGTAAACATGCACAGGCCTCCACAGCCTGCAGCGCGGCTTCCAATACCTTGAACACTGTCTTGGCTCCCACAGGTTATGTCACTTTCTCCCTAAATTCTTTCCTGCCTACATTCTATCACGAACCCAGATCCACTTCATCTGAAAGCTTATCAGTCAGTAGGCATTAAAAAAAAATCCTGCTAGAAGAGGAGGAAAATGGAGTAAGAACTACCAGAAATTTCCCACTGACCACAGAAGAATCAAGTTTAAAACTATAAAGTTCCAAAACAGCCAGAGTTACAACAGAGAAACCCTGTCTCAGAAAAACAAAGAACAAAAACCTATTTAAAAAAATAGTATAGTCAAATAAATACACTGAAGAAGGGAGAGAATGAGAATAGAGCTTGAGTACTTAAGTTTCTTTTTCAAAGCAGGAACCAGACCAGAAAACAAAACAACACTAAATGTTCTACTCACATTATCCCGTATGTGTGTACTCTGATACAGAAGACTCTGCTATATGGTAAAGGAAGATTTTTAATAATGTGTATATGCTTCCATTTGAGGAAAAATAAGAGAATAAGCGTACAAATACTTGCTTGACATGCACATAAAATTTCTCTGGAATAATATACCAAGCACCACAGTTGCCTCTGGAGGAAGAATTGGCTTCAAGGATGGGACAGAGATTCAACTTGCTTGCTTTTCTATTGTATATATATTTTCTTCAACAAAAAGATAGCCCTCCCCGAAGCATTAATGATTCTTGTGAACATCACCAGGCTTTTAGGAGTTATAAATTGCACGTGGTATCTGGAAAGACTGTCTCCCTCCAACAGAAACAACGTTACGCCACTAAGATGCAAGTGTGTGTAACTTGTGGCTGCTGCTTTTGCATCTATGAAGACTGCCAAAGAACCCAACACTTCAGAATGTAAATATCCCAGAAACAACAGCGCAAATACCGACCAACAGACCATAAGTAAACACAGAACTGACATTACAGCAATCCCAGAGCCAAGCTTACTAGCTATGACACCTCATTATGGGGCTGTCTCTCCATTGGATTCACCCACTCAAGTGAAAACACCATTTCTTTCTGAGAAATGGTTATTTCTTTCTCTGAAATCTAAAATAGAGCAGAATTTCTGAAAGCAAACAGGAGCTTTGGTCTACAGCAACACTACTGCCTTTCTCTTAACAAATACTGGCTGTAGCTATATTTACAGAAAGATTTAACTAAAACAAGAGGTAGACTATAAACTGAAATAAAACTGTAAATAGCTGCTCAGGGACACAGAACTCGCTGCTGATTCCACAAGCTATCTGTAACACCTCTTGTTCCTTCCAACTTCTTTCTCACAGTTTTTCTCTACGGGTCTCTAAGCATCACCATCCAACTGTTGATTCAGTCCCCATCAACTCCCGAGAGAAGGCAAATCACTTACTCTGTCATGAAGGAAGATCAGAGCCAGCAATACATCATAGATTCCAGCACAGACTTCTGCAGGAGACAGGGTTTCCAAGGCCACTTCCAGAGGCTGCACTCTCTCAGTGACGAGATGAATGCCATCTGCTTCCACAGTACAAGATAAAAATCTTAGCAAGCAAGGGTGACGAAGTGTCTTTAAGTGCTTTAAAACACAAATAGAAGAGTTGATGAAGTTAATGACTCAAACCAGATTAATTACAGTTTCACACACACTGTAATAAAAACCATGCTTTCACTGAAAGTCCCTTCAACCTCCTTCTATTCCCCTCAGATTTCAGGGTGGGCAAAAGAGAATCTATAACTTGTTCTAACTTTACCAATACTTAAGTAACTCTACAGAGACTGCCTATTCCCTTACAAGCCTCCTGAGGCTTCCAACCTCATTGGAAGGCCTTCCAACTATCATTGCACAGAACTGGAATGAAAGGCTGGAGACGACCTCCCACTATCCAAAGCATACAGACCTCGGAGCAGACCCAGGGCAGCTGAGAGGGTGAAGCTCATTTTTCTCTTATAATTAACCACACATCAACAGCAGGCCACAGTTGTGAAGCAACTTAGTGAGGGTGCTAACACTGCCCCCCGCCCCCTAAATCTCACTATCTTTCTGGGCAGAATCAGAAAGGAACCCAAGAAGGGCAGAGTATGAGGACATTATCCCAGAGGGTAGAGGACTGGGAAGGAAAGGCCCTATTTTCCTATAAAGCCATAAATCTTCAAACTCTGGAATCAACAAGCAGGCACAGGAAAGATCTAAACCTAGATGTCAAAGGTTCAAGAAAAGAGTGAAAATTTGAACTGCCGGTCATGGGAATTTGAGGTTTGAGCATAAGCAAAGTTAACTGCCTGCTAAATCTAGTCTATAAAGATTCTTTAGAGAATTACAGAGACTCAATAATCTCTGCCACACATTAAGAATATCAGAATGGAATTCAAAATTTGTATTCAGCCTGACAATGTGATCCATTTTTAATAGAAAATTATGGAAATTAAAAATTCAAGGTATGAATTCATTAGCTGTATGAAAATGACAGAGCATAGAGTCAGAACGTCTGAAGACATTGACCAATCCAAGGACTAGAACATTTGCCTGTTTTAATGATCAGAGCCAGAGGAACTTGTGTGACAGTAACAAAAGGCCTAATGCAGGTAAGGAAGCTCTCCAAGCAGAGGAAAACGGGGGCATAAAGAAAGTGTAATTACTAAACACATAAATTGGGCCCAAATCTCCAACGCACAAATTTAAGAACTTATGTTAACACAGAGTGGGATACACATTTAGGTTTAAAGGATATGTGGCTTCTGGGCCAAATTTTAAAAGTCCCTTTGAAAATATAAAAAACATTCTTAGGTCATCCTGGCCTGAACATTTGCTGACCCTGACACTGGACATACTCATTTTTATTAAACACTTCATCTTAACTTTTTACTATTTATCAAATATTTAATCCTCTTAAAATATTTCAACATTTTTTAAGCTTTTAATATCTGAAAAGTGATTGTCATGGTTTTTTTGGTTACCTATCTCACCGGCAAAAATGTTTTATATGTTATATGTACACATACATTTAACACATATAGAATATTAGGAACTACTCAGGCATGGCAGTGCACACCTTTAATCAGCACTTGGGAAGCAGAGGCAGACAGACCTTTGTGAGTTTGAGGCCAGCCTGGTCTAAGCAGTGAATTCTAGGACAGCCAGGGCTATACAGTAAACACCAAAATATTACATAGTAAGAGAGTTTCAACAGCTAGTGCCACCTTTTTTTTTTCCTGAACTACAATGAAATATGATGCATAAGCCTCTGAATACAAATATTCCATGTTTAGAAACCCGTAAGATGAAACACCCCTTCCCTATCAGTTTTCTTAGCAGACAGGCAATACACAAGTGTAAGTCCGTTTTGTGTGAACACAAAGACTAAAATCACAGGGGTTCTTCCCTTTCAGTTTTGAAAAGTGAACCGAGAGTGGAGCGAGCACTCAGAGACAGACGAGCGGAAAGCGGGGAGACGTGAGGTCCATGTAAGGGGAGTACTGGCGTCCTAGCAGAGCGCTAGGACAGAGCCATCACAGCTGGTTCTGCTGCAGCCTTATTAGCCCTGGGTTTTCTATTCCTAATACATGCTTCATATTATGAAAACTTTAACTTGAATCTATCAGCGGAGTCTGGTGGTGGTCCATATCTGTAGCCCAGCACTGTGAAGGCAGGCAAGAGGCTCAGTGCAAGTTGGAGACCAATCTGTTCTATAATGTGACTTCTAAGCCAGACTCTGCCTAATAAAAAAAAACAAAAAACAAAACAAAAAGGGAAACTAATCGCTCAAAAATAAGAAGTGAAGAAAATTTTATTTAACTAGTAATTACAAGCTATTGAATTGAATACTTGCACTGAAAACAATTCACATACCCAAAGAGAACAGAGTAAGACCCAGAGGAGGCAAAACTCCTGCTAGTAGATTGGTTAAGTAAGTCTGGTTAATTGGAGAGAATTTTATACACACACACACACACACACACACGATTTTATATAGTTATAAACCAGGTAGTTAAAAAGTCCTGTTAGGACAACCCCCATCACAGTACCTTGGCAGCTTTGTTAACCTTGTCTTCATTTTCTCTCTTATATACAAATACGGAAGCACATTTGCCATCTTGGAGAACAGCGGGATAAACAGCAAGTCCGGAAGGTAAGGTAAATGGTGACTCTCGCAGTGTATAGTTCTTTAAAGCACTGTTCTCTGATCCCATCCCTTTTGCAGTGAGGAAGTACAGCAGCTCCTCCTCAACGCCGAACAGATCTAAAACAAGGTAAAGACAAGGCGAAACATTAACTCTCTATCTGCAATGTAAGGCAGGACGGCTGTCCGAGTTACTCCAGTGTCCATTCAGACTTCCTCATTCCTGCAGTGCTCACAATTACATATGATCATATGCGTTGTCAATGAATAGCAAGTTATCAGTAATGCTTATTAATTAACAACTAATAACTCCAGAGAACATGCAAGATACCAGTCACATTAGTTCCTTCCCCAAACCCAATTACACAAATTTCTATACAGGCCTGTAAAAGTTTTCAGTTAAAAATAGTCTTTGGATAAATACAAACCCAATAATCATGACACAAACCTCTCAACTGGGATTTTCCTTCCACTTGATGAAGAGCCACAGAATAATTTGCTATCTATGTAATGGCTGCTTAAAATAACTGCCTGTCATAGACTGTAAAGTGTGCAGATGCATACACACTGCCGTACGAAGAACACAAGATGAACTAGGGTAAAAAGCTATAGAAAATTAGGTTTTCAAAATCTAAGAATGTCTGCAGGTAAGAACTAATTTTGCTCTTTAGCAAATGTGCTTAGCTCCTACATCCCTAGCAATTTATCCTTCTTCAGAATAAGAGAGACAGATACAAATACAGAGAACATGAGATTGTGCAGTGCCAGGTCCCAAATGATATATCTGCCACACAGGATCTGCGTCTAAGACTCGGGGATCACTGAGGAACAGAGGCCTATAAAGGGAACAGGAAGTTTGCTGTGCGATTGCATCTCCTAGAAAGTTATAGAAATTTACCCTTACAGTCTCATTAACATGGCTGCCTAAACAAGACCCAAACAAAGACACCAATGGACATGCGGCTGTAAAAGGGCGGAAGCGCACATGACCCCAAGCCTCGCCAAAGAACTACAGGCAACTTGGGAATGTTGTGGGTGAGAGACGTGGTCTTCCGAAGGGAAGAGCTCCCAACTGGTTGTCCACTACCAAGTGGTCAGTCCTAGTGTCATATTCATACAGGTAACACTGTAAAGGCTGAACAGGATGCATTTATAGATTTAGAAACACACAGACATACATGCAGTAACAGCGAAAGAAAAGGAGAGAACAAGTTCATGTGGATGGGAAGAGTTGCGGGGAGGAAAGGGAAAGAGGGGAATGATATAATTTCAAAAAATAAAAAATATTATATAAAAGGAAGTGACATTAAGAACAATACCAAAAAAATCCAATAGCCTCAACTATAAGAAACATCCACTTTTTACTGGAAAACAGATAACACAGTTCATGCAGGGTAATGGAGAAAAGCAAGTCGGTTCATCTTGGGATGCAGTGGTGCCTGCTCAGTGATGGCCTTCCTGCTGCTTCCTGGCCGGAGTTAATGACTTGTTTCAGATGAAACAGCTGCCAATTCATAGACTATCTTCAGTGTCCATAACCCAGAGTGGCCAGACCACTGTCTCCTACACGGATTTGAACTAGTAGCACATCTGAAAAGTGGAGCTGGGGCTATGGCACATGAAGGCCCTGTGGGAGCACAAAATTGGCAGGCGCCAAGGAAGTGAGTGGTTAGTGGGATAACAACAAGTACGGGCTGGGGGAATGGCTATTTTATAGATGCACACCAGCCTCCTCCATCTCAGACCTGTCTCATAAGCAGCATGAGTAGCTAGTTTCCAATCCAGTTGTGCCTCACTAACCTTGGAGTCTGCAGCTTCCCCAATGGGCTTGAGTGGGCCTACACTCTTTGAAAAAACCAACTGACATTTGTAGAGGAATAGGCCTGTGTGAAAGCAAGGAAAGGTCTATAATCCAGGGATCTACATGAAAGAATCACATTCAGAGGCCTGTGTGGTCTGGATGGAATGTAGAAAGAATGTTAAGAAGGTTGGCATACATCTTTAATCCCCCAGTATTCAGAAGGCAGTGGTGGTCCACGCCTTTAATCCTTGAAACAGAAACATAGTGTGGAAGCAGACCCAGGAAGCAGAGCTCAGAAAGAGTCAGTGTCACACAAGAAGTGATATCTGAGATGAGTCAGTGAAGGACAGGCAAAGTTACTAATCAGATGAAGAGTTAGCTGAGTGAATCAGAGTGAGGACATGCCCAATTCTCACCATATAAAAGTGGGCTCTCCACTCAGAGAATAGTTACAGCAGTGAGTTAGAGCAGGCAGTATGAAGCAGGTGGTCTGACTGGGGACACTGGGGAGTCTGGGGAGTCTGAGGCAGAGACAGAGAGGCAGCTCAGTTTGAAGCTGAGCAGAAGCCAAGCAGCTCAGTCTGAGGCAGTCACAGAGTCAGCCAGAATCAGCCACAGTTAGAAGAGTTTGGTCAGAAACAGTAAGTCAGCTCAGAAGGTCAGTCAGAACCAGTCAGCCTGGAGAAAAGAATGAGTAAGAACGAGTGAGTTGAGTTGAACCAGAAAAGTAGTTTATCAGCACAGTTCTGAGTTCAGGAGCAGGTCAGAATGGCTCAGTCAGCATAGGCCTCAGAGGCTTAAACATTCTAGATTGTACAAAGGCTGAGGCTGAAGTCTTCCAGTTCTAGACTTAAGACTAGACTGTAAAGAAGCTGAAATGATCCAGGGCTCCAGGCTGGAACCAGTGATTTAATTAGCCAAAGAATAAATAACATAGTCCAGAATCTATGGCTACAGACATTTCTACTCTAACTTCTACTTGAAAAACCAGAGAAGGGGTCCTTTAAAAAGTATGTGAAGCTAACTTGCATCCTTAATTCACCTCAAAATCAAAACCAACAATCAATAAAGGAAAACAGAATGAGGAACTACAGGCAGATGAGTATCTTCTTGGCAGGAAATCACACCACTCAGCTTCATCCTCAGTCCTGAAGAGGTACCGTGGTCCCCACGATTCGGGAGCTGAGCAAGGGCAATGAACACTTAATTTGCTTATTTCCAATAGTAGAACACGTTCCTGTCGGAATATTGACCCTCAGAATCTTCATCTTTAATTTAATATTGTAAATACAAACAGATAATAATTAATAACTTTACATTTATAAAAATATTAGAAAGATACTGAAACTGGTCATTTTTTCACAGCAGTGAACTGCCTATAACCCCCCAAAACAAACAAACAAACCACATTTCAAAAAAAGGGGATGACTCAGTTTCTCCTGAAGAGAATGCAGTGCCTCGCTGTTTTGAAAGCATGGCGCTGCTCGGAGATGTCTACCGACACCATCCAACTCGAGGCTGATGGATGCAGAGCTCTGTGCCCAGCGCAGCAGGGAAAAGGTGCGGATGGCTGGATTTGAACACACCTGAAAGCAGTAACTCTGATTCTCCTCTTCAGAGGCAGGCGTGCTACTGACATAAACAGTGCTTTTAAACTGAGAACTGATCCGAGAGGAACTCAACTGAAATGCTCGGCTTACACTCCGTGCTCCAAATACCCCTTCTTGGTTTGGGGAGAGTAAGGAGGGAAATATGAACTAGTAGCCAGGTGGCTTTGAAACCGAAAGTCGTCGGAAGGTAGGTATTCTAGCAGAGCACAGACATCTTACAGAATTCACCACTTCTTTTTTCTATAATGAAAGTTTCGGATGTGAATACACACACACTATTTTCTTCCATCCTGTTGACGCCCTTGGCTTCGGGTGAAGCGTCTGAAGGGACACCTGTGGTTTGGGAGCACCCTCGCCCAGGCCCCTGGGCAGCTTCTAGGCTCAACCACAAGCCCAACAGCGAATCTAGTCTCTCCCCTCTGCTCCGAGGCCCCGAAGCCCTGAGGTCCTCTTCCGCGCGCACCGGGGACTGGTGACAAGCCTCGCCAGCCCTGCGCTGCGACCGTCTCGGCCCTGTTCGCTCCGGGTCCACAACTCAACCCCCGAGTGCCAGGCGACTAGCCAAGCACCGAGTCCCGCCGTCTGACCTCAGCTGGGGCGCAGACCGACGGCGGCGCCCGCGGTGCCCGCACTCGGCAGAACTCGGCCGCGGCAGGCGCGCGTTATCTTATTCTAAGCACGCAGCCCGGGCCCGCGCTGTCGGCGCCCGGCCCGCGGCCTTCGCGCCGGACAAGGCCCGGCCTCTTCGCCCTCGGCGGCCTCGGCGCGGCCGGCGGGGTCACCCCGACACCCGGAGCAGCGTCCAACGGGCCGCCCCGGTGCCCCGCGAGCGGCGGCCCGCGCCCGCCCGCCCTGCCCGCCCCGCCCCGGGCTCGGTTACCTGCGGGCGGGCGAGGAGGCAGGCGCTCCGCTCCCACACTCGGGCCTCGGCCCTCCACCCACGGCCTCCCGGGGACCCGGCCGGACGGCACCAGAAGGCCCGGAAACGGGGCAACAGACCGGCCTCCGGCTCCTCCGACGCCACCACCGAGCGCGCGAACCCGGAACCCAGCTAGAGCGGCCGCACGGGCACGCTCGGGCCCGAGCCCCAGGTGTGGGCGCCGGGGAGCCTGCGCCCAGCCCGCTCCCGGCAGCCGCTCCGGCCGCGAAGGGTCTCTGCGTGCGTTTCCAGCCCCGCCGCACAGCCGTCCCGGCTTCAATGTTCGGGTTTGTCACCGGCCAGCTTTGGGGTCACTTCCGCCCAGACCCAAAATGGCCGCCTCTGGCTTCAGACAAGTCCCACAGTAAAGGGGCGGGGCGAAAAAGGGGAGGCGTTTGCGGCCAAGACAGAACTTTTCCGGGTAGAGAGTCTCTGAGTCCCTGCCACCCTGATTGGCCGCGCTACCTGGCAAGTTGTTTTCAACAAACGAACAAAAAACAAAAAAGCTTATCGGTGAAGTTGTCAGAAATCGTGATTCGGGCTTAAGACTTGAGGCTTAAGGTTTCAGATGGAAAGCCTGGAATCACAATTCAGCGGAAAAGTAAAGGAGGAGGGGAAGGAGAGGGAGAGGAGGGTAGCGGGAGGAGGAAAAAGACAGTACCCGCTCACGTTCCTTCTCCTTGCCTGTTCGGAACTGTGATCACCCTATGGGTGGTCGAGGTTGTGTAGGTGCTGAAGGAGGAAGCTCAGTGCATCACAGAAAGCCTCTGCCTTCCTGGACATGAATGAATAATACCAGCTACCAGGCACTGTAAAGCCAGTCAGCATGCTGAGACCTAGTTTAGAGACAGAACAGGATTCTCTTTGTCGATTTTTCTTCCTTTTTTCCTGGAGGAGTAGAATTGAGTCACTTTAACTGACGTGATTACTTCCCCGACAGCCTCTGTGCAGTATCCGTAGCCTTGAGTTCTTGCTGGGATTCTCATCCATTCTTTGATCACTAATCCAAGCTTGATGTGTGACATATGCTTATAGTTCCAGCATGCAGAGCTGAGGCAGGGGGATCATTGCAAATGTGAGGCCGGCCTGGATGATACAGTGAGATGCTGTCTCAAAAAACAATAAAACACAAAAGAGAAAGTTGAGCAGTTATGAAAAAAGGATTCTTAAATGAATGCCTGATAGAAAATTCTGCCACAAGCTTGCCCAGAGGTACTGAAACCCTCTATAAAAATATTACAAGATCATCTGATGAGCAACTAACTCTTCAGCCTTGGGGTACATCTCTTATCTGTCACTGTGGCCAAGGATTATTGTTCCTGAGTGTATGTGATGATCCTCCTCATGTTTGTCTTTGAAAACGTTTCCGTGTTCCATCACATTGAATATGCCCACGGTTTACTCTGACATGCACATTACTCTTGCAATGCTGTGGTATTTCCAAATAAATAAAATTCTATTGTTTTTTATTTAGGTTGAAAGTAATTAGGAATTACATGGTAATTTGATTGTACCAATGGAGTTTTTTTTTTGCTTTTTTTTTTTTTTTATTTTCAGAAGGAGCCACTGAAAAGGAAGAGCAAACCATTGAGGGAAATTTAGTTAAGTTTCAGAGGAAGAGCTGTATAGGGAAATATTTAGTAATGCCTTTGCATTTGGCTTTATAGTGAAATGTTAAGAGTAAAACCTTTGTATCTGGCTTTATAGGGAAATGTTTTAGCAAAGCCTTTGCTGTGCCTGATTTAATCATTAGAGGTTAAGAAATTGTTTTAAGACTTGCTTGGGCCTTGAAGAATTGTTGATTCACTGCAATGTATATACTTGTTTTGAGAGAGTCTACAGTCCCACAGATCTTGGACCTAAGACCCTCCTGGCCTACCTGGAGGCCTTGCCTTTGATCATGGCAAGCCATGGTCATAAGGGACTGAGGACTGTGTGGGTTGTTTGCTCTTTCAAGCAACAAGTGTAACATAAACTTTGGTGGATGGAACTTTGCCAAGTCCTTTTTGGTTTCTGTGTAAAAAATGAATACAAATACTTGGGAGGGAGCTGGTCTGGGTCAGTCTGTAAAAGGCTATATCCTCTCTGCTCCTTCAAGGCTTTGCATCCTGGTGTGTTTATCTCTCTCCTATGGCACCCACAACCAACATCAGTCACAATAGAGCAGGGCTCACTGGAGGCTCACCTGCTCTCTCTGTTGGCAAATGTATAGTGTAACCTACTTCTCTGGGTACATAAGGACATTTGGAACCAGGTTGGCTTGCAGCCTGGAGGCTGAAATTCTTTATGTGTTGTCTTACTTTTGAGAACTTTTATGGCTGCCTAAAGAGTGGATAGACTTATTAGAAAAATATGCTACATACACCCAATAGATTATTACTCCACTATAGGAAGAAATGAGGTCTTCATGCAGTCTGCAAAATAGACGAATGATGAGAACATTCAATTACATGTCCCCTTCTGTCATAATCACATCATGTACACATTGAAGAACTTGGCCCCTCCTCTGAAAGTCTGGCGCTCACGGCATTTGACTCTGGCTTGGAGTGCATAATCAGGCACGGGTGAGGCTGCTTTGGCGGGGTCTTCTAGTGTGACTCCTCTTGATCCAAACACCTGCCAACTCCAAGAAATTATTTGCCCTCACATCTCACTCCTATTTAACATACACTGGTGAAACCTAGACCAGATAACCACAACAGTCACTGCTGTTCACCAGCGCTGTCAGACCCTTGTGACTAGTTCTCTTCACGTTGATGTCAAGCGGCTTCTCTAATCATAGCCTGTTTTGATTCCCTAGAAGTGAATGGTTTCCTATTCCATTTCCAAGTGCTAGCCAAGCTGGCCTATAGCAACTTCAAAACAAAAACAAAAACACAAACAAAACCCCAGCTCCTTATGGACTTCACTAGTTTCCAAGATGTGTAAGAGCTGATCCTGTAATAAACCCCACATACTGTATATACAGTGGTTATTTTTTATTTTCTTTATGAAATTCTGACTGATACAAGATTGATAGAAAATGGCTAACCTCATTAGCACAGTTTTTTTTTTTTACATGGCATATCTCACTGGAGTGTGGTGGTCTCTGTTGGGTAAGGAAAGGTGCAGCAGCCAGATATGGGGACACAGTAATGTTGATGACTTGAAAAATCACCCATTTCCATCTGCTGGGCCTCTCTAATTTGGAAAGTCTCAGAGGTGTGGTGCCTGTCAACACAGGAACAAAGTTTCTGGGAATAGATTAGACTTGGAACAGTCCAGAGGATAGCCCAGACACTGCTGGAATTAAACAGCAGTTGTGCTTTAAGGAAGTAGCCAAGCTATCAGATTCACAATAACAGCAAAACAAACACTGCCTCTTCAGGACTCCCAGGGATGACTATGTCAACTCAGATCAAAGAGAAGCTTTGCTAAAAAGAACTATGATTTCCAGTGAGAACACAAAGACTATTTGTGAGCCAATGGTAGCAGTGGCACCACTTCCTGAAAATGAGGTTAAATTCTAGGCTCTGGCTTCTATCCAATGCTCATTTAGAGAAGGAACAAGCTAACTGACACAATGTACTTGGCTCTGGATTTCACTGAAGACATTACAAGAAGCCAGGTGATTGGTGGATGGTGGCAAATTTGCTGACTATACTATGGTCAAGCAGATAGAAACAAAGTGGCGAGAAAAGTTAGGGCTCAACAAGTTTGGGAAGGAAGCATCCAAGTACTGGCTCACATGAAGATGTCAGGCTGGCCGGGATAGATGGGTGCTTTGATTTGAACCAAAAGGAAAGTCAGGACGGTAGGGATCACACCCACCATGGAATCCTTCCATTCTAGTGTTATTTAGGCGAGCTTATATAACACCCTCAATGTTAAGCACCCTCCATTTGTAACTGATATGTCTGTTCAATTTTACTATGTCAGAGGATATTTTTTTAAACCTTCATATTTCAAAAATATTTTTCCTGAGAAATCCAACCAATAATACATGCATAACTCTCTAAGGGAACTTACTATGGGCATTGGCTTATGCAACTATGCATAACATCAGTCCCATGATGTTCTACTCACAGGATGCATAACCAGGAAAGTTGGGGGTGTAATTCAGTCTGAGACCAAAGCTCTAAGAAGCAAGGGAGTCAATGGTATGGGGAGCATGGGTGCAAGGGAAGCCACGGGTATAATTCCCAGAGTCCAGAGGCTCAGGAATCAGAAGCATCAGGGCCCTAGCTGTAGGCGAGAGAGATAATTCATGTTGTTTCCACTTGAGTTCACATGAGCTATCAGCACACTGGAAGATGGTGCCCACACTTGTGAGGGTGAACCTTTATATGATACTAATGATCACAATGCTGATGCTGATAATAGAACTCCACACCAGGAGCACAGGTCACAGGATTTCAGGTCTAGGGCCCTCTTGGCCTCTAGCACTGTGTGTGGTCCAACTGATAGCATGCTAGAGGGACCATTGGAAAATGGTGGCTTATGCCATGGTGAATTTCTAACACAAAAGGACCAGTTTCCAAAGCCAGGGAACTGGGACATTGGGCCAAATAAAAACCTTCTCAATTGTGAGAATGGTCATTGCTAGAAGTCACTGTTTCAAAGTTTATTATATAAAAATATATGTAAAAGTTGACAGACCAGCCTAATAGTTTTTGTCTTTTTAATATTAAAATATGAACTCTTTTTGAAAAAAAAAACTAGGATGATTTTACTCTCTGTGGAATTATAGTTTGTTTGGCAGTGGTTTTCTATCAGTTCACTAACTCACCAATTGTAACCTTTCGTCATGTTGAGATACGTCTCTTGTCTAATATATTGAAAGTATGCTTTTCTGGCCATGGCTTTTGATACATTAGTCTCCTGCTTTTGCACCCGTGTTGTGTGTTTTCCGTGTCACAGATTTCTTCCCTTTGTAGATACGCTCATCTTGTGTTAACTTGGAAAATTCTATATCCCTCCTCCTTTCCCCAATCTCCCAGCACTGAAAGTTAGGTTTAATTCCCATTCATGTCAATTCCACAACACTACAGGGAGGTATTCACTCTCCCAACTTCTTTAAAACTGAAGTGGCTAACCAAACCTGGACTAAACTAAGGAAGTTTAATAGTTGTCATAACCACTACAGAAAGGCACACAGATCACACCTCAACTTCTCTTCAGTGAAGCTCTTTTGCTTGCAGTGGCTGTATTATCTTGACCTAGAAGAGTTTGAGTCTCTGTGGTGGAGACACTGTGAACACCATGAACAGTGTTGCTGAAGTCTTGTTTCCTCTGGGATTACCTGAGCAAGTTACCACTGTACCGGAGTACAGTACAGCTACTACTGTTACCACTGTACCCTTACCACTGTACCGGAGTACAGTACAGCTACTACTGTTACTACTGTACCGTTACCACTGTACCGGAGTACAGTACAGTTACTACTGTTACTACTGTACCGTTACCACTGTACCGAAGTACAGTACAGCTACTACTGTTACCACTGTACCGTTACCACTGTACCGAAGTGAGCAATGAGCATGGGTTCAACATCACAGCCTAGTCCTTTGCTTCATCCCGTGAGCCTTGTTCCAATGGACTCTCTTTCAGCTGGGCAGGGGAGTACAAGTTCCAATACTAAAATTCAGGGGAGTCACAAGTCCATTTCCTCTGCATCACATCAGTGTAGCCAGCATGAACTAGAGCAGCAAGGCTTCCTCTTCTGCACTGGCCAGAGCATGGACACCACCAAGTACCAGGACCTTTCAGTACCTTCTGCCTAAGCCCACAGGAAGCATCTAAGCACCAGGCAAGGTCACCCCACCAGTGAAAACAAAATATAGTCTAAGTACTTCTAATTTTTTTTTTTAGTTTTAAATAGTACTTTTATTAATGAATTGAGTTTTATACAATATATCTTGATAACACCCTCTTCCCATTCCTCCCTGATCTACTCTCCTGCTCCTGTTCCCTCAAAAAAAAGTTCAGTTAGTGTTAAAGTATTATTTTTATCATATCATCATCATCATCATCATCATCATCATTGGCAGGTACCAATAAAGAGCCATGACACTTTGAGATGGAAAACCTGGATGGCCAAGGCACAGGGTCTCGCCTCACATGCTCCTCTTCCCATCCTCTGATCTGCTTCTTCTAGCCCTAGCACATGACCTCTAGGTCTTTTATTGAAAGGTATCACCACCCACCAACACACAAGCCTAATGCATAATGAACAGAACCTTCAGAGCGCACCAGCCCCCAACTTCAGCTGGGTGACATGCCATTTTACCAGCCAGTCAAGTCCCCTCATAAGGTCTTCCTTATCCCGTGCTCAGCATTAATACAATACAGATGCTTTTCTCAGTGGGCAGACAACATTAGAACAACAACTGTTCCAACCAAAGGCCACTGAATAGACAACTGCTGGTGCTCCAGACTAGCATGCTTTGTGCATGCCAGTCCACTCCTAAGAAGCTGCTTCCAAGCTAAGGAAGGTGACCTTCTGGCTGTAGTTCAGGCTGCAGGATTAAACAGCATAATATTTGAGAGTAAGTTCAAATACACCCCCAAAAGCTAGTGTGGCAGGAGCTCACAGGCATCTCCACAGTTCCTGGAGGTAGCAAGCTGCTCAGATGATGGATATTCCCATGGCCCAGACTACTCGGAGACCAAGCACAATGAAGTTTGATTTGAAGTTGGGCCTCCCTACCTAAGCCTGCAGGCACCTGGGCCTCCAAGCAGCCACCCTGATATCCTGAAAGCACCCAGGCATCCCACAGGTACCAGGTCTAATTTCAATTTTTAATCTCCATGATGCATTTTGGTTAGCTGTTAAAAATATAGTGTCAAAATAAGCAGTTTCCAAAAGATGAAATATAAATGGCTAGTAAACATTAAAAAATGTAAAACCATACCAACCATCAGATAAATGAAAATCAAAACTATATTGACATGGAAGAGAGGATGTAAAGAATTTGAGGACGGGGTGGAGTGGGGTGGAACACTGCCTTCTGGGCATGAAATGCCTGTTGTACTAATGAACTTATAGTAGCTGTGATATCTGTACAAGACCCACATCCACACTGAGAACTGGTGGTTCTCTCCGCTGAGGTCTGGCAGGGTTTGAGTCTATGAAAATGCCTCCATGTCTCCTTGCTGAGCTGCCACAGTAGGGTACTGCTACAGGGTACATACACACTGTAGCGTGTAGGTGATGGTCAGAGGACAGACTTGCAGGAACTGGCTCTCTCGTTTGACCATGTGGATCCTGGAACTTGAACTCAGGTCTTCAGGCTTTGTGGCAGGTGACTGTACTTACCCAGCCTTCTCACTGGCTCTCACCTCAGATTTTTTTTTTTAATTGTACAAATGAGAGTTGGACAGTACTGATTCGAAACTTTCTGGATTTAATATTTTGTGGGTAAAAGGGAAACAAAGACAATAACTTCATACTTTCAAGAAATTAAGTTGTGAATTGACAAACATAAACAACATTCCAGATCATATACTACCTGATATGTATCATATAAGAACATACCTGCTGTTGGTTATATTTACAGTTTTAAATGTTTGGTTTCTCAAGCAGATGGACTGAATTGTTCCAAAGGACCTTCTTAGCTCTAGTACTTTGTGCTAAAAATTTAAATTAAGGTAAATAGTATGGTTAGATCAGTGGGATTTTAAACTTAAAGGCAGAAAGCTTGCCTTTGAACTGTGTGTTCTAAAGCCTTGTGCTCCCTCCAGCAGGAGGTGATCAAGAAACAATCTATGCTTATATTTATCCCACTAGCTTGGTTTTTCAAGTAAAACTTTTTTAAGATTTATAAATCAATGAATTATTTGAAAACTTACTATCAATCACCGTGTCCCTCTCCATTTCCCATTACCCACTTCTATCTTAAGTGAACAAAGAGAGAAATTTTTCCTTAATCTTCTTAGGTAAGGCAAAAATAATTAGCTTGTTCACACTTTATACATTTCAGGAAGAACCAAGGTCAGAAGCCCAGTTTTACTCCATTTACTCTACTACATTTATGGGGCCACCCCAGTATTCTGTCCCCGTTAAGAGAGTATACTAACATATAATATCACCTACAGCATATGTTCACTGTTAGTTAAAAAAAAATCGTATAGTTAAGAACTTTTTGAAAGTTATTTCATGCAGTGTTAGCCAGACACTGCATGAAAAAAAAAAAAAAGGTTGAGGTTCATTTAAAATAAAATTTAAAGGTAGCAAAACTCTTATGAAACACTAAAGAGTTTATAAATAGAAAGAGAAAGCAAAAAAAAAAGTATGTGTATCACATGTACGTTAGTGGTTCCCACTGAAACACAGTAAATATGAACACATGACTTTGGCTCATTCCTTTGCACACATGCCAATTTTTAATAGAAATTAGTCACTTAATGTACATAATGTAGTATCTGTTTTCCAGGCTAGTAGTTTCGCAACAGTCTCATGGGAAATGTTATTCACCTCAAGATTGGCTGGATAAGGGAACACTGGAGCATCAATTGTATTTAACAGAAGACATGAGGGTTTGAGTTAACCTGTAGCTAACAATGTGGAGAAATAAGAAACACAGCCCCACGAGTGTATCAACATGCATTATTAAGTCAAAATTCAAGGTTAACCCACACCACACAGATTTCTCTTAAGCTGAGCATACACACAGAAGTGATTTTATCGAGACCCAAAGCCATAGTAGAAAGGTTCATCAGGGCGGAATCCATACGCTGTGGCAGGACGTCCAAGAATTCCTACTGGCTGGCCAAAGCCATCTATTCCAAGGCTGAAAAGAGAAAGGAAGATGATAAGCTGTTTTGCTTTTAATCATACAACCACAGCACAGGTCATTGTTAGGGCCCTAGGTTGTCACTCTTCCAAGATTCCCTCACAGCAACAGTGATTTCCAGTGATATTATTAACATTTTCTGTTCTCATTAACACGTACATAATAAAATATCTACCTCTAACAATCTATGTTCAAATATCAGAAACCTATGTTAGGACAGTCCATTCCAAATAAAGTGGAAAACTCAACTGAAACAGTTTGAATTAATAAATTATCCATATATATATATATATATATATATATATATATATATATATATATATATATATCTAATGAAAGAATATGAAAAAATTCACATTCTAGCAATTATCAGCAATACTCATCTGGGAAATGATAACACTGGCAAAGAGTTTGCTGACTGTTAAAAGGTCTTTTTGTCCTGTGGAGTCAGAGACTAACTCCCTATTAATAGGATATGCAATCTGAGTATTAGCAGTGAACTCCCAAAAGATCTAAGTCATATATATGAGCCTAAAAGAACAAGAGAGAGAACTCCACACAGCCTGCATATCAGCCAGACTTGATCTGTAAACTCTAGGTAGCCTTTTCTTTTTAGTAAAAGCAAAGCAATTGTAAGCTTTGGCTTATTTTATACAAACAGAAGCCCAAAAGTTACAAAGACAGCCTACAGTATAGATATAGATCACTCTTAATTTACAATATTCTTTTGTCTATAAATAAACTATTAAAAGAAAATCTGTTCTACAAAGCATTTAGCAAAGAATTAACAAAATGTTAATTTGCCAGGCAAGGATGGCTGCTTCGACATGCTCATGCATAGCTCATGCAGCGAATGCTAGTGAGCTTGATTTAAAACAGAAGGAAATAATTTATAATGTGGAAATGTAAGCTTTGGAAACAAAAAGTACATTTAAATGACTTAAGATTATTTTGAGGTTCTACTAAATAGAAAGATAATTTTTACCAACCCATAACTATAAAATATCCTACAACAAATATGACTATTTGATTAAAAATATATTTACATTTATATTAACTTTCTCATACAAGGTAAGAAAGATTATATTGAAATACACCAATAAGTATTAAATTGTTAATAGCATGTATGTTCAAGTGTTTGTATATTTATCAGACCATATCTAAAAACTAAGTGCCAAGATGCATGATGCATAGGGATTACACAGAATCTATCTCTTTGGGGAATAGAATTTATATACCTTTCAGGTTAAGATTTATACTGAGTGATCCTGGACCAAAAAAAAAAAATCTCTCATGAAAAACCTTAGGTCTATAATTTTGACTGTATTTTATTTTAAAATAAATGGTAAAAATATAAATATTCCTTTTGTATATTTGTATATATTTGTATGTATATAAATATTTCTCCATGGAAGAGATTAAACTTTGAGGTGAAAGGAAAATATTATCGGAGAGGTAGCTTCAGAGTGGGTGTGGTTAAGAGTAGTCAGAATGTATTATACACATGTATGAAACTGTCAAAAAATAAATTTAATAAAAAAGGATGTTTTAGAAATTACTGGATTCAATGAAATTCTATTTATTCAAAGGTTAGAACAGTTGGCTAACGATGACTCCTAAGTACTAAGACTTAGCATATTGCATTTAGACAACCCTCTAACATGTAATGTGTGATTGCAGCTTCTTAACTCTAACTTACTCCTCCCCTCTCTTCTACTTGTTACGACATTCAGACTCCCCTTAGCGCCTCTGAGAAGGATGAAGGCTGGGGACTTATCAGGTCACATTAGTTTTGTCGTCAGTTCTCAGTTTGAAATTGTTTTTGAGATTTGGAAATCACAGACTTGTAGTAGATCACTGAGCAAACAGAAAGAACCTTGGAAATCGATGGTCTCATCAGAGGGCTTTTGGGAAATTCTACATAAAAGGTGATGACTGGCAGGGAGTTTGCTGTGCTGGCACAAAATTAGGTGTTTCTTACTACGATGTGGGTAGCAGAAGCTTAAGCAGTTTCTTTATCATCACTGGCCTGGACCAACACCAGGAGCGTCTGACCTTTGCTGGCCAGTGGTCCTCGGTGAGGAAGGAGGCTTAGCAGATCTCAGAGACTGAGACTGTTCTACATTCAAGTTGAATGACTCTCCTTTTCTGTATTTCTATGATGGACAGGCAAACTTCTCATCACTGTTTTCCTGTGTGGTTTGTAAAATGAATGAAGAATATATTTAGACATGTCGGTATGCTACACTTTTCACTATAAATGACAAATTCCCATTTCCCCCTTTCTTTTCTGAATACATCAACCGCACTGTCGGTGAGACCCTATACCCTCAGGTAAGTGAAGGGTTAGGGTTAGGGTTAGGGTTAGGGTTAGGGTTAGGGTTAGGGTTAGGGTTAGGGTTAGGGTGTGGAGCTCTTTAATATCCCTACTCTTAGGCCACTGCGCCAGGTTCTGTGTCTCAGCCAACAGTTCACAGCAATGAGTGCATGCTACAATGTGTAGGGCAGCATTTGGGCCTTTCAATATGTTTCCCTCAAAGGGGGAAACCTTGAAACTAACTCGTAAAACTGGCTCTCTGTGATTTATCCCGTACATACCTTAAGCATCTAAAGCGTGTTTCGATGTCCTAACCAGCTTGGAGAGTGCTGTGACATTGTGAGTCCTTTTGCAGTTATGGCCATCTTTTAAATTAAATTAGTTGTGAAACTACAGTTCTCTTCTTTACTCCCTTACTTGGGTTATTCTAAAGCAGAGGAGGAGGGCTTTTCCAGGATGTTAGAACTTGGAGACAGATATCCTTTTGGATCATGAGGACATTAATTCTACTTTCTCTCTTGATTTAAGGATGAAGCATTATTTATATGGAGTCTGGCTCAAAACCAGGAGAGTCTAACAATAAGTATACTTTAAATGGAAGTAGACAGATATTTGTGGTAAGCTCTGGAAGGGACAGAAACCACACATTCAGAGGGGCAGTGGCACAACAAAACTTGTGCCTTTCTGACCAGGAAGACTTGACTTGGCATTAATAGTATCAGGGACACTTGTGTGTCCTTCCCAGGGACCTAGGAACCCAAGCTGTGATGTACAACATCTGCTCTCATTCTGTGTGACACTGCTTCACATAACAGTTTGTAACACACGGCTGTAAATATTGGTATTTTAATGAGTCTGTGTAGGTACAAATTCTCTTTCTGCTGCCCCGCATGTGCTTAAAACCTGTAAATCCTTCTATATTAGCATATGCAGCCAGTATACTGCTTTCTCTTCACATGACTATTTAGTACTATTTAACTTTTGTGTTTGGTGTTCAGATAAAATATATTAAACTTATGAATTACCCAAACCCAGAGTATTTTCTTAATAACAGAAAATTCTAGTCCAAAGAAAAATACTCTCTGTGATAGAAAGATAACAAAGGGTGGTGATGTCAACAAATCAATCTTCTATTGTTTTATACCCAAGAACAATGAATTTGGGGTACCTGGAGAAGAAAATGGAAATGAACCCTTTAAAGCAAAAATTCTATTTATAATTCAACAATAATATTAACACATTTAGAATTTGCTTTTTATAAATCTACAGATGTAACTGACACAGAAAGCAGAAGACTGAATTCTGTCAATATTTAAGGACTCAAGCAAGTCCTCGAGCAGCATTCACCGAGACCCTAAACTTGCGGTGACTCAGGGAAAGGGAATCTGAGAATGACGGTGACACGCTACATGCAGCACATTCCAAGGACATGGCAGCCAGCAGGAATCCCGGCACACTCAGGTTTCTGTGCCACACTTGACATTCCTGGAGAAAGGGAAGAGAGGCACCTACCTCAGGCTGTCTGTGAGGCTTAATTAGTGCACATTTGTAAAGCACTTTGAAATCCTTGGATGGAAAGTGCTGCATGAGTGAAAAGTACCATCATTATTTTGCTGTAATTAGATCAAAGCAACGCATGTCTTTTTCTTCTTGTAAATTCCTAAGTCAGCAATACAAGTTACAAGCACGCAGTAAATTTATTAGCGGACGTTACCACAAAAGAGAGAATACTTGGATCCATTTTTTCCTTCCGTAAGCTCATAGGATCTAGGATCTGAATTTTTTTCTGAAACAATCTTGTTTGCACTTCAATTCACAACACTCCAACACAGCTTATCCGGACCTTGTCTGAACTCCTGGAAATGTGGTGCCTGGGCCTCCAAGAAGGCAGTTTCCCTGAGTGGGTGTGTCAGCTGCGAGGAAGCTCTTTATGACAGTCCTCTGAATCTCCACCCAGGCAGTCTTAGAGTTGCTCTCTAACATACACGAAGTCTAGCTCTTCTCGGCGCACTGTCTCACCACTCTGTTCATTCTCCAACCAGGACATGCTCTCCCATCTCTGCTGTTCATTCGATTTTCATTATTTACCTTAAAATGAAGAACCCGAAGTTTGTCTGATACTGATGCTGTAGTCTGAGGTCACCTGAGTGTGCTCAGTCTCATCTGAACCAAGTACAGCATGCAGTGGGAACCTTCATCTCTGGCTTCACTAATATAACTTAAACTCCACTGAGCTGAAATGATTTTAAGGAGCCAATTTGACAAAGTAGTCTAAGACTGAGTATACAAGTGTATGTCTAGTTGCACACACAGACACAGAGGAACACGCCACTGAGCTGGATATCATTTCTTATAGTCTGGGACTGTCTTTAGGGATTCTACACTTCATTACACACAGTCTTCCATATCAATATATTCATAAGCAGGAAGTGGTGATTTTTTGGAATCACTCATTTTTTTTGTTATTCACAGGTGATAATAAAGGCTGGGGTTAACTTGGGACTGTCAAGTAAAAGAACTTAAGAGGAAGTAGCTCTCACTGGAGGAGATGTTTCCTGACTCCACAGAACTGTATGATATTATCTGTTACTCTACAATATTTCATCTTATCAATTGATCACTGAATAAAAACCAGCATTTATACACTTATAATTAAATAATAAATTAATCATCAGAAAAATTTTGGCTTAACTATGATTTGACACAAGAATTCTAAGTTGAGGTAACTGTGATTCTTTGTACATCCTGTTTGCTCATTCAAACAGGACAAACACTTGTTGAATTCCTATAATGGGTCAAGTACAGTGTTTGGAGCTAGCTTATAAGGGAAAAAGACATGGCTCTGGAAGACAACAATTGCACCAGGTCCTGGCTTGTAAGCTTCAGAGGCAGCAAACCCAGGGTGAACACTCTGTAATGTACTGTACTGCTGTGGTGCAAGTAAAGTAGAACACCAAATACTTGATACACTGTACTTGAATCTGTAACACATGGCACTGTACTCTGCTCTAATACCTGTTCAGTGGGACACGAAATAAAACAATGTGTGAGTTTATCAGGGACATAGGACAATTTCTATTGCAGAATCTCTGAGGCTAAAAGGTCTTACCCAGAATGGCCCATATATAACACTAATATAAAACTTAGTGGTGCGTTCTAAGTATGGTGGTTGTTTCTCACATTAGAATGTAAGTACCATGGAGAACTAAGGTTGTAATAATCCTCGACGTATGTGAAGCACCTAGCATCAGACCTGATGTGGAACAGACAAAAAGTATTAATGTATGAATGGATAAGTCTGGAGAGACAGGGAGGACTGTTCACGTTAAGAGAGAGATGCAGACAGCATGGAGGCCTGAGCAAGACACAGCAGCAGCTAAAGAGTAGCAAGCATTGTGTTCTGGTCGAAGTCTAAAGTGTGTGATATGAGCAAGCAGCACATTGCAGGTCTGAAGGGTGAATTAGCACTAGATATTAAAACTCTTCAAATGCTGTACTAAGAACTGCATGAATTTGGAGAATTGTCAATGGTTTTAAGGAAGAATAGTCTAATTCACGTTTTATAAAGTTATCTGCGGTAGGAAAGAGAGTTCAGGTGAACTCAAAAGCATGGAAAACATTTAGGAGGTAGCATGGTTACTTAACCTGAAGAAATAAGAGCCTTTATGCCAGTAGTCCTGTAAATAACACAGAGAAAATTGTTACAGTTCGCAACAAAGGTTAACGTGTGTGTGTGTGTGCGTGCACCCGCCCATGTGTGGTGGTCATAAAAGAACTTGTGGGAATGGTTCAGCTCTCTCCTTCCATCTGTGGTCCTGGAGACCTCAGGTTGTCAGGTTTTGCACCAAGTGCCTTTAGCCATGGAGGCATATTGCTGGCCTACCTTTTCTCTTTTGAAATGCGCTTTTAGTTACAAAAACTTTACTAGAACTGAGAGCTAAGGGGAAGAATTTAAAAACTGGCTGAAAATTTTAATGGTTGCAGATAATCAGAATGAAACAACCTTGTGCCATTAGTATAGGAAATGCTTTGTGAACTAGCTAAAAGGCCACTGTAGGTCATGTGATGCAGTCACACAGTTTAAGAAGCTGGTTAGTTTAATAGTAAGAAAATGCCATGGTTTTGAAATTACTGTTGTAGGAAGAGGTAAACATTGAAAAGTGGCCTTTTAAATTGCATCTGAATGTAATTTATGCACTGGCCACTAGATGGCAAGGTTGCCTTACCACTGTTCTCAGAATGTACCAGTAGGTTTTAAAGCAAAGCTTATCGAATTTAAACTGTATTTAACACTGATGGATTGCAGGTCGTTTTGCTTCCTCAGATAATCAGTGTATTCATTTATAAGTGTGAAATAAGCTAGTTCACACAAACAGGAAGCACCTGTCGTTGAATGTGAAATTTGTGACTGTGGGGGCCTAAAAATTAAGCTAGAAGAAATGATGTCAGTTGTCTTTGGCACTTGCATATTAAAATACTATTTTTAAACCATTTTTTGAAAAATGTCATAGAACCAACATCAGAAACATTTTTATAAGTTTACCTACAATATACATATATTTTAGATATCTCTAAGGTATTAATATTGTTTTGAAATTGAATCAGTGTCACTGAGAAAATAAAATACAAGAGCATAATTAGCCTTTTGATCAGTCCGACAGACACACATATAAAATAAAGCTGTAATTTTACATTTCCTTTTGTGTGCTGTATATACATAATTATAATTTTTCTTCATTACAAATAAAATAAATCATACAGATAATACTTGGAATATTTCTTTTTTTGTTCCTTTATGTGTATGCCTGTGTTTGCCATGTGTGTGCAGGGTGTTACATTCCCTTTAGAGCTAGAGCTAAATGCAGCTGTGAGCTGCTTGACATGAGCGCTGGGAACTGAACACAGGTCCTTTGGAAGAGCAGACACTGCTCTTAATCACTTAGCCAGCTCTCCAACACCATAAATCATATTTTTTAGTAAAATCAAACTTTTTTTTCAAAAATAAAGGGCAAATTATATGAGTATTAGGAAGCTGTATTTCAATCATTCATCTGGGATTCATTAAAATTTTTGTTAATGACATCTGTCAAGTGTAAGGGGAAAACACTGTAGGGACGTACCAGTTCAGTTTAGTAACCATGCTGATGCTTCAGGTAAAAACTAATCTGTACTAATGACAGAGTGGGCATGTGTAAAATTGTCTCTAATTTATTCCAATTGCTAATGAAATGCTATTTCACTGATTCTCCTCTATTTCAACTAATACTTGTCTTCATACACATCTAAAGCTACTGTCTCATTCTGCAATACCTTGACCAGATTCATAAGGAAGTTCACAATCACCTCAACTACCAGAAAGTGACACCCTCACTCTTGGGATACTGGCCTATGCACTGCATGGCACAGGAAAGCAGAAGTGAAGGAACTTAGAGACTTGTCTTTTTATCACCAATTGAGAGGGCAGTAGATGTTTTTATTTCACTATGTCTGGGTAAGAGTGGGCAGTCAATCATAAGAAAAATCACAAGCATTCCCATGCATGTGAATGGTTTCTGAATTTTTTTTTTTTTTTTTAGTATCTACATGGGAGGAGCCCTTCGTCATTGGCCTAGTCTGCCACTTATTGGAAATTCTATTCTTGTTTCTTTTATTCTGCACATTCAAGGAAAGCATAAATCTTGTATTGCTAAGACTGGTTTTCTGAAGAGAATAATATCTCGAAAGACAGAACTGCAGCTATTAAATGGCATTTTCCTTTCCTTATTTGTAGCGTAGGTGCCTAATACAATTTGTCAGATACGATTATCAAGCTGAAGTGAGAGTTCACTTAAGCCTGCAATGGTCTCCAGCCTTCTAGAGCAGCCTTTTAGTTTGGGAATACCATCTAGTCATCTTTAACTACATGTCTCCAATTAAGCACGAGGACCTCTTGAAACTGGCGGGTTCTATAATATCAAGTGATGCCTTGATTCTCAGAACTTGCTGAGTGGCTTAACTAACCTCTATGTCAATAAAACATGTCATTAGCATCTCCTTTAAATAACTATTTGTCCATTACGGATATGACATTTAGATAATCTGCCATAATGCCTTTGTTCTTTTTAAGGTACAAAAATTACTGTTAGAGGTTTCAAATAGAGAATATCATCTCAGTAGCAATGTTTTCTCAATGATAGATTAACCATGCTGTTTGGTACTGAGTGAGTTAAATGTGAACACCAAAACTAATTACTGTGTAATGCTAACCTTAGTTGCTGGTTCATTTTGAGACTCTTTAAAATATGAACTGTGTATTTTACCCCTACGCACTCTCTTAATGATTTGTTTTTTTAGACTGAAATCACTTCCAGCCATCAGTTATACCCTTGGTCTCTACATATGCACTTTTCCAAGCACAAATATTTCTTTTTCCTATTGGTCTGCCAGCCCTGTCAGAGCAAATTTCACTTTAAACTAAATGCTATGATACTTAAAACCTCTTGGATTACTTGGGCTGCTAGTGTGATCTATGACCTTCCAAGAATGACAGCTGAACTTTCCAATTTGCTTATACTGCTTGGGGAGCTAGAAAGCACATGCCAAGAAGGAAAATGTTTCTGATGTTGAACAGAGAGGGGAGTTCTTGTCGGAGGTGGGGGCAGGAGACTATTAAGTACTGAAAAATACTAATAAGAAATGAAAAGAAACTAAACATGCTGTAAAGTCAAATACTTCAAACATAATTCCAAAGTTAACACTAGCACTAAAATTCTCTAGCTGGACTAACTGGTTAAAACATAAATAACTATCTTTAGTTACAGCAATATAAGCACCATTAGAACCCTAGTCAGACTACACTACTGGAATGATTAAGTCCTAGAAGTGGAAAAGAATCTAAAACCATCCTAATTATCACAAAAAAAAGAGGCTATTCCAACCCCCCCTTCTTTATAAAACAGAAATCTGACAGGGAGGAAAACCAGAGGTGACAAACACAGCCATCGGGCATGCGTTATCCTTATGTAAGGCCAGTCCTTCTTAAGTGAAAATTGTCACTTTCTGTCAGAACTCACAGAGCCAAAATCTTCAAATAAGCAACACAGCCTGGGAAATCTTCAGTACTGTTCTGTAACTTTCCTCTTTATATATCACATAAGACCTAGATGAGTATGTACCTTTAACAAATCTCTAAAATGTCATAAAATAAGATGTTTACCATAAAGTTTCTAATTTATTTGAGACTGTTCACCCGTTTCTTTCCTTTATTTTGCTGAATAATAGACAATGTTTGTTGACATAAATTAATATAGTGGTTTGTAAGTAAAGGCCTTGTGGAAGATAAATTAGTAATAGTTTTCCAAACCTAAGGACATAAATATTAGACTATAAAAACTATAGCTAGGCACAGTAAAAATCAATGTGTTTAAATAAATAAGCAAGGACATCTGAAAATTTGATAAGTAAATTTTTAATTGTAAATATGCAAAGCAGCATTTTTGCTCTGCTAGGCTGTTTGTGAGATTTATGTTAGGAGGGGCTATTGCTACTCTGCAGCTGCTAATTCAGTCATTTCAGCAGTGAGTACAGGTGGATCCGGGGCATGCTTCAGAGCACTGCCTGCTCACCAGCACCAAAGCAGAGCTCTGCATTTACATTATAGGCTTTCTTAGCCCGTGAGAATACACTGTTATTAGTCGTGGTCTGCCCCAAAAGCTCAATCCATTTTCTACCCAGGATAAGGTTAACTACAGATTGTTGGGTTACAAATCTTCTGATAAGACAATAGTGTACTGCTATTCTGTCCTCAGAGCACCAGGGCTGGGAAAGCACTGTCCTCATGTCAGGCAAATGTGGTGGAGACGAGAATGTGGAAGTACAGGATTCCAGCAACTCTTGTTCTGACAACCCACGACCATATCCTAAGTTATTTTCAAAGGCATATGGAGACGCTGCAGACTGTTTCCTCTATTGGCAATGTACATGGCATTTTCCTTTAAAGGAAAGGTAATTGAATTTATTTGAATTCAGCAAAACTAACTTAAAATGAACTTAATGACAATTCCTGAGCTTTATTAAAGATAGTGAGGTACAGTGACTTCAAAACAAGAATGTCTGGTGGGATTTCTGCCTTTACTGATAACATTTGTTTTAGTCTCTTTCTGTAATGCTGTCGTTTCTTTGTAGAACAATTGCTATCACTTTTGTTTAGATCACTGCATTTTCAAGTCTCTTCCAAGTAAAATGCACCCTTAAGTATATATTGGTGCTGCTTATATTTGGACTACAAGTCATGTTACATGAAATGATGAAGATATGCCTAATGACGTTTGGGAAATTCTGGTTCTTACATACAATATAGTAACAGTGAAGAGATACTCCATCACATGGCATGCCTCTTGCTCATGCTTTCTGTTTGCCTTCACAGGGCTTCTATATAAGTCATGGAGATTTATGCTCATGCAAAGGCATGCTAATTATTGTTGCAGTAGAATAATGTCGTGGCCAATTAGGCCTTCCTTTTGCTATAGCGAGAGTGGACTGCTTGTATAAACTGGGTAATTTAATCGACACTCAAGATTTTTGTCATGATAAATGCAAATGTAGAATGCCTTCAGGAAAACTGAGGGCAATGCTGTACTCTACAGCCTGTGGGCTCACATTAAAGGAAGCAAATCACGGGAAGACTTTTAGCTAGTTCCTGCAATCACTTCCCACACTGTACACTGACCTGTGCTCAGGTGACTGCTAGTGGTAGTTTCTTTAGTCAGGAGCACAGGACATGAAAACACTTAGGATGTGGCATTTTTATTCTGTAATATTTGTTGTCTTTGAGGATGTAGAAAAGTCCGACACTCTGGGACTTACGTGTAAGCTGGGCAAAGATGAGAATTTTTTGGGGCAATGGGAATGTGGTTTTTCAGGTTGTAGTCAGTATTTCAAATGTACATGTAGGTATACCTACATTAGTGTCCTAACGAACACAGTGATTCCATTGAAAATAACTCGGGTCCCTGCTTGCTGATGGTAAACAGCACCCCCTTTCCAGATGTTGGAAGAAAAAGGAAAACAGTGATAGTTGTATACTATTTGTAAAAGCCCTGAAATCAATATATATCTTCCCTTTATTGTTGTGGTACCTGGCACTCTTTTTTTTAAAATTAATTTCTCAATCATCATCTGGAAAGAAAATATTCTGATCAACATCATTAAAAATAGCTCTGATAAAGCAGTTACTACTAAGCATTGTAAAGCTATACAAGCTATTTACTTTCACAGAAGTATAACAAAATATAGTACTGTCCTACATCTGTAATACTAGAGGATACAATTTAAAAGGCATTGTTTGAGACTTGATTCTACTTTTCCAGCAGAGAGGATGGCAAGACACAGAGCCAGAAAATTCTTTTGAGCAAACGCTTTTTGAGACAAGGTCCCACTATGTAGCCTGGCTGGTCTCTAGCTCACAGAGATCTGCCTGCTTCTGCCTCCCAAGTGTTGGGTTTAAAGGTGTGCACCTACCACACCCAGCTTTAAACAAACTTTTAAAAAGACTTGTAATAATTATTGATTTTCCCACCTTACAAAAGATGGTATTATGAACAGCACTCTGATTTTATGGAACTTCTCATACTAATTTAACAATATGTAATTTCTCTGATGCATAGGCTACAATCCAGGAGTTCATATATCTTACCACTGAGCTACATTCCTAGACCTTGAAAAGATAACAATTTTAATTTACAGTTTAGCTTGAACTTCACATGCCTATGTTCACAGAGGCCCCTCTATCCTTTCACAGCTGAGGGCTCTAAATTAGCCACTTTTTCTGCCAATTCTGGATTCCTTAAGAAGGCTTTGCCTTTGGATGTCTGATAGGTGTCTTATACACTGTGCTGAGAATAATTGAGGTTTGAGGAGCTAGAATGACGTAAAAGTTGATTTTAGTGCCTCCCATCTCATGGGCATGAGGTTTACTAAGGAGAAACTTACTTTTCACTTTAGACACACACACACCCCTAAGAGAACAAATGACAAAAAAATATTTGTTTGTTTAGAGACCAGGTCTCACTATATAATCCTGGATGGTCTGGAACTCAACAGGCAGCATGGCTGACCTCATGCTTGCACAGTCCTGGTAATGCTGGATTTGAAAAAGGATTTGATTCTTTGTCAGACATTACACTTCTTATTCACCATATTAGGTAACTGGTTATTTTTCCCATGAGAAAACAGTAAAGACCTTTATTTCTGCAATAGAAGTTTTAAAGGGGGCAACACTGCAATAGTGTGCTCTTCAAAAACAGGGGAAGAGCTGCATGATTTTTAAGATGACCTACCCTTCTTTTCTAAAGAACACTAATTCTATTTCCTATAAAAATATAGTAAAACTTAAAAACATTGAAAGTGTTTATTCTATTAGATGTATGCATACATACAGACTTTACTCAAGGGGATGAGAGTAAGTGGGCAGGAACAAGTAAAACTGATATCCCATACAGATTCTTAATACTAATTCCTTTTCTAGACCGGGCAATACAACTACCCTCTAAAAACTAACACAGTGAGAAAGTTGAAGAAAAACAAGCAGGGTGCTCAACACATCGCAAATTATGTATTACACTGATCTCCACCCCCTAAATCCTATCCAATGCTTATCAATTAAACAGACCACAAATAAAATTTTAAATAAAACACTGAATGTGTATCTCCACCTGGAATATATATTTATTTTGTGTTCTTTTAACTTTGAATGCCACTACAGAAACAGTTGAAAGCACCTTAGAAATCACAGAAACAGTGACAACAGAAACCTGAAGGCACACGTGAGAGCCTTCAGATGGACTAAGCCAAGTGCTGCTGGCTAACAGGAAGGAACTGGATGGAGGAGGGCTAGAATCTGTTGCTGCACAATGTCTGTGATTCGACACTGGAAGGTAATGCATGCTTTCATAACAGCCTCGATTATACTTTCACTTCCTAGAAACACGACTTTAAAGTACATGCTGCCATTTCAGCAGGGACTCATAACACCCTGAACAGATTATTCAGGGCAAGCGGAATAAGGTTTATTATCACCTGTGTTTAAATACAGGCCCAGCCCCTAGGAATTCATCCACTCAACAAATGTTTATGGGCATCTAGTACCTGCCAGGTACTACAGACACAACTTTTAACGGGCCATCAACATTCTTGTTCTTTAGAGTCTATGTTCTTGGAGAAAGCTTTGTGTGTGAAGAAGTGAGAATGCAGTAGTTGGGATGTAACGTGAGGCCAAGTGGAGCTTACTGGGTGACAGGATGAGCCAGGGAGGAAGAGGGGTGTGGCATAAAAGAAGTCTTCAGGGAGGCAAAGGGGCAGGGCCAGAGGGTTAGACAAAAATGTCTGAACAGAGGTCACTCCATCATTTAACAAGGGGGAAGAAAGAAAGATGGGTACAAATATGAGTTTCTGGATTGCTGGTAAGCAGTCTTAGGAAGTCAACTTTACTCTGTATGCTTTTTGTTTTTAAACAGAATATCTGCTTTCAATTGTGAACATTAAATTAATAATGGCAGTGATAAATAAAAATTAGCAACTGATTCCTAAGCCTTCACTGCATGTATGTTAGTAAATGCTAAAATCACTATTGATGAGTATGTCAGGTAACAGATCGGAAACCACTAAGGGAGTAACCTTTCACCACTACAGTTAGAATGAAGACTACCACGGCCTGGCATCGATGCTAGCATTCTTTCTAGTTCTCTGCAGTAATGTCATTTGAACCTGCACTGGATTGTTCAAGTTACACAAACACGAGTTCTTTTGAGCGATTTTGTTTGTTTAAGGTGATTTTTTTTCTTTTTTAAAGAGCTACAAAAAATGTAAAAAAAAAAAAAGTTTACTTTGTGTAGAAATGTTCTGTGGATTTTTAAAACCAGAATTCTGGGTGGACCTAAAGTTGCAAAAAGATAACAAAAACACAATTCTAGAACAGCTTAAGAAGATCTTAGGCCTACTTGAAAGCAATAACTATAAGAGTATAAGTCACAGTTTCAAAGTTCGACATTTCTACTTAGCACCTTCTAGAAAGGCCAAGGATAGTACACACTTCACTTCTTCCTTAAACTTCCAATTCACTCTTCTTTCACAGTCTCCCTTCTGAGAGAGAGAGAGAAAGAGAGAGAGAGAGAGAGAGTTAATGTGTGTGCATATGCATGGCACATGTGTAGAGGTCAGAGCACATTAGCGGGGAGTTAGTTCTCTCCTATCACATGTGGTTTCTGAGATCCAGTTTAGGTTATCAGGCTTGGTGGCAACTGCCTTTACCTACTGAGCCATTTTTCTGGCTACCTATCTTCTTTTTTAAATGGAGTAGCCAACAATCAGCATCTTCCAAAAAGTGGATCATTTATTTTCAATAGATCTGATTGGATGGTCTCTAATTCAGAAATATTTCCCTCATTTCTCAATCTGCTTTTATGATTAGCTAGATCAGTGAATGGATACTACACAATTCTGACTCACTCCAACATTCTGATTTTTATAAGAAACGATTTAGTCTATGGAATATGATTATTATAGCAGTAACTGTGACTTCAGTGGTGAGAAATGATAAAACTGATTTAATTTTTTTATTTTACTTAATAATGTTCACGTTTGTATATGGTCCAATGAACACATAATAAAATATGTATTTTTTGGACTATTGTTCAAAATTGCCATCTGAGGGTAAATTTCACGATACAGACAACCTGCTAAATCTGAACTGCCAACTATAACAAGGCAATACAAAAGGTAAAAGATAAGCAAAATTAAATTTAATATATAGTGATATATAATAATTGAATTTATCATAAAAAGAAATGGTTGTATTTCATTATGAAGATGCACTTATTAATATAGAAAATTCAGTTACTTAAAGGTGATTTTGAAAGTCTAATAGATTTATTGAATAATTGTGATATTTACTCTCTGTGTACAGAGATAAAATTTTATCACTCGATAAAATGGCTGAATAGGTGTTTAATAATGTTATTTCTGTTCTAAGAGTAGCTCTTATAATATAGCAATCAAGATTTCTCAAAGCCTTGAAATTCCCTTGGTACAATGGGATCATTTCTGTACCTTAAGTAAAAATAATGTTCTTACTCATTAAACTAATGAACTGTAAGTTCATGTTCACACTAAATGTAAAGTAACCAGAAAGGACACAGAAAGGCTCCAGTTGTTTTAAAGCCTTCTAGTGGACCAGTGTTAATCTTAGTGGCAGCAAATCAACCCACCTCCATGACCCGCCCCACGAGCACTTCTCAGCACCATTCACTTTCTAAAATTTTCTCTCAGTTTTGGTCTTGCGGCCATGTGACTTGATAAAAGGAAGAAAGCCCAGTAAAATGAATTACAAAGACAACAAGATTAAACTGATTGCACTCTTTTCATAGGAAACTGTGCAAACAGGCCTTTGGCTGTGGTTTGGCATTTAGCGATCAGTGAGGAGGAGGAAATTTTATTCTCATTAACTGTTGCAGATTTACTGCAGTGAAAAAGGGCTATGTAACCCGAGATGTGACAGTACAGAAAGATCAAAGCCACAGACTGGAAACTAAATAAACCCTCTGGCTACTTCCTGCAAGGAAAATTCACTTTGGCAATGTAAAACAGAGCCCAGTTAAAAACTACTCTCAGTTTTATGAGCTGTCATAGCAGCTCAAATGGTTTGGGCTGGCTGAGTTTAGAACATTATATTTCCTTGTTTTTGTCTTAGCTACTTCTATAAGAAGGTTTATAGACTACGCCCCACCCCAACACAACAACAACAGGAAACTCCTCGTAGTTAAAACTGAGCTTAGCCACTAAACGTATCAAAGCAGGTATTCAATTGCACATTCTTTCCTCATTCACTACAACTGAAGATTTTACTCTTAGACTTACTTGGGAATATGAAATCACTTTTATGACTCACCTACCCTGCACAATCAGCTACAGAGCCCACATGGTTTGTATCTGATTAGCAGGCTAGTTGTACAACACATCTGAAGAAAAAAAATGTTCTGTTTAATGTCTTTAATATATGAAAAACTTAAAGATTGTTCATAACGGTCCACATCAAAACAGAGAGGGTTAGAATGAATAACTCTACCTTGAATTACACAATGCTCTCTAGTTAAGGAGTAAGCTTAATACCACTGACTCCAGACTCAAGACTCAAAGCATAAACAAACTGCTCTATTTCTCTCACTTTGGGGGGAGATGTGACAGTGCTTATAATAATTGCATCAGCAATTGTTATTCTATTTATAATATAAATAAAGAAGCATTTAAATAGTAATTTGCATTGTAGTAAAAATCTTTTTTTATTTTAATGAGAGCATTACCAGGCCAAACATCTATGAGCAATCAATCACCTGTTTAAAGACGTTAGACTTTCTTTCCATTTTTATTTGCAATTCTTTTATTTTGAAACAGAGTCTCATGATCATCAGGCTGGATTGACTTAAGATCCTCCTGCCTCAGCTTCCTGAATTCTGGGGTTACAGATTTGCACCAACACAACTAAGTTCACTCTTAACTGTTGAACCTGCAGAGTCAACAAAAATGCAACTAATGCATTTGAAAAATAATGAACTTTAACACTAGGTAATCACTCTTAAATGGTGGTGATGTGCTCAGTTTTCAGCCACGCCAGGGTTAACACCCGTGTCATGTCTTTGAATATAAGGTTATACTCAGTGGATGTGTTAACAATTTTATAGGGTTCGGTCCTATTATTTTACTTATAGTTTCACTTATACAGAAGTATTTCTCCTAAATTAAAGTAGTAATAAAGTGGCAATAAATGTGGTTTTCTCTGAGAAAATCTTTGGGCTTTATACACATCTAATGTGCATGTCTCCGAAAAATTTGCTCTGACCACCAGATAGAAAATGGCACCAAACTGATGAGGGGAATTCTACTGCCAAGTTCTCTTGCCTCTAAATTGTAAGGGAAAATAACTAACTGAAAATACCTGGATTCTAAGTAAGCACTACCTTTCTAGGATAAAACATCTTCCCAAGTTTCCAGTGGTTTTGGCTTGTATTTCTATTTTTTCAGTAAAGTTTATAGTTTGCTAATGCTGATGTGTGATAGTCTAATAAAATCTAGCCTTAAAGGTTATAGGCCCAATTTACTAATAAAATCTAATTCAATTTTCCATGGGAAATGCAAATGATTAGTGTCCAGCAGTAGAAGGAGGCCCTTTTACTGCTAGGAAAAAAAATTGTCTCTGTAAAAAGTCTAAATAAATATAGATTGAACTACAGCAAATTCATAAGGATTTATTTAACAGGCACAAAACAGAAGCATTATGTAGAGAAAACTTTACACTGGTTAGTTAGCTGAATAAATGATTTACACAAGGCATTTATCCTTCAACACAGATAAACTCAATCATTTTGCTCTCATTTTATTACAACTGGATTTGATCTTTAGAGAGAATTTAAGGTAATGAACTAATCACCTAATGTGCTAATAAATACTCAGCAGCTTGCTTCCAAGCAAATGTGAAATACAAGTTGGAAGAAAACATGTCAAATGTATTAAAGCAAAATAGGTTTATGATTTGTCCTGCTGTGAAATACATGCTACATCTCCCTTTTAAAAACATTTTCTGTAACCCTCTCCAAACAGAGGTCCCCAGTGATGAATGCATCTCCTTGTCATCGGGATGCAGTGACTGTGCAGGCAGACTGCTTGCTGCCTCTTTCCCGGCTTAAGGGCTTCAGCTCTAGTCTGGCTCCCTGGAAATCTCTGCACCTTAATTTCCATTTCCACTCTTTGACCTCTTTACCTTACATACATGATTCTGATCAACTGTGATGCATGAAGATAACAAAGTTCAAGAAATTCAAGTTATTAGCCTTTGTGTACTTAGATTTAAAAAAGCCTTAAACACTCTATTCTTTGAAAATTAAGGCTCCTAGGAATATCTTATCTTTTAAAATGCAACTAGTAATATCCAGAAAGAAAAATAAAATTTCTCATAAGGATTGTTGTACGTCATGAGTCTTGTAATACAAAAATCTTTATTTGCGTGGGTTTTGTTTTACAAACGCTACTGTCACTCACACGCAGCAGCTTTTACCATCCCACAAGCTTAAAAGTAGAATGCCTGCTTCACTATCTTAGGGGCAACTCCCTTCATCATATCTCTTATGATTTTTATTAATTTTAAGAAGTTTTGCTACATATGTCTACTCCACTAATACTCACAAACTAGAAAGAACTTAAAATTATTTCTCAGGGTTAGGCTAAGACAGCATTTATTACTGGGCTTGAGATGGATTTTTACATATGTTAAAAATGCCCTTTGGATAATGGAATATTTATTCATAATTAATGTATAGCACATTATGAAAGTCTGTATAGATCTGGATATTTTCAGGCAGAAACATATATCATGTCTAAAACAGAACAATTTTTAATTACTATCCTGCTACTCAGCCTTTATATATATAAATATATATAAATACATACGTATACATATGTATTTATAAAAACATTGATTTTTAAAAATTATTTTCTTATTTTATATGTATGAGTGTTTCACTTGAGTCTGTGTACCGTGTGTGTCTCATGCTCACGGAGCCAGAAAAGGGCATCAGATCCCTGGGAACTGGAGTTACAGATGGCTGTAAGGCAGCGTGTAGGTGCTGGGAACTGAATCTTGGCTCCTCTGGAAGAACAGCTGGTACTCTTAACTGCTGAGTCATCTCTCCAGCCCCCCTTCTATATTTCTTTTAATCAAGTCTAAAACAACTCTATTTAAACCTAGCAGCTATCCTCTGAAACATTCCTAAAAACATCCAGAACTAAGAACGAGTTATTAGAGACTAAGCACACGTCCATGCCAAGAACTCAGTGTATGAAAGAGGTTTAGCCCTGTATTGAATATACAGGACATTGAATGAATTATTTTTTTTTAATTTATTTTTATTTTATGTGCATTGGTGTTTTGCCTGCATGTATGTCTGTGTGAGGGTGTTGGATCCCCTGGAACTGGAGTTACAGACAGTTGTGAGCTGCCATGTGGGTGAGGGGAATTGAACTTGGGTCTTCTGGAAGAACAGACAGTGATCTTAATCCGATGAGCCATCTTTCTAGCCACGCTTTTTTAAAAAAATTTTTTAAGATTACATATTGTTTGAAAATGGTCTTGTCTTAAACCTAGTAAACTAGGTTTCTGATAGAGGATAAAAAGGGCAGCCTTCAAGTGAGAAAATTAAATCCATTTTGTATCCATAGAAACCCAGTCTAGGAAAAACAACAAATGAAAAGTTCAGGGTTGGTAAGACAGCTCCATGTAGGAACAGTGCTCTCTGGCAAGCCTGACAACCCGGGTTGGACACCTGGAGTGGGTGATTCCTGCCAGCTGTCCTCTGAGACCTCCACATGCACGCCAAGGCATGTGCCTCTACTCAATAACTACACAAGTATATATTGTATTTTAGAATTAGTATAGAGTATTATTTAATTTAGAGAAATAATTTGTTGTTTCTATTCATTATGACCCGCAACTAGCATTTCAGATGTCATTTAACGGTTAACAAAATAAAGGGATGACAGTGGAAGGCATACATGTACGATATATAAATTTATGCAAAAACAAATAGTAAAATACTCCAAGAAAGAAAACAAAAGGTTGTAACTAGCACACACACAGAAAGGAAGGCACATGAAGCAGAGAACAGGTCATGTGCGAGTCCAGCTCACTCTGACCTCAGTGAGATGGTCAGTGACTGACATCAGTCTACCAACCACAAAGAATGCCAGCTCTGAAAAATATTTTTCAAAGCCCTAAGGAAACCTAAGCAGACTTTGCAGTTTTTTTTCCAGTTTATGAAAATTGGATTCCTATAAAAGGAAAATGGACTATTTTTACTGCAACAAAAACTGATTTGTAAAAGCTGGAAGCAGTTTAAGAATACTCTTAACATGAGGTTCTTGTTAGTCTTGAAAAGTAAGAGTTATAATAAAAAAAGAATCTAAAAATATGGCATGAATACATAGTACATAACAGAAAAAAACCTACCTTGCCTTGCTCCCATTATTTTTAATTAGCTTCAATACCAAGTTCTACTTTACCCCTAACACCAGTTCAGACTTGGGGAGATTTACATTTGACACTGTGATTGGCAACCTCATAGCTAATGCCTTGGAGCCCTAATGCATTTTGCATTAGCTCTAAATGTCGGGAAATCCTGGCGCCAAGAGGTTCAAACCAATAGTGACACGTGTCTAAAGCCAAGGATTTGCTGTCCAACTGCCAGTATCTATTTTATCAAACGTCCAGTCTCTCTTGTAGAATGAGATAGATGAGTTTAACAGCTTTCACTGTTTCCAATTAAACTGCCTCACCATATTAAAAAAAACTCAGACACTCAGACAATGAAGCACCTTTGACTTGGATTTTAGGAAAAACAACAATATAGATTAGGTTTTAACACTTCTTTCAATTTGGTTTAGTTTTTCACATTTTAATACATATACCTTTTACTTACTTAAACATCATGTGAGGAAAAAAAGAAGCATCTTTCTTTGAACAATTAAAAAAAAAACCAGATGTCAAACAAATCAGTAATTTATGCTTCACCTAGCAGGCACTTGGGATCAAGTGCTTTACAGGAGTCTACTCAATTGAAATGCTCCCACATTCAAGCCTGAAAATCTGTGGAAGCTGACTGATGGGCGGCACTCCCACTGTTGAAATCTGCTCCATGAACCATCCCACAAACTATCTTCATCATTAACGACTATGCTGACTGTATTTTTTTTTTAAACATTTTATACACTAACCTTTTTACTATTCTTTCCTAGATAACTTTGGTAGGCTTATTTATCAAAACCTTGATAAAGGAGGAGAGAAGAATTGGCGAGTCATGCAGGTATTTTCCTGACTTGGAGAGGCTCCAAAGAGGCAACACTTTCTCTTTTAACAGCTATTTAGAGAACCAGGATTGTAAGAATTTAAATTCAATGAGGATAATATTTGTTTACAATCTAAGTTCTTTATCTTTTCAATCCCAAGAGAGGTGAAAGTAAGAAAAGAATTCAACAATTTCAAGTTAGTAAATAGGACATTAATTGAAATTTATAAAAATAAAATTAATAAAAATAAAAAAAAATTATTATTATTATTAGTAATAGTAGTAGTAGTAGTATTCTTACAGAGATCCTCCTGCCTCTGCCTCCCAAGGGCTGGGATTAAAGGCGTGTGCCACCATTGCTGGGCTATTCTTATATTATTTAGAAAATCAGTTAATAAACTGGAAATTTTCATACCAGCACTTTGAGTTGATGTAGTTTAATAAGTTTTAAAGTTAATCTCCTAGGTATCAGAAACTGAAAGGTAGCCATTAGTTTAAGATTTCAGATCAGGAACATTATGCAGCAAAATCACTATACCAAAATATGTAAGCAATTATATAGCAATTTAGTATGTTTAAATATTTCCAGAATTAAAATAAATATGCCTAACTGAAGATCCTTGGCTTGTTATTATCAAAGAAGAACACCGTATACTCAGAGGAGAAGCCTATCTTGGAGGAGTTTTAGGGAGGAAGTGTGTGGGGTGAATACAAATCAAAATACACCTCACGCATCTATAAAATAAATTACAGAGTCTTAGCTAAAAATATTTGAAAAGTGAAAAAAGTAAATTATTCCAGAATAAAACTTAGTTAACTAAGAATTATCCCAGAATAATTTCAACAGAATGTTCAAAAGGCCCATTACAAATGCTATGCTCTCCTGGACTCTTATCTTTATGGATAAAATTAAGCATTCCTTTCCATTTGATTTATTAGCCACAACAAACAAACACAAGCAAGGAAATTAACGGTAAATTATTTCTTCTGCAAATAAGAAAAAGTGATATGCTCATAGGATTTAAAGCTTATAAAGTTTTAAAAGATGATATAAAATACAAATTTTCTCAAGGGAAGTTCTTTTTGAAGGATAAACAATTTAATTGTTTACTTAATTTAATTCAATTGTTTATTAATAATAAATCAAGATAATATAATACAAACTAATAATAAGATAATAACAAGTATATTACTCTTTTGATTTTAAAGATATAAATTGGTTTTAAAGGAATACTGGGTTCTTTTTCAAGGGTAAAATATTTAAGTAGTTTCTTTACTTCATGAAAGAATATATCACAATAATTTTCAATAAAAAAGTCCTATATGGATTTTTGAAAAGTCACTAAAAATTTACAGAAATAAAAAGTGAAATACTGAAATCTTTAAATATTAAACATTACCACTAAATATATCTCTCAACACATCTACGTTGTTTTACACAACTGTCATTAAAAAAAACAAATGATAGACTTTGCTAAATTGGTGCCAAGGTTTACTGACTTGTATATTCAATTATTTTCATACTGGAATTTTTTGAGACACGGTCTAACCATATGACCGTCACTGGCCGTGGACCTTCCTGCCTTAAATTCCTGAGGGCTAGAGTCATACAAATGTCCCACACTCCTAACTATATATTCAATATTAACCAAAATGTTTAATTTATTTAAAGTCATGTAATTACATAAAAATGAAAACAAGTCTTATTTAAGGAAGTAGCAGCATGCTTTATTTAGATTGGTACTATCTATAAGGTGGTATCCACCATGAAACATAAGGGAAAGAATAATTACAGTGGCAGAACAATTAGGTTTATAAATGATATAAGCAATTTTTTTGTGGTAAATATTAAAATCATATGTTCAAGTCATCTTTAATCTTCAATTTTACAGAAAACATTTGTATTGTGAATTGTCACATGATAAAGTTACATATAATAATTAAACAGAGATTTCATTTAAATATTTATAGCTGGAATGCCATACCCCTCAGAAAAACAAAAGTCAGGTATCTTTTAGTATTTAGCCATGGTTAGTTTTTATGTCTTGAGGCAAGGGATTTCTTAGTATGTTAATTCAGTACACTGACAAAATTTTTTCTTGTGTTATTCATCACTGAGAGGTTATTACAGAACATCAAACTTTGCATTTCATGAATATATCACTTAGATAAGAGGCAGTAAGGGTAAGCATAATTTAAAGAAAGCTTTGCTTTGCATTTATACATAGAAGTAGTATTTCCATGCAGTGTGCCATGAATATTAGGTCACTGAATGAAAGGCATTTCTTTTAGTACAGATTTTAGTTTAAAAAAATAATAAAATTAAATGTAACTATTGCTCATTTCCTTTAACCCAAGTCAGGAACATGTGATACCAGAAAGAACCTAAGCTTTGGGTTTGTGGACCTGACTTTAAAGATGGGTTTGACAGAGCACTTGTGCTCATTGGTTACTTCAATTAGCTGTGGTTTATCTGTAAAATGGATATGGTTCTCGCTTTAGACATTTAGCATGCAACTTAGAAATACAAGGTGGGTATTTGTAAAATAGGTTTAATAATAGTAGATGATCAATAATATTTACATCGACTATTGTAATTATAGTTGTATTAAAATGTTTATTTCAACTGATCACTGAGAGATATATCATCTGGTCAAGAAAAGACAGATGAATGCATCACTTAAGTAGGTTTAGCCTTTGCTATTGGTTGCCCTCCACAACCTCAAAGGAAGATCGTATTACTGAAAGACACCACTTACGTCACTGAATATGGAGAAATTGAGCTGGTGCCCAATTAGACACTTCACCCCAACTGATTAGTGTTCATGGTGCTAGAAGGAACTTTGCAGGCTACTTGGGGAGGAAAGTCATCATCACTATTACCTAACTATAAACACTGCAATCTACAATAGCAACCTTCCTGCAAGTCACACTGGTGCAACACAGGCATTAAGTGTTATGGGAGCAACTGCCACTTTTTGATTAGATTCAAGGAGCATCCACGAGATGGAACCCATACCTGACACTGAGATAGTAGCCAAAAACATGAGAATAGACAGTTCATGGACCCTAGGAGAAAACTTACTTCCATTTTATTATGCTAAAGAAATATAGCAATAAAACTACTCCTAATGATTTGGATTAGTACATCACTCAACTCTTTCAGAGAAATTCCTTCTTGCCATCGATGGTAGTTACCACAAAAACTCACAACTGTATTCGTCCTAGATGGAAAGTGTTAATCAAACCCCTCCTCTCAAGTCTCAGGGATCTTCTTGGAAGAAGAGGCAGAAAAATTATATGAGCCAGAGGTGGACAACTCCATGGAAATAGGCATCATACAGACACAAGAGGGCCAAAACATATATGAACTCACAGCAACTGTGATAACGTGTAAGACGAGCACAGGTTCAAACTGGACAAAATCCCAGAAGGGAAGTGGACACAAAGCACCACCCGTAACCAACAGACTATTTGCAAATAGAACCTGCTGGGCGAGGGACACATGGTTCTCTCCAACAGAGTGTCAATGGATATATCAACCACAGTCCACGGCAGGCTCCATACTCAGGGGTTAGTTAGCCCACACAAAACAGATTACATATTTTTTGTTTCTTTGTTTTATGTGAGCTTTTTGTTTCATTTGCCATTTTTTCTGTATTATTGAGGGGTTTTTTTTTGTTTTGACATAAAAATATTTTTTGAGAGAGAGAAAGACAAAGAACATGGAGTTCAGTGGGTAAGGAGGTAGAAAGGATCTTAGAGGTGTTAGGTTATGGGGAAAATAAGATCAAGATATATTGTATGAAAAAAGTATTTTAAAGATTGATAAATAAAGCTTATGTTACTAAGAATAGGATTGTTAAAACAGAAGCTAAATCAATTTAAATGAAAAATACACTTTCGGGAAAAAAGAGTGTACCTATGCAGTTGACTAGCTAAACGAAAGCACTACACATAATGGCAGAGAGAGGAAAAGACCCTCCATACTCTGGCAGCAGTTAGAAGTTCTGTAAAAACATGAGTAACGAAGCTGATGTCTGCTGCAGTGCACTTTATTACAACTCTAAAACAACGCTGGCTTATGAAATATCGTTTTCCTTGTATGTCTTACTTACTGCTAACCGTATGGTTAAAAAAGTCTTCTACTAAGCAAACATTGACTTTTCAATAAGTAGTATATAAACTACATGCTGTATGCTCTCATATTTTATTTGTTTAGGATACACCAGGAAACAATCTGTGTTTGTTAATTTGCAAACTATTGTCTATTTCAAGGGACAGTGTATATTTTCCAAAGCAATGAAGCATTATTTTTTAATAAATTAACTGAAAAATAAACTAAAAAAAATTTTCCAGGAGAGACGAAAGGTTTTTACTCTCCTCATAATGACAAAGGCAGAGAAATGGAAGACTGAAAAGAGCTCCAGTTTTTCAAAAACCAAGGAGATGCCACACATGCATTCTTTCTAGGACCATTGCTTACCTGCCAGGAAATGAGTGCTGCCCAACTACATCTCCATTCTGGAGGTGAAATTCATTGAAGAAATCTGGACTTATCGCTCCTTCAGAGGCAATCAATCCATCTAGAAAGAGTCAAACACTAATGAAACACATCTATAGGAATGAAATAGAAATTACCTTATTTTGAACAACATATTAGAAACCTATTTAGTCTGGAAAGAAAAATGTCAGAATGGCATGCTAGTATCTCTGGAGTGTGCACAGAAGACCATACATACATAAGTGATAACAGAGTTTTGTCATAATAACACAGCAGTCACTGAGTACCTACTGCGTGTTAGGTAATACCAGTGCAGACAGGAATGAGATAGAGTGCCATCAAAGGACTTACAGTATCAGGAGAAGATAAAGGCATTAGGTGTGGTAGTCAGGAACAGGAATGATGGTGCAGGCTAACGAAAGGTCATGAATAAAGGCAAAGGGGGTGTGGAACAGCACAATGCTTGCAAAGAGTAACATGTCAGCATGTCATGATTTTATATCCAAATAGCTTCATTTATATAGTCAGACTGGGGAACATATCAAAACTAACTTAATAAAAACATTTCAGAATTCAATTGGCAAATATTAGAACACACAAACTTGTGTTTTTTTTTAAATAAAAGTGGTTTGCTCATCCCGTGGTTGTAAATGGGTGAGCTGTATAAAATACTTTCTGATGACTTACTCTTCATCAGGTATTAATTATTATATAGCTATACCATCAGGTTATCAGATACATTTGATTCCCTAAAAAAAAGCTCTACACTTTTACACTTTTTGAGAGCTTATAAGTTTTTTTTTTTTTTTTTTTGCTTATAAGTCATTTATTTTTCTAAATCTAAGTCTGTCAGTATTTTTTAAAAAATGATTTAAGAGTTGTTCTAGGAGGAATAAAAATTATCTGAAAATAAGAGATCTGTGTTATGGCTTCAGGACTGTCCTAAAAACAAACCCTTTGGTATATACCTTGGGACTATTTGCAAGGTTTTGAGGACTTTGAGTTTCCGATGCTGGATTATTGAATCGAGATATAAATATTGGCCAGATCATACTGACCAGACTAATGAAAAATATGGTAAAAAAGTGGCATATTATTTAGTCACCACATGATGATTTTCTACATAACATGTGCATAAGAATAGAGTGAGCTGTCTTGTAGAAGATATACTCAATTATAACACATTTTTTTCTGAAAGAATTTATCTTTAGATAAAACAAAAATAATTTATTGATAAATAATACACAATAGTAGATATATGTCAGGTGAGTATTAACAGAGGAAAATATAGAAGAATTACTGTTTATAGGGTTAAAATACCCTACGAGTGGAGAGGAGGGCTCAAACTCATAACCGGTTTGAGTGTTCAATATCAGTAGTACTTAGATGGCATTTGTTTGAAGGGGCAGAGAGCTCAGTGGTAAGAGCACTTGCTGTGGAGCCTGATGACCTGAGTTTGAGCTGAGGAGTGCACACGGCCAAAGAGCAACTCAGGCAAGCTGTTCTTTGGCTTCTCTTGTCATACTACAACATACAAATGAGATACAAGTGTGTTCAACATTGCTCAAATGGTAACTCTAATTAATATAGTCAGCGAAAGAGTAACTTCAGTGCTTTATGTTTCTATAAACTTCCACACTAGTCACTTGGCATAAATCATATTTTAATGGTTTGGGTTTTTATTTACTTGTTGAATTATTAGTGTATATAATTGGAATTAATCTTATTATTTTACTAAATTTAAAATACTTGAGCTTCAAAACTAAAAACTAAAAAGTGACAGTAATATTTGGTTATGATTTTATATCTGCTGTAAGTTAAAGATTCTATAAATCAAATAACAGGTAAATGCTGAAAAGATACAAAAAAATGAAATCATGGGAAAATTCCAAGAGAGAACAAAATGACAGGACAAAAAGCTAAAAAGCTAAATAAAAACTCAATTTTACATTTAATATTTTGTACAGAACAGTGAGTGTAACACTGTTGACTGAAGTCAGAAATCCTGAAAATGTTTGCTTAACTTACACATCCGAGAAAGTAGGAGGCTTCCAACAGTGGTTAACTGTCCCAGCTACACACATTTTAAATGGAGATCACACCAAAGACTAACTTGGAAAAAATAATGTTACTTGTTTTGTTTGGTGTGTATAGACACTGTTACCTGAAATTACCAGAAGACCACCTACATACTAAAAAAGTGCTTTCAAAGTTTGGGAGTGTGCATGACTGCAGACTAAAGTCTCTTTTATCGCACACAAACCAAGCATGTGTTTTGCTTTGGTTATCACCTTACCCGAGCTGTAGAAAAGATCAGGCCTTTCAAGAATGTCCCCTTCATGAATATATGGCTCAATTCGATCATCACCATACAAGTACTGTTCACTCTCATCCATCTGACGACTCTCTACCATCTCCAGCCACTGAGAGTTATGCCAGCGAAACTTCTCACTCTGAATTTTCTTTGCCCATTCTTCATCATATTCCTATTACAAACAAATACAAGTGTTAATATATAGGTTTACTTGCTTTGTGCTCAGTAATAATTTACCATGAGGAAAGAATCTTGAGGGCCTTCATTGGGTCAGATGGAACATTTAAAATACCCATTCAGAAGAATAAAGAGCAATAGGTATATGCTCAACAACTCGCTGAATGGATTACCAATCACGAATGGCCAAGACAAATACTACAAGTCTGAATTTTACAAATACTGAGTGTTTTCTAATTGTTGCCAGAACTTAGTTGAAGAATCAGACTGTGCTTCCAGTGAGAACAATGGCCATTAGTACTTGTGGCAATCATAATCTATGTATGTATGAGTACAACAGAATGTAAGAGTAAATCTTAGATATTATAGTAAATATATTACTATATATTTAACTTTCTGATTAAAAGTGAATTATTCAATTTTGAGTTTCCCATTGTCAATCTCTTGGAAGTGTCAGATGTTAAGTTGGGTATTTTATATTGTACATTTTTGAAAATATGTAACATCTGCTTTCAATTGAGGGTGGTGAAGACAGTATATTTTGACTACAGTGCTGCTAATGGCAATTGTATTATAAAATTATTAGGGTTTCCTTTTTTTCTTTAAAAAAGTTTTTAGACTTATTTTTTATGTAGATGAATGGCTTGGCTGCATGTATGTATGCGTACCACATGTGTGCCTGATGCCCTTGGAGGTCAGAAAAGGACATCAGGTCCCCTGGACCTGAAGTTACAGTCAGTTGTGAGCTACTATGTGGGTGCTGGGAATTGAAACCTGGTTTTGGTCAAGAGCACCCAGTGCTCCTAACCACTGAACCATTTCTCCAGCCCCTTTCCTTCTTTTCTAAGATATCCAGTAACAATTCTAATAGTGCCCATTTGTTTCCTAATTTATGTAAAACTAAGTGCTGTTCACAAACATTATTATATTTTACTTTTAAATTAATAAGCATGTATTATTCAACTGGTAGAATTTCGATATTCTCTGAAAGTGACCTTTATCCCTTGTTATATCTACAATGAAACCTGTACCTAGATATCAACAATAAGTCCAAATGCTATGCTTTTGTTGGTATTAGCAATATGGTCACAATGATTAGAAGTGATGGCAATTTATATACTCATCTAGCCATTGATGACACAGATTGTCCTGAAAAAAATGATATGGCATATGAAAAAGAGATGGAAATCTTTTACTGAGAATGCCTGATACGTGTCTGCTGTTACATCAATCAAGTGACAGCATCCTGAAATAGGCATTGTGATTATTCCTGTTTTATAAAGGAAATAAGCTGCCTAGAATACTGAGGTAATTTGCCTTGGGACATAGCTGGTGAAGGCTATGACAGAACTGCAGCCTTCTCGGAGTGTAGAAAAGCAATTAAACAGGATACACAGATATTTGTCAAGGCCACTGTACCGTGAAACCTATTTAAAGGAGAATATAGGAAATGACACCTAAGGTTTTGTGAATGAGTTGAATTGTTAACTAAGTAATGCTAAGTCTGATAGGTACATTATATCATATTGTATTCTTAATTATGTTCTTTCTGATATAGCTATCCTTGAGAGAATATTGGGGAGATATCTTACAAGTAACATGCATGGAGAAGTTTTGTAGATGTATGTGTTGATTTATTTAATTATTTATTCCCCTGGGTTCATGGCAGAGAACAGTTTATTCTTTGCTAATCAATCCTCAGTCCTGGTCCTGGAGCATTTTGGACTCTGTTCAATCTACTCTTATGCCTAGTCTGGAAGGCTTCAGCTTCCATACAATCTAATCTTCAAGCATAAACCTAGAACATTTTAGCCTCTGAGACTTACTGCTGACTGACTCACTCTGACTAGCTCCTTCTGAACTCAGAGCTGTACTGAACTCAACTGACTCTTCTGGTTGGCTGACTCAACTCAACTCGTTCTGGCATAAACTCTTCAAGTTGATGGTTCTTCTGAGCCAGCTTTTTCTGATTAAACTCTTCTGACTATGACTGACTATGGCTGATTCCTGCAATTTCTCTGGCTGAACTGCTCTGCTTGGCTCCAAACTGACTCTCACTGTTAGCTGACTCTTTCTTCCAAATTCACTCTTGCTGTCTGACACTGACTCCTGCTGAATTGCCTGTGTCTCATCTGACCGATTTTCTAACTGACTGCCTGACTGAACTAAATCTCTGCTTCTCTCTGAGCTCTGTCTCTCTGCTTCATTTCTGCTTGCCTTGCTTTCTCTCTGATCTCTGCCTTGCTTCATTCTGCTTCCACACTTTGCTTCTACCTTCTGAGCCCTCACTGCTTCTTGTCTGCTTCCACCTCTTTCTGTGCTCTGCTTCCTGTCTCTGCTTCCACACACTGTTCTACTTGCTTCTGACTTGGGGATTAAAGGTGTGTGCTACCACTGTCTTCTGGGTTGGGTTTAAAGGTGTGCTACACTGGGATTAAAGGCATATACTAACATTCTCTCTATCCTAGAGCAGTCATGCTACTGGATTAAAATATTAAATGTTCCTCTACAAAATTTTACTGTCTACAGTTTTGGGCAGTTCAACTTGTTTACCAAAAACTCAACAAAGTACTATGTGATTGCTAGTTCTATAGCACAGATATTGTTGACAGATTCTATGCAATTTAGCCAAAGTACTGAATATAATCTTGAGCCTGTTTAAATTGTATATGACCCCAAGAGGAAACTGTTTAGTTATAACTGTTTTTGTTCTGTAGTGAATTAAACTTATTTGCAAAAAGATAATATATTAGAAGGGACAGATAGTTTACAAAGGTCTAATTACATATTATTTCAGAGAAAGGGTGACTTGGCTGTTGTTTTTCCCTAAAAGATGAGTCAGTCGCACGGAGTCCAAGAATATGCCTTATCACAGCACTAGAAACCCTAACTTCCACATGAAATGCCAGAACCAAGTGTTTCTCACTAAATTTTTATTTTTATAAATTATATTTTTATAATTTTTTTAGAATTTTATTTTTTATTTATATATATTATAAATGGTATCTTTAAAAAATAATAGTTGATTAGTAGTTTATTTCATTTGACAGAAAAGCTAAAACTAACTTGTTTTATTTGAAAAACTTAAAAAATCTAACTGAATTATTTCGACAAAGATATTAAAGAGAAATGTATGTTCTCATTGTGTTAACAGAATTTAATTTCAGTCAATATGAGTTGAGTTGTTGGTGTAAAAATAGTAATTAAAATTCAGTTGTGGCTCAGAGCATATAAAACCATGGGCTGAGCCATATCACTAAAAACAAAACTCGCTTCTTAAATAGTACTTGTGAAACGCTACAGAAATAGGTAAAAGATACACCTCCTAATATATCCATAAAGTGTGTTTACCATAGTTATACTCTAAATAAAGAAAAAATCCCTACTTACTCCGTTACTATCTCATACCATTTTGTGAGATTTTTCTATCCTAACTCAATAAAAATATACATGTGGGCTGGCAAGATGGCTCAGAAGGTAAAAGGAGCTTGCAGCCAAGCCTGATGACCTGAGTTTTATCTCTGGAATCTACACAGTAGAAGGAAAAAACTGATCCCAGAAAGCTGTCCTCTGACCTCTGCATGTGCACTGTGGCAAGTGCATGCTACACTCATATCTATATAGAATAAATAAAATTAAGTCTATTCTGATTTTAAGTATACATTTGTAATAACTAAAATGGCCATTGAGCCTCAGTTCTGCACGTAAGACAAGTCTAATTTCTGCAGTAGTATAATGAGTATTAACGCATGAATTACTGCTGAAAGGGTCAAATGAAAACACTCTGGGGTCGAAAAACAAAATTAGAAGGTAAGAAGTGGGAAGCTACTCTACAGTGAACTGTCATCACCTAAGAAATAGAAAATGATATCTTACAAAAGCTTCAGCAATATTTACAGAATTCTGCTCCCAAAATCACACTGCTATGCTCAGCAGGGTTGGCGTGAGTAGTGGCCATGGGATTTAATAGATACTTATGGTTCTCTGTTACAACACTGTGAATTAAAATGGCAAGAAATCTCGATCACAGTGATCAAGTTATTAAAAGACTCTCTTTTTATAATCTAAGTGAGTTGGAACATGACTTTTGGAAAATATTTTGATCTCATAATTATAAAAGTATTTTTTTGTTGAAACCTGAACACTATTAAAAACCACATACAATATCTTTACCTAGAAAAAACTGCTTTAAACCCTGTTATGTGTGTGGATTGATGGGTTTCTAAACTTCAAGCTTCTTCACTTGTTCATTTACTGTGGTGTGGGGAGCATGAGTGCTGCGGTGTGCACCCCGGGTCAGCACAGCTCTGCTTCTGGTTCTCCTTCTGCCATACAGGTCCTGCGGACAGAACTCAGGTCACCAGGCTTGGTGGCAAGTGTCTTTATCTGTGAGCCATTTGCCACACCTCAACTATGATTTTTAGTAGCTAATGTTGAAAATTATCATCTTTTTAATTTAGAGGCTAAGTATGACATATTTTATGGATATTGAAACTGTGCTATAGTTTCTTCTGGTGAGTGATGACCTAGCTCATGATTTCAAATATTTGCCAAATAAAGCACCTTAGAACAAAATGTCAGCAGGTGGTGGTGGTGCACACCTTTAATCCCAGCGCTCCGGAAGCAGAGGCAGGTAGATCTCTGTGAGTTCGAGGCCAGTCAGAAAACTCTGTCTTAAAAAACAAAACAAAACTAAATGTCTATTTTATAACATATTATTCATTTAAACACTTTATTTCTTGGTAATAAATATTAGTTAGCAAAAAGTGGAACAGCATTGTTTTGCTTCAGAATTCTGGTGACTGACTTTCAGATTCTGAAAAGGTTTATCAATGCTACTGAAATTTAATATTTAACTTAAATATGTTGAGAATGTACTTAATACGCTAAGCAGTGGCCCTGGGTTTTATATTGTAGGAGAGTTCAAGAGTATATTTTGTTTGTTTTTTTGAGACAGGGTTTCTCTGTTGTAACTCTGGCTGTCCTAGGATTCACTCTGTAGACCAGGCTGGCCTCGAACTCACAGAGATCTGCCTGCCTCTGTCTCCTAAGTACTGGGATTAAAGGCATGCACCACTACAACCCGGCTTCAAGAGTGTATTTTTGGACAACAAAATTAGAAGAAATTCAACTGGCATCCATTATTATGGTTTCATAGGACCAAAACTGTGCGACTTTTTTTTCAGTTTCTGAAGATACGCATGCTTACACCGCAGCCCAGTTTCACAGCCACCACCACCAGGGAACTTTACAGCCCAGGGGCCCTCAGGGCAGACACACAGCACCAAAGCCTTACATACGACTTCTCTGTATGTATTCCCTCTTCCATTTCACTGAAGTGCAATGAAATGCCTCATATCCCAACAGATCATCACTCTGTAACACCTGGCCAATCTTCCACAGGTATCCCAGGAACCCCAAGAACATACTTTAATAGCCAGAGCAAAACCATCCTTCCTGTCTATCTTAAAGTCTGAGTTAGAATACACTAATAACGTCATACAGTATAATACGAAGGGCACTCAATTAGCAGTCAGGAGACCTAGATTCCGACCACACTTACGCAGCTAATTGATATATATATATATATCAATATATATCAATATATATATATATATATATATATATATATAGCAAGATATATATATATATATATCTATCTTGCTAAAAGATTTTTTTTTTAGTCTCAGACTTTTCACTTGTGAAAAATACAAGTTTAGTAGTTATATAATGTTAGAACATTCTATAATAAAAGCCTACAACCAGTATCTTTTACTTCATAAAGGTGTTAAAGACTTATCCCAGATAACTAAGAGTGCTGGTGGTACAGAGCCTAGCAACCCTGAATGAGTGCAGTCCAGAATTAATAAACTCAACATATTAACTTCCTTCTCTGTGACACCCCTCTGTGGTTTCTAATGCTCTTTCATGGGCTCATTCTTCCTCCATCCCTCACCAGGGAACGGCTATGAGAATTTAAGCAGTTCAATCACAGCTAGGCACATATCATCCAGCCGCATTAAGCCTTTGTAGGAATGCTCCAGGGAGACACTTCTCTTCACTGCTGAAACACTATTTCCATGGGGAGTGTATCTCTGGGTTCTGTCTTTTATTTCCTCCTCTCCTCAGCTTCTGACACTATGATCTTAAGCACTCAGGTTCCATACATTCTAATGTGTCACAGAAGACTTATGGTTTGATTTTACAAGGAATGTGCATCCTTTTTGAAGTCCTACATCACTCTGTTTACTGCTTAACCACTGAAACATTCTGAAGGCTCACCCAGCCTATTGTCGGAGTCTGGGCACTATCAGGGAAACTCTTGTCACTGGCTTCCGTCACACCTTGTATCTGATTAACACACTCTAGGATAACACAGAGCTACACAGATCTGCTTTGTGTCCTGGAGCAATTGATGAGAAACACATTTTTTCCTTCTTTAATCTGGCAGCCCCCTAATTGAGACTGTAATATGGTTTATTTAATACAATTTTTCTTACTAAATTAAAACAAGTCTAGAATAATCTAGTTTTTTGTTAAGGCAAATAGCTCCAAAAAAGAGTCTTTTCATAGCTTAAAAATATTTTACCAATAATACACATATATTTATGTTTATAATAAATATACATTTAATAAAGTTGTTGGTTTTTCTGTACATACTACCTCTTTTTCAACATGACTGACCCTAGTGTGGATCTTTACATAGTCTCAATTGAGGCAAATTTTAAAGCAGAACCTTTAGGTACAATTATCTCCTCAAACTTTTCTTAAAGCACTGCAGAGACACACCTGTACAATAGCCATTTCAAATATGCCACTCTAGAACTACAAAGTAAAATATATAATTAAATAAAATTTATTTAAGAAGTCTTTTTTTTTTTCTTTTTTATGCTTTGGGTTTTAAGTCCAACTGTGGTCAATTAAATGAAAAATAAAGGTAAGTGAAAATCAGTGAAGGAGTATAAAACACATTCATTATATATATATATATATACATATATATTCTTTTGTTTATTTAATTTCTAACAAGCTAGAAACTATCCCAAATTTCTGCTTTTGCTTATGTGATACAAAAATGACTACAAAGGAGGGCCAATCAAACTTATAGCATTAAGTATAATTGCAATGTATAAAATTAGGAAAAACTAAAAAAATGTATTTACCCTGATAAATTAAAATTTATCATGTCAATCAGGGACCAGTTCTAGCTGTTTGGCAAGATGATTTTACAAGTTCTACCAACAATTCATTTGCAAACTCCCTGCTCTGTGTCCATAGCCACAGTACACGCCAAATTACAAATGAGGGCAAGGCTGAGGAGATGCCCCGGTGGTAACAGGTTTACTTCCCTAGTGCAACATCCCAGAACCAACACAAAGCTGGCTGCTGCTGGAGCCAACCTCTGCAATCCTTGTGCCCCCATGGCAAGACAGGAGGCAGACACAGGACAACAACCCGAGCTCACAGGTTAGCTAGGGTGGCATGTGGTGCAATGAACAGTAAGATACCCTGTCTCTAATAAGGTGTAAGGTTACCCTCTAACCAGGTACCCACACTCACACAGATGCACACAGACACACACACGGGTGGGGATGCAGAGGTAAGGGGGGAGGGATTATTTAGAAGATGACCAGCATCTACTCATTTATTCTATTCTTAAGCATTCTCCACGTTTTGAAAGCTTAATTTCTAACCCTAACATAGTAAATTTTTCTCTGTAACTTCAAGTACTATCAGATACATTTTAAAGTGTTCTTCTTGGTAGCAAGATTAGTAAATAAACCAGATTTTCTGTCTGATAGAATCTTCCTTGGAATTCTTTGTGAGGAATATTAACAATTAATGCATAGAGACTGCATTTATACCTTCATTAGTTTATCTCATTTAAATCAGTCAGCCCTATTCAGATTAAATTTTTCTGTACTTATAAGACAATACTGTACTTTTCCAAGTTAAAATACTAGAGCTGGGTATTAATTTGATTATTAAACACATTCATCCTATCCATGATCATAATTAGTTACTGAAAAAGAAAGAACTATCATTCAAAATCACAATGACCCAAACATGCTAGTATGAAAGCACATATGGGGTGGGCAGAAAGACAAAGGAGTTAGTTCTGTACCAGGAACTTAATTATGCCTTCTCTTATGAGAACTGTGCAATTAGCACAGAATATGTACTGATAGGGCCACGTCACAGTATTGTTCTGGGATGACTAGCTCACATGTTTAGATTATAGATCTAGGGTTCTCCAGAGGCTAGACTAAACTTTGATACTCAAGGGCTTTGTGCTGCTGCTATATGTTTAGCAGTGCTCAGTGTCTGCACAGTTAACACACCTGAAATGTACGACAACCCAGCCATGTCTGAAGAGGGATTTGTTTACCAGTTTGAAAGGAACTTTTGAGGCGTTGAGAGAATACTAAGGACATGAATGTAATTGAGTTTTAGAAGCTCTGGAGACAGATGTGTATGGAGGTCCTCTTCCTTTCATGATTCCCAAAGTCTGGGAAGAAAAGGCAATGTTCCACTGTCTTAAACTCTTAGAAGTTCAAGTAGCTATGTTCTCTCATATGGCTTCCTGCTCATGCCTGCACTGGCACCATTCCTTGCCCCTCTAAGCTATAAGTAACTCCAGTCACACAGCAACAACTTACTGGTACCACTGGAGAGACTGCAGTATGCAATACATGGAACCCTCTTTGGTTCACAAAGAACCATCACACATCTGTTTCAATTTATCAGCTCAGGCCTCTGGCCCAACTACATTAAACAAAGCATCACTTTAACAGTATTTGCAAAATTTGGGGATCAAATCCTTTACTGAAAATGGCGTATTTCCCTAAGGCATTCAGTGTTTAATTTTTGTTACTGTTATTCTACATTATCTGTCTTGAGTGGCAAAGTTTTATTTTTTTAAACAAATAGCCTTCAACCAATAATACTACCATCTGTATTGTTAATTTTAAAATTATAAGACTTATTGTAGAAAAACAAATTTTAGCAGTGAAAAGCATCTTAAAAGGTCATCCACTCCTGTCACAGGTAGGTTTTTAACAAAGTCCTTAAAAAATTAACTATCTAGCCATTATTATTTATTTGCCTGATATTTTACATTGCTTCTTGGTGGTCTTTCTTTAGTGCTTCACCACCTTTGCTGTTTCCAATTTATGTTTCTCTTGCTTCAAATTTTGCCAAGCTCCTTTTATTTCTGAAATAGATTTAGTATGGACAATTTGTATCCTCTACTGTGATCAGTAATAGTGCCCAGACTCAAAGAACCGAAGACTGGCAGCTGTTGTGCAGGTAGGACAATGCTTTAAGACGGCCTGCAGAAGATCACTGAGGAAGAGGCGCAGGAAGACTGTATGAGCAAGGATGGTGGATGGCTACAGAGAAGCAGTGTTTTCAGGCCACAACTGCACAGCTGTGCAAATATACTCAAGTGGTGTGATGCCAGTGTGGTGGTCGGTGTGTGGGCTCAAAGTCCCATCCCTAGCTGAGAACCTACTGGTAAAGAATAGCTCCTGAGAGGTGTTTGATTTACTTAAGGGTGTGGACGGACCCACACCTAAGAGTATATAGGCAACACCTATGAGACTTGATGGATTTTTTAAAAGTAAATGAGGATACAAAATTGGGTTGGCACAGAATGGTGGGGGGGGGGGGGGATATGGGAGGAGATGAAGAACTGGGTCAAACTGGAACATGATCAAAACACAGTGCATAAAATTCCCAAATAATAAAAATTAAAAGATCCTTGATCCTTAACTTTCTCCCAAATGATTACGCTCAGAAAACTGGGAGTATAATTTTGATCTGAGATTAACCTAAAAATTGAGTAAGTTAAAATAAGTCACTGTAAAATCAGAAAATGGATCATTTAACAAACAGGGTATTTCCACAGTAGAAAAGACAATTTCCTTTTTACTGTTTAAAGGTCCTACCAAAGCTTTTTGGTTAATTGTCCTATTTTGTTAGTTGCCATAGCATGAAATTAAAAAAAAAAAATTCTAAATTCATCCATTCTGTTGGATAATTTCAAATATAAACTATGAACCGTAATATATCTGTCCAAAGTACATATTCAGAATAACTTTGAGGTTAATTCACAGCAATAGACAGGTTATCTTCCAAGGTCACTTAAAATTCGAGATGAAAGCAAATAACACAGACCTTTAATTGTCCCAAAGAAGGGGAGCTGGTACAAGTAATTTATGTACAGATTCCTCAGCTATGTTTGAGTGTTGGTTCAGGTTAAGCATAAAGCACACAATCACCATGTGTTAAATGTATCATGAGCATTTTCTCCAGTCCTTACAGCAAGTCTCTAAGGATCAGAAGAAATGTCAATCTAAACCGAGTGGTCACAACCTTAAATGATTCACTGGGGTTATTTAGCATATCTGTTAAAAACATCAGTTGAATTATAGATGTAGTAGATCAAATTGCCACTTTCTGAAAGTGAAAGATTGAATTATGATCAGAGCTTCTACCTAGGTGAAGAGAAACATGTTTTTAGAGTCTGCTATAACCCTTTACTGTCTAGCTAAAGTTGAACCTAATAGCTGAATAGCAGAAAGGTAAAACAAATTTGTTTTCAGTAGAATAGGGTTTGTTTCCATAATGTTCCGGCTAGTCTTTTGTCAACTTGACACAAACTAGAGTTATCTGAAAGGAGGGAACCTTAATTGAGAAAAATACCTCCCTAAGGTCCAGCTGTAATGCATTTTCTCAATTAATAACTAGTGGGGGAAGGCCCAGTCCACTGTAGGTGGTGCTAGCCCTAGGCTGGTGGTCCAAGGTCTATTAGAGAGCAGGCTGAGAAAGCCGTGGGAAGCAAGCCAGTAAGCAGAACCTCTCCATGGCCTCTGCATCAGCTCCTGCCTGCAGGTTCCTACCCTGGCTGAGTTCCTGTCCTCACTTCCTTTGATAATGAATAGCAACATGGAAGTGTAAGCCAAATAAGCCCTTTCCTCCCTAGTTTGATTTTTGGTCATGGTGTTTTACTGCAGCAATAGAAACCCTAAGACACATGACCTGGTGCTTTTGTATTGGCCTTACTGGGTTTGACCTCTAAGAACACAACCCAGATATGAGCCAGCTGAACAGCACAGAGGACTTCCAAATTACATGAATCACCCACATGTGAGTATCTTTAAATAGTTTAATAAGTCTATTTAAAAGTAAGTTATTCTAATGAATGTTTTCCAGTGTGAACACACAACAATCACATGGCCTCATATTAAATATATTGTAATCCAGTGCAGAGATGCAGAGAGATGAAGTGAACTAAGTCTTTCAATACTTGTTTGGATTTTCTTTTTATATTAACTTGGAAGTGATTCAGTGGCACTGTAGGGAGCCATCTACACACAACAAGCTGTTATATCACACCTTAATTTTACTGATTCTTCTTTGAAATTTTCATGACAAGTTTGTGCCAAACATTTTTACACAAGACAGGTTATCTTTAGAGCTACCATTCATTTCATTCTGAAGCCAAACACCTAATATGCAATCTAAACATGTTGTCCACTTGTCAGTAGTGGGCAGCTGGAGCTCACCAAAGGTGCCACTGAGCTACCACTGACAGCTCACTGCTCTCCCCACTGTGCAGAGAGCCACACGTGTGGAACTTTATGATGCCTCTTATTCTTATGGTACATATTTTATACGCAACAACAGTGTGATATATTTGAAAATCGTATATATGCCATTAAATTATTCCCTAAGAGTATTAAATATTTTATGCTTATAAGATCCATGGCGATTTCTATCAAGATATGATATATTGTAAGTATTCAATATATGTAGTTTCTCTATTCTGACTTAGATCAAAGCTGAAAACGATATATCAATTCAATTAAAAACCACTGTGAGGTGTTTAGTTGAGTCTAAAAAGAAGCTGACATAAAATAAGATGAATTTCTAAAATAAAATCTGGGAAACTAACAAGAAAGTTCCTGCTGTTAACTGTCTATTCCACAGTGAAATCACTAACAAATGTTAACTCAGTGTAATGCATTAGTAAATTGATTTTCAAAAATGTTTACTGATTTGTTTAAAGAGGTTGCAAAACTTCCAAAATCCTGAATAGGCTACATTTAAGGAACTATTACCACTGGGCAGAAAAGCAGTTCAAAGACAGTAGCAAGCAGGCTGTGTTAGCAGTGTACAGCTGCTGGAAAAGCACTCAAGATCACGGCACATCCCAGCCCAAGACTCACGTCCCAGGACTCTACGGCAGTACTATAATTTTTGGAAAAAATCTTTAGGATCAGCCAGATCTGACTCAAGACTTAGATCATCCCTCTATTCATGTATATGTTAAAAATCCCCAGCATCAACAATAACACAAAGACTTTTGTATTTCCCACCATTCTTAAGTACCTTATAAAACTAGTCTATGTATATTACAAAAGTGATCAAATAACTGAAAAGTAGTTTACATAAAATTTGATTCATTTTACACTCACTGCTATTGATTTCCCTTCTACACGTTTCCAAAAATGAAATGACTCTAGGATGGCATGGAGGTCAGACGGCGCACTGTGATTATGTACAAACCTCTCTAAGAAGCCTGGTTAAAAGTTGAAAGCCAAAAGACCTACATTTGGATCATAAAATTTTCTAGATCTTAACAGAAACCAAAGTTGTGTTAACACTCAATAGTTCAAATTTCTCTTTCACAAGATAAAATCAGTATAGTTTTGTAGAGGGAGTACTTACTGCAATAATATCTAATGTATTATCACAAACTTTCCGGATTTCATTATTTTTATCATGCATCAGGTCTATGAGATATGCTGGAGCTTCTAAATAAAAGTGGTTAAAGAAATAAAATGAATTGAGATTGTAGCTCTTCAGTCATATAGAAATTACACACACACACACACACACACACACACACACACACACACACAATGTCAGAAAGAGCTATAATTGCTTTCTTGATCTGTTATTTCCATGATATTCAGGGAAACATTTCATATGAAAATTAATAAGAGCAAATAATGAATCAGTCAAATCTCATATAGTTGGTATAGTAAGAAATGAAAACATAAAGAATCATTTTAAATAAGATGAGGCATTTTAAAATTGAAGAATTTAAGGGAAAAAAATGACAAATATAAATCAGAATTAGAAAACCCAGAGAAACAAAATAATCCAACAAAGAACATGAAAGTGAAAACTGAACATAAAAATGAACACAACAGACCCCTAAGGGAAGTACAAGGCAAAGAGTAAGACTATATACATGATAAAAGGGTAGAAAACAAACACGGTAAGAATAGGCAAGGGGCTAGAAAGACAGCAAATAGGAGAGCACTAGTCTTTATTTCCTAGAAGCCACAAAAAGAGGAAGAGTGATGGTGTGAGCTTCTAATCTCAGTGCTGGGAAGGGAGGTAAGAGAACCCTGGGACTCACTGGCCAGCCAGCCTAGCCTGCTTGCTGAGGTCCCGGCTAATGAAAGGCCCTGTATGAAAAACAAGGTAGATGGTTCCTGAAGAATGCCAACTGAAGTCATCCTCTGGCCTACACACACACACACACACACACACACACACACACACACGCACGCACGCACACAGAAACATGAACGTGTATAAACACAATACATACAATAAATATAAGATATACAAGGAGAAACCCAAAGCAATACATCACAACAATAAAAAGTACAGGTCAAGAGAACTTTCCTGGCGGGGGGGGATGTGTGGCAACTTGGTATGTGAAAAACACACAGGTAAAATCTAACTGAGGATTCTAAACCTAATTCTAGTAAATTGATGCTAATAGATTAAAGAAAGCAAACTTTAGTTTTTAGTTTTTCTGACCAAAATACCAAGTCATTCTAAGACAAAGGAGAGAAAATACTTAAACTACAGAATTCTCCTTGGAAGCAATGCAAGATGGATGGCAGATGCCTTTAAATTGCTGAAGGAAATAACTGTCAACCCAGAATTCTATATAAAGCTAAATTATTTTTAAAATGACAAGCTAGTTATTTTCAGATAATCCTGTTTTATTGTCTATATATAATATTACTACATACCTCATTGTGAGTGGAAGTCAACTAAAAAGAATAGCAAAATAGAATTCAAGCAAAGAGAGGAGCCAAGGAAACTGAACAATATATAAATTTATATAAATATATATAAATATATATATATACACTGGTTTTTATATATTTATATATATATTTATATATAAATAAATATATATATTTAAATATATATATAAATATATAAAAACCAGTAAGCACTGGTTTTTAAAAGGCAATAATTAAAATGTTAAGTTGTATGAAAATCTATTATTTTGAAACACACACACACACACACACGACTCTGAAGAAAGATACTTTGCATGTCTACACAATGTTGGTCCTAAAGGCAGTGAGTTATTAAACAAAATCCCCAGTGCCAGTGCCAGGTGTGGCATGACTCCTGATTTGTTACTAGTCAGGGGGAGAGACCATGGAGGCCTCAGAAACCATACAATACTCTTGTCATTACTGTTAGTTGTCCACAAGAGCCAGATGATAAAACCTTACTGCTGAAGACAAAATACACCTTGGCTGCAAGACACAGAGAAGTTAAGTGGCAATTAAACTGGGGATTATCTCTTTGCTGGTTAGCCTTTAAAGTACCAGAAGGTGGTATCATGGCTGCCAGGAGATAAAGGTTATCAATGGGCTTAACTCTCTCTGAACCCTATGACCCACAAAACCAAACTGCCAGGCAAGATATGTCCATCTATAACAGTGGCATGACTGTTGAGGGGGTAGCTAATGTGGCTCCACTGTCTTCTTGGATTTGAGGTATGCTCCACAGGAGGGAATCCAGGCCTGACATTGTAAACTCAGTCAAAAACCCAAGTATGGGAGGGTTATAGGCCTCAGGGAGAACTGGCTACTGTTGTTTAGCTAAACTGATACAGTATCAAACTGCCTTCTAAGTCTCTATGTTTATACCAATAGGTAAATGCTCAGTTCCTTTAAGTGAAGTCTCTCTTTAGTACATGTGTATACACACACACACACACACACACACACACACACACACACACACACATCCTTAAGATAAAATGGGTTTCTTTCAAAAAAGTCCCCTAAAACACACTGTCTGTTTTCTGTAGTGACTTTTCATAAAGAATTTTTTATGGGCTAGAGACACACTACAGTCTTTAAAGGTTAAGGGTCAATACCAAAACTTCAAGAATTTCTATTTATGCTTTGTCTGTGTCCTGAAAATTTGAGTAAGGGTGAATTCAAAGTTAATGGACTAATTAATTTAGTAGAAGAGATTTCAAGACAGTATAGAACTCAGGCTGAGAAATCTCTCTGTGGGCTTCGTTCAGCTGGGTTTACAGTGAGAACTGGAGCAAAGCAGTTACAATCATGCAGTTTGACCAGAAAGAGAGCAGGAGTTTGATTAAGAGGCCGTAGGTGTTAAAGAGATTAGTACCTTTAAAAAAAAAAAAAAGTTAGGCGAGGCAGAGGTGATGCACACCTTTAATCCCAGCACTCAGGAGGCAGAGGCAGGTAGAGCTCTGTGAGTTTGAGGCCAGCCTGATCTACAGAGTAGACAGCCAGCCAGAGTTACAACAGAAAACAGTCTTGAAAAACCAAAAAAGAAAAAAAAAAGAATTTTCAGTCAAACAAAAGAACAATAGGAAAGGAGCTTTGATGGCATTTCTAGGGACATTTCCATTATAGGCTCTACAATGCATATCAGCAAGCCTCCAAGGCACCCTCTTGAAAAAAAACAAAACAAAGAGACTCGGGCAAAGGGAATCTACTAACACTCAAGTGAGTTGTATACCCTGCACTGTCCATGAAGACTGGTTTTGCAAATATGCAGAATTTAGATCTATGCGTTTATGGAGGACTATACCAAGGTTACAAAGAGAGCCTTTGAGGCGAGGCAATGTATAGACATGTTAGATTTCCTATAGGAAGCCTATGAAGCTTCTGCATGAAGATTCTAGCTTAAAGTTGAAACGGAGACCCGTAAGGTGTTGGAGATACACAGACACCAAGCGGAGCCAACCCCAGAGAAAGCTACAGTGGGCTTTCAATGGCAAGGCCACAGGGCCAAGGTTTCCTACACCTGCTGGAGCTCACAGCATGACACCATATGCTCTGAATGCTGGATGGGGAAATGACCGTTTTTAGTAATTTTTATGTTGGTTATACCTGTCCTTGGTCAGCCAAGGCTTTCTGCTTCCTGTTCTACTGGGAAAAGCTTCAGCCTCTACATACTAGGCTGCTCTGCAAGTGTCCCCTGCCATGATAGACTGGAACTCTCTGGAACTGTGAGCCAAAACAAATCTCTCTTCCTTTAAATTGTTTGTCTCAGGCACAAAAGCAACTAATACAGATGTGGCAAATGAACTACCACTTACTGAGTACTTCTGGGGACTTGAAACTATTTTATAGGTACTTTAAACTCATCAGCATCTATAATCTTACAGAACAGAAGATCTTTTTATTTAATAGTATAGCTATTTCATAGTTGAGAAGGTGCATTAAGGACGTTTCTGAAGTCACACAGCTAATAAAGGACCAAGGCACTTGTGAGGGCTGGAGTGCAGAACAGTGGTAAGAGCCCTGTCTGCCATACAGAAGACACTTGGTTTGACCCCAAGCACTAGGGAAAAAAATCAGAGCAACTTGGTTATAATGCTCTCTAGGTTATACTCAGCTGGGCCATTATAATTAGAAGGCATCGGGTGGCAGTCAGGAACAAATGTCTGAGGTTGAAGAAGTTTTTCACATATTCACATATTTGACATAGAGCTTGTAGCTGAACTTAAGAAGACAAATGTGTTTTCCCATGTACAGTGTATTATCTTAGAGAGGGCCCAAAACTCTCAGTCCTCAGAGCCTCTTATAGTCATGTGGTATCACTAAAGGAAGAAGTTCTGATATGCTCCTTAGGCGTCCTTGTATTTTACTTACATGCAGCTTGAATACTCTTTATCCAACATTCTAGGAGCACAAGTTTCAGATCGTGTCTCTGGGCTTTGGAGCACCTGCTTTATATATAGAGAGCTCCCATGAGGGTAGGGCCTGAGTGTACACATGGTGCTCACACGTCATGCACACCCACACGCACAGTCAACTGCCATTCTCTGTGCTATTCTTAGTGTTCTTGGATGTTGTCTATGTCTGTTAGGTGAAGTGGAGTTTTACACTAGTGGTGTATGAGTATTCAAAAAGGTTTTGATTTTGGAGTGCTGCAGATTTCAGATTTTCTTTTAATCCCACACTAATTCAGGAAAACAATTCCCATAGAAAAGAGCTTTCCATCTAAATTCATTTCAAACTCTGCTGTTTGCTACAGTATTTCAACATTTGAAAGAAAGCACCAAAAATAAATGTTTCTACATTTGTAAAATTGTCGTTATGCATCTTAAACACTGAAAGGATACGTGTTTCCTTGATTATGACATCTCTTGTGGCCTGATGGAAAACCATCTGGTAGAAGACATAAATTATCTGACATACAAATTCATCGTCTTCTTGCTGAGCTGAAAGGAAACAGAAGCTTACACGACAGAATTCTCTATTCACACACTGAAATAAAAACATTTGGGAAACAACAGAGTGCTGGCGACAGGCAGACAAATAATGGCACTGAGTTAGCCTCCCCCATGCTGATTTTATATGGAAAATTTCTTTAAATGACACCTTCTAAAAGTCTAAGTCTCTATTAGAAACTAGACTATTGGCTAATTATAAATATTTATATTTTATGTTAATAATGGCAACTAATAAATGTTTAATATTATAAATTTGTAATTAAACATAATTACTTATAGAAATATAACTGAACTGTGATTTATTGATAGAGTAACTTTGCTATCAACTTTTGACAACAGTTCGATGACATTAGAAACATATTTCCTGGTTAACACAGGTAGCCATATAAACTAAACTGTGGGCCTCTGGAAGTCTAATCTGCCTCAAATGATTTCCATCACTAATTTCCAAAATTACTCAGGATATCAATCTAATCCCAGTCAGTAGCTTTATTTCATTTTTCTTAACGGCATAATTTAGTTAATTCCATGATTAAAGAAACCAAATATGTAACATTATATACTTTGTATTTTATATTTTAAAGTTTAAAATAATATCATTTACGCATGGCATGAAAATGAGAATTACCATTCAGCAGTTCAATGAGCGCAGGGATGATCCCAGATTTAGCTAGCAGTGCAGCACAAGAGTCATCCATAGACACAGTTCCAATCATTATAACCACTTCTAGAACAAGGTCATCCTCTGCGGTACCTGGAGAAACAAGGCGAGGAAGGTTTTTATCGTAGTGTCCTGAGCAAGCCATTTGTTCTGTCAAAGATGAATGCACAGAAAAAGATACTGAAAGATGTTAAATCCATCCCTATGAATCTTTGACATGCCTATAAACTTGTATTTTATTCAGATTTTTCATATTTCTTCACGACAGCCTGTGGAACTGGTGAGATAAAAGGTATAAATATGTATTTGAAAATACAACTGAAAGATAATGCAAGCAGATGATAAAAGACTCTCTTTAATGTTTCAAAGAACTGTGTGTATGTGTGTCCTTCCACATCTGTATGTATACATGGGGGGGGCGGTTAAGAAAGACACAGTAAAAATTTAAAAATAGAAAAACAGGGAAGAAAAGCTAATGATGTTAAGAAATCCATTAGGTGAAGTAAAGCGTTACAGAAAATAGGGGATGTGGTAAAACCCTCAAAACAAAGCTGTTAGTAAGAGTCTGCTGCCTAGAACAATGGACCCATACAATGGCTGCCTAGAACAAAGGACCCATACAATCCTATGTTAGCAGTGCTATCCAAATTCTAGAGCTTATGCAAAACTATAAACGAGCACAGACCTGGCTTCAGCTTATCTTTGAGGAATGGAACCAGCTTGTACTCCTTCAGAACCAGTTCCCAGTCTAGGTCTGGGATTGTCAGATTTGCCAGAGTTCCCAAACACTCTATTACGAACTCCTCCTCTTCATCACTGGAGATCTGGGCTGCCAGGTCCCCAACATAATCCTGAGGGCAGTATAATTGCAATGGAGTTAAAACCTAGAAGAGGATCCAATCTAATAATTCAACCTACTGACAGAAAACAATAGCAAGCAAAAACACAGTTCTCAGTTTAATGGAGTTCACTCACTGAGGTCGAATGATAAGCTGCAGTGGAAGTGGATTGACTGGACAGTTGTAACATTTTAATGCAGAATGGGATTTCCTGTTCATTCTTTCAGCATGTTGAAATAAGTGATTGTGGTAACTGTGTACAAAGGTGCACAGCTAAGGAAAGAAGGGCTGTGTTCTCTGGGTCAAAAGTTGTAGATCCAGATTCAGGGGGGCTTGATCTTAAGTCATAGCTCCATCACTTGCTGGCTGTGCACCTTAAGGATATTTTTTTTCTTTTGTTTGCTTCTTCTTTGTCATCATCGTCTTCTTTTTTGTAACTATAGTAACTCTGGCTGTCCTAGAACTCACTCTTTAGACCTGGCGGGCATCAAACTCACAGAGATCCGCTTGCCTCTGCCTCTCGAGTGCTGGGATTAAAGGCGTGTGCCACCACCGCCTGGCTACAGATACTTCAATTTCTGAAAACAGCCTGTTGCCTTCTAAGAATATACTTCTACGAATATATTGTCAACATAGTAACCACTGCACACATATTTAAGTTATTATTGTCATTACTTCAAAATAAATCTTAATATCTTAAGGGCTGGAAGTTATAACAACTCTATGATTAATATACTCAACAAGTATACCTGCTAAATGTGAATATTATTATTATTGGGGAAGAAATGTTGTAGAAAATATAAAGCCTGTTCTTATTTTCAATCCTTAAACAAATCAAGGTCATCAAGATTCAAGTTTTGCAACAGGATAAACTGTGGAGGCTTTTGAAAAGATGGAAGAAAGAACATTTAGATAAATTTGCTTCTAATGCAAGGTCCCAGTTGATCCAACATCTTTACGATTTTATAACCTACTACTACAGAGTATAGGGATGTGTTCTCTGGCAAGTTATAGTAGGTAATGGAGAAAGAATTATGGATTAAGCTGGCACAGGTGAACAAGAAGTTCTGACCATAGCTCGGGACCTGGTGTGTGGATATGTTGTTTAGTCCTTGATGTTGAAGATATGGATTTTAAGCATGCTAGTGGGTATTCACTGATATCCGGATGTCAGTATAGACCCATTTTCCATAGAAACAAACACAGATATAAAATAATCTTCACTCTGGGAAGCAGCATTTAAGCAACAGTTGGAACAACTATCCAAAAATGGAAGGGAAGTGGTATTGGGTATTTCTCGAGTCAAGAGAGAAGACAATTTCAAGGCAGATGATTGGACTGGAGTAGCTAGAAGGCAATTTATATAGAAACAATCTGTACCAGGCTAACTTTTCTGTTGTTTCCTGACACTTGTGGTGCTGGGCCCTGCATTTACTTAGAGCACTGGGGCATTTTCTGGCTTTACATCACAGTTGCTCATGGAGCTTCTGAAAACAGCATGCTCAGTCATTTCCCTCCTGTTTGAAGTAAATTAAAGCTCACTGACACAGACCAGTAGAACACTCGTTCATTTGAGTAACATAGCTGGGCCTGGGCCATCCTGGCTCTCCTACATCTGGGTCATTGGACCTTAAATTACTTCAGAATACCTGAATCTCATAATTTTACAACATTATAGTATGGGTATATGATCAGCAACTATCTTCCAATTTTATCAGGATGCCAAGTATACTGTAACTTCTTACTGTAGTTTAAACTATATTTTTCTGAAAAAATTTGAGTCAAAGCTCCCTATTTTCAGTCAGTTTATGATCAGAGAATTTAGGCACTAGGGTTATCTGAGTTGCCTCCTTTGTCTTCTCTTTTTTTGTTTCATCTTTTTGAAGTATTTACAAATTGATGATGTGCGTTCTATGACAGGCACTTAAGTAAATCTTTAACTCTGGGAAGGGTTTTAAGTAGAATAACCATGACAGCTGATTTGTCTCGGCACTCACTTGGTATGGAGAGTTTCTCAACACTTCATTATTATTGCAACTCTTTACCAAAAGGCCTCTTTCTTTCTTTATTTCACAGGTGGGATAATGAGACTCGTGGTTAAATGACTTGCCAACACATCTGTGTCAGAGCCCAAGCATTCTGCTCTGTGGCTCTCTTTTTCCAAACTCCAAAGAATAAACGGTGACACAAGTAACAGGAACCATGTCCCTTAGAAATGCACATGTGCCTGCCATACTGGGTTTCTGCTCTGTACTTCCACCACAAGAAGAGAACAGCAAATCAGGTGCTCTAACTGCTTTCTTAACCTTTTAAGAATGCTTGTTTGTGTCCCATTTTTTTATTGTATTTATTACCTTTGTGTGTGGGTCTAGCTGTGTGTTCGCTATGGAGCACATCAGGAGGTTAGAGGACAACTGGCAGGAGAAAATACACAAACTAATGCAAAATATTAATATGGAAATGTATGTGTATGCATACAGATGCCTACATATGTGTGGTGGTCAGAGGTCAATTTAAAGAGTTGGTTCTTTCTTTCCACTGTGTTGTCAGGCTGGGTAGCATTATAACTTGGGCTGTCAGAGAGTAATTAATTATGTTAAATGACTGCTGAATTAACTGTTCAAATGGGCTTTGTTATGACACCGTCACGCATGTAAAAATTCTGACCATATACACAACCCTTATTACCTTACCCTCCTTTGTCACCTTCCTCTTGCTAACAACGCCTTCCAAGGGTTTTTTTTTCTTGAAAATATTATAGAATGGGGTAACCCAGACTCAGAAAGACAAATGCCACAAGCTCTTTTCTGTGGATCCTAGCTCTGAATATTTTTCTTTAATTTTGGAAAATCTTATTCATTAGCACTGCTGAGCTAAGTTCATGACGGTCCTTACAAGAGAAGAGGCAGCCTGAGTCATCTGTAAACAAACATCTGAGAGCCCAGTGAGGGTTGTCTCTCCGGATGCAGCAACTTAAGGCTATGCTCTCTATTTTAACAGACAGAGAGCTAGAAGCTACTCACAATGAACAAATTTTTAGTGGGTCCATCGTGCTGGGAGATGTTTCTGATCATCTTCATCAGCAGTGGGTCCTTGAGCTTCAGAGCTCTTTTCATGAGCATCTTCAGCCCATTTCCTACAACAAAAAAATGTAAAGTTCTAGATAACCCTGAGGTTACATTAAGCTTAAATAGCTTTTGGCTGAGGTGCATCTAGTACAATGCAGAATCTTTAAGGGTACAATCTGAATCAGACAAATGTATGTGTTCTGTAACCCAACTACACACCTTATAAACTGCACATAGAATATTCCCATTCATTCCAGAAGTTCCCCTTGTGCCCTTTGCCCATCAATCTTATTCCCCCCACACAACTATTTTTCCTTCAGCCTTTCGTATTCTACTTCTCTAATTTATTTTTTTAAACATAGATGAGCTTTATGATCCACAGGTTCATCAAGATAGGCTCATACAGTATGTTCTCTCTGTGTCTGGATTATGCTCCACAAATTAAAAAAAATACTTTTGGTAAAAATTATACTTCTAGGAATTTATTCTAAGAATATAAAACTGGAAATAAATAAAGAGTTAGAGAAAGGATAATTACTACCACTGTTTATGCTTGAAAAAAAAGTGCAAGTTAAAAATGCAAAAGAGTGAATAAACCATGAAAAAATCACAGCTCAATTATGATTTTATTTTTTAAATAGGCTTATTTAAAATAAAAGTTTGCTATTATTATTTGTGTGTGTGCATGTGCACAAATGATGTACGTGTCTGTTCACGCCATGGCAAGCATGCAGAGGTCAGAGAACATCTGAGTAGTCAGATCCCTCCTTTTACAAGAGTTCTGGGGGTTGAACTCAGGTCACAAGGCTTGTATGGCAAGCTCCTTTATCCACCAAGCCATCTTGCTAGCCCAGTTTTTAAAAAGTATTATATCATATGGAATGATATTCAAAATAGTAGTTTTAGAAGAGCATTTTATAAGATACAAAGAGAAGAATCACATTTTATTCAAAATTTTATAGAAGCATTATACAAAAATTTGATTGTAACAATTTCTTATTGGTCAGAATAAAGATTTAGGACTTTGTTGTTGTTGTCGTTTTTAAAAAAACAGTGTCTCTCTGTTGTAACTCTGGCTATCCTGGACCAGACTGGCCTCAAACTCACAAAGATCTGCCTGCCTCTGTCTCTGCCTCTGCCTCCCGAGTGCTGGGATTAAAGGCATGCGCCACTACCACCCAGCTAGATTTAAGGTTTTATGTTTGCCCATTTGTATTTTTTAATAGTAAGCATGTACTTCTCAAATTAAAACCTGTCTAGTAAACACTGAAACACCCTAAGTAAGATAAGTCAATTTATCAGGGTACTATTAAAAACAACAACCCGGCATTCTTACATTTCATTACCTTTTAAATAAATGCAAACTGACTTGTGTTTTAAATATTACCAGGGAGTATCTCCATCACAAAAAGGATATCCATGAGACCCGTAAGACTTATAAGCATACTGAAGAAACTACTTAAAAGAATTTATGTTTACACTGTAGTCTTTCTTCCTTTTATTATGTATTTCCCTTTGTATGCCAACGATCATATACTAAAGCATGTAGTGGAATATCTTAACTTATTCTCAAATATTATAAAGCTATGTGCACTTCTGTGCAGTAACAAGAATGGTGAACAGCTGCTTTATCTGACAGCCAGAGCCACTACCAGAAGAACCAGCTTCCTGGGTATGGATTTTGGAATGCAGAGAGCATGCTAGTTTGGAGCACCAGCAACTATCTATGCAGTGGCCCATGAATGGAGCATTTGTTGTTCTAATATTGACTCTGCCCACTAAGATATCTGTGTTGAAAGCATCCAGCCATATTGATGCTAATGAAGGAACATTACAGAGTCCTCCCTCAGCCTAAGCAAAGACCAGGGAAGATCCTGACTGGGGTCTTGACTTGCCTGTAAAAAGGTATCATGTCAGCCAGCTCAAGTTGGGAGTTGGTGTGCTGTGAAGTTCTATTCATTACGCATTAAGGCCTTTGTATCAGTGGGCAGTGCTTCCCCTCAGTAAAATACCTAGACACCATGTGCTCCAGGTCAGTCAGCCATGAGAGGTGTCCAGGTTTTACATCTTGGAGAGTTGTCTTTATTCTTTATTGAAACCCACTGTAGATATTAATTATTACCATCTACAAAAATGGCTGCCCACGAAGCCCTGTGCACTGACCTTCACAGATGAGCTGGACATTTCTCTTATTAGCAGCAAGATTAATGCAGAAAGAAATAAGCTCCAAGTCAATTCGTTCATCTGAACATTCGAAGAGCATCTTCATTAACTATTAAGAAACAGAGGTCGTATTTTACTCAAAACACCAAAACAAAACCCAGAAGTAGAATGTATTAATCATTCTCTTAAAGTATATGTTGGAAGTAGATAATCTACATTTTATTATAAACTGGGAGGCTTCAACTGTTAAATACCCAAAATGTTAAATAGCCAAAAATAAATAGGTAACAAATATCTAAATGGCCAGTATTAAATACAAATTTCCAAAGAGAGTGGAGAACACTAGAAAATATGTGTATATGCATGTGTTTCTGTGGGTGCATGTGTGGAGACCAGATGACAACCTTGAGGATCCTTCCTTAGGTGCTGTACATCTTGTTTTTTGAGACATGGTCTCTTATTGGAACCTGGAAGTTGTCAGTGGGCTAGGTTGGCTCTAGCATGCCTCTGGCCTCCCCAGTGTTTGTGCAATCACCCAAGGCCTTTTTTTTTCTTTTTCTTTAAAATATGGGTTCTGGGAATCAAAGTCAGGACTTGGTGACTGTGTGGCAGACATTTTACTGACTGAGCTATTGCCCCAACTTTATGCCAGTAGCCAAAATCTAGATTTGGCTAGATTTCCATATAAAGGGGGAAGTGAGAAAACTTGCATCATTCAGAAGATACTCTTATGGGGAAAACAACATAAGAAATTAGTGCAGATTAAGTAAAGATATTTTAGGTAAGTCAAAGTTGCTTATAACAGATAAACATAAAAATATGTAAGCTATATAAGCTGTATATAATAGATACAAAATACTCTAAGATATATAACCTAAATATTTCCATGTTATATTTTAGGATAATACCTTTTAGAACCATATACTTTCATTAATAAAGTTTACTTTTTATTATATTTATTTTTTGAGATTAAAATTACATTGTTCCCCATTCCTTTTCCTCCCTCCAATCCCTCCTGCGCACCACCCTCCTTCTACTCTTTCAAATTCACGGCCTTCTTTCTTTTTCATTCTTGTTTTGTATGTAATAAAATGAATAAGTTTTTAATTGAGAGCCCATTGTGCAAACTATGGTTTCAATTACTTTCTGTGTTAGTTCCAGATAGCTACAAAGAAGATACACATGCGACATGTAGAATCAGTAATTTCTATTGTTATCAACAAATAGTTTGAAAACAAAATAAAGAATTATACTACTCCAACTGTTATTCACAATTTTAAATACATGCAGTAATCAATATACAGAAACTACAAAACACTCAAAGTTGAACCACTGGCATGTATCATGTCCTCCCAGAGGGCAGGTCACAAACCACAAATGTGTCACTAATGAATCTCTGAGTAAAAGATAATTAACACTTAGTGGTATCATACTAAAAAAAAAGACTATGTCAAAAATAAAATGGTCTTAATAATACTGGAGATATATTTAACAGATTTGCTGTCAGTCAATTAAAGAAATAAATTAGCAAAAACGTGGGTGATTATCTACTAATCAATGTATGTTTTCATACTGTAATTCAAAATCTGTTACTGCTATCTTCAGAACTTTTACTAACATGAAACTTTTTATAATGAAAGTCAATTACATTGAAGCAATGTAAAATAAGGTAAAATATTTATTGTAACAAATATTTACTTCAAATTAGCCTTTCAAGTATAAAAATTATCCTTAAAAATGAGGTTTTGGCAGACTTATAGAAAATAATTTCCTCGCTAAATTTCTTGTAGAAACAGAGATTTTTTTAAAGACATTATATGGTTTGAAAAGTTTATCACCCCATCCTCAAAACTAAGAGAAAATTTAAGTATGAGTGAAATGCTTCCTAATAGAAAAATCATTGCTTCATCATAATAAAAACATTTCCATTTTAAAGCACTTAAATTTAATACCAGCTTAATTCAAACTCCAAGAGCCATGGTGCAGTTGTCTTTAATTTGATTGCTAGCCATGGTACTTCAAACACAAGGGTAATTACTGACAACTAGGAAATATTAAAACTAGATTTGTTCTGTTTTAACTGTCTGTTTTCATCTTTTCCTAATCTAACAGGAAAGCACTAAAAGGTCTTTAGCCTGTGCAATGAAGAAGCAATAGTGTTCAATCAGACAAGTCCCATATTGAGTATCAGATACCAAAGACCCAAGACTGAAATCACTGTGTCTAGACTCTCTGGCACCTGACTCCACTTATTTACCAGTGACCAGAGGCCAACCCCCACAGCTCTCTGTTTTCTCATACACCTCTACCACCCCACCCCCTACCCAAACATCTTTGAATGATTATGCCAGAACTGTGCATGCCGCAGGAATCTCTTCTGACTGGCTACTCCCTAGCTCTCCTGTTTGAAGTGATGCTCTGGTTTCTGAACTCAGCAGATAATGGCAGCAAGAGCAAAGAGGGCTGTCAGAAAGGACGTTTACCAGCATTCAGCTAAAAAGAAGCATGTAGATCAAAGTGGGGCCAAGCAGGACAACTGCGGTGGAAAACATGTGGATCACTCTGATGACTCTTGCATGCTGTTCTAGGGCAAAATATTAAATAACACCATGACATCACTGCCTAACCATGCACTTTGATTGGCCATTCTATTACCAATAAATACTTTTATAAGCATCTGGATGGCATTTGCACCTATTTAAACAAAACACGCATCTCAAGAGGTCTAAACAACAATGAACTGTTAATGTGGACTTTTAACTGTTATTAGACTACAGCCATTAACTCCTGGTTACCCAAAAATGCTTCCCTGAAATAATCCAACCACTGAGCCCATTAAGACCATACATTAAAAAAGATGACCTGAACTCAAATTTTGAAGAATAATGACAAATAGGGGAAGAAAATGAGAACACACTGAATAATTACAGGCAATAAAGAACAGAGAAAGCAGAGTGATGCAATACTGGGTGAGGTGATGAGGAATACTGTATGTATCACCTACTCTGAACATTTAATATTTTCAGAGAGTTAACTCTAACTACAGGCTTATCCTGTAAAACACATATAATAAATTGGACTTTGAATGAGTCAGAAATGATAAAAAAAGTTTCACATTTTACTAAGTGTCATACTTTTATTTACATACAGTCTAGACAGCACACACACACACACACACACACACACACACACACACACACATCACCTTATGTAATTAAGAATATAATCACACTAAACATTCTCTCTGACCTCTACAACAGATATGAATCACTGCTGAGCCACTGCATCTCTGCCTTCCAAGTTATTTCTTCTCTTAAATTCAATTATAATACTTGAATATCTTTATTTTAATCTTTACATAAAAATTAGAGAATATAATTCAAAAAAGAACAAAATTGACATTGGCCTGCAGACACTGCCACCATGATGTGGTTTCTTTGACACACAGTCAATTGGTGTGTAACCATGATTAAGTCTAATGCCTCACTGGAACCATAAATAGTGTCCCTGACAGGAGTAGATTTTTAATTTCTGAAGGAAATATAAAAGTTCCATTTAATTTTTAATTTGCTTTCCATTGTTCTTTTATTTTGCTATGAGCAATGGGTGGCAACAAAAGCAATGTCAGCGTTTCCCCAATTATGTCAAAAATTGGAACTGTGAAATAAAAGTTATAGGCTAAATGGTACTTCAGGAATAAACACATTCCAGACTATCACTGGTTTATTAATATTATCTCATACTAAAAACTTTCAAGATAGTTACAATATAATTTGGTATATATAATCTCACTATTCCTCCAAGAATCAAAATTTCAGAAAGATAAAAGAGAACAAATAAAAACCCTAAAAATTGTAAAAACTTGAATGGGTTTTGGAAAATTTGGTTCATGAAATATGATGACAAATGTTTTAAAATTCCAGCAACAACATGTGTGATCAGAACATTGTCAAGTAAGCATGGAAAAGACTGTTCTTGAAAGGATGGGAAACTTTGTCCACACCAAATTTTAAGCTGCAATTACAACCACATTTAAAATTTAACCTATACAGGCTCTTCTTTTTGAGTCACTTGAAGTTTCATATTTTCTGTATGACATTATACACTGTACAAGAGTAGGATAACTCCAAATTCAAATATCATTTAATAAGCTTTCTACCTCTTCCTAGTTTGTGTTTATTTCTATTTTAATGTTACTATTTTTAAAAATCTAAATCAGGATGAAGTCATTCTTTGAGACAATATTTCTTTGGTTGTTTTCCAACTAATATCCTGTAGTCACTGAAGCTCAGACACTGAAGGGGACTTGAGAAGGAAGACCCTTTAAACCACAAAGCAGAATCCTCTGGAACCTTTGGAGCCAGGCTGCAGTGAATCTCCTGCAATCTCCCTGGACATGGCCACTCTGCTACTGTAACCACACTGGACATTATACTGCATAGGCTTATCAGCTGACACAAGCTACCACTGTAAGAACATGCCCCGCTGGAAAGATGAGGTGTGTCCTCTCTGAAGAATGTCTATTTGCTACAAACACAATGAGTTTACCCTCTAATACAAGAGGCTAAGGAACTATCCTTTGAAATAACATCAGTTTTTAAAAGCATGTGAGGAAAAGGTTAAAATCTGGAAAACGTGAATTTAATTTTATTTCTGACTCACTAATTTAGAATGAATAGGATAGTCAATTAGAGTTAATGAAAAAAGAAATCTGAGCCTTTTTGTACTAGAATAACAAGATGTTGTACAGCAGGAGTGTTAAGAATTACTTTAGTGTTACCTAGTCTTGTTCTTAAGTGTTTTCATAAGCTCCATTTTTATCTATGTATGTCTTCAGAATTTTCTTTTGCTATTTTAGAAAACTTTTCCATAAAAATAATATAGTAAAAAGATCAATTAGTGTTCCAACCATCCAGGATTCACATTATTGGAGCTTCATTTACTGGTGACTAATGGATACAAGAGTAAATTCTGTGAGAGTACAATCACTAAGTCTCTAGTCTTATAACTCTCCAGCCTCATAAAATAGATTAAAAAGCAGTAGACTTCTTTAAGACCTACAGGCCTAACATGAAGTATAACACACAGCTGGACCATAGAAAACCATTCTTGAGAACAGGAGTATAAAAATCAAAAGAATTTGGATGAGGCATTTTGTCATCAGAGAATGCAAATACTTTAAATGGTCAACTATAAACAAAATTAAAAATTATGGGACAAACATGGAGAGTATTTAATATGACAGTTAAAACACTACAAAATTGATCTAATTTATCAATAATATTAATATGCCACTTGAAGAATGAATGAAAAATTTATAATAGAATATAGATGCTAAACAGATGAAAAATGTTCACCTTCACCAGTGTTCTGGAAATGAAAAAACAAATTTTGAATCTCCACATTTTTAGAGAAATAATGATAATCATTGTTAAGGGTAAATGCTGGAAATAAAAACATTCTTTTTAGAAGGTAACTGAATTCATACGCAAAGAATCAGGAATTGTTCTTTTTTTTTTTTTTTTTTGGTTTTTTTGAGACAGGGTTTCTCTGTTGTATGTAACTCTGGCTGTTCTGGAACTCACTCTGTAGACCAGGCTGGCCTCAAACTCACAGAGATCCACCTGCCACTATCTCCTGAGTGCTGGGATTAAAGGTGTACGCCACCACCAATCTGGCTAGGAATTGTTCATTTTGATGTAGATACCCTGCTATCATGAATTGCAGCTAAAGAAAACTCAAAGATGTGGTAAGCACTCATGACTATAAAGATGTGGACAATCATTCATGACCAATTTTATCACGTTACCCTCATTGCTTACATATGCTGATGCTTTTATGCAATAACCTGGAAAAATCTGAGCATATAATGTAACAAGATTTAACTGTAACAAAATTTAATTAAGTACAATATTATACATTAGAGATACTTTGTGAAGAATATTCAATTACATGAGTACACTTATGATCTATTCAGTAAATAAAGCCATATATCAAAATGCTGTATGTGATATAACTAAACATATTACTTTCATAATGCATAAGGGGGCTGGAGAGATGGCTCAGTATTTAAGACCACAGGCTGCTTCTCCAGAGGACCTGTGTTTAGTTCCCAGTGCCTACGTAATGGCTGTCTCACAACTGTTTCTGTAGTCCCAAGTGATTGGCCACTCTCTCTGGCCTCTTTGGGCACTACATACATGTGGTGCACAGACAAACATGCAGGTAAAACCCATACATACAAAATAAATAAATAAATCTTAAAAATGCAGAAGGACGAGTACCGAAGTATTAGTTATCTCTGGGATTTGGATAGCCATTCTGCATAGCTGTTGAGATGGCATCAAGCACTCCAGGCATGGGTGCCGCACTAAGCTATATGCCCGGCCCTATTCTGTACTTTACACTTTTTTTATAAAAATTGTACTATTAATATTAAGAAGTATTTTAAGGAGTAGAAGATCTAATGAGAAAAGAGAGAATAAACTGATATTTCTTTTAAAAATTAATATTTTTTAATGAGATCTTTGACAATTTTGTACAATGTGTTTTGATCATTATTCACCCACTTCCCCAACTCCGCCCAAACCCAAAGCCCTTTCCCTACCCACACAACGCTGTGTCCTTTTTCTTTTCATCAAGTCCAGTTGTGCTGCTCATAGATTATTCAATATGCAGCCTTCCAGAGAACAGTTGACTACAAGAGGCAACATTCTTAAAAAAAATAAACAAACTAATTCTCCCCCATTAGCAGGATTTCATTTCTACCTTGCCTCTCCATGATCAGATTTGGTCTGGCTCGAGTTTGCACAGGGCTTGGGTATATTGTCACAACAACTATGAGTTCATATGTGCAGTTGCCCTGCTGTGTCTGGAGGACACTGTTCCCCAGAGTCATCCCCTGCTTCTGGCTCCTACAGTCTTTTCACCCCTGCTCCACAATGGTTCCCGAGCTTTGAGGAGACGGGATGCAATACAGATATCCAATTTAGGGATGAGTATATTTCTTAAATGTTTTCCTCACTTAAGCCTCTTACCTGTGGTATGCAGTCAGTATATGCAAACATTGATTTAAAGCGGTCATCCATGCTTATATGGTAAAGCACACACATTGCTATCTGTTTGTAGTTTTCATTGCCTGGGAACACAAAATGAATCATGGATATAGTGATAGATAATATAATGCATATATACTATACTCAAATTAGTGAAGTTATATACTAAAAACTTTTAAACTGCTAAATTAAATACTTGCATACCTTGATCAGGAATGCATTTTGAGCTCATTTCAAATCTGAATTCTGAATCACACTTATATTAACTGTGAAGCATCACAACAGATGTCCATTTAATATGATATATTCTTGGGGAAAATAATTTAATTCCTAGTAATGTAGTATGATGTAGATTTGGTCTTTGGCCTCTCTACCCTTAAAACTGTATCAATATGCAAGATTAATACAGTTGATTTGCAGTCATTATGTATAAGATATCATAAACAAGTATATTTGAGATGTAAATAATGCAGCCTGGAACATGAGTGAATTGTTGAAACAAGTAGAATAGCATCAGTAACATAAAAAACAAAGTTTCACCAGGAGTTCTTTATAGTCTGGGGAATGTCCCTAGAGTTCTGAGGTAATACTGTTCTGGGCCAGGGATTTTGCTCAGTGTAGAGGGCTTGCTTGCTCACCATGTGTAAGTGCCTTAGTTTGATCCCAAGATTAGAATGTAAAACAAGGTAATTAATAACAATAGTGACTAACAGTAACCACATACTAAGCATTTACCATGCAAAAAAGCCATACTTTAAACAGACATCACAGCACTGAATCTTAAGAACAATCTTCAAATGAATCTTATCCTTCTTCAGATGAGGAACCTGAAGCTCAAGAGAAAGTAGGTCTTTGTCATACAGCCTTGGCAAAGTTGGGCAGGGATTTGAATACAGGTCTGTCTGCTCTCAAAATCTCCCAAGCTACAACACTGTAAAGCATTGCTATATACAGGGAGGAACATTCGTCATGTAAGACATTATTATCAAGTGCCAAGAACTGTGAACACTAGTAGATGACAAGTACAGCACAGTTTTCACGTAGAATTGTTCCAACTGAGGCAACAGGTTTCTTAATATTGGTTAATCTGGGCAAGTTTGACAGAGTTGTGTCCCATCTATTCCAGGATGGTTTGGCAGGAAGGTCACAAGTTCAATACTGGCCTACACAGTGAGTTCAAGGCCAACCTGGCAATTTAATGAGATCCTGTCTTAATTTAAACAAAAAAAAGAATACTTGCTGAGCACGTGTGCAAGCCCTAGTCCAATTTCTAGTTCTGCTGAAACAAACTGTTTATATCAGCCATGAAAATAATTCCTCTGGATTAAAAACATTAATAATAATAATATGCACTATATATTTCATAGATGAAAATATAAGTCAATATTTTTACTTTAAATAAAATTATGAATTAATAATTCAACTACTTAAAATATAATATATGTGGGATAGGTTATTTTTTCTTAACAAGTTGAAATCTGACTGCAGGAAAGAGTACAGTTTGTACTTTGTTGTTTTGAGACAAGGTCTCTTTATGTAGCCCTGGTTGTCTCAGAATTCATAATGTAGCCTAGGCTGGCCTCAAACTCACAGAGAACTGCCTGCCTCTCTTCCCAGAGGCATAACCACATAACCCAGCCAGTTTGGAGTGTTTTCAGGTAAATTTCAGATCTCTTATTTGAAAATGGGAAAAGGTGAAGGACACCTTGAAAGGTAAGTAGTATGAATAATGACCATCATCTTAGATGTAAAGTTAAGAAAAATAACAGAGGAGAAATTAATAATCCTAAAATGGAGGCCAGTAAGCCAATGACTGTATGAAACATAGTATTTATATCTATTATTCGAGGGCATGAATGTTATTTGGAGAGAAGTATGATGTAAATTTGTGTCAGTCTTCCAAGGAAGATAAAATTAGGTTTTCCCAATGTCAATATTTTGAGATCAGAGCAATCTACAATTCATAGATTTTTAATAATTACATTTTATATATTGACATTTAATTATGCTTACCTCCCAGAGAAAGACATGTTTATACAGGTTCTTATAGTATACATGTAGTATACTATCTTACAGTATACACACGTGCAAAGGAAAAATTCAGTTTTGTTTTCTCTTAGGTTTGTCAGACTACGCTTCCCCATTTTTAGATCCCACCCCAAGGGACTAAGATACTACGTCATCTTTTAAAATTAGATCGTTAAAATTAGAAACTCTCATAATCTAAAGGCCACCATCTTCTTGGTGTCCCGGTTATTTTCTACAAGAAACATGAGCCAGATGGTATGATTTTTCTTATACAGATTCATGAGCCATAAACTCTGCCTAGCCTACTATGGCCCTTGTATACTCTCAACGCATGGCGGGCCTTCCAAATGAGCATTCCTTTAAGAATTATTTATAGCAATTTCCCTAATGGCATCCTAAGCAAAAATGGGTTGCCAACCACTGCTGTGTTGGCATGGCACTAAGGGCCCTATGAATTCTGAGCAGAGCAGTGGACAGATGGTATGTTTTGAGAAATAGGTCTTAATAACTGGATGAGAATTAGTCAAATCTGTTCAAGTAATAAGAGCAGGATTGAAAAAATGGCCCGGTCATTATGTTTCCTTTGGCATTTATGGCAATAAACATGAATCATGATGAACTCACTGGCTATTAAATGCAGAGGTTATAAGCACTTTGATAGGATTTCCACAGGAATTTACTGTTAACTAGCTGGATCATTATTTGAAAGTGTTACTGAATTATCTTAGCTTTTGTGCAGCCATTTTCCCCAAAATTGGTCATTCCCAGCTGAGGGCAGTTAATACCTTAACAAACTGGCCATTAGCTCTAACAACTGATTTTGTGGGAATTATTGCACTTATAAAGTATATTCAAGACTTTATAAGAAGTATTGCCACCCCTCCCTTTTTTCTTTTTAAAGAAATTTACAGCTGTAGTTCAGCTGGAGCAGCTGAATCAGGAAGAAAATCACCTTTCTGGGCTGCTTGCACAATCAATTTTCTGCCAACTAAAGGGCAAACGCGTGCTGATTAGTTTTGAGTTTTAAAATGTCACTTTTTTCATCTCTGAAATGATCAGCAGAAACAGCACCCAGTCACTGATTTTATAAGGCACTGGAGAATTCCCATTCACAGATCACTAAAGCAGAAATGACTTTGTACATTAGAATACAAAACCCAATTTCTGCCCTTGTTACAGACCCAGTTCAACACTGCAGAACAGAGTGAGAACATACATTACATGCCACATTATTAGCCAGAGTCTCATTCCTTCTACAGCCCATGTCTTCATTCAGAGTAGACCACTTCTATATCAAAATATACTAAATAAAATGCATTTAAGATTATTATTGAAAATTATTTTTCTGGTGTTTGGAATTGAACCTAGGGTCTTGGGCATGCTGGATAAGCAATTTAACAATGAGCAGCATTTTCAGTCCTAGAACGTCTTTAATGGGCATTTCCATATAATTTTATGCTTAATTTATTATAGTAAATATATGAGTTACAATGGTTTACATTGGAATTTAGACAAACCAGTTTTTAAGACGGCAACTCTACTGGATGGTCCCTTATTCTATAATAGACTTATTGACAGCAGATATATGAGGAATTGAACAGATATAACAATTTTAAACCAAGAGTTAAATGGGAATAAAATGGAAGCATTTACCTAGCAGTGATCAGTAAAAAGCTGTTTTGCAGTAAAACTGCTATGTTCAGTTACTCGTCACAATGAGAAACAAAACTGTAAATATACCATTAAGCTAACTATCATTTTAAGCTAATTGAACATTAATGACTATTCCAAGTACTCTAATATTCAAAACTGATAAATCTTCATTCTTTTAAATATGTTTAAGTGGTTATTTTCAACATGTCCTTGATTATTTTCTTACCTCGTTTATAGATTTCTTAATCATGTCCAGAGAATACTGTAGCAACTTGTTTGTAATAAACTTTAGAATATGGCCAACTTCAGATACAAATGATAAAAATCAAATTATAGCCCTTAACAAGGACTCCTTTCTAGCTCAGAGACTACACTTCCCACTTACTATGCTTTGGCCGCATTTCACCACATAGGATGGAGACACCCCAGGCACTATTCACACACACAGTATTGGAACCAGCTGGTGACAGAAGAATCTTGGGGAAAAAAGGCTTCTTGATTTAATTGGGAAAACGGGAGGAACCATAAATTTTACTGCCATTAATAACTTCAAGCATCTTGATATGGTTCTACCTCAGCCTGATGGAGACATGTGCTTTTTGTTAAAGTGTTTGCCACATCTGACCCCTATTGTTTGCTCCCTTGATCAGGTAAGAAAATGTAGGTTTATTTACAGGATAAAATGAGGCCTATTAAAATTGAACAATGCAGTAGTCTATGAGGAGCTGCGTTCTGAAACAGATGTGTGAAATTCCCTAACAGTTTGGTAAAAATCAGCCAAAACCAAATTACTTTTTTAAAAAAAATTGAATTTTAACTTTCTTAAAGAAAACGATCATAAAAGCAAACTAGTCTCAAATAACTGGATTGGAAAACATTAATCTGAAAATTTCCAGTTTTTAATAAGAAAGTCTAAAAAGGCTACTTCCAAAGCACTATTGCTCTTTCACAGAATAGACAAGTTTTATTCATTCATTTATGATGTTGTTGGTAAATTAAAAGTTAAACACACACATATTCAACAGCTTTGTTGAGATATAATTTATAGAAGAACTATCTGATTCAAGAGTAAACGTCATTGGGTTTTTGCATATTTACAGACATGCATTGAAGCATGTTGTAATTTTAGAACTCTTGTACTACTAAAATTAACATGTGTGTGCACACACGTGTGTGTGTATGTGAGTGTGAATTTAACCTGGTGGGAAAACTTCAAAGATGGCTGGAACGTAACTTTGTCAGTGTTCTTTAAGGCAGTGTGACAGAAAGGTTGTAAGAAATAACCTTTAATATCTATGTGGTCAAAGTTTACAGTCCAACAGTACCTTCTGGTGATCTCTAACAATAAGGGAAATCAGATTTGTCTAAACCAGAGAAACCAAGCATTTATTATCACTTGACTCTTGACCTGGATTAACTCCCTACACGCTGATGAAATCTTTCTACAACCCAGTAAAATGCTCTGAAACCCAGAATAACTAAACACACTCTAAGCGAAAATAAATCAGGCACTATTGTCACTTTCCAACCCAGCTCTGGGTCTGCCCATAGAACGAGAAGCATTGTATCAGTTAGAAAACCTTGGAAATAACATATCTGCCAATGAAGACTGTGTTCTAACACCACTTTCACTGAAATTGTGCAATAGGCTTGATATAAACTTTGGAACCTAGGGATCCCAATAAGGTTAGTTTATGCACAAACCAACCAAATAATTGACTACCTAGATACAAAGTTTAAATTTTAAAAAACCAAGGTTTGTGTAGATAGAAATTTGATTCAAAGTTTAAATTATGAAGAAAAAGAGAGGCAAAAACAGTCACTTTTCTAAGTGCAATGACATATCCTGTGACCCAGCACTTATGAGGTCTGAGGCAGGAGACTAGCCTAGACAGAAAGAAAGATCCCTTTCTCAAAGAAAAAAAGAATAAAAAGGGGAAAAAACTATATAACCATAAAAGCTTCATGAAAATAGTACTGTGTCCCACACCTGGACCAGGGATCAATATGGGACTGATGATTAAAGGATAAAGTGAGTTAAATTTTTTTAAGTTAATTTACATATAGGTCCATAAATAATATGTGAAAATGCTTCATACAAGCTAATTTCAAATTATATATAATAAGAATCTAATTCTTCAATTTTAAGAGAAAGATTCTAAATTTTTGCTTATAAATAAATTAAGGGGTTATCTCGAGGCATTAGTTAAGCACTGTAACTTCTAAATTCTTATTTTTATATTTACTTTTAACTATGTGTATCTGTGTCTCTGTGGGTTATGTGCACAAGAGGCAGGTGTCCAGCGCTGGAGGTGTCAGGTCCCCTGGAGCTGGTGTTACAGGCAGATGTGAGTCACCTGACACTGGTACTGGGATGAGACTTGGGCTCTATGCTGGCAGTATGTGCTCTCAACCACTGAGCCACCTCTCCAGACCCACTTTTGAATACTTTTAAAGAACATTTGCTAAGTCTGAAACAAGCCTCTTACGTATTTGAATAATGCTCTTAAACCACCTGTAGGGGGAGGGTCAGACTTTTATTTTCCTCCCAATGTGTTAAAGACCAATACTTTAGAAAGGTACGGTAAAAATGAAAAAAGTTTAAAAACATACACAAAACAAATACAAAATACTGTTACCACATTTAGGACACGATACCTTATCTGGTCAAACTGCTGGACATGCACTTCCAATTTCTGGGCTTACTCATTACAGACCAGTACTAGATTAAATGTCCAGTGTCTGTTGGACCACACTTGGAATATGACTCCGGTCCTTAATTGCATACTTCATTAACAGAAGCTATGTGGGTGAAATTAAGACACTAAGCAATGCCAAGGAAGAAGTAGATGATGGAACGGTTTTGGGCCTACCATATCACACTGTGCTACCATTACCCTGCCTTCTCTTTCTTTATCTTTATCACAAAGAACATGTGTGGGTCTTTCTAGTTACATAATTATCATGTAGTAATTCTCACATCAGATATTCTGATAATTTTTGGTATGGGTATTATTTTTATTCCCCTATTTTCGAAACAAAACAAAAGGCGGAGTGGTATCAACTGACTTACCTAATGTCACTCAGCCAATAAAGGGCAAAGAGTACGTTAAAGCAGATCTCTCGGTGCATATTCCTTTCATCCATTTACCCATCTAACTACACACCAAATACTGACAGCCTACGATTTGGCCAGCTATCTTCTAGGGCATGGAGATTCTAGGGCCCAGAGACACAGAGGTGAGGAACAGTGGTAAGGCTTTATTTTTATAAAGCCTATAGTATTTGAGACCTGGTGGGTGGTGGTGGCACAGGTTGGTAGAGCAGTGAGAAAAAAAAAGATAATTACATAAAATATATGACAATTAAGAAGTATAGAGAAAAATAAAGCAAGGGTAAAGTGACATCAGGATCCAAGGTTTAAATTGGTATTAAAATTAACCAGACACAGAAACCTGAAGAAGATAAGAGAATAATAGGGCACAGAAAAACAATAGTAGGAATTGACATTTCAACATATTCAAAAGGAATAAGAGCCAATACAGTAGAAATGTTTCCTGATGTGTGTACTCAAGGACCAGCCATGGAAGCCACTGTGGTCTCCAGAAGGAAGGGAGAAAATACTAGTTAATGTAACAGAAAGTGAGGAGGCAGTATATAGCAGACGTCTTTGGAGGGCATTTAAAGGCTATGGCTCTCTCAGAGGAGAGAATTATGGGGAAGTGTACAATTATGGGGAAGATTTTGTTCTTTTTTGTTTAGTCTTTTTTTAAGATCTTTATTATTTTATTTTATGTGTACGAGTGTTTTGCCTACTTTTATTTATGTGTGCCATGTGTGCCTGGTGCCTGTGGTGGTCAGAAAAGTGTGTTGGATTCCCTGCAACTGGAGTTAGGGATAGTTGTAAACCACTATGCGGGTGCAGAGAACTGAACCATGGTCCTTTGCAAGAGCTACAAATGATCTTACCAGCTCCACCATCGCTCCTGCTCCTAATGGTAGGTCTTAAGTAGAGAGGAATTTTGATGTGTTTTGTTTTGTTTTGAGAGGAATTTAGCTAGTTAACAGGATCACTTTATATGTGTTAACAGACTGTAGGACAAGAGTGGAAACACAAAGATCAGTTAGAATTCTACTATGTTAAGTCAGAGAGGACTGTGGCTGCGACTTTAGTAGCAGTGGTTATATTTTGAAAACAAGAGATGACAGTTTGGATATAAAGTGGGAAAAAAAATAAAGGAGTCAAGGACAAATCCCCAAGTTTGGGCATGATTAGCTAAAGATGAAATACTCATTTACTAGAATGAGAAAAGACTGCAAATAGTGAGTTTATGCACAGGTAGGTAGGTATCAGGAGCTTAATTCTGACTCAGTCTTCAGTGTTAACAAAGCTCATGAATTATGATGTGTGGAGAGGGGGCATCAAGAGGAGACTGGGAACGTACTGTTTTATTTGTATTTGAGAGTCATTCTTACAGGCAGAGTACTTAGATGGCATGGCCAAGTAACCAGAGGAATGGCACATACAGATGACAACAATTCAAGGAGAAGGAAGGCAAATGCAGAAATGTCGTTCAGTAGTTTAGGAGTGTGATGATGATGTGTGAGGGAGGTTGGGTAGAGATGAGAGACGGATCTGAAAAAATTCAAGTGTGTGGAACAATGACAGCAGAGAGAAAAGGAGAAGAGGGAGGAGGAAAAGAGGGAGGGGCAGGCAGAAGTGACGTGAAAATGTCCTCATCTCCATCTTTCTGTTTAGAAACAGTTCAAATCAGAAACAATACCAGTTTCCACAGTTACCCTCCTATGGGTAGCTGCTCTGCAGCTACTTTTGCCTTCTCCTCTCTAGGCCAGTGCTCCCCTTCCGGTTGCCCTGCCCCTTCTCCTCCAGGTACTCGCTCAGGGCGGTAATACTGACAACAGAGTAGAGGAGCAGGATTCTCACCTAGTCATATGCTAATCATCAGAATCTACTGTGCTAGGCTGACCCACTGTGCTTAGGATCTCCTGTCTCCTCCGTCTATGGTGCCATGCCTCTCTCAACTCCATACAGCACCCAGTAAATTGGAAAAACACTTATGGACAAAGAACGAGATAGGTGATCTAAAAGAGGTCTAAAAGTAAAATGTCTGGAGGAGATGAGAGGGTTTGTGGTCTTAGATGTATAAATATAAAATTATCTGTAAGAACACGGATGGGGATATAAATGAATGAACAAATAAATAAGTGTAATAATAAACTCCTCAAAAATCTAAGAAAAACCACATACACAAAAAACCAAAAAAAAAAATATTCTGACAAAATAAAAAATATCTTCTTAGTGAGATCTGCAGCACTAATCTGAAGCTCGTGCGTGACTACTACAGGAGTGTGTGCATGGGATGGGACATAAAGCTTTGAAGCAATGCTCCAATGTGCGGGTTTCCAAAGTGTGGTCATCAGGTTCAGTAAGGACGCCTCAAAAACTACAGCATTTTAATAAGAACTCTCATGCAGTGCTTCCCTACGTTGTTAAAAAGTATTTTCCTGTTTTAATATTCTCATTGTCTTATAGGTTTAAAGATGATTTATATAATACATGATGCCTCAGAAGACTTTTGAGGGAGCTATTAGAGCCCACTGTTGTCTAGTGAGGCTGACTGAATCTAAAGAGAAGTGCAAAATTCAAAATGGGCCACTCTTCTCACTATCTGGGTCTGTGTATGAAAACAAAGTTCTTTATGTTAACAGGTGGCAGGTCTGCTTATTTTTATAAATGCAAAGATTCACATGTTTAAAATGAGACATATACATTTGTATAAGACTTCTTTTACTTGAATCTAACTTCCTTTGAAAACTAAGTTAATATTTTAAAATCTGATCTTAGAACTCAGAACATTATACCAAAGCACCTCAATAAAGTTACAGCTTTACAAAACAGTGTACCAGCAACTCTGTCACAGTGTGGTTCTAGTACTATGAAATGCATACTTCTTAAAACACAGCTGCTGTTGTATCAGGAGCTGTCAGTGCTTTTCACAACGCCAGTGTCATGATCAACTAACTCTTCAAATGATCAAATTTCAGCTGGGTATCTGTGCTTGCGTTAGTCTCAGACATCAGTCTTCAACTTATGAAACATCTATGCAGCAGCCACGGGGAATCTCAATAAACATCTGCCTGGTTTGTACATCAGTAAAATCTAAACAGTATTTTCAGCTGTTTTCAAAACAGTATCATACATTCCCCAAGGCACTGATGGATGAATACACTGTGACAAGGAATTTCCATGTCATCTCCCAAACTTGAATACTCTGACATAAGGAAGCACTCTCGAGACACGTTAATGCCAAATGTCTTAAGGAGTTTTGACAGGATTTTTTTTTTTTAAATAATCCAATTCTTACATGAGCCAAAAGTAAAAAAAGAAAAAAAAATTAAATGCTTTTAGAAAGCTAACACCAATGAAAGCTTGAAAATACCATGTAAGTAAAGCCAAGCTTTCTAAGTTAACTCAATTTGCATATAATCACACTCATTGACAGCCCAGCATATGCTACACCTCCCAGATTGTCAAGTAACCAGACATAGAAGCTCCTTGTGAAAGATGACAGAAATGCAAAGGCTGATAACTGACTGGGCTGGGTAGGAAGGAGCCAAGAATCCTTACAAATACCAGGAATGTAATAGGATAAAAGAAGTCAGTAAACCTGAGAATCAAGAAAGGGAAGAAAAAAAAAACCAAAACATTTAGATAAAAGGCATTCCATTGAACCAAACAAAATTTTGTAACCATTTAAGAAATAGTGCCTTCTTTTCTCTATGATTAGGAATAGAACACAACTATTAAAAAAGTAAATTTCAGTAAAGACAGAAAATAATTTAACATTCCTTATCAATTAAATGTCATTGGTATTAGAAAGAAAAAGAAAAAAAAGTAGTAGTAGAAGAAAAAGACAAAAGCTAACTTTAAAATACTTTTTGGTTCTATTTAATTTTGGGTTTCCTCAGAGCCACACAGGCTAAGAGCGCTGAGGTCTAACACAATTTCTCCTTTGCCTGTAATAATTATTTAAACTATACAACATTTTCAAGTGTTTGTGCTATTTCTGTGCAGTTCGGTCTCCAACAGCAGAGGCTGCAGTGCACTAGACACATGTTCAGGGCAGAGGTGCTAGCTGCTCAAGTCACGGAGGCTGATCAGAGCTCTGAGGTCCACAATTCACCATACACAGGTCAAGTCATCGAGTAATAACAGTAAGAAGTTTTAAATTATGGAGTCCTCAAATAATAATAAATAAAACATTTTAAATTGATAATATTTCTACCAGAACAGCACAAAAATCTGGAAACTTCCACTATAAGAATGGCTCTACAAAAGTGTTTAAAAACGGGTTTTTTCTCATTTTTCTTTCAATTTCTATTTCATGGACATGCCAGAACATAACCTAAAATAACTTAGTTTACAAAATGCTCAAGACCTTGAAATCATTTGAAAATAAAAAGAAACTTGGGGAAAGGTTATAGAGAATCTGTGATATTTCTGAAGGTCTGGGGGAAAAGAAGTCTAACTACTTCCTCTTGCTAAACAAATATACAAACAAATGTAATACCAGAAAATCAAATGTACATGAAGTATAATTTCTTTGAATAAAGCAGAGCGGGACAAACAAGGAAAGCAGGTTTGTTTAGTCAAAAATGTTACAGGTTCCATGCAGAAAGCTTAAGGACATATTACCAGGGTGAAAACCCTTGAGGAATTCATTTGGAATTATTTTTTTAAAAATATATAATTCAAATAGGTTCAGTTGTCAGTTTCCAAAATCTCAGGAGATTAGAAATAACACATCATTATAGGAGAGGGAAATTGCTGCTATCCACATGCTGTTGGCACAAAAGAAATGAGACTTGATGGCCAAGCAGTGGGGTACGAAAACTGTATTAAATGAAACTATACAACATCTTGAAGCCATTCAGAAACTGAAAATTCTTGAGTATAGTAATAATATTTACAGCCATCTACTATAAATTATCATCAGAACTCTAAGTTTGATAAAAGATGATTATAACTATGCATACATAGCATAGCTGGCCCTAAGAAATGGCTTTTGCTAAAACATACTAACTCCTAACTCGGCCTACAAGGTAACTAACATCTAGATGAAAAGCCTGGCTTTTAGTTGTTGTTGTAAAAACTCGGTTACCTGGGATAAGAGCTCCCTAAATACCTCTGAATAACTGAGAGCCAAATGAGGACCCTCCCCCCTTTTTTTAAATGATAGTGAGAAATCCCACCTCAATCCACCAGAGCAGAAGAAATCATCCCGAGGGAACTACGACACTCCTATTAGGACTTGTCGAATCACGTCAGGACCAGAAATGAGACAATGATCAACAAGACCATACCCTGCCCAAGATGGCTTATTTATGTATATGTCTTCTCCCTCCCTAACTCTTTCCCTCTTTCCAAATATGTTCTCTTTTATATACACTCTTCCCAATGTGCTATGCTCTACATCTCTATTGGTTTTCACCAGTTATCCTCTCTTTAACTGGCATAGCAGGTGGCCAAGATTAGTCAGTAAAATCCTGAAGAGCCAGGGCTCTTGCACTAAATCCCCTGTAACACCACTTGAGCACAGTCCTCTCAAGCTTCTAGTTGCATCACTACTACTTTAACAGTACATATAAGAAAACATCTGTAATTGATTGTGAAAGACTTGTTGAAAAATGAAAGGCTATATTCACTCAAAATTCAGATGCTGAAACCTAATCTTCAACGTGAAGATGTTTTAGGGTGGGACTCTTGAGAGATGAATATGTTCTGAGGTATGTTGGAGATAAAGATAACAAGAATGTAGAGGAAAATGTGGGTGAAGACTCCTGAGGCAGTCTTCCTACTTATACACCAGTCAGACATAGAACATGTGAGAACTGCCCTTCCCCAGAGTGAAGGAAACCAGGTGAGATCACAGCACTTGGTTTTAGAGTAATAACCACAAAGATACACTGAAGAAAGCAAGAAGGAAAGTTGCCCATGTCTCAGTTTCCCCAAACACAAGTAACAGCTTCCAAGGAAACATCTCCCACTTGGGGAAAAAAGGGAATTCACTCTAAGCCTTAAAGCAAGAACCTTCACCATGTGAACCCCTGGTAAAACACATCTATGAACAATGTTCCATGGCTGGTGTCTCCAGGTCAGTAGCCTTAAATAGATCCTCTGGACTATGTATGCCTTGGCAATCAAGAGTTTGCTTCTACTGTCCCTCAGTTCTTGTGCAATACAACACAGAGAAAGACTCTGCTTTATGTAGGGCAGAAGAGTAAAATAAGCACATATCGGTGCCAAGTGAGTGAAATTCAGCATCAGTGGATCCAAACAGTTCTTGGCTCCAGGCGCGTGTCTACAGACAGAGCCTCTAGACCTGCCTGTTGGCATACTGAGACCCAAGACTCCAATGAGACAGAATTGTATGCTAGCTATATCACTTGTATATGGCTGCAGAAGTCTTAGGCTGGGCCTTGGTCACACAGTGGTCTCAATAGGCTCTGGGCTCTAGGTGCAATCTAGACTAATGGTACAGGTGCCCAGGATATTGCCAGCCTCATATTACCTCTAAACCCAGGCAGCACTATAGAGAGAATCAAGGTCCACCTGGGAGAAGAAGAACAAGTAGATGCCACATTGTAACTTCAGAGTTAGTACTGGTCCTTTGTTGAGTTAAGTACCAAGTAAAATCCTGTTGAGCCTGAATACAGGAAATGAATAAAATGAACATTTGTGTCTGTCTTGGCTCCAGTAAAGGCTTGAAGTGGTGAGTGATGCTCTCCATCTTAAACAATGTATCAAGTCGCACTTAGGACAGACCTGGCTTTGGGATTCTCCTACAGTAGAAATGAGGAAGGCACATTGCAAACTTATACTTAGGGTTCCATCTAGTGGTGACACAGCAATAGTGACCATAAACTCAGAGAAAACAAGCATCCTGATTTAGAAGTCCTGGAAGGAATGGTCAGATGACAGAAAGGAATTTATCTAATTGTTAAAAGCATAAGCATCCATGCTATTCCAACAAGCATTCAGTAAATTTCAGAGACCTATTATCTCATCATGAGCACAAAATAGGGTGCCAGAAATTGAGCAACTGATGTTTATGAACTCATAGAAAACTTAAAATTGTTTTTCTCTAAGAACTCAACTTCAAGAAAACATAAAGCAAAAAATCAGTAAGTAGTTATCAGGCAAATAAACAGAGGGAATAAAGTAACAAAAATCCAAACAAATCCTTGAACTGGAAAGCATGCTAAATGACATGAAAAATATACAGAAGGTATCAACATAAAAAACAAACCAAAGTTCAAAGATAGGCTACCTGAAAATACATAGTCACAGGAGTAAACCAAGGGTAGAGAAGATGAACTTAAGACATCTCAAAAGAGAAGCTGTTGGAGTTAGCAGATTAAAACAGACTTGAAGAGCCAAAGCAATAGGAAGTTTATTCAACGACAATAACAGAAACCTAAACCTAGGAACAAATTCAAAGAGCTAAACAGAGAAAGGTCAAAGATTACAAGTCAAACTCACATCAACTAAATACAATATAAAACATGAAGCAATCTTCAAAGCTTAAAATCAGAATTCTTGCAGGAAGCAAGAGAAAGGAAACCTAATTCTCAAAAATATCACAAGTCATCTAACATCAGACTTACAGCAAAGTTCTCACAGACAAAGCAGGAGAGAGCAGCTTGAGATTTTTATGGCATTGGAGAAAAGAAAACCTGACAAATAATGATTGATGTTAGCATGTTAAGAGAGAGGAAATATTAAAAAGAGGTAAAATAGGGTATCATAAAATTCAAAATGCAGGGAGGGTTGGAATATAAGCATACTGTTTTATTTGAAAGTTAGAAAGGAACTACAAAGAAAAAAAATCAATAGAACAAATTAAAAAAATTAAACCAAGTTATATAATGGCTACAGGAAATCCTGACGTGAATAATGACATCAAATTTAAACCAATTAAAATCTCCTAGCAAAAGACAGAGTGACAATGGAATTTATTACTTAGATTCTGTATAATCAAAATATGTATCAAAATATCAATCACATTCTCCACAGAACTAACGGAAATAACACTAAGGTTCATATGAAACCACAAAATGCTGGCTAATCGAAGCAATTTTAGGAAAATAAAAAGCAAGAGACATTACTTCATTTCAGAATCAATTAAAAAGATACAGTAATTTGATAGTATGGGTGTAAACATAAAAAATAAGACAAAAAATAGAACAGAAGAGAGAACTTAGGAGTAAACCCATGCATTACATCAAGCTGATCTCAACAGAAGGTGCTAAGCACGTGCGTTAGGTAGGAACTAGCTCACCAAAAAAATGGTACTAGGAAGGACTTCATATATGTGCAGAAGAAACTAGACATTTTTAATCATACATAAAAATCAACTTAAAATGGGTTAAAGACTTAAGTGTAAGACCTGTAATTATGATACTACTGGACAAAATTACAGGAGCAATGTTTCAAGGCATTACAATAAAAAAATGACCTTTTGGAAAAGATCTCAAAAAAAATAGGTAACAAAGCCAAAATGAGTAGGAATCCATAAAACTCAAAGGCTTCTACACAACAAAGGCAATATCAGAGTAAAGAGGCAATCTACAGGATGGAAGAAAACATTTATAAACTTCCCATTTGATAGAGTTAAAATCCAGAAGATAGAAGGAACTCTAAAATTTCAGTAGTAGTAAGTAAAATAATTCAATTCAATTAGGTCCAACAGACCTAAACAGGGCAGCGGGACCAGGACAGCTGGCCACGCATCTGCAGTCAGGGAGCAGAAAGTGAGTAGGATGTGGGGCTGGGCTATAAATCCTCAAGACCTTCCCCCATTGGCAACTTCCTCCAGCAAGACTCCACCTCCTAAAGACTCTACAACCTTCCCAAACAGCACCACTACCAGGGTAGCAAATGCTCAAACACATGAGTCTCTAAGAGACATTCCACATTCAAACCATACAAGGAATAATAAAGTCAGACCATTTAAGGTTCCCATTCTAGTTTATTCTACAATTAGAAAATTCTGGGATAGGTCATATTTTATTAATCTATTTATTTTATATTTTATAATCTGTTTATTTTTTACTCTTCAATTTCCAGTTGAAGAATTATAAAGGATGGTTTTTGTTCACAAGTCTTTTCTACACAAAGTTCATCTTTCCAATGATGCTAGGAATGTCAAGCAACACCATCAACAATGTTAAAAGCATACCTAGGAGTGCGGTGAGCTTCGGGAGAAGCCCAACTTGTACCATCTTGTTTCTCAGGCCTGTGTCAAACGAGAGGTTTAGTAACAGCCGGAGGGTGATATTCAGGAGATCTTCATGCTCACAGGGTATCATTTTTACCAGTTTTTCAACAATATCCATTTCTACCTATAGTAAAAACATTACATTAGATTGTGAAATAAGATATAAGAGGTTACACATAGTCTGTTTTTATTTGAATGCATAACTATTTCATAAGCAACTATTAACTTATATTTTCATTTCCACCTATAAACTTTCCTGAAATCAAACTTTTAAGGAGGAAACATACACTCTTACATCATCCATTCTCTTCCCTCATTTATCTGCCATCAACTGGAAAACAAATTTCATTTGATCCCTGAAAGCACTGCATAATTGAACACCACCCACTATATTCCAGGCCTCTTGCAAGAACAAACAAGGTTTCATTTGGCTTTCAAGATTTCGTCTGTCTGCAAAGAGTGGGCAAATAGAACAACTAATAAAAATACAGTGTGATTAAGAAGACAAACAAACAAACGTGCAGAAGTGCCCTGGAAGCAGCACAGAAGTTATCAGTACAGCAACAACACTTCACATTAGGAACAAAGTCTTTTTGTTGTTGTTTGTTTTTGTTTTTCAAGACAGGACTTCTCTGCTGTAACTCTGGCTGTCCCGGAACTCACTCTGTAGACCAAGCTAGCCTAGAACTCACAGAAACCTGCCTGCCTCTGCCTCCCAAGTGCTGAGATTAAAGGCATGTGCCGCTACCACCACCAGGCACATTTTTAAATAATTGAGAAAATAAAAATAAATAGACTATTTCTTGATGCATGAAATTAAAATTTTATTTCCTTGAATAATATTCATTAGTTTACAGACTATGACTTCTCCAGGGTTAAATGCAACAGAGACCATATGATATGCAAAATATAAAGCATCGACTGCCATTTAAAGTAAAGGTCTGCTCATTTCTATCCTAGATATTATAAAACTGCATCACGAGACCTTGTGTTATAGTGGAAAGTTACAGACAGAATTACCAGCTATTTATCTGGTAATTGAAATCCTATGCTATGATTTTTTAAGGTAGCAACCAGAAAATATTGGTTGTAAAAATACCTCATGTCTAAAAGGAGAAATCCTGTAAAAATTCATAAAGGGCTTTCACTGAAATGCACATGGAGATATAAATAATATAGAATGTCAGAACAATTTGAAAAAAGAAGAGCATCAGAGGCTCTGTACTGCCTGACTTCAAAACTTATAGAGCTCCAATAATCAAGGCAAAGGTATAAGTGAAAGAATCCTCCTATTCTCATTTTCTCCCCCCCCCCCACTCTCTCACACACACACACACCGCATCAGAATCCAGTGGGAAATCTCTAACAGAAAGACAATCTACTGCAGCAGCGTCTACAGACACCTGCAGTGTTATCTATGCAGCAGTCAATTCTCAGTCAGGTCTCAACGTGACGTGCCATAGGCCTGTCATCCTGCCTCACATCGTGATATAATTAAAGCAGCTAAGCTGATATGTTAAAAACAGAGAAAAAAAAACAAAAACAAAAATCATGGCCTTTTCTTCTTATGATGAATACTGGAAATGTCTTCAATCATATTTAACTGGTTTCAAAATGACTTATTAGACACTCAATCTGCAAATAAAACTTCTTTGTTATTTTAGAAGAGAATAAAGCATGAAGTGAATATCAAGATTAAAGTGTGTTGGAAGCAAAGCTTAGTCTTTTTAAAGTTTATGTTTGTTTCCATATTATAATAATATTCTATGATAACCATGGAATTAAACTGAATCAACTCCATGTGCCTCAGACTGGTCTTTTGATTAGATTCAAGTCATCTACAGAGAGCCACGTCTTCGTTTGCATTATTCTGTTCACTTTCTTCTATGAGGCAAGGGAAAGGCTTATTAAAAACTACTGTGTGATTCTGTTTTTTCACACTACTGTGTATTTGCAAAGTTTAAAAGAATGAATCCATCTTAAGATCTTTTAGTTTTAGTGTATCTATACTTTCAGCTCACGTCAACTTCTGCCTTAATAACAACACATTCCTCCAATCAAAGAAAAACATATACATTAATATAACATCAAGAAAGAGAACCATAGGCATAAATAAAATTGCTTTTCAATAAAATGTGAAGGCAATTTCAATAATACAGAAAGCAATTTAATGATGAAAAAACATCTTTTAAAATCAAATCTGAAACAAGACTGAAGTTTACATATTCAAAAGCAATCTTAAAAAGGATTTTTGTGTGCATGTAGTGCCTGCCTGCTTGTCTGTATGAGCATGAAATGCATGCAGATACCCAAAGAGGCTGTCAGATCCCCTGGAATTGGGGCATTGGGTAGTGTGAGCTGCTCGATCTGGATGCTGGAAATAGGATGTTGGTCTTCTGCAAAAACAGCACGTGTTCTTAATCCAAAAAACTCATCCTGATCTATACTTCATACTACATTCTAACTTAACTCAAAATTAAATGACCAGACTAAAACAAAAACTTTTACCAAACTTCTTGAAGAAAGTTTTTTTGAGTTAAATGAAGATTCCTTCAATACAATATCAAACCACAATTCATTAAAAGCATTTTTATATGCTGGACTTAACCAAAATTAAAAACTTTGCTTTTCATGGGAGAATGAAAAAGATAAACTACAGAAAAGAATAAAATACATAAAAATACATGACTAATAAAAGCTTTGTATCTGAAATACAAATAAAATTTAGTCTTTATAAAACAATAATCAAACTCACACAATGTACATCTCTCTGCTGTTCCACTTAAAATAACATGCTAACATGATTCACTCTTATATAAATGAGACGTCAGGTTAGTATCTCTCTATTCTATAATAAAATATTACACCAATTTAAGACACTAATTTAAATGATTTTTAGGGTAAAATTAAATTTGTCTTAAAATATATGTGGGAAGGTGAGATTAATTTTAGTCCCACCCCAGCTGAGAAGCTTTTGGCACTTGATGGCTGCAGGGGATGGAGAGTCAGTTCTCCTTAGGGATGTAGCCCCTCCCCTGAAAGACTGATCATGTTCCAGTGCATGCCCTACACATACAGTTAGCACTACAGGGTCCCAGTGGGCCAAAAAAAGGTACATGAGGTTGGGAAGGAAAGTAGAGTGTGGTAGAGAGCAAGAGGGGAGACTAGAGGGGAGGTAATATGGGTTAGATTTGATCAAAATACAAAGATATGAAATTCTCAATAAAATCATTATAAAAATTGCTGTTAGTTTTGCTTAAAATCAAGAAGAAGAAAATACCGATATTAGGGACACACACCTATAATACCAGCACTTTGGGAGATGAAGATCAGTAGCTCAAAACCAACCAAACGAAGGAAAACCCAACCAACTAAACAATGACAATAAAAATAAAGATTAAATTTCCCCCAGGAAGTAAAAAACAAAAGAAAAAGTATGAAGCTGTGTCTGTAGAGACATGTACTTAGTGTCTGTGATCCTTTGCTATCTCATGGGTAAAAAATCAGGTAGCCAGAGTGATTAAATGTAGATTAAATGTACAGTCTAGCTGAGCTCTGAAAGTAATAATTCCATAAGATACTGTCACATATAAGGGTATTTCTCCCACATAAAACTGAAACACATATGTCTAAAGTAAAATATTTGACTTATCATAAAATTAAACACTTTTCATAACTCTGGATGAGTAATTTTGTTGAACCTCATTTTTTTTTCCCCAATAAAAACAAAGCTTTATGAGATGAGTTGTTTTCTATCTTTTGATTCTATGATTTTACTAGAAATTAAATGTAAATGTAACACTAATGTTGAGATCTTTCTGATATATTAACCACTTTGAGATGATCACACTTAAATATAAGCATTTGGGCTAAACCAAATCCACTAAAATCAGAAATTCAAGAGATAAAATAGTTTAAGTAACACCAAATGAACCTGAAGGTTTAAGCTATTTTTGTAAAGATAGTATGTACATCTAATCTATGGCACATTAGAAAATTCTTTTACCTAGCAAGCTTTAATTACCTAGAATAGTAATGATATTAGATATATTTCCTAATGAAGCTGTTACAGTTATTATACAATACTCACAGTTCCCTTAGTTAGGGTAGAAAGGTTTACATTTCATAAGGATATCTTAACTTACAAATGGCTAATGCAGACTACTTGAAGGAGCTTTGTACGTTACCATGTCATTTTTATTCTCCATAAAAATGCTGAGTTTCTTTAAGAATGACACAACAAGAATGAGCAGCTCAAAATTGTCACGGTCAAGAGCCTTCACCAGCATATGAACTATATTCTTATTCCTCATCTTCAGTTCTGTACGAGTATCCTCAGCAAGATTCAGGAGTAAATAGAGAGCAACTACAAAAGGAAAACACACAAGAGCTGAATAACTGGCACACTGAGTCAATAATAATTTTAAACATCAGTTCTACTTACCAAGGTCATGGACACATTTCTAAAAATGGTTCTATAGTATTTTAATTTTTAACATAATTAAAACATTTATACTTTATCAAACGAGGTATAGATATTAATACTATAACATATAATCATATGCCTTTAACTTCTCGATTTTATGACTGTTTAGGTAGCAGACAATATATTCAACTTCACTGTGCATTTTCAAATGTCGTTTGTTTTTGTTGGTCCTCCTCCCTATGCTCCATAACCGCACCCTCTTGTGCTTTTCCTCCCCCAGTAGCCTCATTTCTGCTTCTCTGTCACCTGTGTTCTATGAGCAACATATTCTTATGAAGCTGAAACCATAAAAATAATATAACTGCTCACATTCTCCAGGAGCTTAGAGCTTAATGGTAGTTACATATAAGTCAGCAAATAGTAACTACAGAAAACATTCACACACACACACACACTCACACGCACACACATATATGCACACACAAAAACAAGGAAAGATACCATTAAACAAAATCCTAGTCTTCAGTGGCTGCTGTGAGGCATGCCATCTCTAGGAGACACACTCGGCACATTTGAGGATACACAAGCATCTGCTGGTCAAATTCAAACCCATTTTCTGTTAGTCACTACAAGAGTGGAGCAGTACAACTGTCCAGTAATTATTTGCATACAGTAAATTTTACCAAATAGTATATTTCAATAGTATACAATTTACTACTTATCAATTATCTCTCAATAAAACTTTAGATAGAACATAAAGCATTTGCATATTTTGTTTAGGAATAGAGCTTACTATTTTACATGTTTAAAAAAATCAACTTTGAATTTTAAATTCTAACAAAACAATTATTTTTAGAAATCTAATGTATTGTGACTTATTTGCCGACTCAGGTCGAAATTGAACAAAATTACTTTACTTCAAATCTTTAAAACAGTCTGGAGTTAGACACATTCAGCAGTAGGATGTCTTGCCTAACTGTGAAGCCCTGGGTTCAGTTCCTAGCACTGCCAAACAAAACAAAACAACAGTAAAACTTGAAAACTCCAGTGTAGTTAGAAAATCTTAGAACTATCAGGGGCTAAAAACTTTCCCATGTACAAAGTTCATAGAATCAGTAATAAAATAAACCAAAATCCACAGTTGAGTGGACTTGAATACTCACTTAAATACAAGATAGGACTTGAATACTCACTTAAAGAAAGAATACCATTCTACTTGATATTAAGACTCTGCATCTTAAATGACAGCAAAATCATATAATATTAAAGTCTCTTATTATTCAACAAATCTTAGAAACAGGGTTTACTCTTTGTTAAATGAAAAATATTTTAAAATTTTACATCAGTTTCCTAGTGTCAGGTCTCAGGAAATGGTCATGAACTCATACCTCTCAATAGCTGTTCTTGTTTTACCACAAGTCCCTGGTACTTTTTAAAGGTTTTGTCATAATCCTTTCTCAAGGTTTGATTTTCAAGGTCTTCATCAAGTAAAACTCAGGTTAAGGATAACAGGCATGAACTGAAGCAAAGAAAACCCACTGAAGACAACTTTTAGAACAGCACTGTTGCGTTTTATATGCACACTATTATTGCTGTTATTATAATTAATTATTACTGACACAGGTTTCGTTATGTAGCTCTGGATGACCTGGAACTTACTCTGTAGGCTAAGCTGGCCCCAAACTCACAGAGATCCTCCTACATCTGCCTCTGGAGTACTGAGGTTAAAGATATGCTCTACCAAGCCTGGCTGCAACTTTAGTTACATTCCCCATCCAACAATTCAACTAAAATCTTAGCTGCAGGCCTGTGTATAACAGGACATCCCAGCCAAAGTTCCCATAATTTTCATGGAGTCTTAATGTGAGGAAATGTTTGAACTTCACCAAATACTTGGACTCTCAGAAGTTACATTTCCCTAGCCATAAAGAATGGCTTGGCCACAGCCTTACCATTTAGCTCCACCTGCAGATACACTATGTCCAGGTATGGAAAACAACCCACCCTGCTCCCAGTCAGACCATAGAGAAACAGCTATAACTTCCTGGAAGCTACCTATGTATCTATACTTGTCCCCCAGCCCCTCTAATGTGCTCAACATTCATCCTACAGAAAGGTTGGGGCCCCTTGCTGTTCCAATAAAGCAGTCTCAGCCTGTTTATGATCAAGTCTGTCTGCTTCTATGTCTCATTTTTTCTTACAGGAATGATGCTTTCATTTCCAATAGATACAAATAAACATTGTATCCAGAAAAAAAAATGTTATTGCCTGTAATAGCTCGCTGATCTGTAAACTTGTCATGTTAAGACAGGTATGAAGAGTCAAGGACCTTTGCACTAGAATTAAATTGTAAAGACAATATGATAAATATCTTCAAATGACATTAATGTTGAAGAAAACATTCTTATACTTTTCCAGTATGAAAAGACTAAAATCAAAAGATAGAAGTTATCTGAATGTAGACTATAGCTCAATAAGCAGCAAAGGAACACTGAAGTACATAGAATTCTAATTCCTAAATGGCTTTTGCCAATAGGCAATGACATTTTTTTTAAGTGTTCAAAAGCATTTGTTAAACACCCTGAACAACAATCTTATACCACAAGACACGTTAAAACGGAAAATTTCTAAGGTTCCTCTCATGGGGTCTGTCATTCTATAGATCTCTCAAATCTCTACCAACTGCACTATTTTTTTCCACTTAACTAGAAAAAATGAACATCATAGAAAAGTAGACCTGCATGTTAGTTTCCATGAGAGGTTAGGTTCCCCGAAAACTGAATCCATTCCCATCAAAGTTACTTGGGAGTATATAAGCAGCCATGCTTCACGGAACCATGGGCCTTAGTGGACACAACACAGCAGTTGCTTTGAGAAGCTTTTATTCAATTACCAGCACTACTGCTGGCTTCATCCTTCTACCTCATTAACTCGTTAAAAAGCAAACAGACAAAATGTCTATGTCGAACTGCATTCTGATAGTTCCAATCTATATCTTTACCTCTGACAAATTCTTGCATGATTTCCAAATAATCTGTCAGGAATTAGAAATGGAAGAGAGCAAACCCACCCTCTCCACCCAAAGCATCTGAGCACAGGCAGCAGCCAAATGGCATCAAAGGATATCAGCTTTCTTCTTCTTACAAAGTTCTTCTTGCCAAAGCTCATGTCTTTTTAACTCATGGTCAATGATATTCATGCACAGTGCTCCAATCTTATAATGAGTGATGAGTCCATGAAAATGAGAAAAGCTTTACAGAAGAGGTTGTAATATATGTTAAAAAGAATACATTGTGTTCACATAGGAGATTTGGTTTGGGCCCAAACTGCCATAAACCATACAAAACCTAAGTCTGACACACATTTCAGAAAATGAATATATCCACATTATAACAGAAAATTGAAATTACAAGATTATTTTAAACATGTTAACATGCTACCCCTACTTTAAATATAATTATTAAGCAAGTTTTTGTGATTAATCACCATAATCAGCATATTAACTGCTAAGATAGTTTCAGAATAAATTTTGGAATATTGTATAATAAAACAAATAGTATGATAATACTAGGCACTCACTCTATTTATCCTATAAAGATGCCAACAGAGGATACAGTACTAACATATTAGTAAGCAGGTTTTTTATGTGTTTGCTAGATAATTTATGCAAGTATTTATTCAATAAAATTTCTTTGCTAATGCTGGCTTATTATTAAAATCTAATTGGCTAGAAAATTTTCATAAAATCACAATAACTTCTTTATTAACATATACATGTAAACAGAATATATTTAACCATTAGAAGAATAAAATTTCATAATTTATTGGACACATGAATGGAACTTGGGGGCATTGTGTTAAATGAAATAAGTCAAATACAGAAAGCCAAAAGTCATATGTCCTTGTTCAGATACGTAGAAGGAAAGAGTTGACTTCAGATAAAGAGAATAGACTAGAGACTCCTAGAGGTGAGGAAAGATTCAAATTAGGGAGAATAAAGGGAAGTTGGATAGTGGGTAACCAAAAATACATATCATCACATAGGAGGAATAAATTCTAATTTTACAGCATGGTAGGTGACTACAGTTCACAACAATTCAATACATTTTAGAAAGAACTGGAAGAGAGGAGTTCAAACATGCCCAATACAACAAAATGGCAAGTGTTCACAGAGCCGGAAATGCCAATCACCCTGATTTAATAATTTACACATTGTTACATGTAATCTATCATACTGTGTACCCTAAGTTGTACTAAATTGATAAAAATTGAAACACAGAACTATGTGTATAATAAATACACTTATATTTGCATGCTTGTGTGTGTATATATAAGTAAAAGAGTACTTACTCTGGACCAGGCTTCTATCCTAACCAGTTTAATGCTGACTCATTTAATCATTAAAACTACCAGAAAAGAACGTGGCTATTACATTAAAATTTTACACGGGAAGGAGCTGAGGCCCAGAAAGATTAGGTAAAATAATCAAGAGCACACAGTGAATAAACAGCAGACATTGCATTCAAACTGAGATCATCTTCCTCCAGGCCATAATCACACTCCAAACCACAATGTCAACTGGAGTGTATAGGAATGAAAGTGTGTGTGTGTGTGTGTGTGAGAGAGAGAGAGAGAGAGAGAGAGAGAGAGAGAGAGAGAGTCTGTGTGTGTGAGAGAGAGAGAGAGAGACAGTGTGAGAGTGTGTGTGTGTGAGAGAGAGAGTGTGAGAGTGTGTGTGTGTTTGTGTGTATGAGAGAGTGTGTGAGAGTGTGTGTGTGTATGTGAGAGTGCGTGTGTGTGCGTGTGCGTGCATGCGTGTGTGCGTGTGAAGGAATAGGAAAGTGTGCAGTGAATGAAAGGATAACAGGTAAGCCAGCAACAAGAAGCAGAGCATGGACAAATACACAAGGATGGAGAGAGCCAATGGGCTACACACTGACACAGGCAGACCGCTACAGAGACCGACAGTCCTTTCAGTCCTTTACTTACCTGGAAAAGCAAAAGAAAATATAAATGATGTTTGTAGCTAACTCAACACTTTGCTTCCAGTCTTCTCTAAGGACTCTTGCTAGTGCACCCAGGGCAGTTTCTAAAGAAAAGGAGGCATACGGATATGATCATTTACCTCGTCTTTGACAAAAAGGGAGGTTGGTTTTAAGTGTCTACTTATGAATAAGTAACAAAGCCAAGATGGAACTGGAACAAAAAGTAGGATGCTTCTTTCCAATACAGAAAGTTAATTTAGAAGTATAATATAACTTTTATTCACAACACCTGACATACAAGTATACGCAGTACAGAAATCAAATGTGCCTTACATAAATGTGACAGTAAGATAATCAAAGACTGCCCACTTCCTGACATGTGTCTCCTTGGAATCTTACTACTGTACTACCTCTGTTTTCTTCCTTACCATCTGATTTACTCTATTAGGAAAAAGAATAGAACATACCTAGAATAAATGAGCAGTTTAGTCAACTTAGCTCCATTAAGGTAAACAAAAAAATTTATGTGAAGATAAGTACTATTTCCTTATCACACAGCAACAAACATAAACAAAATAGAAGTTTCAGAAAAGAATTCCTTGGAAGAATGTAAGCATCTTTGCTAGAGGAAGGACTATTTAATTAACTGATTAATATTTGGAGATACTAAGTAAAGATGAAGTCAGTTTTAAATGTGTTGTTGCAAAACTTTCTGTTTTTATATATGGATATGCTTGTGGACCGTGTGTTTTGCCATGTGTGTGCACACATGTACATGGAGGCTGGAGGCTGACACTAGGAGTCTTCCTCAATCATCTGCCACCGTATTCACCGAGGCAAAGTCTCTCAGGTGAATCCAGAGCTCCCCAAATGTCTACTCATGCTCTGGGCATTGTATGTTTGCCTTATAGCACTGGAACTGTAAGTGGGATGCCACTCCCATGAAGTACTCACATGGGTGCTGGCCATTTGATGGTGAGGACCATGTGAAATTCAGGAACTACTGTACTTCATAGATTATATCATTGATATTTATTATGACTATAAAATGTTCAGCTTATTTTAGCTTTCCGGTTATTCAGATTATGGAATAAGAATTATCTGTATTAGAACTTATCAATTTAGTAATAAACTTTTCTTTAGCAAATTAAAAATATCTGTCAACAGCATTTCACAAGCACAGGAGAGGGCACTAGACTAATGTTAACTTTGGTCAAAGTTACTTAAAAAAATCATATAAGCAAATAGGCAGTACACATGTGAATGTCTGAAGTCCTACTTAGTGGGAGCCTGGCTTCAACTTTTTTCCATTTATTAAAGCCTTTGATCAGTATAAGGCAGAGGAAACTACTTCTCAGTGTGCCACAGCAGGCTATTGTATAAGGGCATGAACTTAGCATAGTTTCAATACAAGACCAACAATTTTGAAGAATTCTGAAGAAAAAGGCAACCTGGATTATTTATCTTACTAATGAATTAACTACACACTACAAAGTGGAGCCAGAGGATCAGAATTAAAGGCCAGCCTTAGCTACATACATGTTCAAGGCCAACCTGGGCTGCATGAGATCCTGTCTCAAGATGACAACAACAATCCACCTCCCAGCTGAACTTCTACCACCCTTCCCCCCAAAAGAGGGAAAAAAGCAAAAATAAGACCCTTACCATATAAATGCCCTTGGGTTCAATTTTGTGAACCGCAAATAAAACTACAGAACAATAACCAACAGTATTATACTGGTAATGGCCTCATCAACTAGATCAATGGGACAAAAAGAAAATGCAGCACACCCATAACCTTGTGGGAAGTGTACCTGGTGAACAGTAAGTCTCTGGAAGAAACAGCATGAAGGGGCAGCAGGCACACAGGAACAATAACGGAAGGAATTTGGATACCCAGGTAAGGTCATGTTCTGATCACTTACTACATGGGAATGAAGGACTGAACAGTATAAAGAAACTGAAATTTCATCTCTATATCCATCACTTTAGCTAAAATGAATTTTGGGGTGAGCATCTTGTAGGACAACAGACTAAAAACCCCAAATCCACCTAATCCACTCTTCTATACAGCAATAAGCAAACTGGTACAAACTGTGAAAAGTTGCTGTCTGTATAGCAGCATGTGCCATCAACCTGCTGCACTGGCAAGAGCTGAGTAGGACAGAGAGTGTAACTTCCCTCAGACTGCACACTAGAAGATGTTTGTTAAAAGCTGGGTTCACAGGGTGCAGAGAACATTTAGTCAGCATCTATTTGACTCAGCGTTTGCTATGTGCAAACAGCCTTAAACTCGGGTTACTTGGAGAAAACCACTGTGCTAATTCACAATGCTTGCAACAGGCTTACAGTCTATGAACAGGATTAATGAGAGGCTATTAAAATTATAAAAGGAAAGTTAAAAATCATACATTTTCAGCAGGTTCAAAAAGCTCAAACACATTTTCTTGCTAAGACCAGAAAGTCACACATGGGTAAGTGGTTGTATGCATACCACAGAAAGACCTAGAAAACAGCTAATCTGTTAATTCTGGCTGAATTTGAATGTGTAGGGAGGAAAGCTTATGTGAAATGCTTCGACACCTAGGATAACCCCCCCCACACACACACACACACAGAGTAAGGGTGGCCAAACATTACTACCAGGTATTTAATGAAATCTCTGCCCAATCACTGATGACCAATACGCTGAGTAGAGATTTCAGTGACTCTACAAAGGATATCAGCTTTACAGAATTAATTTACTAAACACAGTAAACAAATAAATGGCATCAATAAAAGACCCTGAGGTAACAGGAACCTGATTTCCAGAGTTGCCACATATTGTTCCAATAAATACAGCTCACTATAGGGAGAAACTGAACAGTATGACCCATGCTCAAGTACTAAAGTCATCAAGAGACTGTCCAAGAAAAAGTACAGACACTGGGCTTATGAGACAAAGACTTTAAATCAGCTATTATTACATTCAGATAACTAAAGGAGGGGCTGGAGAGATGGGTTTGTAGTTAGAGTGCTTTCTGTGGAATCATGAGGACCAAGCTCAGATTCCAAGCACCCAGGCAAGCCAAGAGGCGTCTTGTATCCCTTAAACTACAGCTCCAGAGTGGTGAAACCAGGAGCATCCCTGAGGTTTGCTGGAATCTAGCCTAGTTGTGAAAACCTGTGCCCCAGATTCAAGTAGAGACCTTGCCTCAAAGAATAGGTAGAAAATGACAGAGGGTGACACATGATGCCCTATTCTGGTCCAAGCACAGGCCTGCACACATGCACACACATTCAAATACGCAGACATACGCACAGATGACTGAATGTGAAAACTAAAGCAAACCATTTCTATATAAAGGGAAGTATGAGAGGGACAAGAATGGCACTTCACCAAGGAGACATAAATTATAAAAAAGACAAAAGCTAATATGAGAATTCACTGGGAATCTTAGCAGTAGACATGACACAGAAAAAGTCAATATAAATACGTTAGATTAGTTAAGTCTGAAGAAAAGAAAAGGAAGTCAAAACGAACAGATCCTCAGAGACCTATGGAAGAGAACAAAGCACAGTAACATACACGCGATGGAAGTCCCAGAAGCATATAAAGGGGCAAAATGAATATTTAATGAAATAACAGCTAAAAAATTCCTGTTTGCTGAAGACTAAAAAGGTATACAGGCTCCAAGTACACCACACCGAATGATACCAACATGTAAACGTGCCAGTACGCCACACCGAATGATACCAACATGTAAGCGTGACAGTACACCACACCGAATGATACCAGCATGTAAACGTGCCAGTACATCACATCGAATGATACCAGCATGTAAATGTGACAGTACACCACACCGAATGATACCAGCATGTAAATGTGACAGTACACCACACAGAATGATACCAGCATGTAAATGTGCCACAGTCAGGCTTGCAAAAGCAAAGCAATGAGAACCAAAAGCATGGAGACAAAGCAGCTTTATGTTTACGTGGGGTCATCAGTAGGATTTACCTCAGAACGCATGGAGACACGCAGATAAATGACACGTGAGAAGTGCAAAAGAATCCCTGTCACTTGTTGGGGCACAAAGGTCCTCACCCCACAGAGCACTAGGGAACCAGAGACTGTGAACACGCTGGGGCCTCTCCTCAAAGGAGGAATTACCTGCTTTACACCCAGAAGGCTGGGAGTGTATATTGTTGATGACTTGGTGACCTGTTCGCTATTTGTAGAGGGAGGCCTCACCCAGAATGTTTATCCCAGACCTTTCCCTTCCTAGATCATTATCTTTAGCTCCCAGTTAAAGAACCCATCCTTAGGGGAGATGTCACATGTACTGCTGACCTCTACGCTATCTCGGTCAGAGACCCTACCAGATCCTAGACCTTTCAGCTCTAGAACCCACCCTAATGGTCACATGTATTTGGTAAAGAAATTGCAACTAGAATGGGGAATGATTGTTGCCCGGAAGCTTTTCCCCAAATCGTGTTGTGCTTTACATATGCCAGCAATGAACCACCTGGCGTCAGACTCTCCAGGTTTGATCCAGGTTGACAAGTCAATCTGAGTTTTCATTCTCATCTCTTGAAGGATCACTGCCGACACTGACACCTGCAGAGTTCCCCTCAGTCACCCGCCTGTTAACTCCAGAGCTCAGAAGGTGGGTCACTGGGACAAGCTAACTAGTCAGACTAGTCATATCCTTAAGCTCTGGGTTCAGCTGAGAGACAATAAGTCAGTGATCGAGCAAGACTCTTGATATCAGCCCTGAACCTCTACACACATATGTGAAAGTATAGTTCTATGAACATGTGTGCTCATGCACTTGTGAGCATGCATACATATATGCACATACGCTACACATACATATGCAAGAATATGCCATTAGTTTTCTGCATACTGTTAAAATTAAGCTGGTAGCAATTTAAACAAGATTGCCTGAAACTATCAATTGTAATGTCAGGTCATCATAACTCATCATAACATATCATAAGATAACTCAGCAAAACATGATTATAAAAAAATGAGCTTAAAATGCTACCAGAAAACACCTAGCATGTTCTTCTATGAGTAACAGAAGAGTAAAAATGGTTAACATGATAAAAGTGTTCATAATTTTAAAGTACTTAAACAGGTTAAAGTTTTGTCATTCATAGCAAATACAAAAATGATAAGGCCTACCTTATGAGCACTACATTAATGTTAAATAGACCAAACATGTAAATAAGTAGAAGCGGATTAGAGAACCAATGGCAATTCAGCCATATGCTAGTTCCATAGATTCTCTTTTGAAATTAAAATACATAAGCAGGGTGAAAATAGAAGAATACAAAAATAGACCTGCCATGGAAAGAAAGGAGGACAGGAAGGTTAGAAATTAGACAGAAAATATTCTTAGTACATAGAAGAAAAAATTAAAATTCAGAATATAGATATTATATTAATATAGATATAGATATAGATTAATATAGATGTTAAGACAAAAACATGTATATGTGATCTTGCATAAATAAAATATTTAAGATCCTAGAACAAATTTCAAGGGTAGGTTTGTTTTACCTAAGTTTTCTATTTTTAATACTTAGAAAAGAAATCACCATTTAATAGAAGTTCTTCCAAGTTATCAGGATTTCGAGCAAGCTGTAGGATCAAGGCAGAACCCCGAACCTTGTCTGGAATATCTTCATACAACAGCTCAATGTACTCGTCCATGTCATTAATATTGGCTACTTCATCAATCTGGAAAAGAGGTAGGAAGGACTGAGCAGCTCTGATAGGCAGAACTGCTGTCAGATGGATGATATTTCATGATCAATATATTGCTTACAGTAACAATTTCCAACAAATGGCAATAGCCTTCTTTTTATAGATGGAAATTTTAGGCCTCTGTATACTAGAATGCTAATATGAAACTATAAGCACAATAAAATGGAACATATATAAACCCTACAATTTTTCTTTCAATGTAAGTATTTTAAATGTAAAACAGAGTTATTTGCACCCATCATAAAAGATTAAATATTTTAAAGACTTATTTCAAAATGTTCAGAATGTTTTTTGCCATTTATTTTAATAAAAATAAAATTATGTGTTAAAAAGTCTAACCAACAATTTTTGGTTTTATTCATAATGCATTGGTTTTCTGCCTTTGTCAGGAAGCTCTAAACTGAATCATTTAAAATTCCACATCTGAACAATGTGGTCATGTGCACTGCTGAAGATACTAGGCGGTATCTGTAGTCTTTCATTTAATAGATCAGATTTCATATGGTCTTACCTCCATCCCTTCAAACGGAGGTGGGTCTTTAGGCTTGCTTGATTTTTCTTTTTTTTCTGTAAAAAGATTAAAAACAAAAAACCCTGAGAATTGGGTTTTAAGGGTTTGGCAGTAATTATTTTTGGTAGTCAAGTTTAATGCTACCTAAGTTGGGGATATAAAACTAAATATTTGATGAATTTTTTTTCAATCTCATAATGTAAAAATCAGCTATCTCTTCTACTGATGCTACCAAAAGGAACATAGACTAACAAAATCTGTGATAAAACTTATACTTCATTTATTTCTTGGTTAATTTTTGGGATATATATATATATATATATATATATATATATATATATATATATATACTCAGATTTATCAACAAGAAGAAAAATAGTCATTTTTATTTCCTTCCTAATTCAAACTTAAGATAGAAATATGTAAACCAACAAGACAAAGAAAATAGTATGAATAATATAAAATGATTAATATGAAAACTAAAGTTAACACATGAAGGGTAATAATAGGTGAATTGTAAGCTGAAATAAATAAGAGTTAATGATTTTTATCTGAAAAGTGAAATAAAGAATATTAATTAAAAGATAAATAGTTGATATTTACATCAACTTAAGCTTCATTTATTCCCAAGGAGGCATTCAAAGGTATTGAACACAACGTTGGGCCATTTATTATACTATTCAGTTAAAAGCATATTTTCATATTCTAGACAGAAACGATGCATACATTAAAGTAAATAAATTAGAAGAGCACCAAAAGAATGTATAATTAGCAGGCAAATATACCTATAGGAGACCTGACCCTTCCTGGGGACTACTTGTTAAGAAGGGGATTGGCAAAGGGTTATGAAAAGATGCTAGAGATAATATGAGCATTACATTCATGTATCAAATTGTCATAACGAAAACCATGGTTTTATACAATTAATACATGCTAATAAAAAAGAAATACTGGCCAGGTGGTGGTGGCGCATGCCTTTAATCCTAGCACTCAGAAGGCAGAGGCAGGCAGATCTCTGTGAGTTTGGTCTACAGAGCGAGTTCCAGGCCAGCCAGAGTTTAAAAAATAAATGTTACCTTGGCTCTTGGAGTCAGCATGCTCCATATAAGCATTCTGTCTTGTTCTTTACTTGCTTGTTTATAACTGTTTCTACACTATGCTGAGTGTCACACAGGAAGTGATGTGAGGAGCAAAACAGAGTAAGTTGAAGCAGTCAAGTTACAGAGGCAGGATGGAGCAGGGAGAGCTCAGGGAGAGGCACAGAGGCTTGGCAGAAGTAGAGCTTGGCAGAAGCCCAGAACAGAGAGTGAGTTGAACCAGAAGAGTCAGAGTTCAGAAGGAGCTAGTCAGAGTAGCTCAGTCAGCAGTAGGTCTTAGACAGCTAAGGCTGAAGCCTTCTAGGTCCGGGCTAGCAGCTTAAATGTTCTAGATTGTACGAAGGCTGAAGCCTTCCTGTCTAAGGATTAAGAATAGACTGTAAAGTGGACAAAACGCTCTAGGGCTCCAAGCTAAGAACTAGTAAGTTAATTAGGCAAAAGAATACACCGTCCTCTGCTCTGAGTCAGTGTCTACATCTGGATGGATCTACAGCCACATCTGCTTCTACAACTACAGCATGTGATCTGTACCATATGCATAAAACTTGAAATAATTAATTCATTTGAATAAATTTGTATAAATAGGAAATTTAGAAAATATCACGCTAATTAGAACAAAGAAATTACTTTCTATCCTAAATGTAGTTTTTATTAGTCTACAATCATTGTGACAGACTTATCCCCTTATCTTAATGTATGTGTACATGTGCATACACAGTGAAACAGAGTTCAATCACTGCATGCAGAAGCATAAACTTCCAGTATAGAAAACAAATATACTTGTCTATCTTTCCTAGTGCTATCCAAATGAATACAGTTTTCATAACTGCGTATTTTTAGATTATACTACATTTTACTACACTATAATATGGATACATTTACAAAGGAAAATACAATATTTTTGATGACTATAGTCACACACTGTTGGTGCTGCATTTCAAGTCTGGACTCCTCCCACTTACCTTTTCCTGACAATGAATCACGGCGGTTCTGTAGATAGTACAATAGCTGTTCTACCTCATTTAGCTTTGAGGGATGAATGAGTTTACATTCTTCAACCACTTTCCGGGCCAGAGAGGTTATATCTGTGTTAGCATTGAGACTCTTCAGACGAATGCTGCAAGCATATCCAAATTTCCAATTCAGATATTATAAAAGCACAGGATAGCTACAATAATATTATTATAGTTTACAAGTTACACATAGAATCTTATTAAAATAAAGATTTAGATATAATTAGGTTTATATAAATTCAAGGCAATCCTTTTCTGTGAACTGCACAAAAAGATGGTAAAAGAAACATAAATCCTTTATGACTTTCTACTGAATAAGAAATACATGCTGCCACAAATGATATAATTTATACTTAAATATGACAGCACTTTTTCAGTTTTTCTTTACTAGCAGTGTTGGGATTGGAACCCAGGACCTGCTAGGCAAGTGCTATATACTCTGAGATACTCCATCTTCCTTCCTCGTAAAGTGAGGCCAGGAAAATCACCAGGAATCTAAGGAGAAAAAATGGTGCTGAGGAACACAATGGCCTGTTTACGTGGATTCACGGCATGACAGACAACATATAATGTAGGGCTCCTTTGCAAGCCCTACATTCAGAATGAGAAAACAACTAAGTATGATTAATTTTTGAAAGAAGATACTACAGGGCAAGTTGATGAGAATCCAGAGAAATATTCTGAACTCAGCATCTGTGGAGCCAGTTTTTAGACATCTTAGACATTAGAAGATGACTTTTCCTGAATCCAGCCTAGTAGCACAACTTAGACATTCTTCCCAGCTTAAATTTGCTAGAAGGACATCCTTTATCTTATTCTGTCTTAAGTCTATTAGTTTTTGTTGTTGATAACTTTAAGTGTTTAAAATTGTTGATTTTATTTTGGATAGTTTAGCTGAACATCAGAAGGCAGAAACAGCAAAGAAAGTCCACAGAAATAACCCCCCCAAAGACATCTCTATATTTAATTTTAACAAAGAACCCAGAAAACTCGTTTGTCAATAAATCTGATTGAGAAGAGGACAGGAGAAACTACTACAGCTGGGCATGATGGGAAAACTCAATTCCAGCACATGGAAGGGATACTGAAGAACCATGAACTCAAGGTCAGCCTGGATTATACAATGATATTCTATGCCAAACAAAACAAAAACGAAACTCAATAAATGTATCTTTTAAGTTTTCATTAAGCTTTTAGAGTAGATTAGTTTTCTAGAAAAAGTGTACACAAAGTACAGAGATTACATAATCACCCAGAGTCTACTGGGTGTTTCTATGATTACCATCTTGCACCTGTGTGATATATTTATTATCTTTATTAAAACTCACAGAACACAAGGAGTGAACAATAATTAAGCTAGGAACTAATACTGATACATCTAATTATTAACTAAGGGCCATAGTTTACATTAGCATTCACTCTGTCTTCTAAGAGTTTTTTATAAACGTATGTATCAATCATAGTATCAAAACGTGACACACCTTTTTCTAATGAGTGTATCCCTTAGAACTAAAAACTAAATGCCTCTCCTAAAGCACAGGTGTATGAGGTTCTAAAGTTGAAGATAGTTTTTTTTGTTTTAATCCAACAGTGACGATTCAAGAGATTTTCATTAGTGATTAAGTTCTATAATCTTAGGTAAGCAATGACAAACAGAAAAGAACTTCTGAGAGAAAAGAGCCAAAGTATGAGCTGGACTATAGTGAGTATGCACACATTTTTCTTCAGTGTCTTGTACAGTCTGGAACTCATTTCTTATTAATGAGTCATTAATGTCAGTCTCCTTCTCATCCCAGTAGAAAACCCAATGAAGACAATAAGATGAGATACTAAGCAGTTTCTCTTAGTAGATGCAAGAAGTCAGGTTTCTCAACTATAGCATTACTGAAATTTAAGCTTAGTAAATAAGTTCTTCTTGTAGGAAGCCATCTTGTGTGTAGTACTTGGATTCTACCTCTTAGATGCCAATTCGATCATTTTATAATGACAATCGAAATTATCTCTATGGGAAATGACATTTCTTGTGGGGAAAGAACATCCCCAGAGTGATCAAGTACCAGAGTACTGAGGGAGGACAGTAAGTGATATCAAATCTTCTCTACCACGTAAGACTATAGATGGAAGGTAGGATAACCACCAGCAAGCCTTCAGAATAATGAATAAAAGGGCAGTTCCTGGAGGACTGCCTCAAAACCAAGAAGCAAAGTAGGACACTAGGATATCTAAGAGGAATCTAGGAAAGAGTTTGTCTTATTAACAATGTTTTTCAGAGGACTGGGTTACTTTCAAGGGCTGGTTCAAAATCTGAACCCCATTTGAGAACATCTAAGCATCACACCACTCCCAGAAATTCCAGGGGAAAAAGAATACAGGACTTTCTAAGACTAAAATTTTTCAAATTAAGAAAAAAAAATCCCATGTAAACATATCTTTTGTGATTAATTTCAAAAGTTAGGCATTACAAAAACTTTACTTTCTCTGGAATACACCCTGAGTTTCTACAGACAACGCACCTTTCCTTGATTGAGATGAAGTGTGTCTAGAAGAAGGATGTAATAACCACCTATCAGCAGTGGTGAATTAGAGCAGTATCAGATTGCAGAGAGTTTATGTAAAGTCCCTATTTTCAAAATGTATACAAATGAAGAAAACTTACATTTTTTGACATTCTTTTCGTTCTCCCAACATGGGATCCCCCATCTCTCCAAGAATGGTAGCTTCCACTTCATATTGAACAATGAGAGCTTTTTCTGATGGATGTACATCAATATTTCCCCCTTTAACTTTTCTATAATACAAAATTTAAAAACAAACAGATTAGAATCTCAAAGAACAGTCTCAATTTTTACCCAGTTTCTACTTCCAGAATGTGAGTGCTGGGCTAACACATGCCATCTAATCACGTTCCCTGTGAGCCTGGGACACATCTTATACATGCATATATTTCCTAGCCGAGCAGGAAGTACCCTCATGAATGGTATCACCTTAAAAATATGTATTTATTCAAACAGCCACGTGTAAAAGCATGTACACGAAACATTTATAATTAAGAGTGTCTTTGCAGAGGATGGCTCCCAACAAAAATGAGCTTTTCGTCACCAGAGGTATTTTGATTTGCATTTCCTTAATTGCTGGAAATGGTGAACATTTTTTTTTAAAGATATTTCTTAGTCATTTTTATTTCTTCTTTTAAGAACTCTGTTCAGATCCACAGCCCATTTTTTTGCATGAGTCTTTTTTTTTTTTTAACTTTAGAGTTCTCCATATATTCTGTATATTAATCCTCTGTCAGATGTATAGCTGGCAAGATTCTCTTCCATTCTGTGAGCTTCCTCTTAAACCAACTGTTTCTTTAGCTGTGAAGAAGCTTTTTAGTTTTACAAAGTCCTGTTGGTCAATTGTTGGCCTTAATTCCTGGCAAATGGAGTCATATTCAGAAAGTCCTTTCCCACACCATTATCACATAAGGTCCTGCCTATATTTTCTTCTAGTAGTTCCAGTGTTCCAGGTTTCATATTTAGGTTCTTGACTCATCTGAAATTAGTTTTTGTGCAAGGTGATAGATATGGGTCTAATCTCATTCTCACATATGTAAGCATCCAGTTTACCTAGCATCACTTGTTAAAGATCCTATTTTTCTCTAGTGTGTGTTTTTGGCACCAAGACTTAGGGGTGTGTCAGAGCAGTGCTAAAGAGAAGTGTGCAACTACAAATGCCTGCAAAGATGGCACTCAATGTTACACAAGAAGCTAGGAAGGGTGAGAAAAGCTGGGCTCTGCACTACTAACAATAAAGACAAGACTAGTGTGTGTAGAAACAGAAAATGAATGAAGGTTTAATGAATGTTGATTGTTTATAAAGATCAAAAAGCCAGGCATGGTGACTCACAACTTTAACCCCAGCACTCAGGAGGCAGAGGCTTGGGCAAATCTCTGAGAGTTCAAGGCCAGCCTGGTCTATAAAGAGCTCCTTGCCTCAGAAGGTCACAGTCAGTCCATATCTTACTGCCTAAACAAGACCCGAGCAAAGATTACATCAACAGACATGCTGAAATGGAAGGGGAAACCTCATGGGGGATCCAATCCTAGACAAAGAACTCTAGGCAACAGAGGAAAGCTGGGAGCTGGAGAGATAGTCTTCCCCAGAAAGGAGCCCCTAATTGGCTATCCAATACTAAGTAGTCAGCCCTCAAATCATACAGCAGCATCGAAGGGGAGGTCATGGATTTGAGAGAGGTACATGGGAGGGTACACAGAGAGACTGGAAGATGAACAGAAAGGGAGAAATGATACAATTATATTTAATTTTAAACAATTAAAAATGATTAAAAATTTAGAGAAATGTTCAGTTAGACTGAATAAGAAAGAAGACTCCAATTACTAGAACATTATTACTGACCTCAAAAAAGAGAGTAAAAAATAAGAAAATAAGAAACAAGAACAACAACTATATAACTTACTAGGCACTGTGAGATATTGAGACCAAAAACTCCTAATAAAGAAAAGTCTATGACCGTGAGTTTACTTGTAAATTAGATCAAGCATTTAAAGAAAAACATACCAAACTTTCTCAAGCTCCTCCAATAAGCCAAGGGGGAGAAAAAAACTTTGTAATTCATTACATAAAGCCACCATGACATTAGTGCCAAAGTGAGACAAAGGCACTACAAAACCTACAGACTGATATCCTCGAAGAACAGAGTTGGGAATATTCTCAGAGCGCTATCCAACAGAATCTAGCAGCACATTAAAAGACTACACAGGCCATACGATATCATCCAAGGAACTCAGCACATTAATAAAACGAAGAAAAATAGTAAATGATTATCTCAACTGACCCAGAACACCCACCTTATAAAAACCAACTCTTCATTCATAAAAGCACTTGGTGAAGAATAAAAGAAAACCTCCTCCATATGATACAAGGCAGGAGTGAAAAATCTGCTCTTAATGTCATGTTGAAATGAGAAACTGAAATACTTTTCTCTAAGTATTTCTCTAAGTAATGTTCAATTTTACCATTCCTATTCCACAGCCCCAGGGATTTGGACCTAAGCAATGAGACATAAAGTAAAAAGGGATCCAGATTAGAAAGTAAGAAATAAATTATATCCATCTGTAATGACACTGTTTTATTTTTGAATATTCTAAAACCTATGAAAATTTGTTTGAGCTAATAAACATACTCAGCACAGTTGTATGTTGAAAAGTAAATTGTATTTTCATATGATGGCAATTAAACTTTTAAAGACCAAATTAAGAAAAAAAATTCATTTTCTAATATCAAATAGAACAAACTGCTTACAAATAAATGGAATCAGGGAGGCTTAACGCTTAAAACACTTAAAAGTTAAAGAAATTAATAAGAACTAAAAAAAAAGGGGGGGGGTCATCCTATGCTCAAGGACTGGATAACATTGTTTAGATAGCAGTGTTTCCCTCGGATGCCTCATGGAATCAGAAAAATCCTTATCAAAGTCCTGACATTGTTTTTTGCAGAGAAGAAAAAAAACCACTGAATTTCACACAGAAATAAAAGACTAAATAACTAACCTAACCTTGATAAAGTACAACAAAGTTGTAGGATTCACGTTTCTCACATTCACATTTCTCAATGTAAAAAAAAAAAAAAAAAAAAAAAAATTAGGCAGTAAGTTACTAGCACAAGAAGATACACCATATTAACAGATCTGTTGATTGGGACTGATAGTGAAGGGATAAAGACCTGTGTTTATAGTCAGTCAATTTTCAACAAGGATGCTCAAGGGATTAATGAAGAGAAAGAACAATGTCTGACAAATGATGCTAAGATGATTAGAAATTCTTGGGTACCATATACAATAATTAACTCAAGTGGATAAAAGACAAACATTTAAAGAGCTAAAACTATAAAACGTAAGGGAAAGCTTCATGGCCTTGCATTTAGCAATGGTTTCTTGAATATGTTTTCAAAAGCAACAGAAAGTATCAATAAATTAGTCTTCAACAAATTAAAATGGTTGACAGTCAACACAATTTAAAAAACCAAAACAAAAAACAACCAAAGGTTGGAACAAATGTTTGTAAGTTTCGTATTTAATAAGGCCTAGTATCCAGAATATATTTTAATAACAACTTTTTTCCTAAAAAAGAAAGACAAATGACCAAGGAGCAGATGAAAAAAGCTCAATTTACTTAGTAATTAGGGAAACACAAATCAAAATCAGAGTAAGACACCACTTGCACACCCTAGAATAGCTATAATTATAGAGCAAATACCAAAACAATACACAAAGAAAAAATAACAGGCATTGGAAAAGTATAGAAAATGGGAGCCCTCATGCCTAAGAGGGAGAATGAAAGGTACAGACACTGAGGTACAGCTCTTGGCTGGCTCTTCAGTGACCCCCAACATAGAATGACTCCATGTCCCTGCAATCCCAAGATTATGTATACACCAAATAACTGAAGGGAAGGGTTCCAACAAAACCTTGTCAAGATGATATAGTAACTTTATTCCTAATAGGCAATAGGCACAAGCCACCTGAATACCCATTCAAACCACCTGAATACCTAACACTTGGGTCGTGAATAAACAGACTGTAACATATCCATGTAATGACACACTATTCAGTTACAAAAACAGAAAAAGGTGTTAATGCACAGTGTAACGTAATAGAACATAATTATACAATGCGGAAAAAAATGAAGCATCATACTTATCATACCCATCAAGTTCCTGGCTTTTCCACCAGGTCTGTTCTGTCATGTATATAATAATCATCTCTCTGGCATATATGTGTGTGTATATGTATTCACATAATCTGGAGGCAATGCAAACTTTATTTTGTCAAAATTAGACAAAACTGAACAATGCATTTTCAACCTTTGCCCAGATTCTGACTCTAACTAAAACACCACTGCAACTAAATTGGTTGCTTTTATTGTTTTCTAGATGATGTGGTTTAAAAGAGCATCCACACCAGTACAATGGCCCTATGAAAAACTACATGCGACACAGCCATATCACATGGCAATCAGCAAGCGGAACAGTAGCCGCACTTTCTTTAAAACAACCTTAAAGCTGGAATTAGAAAATGTATTGTATCTGACAAAAAAAATTGTGTGTGTATATACACGGAGGTGTAGTAAATGTACACCTGTGCATGTTGTTAGCAACATTATGTGGGAAAATGAGTACTGACTGTGTATTTGTTATGATTACACATTCCCTTTACAAAATCTCTACTGAAAGTCTTTTCATGTGCCAACCTCAATAACATACAATGAGAAAGACAAGCATTAACTACAGTGCCCTGTCTTGAAAAGGCAGTAGAGTTGACTTACAATTGTTTGACTATGTTTTAAGAGTCCACTAACCCTTCTAAGATACTTCAAAGATATTTCTGTGACATCTAGAACCCTACCACGCAAGAGAAACACATATGAGGAAATATATTAGGGTTTAAACTAATGTCACACCTAACATGCATGTTTTCTCTCTCAAAACTATTCATATTTTGTCTTTATGTTTCATGGAAAGTAATGTCTCTTGGAAATGTCTCTCATTTTCAGATGAAGTAATTATGTCTGGGGGAAAAAAGTATGTGCGTTTTGCAGTGAATCAGCAACAAAGCTTTAACTAAAAATAGAGACTCCAAATTAGCATTTTCTTTAATCTGCTCAGTTCTTGCTTACTCCTGGCCCAGCGAGAGGTATGTTTTTTCACCATGATGCCCTTATCTTTAACGAAGTTAAGGAATCTCAACAGATTTCCATTTTCCTTTGCTGATAGGACACCTAAGACAGAAAATGGTAGTTTCTTTCACGCCATGGGTCTTCATAATAAGGAACTTCCTACTGAAATTACACTATGGATATGAAAGAGAAAAGATCCAAGAACAGCAGACTAAACATCTCAGTCCAGTCTTGCATAAAGACCACCCCGTCCGAGTTTATTAAAAAACAAACAAACAAACAAACAAAAAACCGCATGATTTACGAATCCCAAACTGAATACAAATCGGCGATGTAACAGACTTCATTTCCAGGCTCCCATGGGATGTACCTATTGAGGAAAACAGGAAAGTGGGGAGGAAAAACAAACAACAAAGAAATATGGGGTCCACCCCTCACCCCGCCCAACCTGCCAGTCTCCGCGGGTACCAATTAATGCAGCGAGGAAACGACCCGATGCCGCGGGGCGCCCCGCGGGGGACGGGCCTCGCGCCCGCAGCGCCCGCAGCGCCCGCAGCGCCCGCAGCGCCCGTCCCTCGCCCCCATCCATCCATCCCTCCTCCTCCTCCTCCCCCTCGCTCCCCTGCATCCCACCCCTTCTCGCTTCCAGCCTCGCCCAGGGACAGCCCACAGTCGGCGCGGAAACGCCTCAGGACCGGCCCAGGGCGGAGCCCGGGTCGTCACCTTTTGAGGTATCTGGCGTCCTCGCCTTGCATGGCGGCGGCGGCGGCGGCGGGGGGGGGGGACGGGGGTGTCTGAGAGTCCGGGACGGTCACTTCCGGGACCCGGCCAAAGGACCCTCACGGCCGGGCGGTGACAGCCCCGAGGCCTGCAGGGCGGGAGGCGGCGGCGCTGCGGTTACCACGGTGAGGCCGCCGGCTCCTCCCACAGCTGGAGCTGCCCAGGCCCGCCCGGAGCCGTCAGGGCCAGGCGCTCCGCGAGGCGCATGCGCCCCGGCGACGGCGGCGGACGCGCAGGCTCGGTCGGAGGCCCCGGCACCTGCGACTAATCTGACGCGCCCAGGAGCAGCGCGGGAAGGGCTTGGGTGCGGATCGGGAAGCGTGCGGAGGAGAGGGACAGCCCTGGTCACTGCCCCCTGGAGGATGGGGAAGGAAACGGCATTGCAGTCTGCAGGCTTGGAAGGAGGACGTCCGCAGTGCGAGGTGAGCGAGGGAACCGACCGGTCAACCTTGGAGCTAACCAGTGACAGACTTCGCGCTCCCCTTCGAGGAACAGCCTCTGCGGGGGCTTCTAATTTGGAACATGTCAAAGGTTCTGCACTGATTGTACTGAGTTCTAGCTGGTGAAAACAGCCTGTGCTGTGGAATGGACAGAATGACAGTCAGCCTTCAAAGCGGCATTTCAAATCACGAACCGAGAAAAGACTCCCCTCCACCAAAACCAGCCAACTTCTAAACCTCCCAGTCGTTCGCTAACTCACCTTCACGCGAGACTGGCGAGTAACTGTTTCTTCTAAGGCAGGGAATGGCTGACAATTTGTAGCGGAAGAACTGCCTGTTAGCGGTAGCAACCCATCTGCTCCGCTTTGGGATAAGCCCTCCTTTAACCCTCACTTCCTTTCTTCTAGCCCCACATTATTAACCACCCCTTCTTCACATGAGTTAATATAATACAGATTGACCTTTATGTGTACGTTGTCATAACTGGGGCACTATATGGCGCATACACTGCAGAGACACATTAGAAAGATGATGGTTTTGGGCCCCGCTCATTCACACCAATTATATTATTTCTGCTAAGTTAAAACTATTCTTTCAAGATACAAGGAAAGGAATTTGGGGCAAACTTTGAGTCCTTCCCGTTTATCAAGTCTTGTTACTGAACTGTCACAGAATTCTGTCCTATCTTTAAGACAGTCCTGCCATTCGGCTTTTCCTCTCCATTCACACTCTGCCTATCTATTAGTCCAAGAATCGGTTCACATATGGAATCTTTCCTAACTTGACATTTTATTTTCTGTGTTTTCTCAACTACCGATTCTTCAAACCAATGCAAAATGTACAAATTATCATTCACAATATCTTTAACAGTAACCAAAGCAGGGCATATTACTTTAAAACCTCTATAAAAGCTGGCAAGATGGTTCATTGGGTAACAATGTCTGATTCCTGGGCCTCACACCATGGGATAAAAGAAACCTACTTCTGTGTGTTGTCCTTTGACTTAGACGTGTCCTGTGACATGCATGTACACACTAGTGTACACACGCACTAAAATAACAAAATGTTTAATGTAAAGCCTCCATATACCTGAAATTAGGTAAAAATTTAATATGCATTAAAATGGACAGCTAATAAAGATACTTGCAATTTAAGGTTTTGGATAAAGATGCCTAGCTTTGCTCCCCCTACCCGATTTGGCATTGTAAATTAAAACTGGGATGAACTAGAAAAACTAAGCTGTCAAGCTGATAGGGAACGTGATAAAACTGGCACATTTCGTGTGTGAAGGTATGGAGACACTAAACACAAATGAGGCTCTGAAATACGGGCAGTAGCCAATTTGAGGTAATTTGAGTATCAGGAGGACTAATAACTGAGTTGCTTTAATATGTTAAATAAGTCAAAATTAGGGCCTGTTATTTATTTTAACAGATAAAACCAAGAGCAAAACCACTTTTGTTAAAACCAGCAACTATATCCAGGTCTTAATAAGATTCTGAAAGTTGTCAATTAAAAGAAAGTGTTAGACATCTAATCCAAAATTTTTGTAAGAGTTTTCATCCCCCTTTGACAAGAGAAAACACTTATAGCAAGTGCTGGATATTAATAGGGAATAATGACACTATTTGTAAATCTAAACATAAACAGACTGAACTAAATCTCACTACTTTCTTCCAAAGTTTAAGCTTGCAGAGTTTTATCACACAAATTATCCGATGCTCTCGTGGCAAACAGTGTCATTCTGCATTGAGGAGACCTGGGTTTCCACATTTGACATGAATAATCTTGGCATCTTTAATAGTACTGTGTACTGTGTGGTAATATACAAAGCAAGAGGCATACAGGCTCCTCGGTGAGGTATTGTTGACTAACGTGACTCTAATCAAGTAGTTAGGTCTAACATCCAGTGCCAAATTAAGGTGATCATGAAGAGCCGGAATTAGATTAAATTATCTTAGTATGCATCGCAATGGTACCATAATTGTTAAGCATAGCATTAGTTACAGGACCGGAACCTCTAAAGGAATGAAAACATAAAAAGAATCGGATCCAGGTACCTTGAATATAAGAGAAGTGATTCTCTTAGCACTGTGAAAATGAGTTTTTTAAAAAATGTTTTTACCTCATGTTATATATGGAAATCCATCCTCTATTGAATACATTTCAACTTGAAAAGTAGAAATTTAGCATTTACATTTGAAAACTGGAATTTTACCTCATTTAGGGGAAAATAAAACTGTTATGGGTAAATTTTTTAGAACAAAGTAAAGAAAACACAGAATTAAATATTGACAAATTCTCTATATTCAGGATTTAATAATGTAACCAAATTTTGGTAGCTGTATTTATTTATATATGCAATATGAATATAATTCCTCCATTTCTCTCAAAAAAGTTGACAGGTAATTGATTCCATCATATCACAATTAATTTAATGTAACATGATATTTTCTTAATGTATCCTTGATATAAACATTATGCTGACTACTTATGCTGGTTAGTTTTGTTAACTTGACACAAGCTATAGTTACCTGGGAAATAGTAAAATGCCTCTATCAGGCAAGTCTGTAGGCAAGTCTATGGCGCATTTTCTTGATTAATGACTGATGTGGGAAGGTCCAACCCACATCTATGGGTGGTGTCACCCCCAGACAAGTGGTCCTGGGAGGTATCAGAAAGATATCTGAAAGCTGGGCATGGTGGCACACACCTTTAATCTCAACACTTGGGATGCAAAGGTAGGTGGATCTCTATGAGTTCAAGGCCAGCCTAGACTACATAGCTAGTTCCAGGTCAGCCAAGGGTGAAAAGTGTAACCCTATCTTAAAGATCCAAAACTAAACAAAACAGAAAAAGATGGTCACCATGGTCTCTGCTTCAGTTCCTGCCTCCACATTCCTGCCTTAGCTTCCCTTGATGAGGAACTGCAACTGGTAAGCCAAATAAAGCTTTTTCTCCCCAGGTTGTTTTTGGTCAGTGTTTCATCATAGCAACAAATCACTACTGTCAAATTGAATATATCAGTATGTGGCTCCTTTAGGAAGTCTGTGTCTGCATTTTTGTTGTTCTTTTCATGAACTGATAGCAGGTAGTCTTTTTATCTTTACCCTGAAGAAATTCTCAGTGCAAACCCAATGCAGGAAACCATGTAATTGGAGAATGGTGATTCAACTAAAAATAAAAATTGAGCACTATAAACATTAAAAAATTTAACTTCTGCTTATCAACACAGACACCACAAAGAAAGTGAAAAGATGAGTCAAAACGGCACAAACTACATGTGTCTAATCCAAACTGTGGAGGGGTTAATATTCAGATACTTTATGATCCTCTGCTATTCCAAAATGAAAATATAACCTACTTGGAAAATAGGTGACAGAGGGAAAGAGGAAATAGGAATGCAAAGGAAAGGAAGAAGAAAGAGAGGAATGCAGGAGGGAAGAAGGAAGGAAACACAGGAAGGAGCAAAGTGTAACTGTGACAGCATCCGATGAGAATGTGGAGCTCTGGAGATTATCTGGTCAACAGCTGACTGTACATGTGAATAATCCTGTGAGACTAACTCGGCTGTGATCATGTGTAAGCGTGAATGGATACTCCAGAAGTCCTAGCACCTGTGTGCAATGAAGGCTGTTCAAGAATCATCAGTAGTAGTGCGCATTGTAGACAGCAACTTAAAAACTGGATCTGAAATAGCTTTGCAGGAGATTGGGTGAATATATACAAAGTAGACAGTGCAAAAAAGTTAGGTAGTTTACTTACAATAATATGTATTCCTCTTGGTCTATAGTTCAGTCGGAGTTGACAAATTCATAAGTTATATAATTGCCAGAATTATAAAAATAGAAAACTATCATTCTCCCAAATTCTCACATTTTACTTTAGTGGCACCCTATCCTAATAGCCCCAGAAAATGTGGATCTGTTTTCTGCTCTCATAATTTTGCCATTTCCAAAATGTCATCTAACCAGATGTGGTACAGTGTTCTGACTCTGATTTGGGGTGTGGATAATATTTGGATTCTCTTCCTTTGGTATCCTTGAGGGCAGGTATGCCCATTATTGCTTCCTATACGGTCTCTAATATAGCATTGTAGAAAGTCTGGTTACCACTGAATGGTTGCACAGTGCCGGTGGGAAGGTCAGTTTGCTACAGTTGGAGGGTGGAGATCTAAGATCTTTGCTTGAGTCTTGATCGTGATGTTAGGAGTGTATGAATAAAATGAACAAATATATATTTACCAGTGAGGATATATATATTTACTTTAGTGGACTTCATTTTCTCTTTGTACCATATGCCAAAATTAACTAATGGAGTCACAGCTACAAGAATAATATTTAAGAAAATAAACCTTCTGGAAGCCAATATTGGAATGGTGGTATGGGCTTTTACCCACTTGGTGGGGGAACTATTGGCTATTGATGGATGCTAGACAAGTAATGGTGTACCATTGGTTAGCCCGCCGGGCTCAAATGGATAATTCCAAACTCATGGTCAGTCATACAGACATTCCTGGCTAAACTCAGTGGGTCACAAGACAAAACAAAAAGACATGAATGTGGGAGAGGGACTTTCAGGGAGGAGCTGGGGAGTGAAGGGGTGAAGGGCAGATAGAGGGTGGAGATAATAAAGAAACCGGCATGCATTGTATACATGGGAAGTTTTCAAAGAATACACCTTATTAATAAAAAGATAGGAATAACATATAAGGATCCATAAGCCTTTTATATGACTTTTAGGATAAAATAACAGAGAGAAGAGGAACAAGCAAACATATAAGAACTAAAAACTCTCCTTATTTAACCCAATATGTGAGTCCTTTTCATGACTTAGAAAACATTCATGGAGTGTAATGGTGAAGAAACCAACTTCTGGAATCAGAACGGGTTTAACGTACCTGAAGACATTCCCAAAGAATGAAACAATGTCTATCAGAGAGTATAGGGAAGGGACAGAAGCATGAGACCCCACATTGTGTTTAGGGAACAAGATGTAGTCCGAGATAATTAGGTCTGAGTGAAAGAGCCAATGAAAAGTAAATTCAGAAAAGCCAGCAGGATCATCCCCATGGGGAACTTGGCCTAGAGCACTGTGGCATTTGGGTATATCCTACAGGCCTGAGGAACCAGGGGAGAGTCTCAATATGGGAATGTGGTATGTAGAGATTACTTAAGACAGCATTCCTTGTTCTTCATTTATATAAATAGCAACCAAAAACAGACATATAATAATTACATTTTAAAACAGATCAAATAAACTATTTTAAAATATCCATCCTGATTTGCTTAAGTAATCTTTATGTAGTTCTTTCTTACCTTGTGACTGCCTTTGGGATATCATCAAATGGCCACTGTGGTCCAAAGAGTCCACATCCACTGGATATTAGTGCAGTCATCTTCTCACTTTTCAAATTAGTTTGAGCTCATGATGCACATCTTAATACAAAGGTGATTTCAGTTAAAAGGAGCCTTTACAATACATCCTATTCTTGATGGTGGCAACCTCTATCGACAACCAGTATGACATAGCAAACAATTATGACATCACTGGGTGGCTCCAAGAGTCAGAATAGGGAGAGGAGTGACCCATAAGGAGAATGAATCTTGGATCTCTGTGTTTTTCCTCTTATAGTGTGAATAACACTTTAATACTGTGTGCTGTGCCAACCTGATACCTGAAGATACACAGTCGAATGAATGTATTATCTTATGTACACAATAGTTAAGTAGATATGTCACACACACACCTGTATTTGCAACTTTACATATGCAGATTTATATGTTCAAGAGAGTATAGCTACTGCTACTCTCATGTGTACTCTTTTGGAGAAATGTACTTGGGGTGATGAAGATCTGAACTTAATTTTTTATCAACTGATTTATTAGTATTTTTTTAGACTTGGATATACAAATATGAATAGGCATAGTTTCTGACTTGAGGGAGTACATTTAAAGGTAGTATAAGTCCAAAGAAAAGAAATGGATAAAATTCATAATATGTTCTACATGGTACTAACTGTAACTCTGTAAAAACTAAGGAGGAAATGACTGGAGAATCATTAATTAGGCCTTTAGAGCGTGTTAAATGCGTAGGGCACTCCAAAGAATGCAGGCTATGAGAACCAGATAGAGTCCTCAGTAATCAGGGACTAGAAAGTGCTCACTGTTTCTGCTAAGTCGTATCCTCCATACATCTACATTTTGATTTTATGTGGCTTGTTCCTTTGACCATTCTACTGATTTCTTAAAGCGTTAATCACATTCTCATGAAAGATGGCACACCATCTCTTCCTGTTACTTTGTGGCTTCCAGTTCCATAATCTCACACAAACATCATTTGAGTTAGATACTCAGTGAATCCAATCTTACTACATATCTGTTAATGCATGTTACATATTCCAGGCACACTTCAGAGCTAAGATAATAGGTAAAGTGGTAGTTGATCATCTGACTACTTGGGGGAAGGTCAGGCTATGGCCGTATTAGCATCCAGGTGTTTCCTCTGAAGCTTTAGTAGCAGTTTTAGAATTTAATGCTGAAAATACATGACAACTGCTACATACCTCTCCTGTGATGACTTAAAAAGTGTGGTCACCACGGAGGTTCCCTCATCACCTCTGTAAGAAGAGTTACTGCCGTAACACGAATATTCGCGACATAGCCTCTGTATCATTAAGAACAGAAGAAGAACTGCCAACTCATTTCAGTTAGTTCATAGCAACTGCCAGTTGGAAGTAATAACATTGGAATTAGGTGAAAAATAAATCTATATTTCCAGGATTGACATAAATTATTTTCCACTGAGTAACTTAATCACAGCTTAACCATGGGGCCAAAATCTTGTCATCTTCAATTTGACTTTAAGACTTTTAACTTTATTTTCTTTCCCTTCCTTCCCTTTCCCTACTCATTTTTACTTTCTCTTCCTCCTTCCTTTGCTCCCTCTCCACCCTCTCTTCTCCTTAATGACTTCCTCCCTCCTGTTGTAGGCAGAACACATGTTCTAGAAATGACTACACATCGGAAAGATTGTTTCCAATTAGTAAACTTTATCTGTCTTCGCTGATTGTCATTTTCCTTTAAATTCTTTTTTCTTTTTTCTTCATTTCAAAATTTTTCTTTTGACTTTCTACTTTACTACATCATTTTTGTATTTAGTCATGCTTTGTGTACTAGAATAGGTTGTTTTTAAATTTCCTTTTTATGTTTGACATTTTTAGTCTTATAGTATTCAGTATTGTAATTCAATACACACATATAATGTATTACGATTGAATCCTCAGATACTCTCATACTATGTATTCTATGTATTGGGAACTTTCAAATACCTCCCTTCTGGCTATGTTTAAATGTTTACTTGATTGTTTTAGGCAACAGTTATCCTGTGGTGCTATAAAGGATTAGGATTCATTCCATTCTAATTCTGTGTGATCTCTACTGTCTACCCTGTCATTATGCCTCCCTCTGCCTACTCTCCCCACCTTTAATGAATCTGAGTCTACTCCCAGTACCTATGAACTGCTTTTTAACATCCATGGAAGAGCGAGAATATGTGGCATTTGTTTTCCGTTCCTTATTTCCTCTAACATACCGTTCTCCAGTTTGATCCGTGTTGTTGCAAATCATAGGATTCTATCCCATCATGTGGCCAATAGCTTTCTATCATGTGTACTTACGTAGTCCACAGATTAATCTTTTATAGCCATATCTTCACATTTGAGTCAGTTTACCTAGCACACAGTAAGCAAAAGTAAAAGGGTAAATAGCAAGGGGGCAGACCGTAGAAATAGCAGATGGGAAAACATCATCAGATCAATGCTCACAATATCCAGCAGAGATAACTGGAGTGCCTTGATTTGGAAATTAAGCAAAGGTGATATCATCAAATCAGGGACTTACAGACATCCAGCAGAAACTGACCTGACCGGGGAAGGGGAGGCAGTCAACTGAGGCAGTCAACTTCTTGATAAAGTTCTTGATAAAGTCTCAGGCAGAACGTCTTCCCCTGGGTGAGACTTCCTTAGTGTTTTACATTTTTATTTTAATACAAGTTTTTAAAAATTATCTCGTGTGTGTGTGTGTGTGTGTGTGTGTGTGTGTGTGTGTATAAGTCTTTAGGCTTTTCTACATACAAGATCATATCATCTGTAATTAAGAATATTTTCATGATATATTTGACATCTTTTGTGACTGGATGCTGTTTAATTATCTTTCTTACCCAATTGTTCTTGGTAAGTCTTCTGTTATTATCTTGAAGTCCTTCCGCCCAGAAATACTTTTAGAATGTCCTCATTTAACTATGATATTGTCTGTGAGTTTGTCATATAGTTACTTTTGTCTTTTAATATGTTGGTATGTGTGTGTATGGTGTGTGCAGATTACCAAGATCTCATAGCCAGCACACAAAGACAGTGTGAGTAAATGCACCTGCCCATACCTGATCCAGATGAAGCGCTTATGCAGGGTCTTCCCTTGCTCGTTGTCTTTCCTCCCTCCCTCCCTCCCTCCCTGCCTCCCTCCTTCCCTCCCTCCCTCCCTCTCCCCTTTCTCCCTTTCTTCCTTCCCTTCCTTCCCTTCCTTTCTTCCTTCCTTCCTTCCTTCCTTCTTTCTTCCTTCCTTCCTTCCTTCCTTCCTTCCTTCCTTCCTTCCTTCCTTCCTTCCTTCCTTCCTTCCTTCCTTCCTTTCTTTCTTTCTTTCTTTCTTTCTTTCTTTCTTTCTTTCTTTCTCCAGAGTTCACATATACACTAGTTATTTCTGATTTCAAAACCTCTACAAACTCATTAATGTGAAGTGAAGTTACTGAAACTTTTAATTAAAAAAACATTTAAGCAAAGTTAATTTCATACAATTTAAACTAGTCCTGCTGTAAGAATATTCTTTTCTGTTTTTAAGTACATATGGTTTTCAAACAAAAGCTACAAATGTCAAATTCTTTGACACCTTCCTCATCAAAGTATTGCCTTTAAATTGATGTCTTTAATTTAATGAAACTATATGGGCATTTCATATTGTTCTGTAAGTGTTACACGTTTCAGTACCATTCAGAAAACCACATGGGATAACAAGTAAATAAAATTTGAGGGCTGGCAAGATGGCTCACCAGGTAAAGGTGCTTGCTGCCAAGCCTGTCGACCTGAGTTTGATCCCCAGAATACACATGATGGAAGGAGAGAATGAATTCCTACAAGTTATTATCTGACCACTACATGCATGCCCCCTTTCTCTCTCTCTCTCTCTCTCTCTCTCTCTCTCTCTCTCTCTCTCTCTCTCTCTCACACACACACACACACACACACACAATTAAATGTAAAAAAAAATAAATTTAAAGCTATTTTAAACTTGGTCAAAGTCAAATGCCCTGTTTTTAGAATGTCTTTTAAGATTAGAAGTTAGCTATTCCCTGAGAAACAAGTTCCTAAAATCCTAAGCTATGTTAGTTAGAATTCTTGGCTCCTGGATATGACTAATTGAGCCAGATTCATTTTTTTAAGTTCACACTATAAACACTCCCGATGAATTTATATTCTATGCTCTGTAATGCAAAAATTATGATTTACATTTCTATACAGATGTCCTACTAATAATTCAATTTTGGAGAGCAGAGTTTTGCTCAAGAGATAAAGTCACTACAAGGTCTCAAAAACTCTATTTCAAGCCCGTCCCTTTATAAAAATCCTATTCTAGGCTTTGCTCTGTAATGGACTTCCCAGGTTGGTGATATACCACCCAGAAAAAGCCATTTCCTCATTTCCCCCTTCCACTTCCTGCTCTTACCGTGAAGCCTTAGTTTATACTCCTCGAGTTTACTTATTGTGGTTTGCATAAAATTATCCTTCACTCCTCTACACATTGTAGATAATGATTATTTGCCTATAAATCTAACAGGTACTGAGTCTTATTTACCCTCCTGCTCTGTGGACACTTTCTGAACAAACGGGCAGTTGTTTTTGAAATGCTTGCCTTTTTTATGACATTTAGAACTCTTGCCTCGTTGCTTGTGTGCTTTTTAATAGCCCAAGTCTCCTTCCCTCATGGTGTTTACTCTGGAGCTGGTGTGAACAGAGGCTTTTGGAAATGGTAGAGTGTTAATATCCTGGCATGTGTCTTGCTGTATGCAAAGACAGCATCTCTAGGCTGCTGGGAGCTGTTGTGGAAGCAGCCTTTTCACATCACATACAGACACAGCTAGCCATAAATGATCACACACCTATGGTACCTTCCTGTGCTCTCTGATATCACCTGTGCACAGCCAGTTCAGGAAACCTGACTGGAGTGTTGCTTTGCATCCATTTCCAGAATGCATGGCACTGCACACACATATGCTTCTAATTAATGCTCATGTTTGATTGCTGTAAGTAATTTCTTTTAATTAAATAAACTTGTAGGAAAAATCGTCAGTTTGGGTTAAAGAAGCACAATTATGTTCCTTCGGGGCATTAGGGAAAAATAAGGAAAAATAAAGCTGAAATACTTCAGCCCCTTTATATGTATTGCCATAAATGAGAGTGGTGTTGAAACACAGTCACACATTTGAGCTTCAAGGGGTTTTAAATAACTTTTGGACAAATCAAGCACAAAGTAGTATTACTTATATTAAGAAACTTATTTAAAACAGAGCCCATTAATGAAATGTGATTTAAAACCATGTCTGTTTTAAATATATGTTCAGAATTAAGTTATTAGGCCAGAAACTGAAAGTCAGAAAACTGATACCTGAATATAATAACTCCAACTTTTGAGGCAGATTTATTATGTCAACCCATGAGGAAAGCATGATTTGGTAAATTACCATATCCAGTGTAATATAATTAGAAAACTTTATAAATTTCTGCAAGTACAGTATTTTGGACTACATTTCACCCAATAATGTGACAGCTATCCAAAAATGGCCTGGTGGTGCTCTTTCAGATAAAAGGGAAAAGCAGGAGGAGGAGTGTGTATGCAAAAACTCTAGTAACTTTATACTATTTCGATTTACAGGAAGTTATATGGAGAGACAAATATATTAGCTATATAAATGCACAGATATATCTAACATATGTATTTGAATGTAAGTAGCTTAATCGATGTTTTGAGACCTAGATAGCAGATTAACATTACCATCTGATTTTTACCTATCCTTTCATCGTACACATTTTTAGATAGCACTTGGTATAGTAATTATGCTATTTTGCCTGTATTTTGTGATCTTTGGGATCAGGAGGGACTTCTGTCCCAACAATTAGTTGATGGCTAGATGTGGCAAGTAACTTGCCTGGAGCATGCCATTGATAACAAACCAACTGCTTAGAGTTCATACCCTGATCAGGTCCCTCATCAACCCTCTGTACACCAACCCAATACTTTCACTACCTTACATCTCTCTAGGGCCAGACTCCAGATAACCAAGGACTATGCTATGCCCAAAAAAGTGTGGAAATTATTTAAATTACCCAACCCAAAGTGAATGGAAAAAAAACAATAAAAAAGAAAGAACATGACTGCTTCTGGGTATGGTGGAGGGAAAGGTTTATTGTATATGTCAAAGGGAGGGCATAACAGACGTGAGGGAGAGCAAGCCAGAGGCAGAGACATCTGGGTGAGTTCAGGGTGGACATGATCAGACTGAGCTGGCAGACCATGTGAGGAGAAGGGAGGGGGATGTGGAGTAAGAGGGGAGAGAGGAGAAAGAGGGGGAACCTGGAGACCAAGAGGCCAGGAGGCCAGAAGACTCCAACAGGGACCAAGAGACCAAGAGAGCGATATCCACAACAGCTAGAGTTATATAGGGAAGAACAGCCCAACCCTCTGTGCTGAAGAGCTCAGGGTAGGGGTCCGGGTATGCAAGCTAGGAGGACCCTGTACAGGTGGGTACAGAGGGATGCTGGGAGAACTTGGTGGCCAGGTCCACTTTGATATGTTAAATAGTATCTCAGCCAGCAGTTTGTGAGTTTGAGACCTAAGACAAAGCTTGCTCAATGTTCCCCTCATCCATTCTGTCCTGTGAAACACAATACAGTCTTAGGCTTTCTCCTCCTTCTCTCCAAGCATTCCTCGCTTGGGTCTGTATAGTATAGCCTGCACACCTCTTTTTTGAGAACTATGAATAATAAGTTATATTTTCATTGAACTCCTTCCTCTATATTTGTCCTGGTTCTGTCTCATCAAAAAGAAATCCCAAGTGTATTCTCATACAATTTGTCATCCTTTGCCCACCATTTACTCCTGAACTCTTCAGAGGCTCATCTGTTCACAAACTAAGGAATCCCATATATATTATTATTATTATGTATAATCCCATAATATATGCATGCCCTGTGCTTGCTGCTTCAGGCTCTGGTTCTTGTATCTTCTCTTGGGCTCTTTTTCTTCTGTTGGTTTGTTTCATCCCACTTCTATGTGATAGTTTTTGTTTTATCATATTATATTATATTATATTTTATTAATGTCTCTTAAAGCCATTCTTTTCTAATGAGAGACAGAAAAGGGGTGGATCTGAATGGGAAGGGAGGTGAGGAGGAACTGGGAAGAGTGGGAAGGGGACTGTAATCAGGATATATTATGTGAGAAAAGAATGCATTTTCAATAAAAGGAAAAATATTAGAGAAAAAAAGGAGTAGTTTGTTTCCCCAGTGAGACTCCTTTGGAGAAAATTAAGTTTTCATTTGCAAGTGGTTATCCATTGGAGATAGCTTCTGGGTTAGGGATGGGAGTATGGGTCCAATTCCCCTCTCAGTACTGGGACCCCATCTGGTGCAGACCTGTGCAGCCCTATATGTGCTGCCTCTGTCTCTGTGATTTCATATGTGTCAGTCCTGCTGTGTTTAGAAGGCTTTGTTTCCTTGGTGTCCTCCATCCCCCGTGGTTCTTAAGCTCTTTCTGCCTCCTCTCTTGCAATGTTCCCTGATCTCTGAGGGAAGGGATTTAGGGCTGAGTCTAAGAACCACCTTAAAAGAACACGTTTTATTATTTTTCCCCTTAAAGCATTCTCTAAACCTTTTGACAGAGTAAGTACCCACAGATCCTGTTTCTATCTTTATTAGAGTATAACCCACAGATATGTTGAAATTATCTTCATACCAGCCAGTCAAATAACCATAGTTCTTCAAGGAAAGTATTCATGTTTTGTACATTTATTTCATTCTAGCATTTTCAAAACACTATGGATTCTGCAAATGTTTATTAACTTACTGAATATTGATGTTTAGTATATTCTATATGTCAAATGTGTTTTTAGAGCCATCATTAGGAACAAATGTTTGTCTCTTATATTCTGCTATCACCTTTCATTAACACTAAGATGTTGCAAAGAACACATCAAGTGAATTAACTGTAATGTTATACACCAACTCAATTGAATAGTACTGGGGTTCTCCAATGAAGGGGAGCCCAACGTGTATCATGCTCTTTGCCGCTTCTCTTTGCTGCTATGGACAGGCAGGATGGGAATGGTACTAATCTAGTTACTGTGAATTCTTTGTAGCTTCCTATATAATATGATTCAATTTGAAGAAACTCTAGACAAAAATAATTCAAACTTCTTTTTTAATAACTCTATTGGAATATTTTTGGAACTATCTGGCAGTAATTTTATATTATGTTTCCTTGGTCCACCCAGTGCTTACTATATGGGCTGGTTAGATTTTATTGTCAACTTGCTTCAACCTAGTGTTACCTGGGGAAAAGGGGCCTCAACTGAAGAATTGTTTAGATTAGATTGGACTGTGGTCACATCTGTGGGAAATTGTCTTGATTATTGATAAGTGTAGGATGGCCTAGTCCACTGTGGATAGCACTATCTCTGGAGAGGTGAGCCTGGGCAATACAATAATTCTAGAGGAACAAGAGCCAGAGAGCAAGCCAGTAAACAATGTACTTTTATGGTTCCTGTCTCTGCTCCTGCCTTGAGTTCCTGTGCTGACTTTCCTCAGTGATAAATTGTGACTTAGAAGTATAAGCTGAAATAAGCTTAGTCCTCCGCAGGTTGCTTTTGGCTATGGTGTTTTTCATAGCAACAGAAAGCAAAATAGGACACTATCGTATACTGATAAACCTCATAGATTTCTAACCCAGCTCCACAAGTAACTACTAGAAGAGACTCGTGTTGTTATACAAATCATCATGCCACCTAAGAACTTATTCAATTTGGCTCCTCATTACCTTGGTTCTCAATTTTCATCCACTTAACTCTTTCTCAAGTTATATATGACATTCTTTTAAAAGCTAATTAATGGAGAGCTGGAGAGATGGCACAGTGGTTGCTCCTCCAGAGGACTTGGTTTTGGTTCCCATCATCTGCATGTCTGTAACTTCAGTTCCAGGATATCTGATTCTCTCTTCTGGTCTTTGTGGGTACCTAGCATGCATGTGGTACATAGACATATATGCAGGCAAACCACCCATATTCCTGAAATAATTTTCTAAGTTAAAAATCAATCAATGTATTTTAATCGATAAACAGAACTGTATATGTTCATGGCATACAATTGGTATTTTGTACATTACAGATTCAACCAAAGTATGTAAGACAGCCATCACCATGCCAATCTATCAGCTGTATATTTTAATTTTAGTTATCCTATAACTCCGTCTATATAGCCTTTCTCCCTCTTTCTTGTCTATCTTTAAAATTAGTGTCGACAGCACTCATCAAACTTGGTGATCCTGCACACAAAAGGTAGGAAGGTAGGAGGGGACTTCTCTGCAAAAACAAGGATTTCAGAGGAAGAGCGATGGGGACGGGAGAGGGCAATAGGGATAAAAATGAGTCAAATTCACTCTATAAATATATAAAGCCGTCAGATAACTAAAGAATGACTCTGCGGGACTTACGCTGCCGCCGCCTAGGGTTTGTTGTTGTCGTTCAGTATCAGCTTTGCCGGCTGATACTGAGTCAGGAGCCCTCAGGTGTAGCTGACTCAGAATGAGCTCCTCCGTCCGTCACATTCCCTTAACGCTTCCACCTAGAGTGTCGATTTTATTATTCTTTGCTATTTCGTCGTCTGTATCTCCTATTGTACTATGGAGTCTTTGAGACTAAAGATTGTTTCTTTCTTATGTTTGTATCCCCCTTCTCATCCCATGTCAGCCTTTTGGAAGCCTAGAGCAGTCTCTCTTCTCTGTGAAGAGTGACTGTAATTAAGTCAGCAAGTCAAGTGAACCAACATATACTTGACATTAAAATAAAATTATACATCTAAACTTTTCTTCTGAGATGTGGGATCATATTAGCTTTGGTGTTTCATTACATGGGTGGCCTTAGCTGGCTAACTGTACATATTGCTGTAATCATAAGGTGCTGATGATCACTCAAGCTAGAGTCTTGTTGGCAGGAGAGAAAAATGCAGAAATCAACTGAATAACTAATTTGGTAGACCTCAAAACGCTTCAAATCACAAATGATTAGTTTCACCTAAAAGACTGTAGCTTCTGAAGTCCAATCGATGTTCATCAGTTTTTGCACAAATATGGAACAGACTGTTACGTAAATGCTTATAAGCATCATCACAGAAATCCATCAGTCCAACTCTAATACAAACAATCATTTATTTGTAAAGATTAATTTGCCTTGTGTCTCTCTGTCATAGTGTCAAACCCACAATTCTCACGGTCACTTTAAACTACTAATTCTCAACGTAAAATAGACTGAAGTGCAAGATGCAAAGATCAATAAACATTTGTTAGAGGCAAATCCCTTTCACTGGAGAAAATCAGACTCATTGCATAGAAATATATGTTCACATTTATTTATTGGATAAGTTTTTGCTTCCAGACAGTTTTAAGTTGAGTGTAGTGACACACACCTGTATTACAACACTCTAGGAGAGAAGGAAGGAGAGCAGGAAGTCAAAGTCATTTTCAACTACATTGCGCGTTTCAGTGTAGCCTGGGCTATATCAGATTCTGCTGGGAGACGGATTCGTGGGTAAATGCTTGTTGTGTATATAATGAAGTTCCCACTTCTTTGCTTCCAACAATAGTAGGGGAAAACACCATCAATATTTTAGCTGTTGTAGCATTAATAATGATTTTTGATTATCACTGAGTTGTACGTGGCTTTTTGTACATTCTCTGTGCAATTCTGTTGAAGATATGTATAGATATGTACATGTAGACAAGCACCCATATATGTGATATTATTATTCACTGACTAAAATTTTTGTTTACTTAATATCCTCTTTAGCAGGTGGTTTTACAAATTTGGTGAATCCCAGCTTACTAATTTTTTCTCCTTCATACCCCTCTCACCTCCTCGACGTACTCTTCCCCAACAAACATCAGAAAGACACTCTCCTATGTTCTCTTCTTAAATCCTTACAGGTTTAGCTTTTCTGTCTGGTCTACGACCTGTATTACATTAACTTTGTGTGTGTGTGAGATGGAGGTAATCAAGGTTCATCTTAGTCTATGCATGTCCTGCTATTCTAAACCACTTGCTGAAGAGATTTCTCATTTCACACTGAATTATTTTAGTTAGTAATGAAAACCATTCGACTGTATATATGTCTGTGTAAGGAGTCTCTATTCTGTTCCATTTTCTATCTGATCACTGACAACACACTACCGTGATTACTGTAGAAGGAGGGATAATGAGTCCTTCCATGATGTTGACTGTCGTTTTTAAGATTGTTTTACTCTTACCCGCCCTTGGGACCCCTTTCCTCCTGCTGGGCTGCCTCGTCCAGCCTTGATGTAGGGGCTCATGCAGGTCTTGATCCATCTTGTTATGCCCTGTTCCAGTGGTAACCCTGGGAGGCCTTTTTCTGAGGGGAAGTGAGGGTTCTGGTGCATCTGAGGGATCAAGGAAATGGGGGAGGAGCTGGGAAGAGTGGAGGGAGGGAAGGATCGGTGTCAGGATGTATTATATGAGAGAAGAAGAAATGAATTATAAAAAAAGAAAAAATTGTGTTTCATGTATTTTAGGTCTTTTGATTTTCATAAATATGGTATAGTTACTTTATTAGCATACGGAAGCCCTGCTGTAACTTTTGTGTCTCTTTGGAGTGTGTGTGTGTGTGTGTGTGTGTGTGTATCTGTGTTTGTATGTGTATGTTCACATGTGTGTGGAACTCAAAGCTGAAGTTGGGAGTCTTCCTCAAGCACTCTGCTTTATTCTAGACTCCCCAGCCACCGCCATGCCCACTCTGTGTTTTTGTTGGTGTTGGATGTCTGACCTCCGGTCTTGGCGGTCCTCTTGCCTGCACTTTACCCATGGAACCAGCACTCTTGCTATAATTTTGGCTGTGACTATATTGGACCAAGATCAATATGGCAGGGTAGGTAGTAGATCAATAGGGCAGGTAATGGATTGTGTTCTGATGTTTCTAGTATGGTTCCATTTCTTTTGGTATCTTTTCATTTCTTCCCATAATATTTTATACTTTGTAGTGAAGAAAGTATGCATATCATTGGTTTGGTTTATTTGTAAGAGGTTTGTGTTTCTAGATGCCATTGTAAATAGCATTAACATTTAAAAAATTATTTGCTACTGCACAGAGATTGAATTTTATATCTTGATTTTATATTACCCAACATTTTAAAATATCACTTACCAATTCTAGTTGTTCTTTCACAGATAACAGAATTTTTACAACTAAAAGAATACATTTTTCAATTTCTATGATTATTTTCTTTTGCCTGATTGCACAAACTAGGAGTTTCCTTATAAAATTTTATGACTGTAAAGAAAGTATAATTTAATTAATTAATATTGAGTTTTTTGTTTCAAAATTTCATACTAATATTTGTTAAAGAAAAGAATAATTATGTCAAATGCATTTTTGCATGTATTGAAATGTTCTTAGGAATTTTTCTTTAGTAAAAATTTGTGACACGTTACTCTGAATATTTAAATGTTAAATAAATGTTATATTCTGGAGCCAAACCCAATTTATCGTGGTGTGCTATGCTTCTTGTATATTGCTGGGTTTAATTTGCTAATATTTCATTAGGAGTAGCAGTCACCTGGCTGCTCTTGGGGACTTGTGACCTCCAGATGGTCATCGCTAGGTCACTGAGAAGCCAGGCTGGCTTCTACTGCTCCAAGTGTGCTCATCGCTTAGGCCGCAGCCCAGTCATCGTTTCCCGAGGGCTCTGCTGGATCTATACGTCATGAAACGTGTCTGTCTTTTCTGTCCACAGGTCTTTGCTCTCCTGTCATATTCATAATATCCATTCTGCTCACGTGTGAAGTGTCTGAAGTTTCCAGAAGGCAGAGATTAGGCCTCCCTCCGTTCACTGCTGCGGCTCCAGCCCAGCAGTCTCTGTACTCAGCACTCAAGGAGATGCTGGGAGAATTCTGCTGAAATTCGCACTTGATAACCTGGAAGACAGTTTTGGGTCCCTATTGAGTGATAAAATTAAGATCATTTCAGTTTGGATTTTAATTGTATAAAGCAAATCTTGATAGTTCCTGCAGAGCTGAGAAAATTATCATCTTCTTCTACTTAGGGTCTCTCTGAGAAGACAGTATGTCTTTGAATCTGGGGCCATGGTGTCTGACATTACATTTTGTCTTTCTTGTCGACTAATAGCGACTGGCCATGGACAGATTATATAACATTTCAGAATTCCACATTCCTCATTCATTAAATGGGTTAGTAAACCTAGCTCAGCAGCTGGTATAGTCACTAATTGAGCTGATGTATTCAGAGACTTAGCACCGATCATTCACTGAGTTCTAAAAAGGGGTTTCATTTAGTTTTGTTCTTTTCCCTCTTGTTTTCCCAAGAAGGGATGAGAGTGGATAAGACAACAGGCAACTATGAATCTCCGTTTTCCCTGCAGAAAGTATGAGCTTAGATTGTTCCTTTTCATTTATCCTCTTGATCTCAATCTCGCTAAATAACCCCTGAGGTAAAATATGAGTGTGTTGATATTAATGTGATGAAAATGAATCAAGAGTTTTGTGGTGCTGCTATTGAAAGGGGCTGCAAACAATACAGAGGCCTAGATGAGTTTCTTAAATGTGGCTATTGAGTTAGGCTTACAGGTTCTGTGTGAGTCCTGGGGGTTAGGTTCCCTTACTCTCGTAGACTCTGGAGATTTCGCCTGAGAGCAACAGGGTCCCTGTGCACTTTGTAATTGGACATGTTTCCTCCTCTGAAAGTCTCACCACTGACTTTGGAGTACAGGTAGAGCGGGGCTCTGTTGTTGACACTTGACTTTTTGCTGTGACAAAATGCCTTGCAGAAGCAGCTTTGGGGAAGTCCGTTTGACTTTGGCTCACAGTTTCTGAGAATGCGGGATGGTCCAGAGGCAAGGGCAGTCACGTTGAATCTTAGTGAGGAGGCAGAGTGGGAACAGGAAGTGGGGCTGGGCTATAAAGCCATGGAGTCATAAAGTGACCCACGTCTTGTATCAATGCTTCAATGGCTAGCGGTTCCACAACCTCACGAATGGTGCCAGCACCTGGAGACCAAGCGCTCAAGCACGGAAGCCTGTGGAGGACGTTTCACACTCAAACCACAAGAGGCTCTGTTTGAATCTAAGGATTTCTACCTGTGATTTTCTTATCCTAGAGTCAATGTTAATTTCTTTATCATCATTAGCACCTGATCTTGCTTGTCCAGTCTTAGTTTACCTATACAGACATGTTAAGTTAGTCACTTTTAAACAGCAGGTAGTCAGTACTGACACTTACAGGAGGAAAGTTTACACTATGTGACTGTACTAACAGAAACAGTGTCATATATGGCAAACCAAAATCCTAAATCCACTAGGGTGACCACAGACCCAACTTGGACTCCCAGGCGGGCCTGAGATAAACAAGCTGGCCTTGGGAAGTAACTGCAACAGATTGGAAGAAAGCCAAGAATGCAGTGAATCAGATCAGGTTGCTAGGCCAGAGTTAGGAACATTGAAGGTAAGTCAAGCTGCAAATGCAAGGAGTTGACCACAGAAAATCAGAACACAGGATGATAGCGGAGGTAGCTTGTTCGGCGGAGGTCAGGAAGTCCTTAGGTCAACGTCAGGGACAATGGAAACATTGATTTAGGTTTCCAGATAAGAGTGACAGAGATTTGAAGAGGAGGATCACTAGTAAGAGCAGGGATGCTTATTCCTAGAAGTAGTATCAGCACCCGTCCCTAATCTTTCCTTCTTTCCAATTTGTCTTTTCTGTACTTCCTGGATAAAAGAATAGAAATAAGAACATTGTCTGTCTGCCCAGGTTTAGTTATTCCCACCTCAATCCTATGTATCTTTCTATATTGATGAACGACATGGCTGCCTCTAGGATGCCTTTATATAAATTCTAACATCTTTGTACTGAAGGTAGCTACATCCCAACAGTAGAGAAAATGGTGACCTACAGACCATTGGTCCCCTGCTTCATTAACCATCTTCATTTCTGATTTTCGACTGCCATAGGAAATTCTTTTTAATTCCTAAAAAGACAATTTTGTATGTGTATATAATGTCTGTTGATTATATTTAACCCCAGTGCCCTCTTTTATTCTCCTTCCACCCTCTATGAATCCTCTTTTCTTCCTAACTTGTCCTTTTCCTACAGCCATAAACTTTTTTCAAATGACCCAGTGAATTTAATTAGAGTTACTTGTGTGAAATGACTCTGAAATTATTAACTAAGGCATGTGAAACTTACCGGTTGCTGTATCAGTATTCTGCAGTCTTGTGGGGCAACCAGAACTCTAGTAAGTTCATGAGTGCAACAGCCTTGACATGTGAGGAAGACAGACGAGTTTACAGCAGTCCCCTCATTTTCTGGCTGTTACATTCCTTCAGCTCACTCTTCTATGATGTTCCTGCACCTTGAACATGGTAATTTGTAAGTCCCTTTTAGAGGTGAATATTCAACAGTCATGTATTTGCAATATTTCGGTCAGTTATGAGTCTTTGCATTAACCACTGTGGACTGCATACTGCAAAAAGAATCTTACTTGACAAGGCTGAGAGTATCATTAAACCATTTGTAGGAACATAAATGTTTAGAAGGCAGTCTGACCCATCCTTAGCAAGAAAGAAAGAAAAAGAAAGGAAGGAAGGAGGGAGAGAGGGAAGGAAGGAAAGAAGGAAAGAAGGAGGGAGGGAAGGGAGAAGAGAAGGAATAAGAAGAAACAAACAGGAGTGGATAGCCGACTCGTTGCCTAGGAGCCTGTGCTTACAGTAGCATGCATGAATTCCATCCTGTGGCACTTACTGTGTACTGTGGGTGAGACTGATGATCACGTTCCTTCCTCAGAGGACTGTATCACACCTTCCAGCACTATGAGAGCTAGCATAAGAAGGTCTTTTAATGAATTTTTCTGCATTTGCCTGCTTATTTATAAGTAATAGGCTTTCTGTCACTACTCCTGACTGCTTTGCCGTTTGAGGTTCTACTAATATCCTTTTGTTGGTAAGTGAAGACAGTTTGTCTACTTCCTACCTCCTATTCACACTTTCTTAAGATCTTATGTTGACTTTTAGTTAATGTCACATTCAATATTTGTAAGATTGTGATAATTTAAACAATACTAACACCTGTACCATGTAGTTACAAAGATAGCATTTTAAAATTCTTTTACATCAGTTTTCTCTGGAATCAATACACCTCCTATAGTGATCTGAAAGACAATGGCTACCACAGGTGCGTATATCTGAATGCTTGCTTACCAGTTGGTGGACTGTTTAGGAAGGGTTAGGAGATGTGTCCTTGTTGGTTGAGGTGTGTCTTTGTTGGAGGTATGTCACTGGGGTTGGAATTTGAGGTTTCCAAAGCCCACAGCAGCCTGTCTCACTTGCTCTCTGCCTGCTGCTTGTGATCAGATGTAAGCTCTCAGCTACTGCCCCAGTACCATGCCTGCCAGCCTGCCTGTTGCCATGCTCCCTGCTGTGATGGTAATAGAAACTGTAAGCAAGCCCCCAATTAAATGCTTTCTTTTATAAGCTGCCTTGGTCACAGTCTTCACCACAATAGAAACATAACTGAGACACCTCTCTTTTAGTTTATTATTTTGAATATACCTGTCACAAACTTATCTCTACATTGTATCATTCTATTCTCACTATATTTGATAATTAATCTATGTCATTCCTCTTGTGGAATCTCTGACCCCATTACACCAAGTTAGACTGTTAACTTTCTAGAAATTCCGAATGCCTGCTATCAGGCGGTTCCTTTCCACTGGCCCATGAAAATACTTTCTTCATTTCTTCTTCGAGGTCTTCATTTCTTGTCTGATGATGGACTCTCTGTTTTCCTGGATCCTGCAAATTGAAACACCATGTGTCCCACAGTTTATTTTAGAGCAATCACATTCTGCCTTTAATTTCCATAACACAAGCTTTGGCTTACAATGGTCTGCTAATTATTTTTTTTCCTTATTGCTGACTAATGGAATTCCTTTTTTTTTTTTTTTTTTTTTTTTTTTTTTTTTTTTTGCCTTAAGTACTTTTGGCTTTCCTAATGGCTGGTGAAAGAAATCTGAGGAAAATAAAACGGGAGAATTGTTCTCTCATTCCTCACAGTTGCCTAAAGTAGATACTTTTCTACATCATGAAACTTACTCTGATTAAATGATGATTGGAGAAAGTTTACAACACACAACTTTACCCTCCTCTCTAGGATTGAGATCTGTATAAAAAGATAATTGCCTGCTGTGTTTTTTTGTTTAAAACAGCAGATACAAAGGAGTTTAAATACCCAGACGTGGAAATATGTTGTGCATCCCATGAATTATCATGAATTCCTTCTAAAGTCTACAAATATCGCTGAATGTCTCGCAAATTTACTTTCCAGGCAATGATATTCAAACAGGCAGATCATTTTGTGAAGTTATAAATCCTTCAAGATGTATTTGTTGGGCTGGCCAGAGACTCTGAATGAAAAGAGTACACGACCCTTTTGTGTTTCTTCTCCATTTTAACACCTGTGACTTTTATCTTACTGAGAATTTGCTCTCTGCCTTCACTCGCGATTTATTCATCCTTTGTGGCATAGCGCACTCATCAGGCTCCTCCCAAGTGGCGCACGGGAATTATTTCTGCTGCTTCTTCCTGTCAGAACTCTTTATTCTTATACCTCACAGTTGATTATTTACGTAAGTGGTCACATGTGTAATTTTATCTTAGAATTAAAAAAAAAACTTCCCTCAATTACCTGGCAGCTGCCAAAGTTAATCTTATTTTAATTTCATAACAGATAAATATGATATTAAATGATTTTTTGAGAAGCTGAATGCCAACATAATCTTTTTAAGTTGAATTCAATGTTTTTTTTGAAATAATTTATCTTTTTAATCTAAAAGCCTTAACTTAGGAAGCTTTAATATCATATAAATATAATGTTTATTTCAACTCAACCCAGAAAAATGCTAACCCACTCAAGATTAGGCCTATCATGGGCTGTATAGGAATGTTTGTATGCACTGAAAATATAATTTGTCCCTATAAAATTGACTGCTTGGCTCAGAATCTAGAATAATTCAGGAAGCAGAAATTACCTTTTCAGATTACTTTATTAAAAATTGTTGGTAGTTTTAAATAACCTTGCACCTCCATGGAAACCATCTCCATTCATGTTTGGGTTCATATTTCTTAGTCCTTCATGTAATCTATTACTGGGAACTTTTTATTTCTTTTATTTTTAGAAATTGTGATATAATTACATCATTTCCCCCTTTCTCTTCCTCCCTCCAAACCTTCCCATATTACGCTCCTTGCTCTCTTTCAAGTTCATGGCCTCATTTCATTAATTATTGTGGCATACCTGTATGCATTTCTATATACGTGCATCTATATTCCTAAGTACGTAAGTGCAATCTTCTCAGTATGTGTAACAGTACTTGCATTCATGTCTTCAGGGATGACCGTTTGGTATTCAGTAACCAACTGGTGTGTTCTTCCGTGGGGAAGACTACTTTTCCTGCTCTCGGCATTCCTTAGTTCCCTGAATTTCGCAAAGAAAATCTTAAAATATAGCAGTAAAGGAGGAATTGGAGTGAGAAGCTGACAGAATGTCACTCATTTTAATCAGGGCAATCGGAGCAACCCTCTTAGGTAAGGCATGTTTTACATAAAAAAGAAGAGAAGGGGTTTTCCTTGCTGAGTTCCGGTAAAAAGCTGCTCCCCGGGAGGCAGTTGGAGCAAAGTCTCTACAGTGTTGGAAAATCGTTATGTTTGAGGACCAACATGGGAGCTACTGTGTCTGGACACAGCAAACACAAGGGAAGACTCATAGGGCCCACAGCGTGCAGGACCTTGAAGGCCCATATAAGACTAGAGTGAGGAATCACTGTTGAGGTTTGACTACATGACCAACACACTTCAACCCTTTGTTCGAAGGATACCTGGCTTTTGTGTGAAAAGAGACCAGTTAGAATGCTCAGCTAGAATGCAGGGAAGAGACAATGGCTAGCCTGTCAGCGTTGCAGTTTTGAATGGCAGCAGTGGTAGCTTGCAGACAACAGAGAAAAGCTGCAAAATTCTGAGATAAAATGATCTGTGGATTTGTGACTAGCATAGCCCCAGCACTTAAAACACTTCATAATCAGCGTATCTTCTGTGCACTGTGACAGAGACCTGATAGTTTAGAAATGCTTCTAATAGAGAAGTTACGTGGTAAAACTTTTCATCATTTTACTGCCTCCGTCTGTTTTCCACATTATACATATATAAACATATATAAACATACATGTATACATGTATACAGATATAAACCTGGTGATGTCATCTCCTCCCACCCCTCCTCCATCTCTCTACTTAAGACACCCCAACTGGCTATGTTTTTTGGAATTAAGGCAGAATTCTTTGACATGGTCTGTAAAGCTTTTTGTGGATTACATTTTGCCTGAGCCGGAGGGTCTTTGTATAAGCATTCCTCTCTGTCTCTGTCTCTGTCTCTGTCTCTGTCTCTCCTCCTCCTCCTCCTTCTTTTTCTTCTTTTTTGCAAGGCTCTTTTTTTTTTTTTCTTTCTTGTTTAATTAACTGCAGGAGAAAAGCCACATTCTAAGGGTTTGGGAAGAATATTGGGGAAAAGCCTGAAAGAGAGCCAGACAAGACATTTGAGCAAGGTTTGGTTGAAGAAAAAAAAAATCATTTAAAAAAGTCTCTGCCCATCCACACAGCTTCCCCTATTACATTTTCACCCTGCTCTTACCAGTCAGCTCGCTAATGAGTTACATCTAAACCCTGAGACCAGGAGACAGTCACTGTGGGGAGCAGTAGCCTCCTCTCTGTTCAGCACTCACTGCACTCTGGTTTATTTCTCCTGTTGGACCCAGCGGGTCAGACCCTTACCAGCCGGAGAGGCTGCTCTCCCATTATGTGTGTTTCTTCTCCAGCATTAATCACAGAGACTTGTGCTTACACATGTTTGTATGATCTGGTTACTTTGTTGCCCTCACTAAACCTCGTGACTATAGGAGATTAAGGCTAGTTTTCTTCTCAACCTGCTACTACTTCCTGTTGTAATATTCAAATCATGGGAGGTAATCAAAAAAGAATTTTAATGAAGGCACTGTTGCAAAATAGCCTAATTAAGCATCATCTTTCAGTATATATTAGTATTGATCCGTGTACCAACATTGCTGATTCCTGCTAACTGCTAATACTCTATGCTCGAGGGTTTGCTAATTTCTCTTGAATTGATAGAATTTTACAACAATTCTATAAAACTCTAGTTGTGTGATTGCCAGTGTAGCTCTTCAAATCTGAAAATTTTATTCCAATGACCATATTCAAATAGTTATGTTATTTTGATATCATCTTAGTTAATATTGGCATTAAATATGGTGTTGTCGCTGCTCACCCCTCTCACCCACCTGTTATCATTGTTTGCTAAAACTGTGTGTCCTAAACTTTTATTGTGACAAAACTTTTCTGAACATACATGGAACTCATACGATTCACAAACTAAATAAAAAATCTTCAGAGTTCAGGCAGAAGAGTGGGAGATAATGACAGGAAGGGGATGAGCGACGTCAAAGCAGCAAGGGAAGAACAGGCCTTATAAGCAAAATGAGGCCAGGTTGTTTACGCACCAGATTTGTAACATTTATTCTACAAAATATGTGAAAGCAGAAAAATACGTTACTATTTTCTGAAATTTGGCTTTTGACATTTGGTTTCAGGATTCATTTGGTTTGAGATGGATGATCGCTCTGTATAATGATCATTCTTCCAACTTAGTAAGCCCAGTCCTTTTCCCAGTAGAGGTAACAGGTCTGCTGTGATTCAGCTATGCTTCAGTCCTGATACTAGCAGGTTTCATATATTCATTAGAGAGATATTAGGGTCCCAGCTGATGGTTATGAAGAGGAAAAAAACGTTACTGGATTTCATTTGGCTCAAGTGTAAATCGGCTATGCCTATTTTCCAGGAACCCTGGGTGTATGCAAACATGCAAGTAGAGAAATCCATTACTTTAAATTATGACTCCCAACCCAGCCAGTGTTCATAACTGCACAAAACACATATGCTGGCCAAAGTACTAATAAAATCATCCTGGAAAGTGACTCCAGGGAGTCAAGGAGTTTATGACTTTGGCTGTCACTAGATATTTAATTCATCTGAAGTACACTTTATAACCAGAATGATAGGAGATTGCACAGTAATCCCAGAGATCTTGGTGGATGCAGCGAGAATAAACTAGTGTGGCTAAAACAACCTCGTTCTATTGTCTGGCTCTCAGAGAGCCAGTGGTTGAGAGTGACCCATTGAGTCTGTGCTATGAAGGACTAACCAATAAGGTCTCAGGGTTACTCCGGCCTGAGGATGGCATGTCCTAGGGATATGTCTGTGCTGCGTGTGCAGTTTAATCGCTGATACCACCAGTCACAAGAATCTACATGATAATTCATTTGGACATGGTGGGATTGAAAAAATTACAAACACACCAGAACAAACGTACTGTCACTTCCAGATAATCTAAAAACAACTGCAGATAAAACCAAAAAGAAATACAAAACACACTTAGCGTAGCAAGTTATTCTGTGTGAAGAAGGGAGAATATCCAAGATTTATAAATCATGGTGACTTCCCTCTGCAGCAACCACTTCCCCCACCAGAATTATCATTTTATAATCAGAAAAGCCCCAGAGTTTAAAGTGTGCCTCGTACAAATGTCACTTCCAAGCTTCAGTGCTAATCCAGAGGAAATATTATCCTAGTGGTCTCCAAGGCCCAATGTCTAGGTGTTGGCTACATGATAAACTTACGTGGAGCTTTCTTAGTGAGATATAGTCCTCCAGAGGATTGAATTTTTCAAGGCTTAGTACAACCCAACCTTTAAAATAAGATTTAAGCTTCCCTTGTCAAGTTCCTTTAAGAGCTTTTTAATTTTTTTTTATTTGCTACCCTGACCAGGTTCTAATCCCTGGTCCCAAGTGACAGCTTTGGACCATCCCAGGCACTTCACGTCTGCTTTCCCAGGGCAGAGAGCATTTTCACAATGAAAGGTGGTGTTCCCTCCTCTACAGAAGATCCTCAGATAACTCGAGACAGAAAATGAAACATTCTGTTATTATGAATGATGTTGTTGGCTAAGAGAAGACTTTTTTTTTGCTACTGTGCTGATAATATCACAGACCTTCGATTTTTTTATCTTTGTCTGATAGTCAACTTTCTTGAAGCTGTTGAATAACAACTGGATGGCAGGTATTGGAAATACAGAATGATCTGCCAAGTTGGACATTCCAAAGGGTGACTAAAATATAATTTTACTGAGCACATAGGAATGGCATCCAAAGGTTTCTAAGAAGTCTAGCAAAGAATTATAGATAATTATCTATGTGGTCATGGGCTCAAAGAAATCAGAGTTCTGTGCTTTGTATATCAGCAAATCATATTAGTCCCCGAAAATGATATGCAATTGAATTAAACTGCCCTCAAATTGCTTGTAATTGAGAAAATAATGACAGCAATTCCTGCTTTAACTGGCAGAAGTCCCTTTTTGTTCCCCTGGGATGCTGAACCACTCTGTACAGCGAGAGGAGGAAGTGGGTTTTCTTAAAATAAAATCTCAGGTGCTCACTCTCTCTGTGGTAGTGGAATTAGTTGACATAGCTGTGATTCCTCTTCGAAAGCAACTCGGATGAATCCTGGGCGAGTACTTTCTACCAAACGGTATGTAGGGAAGGAAATAATCTCTACCTTGTCCACAACAGTAACCACTAGCCAATAGGGACTGTCAAACCCTTAATAGGTGGCTAGTGTGACTGTGAACCCGAACTTAACACTTTATTTAGCTTTAACTAATTTAATTTTAGATTATTTGATACACAAAATGAGTTGGAAACAAGAACTCTGTGTTTATGTTTTGAACATTTTCCAGAAGAGCTGCCTGCTCTTTAGTGAGGAGCCAGCTCCAACTCCACACTGCCACCACCCACCTTACCTTGCTGCCTCACACAGATCCAACCTCTGGGGCACACCCACAGCTGGCCATGTTCTGGAACCTCTCCCTTCTCTTATTCAGTCCTGTTTCCTTCATAGCATTCTCTAGTAAGACAGTCTCTCTGTCCTCAAACCACGTCTCATTAACAGCCGCATAAGGTTCTGCTTTCCAGGTAGAAGGGAGAGCATGAGATTTAAACTTCCAGTGTGACTGTAAGCTGACTTTTGATGCTTCCTCAAACTGTACTTCACCAGGACAAACGGAAGCCCCTTGGTCATGCCTACAGTATCAAGGGGCTTGAAAAAGTCTTCTAAAGTTTGATCAAGATCATCATTCTTTCTAGTACCACAAAATATTTTTCTTAATATTCTAAGCTCAAACCACAATTTTCTGTTAAAAATGTTCTGCATGTTGCAAATAAAATCTAAATATTGGTAAAACATGTTTCGTGTATATAACGCATATATTGAAAACAGACTCATTTGGGGTAATTCTATAACTTAGGCATCACAAATTTCATCTACTTTAAGTGTATAGTCAAATGACTTTAACAAACTTAGAATTGTGCTCCCAGAATTCCTTAGAAAGTAATCTGTAAGTGCTGGTAATCCAAGCTCTGATCCTTATGCTTGGGACCCTTAGCATTTATATCATTTGCATAGTGACAATCTGAGTCTTTTCCTAATATAAATGCCCTTTATAGTTATGTTTGTATAATGCATTCAGTTACCAGGTTAAATATACTAATCTCTTCAAACAGGTATTTATTGTTTGTATTTTTTAAAGGTTTTGTGTAAGCCACTCACCTTTTATCCAGTGAGGGCCATAGCATGCTGCAGGGACTCAGATGAGCTGGGATCTCGGCCTCTGAGGCATGTATGGAGCCACAAGGGTTCAGGTGTGGAGAAATTTAGAAATCCCCAACAGTAGTTTACTGATTTTCATCACTATGCTTTGGCTTGATATTCCATAAACGTATGCTATTTGTCAGTTAAATGCTGTTCCATATCTGGGTTGCTATAGAGTTTTTGTTTGTTCATTTATTTGGTATTATAAACAAAGCCATACCAAATGCGCTTTAAATTTTAAAATTACATTTATTTATTTACTAGTGTGTGTGCACATTCCTGTGTGCATATATGTATGCATGTGTGCATGCGTGCATGTATGCTTGTTGCGTGTGTGTGAAGGGACATGTGCAGAGCATGGAATGTGGTGGAGACTGGAGAGAGTCGGTTCTCTCCACTCTGTGCAATTATCAAACTCACCTCATCAGGCTTAGTGCCAAGTGCCTTTGTCTGCTGAGCCATAATTCCAGCCCCACACTGGACATTTTAAGGTCTGTTTTAGGGACTGTACTCAGCCATGGAACCATTTGGTCTAGAACATAGGCATCCTGACATTTATAAGAGATGGTCCAAATTGTTTGTAAAAATTCTTACGGATTCACACTTTGTAACAGTGACTTCTTGCTTCCCTGGCATTCGGAGGCTCCATCTTGAAAGCTTCATGCCACATCTCGTTATGATTCAAATCTTCACAACTCAGGCGATTGATAAGCCAAACATTTTTTAATGTTTAATTAGCATTTTTATTTACTTTTTTGAGAGGTTATGTAAGAATTTTTCTCCTTTTCCATAAAGTTTGTGTTATTCTTGTTTATTTGTAGGAGTTATTCATACATTTCAGACACTAATATTAGATTGACAATTGAGGTTAGAAAACATTATCATTCATTTTTGGTTGGGTTTTTATTCTACGGTTTCTTCTGATGAACAAAAGCTCATTACCCTAATCAGTGTAATTGCATTAATTATCATATTTCATTGTGGTTTTATTTTAAATCTTAAGATCTCCATTTAAAAATGCAAAGATGCCTTCTTGAAACATGTTCTTAGTTTTTACAATTTTACTTTGTACATTCACTTTAACCTATCTCAGATAGGCATATATATATATATATATATATATATATATATATAAAATGCATATTATATGAGTCGGGGATCCAATTATGCCAATAACTAGAAACATTACTGAAAATATATTCCCCCCATTGCAGTAATAATATGTCATTTACCAACTTATAAGATATTGTTTGCGGGTTCTGTCTTCTGTTTTGTCGGTCTCTTATACTATTCCCCTGTTAACAACATGTTCTCTTGATTTCATCTTTCCTGAAGTGGACTTTTAAAAAAGCCGTTCTTTCCGTGAGCATCTATTACTGACATAGTGTGTCTTCGTCTGAAAGTAGTGTTATTGCATCTATTATCTTGAACTTCATTTTGGTAGGACTTCTCCACTGAGTGGACATCTCAGATATTAAGCGTATTATATCGCAGAGCAGATCTATTTCTTATCTGGCTGTTCTGTGCCTCCCTGACTGCTGAGCCTCCCGTATGTTCTGTTCTTTCTAGAGCACATCACCCAGCAAAGGAGATCCCCCGTGGGAGGAACCTCAGATGGACTGGCTTTCCACCTTCTCTTGCTGAAGTCAGATTTATCTCTTCTACTTCATTGCTGTCCTTCCCTGCATGGAAACTGGATTCCTGGGGGAAACCTGAGGTGCATGTCGTGGCCTCACTCATTAGGTGTGAGTGTAGCCAAGAATGGGGTGGGGTTAGCAACGGACAGAGCATTCCAGCCGCAGGAGGCAATGATCACTGTGAGGAAGCACACGCAATGAGCTGGAAACTGAGAAACGTCACAAACCTAATGTGGCCCACAGAGGCCAGCTCAGGCATTGTGTGTGAACCCATCTGTCTGCCACCACACTCAGAAATTATAAGTCTGAAATATAAAAATCTTAGAACGTTTTGTAATCTTTGTCCAGATATAAAAAGTTTATAATTCACAGTGGAGGATTAGTTCTGTAAATACCGAGAAACTTGCCCATATTAATTGTCAAAAAACCAGTATGAGTAGGGATGCAGTTCTCTCCTAAGACCAACATCTTACTAAGGGTTAAGAATCAGCATCCTGTCAGAGACACTGATACAAGTGACAGGAGACAAGGATGTGCACTCACTGGTCCCATGAACGCAATGCACATTGACATTTGCAGTTTTGGATCCTGCGACGGGCTCCCCATCTCCGTGATGTAGCATCACTGGTTCAATGTGGTGCTCTGGGTAGGGCAGCCCCGCTGAGTGGTGCTCCGAAGGATCTATGCAGTGAAACTGTGAGCCAGTGGGGGGAATGTGTAGAATTCTTGTGAGACCATGGGGGTGGGTGTGACTCAATTTATTGGGGGAATGAGGTACATATATAATGAGAAGAAGTGTTGTCATTGGTTAGGACAGGGCAGGTATGCTAGCCCCATTTGCATGTTGAGACTCAAAGCAGCCTAGACCTAGGTATTTTCTGAGGACCAGAGGGAGAGACCATATATAGTCATATATGGAGAATTTAGTTAGGGCTCTGGATAATTAATTTGCCAGGTTGCATACCTTTGATGGGGCAGTGCCTTGCTATGAGATCAGACTGCTTAACTTGTGGTCTTCCAGAGCAGCTGTGAGGGAATCAACTGCCTTCTGCTTTCAGAAATGAGAATTCTGGGGTTCCAAGGGCTTCTACCTCATCTCAGCCCTGGGACAGTCCCACAGACTTGTGATACAACTTGTCATCTGCAAAGTTCACACTTGAGATCCACACAATCAAGTTACAAAAATCCACATATGCAATGCCGGTGTGTGTGTGTGTGTGTGTGTGTGTGTGTGTGTGTGTGTGTGTGTTTGTATGTATCCACACCAGTGCACACATTCTAGTAGGAAGCCTCTCTACTGTAGTATTTTTAATCTTCTGCTTAGTTTTCCAATACAGAAACATCCAAAGGGCACATGAATAAATGCCCACAGCCCATTTTCATTGAATTTCTCTTTAATTTTTAACTGCATCGACTTTAACTCATCTCTTCAGTATGTATGTAGTGAATTTCTTGGATTTAATCCAAACACAGCGAGATAGACAATGTGTGTTGGAGACCTGTAACTCATTATTGGCTTCAACTAATGATTATAATGATAATGGTTAGCAGTTACTGAACATGTGTGCTAAGCACTGCCATGCCTTAGATGGGGTCCTCACGTGGTGCTCACATCGTATGCAGCATATGGCATTACCATTATCTTTGTGTTACAGAAGAAGAGAGTGAGACTCAGAGATACTAAGAAATCAATTTGTCAAGTTTACCCCATATGCATAGTGGGGGATGAATTTTGAACTCAGCCATATCTGTTTGCTCACTAAATAGACTTTCTGGGAGTTGGTTAAATGGCTCAACAGTTAACATATAAGAACAACTTGAGTTAATGAAGATTCAAGTTCCATTCCTAGCACCCACATCAGCTGGCTCAAAACTGTAACTCCAGAGCATTCAACAGCCTTTTCTGGATTTGTACTCAGCCTGCACATACCTATATGCATGTACATATGCACACCCACAAAATTAAAAATAAAAACACAACTCTAAATGACTTTCTTTGTGCACTATGAAATAATACCTTTTGAAGTTCTTCTGCTCTGGTTTGATACCATCTACCAGGCATGTCCAACCTGTAACCTACATGAGGCTAAGGATAGCTATGAATTTGGACCAAGGCAAAGCTATAAGCTTGCTTAAAACATTATGCAATATTTTTGTGATTATTTTTGGTAACTCCATTATGCAGTTATCAATGGGAACTTTGTAGTGTCAATATTGTGTTGCAAATGTCAAAACGTTAACCATGCTTGCATCTTTATGAGAACTAACTGAGTAAAAATGATTCGTGATTGTATTTTCACTGGCTAAGATTTCATTTGCTAGCAGAGAAAATCCTATCTGGCATAAACAATGACAGTTAACATGACCATATCCTTATGAAAAATACAACTGAGGGAATGTCATCTTTCCAGGACTGAGAGAAGTACCTACTCATGAACCACAAACTATGGAAAAGGAAAATTGTTAACAAATGATTGTAGCAAATCCTAAAGCCAGGGATGGAGACAGTGCAACTGAAATTTAACCTTGCTACAGAATGCCCTCTGCTCTGGCCAATGGGAATAGGTAATAGAAACTTTGGAAGGTGAGAGAAAATGTGTATCTGTTTCTAGTAAAAGATGAACACACAAAGCAAACTTCAGGAGATTGTGGATCAATTTCACATCTTAAAACATTACATGGATTATTCTCAGGTACATTATAATACATTTTCCCAAAGTTCGCTGCTTTAAAACAGACACATCGTAGATTAATAACATTGGAGTGGATTAGCTGGTTTGGGGGTCTCCCATTAGGTTATAACTAAACTTCTAATTGGGAGCTGCTTTCTTTCCAAGCTCACTTGTGGATTCAGTGCCTTCTGGGTTGCTTGAGGTCTTCATTTTCTTGATATGTGGTCCTCCCCATCGGGAAGCTCACAGCAGGCTGCTAGCTCTCAGAGAAAATAAGCAAACGAAGAAGGCAATAAGATGCCCAAGACAGTCACTACATGACTTCGCTTAAAAGTTCCATCCCGTAAATTCTGACATGTATTTTCCTTCAGAGTCCAGCCAGTCAATTCAGCCTACACCCACAGAAGTGGATCCCAGCAGGGTATGAATACTATGTAGAGAAGGAGGCGAGGGTGCAGTCATGGATGGCGTGTTTGTGTCCCTCCAAACTCTTTCGCTGAAACCCCAGCCCTCAAGGTGAAGAAGTTTGGAGATGGTGCACCGAGACCGTGGTCACCAGGAAAATCAGGGTTCTTTTGAATGAGATTCGTGTCCTTTGATGAAGTGATACAAAGCTTGACCACATGCTCTGCTCTCTGACATGTGAGGATATGATAAAAGGAGAAACAACTGGAAACCAAGAACAGGGCTGTCAGGAGATGCAGCTTGTGCCAGCACCTTAATCTTGGATTTCCTTCCTTCTGGTTCTCTGAGAAATAAATGTTGATTGGTTGATTAGTGTGCCCATTGTGTATAGGGTGAATGGGAGCACATGGTGTAGGGCCAATAGTGCATGGGTTTTGGATAGATGTATTTTCCTGTTAGGAACATATGAAGAGCAAAACAGGAGTCATGGTCCCTGCAAAGAACAGGTGCCAGTCACAGGTTGGACTCTGAGCTGATTTTTAAATGGATTGTTCATAGAGATATAGGTATGTGTAAGGAAATCGCAAGAAATTGTAAGAATAGGGCTTGTAACAGCCTGATACTCCACCATCCAATCCCTGTGTCTCAAACCATAAAGCAAAGGAGAAATGATAAGAGCTAGGGGAGGGTATTTGCATGAGAAGACACATCTTTATTAAAGCATATCGTCATCCTGTGGCATCTCCAGAGTGCCAGTGCCAAGGGATTGAATACATACCGGGACTTCATTATTGCCATCTCTTACGGCACTATCTGTGGGATCAGTCAGAGGGTAATGGAGTCTGCTGATATAATCAACATAGAATTGCCTCTTTGCCATAGTATCGTACAAAAAGCAGAGAAATGAGTTGGAGAGCCAATCAGAAGGTAGTCTAGAGCACAAATGTACTTAAAAGGAAAAATCATATTCATAGCAGACAGAAAGGAATGAATGGATTTGCATGAAAAGGCATTGCTCAGAGCAGGTTACGTGGAGGAGTCTGCTGATAGAGAAAGGCATTTAGTTTCAAAACGGGCTTTCAAGTAATTGCTGCTCTGGAAGATCCTTAAACATTGGAAACACACATCCACCTCTATAAAATGATTTGGGGAAGAACTGTACTGGTGAAAGGAATGTGAGCGGCTGAGATGACTTTGAAGGGCCCTTGTAATCTGAGGATTCAGTGTTCCAGGAGCAATGGAAATCAGGGAATAGGATCTCCTGCAAAATATTCACAACTCTTTGAAATGGAAATCAGGCGTTTCCAGTTTCAGAATCAAATTAAAGCAAGTATCCAGGGTGTTAGCAGGCAGCGCTTGAGCCGGTCTGAAGCGGTCTATAAAGGAGAGACGCGTGCTTTTCCCTGGGCGAAGCAGGACTCCACTCAGCCTGTTTCCATCTTTACTTTTAGCACCTGCTGGCTTGGAGCGGTGTCGAGCAAGCAATCAGACGGTGGGTGGGTGTGCCAAGAGTCTGACCGCCCCATGTCTGTCACCCCTCCCCCACAGCCCATGACAGCCTGTCCTGATATAGATGGACCTGGGACTGGTTTAAAATGACAGTCTCAAGTTCTTTGAGGAAGAGAAGACTAATTCAAAGGAACAGCCAGACACGCTCCCTTTCTCTGCAGGAATAATCATTATCCCCCTTCACCATGGCCCACCTGGGAGCCCATTTTGCCTTTAGATCCCGCTGGCAGAAGACGGACGATGAACTCTGTCGACATAGCATGTCCTTTATCCTTCACAAAGCCATTCGCAATGACTTCTTTCAGAGCTATCTCTACCTGCTGGAAAAAATTCCCCTGGGTAAGTGAGTCAGAGCTCCTAGATGAGGGACAAGAAAGGAACGGATGAGTTATGTGAGGTTATGGGATGCCTAGGAGAGAGGTTAGAATAAGGGTCCTTTTCAGCCAAGGGGAATCCAGTGCTTCAATGACATTCTTTTATGGAGAGGCAAAGATCAAGTGCTGCCTGGCAAGGCTGAACTCTATTTTAGGATTTTCGTGCCCCCTCAGGCATAGTGACAGCTGGCTGACTGTGAGGCTTAGAGAAACTCAGACTCAATTCTTGAGTTGGTAATGGTATGGTTTATAATTGATCAAGTTGGGAAATTAGGTAACTCTGAGTTGACAGTATTAATGTAGTAGTATGTTAAGCAAAAAATGAAAACAGATTATCTAATAAGGGATCCAAGTATGCTTGGGACATACATGCATGTGTATGTGTGGCATGGTGGTGGTGGTAATGCTGGTGGTGCTGGTGCTGGTGCTGGTGGTGGTGGTGTGTGTGTGCAATCTGTTCTGACCTCTCAAAATCACAAGTATCACCACAGAACCTAAGAAAGCTGATTTTCATTTGAACTTTTAATATCAAGGGGTGTCATCTACCTTCATCTTTATTTTTTCTCTGAGATTCAGAGAAATGGGACAAGACAACAATAGAAAACCTGTCAAGTTTTCTTTTTTTTTCAACCTGTGTGAAGGTAGCAAACTTCAGAGAACTCTAACCAGCACTAAAGAGGAAATAACTTCTGATTAAAGAGTGAAGTGCCTCCTTCCCGCCTCTTTGATTTACATTTTCTCTCAGTGAAAACAAGAATGCTGTTTCTCAGCCTTGGTCTGTTTGCTTAAGGTTGTCTGAAAGCCCCATTGTGTGCTTGATTTGGCCCCAGTTTCCTGCTGGGGAAATAGTTCTTAGCGTTACATTCAAGAAACTGCATGTTAGCAGCTATCAAAGTCTCATTCCATAAACTTACTTCTGAGGGTTCTTTAATTCTGGACCTACAGGTACACCCATCTTACATTTAGATAGCTTTCGTGTGAAAATGTTTCTCATCTGTAACTGTGACACTCATAGCCACACTATGGGTAAATGCCACTATTTTTTCCTCCCACTTTTCCAATTCCTCCCTACAATCTAGTTTTTAAGTGAAGGAAAGAAAGTTCAGAGATGCGTTAACTAATTTGGAGAGAGCAACACCAAAGAAAGTTGAAGGCCTCTTCCAGTAAGTCATGTACATCTCCTTTGTCCTAAGAGAAAAACTGGGGAATCATTCGGAAGGTTATACTGCTCTGGTGGCTCCAGAAAACAGAAAATCACCAATTTGTGCGGACAGTCTTTGGGCTACAGCCTCGTCAGTGGAATCTTCAGCAGCAGTGTGTGATTTAGACTAGAGAAAGCTACCAACTATAGTAACTGAAAAGAGATTCTTTAGTGGGCAGATGACTGGCAGCTTTAAATGGTTACTAGACAGAAAGAGGACTGACTCACTTCTGAATGTAGCTGTAAATCAGTTAAGGATAAAGCAATCTCTACTCAAACACAGATGAAAATCAATTTGAAACAAATAGGCTACAGTTACATTTGGTCTTCATCTTATCTTGATCTAGTGTAACCATTCTGATTTTACAGTGTTTTTACTTTAATCATTTTTCTCCTTTACAATTATGTGAATGGTTGATTAATGATTTGCTAAAATTGACACTTTTTAACAAAATAGTCCATGGAAGCCCAAAGTAAAATGAAGGGAAAAGTGCAACTTTTCTTGTTAGGTTTAGAGTTAGGGTCCTATTTGTCAGTCTCTGTTCTTACCTCACCAGTGACTTCTGAGAGACTGGGAGGGTTCCCTTAATGAATGAGACTGGAACACAGTCGACTCAAGGCCAATGTTGCATTTATCATTACTTAGCTTTCCATAAATGAGTATTCCTTATTTTGTGTATCCCGAGAATTCAGCCTTTTTCCTGAAAATCAGTAAGATAGTTGCATCCACAATACCTGTGTGACAACAGTAACTGAGAATAATATTAGCTGGTGTGGGTTAGGCTCTGCTGCAGTCACGAATGAATTCTATGATATCATTGGCTGCACCCAGGCACCTCCTCTTGATACCATATTTGACATGCATTATTTACTGTGATGAGGACAGCTATATTCCTTATGGATCCAGCATGAGAGGGTCTCCATTAGCCAGATAAACTATTCACCAAGGCAAAGGGAAAAACGGTAGCTAAAGGCCTGTTTGGTAGCTTTAAATACATTAGTCCCAAGTGACACGTTAGATTTGTTTGGAGCTCGTTGCCCAGAAGTATAAGATAATAGGTGACATGAGTGTATTATATAGTCATTACGTGCTTCTTCAATGAGCAAACATCCACTGCTGTTTAAAAATGGTTGCATCAGACTCTTCTGTGTGATCGGTCATATTCAACGCGAGGCAGTTACGAAATTGCATTTGAATAAGTATTATGATCTTAGATTATGCAAACTAGAGAAGTAATCTTTCTGCAAGTTACTAATGCCTATGAACATTATTTTCCTAAAAACTGTAACAGGGAGATTGGAAGATTTACATGCAGTATACATGTAAAAGCCATCAGTTTTCAGTAAGTGTTAGGTTTACCTTTACTTCCTCTGTGCCAGGCCGCTTCTAAAGTCACCATTTAACATTCTTTTAGAGGAGGAATTACCAAAGACGATAAACTTAATATGTGCAAGTTTTCAGGCGGATATTATGCCTTTTAGGTTGGAAATAAAACAGCCAGCCGAGAGCTGCCTCCCCAGCCCCACAGAAGTGTTTTAGTGTTTGGCTTTCTTGTCCTTGGTGACTTTAAGACTTCATAAAAATGAAAATAAAGCCTCTCTTTTAAAACATTAGAGAAGCCTTCCTGTAGGGTCTGCACAGAGGGCTAGTTGTTTAGGGGTAATTATAGAAAGAACTATGGTTAGCCAGTCTTTGGTTCTTTTTTTTTGCTTCCCCCGTCACTCCAACCGTCTGTGTAAGGCAGTCAGGCTCGTTCCAGCTCACCATGTGGTAAGATCTGTCATGAAGAACTTCCCTCGAACATCGAACATCCCTGACTAGCTTCAGAGACCTGTGGATGTTGGGACACAGAGAGCTGCAGGATAACGGAAGATGAAACAATGTTTACCTTAAGAGACTTTCAGGAAAATAGGGAAACAAGCTGACTACTTCTAGTGTTTTACAGTTTTAAAAGGCCTCGTTTCGCTGTCACAACCTTCTGTTAGGTATGTTCTTAGTTTGCACACTGATGTTTGTGGAGCTAGGCACAGAGGAGTTAGATGGCTTGCGGATGGCTTTGCCATGGTGTGTGGCAGGGCAGGAGTAGGGTCCAGGCACTTGTCTCCTAGGCTGTTACATAGCCTACCTACCAATGTGAGTGGACACTCAGCTAAAGTGGGCAGCCATGGACACTTTCTCACAATATTTTCAATTTGACAGCAATAGAAAGCATGGCCTATGAAGAGAATCGACTTTTTGTGAGGTTCCAAATGGGTGGGCCACTGAGTAAGTTAATATAACCCAGTGACATCAGCCTATAATTCATTTGGAGATTTGGGTTGAAAAGTTTTCTGAAGATGGCTTATTATGAATATATAGGAAGTAATGTAGGAAAATACGTTAGTGTGAATCTTGAGTTTGTTGATCAGTGTTTGAAGGAACTTGTACATAGCCCAGTTGGAGATGTTCGCCTAAGTTAACCATCAATAATATTCTAGAATAACCACATTTCTCAATACATGGAAGTCAATGGATATCTGTCAATTGTTTTATTTTCGTCTGTAACTCTTGGACATTGTTACTTTGAAATGGTCTGGGTGATTTACTATAAAGACAAAAATCTCTGTTCAAATGGGGTTGTCTTGTGATCTGCTATGATATGTCTTTTTTTAAAGTGAAACTATACTGAGCCCTTTTCTCTCAGTGCTCATCTGAAAAGTGATCACTGCAACTCTAGTCTTCTAAAATATTAATAATCAATCTTACAGGATTAAAAGAGATAATATGAAAATAACTAAGATAATTACAGGCACATAAGAAGTACTTAATAGGTACGATTCCTCTTCTATCACTGATCCCTTCTAGAAGCAGTCTTTGAGGAGGAAATTAAGAGCAGTGGCTACCTATTCACAGCTGCAGTTAAAAGAGAGAGTTACTAAACATATTTTCATTAAAACATTTAGAACTTCCACAATGAACTCATCATATAGCTCCTAACTGTAATTGATTTCAGCCTTGTGACTGACAGTGCCACACAATTCATTGCAGTTAAAAAAAAAATCATCGAAATACAGTGTATGAAATTCTCAAGGAAGTAATAAAAATATGTCTAAACATTCCAAATATTTGTTACTTTTGCATTGCAAATGCTGCAAGGACATTTTTCTCTTTAAAAATATGAAGAAAAACAATCTTTTTACTTATCTGATAAAGTTTAAGGTCAAAGTGTAAGATGAAGAAGCATTTGGGTATTGGATTTGCACAGAAATGGAATCAAATATCAACCGTGTCATTTGCCAGCTCCTTGGCCTAGACAGTTTAATTTACCACTTACTTGTCTCTCTTTTTTCTTCTATAGAAGGTATATATAGTATTTATCTTACATCGCCAATGAGATATGTTACTTGTAGGTATATACATTTGATCAATTATAGGTAATATGGGACAAGAAATGAGAGCCATATTTGACCTTTTTATGTTGCAAACTATCTCAAAATTTACACAGGCATTGCAATTCTGGGGCAATATGCCACTACATGAATTTCCACAGTAAAAAGACAGGGGCTAGTGACTAGTTGCCTTATTTAAGTCAACATATGGAGGAGCCATTATGGGTAGAACCTGGGGTTGGCCATGACACCTCATATATCTTTTTTGGAGAAATACATCTGTCAGTCAGGTGAAAATGAGAACTCAAACCCCTAACCATAAAAGCCCATCTAGTGAAGCTGGAACCTGCTGAGCTCTGCATTGATTTGAGACTAAAATGTTGCTGATGTAACGAGCCATGCCTATTTCTAGATTAAGGCTTTTATTACAGCTTACCAACTCGATGACTAAGCAAGTGATGATGAGGGTGGCTAATTTGCTGCTTTGCCTGGATCACCAACATTGAGGGTGTCAGTGATATCGTTAGATAGGGGAGTGAAGGTAATAGTTACCAAACCCAGTGACCTGAGTTTGACCCCTGGAACCCACATGATGGAAGGAGAGAACTGAATCCTTCAAGTTTGTCTTCTGATCTCCATACCTGTACTGTAGCACAATCTACCCTAAACAGTGAGGAGAGAGGGGGGGGGGGGAGGGAGGGAGGGAGAGAGAGAGAGAGAGAGAGAGAAGGAGGAGGAGGAGGAGGAGGAGGAGGAGGGGGGAGGAGGAGGGAGGAGGAGGAGGAGGAGGAGAAGGAGAAGGAGAAGGAGAAGGAGGAGAAGCACATTGAGCCATTGAGCGAGGCTCATCCACAATCCCAGAATAGCACCCAACCCTGAGCAGTTTCTGTGAATTGTGATTTTCTAACCTGATGTTTTGAGGACTCCAGAAGTATTTAGAACCATCGTAATGTTGCAATGGTGATGGCCTAATTTTCCATCTCTGTTGAATTTATAAGCATTTGTTAATCCTCTCGGTTTTTATACCTAGGCAAATGAGGGAAAAGGTAGGTCAGTGATTCCTATTGCCTTGGAGCATGAGGTCCCTACTTTCAATTTTGTATTATCTCATTCAGTAGCCAGTTGTGAATAAATTGACAAAAAGTTTCTCTGTATAAGAAGCTTTAAAAGACTTGTATTTTAAAACTAACATGACAAATATAGTAGTTAATATACATTTAGGATACCATATATAAAACTATTGGTCTCCAAAAATGTCCTATGTAGAAACTGATTCCTGTAACCCTTTCAGAAAGTCGATGATCATTTGTGACCCAAACCTTACTTCCAGTGTCTTCAACTTGGAAAATCTTGGTATAAGTCCATAATGGGAATACAGTCTTACTCATTTGCTATCTACTGCATTTTTAACTTTTAAAATAGAAATTTGGCAGTATGTAGTTATTTACTTTAGAATCAAATCGTATACAACTTTAATCTTTGGAATTATCTAAAGAAAAGTAAATGTTCCTAGTTAAAGCTAAATACATTTTTTCCCCTTTGACTCCTACTACTTAAAATTATGCCATGTTTTAGGTTGCTTCATCTTATGATAATAGTATCTTTGAGCCAGTGTATATTTTACCTAGAGCTTAAAACCATATTTTATTTCTGGTGACTATGAACCAAAACATGACTTTTTTGGAATTTTACCAATGTGTCCGAGATTCTTGGCCACTTTGTCTATTGGCTGAACTCCATCCTATGGTTTCTCCTGCAGTATGAACAGCTTTATTCCAGATCTGATAAGTAGTTGTCATTTGCAGATTTCTCCTCCTTGAATTCCCATGTTAATGACATCATATTTTTGTACACATCTTTTCTCAATTTTAACCCTCACTGGGCAGATACAACTCTAAGAAACTTCTGAAAAATAAATCTATGGGAAGTAAATACTCTCACAATTAACTGAGCGTTAAATTTAGCTTCAAAATAATTTTTCCTCAGTATGCTAATGTCACTAAATCGTTATTTTCAAGTATTTTGATGAAATTTGTTATATTTGCCTAACTTCGGCTCTTTGTTTTGTAAAAGATGCCAGTTAAACTGAATTTGACATAATTAACAAATAGTTTTTATGTATAGGCATGTCCCATGTAGGGTGCAATATTTTAGGCTTACTTATACTAATAAATTATTGTTGAATCTAAAATTCAAATAGTTTTGAGTTCTGTATGTTTCTTTCCTAAAGCTGGCAATTCAGTTTAAAGGTCAGTCTTTTGTTTGTTTGTTTGTTTCCAAATGACATTAGGGGTCTTTTCTCGTTCTTTCTTTCTTTTTGAACAATTTTAAACATATCAGTAAATTTGCATTTTTTGGAAGTTCCATCTTTCTAACCTTAGTTAGATCTTGCATCCTCTTTCAGCTGTCGACTTTTTCTTCTGTCATTTCTTCACACAGTTGTAGAACTTTGGAAATGATTAGCATTCTAGTTGGTTTGTTTGGGGGCCTTATGGGATAAACCATTTTTAAATTTTAGTGTTCAAAATGTTTTGAGAATTTTCTGATTCATGTCAAATATATGAATGCTGTATTTGACATAGAGACTTATTTGTACATATATTGCTTTAAAAGAAGTGGAAAGTAGGGGTTTCAGCAGCCAGAATTAATAAGAAAATTTTCATGAAGTACTTAAAGGTAAGAGATAACACTTAGCATGATGTGGTGAGGTTATTTTTCTATTGTACAAGATACTGTAAGACTTTTTTGATAAGATGTTAAGTCATGTTTATTAAACTAGCTATTCAATTATAAAAATATCAAGCAATTGTGATTTATAGATAAGATCCTTGAAGATCATGGTGTTTAAATAGTTTTCTCAATGTTATATATCATGCAAGCCTCTGGGCTAGACTCAAACTCAAATTTTCTGATTTAAAACCATGATCCATGCTGGGCATAGTGATGCAGGCCTTAAACCCAGCGCTTGGGAAGCAGAGGCAGGCAGATCTCTATGAGTTTGAGGACACCCTGGTCTGCATAGCAAGCTGCAGGACAGCCAGAGCTATATAGTGAGACCTTATCTAAATGAAATGAAATAAAATGGAATGAAATCAAGTCAAATTAGTGCCCTTTCCTCTACGGCATTAATTCATGGAATTCTCAGAACGCCATTACATTGTTTAAAAATGAGTTCGTTACATCCTATACATTTTAATAGTCTTTGATAATCTTTTCTTTGCAGTAAAACTGTATGCTTTAACAAGCCAAGTCATTGATGGTGAGCTGCAGTTCTATGCCAGAGCTAAACTTTTCTACCAAGAAGTACCAGCCACAGAAGAAGGCATGATGGGAAATTTTATTGAACTATCCAACCCAGATATCCAGGCCTCTCGTGAATTTCTTAGGAAATTTGTTGGGGTGAGTTTTCTGACTGATGCTTGATGAGAAGGCAAAGTTCTTGCAAACTCTGAGCTCACACATTTCTGTGTTGTTAAAGCCATGTTACTCAGCTGAGTAGTCAGCCGGAAAGCCTGTTTTAAGATGTTCAGAGAGATGGAGTTCAGCAAACCCTGGGCTTATCCCACTTGGCACTTCACCGCTGCAGCACCAGCTAATCTTACATGCTTCAGGGGAAGGTGAACTACTACAGATATTACTGTATGAGGATTACAGAGGCATCTCCTTCAGTCTCAGAGGCAAACAGCTGACACTTAGAAGACTGCTGAGAATTCATGCCTCAGGATTTCACACTGAGTTACGAAGTTTCTGAAATAAAATTAACTATACTGGAAAATGTGTAGTTATGCTCACTTTAAAGACCAGGATGACTTTTATACATAGGTCAGCTTGTTGCCTGAAAGTAGGTTATTCTTTTATCATTCTGGATTTGGTTAAAGAAATATTTTATTTATGTGTGTGTGTGTGTGTGTGTAAAGAAATTTCCAGATCACTTAGAGACAAGAAAGTAGAATGTAGGGGACAAAATTCTCTGTTTTTTAAAGCATCATGGTTCTTCTACCCAGGTATAAACATGTCTTTTACAGTTAGGTTTCTGATCCACAGCTATGGAATAACAACAGAATCTGTCTGGTGGAGGAAAATGAAAACCAAAGAAGACTAGAGATGTTGAGCACTTGCTTTAGTGAACAAAAAGAGCAAAAAATAAATCTAAAGTGTAACTATTACTAATAATACCCTGATGTCTGTCTTATCATATATTTATCACATATTGTGCAACTTTATTTAGTTTTCAGGCTGTCTTAACCCACACAATAAAGCTGCTACTGGTCTTACTGAAGATGAAACTCTGAATTGCAAGCAAAATTTGTTGCAATTCAATGCAGTGTCATTTGATTAAAGTGTAGTTAGTGTTTTATTTTGATAAAGGAAATACTGTCAATATTTAGCTTTAGAGTTAAGCTGTCAACCTACTCAGAAGGAGAGTGTGAAGACCACCTTTGGTGTTGAAGTGAGAGCTTAGTCAGCTGAGTGGTGAGTCTGGCAGTAGAGACATGCAACCAAGATGAGATATCTGCAGGACTCAATGTCTATCTGATGTAAGCAGCCACAAAGTTCTACAAGGTTTAGGGATGATGGCCATGTGAATGTTTACGAGTCAGAGTAATCTATAATGCTTCTAAACTAGTGTCAATAGCTGACTGCATGGCATGCTTATTCTAAGTAGGTCAGTTAATGCTGTCAAGTCTTTTAGGAACATTGCCTGTTTATTCTTTATAGCTCTTAAAGGTTTAGAACTGTTGTCAGTTCCTTTTTTATAGTTGTGGAAACTGAGGCTTAAAGGGATGAAATAAATCCTTAAGATTGAACCCTGCTGAGTGCCAGCCCAGCCAGGTCAGTCTTACACAAACTCCTTGCTCTCAACAACTACATTTTTTTTTTTTTTCATTTGTTTCGAGAGGCAGAAGAATCCTTATTTATTTATTTTTTTCACACAGACTATAGACCTTAACTCTCCTCTTCTCTGGCCTGAGTAGTCCCTCCTGCTTCCTTGTGGTGAGGCCGACTTTGATCCCAAGGCATTTCAGAAGCTTAGCTAGTAATCCAGCTGTCTTGTCACTCCATGAGGAATGCCAAGCTGACCACAGGGATGCTGGTCAGACAGAGCCCAGAAGCACACCCACGGACCTGGGAAAGGAAGCACTGCATGCTTGCATATTTATGTTGGAAAAGAGGCAGACTGCTCCTTTCAAACAAATACAAGAGTCCTTCTTAGTAGACAAGGCTCATTGTAAAGCTGTGACCTTGAATTAAGAAAAAAAAACAGAGTCTTTTTAAAGGAATGATATTTTAGTACTTTGACCTTAATAATCTGCTAAATTAGTATCTAGGTCAAGAAACAAGGACTTAGGGTATATGAGTATCTGACATGATTTATTCTTGTGTCAACCGGGAGAAGGCAGACTGTTTAATTTAAAGCTTTGCTTTCCTTTCAACACTGACAGGGGACAGTGGGGAAAGCTGTTTAATCCAGTTGCAAATGTATTTGTTTTAGACAGTCCAGAACAATGCCAACATACCTGATGCTAAAGGATAAAGTTGCAATACATAAGAAGGGTTTGGTATTTGATGTGTTTGTTTCTTGGATATTTATCAGATATTAGATCACTAAAATGATGAGATTTGATTTGTAGTTCATGACTTTTATTCAGTTCCACGAAGCACTTATCATTTTAGTTTTCAACTTGAATGAATGGGCTTAAGATAATGCTGTGAAAAACTAAATACTTAGGCATAAAAAAAACCAGTGCGACTAAGAGTGTTCTACTATTTGTATGAATCCATAGACATGAAGATAACACAATGAATGAAGATGAAAATTAAAAAAATATGTTGATTTGAAATCACACATTGCGCGAGACTGTATTCACATTTGTCAAGGGCATCCGATTTACATCTAGTCACGCTTCTGCAGCCATCATGTCTGAGAGGTGAGAGCAGATTCTGAGACCAGTCTTTAAATATCCCTTCTCAGAGGTGCAGCCTGTCAGTGACAGACAGAAAAGGAACAGCAGTGCCAGGACAAAGGAGACAGCGCCAACCACACGGGTTGAAACACAACACAGCAATGGCCGGAACATTTCTGTCTGTTTAAACAGTTTCAGGGATGGCTGAGATGCTAGTGAAGAGGGTGTGAATCTTCCCGGGGGGTTCTAGTTCAAACGTCTCACCTCCGTGGTCTCATTTCATTTATATAAAATGCAGAGGGATTCAGTATCAGTGACTTAAAACTCTAGGCGTTGGCTGACGTCCTAGTCTAAGGCATCCTTGGAGAGTGATGGGAAGGCAGAGAAGGTGAGACCCCTGCACCTTCCAGCTTCGTATCATCTGTTTATTGAACCAAACAAAGTGTTCGGTGATTGTACTCTCAAGGTCTCTTAGCTCTGTTGTTCCGTAGTTCTACCTCTAAAGCCACTAGCTTATGAGATGAGCCTGGCCAATGGAGTTCTTCAGAGCCAGGCAACTCCAGGAAACAGTTTTAATGAGAATCTCTTATTGAACACACCATTTCTACTAAATCACTGCTAGTAACTTCTAATAACCTCTCCATATTTTCTCCTTTCCCACTTCTGATTTTATATAGAAGATGGTGGCTTTCATGAGACTTTAAATTAGCTCTCTTTGTGCTGCAATACTTGAACCATAGTGAAGGCAGAGATGGCAAGCATATGGCCGTATCCTACTGATTCCCTTCTTAAACTCAAGGCAGAAATCACCAATCAATCATAGACCCCTTTCCTGCTGAGTCTGAATGAAGTCTTTTAATGTCTTTGAATGTCACCTTAGGTAGCCCCTACCAAAGGAGTCAGAGTGACCTTCATAATGCAGACTGGGCTTGGCTCAGACAGTTCCCGCTCAAATTCTAGTTCTGCCATTAGCTATGCAATACTAGACACTGGAGTTTTCTCATCTCCAAAATAGGGATCATAATCATCTTATGGAGGTTTTCTGGTTACTGTAATTCTTGTGGCTATAAAGGGCACAGGACGTATAAACCCTCATTTGTTGGCTCTCACTCTATTTGCAAAGACATCATACTTGCCTCCTTTGTGTTCAGTTGTCTTTACACCTCTCTCGCACAAAGGGGAGCCTTTTGGATGGACAGGAAGGCACATTTTTTTGATGTTTCCTTCTGCTCATGCTTACCTTTGATCCTTAGCCAACTGTTTTCTTTCTTTCTTTTTTTTCCTCATCCTTAGTTCCTGAGAAATCAAGAGTAGGCTTTCCCCGTAAGATCTTGATTGGGTAACTCCAAGTATCCTATTACTGTAATTCCTAGCACGAGCCTATTCAGCAGCCATCCCAATCATGACTAAATAATTTAGACCAGCTGAGTCTTTTTTCATAAGCCCAAAGCCTTTCTTTAACTGTATAGAAGCAAGTTTGAGAACGTTTATATTAGCTAATTTCTCCATACCTACCACCTCCCCATCTCCCTTCCCAGTTAATTTAATGCATAACTTTACTTAAAGTTTTTTTTTTCTTCTAGTAAACATGTAGTTTCTGGTACAAAATCAGAAAAGAAAAAAAAAAACATTCAGCATTAAAGGAGACAAAGAGACTGAAGAAACTGTCCTTTATCCAGATGAATGTGTTGTATGCTTCCAGAATTTTATTTACAATACAATCCTGGTGAGACAGATGGAGGGACATTCCTTAGCTCAGGTCTCAAACTTAACCACCCAAAGAAAAGGGGTACTCAGCCTTCCTAATACTGAAACCCCTTAATACAGTTCCTCATGTTTTGGTGACACCCCCAACCATAACATTACCTTCCTTACTACTTCATAACTGTGACTTTGCTACCGTTATGAATCATAATGCAAATATCTGATATGCAGATGGTCTTAGAGGATCCCTGTGAAAGGGACTTTCAACCCTACAGGGGGTCTTGACGCACAGGTTGAGAACTGGTGGGGCAGATGATTTGGAGCACTACTAAACCCAGCTTAGAAAAACCAAAATTTCACTCATCCCAGTATGAGTTTGAATGTTCCCAAGAAGTGAATGTTTAATTTTGAAACTCATCAAAACTCAATGATGGGCTCCACCCCACTGCCTCATCTGAGATTCTTTTTAAAGAGGTAAATTTGGCAAAAACAAAGTAGAGCTATAAATATTAGGCTTTTTTTTTTTTTTGGAAAAAAATGAATTAAATATTCTATATATATTGATGTAGTAATAGATACTTACCTGTATATATTTGTACAAATACATTGAGTCATACACATAAACGAAACATTATCATATAAATTGAGCCAAATAAACTTGATTTGAAGAGGTAATTGTAATGCCTGAGACTCGAGGTGAGTCTCTGTGTTTGAAGTGGCCCACAAGGTATCTTTCCGCAGGGGCCAGGGCGAGCGGGGACCGGCTGCGCCTTGGACTGTGGCTCTGGAATAGGAAGGGTCAGCAAGCACGTCTTGTTGCCTGTTTTCAGCAGTGTTGAACTGGTGGACATGATGGAGTCCTTCCTCCTTGAAGCCCAGAGCTACTTGCAGGTTCAAGAGGACAAAGTTGAAAGCTACCACTGCTACAGCCTGCAGGAGTTCACGCCAGACTTAGGAAGATACGATGTCATCTGGATTCAGTGGGTCTCAGGTCAGTCTTACAGGACCTCGCTAGAAAAGGTGACACTCAGGACTGATAAGGACACGTGAGACGGAGCTGCAGGCTCACTTACAGCACTTAGCTCTTTGCTAACTGTAGCTGTCAAGTGAGTTCCCAACAATTCCACTCGCCCACAGTTCTCCTAGTATTTCTGTACAAGCCTGGCAATTCTTACCCTTAGGGACAGGCTAAGTGATTGGGAATGATTTTTATATCTTTGTAGAAATGTAAATACTTGAAAATACTTTAAAACTGGGCCCATAAATGGTCAATCCTCATTATTTATTGGTAGAACTAAGTGTTCCGAGACTTAAATCCTTAGGAAATGAAGCAGCAATAAATTATATGTGGTGGCACGCACACACACATGTACACTCATGCACACACATACACACTTACACACATACACATGTACACTCACGAACACACACACATGCATACACATGCACATGCACACATGCACATACACATACACATGCACATGCACACATGTGCACACACACACATGCACACGCACACGTGCACATGCACACATACACATGCATACACATGTGCACTCATGCACACACATGCACACACACACACACACACACACACGCCACAAAAGTGATTATGTTGTACAAGGACATGAATTGGCTCCTGGGATGGGCAGTAGTATCTCACTTTCCTCCTGCCCCCATTTCAACTTATTTCTCTGCTAATCTGGCCCCACTTGCAGGCTACCTGACAGATAAGGACCTTCTTGCGTTTCTTTCCCGGTGCCGAGATGGCCTGAAAGAAAACGGTGTCATCATACTGAAGGACAATGTAGCGCGGGAGGGCTGTATCTTCGACCTGTCTGACAGCAGTGTGACTCGGGACATGGATATCCTTCGAAGCCTTATTAGGAAGAGTGGGCTGGTGGTCCTGGGCCAGGAGAGGCAAGATGGCTTCCCAGAGCAGTGTGTTCCTGTGTGGATGTTTGCACTGCATAGTGATAGACACTCTTGATCCACAGTGAGGATGAACAGCCAGACTGGACAGTGGCGCTTCAGAGCTTGAAATATCTCCACAGTGCCCTCTGTGATGCAGACAGATGTGGCAAGTAAGGATACAATGCATGTCTAGAACAGTTGAGGTAGTACGTACAAGCTGTTGATAATACAGTGCACACACTGTGATGTGTGCACATTTGGGTGTGTTCTTACAATAGTGAGACATTCACGATGCTGTGGATTGTCTGAGAGATGGAGTAAAACACCAGGAAAAGCTTTGATAAGCTGCTTGTTTCCACTGGAATTGTGTGCACAAGTGTGTATGAAGACCTGGAAAAGAAGCATTGCTCACAAATTATAGACTTGGTCACAGATGGTTTGTGTCATACAATGGATCACAGACCAGGGCAGAAAGTCTAGACGCCTTTCACTGTCCCCATGTCAGCTACATTACGCTTTTGTCTTCTGTGCTGTTATAGCTTCTCTTGAACAAACATCTCCACCTAATTAAGAAGGCACTAGTCACATAATCTTACGAAAACAAGTTGATTAATTTTGTCTTTAGTCCTTCTTTTGGCAGAAAATGTATATGGTTTCACTTTCTATTTGGGGTCAGTTTTACTACCAGTGATGTAATACAGATGTGATTTGATAACAAATACTTTCATTACCATGATGTGGAAGTGTCTCCTTTCAGGATAAAATGTTATACCCTGAAATTTCACCTCTACCATATAAGTAAATGTTGTCAGTGATCTAATTTTAGCCACTGTCTTTCAACAGTGCCTGCTTTTTTGCATCTGATCCTTGTCCCTTCAGTGAAATGAATGTATCTTGAAAGAGGTACAAAAGAAATGGGAAATAAAATGATGCTTAAATGCTGACTCAGCAGGGTCAGATAAAGCGTTAGTTTAAATAAAACAATCTAAAATCTTTGAAAAAGTGAAATTCAGTTTTTATTCTCACGATGTTTAAATATGACTATTTTGCCTTCAAAACACTTTGGCAACTTTATGTTGAAGTACAGTGATGTGGTTCGACCCTGAAATTCAAAGAACCAATTAAATGAAGAAGACCCACTGCATGGCTATGCCACCACAAAAATCATATTTTTAAGGTCGTAGCTCTAGAATAATAGATAATTTTCATAATATTCTTATAAGTGCAGCATCACCTCGGTAATTTTATGTTGTACCAAGACAATTACATCACTTCTGTCCTTGATACCTTGGCAATTCATGTTCTCTAGAATGGCGTAGCAGAAGGTGACTCGAACAGAACGAAATCGAAGAGGAAACTTGCAGAGGAGGGCAGAACTCAGGCTTCACCCGTCATAACTTTTGCAACAAGTTAACACAATCTCCTTTTGAAGTTGATTCAGGGCATTTCTTTTACACAAGGATCTTCAATTTCTTTATCTCTTAACTTCCACTTTTCCATGATTTACATATTTCCCAATCTTCCTGCTCTCAGTTTTCAGAGCTTATTGTGTAAATATGATCACTTGATCGATACCAGCAGATCATCTTTAACTCTGCTGAGGCTTTAAGGTTGATAATAAATCAGTCCCCTTTCTCTTGTTTAGTCAAACTATTAACCATTCTACTTAAAAAGTCTTTCGATTGTTTTATTCTACAAAAATTCCTGAATTCTCTATGTGTCATTAATTTAACAGAGGGAAAAATGAAGGTTAGCATCGTCAATAGCAGCCCTCTGTACTGCAGTGGGTCCATGGTGAAAACAGCAGCAACAACAAAGCCAGCAGTGCCGTGAGGGGACTACAGACAGGACCAGGCAGTCTCAATAGGTTGGGTTAAAGTTTGGATATGTTTCTGAAAGAAATAAGCAGAAGTTTTTTTTGGAAGTTGCAAGCAAGGAATTTCTTTCTTTTATTTCTTCCTTTTCTTCTTCTTCTCCCTCTCCCTCTCCTTCTTCTTCTCCCTCTCCTTCTCCCTCTCCCTCTCCCCCCTCCCCCTCCTCCTCCTCCTCCTCCTTCTCCTCCTCCTTCTCCCTCTCCCTCTCCCTCTCCCCCCTCCCCCTCCCCCTCCTCCTCCTCCTCCTTCTCCTTCTCCTTTTCCTTCTCCTCCTTCTCCTTCTTTTGTCTTGTCAGTAATTCATAGAGCGAGTGGAAGGAGGACACACAGGGTGACATCTGGCTCAGATCCTTCAAAGGAAGCCATCTTAGCAGTCTGCTTGTGTTTATCAGCGCATCTGGAAACAGTGGTATAATTGGTAGTTTACTTTAGTTCACAGATACTGCTCCATAGTGCAGTCCATTCTCCAAATCAATTGGAGAAATTCATCAGTAGAGATGTGCCAATTTTCTCTCCATCAGAGTTTGCTTCTATGGCGTGGGATCAGATTAGTTGTATCTATTTAGTAAGTTGTTTAACTGATTCTAGGAGCCAGTTTCACTTGAGAGCAGTGCTGGGGAAGCACTCATGAAGCTGGGCTCTGTTTCCATGTTGATGCCAATTATTCTGAAATATAATCTGACGGTTCTACACATAATCTTTCAGTGATATGCCATTCACACACACAGTGCGAATGTCCAGCTCTTTAGGGTGATGTAAAATAGCTTCATAATCTTGCCTTGGCTTCCCTCTCTAGCTTGCTTTAACCACCCTTCTACAACTGCACCTATTTGCAATTCCCGGATGAACTCATGATGTATGGCTTAGGGCCATACGTTTACATACATTTACAAACATCACTTCTTTAACATAGAATGGTTGCATTAATTTTCATCTGTCCCAGAATGCTTAGGCGGTGCTGATTTCTAAAGAACTTTTCTCATGCCTGGCACAGCTGCTGGGCCATCTCCATTCTGTGCTCTACTCTTCTTACCAGATTATTTCACTGTGGTGTTTACAGTTATCTGTTTGCTTAGCACTTTATCTTAGATTCTGAGCTCTTTTAGGGGATATTCATTGCTGAGGTCTCAGTCTTAACCATAGACGGACCTTAGTAGACTTCAGGAATGCAAAGCTCTTGTTGAAAGCATGCGAGGTGATGTTAAAAGTAGGAAGAGTCAAGGCAGTCCAGGTTTCTGGAAGTAAGCAGGGATTAGGACAAAGAAGCAGGGACAAGTAGGCTCCCGAGGTTTCAAAAGCACTGGAGTGTGCAAGACTAGTCAAAGTACTGATTAATAATACAAGTGACAAGAGCCAAAAAGTGCCCAGAAATAAGAAAGCCTTGAGCTCAGAAACCAGGCAGAGGGGAAACGATACAGCAAGATAAGATCTTAAGACAAAAATTCTGCCCTAATTAGTTTCTGTGTCTGTGTCTCAGAGGATTCAACCTAAGGATGTGGCCAACCCATTGTTTCATTGATGAGTGTGACCTGAGAAGAAAGAGATGTGTCAAAACTGTGTGTAGGCTGTAAGAAAGCGACCCCCTAATCCGCCTTGGTTTCCTCTAACAGCATGTCCAAGAGAGTAAGGTTATAGGTAAAGTTAATCCAGCTCTGAATATTGAATGGCAGTGGAAGGTGCTTGCCTGCACTCCACAAATGAATTAATTGCAAACATGTCTTCGATTCTGAATGAACTTTGGAGGACCCCTCGGTTAATATGGTGATTCATAAAAGTGTGTAAATCATCACCTGCTTCCTCTTTCGGGAACCTGAGTGACCACTGGTAAGTACCAGCCCAGGAGCGGACTATGTTTTAGCGGCCAGCAGTGTTAGTGAGTTCAGTCATATCATAAAAATAAAAAAGGAAATGAACAATGTCACCTGTGTAAAAGGTGATCTGCTTTGTATTATGGGCACATTTTGGTCCTATCTTCATTTTCTCTCTCCATCATTTTCTCTAACTGGCCTTTTGAGTGATGTATTGAGGAGAAGCCCTGTGTCCGATATATTCAGCTGCCTGTCGTGAGTAATTAAAACCAGTTGTGTTATTGCTTTCCTTAGCTCCAGATGACTCTTTGATGCTTTGGTGTCCATGCCAGAAAGCTACCTCTTATAATCATCACAGGCCAGTGTTTCTACAGAGGTCATGACAAGTTAATTAAGCAAATATGTGAAAAAAATGGTTTCAAATTATCTCAATTAGTGAGTGTTTATATACAGGTACTTAGGGTAGAGGTTGATGACTTTTGAAATAATAACTAATTTGCAGAACTGGTAATTTGATGTCAGAGAATTATATGTATTCAGCACCTTTGTGCTGGCATGATTTCATCTTTTGCTACAGAAAAGACTTTATAGTTCTTTCTGCCAAGAAACATGTAAAAATGTCTAAGTAGATCATGGATTAGGAGTGAGGAAGACTGATACATAAATAATAATGATTTAGAACAAAAAGAGTCGAACAAATAGCGTGTACAAAGAGTTAATATAAAGAAAGACGAACTCTGGGACTTTAACTACACTACCAAGACCCATTCAACACATTTTTTTTGAATGCCTACTATGTGTAGCCACTGCTCTAGAATCTCAGGCCAAAACAAGACTTGTTTCTGTGGAGCTTAAATTCTAGGTGATACCAAGAGACAACAAATAAACTGATATACATCATTTTGATGTCCTTAGGAAAACAAAGTAGAACAAAGTAGGGTTGGGCACAATGGGGAAAGATTGTAATTTCCAGTAGTGGTCAGCATTGGCTTCAGGGAAGGACATCTGAGCCAGGAAGTGAAGGCTAGCACACAAGCCCTGAGGCTATCGGGGAAAGGGAAGGTCAGCACAACCATCCTCAATCTTGAGAAGGAGCCAGGTGTGCACAGCTGCAGCAGAGTGCACAAGGGAGAAGATGCAGTGTGATAACCAGGATATTCAAGGATGCATCTGAGGTTGTGTCACTGATAAGACTTTTATTCTGAGTGAGAACAGGAGGTATTGCAGAGTTTCGAGAGGGTGATTGGCATGGTGTGACTTCTGTTTTTAAGAGCAACCCTTCAGGTTTTGTGCCAAGAAAAAAAAAAAAAGACAGGGCAGAGATGGAAGCAAGGAAGGGAGTTTAATTAGGGGTGGGAAACTGTTAACTTGCGATCCGTATATATTTTGTTGCTCTTTGTAAATAGACTTTGATCGGAATACTATGGCCATTTTATTAGTGTAACAGAGAGATGTCACAATGATTGCATGGTCTAAAAGTAGAAAATATCTATGAATGGCTCTCTGTGAAACTTTTTATTGACCCCCTATATTGTAGTATTTCTGGAATATTGTAGTGATTCTGTAAAAAAAATTTAAAAAAAATGTTAGTAGGTTGACCCAGAGAGGTGGCGATGGAGGTATTAAATGGTATTTGGAATGTGGATACGTAAAAATTACGATTCCATTTGTTGACTGACTGGTGTGTGGAGGAGTGTAAACAGGTAAGTCAGCGCCATGGAACAATTCCGTCTGAACTAGAAGACAAATGTAGTTTCTGTCATTTGATGCAGGGAAGTTGGTAATGAAAGAGTTTTCATGCATTGAGATCAGGAATCAGGAAACCTTAAACTCAAAATCTGTGAGTGTGAGATGCAAAGGAAAATGTTGAGTAGCTAGTGACCGTCGAAGTCGAAGTCCGGGCTGAGATGACAGGCTGGGACATGAGCGCAGGTTTGGTTTCTAAGGATGTGATTTGGGATGAAATCACCAGAGGAATGAGTGGAACAGAGAAGAGGACAAAGGCTGAGCCCTGAAGATGAAGGGAGCACCCTGGAACACTTGGCCGTTGAGTTAAGAAGCAAAGACAAAACAGCCGAGGAGACTGAGGTGCGATCCATAGAGCGAAGCAAGCATGGGATCTACCGACCCATCAACAGGACAAATCCGACAGAAGCAGCTTCTGAAGGTGTCGGAAGGTTTCGTCTCTCATGGTAAGGAAGGCAAAGCACATAGAGGAGGCAGGCATGTGTGATGGAGGATTCTCACACTGTACTGGACCAGAAAACATGGAAGGCAGCTGAACTAGGGGCTGGGCTGGGATCTTCAAAGGACTGGTCCGAGTAAAAATCTTCTTCTGGCTAGGGCATATCTCACAAGCAAGGGTAAATGTTTAGCAGATGGATGCAAAAGTGACTCAAAACTCAAGGCCAAATGTGCAGCCAGGTGTCAGGAGGGGACCAAAGATAACCCAAACATTAGACCTTAGGAAAGATGAGTGACTTCCACTGAATACTGGTCCACACAACAGAAAAGTTGGTCCATCCCAGAGTCCTAGATTTCTTATCAACAGAGAATGACTAACAGAGCAACTGACTTCCCAGGTTCACACTGCTCACAATTATCCTGGAACAGGTTAAGATCTCACATTTTATCCAATCACTGCAGCCAGAGAATTAAGCCACACTGTATAAACACTCACACGCATTTCATCCGCTTCCAGCTCTGGCTATAGTTAAGGTACAAGGTTAATGGAGGAATATGTGGGCGGATTTCCCAAAATTGTCTTCTACATCAAGTGTCTCCAGTGGTTTAGATTCTAGGATAACAAAAAAACAATTTAAACTTGCTGGTGACTACACCACTATGGCTGCATGACAAGGTCCAGCTGCTGGAAGGCCAGGAGGTTGCTGCCATTTCTTCATTCCTTTCTGCTGTACAGCTGCTGATAGGTCATGGTGTCTGTTTTGCTTATTGGTAAAACAATACCAATAATTGTAATCTTTCATTAATCTTTCATTTCAATAATCTTTCATTCAGCTCTTACAAACTGGGAAAGGGACACATTGTAGAAAACAAGGACACGGTGATTCCAGCACTAACAGTAAATCACAGTCTTATTGACCCTCAAGTCCGGGAACGCCTACGTAAATGTGAGACTCGTTCCATGTCTAATACCTGATAAATACACAGAGAATGAGGGGGTTGTATGAAGCAATTATTCCTGGCACAGACGGCACTGATTCCCCTGTAAGACGGGCCGAGAAGCCCGGGTAGTCAAGGGAAAGAGGAATAGACACTGTTAAAGAAATACATGATTGGCGTTGGGCTAGAGATAGGGAAGAAGTAGAAGAGCTAGAGACAGCTTAAAATCCATAAATGTAAACATTTCTTTCTGGCACCTTCTGCCCTTCTGTCTTCTGACATGTGTTGAAACTGCCGACAGAGCACCCAGTGAACCTCCAGTGAACCATTGTGTTGGAGGTTTTTTGAGAACAGGTTGATAAATAAGCTGTCACAATGAAAATTGTTCTTGATCAGTGTACCAAGTGTGGAAAACCAGAAAAAATGTAACCGTGTGATTTTCCTATGTAACTTTGAATGTGCTTGATCTTTATGAATTGTTAGAACTGCCTGTTTGACTTTGTAACTGCACGATGCCAACCGGAGGCTGACCCCCAGCTATGTGGTCAGCTTCTGAGAATGTAAAGTAAAACATTGATAGCTTGCTTAAGGTAATGATGTTTGAGAAAAATTTCTATGCAATGTATCTCTTTTGCTATAACTGAATGATTTTGAGGAAGTTCTTTACATAATAAAAGACTGGGATGATCTTGGCCAAGCGAGAGAGCACTAGAGAACTCCCTGGCTGAATCATTCGCCAGCTTTTACTTTATAAAGCGTGCTCTCACCTCTTTCTTTCTCGGCACCAATCCATTCATCCCTTCCTTGGGTCTTTCCCTGACCCCCATCCTGTTGCTGAGGCTGGACCCCACCATAAACTTGTATAAAATACAGTAGAAAATTCAATTTAAATTTATATAAAGTACAGTAGAAATTCAAATCAATAATCTCTTAAACTGAGGTTTTAAAAAACATTTTTGGGAAGGCAACTCACACCTGCACATGGAGCCTTGGCAAGAAGAAGTATACAGTTTTGTGTATCACAGGAATATGTGTATATATGGAAAGGAGCAAGGTTTTTGTAAGAAGAAAAGAGTGCCATGCAGGATGGTTGTTTCTCACCTCTCTCTGGGAACCTTTGTCAAGAAGGAGAAAGGATGTGGCAAACAGGCCCTTTGGGTCTACCAGATGTTCCCTGATAGTACACATTGTCAAAACAAATTTAAATTATGAGGGCCAGGGCCCTTAAACAGCGAGGTATCCAATGGCATGTTGTGTCTTATTCATTGAGCCTTTCTGAGTACTCATGTGGATCTAGTCATCATTTCTCATCTTCTTTTAAAACTATTTGATCAGTTCTTTGTGGATTTCATACAGTGGGTTTTGATCTGGTCACCTGCCACTCTCCTCCACAACTCCTCCCAGATATTCTATTTCCATCTTTCCACCCTGCTCAATATTATATTCTCTCTGTCTTTCTGTGTCTCTCTGTCTCTGTCTCTCTCTAGCAAATCATCAAGTCAGTTATGCTACCCTTATACTCCTGGGAATAGGGCCATCTATTGATCTACTGGATGGAGCATGGTCCACCTACCAGGGACTACCTCCTTAAAGAAAACTGATCCTCCCTTTCCCAACAGCATCAGCTGCCTACAGATCCAAAGTCAGGGGTGGGATTTCATGTCCGCCTCCCTCTTCCATACTAGCTCTTTGTTTGGCTTGAGCCAGCATAGTTCTTGTGCACGCTATCGAAACTGCTGTGAGCTCATCTGATCAACTGCCCTGCTGTTGTCACACAGCTTCATTGTGGTCATCCACTGCCTGTCTCTTACAATCACTCCAGTGTCTGTTTGTGTTTCAGATGTAGAACACAGCGTCATGTAATATTTTTACGTAGGCATTGAAAGGTTGGTTATAGGTAAATAAGTTAGCATTTAGCCTTCCTGGCATGAAATTTAACTTACCCACAGCAAACTGGCCATTTCTTTGGCTCTGAAGTTAGATGACAAGTATTTTTTCTCTGATATTTCCTCACTTTGGGATTTTTCTTTCAAATGCTTACATAATCCCTAGTAGTAAGAACTCAGGAAATGCTGTTATTGACATCTGTTACATCTTACAAATATAGAAATCAAACTTAACAAAATAGCCCTAAGTCATGTGCTGGTTAAAGAATCCGTCACAGGCTGGATACTACAGCTAGTGGATACTAAAGTCTCTGATGTTTAAATAAACACTAGAGGTGATGATAGTGTTTCTTGAACATGAAAAGCTTGTGTTTGCAATGTATACAGGGAACATCTGTATGACTGTGTTCCAAGAGATAATAGATTTTGAATTTGATTCTATATGAGAGAAACCTGTAAGTAGGCTGTCAAATAAAGCTCTATAAACTTGATGTTAGAACAATGGCCTTCCTCTTTTAATCCCAGCCACATTTGTGAACCACTCATATATGTGAGATTATTCTGATTCTTCTTGTGAGGAATGGACTCTGAAGAAGGCCAGGACTAGAGCAGGTGGGTGATATCATCCCACTGAGGCAGATTTCTGGTTTGGAGAGCTAGCCTTCATGGAAAGGTGAACCCACGGTGGCTGGCTTTCAGGAACTCTAGAGGAGAACAAAGGCTACCACTCGCTGTACAAAGGAGCTGTCCACAAAGACCTGCTGACCCTCTTCTGTTACTTGGACCTGCACTTGGTTCTTTCTACTTGCCTTGATGGGGTTTACCTTCTGTCTTTACTGACGTACTATGTTAAGTCGTTTCTCAAAGCTGCCTACAAGAGATGTGGTCAGGTATTGATTACGATGGTAAAGCTGTCATCGTTTACATTGCTTTTTTTGAAATCTATGAGATTCCCTCCCTCTGTAAATTAAATATGATTAGAAGACAGCTTAGGAGATTGACTCTCAGAACTGGAGTTCACTTTAGAAAGACATTTTTAATTAAAAATATTAAATTGATTTTTATTATTTCATGGTTTCATACATGTATATAGTGACTTTTAATCGTCTTCACTCCACCCCCCTTTACCCCTTTTTTCCCAACATGTCCTCCTTCTACTTTGATGTCGTTCTTATTTTTGTGTGGGAACCAACGCCATGCAGACTTCTAATGTTCTGTACTAATAATTAATAACACAACAAACCTTTGTTGATTTGTACAAATCATGTCTATGAATGTTCTAAGTGCATTAAATTCCCAAGCCCTCACAATATTTTTTGAGACAGATGCCATTTTTATTCCCAGATTACAAGACAGAAAACTGCAGTATAAAGCACACAGAGAACCCATCTGTGATTGCACACTAGAGCTGAACCTGGACAATGTGACGCTCCAAGCTCTTAAAAAAACCATTAAAATTTTAATTTAATACATTTCAATATAATTTATATTTTAAAATATATTTTAATCGTATTTATTTCTTTCTCCTAGTTACTCTAAGACTCTTCTTACCTTCCTACCCACCAAATTCAATGCTCTCTCTTTCTCTCTCCTCCTCTCTAAAAACACACACAGGAAAATCAAAACAAACAGATAAACAAAAAGCCCAGTAAGACACAGATTACCAAAACAAAACAGAAACCATATAAAGAACATGGACTCTGTTTTGTGTTTGCTGACTACTCCTGGGCGTGGGTCCTGCCCTGGAGTGTGGTTGATATATTCAGTGTCATTCCACTGGAGAAAATGGTTTTCACTTTCTCAGTGGGTTCCAATTACAAATAGCTTCCTGGTTAGGGAAGTGGACTTTTGTCCACTTTCCCTTCTCAGTGCTGGGAATTTATCTGGTTTGAACTGTGTCGGTCTTGTGCATGCTGTCACAATCTCTGTGAGTTCATATGTACATCAGTCCTGCTGTAACTGGATTGGATTACATCTTTATTGACTCATTGGCCAAAGGGGGTCCCATGGGCCACCCCAAAATATCCCAAGCTATTGCTAAGGCTTTGAGTTACTCTCCATCACCTAATGGTAAGGTCCTATTCTGTAGATACAACTTACTTATATCATCATATGTGAAGAAATGGACCTGGTAGCCAAACAGAAGCTTCCTTCTTACTGACTAACATTCATGGCTCTGGAGGATATTTTGCATGCTACCAGAAGTGGAAAGTAATCATCAACATCACCCATCTACAAACCCTACAAATACAACAGCAACATGCCTGCAAGATATACTGGTACAATAGGGGCACAAATGTTATGGGAGTAACCAAACACTTTTAAAAATTGGATTTAAGGTCCACTCCATAAGATGGACCCCATACCTTACCCTACTAAAATGGCCAAGGGCCTGAGACTCCATAGGTCTTAGGTTCTAGGGAAAAACCTGCTACTATTATTCTGCCAAAAAAACATAGCAATAAAATGACTCTTTATGACATATCATTATACTTATGTATCAGCACAGCGATCAACCTTCATTAGAGAAATTTCTTCTTGGAGTAGATGAGAATTAATAGAGTCTCACAACTGGACAACATGTCTGAGCTACTTTGGGGGCATGTAGATCTAAGTGGGATATCTTTATCAAACCCCTCTCAAGGCTCAGAGATATATATGAAAGAGGAGGTAGAAGGATTTTAAGAGCCATAAGTGGCGGATGACCCCAAGAAAACTTTCCGAACTCTTTATTCCTAATGTAAAAGCAATCTACCAAAGACTCCCTTGAAAAAATGACCTTTATGACCATTCGCTCTATGAAGCATGACACTATCTCTGGATCTTTCTTCATATTCCCACATTTTGGTCTAGACAACTCCTCTCATATTTATAATCAAACCCTATAATATAGCGTTCTAAAAATACATGATAAGCACAACAGGGAAGGGAAGATAAATTGTGACAAATTGGATCATTTCTAGGCCCTATAATTTTCATTCTGAGAAAAGAGTCTCAGTTTTGTAATACAAAACCCAAGTCCTCTTTCCTTCTCTATTCCAGAAGAGTGCTCTCCCAGTGCCGAGTATGGGCAGGAATGTCAAGTTGTGATAGAAGAAGCCCTCCACGTACCTGGAGCGAGGGATGATTTATTGGTGGTGGGAATGTAGAGGAATGTCTTTCCTGATTCCTCACATGGTGCCTGGGAGAAATGAGAAGTCAGGACAGCTGTTCTCAGAAACACAGAATTTCTTTGGCTCATCTTTGGATGGGTCAGGTCCTTTATTCCTCACCACAGGGATTGCATTTCTGTGGTTGCTAATCCAAGGACAGAGTGCAGACAGAGATTAGTGAGGAACTTCAACCCTGTCTGGAATGTGCAGAGCCTGCAGCCTCCAGGGTTGGCTGCAGAAGGAATAGCTTAAGAAGCCAGGATCCCAAGATGTCTAGCTAAGAAGAGATGAGCACACTTAGCATATACCTGGTATACGGCTTATCGTGCAATGCTCAAATCACTCACTTTTCAGAAATAACGCCATGACAGTCAGAAAGTCAGGGGAGGACAGATGATTCAAGACACAAATAAAATCCTTAAATGTTTCATTTTAGGGGAATTCAGGATTGGCTATTTATTATTTACTTTAGAATTTGTCCCCTGGGCAGATTCATTTTATTTTTTTTATACGTTTTAATTAGAATATAATTACAAAAATTTCCCCCTTCCCTTTCCTTCCTCTTGCATTGCCCAAGTCCCCTCCCTCCAGCTTCCCCATGTCGCTCCACTCTCACTGAGAGCCTTTCCTTTGATTATTAGTGTCACATATGTATGTATAAGCATGGGCAAATACGTAGATATAACCTGCTGAGCCCATCTTTCTCTCAATTAACGTAGAGAATTTTATTATACAGATCTTCTTTTGTTGTTCCCACAATGGCACAGCAGTTTCAGTCCAGGAAATAACTCTTCTGGCTCAGAATTTGCCTATTGTGCTTTGTTGGTGCTAAAGAACAGGTGCCAGCCATGGGGAAAACTGGGACTTTCTGGATCCCATGGAAGCAGTACTTCTAGACTGTCCCACTAACTTTTATTTCATGGTTACTGAACTGTTTCTATTGAGTTCCTAAAAGAAGCTTCAAGTTCAAAAATTAAAGGGAGGCCTAAAAGATTGCTCGGTAGGCAGAGTGCTTACCATAAAAGCATGAGTTTGATCCTAGAACCCACATTGAAGGAAGCTGAGCCAGTGGCACAGCCTTGTAACCCCAGCTTTGAAAAGACAGAGGCAAATCTCTGGGGCTTGCCAGGAAGCTACTCTAGTCCACTGGGCAAGTTGTAGGCCAGTGAAGGAGTCCATCACATGAAACATAAATAGGCAAAAATTTAATTGGTGTCTGATGTTTTTTGGCCTCCGCACTTGTAAGTGTACAAACACACACACACACACACACACACACACACACACACACACACACACACATGCATGCATTTACACACACTTTAAAAAATAATAAAAATGGGGTAAGTGAGAAGGAAGCTAAGTTGCAGTTGTTCCAAAGGTATAATTTTGGATATCTCCTCATAGAAATCCTGCTGCGTCGTGAAGAGAAACAGAAAAATTCAAACCGAAGGAAGAGCTTCTGTTATCCCACCCCAAAATTTCACAAGCATCGGAGGCCAGGACCTTTTAGATGTTCAAGAGAGATCCGTTTACTTGCATGGAAAATCACTTGCTTTTTACTGGCCAGTTTCAGGGTTTCCTGATGACCTGAAGGGCTACTGCCTCTCCAGGGACAGTCTCAGGACATTCTTGGCAAGGGCAGAGGCCAGAGGCCAGAAAGACTGGTAATTTTGTTTTACAACATTTTCTGCCCAATCTTTAAATCAAAGAAGACAAATGGCTCTGATCCGTTCAGCAATACCTTCGAGTCTGAATTACTTCGTTGTCCTGAACTGACCAGAGAGGTTAAAACCATATCAAAAAAAAAGAAACAAAAAATAGAAACAAAAACTGAAACCAACTTAGTGTGAACAACTTTTCCCATTCTCTGCCAACGTATTTGAGTCAGGAGGAGACAGTGTTCCCGTTCCCATCACCATCGAGAATGTGACAAGATAATTTCATTGCTTATTAACAGCACTTATGGTGGGTCGGAGCCATGTGGCAGGAGGCGAGCGATGTTTATATATATTTTCACTTTTGCCTTCTTATTAGTTACCTGTTCACCTCTAACAAGCAAGCAGTCTTCATTTCTTCTCGTCTCACAATGCATACCACAGAGACCTCCTCTGGCAGCTGCACGTGAACTTTCAAGTCTTCAACCATCCCCTCTCACTCCCTGGGGAAGTTTTCTTAATGTTTCAAGTATTCTACTGCTGAAATGCGGGGTCATTTCCCACCCATCTCTCTACATTTCCAATTAAGCAGAAGCAGTCCCTCCATCTTTACTGAGCTCTAACACCATCCCTGGATTTCCTACATACAAGCTCCAATGCTGAACTTTGGTAGTCTTGCAGGCTCTTTGGCTCAGCCATATCTTCACCGCTGGCTCCTCTGCCAACTCCTGCTGCCATCAAACATAATCTAGTGCATGATCCCTTTTCTGTCTCCCATTCATTCTTGTATCAAATGTACCCTTTGTTGCTGTTTTGTAGCCCGCAAGCCTTCCTAGTGCCAACGTGGCCCACTTGTTGAGAGATCCTGTCAGTCCACGGTGGTTCGTTGCGAAGTGAGTGTTGGGCTAACCCCACGCTTTCACGCGACCTTGCAATACTATTGTAGCTGTGACCACATTCCCTTCGACAGCAGGGAAAATGAAACACGTGCTGGGAAACTGGCTGTGCTTCATGTTGGCTCCCAAGGCAGACGTTAAAATGAATGAAGTCCTTGTAGAGTCCTTTCCAACAATGGCTCCTTCTTCAAATGGGGCTTCCTGATACTATTTCTTGGTCAGTTTACACAAAATGGTCACTTCTGGGTTTTGTTAGTAGATCTTTAGACCTTATAGGTGATAGATATTAGGTGTAGACCAAAATAAAGCAGTAGAGCATTCTGAAGCTTGTGGGAAATTGAGGGCACAAGTGAGGGAACGGATGGACACTGGCTTTTGTTGTCGTTTTTACTGAGGAACTACTTCCACTCAGGCGTTCATTACTTTGTATATGTTCTGCTACTTACACTTATTTGTTTGTTTTTTCGGTATGTCTGTGGATGAATACCACATGGAGGTCAGAGAAAAACTTGTAGAAGTTGGTTCTCTTCTTCAATGTTTGCAATATTGATCTATGGTCATCAGCCAGCCCTTTTCCTGATGAACTATCTTGCTAGCCCATGTTCTGTTATTTAAATATGGCAACAGATTTTTAACTCAGAGTTATTATTAATTCAAACCTTTCTGTTTATTTCCATGGTTGCTTTTTTTTGTATTTGATATCTAGGGCATGAATTTACAAAACTTGGATATATGAATTCAAATTGTTCCTTTTTTCGTGGGTGCAAGAAACATCTTGCTGTCATTAAACAGAAACTTTTTTTCTGGAAAATGTAGGAATGTAGGTAATGTAGGTAACGTGCTTCGAATTGGAGAATCTGATGAGATCTAGATGAGATGTTCATTACAATGAGTGTGGGCACTCAGATGTTGCTTGTGGGTGACAGACATGCTCAGTCCCTTGATTATGTTGATGGTTTTACACACACACACACACACACACATACATGCATCACATGCACACAAACACACACATACCCCATACATTTATATGCACACATATACTCACACTGTATACACACACACACGCATACACACACACCACATCACATGCACACAAACACACACATACCCCAAACATACACATGCACACATATACTCACACTGTATATACACACACACGCATACACACACACCACATCACATACACACAAACACACACATACCCCAAACATACACATACAGGTATATACTCACACTGTATACACACACACACACACACACACACACACTCAGCACACATTCTGCCCTTCAGTCAGGACCTTAAACAGTAAACTAGGGTTCACTTATGGAGTTCCTATAACACAGAGCATCTGGTGAACATTTGACAGAGGAAAACACATCCTTCAAGAAAGTGCTTAAGTTCCTTGGAATTCAGGAAGAATAGAAGAAAATGTTATTGAGATGAGAAGTTAGAAAAGCAGAGAGATGCTCGGTGGTGTACTCTTTGTTAAAATTTGCAACCTAGAGGTTTCCATCCACATGTAGACCTCTGAGCTAAAACACATTCCATGCTGCAACCTGGAAAACACAGATCTATTTGCCCTTTAATCCTAGACCACTACAGATCAAGTTACCTCTTTGAAATGTTTTTTCCCCCTTTCTGGCCAAGTAAATGAATTGAAATTGATGTACTTAATTGTTTTCTAAATTGCAATTTTTCCCCACAGATGTTTTTTATCAAGGTTGAGCCCAATGGGCTCTGTCAGTCACACTGGGAGATGAAGTCATCTGGTAATAAAAGAGAAGGGGCGAAGGGAGGAAGGGAAATGCCATACAGCATACTGTCTAATTGAAAAATGTGCCACATAAACGCTGAACTTGGAATCTCTCCTTCCCCAGGGCCTACTCACAACAAACAATGCACACATCTTCTGCACTGCAAAGATTAGACCTCTTCACTTTCTCCATTATTAATTCTGTCCAATGCAATAGTTTCCACCCTTTGTCTGTCTTGGGTGAAGTCACCCTACTGGAATTGTAGACCTCTGATGCAAAGTGACAAGGTCCCAAACCTGAAGGTTGAAATGTAGAAGGGTAATGACATCAGGCCTAAAGGATGGAGGTTGGGGGTGAGCTGAGCTCCAGCTTTGTGGAGGGAAGGATGAGAACTAGCAATCATGTCCAGGGATGAGTCTGAGAAGTAATTGCTAATGATGACACCACCTGAAATGGGGGGATCTTGTGGGAGTACTGTCATAGGGGAATTCTGAAGCTCTCAGGCTTAAATACATGTTAATGAAACCTGGAATAATAAGATATGAAGAGCAGGCACAGAAAGCTGCATGTGTTTCTCATAGCTGTGGATGTAGGACTGTATCCAAGAGAGATGGGAGACAAGGAGATTGCTACTGCTTATCTTCAAACAAACCTAAGGAATAAAAGAACACTGCCTCTCCAATCCTTGCCTGGCCTATTGTGGAGAACAGTTATGAGCAGTAAAAGCCCTGCCTAGAAAGATCCTTGAGAACTCTTTCCAGTCCACTTATCTTCATTTACATTGCTCTTTAACCCACATCTGAGTGCCTACATCAGTTTGCTATTCATATTCTCTGTAGAGAATCTAACCGGTGGGATAGCAAATGAGAGGCTTCTTATCAGCCTCACTGTCAAGAGCTTCTTATGTTAGAAGAAAAGGCTCCCTTCTCTTGTCTCAGCATCACATTGAACAAGAACTCCAAGGCCATTAGAGAAGAAATAAATTACTCATTTTCATTTTCCACTTGCTTAACTTAGCTGTGACATTTGAATAAACGTACTGCAGGGACTTCTCCAAGTTCTGTGACTGCAGAACTTGTCCAAGGGTTTTAAACCTTTTAAGAAAGACTCATTTTCTTTGTAGTGATATTTGGGGTGACAAGATTCAATTTGCACTAGAGAGTGTCAATCATTTAGAACATGGAAGCTTTGGGCAAAGAGCATCACATTGTGCTCAAGAGCAGATAACAGCTTTGCCTTGGATCTAAAATGTAGCTTACACGTTTTATCTCTCAGCGTTCTCTAGATGACCGTCTCTCTTTCCCCCCTCACAGATTGCCACCATCATCAGTTTCTCTTTCCAATATTCCTCTTCTTCCTCTGTCTTCTAAGGCCTCTTCCTTTTCTGCGTTGCTCTGTTTCTTTTTCATCCTTACCCTCCCTCCAGGTTTTCTCTTTCCTTTCTTCGCCCTTTACCTTTAAATGCTCCTCTGCTTCCTCCATTGCTCTGCCCTCCATCCCCGTCTCATACGTTTTGAGACCATGCTTTGTTCAGTGATGTATTACCTCCTTTTGTCTTTTGTTTGCTTGTTTTGTTTTGTTTTTTTCCAGACAGGGTTTCTCTGTTGTAGCTCTGGCTGTCCTAGAACTCACTCTGTAGACCAGGCTGGCCTCGAACTCACAGAGCTCCACCTGCCTCTGCCTCCCGAGTGCTGGGATTAAAGGTGTGCACCAACACTGCCTGACTTTTTCATTTCATCTTTGTAGCAGACCTAGATACTGCTTTTTAGGTGAGAAAATGAAGTGCTAACCAATCACATGGCTCTTAAATAGTCTCTGGGTCTTTCTGGTCCCAAATCCGTGCTTTAAATCAAAGTCTCACTAGGAAAGGATGATAATTATGGGCAAGGACATGAAAAAAGAAAACACAGGTTACAATTAAACTTAACTTTGTGATTTCAGAGACTAAAAAAATTTTGCTTGTGAACATTTAAAGTAGGAAAATTCTGGCATGGGATAATCATAACATTTAGTAATCAAATAATTTAAACAGAACAAAGTAAGATTTAAGAGAAGTCCGGTCTATAAAGAAGAAATAAGACAGGGTTGTAATGCTTCGAAATATAGCAAAGGCTTTGTAATGAATCATTGCTTATTAGACATATTTATTTGACATCACAGGGGCTTTCAAGGATGAATAAATGTGCTGTTGCGAAAGGCTCTGCACCCCTTGCAGAATGCACATTTGGGTTAGAATCAGCTATCATATAAAAGAAGATAGAATTACGCTAGTTTTGTGCTTTACTCTAAAATATGCTAGAGAGAGATTGTCTCAGTGCAGCAACAGCGACTTGGTGGCATCATCCAGACCCCCATGGCTTCTTTCTACTCTCCATTTTTAGCACGTGGCCTTTGTCCCTTAGACATGTGTCTTATTATGCTCGAGGCTTGAACATACCATCACATCCTCATCAAATTACATTTAGAGACAGAGAGAAAGGTTTTTCCTTGTGAAGTTTTGTGCTTTTCTTTTTTATAAAGAAAGAAAATAGTTTCCAGAAACTCCTCCCACTGGCTCCTCAGAAGACGTTCAGGAAAGTTCATTACCCAGGGCTGTGTCAGAGGCCTGGCCATGAGGGTACCCAGCTCTGATCACTGGCAAAGAGAAAGTGTCCAGACCAGGCTGTGCTTTGCTGTGGGAGACCCTATTCTACAAGCTTTATTGGACTCCATTTAGAGTGGAAATACAGAAGCAAGAAGACTGCACCTTGGCGAACACATGATCAGCACTATTTGCCCAGCACCACCCAGAAGGCACAGATAGGTAATACATTCCTAGAAGTCAACAGACTGCCATCTTGTAGACTTACCAAAGTCAACAGAGTACAAACCTGTAGACTTACCAAAGTCAGCAGAGTACTACCCTGTAGACTGACCAAAGTCAGCAAAGTACCATCCTGTAGACTTACCAGAGTCAACAGAGTAACCATACTATATATTTACCAAAAGTCAACAGAGTACACCCTGTAGGCAAGTCAACTGGTACCATACAAGCACATAGATATACTAAAATCCTATCAGTAAAAGTAGGCCTAAGTAAATATGAAGAAGAATACAAAACACACTTGCTTAAACTTCATCAAGAGGGATCTATCATCAAACCTACTCAGTGTATGTATCAAAGGACCAACAGGCAAGTACTCCTGATTGTCCTAGAGGCTTCATCTCTGCTCAGTCCTCACCATTGGTGTGGCCTATTCAAACTGCTGTCCATATGTCTGTCCATTTGCCAATGTACCAACTCTTACACTTTTCCCTAACCATATCCATGGCTTCAAACCTCACTTCCATGACTCCATTCAAACCCAAGCCTTGTGATCCTACAGCTTGAATCTGCAGTTAGCCTCTTCAGAAACTCCCCAGGATAGTGTGTTACATATCTGCTGTTTTAAGTATGGGCTCTATGAGCTCCTTAAATACTGCTGAATCCTATTAATTTCCCCCACCTGAGAGCAAATTAGAATGGGATAGTTTTCTGGGAAATGTTTAGAAAGCTAGCATCCCACTGAAGTTTGTAGTTTCATTTTTCTTTAAGATTATAGATACTCAGTTAGTATTCTGACTTAAGCACAGGGAATTGTTCGTGCAGGAAGCTAGAGAAGACTGATAAAATTTAGAGAACAAGACAAGCTTATTTTTCTGAGTGAGAAAATGGGAAGGTATACAAGTATATAAACAGGTGTCACTACTGTTACTCTGTAGCCCAGGCTGGCCTTGAACTCACAGAGATCTGCTTGCTTTGGCCTACTGAGTGCTGGGATTAAAGACATGCACCACCATTGTCCGGCCCCTTCTAAGTCTTTTCCCTCTTGGAATCTTTTCTCAGTCTATAATACGCAGGGCTGATGTGGTGACGTGGTCAGCTGCACAGAGAAGCGTGGCTTCCTGGGAAAGACAGATTCCTGTCAGTATTTATGATTTGATGGCCAGGAGTTTTCAGCCACTTTTCCTTGACCTATTGATTGGATGATGACCTTGATTCACTTTCAGCACTGTAGTTCAGTATTTTTCAACCTGATCGCCATAAGTTTTCTGTTCATCCACTTGGATCTATAATTTCATTGCACTGGTACCAGCTGGAGCCTTCGCTAAATTAGTTCAAACATTTTTTTATGTCTTGTCAAATAGCCTTTCGTTGTTAGAATTGTCTAAACGATTGGCAGTCTTCTTATGATGAAGAACGGCCTGATATAAGTGTTCCCCACGGGGGAGATACAGCGCATGAACAGCAGGTTCAAAGCCACTGGCCACTGTTTAATCCACCATATGCACTTCAGTCTTGTCAGTGTCATAGCTAGAATTCACCCCAAGTATTATTGCTCCAAAGATCATACTCATAGCACCCGGACTGTCTTATCTCTCTAGGATCTGCTTTAACTGTTCTATTGGACTAGAACACTGAAGATATAGCAAGGTTATTCATTTTCAAAGAATAGTTGATAGGAATAGCAAATCAAGACTGTGCAATAGAGTTGAGGATGGAAGGATACATGTGTCTCATTGTTAGGTAAATATAGTCATCAGTTATATGATGGATGGGAGGAGAAGTTTGCAGAGCAGTGATTCATCCTGTTTCAGTATTAACCAGGGTTCTTTAGAGTAACAGAATTTATAGAATGAATCTCTCTATTTCTATCTATCTATCTATCTATCTATCTATCTATCTATCTATCTATCTATCTATCTACCTACCTAACCTACCTAGATATAGAATGACTTACAGGCTGTAGTCCAGCTAACCCAGCAATGGCTAGTTATGAATGGAGAGTCTAAGAATTCAGAAGTTGCTTAGTTCATAAGGCAGGATGTCTCAACTGGTCTTGAGTAGACTATGGAATCCTGAAGATAAAGGCTTCAAGGCCAGTGAAGGAATGGACTTGCTAGCAAGGCAAAAGCAATCAGGCAAAGAGCAAAAGGTTTCTTCTTCCATGTTGTTATATGAAGGCTTCCAGCAGAAGGTGTGGCCCAGATTAAAGGTGTGGATTGCTTATTCTTCACTATCTCTGGCCTCAGTTGTTCATATGGGTCGTAACAACAGTGCAAGGCTCTGTAGCAGAACATGTGCCTCTTCACTGACATGGACAAAGGACTTTTGATATCCTGGGCTCCCATAATGGAATACAGAGAGTGGGAAGACAGAGTGTCATTGTATCGGGTTTTTGTATTATAAGAGATGAGCTCTCTGAGAATCCTCAGCTTAGCAGATGACTGACTGGATAGGCAGTGGCTCTTCCATCTAAAGATTCTCCCAGGGCTTAGTTCCCAGAGAAGTAGTTCTTATGGCTGTCATTTTGGCAGAATATACTTCCAGAACTTTGAATTTTGTCTTTTGGTGGTGTGTTTGGTGGTAAATTCTCATCTTTGGGACAGCAGTTCAGTTATTCCAGAATTATGGAATAAGCAAGCAGAAGGTTGTTCATATATATGTCTTCCCAAAGGTCAGGTGTAAGCATGAAAATGTGATGCTATGAGAATTTAACTGATGGCAACTGTGTTTTCATAAACTTGAGAGACCTTTAACTTTATTTATTGGTTCTGGAGATTGAACCAAAGGCCTTGTGTGTGTTAACTGTATACTTTATCACTGGCCCCAGTGCAAGGCATTTACAAGTAATACATCTCATTCAAAACTTTCCCAGTCTATATGTGGAAATTACAGGACGCAGAGACGATATGACTGACCAAGTTAAGAAAGAAATCATGCTGTACGGTATGCCGTTTGGCCTACAATCTAATACTCTTTCCAATATACCAATACACCTGCCTGGCTTGGATCAATAACATTGCCTGTAAATGTGAAAAGCCGTTATCACTGGGACGGTAGCATAGAACTAGACAAGCAGCACAGAACCTGAGCTTTGGGAACTGGTGTGTGCAGAAAGGAGAGCAGACCAGTTTGACTTAGCACTTTGAAACTGGGGCTTACAGATGTTAAATTACAAAAGGCTCCATCCATAGCCTAAATTGGCTTGAGGAAGTAATCATCCCACAGGGATGAGAGTAAGCAATAACCCCCTCCCCCAATTTACTATCATTAAGAGACCCAAAAAGGCTCGTATTAATTCACCACGGAGAATTTATTCCTTTAATTCTGGAGGGGTTTCGCTCAGGGGAGTGGTTTAGTTCATGGGTGTGGTTTAGTTCGGGGGCGTGGTTTAGTTTAGAGGTGTGGTTTAGTTTAGGGGCGTGGTTTACTTTAGGGGCGTGATTTCGTTTAAGGGAAAAGGTTTAATCAGGGAAGTGGATTAGTCCAGGGGAGTAGTTTTGTGAGAACTGACCAGTGTTCTGAGCTTGAATCATTTGCCTTATTTCCCACTGCGCTTCAATTCCCTAAGATTTACTTTATTTTTTAAATTAAGAACTAGTCTTGAAAAGTAACATGGATTCTTAATTTAAAATGTCCACAGAAATACAAAATAATTATAGTGACAAAAAAATCCCATTTGAATTTTGATCTAAAGGCTTCCAAGGAAAACCCCTCCAGTAAGCGTCTGTTGTCCTTACTGTGTTTATTTGATTATACTTACTGTTTAGACACGCATTTCACTACCTTGTACCCTTGCTCGTTCACCTTGAAGGCTGTTGCCTACTGGTATAAACTTACATTTTTTAAAAGTAGCTTTACATTTAAAAGATTGGCGAAATGTATTCTGGTTCATCTTTCCAGTGTCTGTCATGTGGTCAAATACCAAAAGATGACGTTAACATAGATCACAAAAATTGTCCCAGTGAGGTCTGCTGCTTCAAGGACAAGAATCCAGAGGCCCCTTTCTCCCCTTTGAGCTTCCTGGGTGAGCATTCTATAATGAAGTCATTGTCAAATCCTGACTCACAGAAGACCTCCCCAGGGTCGCTCAAGGAGAGGGTGATGGAGGCCTAAGAAGCACACTGACCTTGCCTGTCTACTTGGCAGTGGAGGGCGGCACTGACTGCATTGCTACACGGAGACTCCTCCAGTGAAGTTTTCCTGGCAGGCAAAGCATCAGGCTGCTCAGTGGAACGTCTCGGTTCTGTCCCTTCAGGAGGAGCCAGGAGGCCATACTTCCAAGCCAAGGGAAACACTACGTTAGCCTCAGTGCCTGGGCTTGGCGGGAGCTTTCTGGCCTGTTTGGGCTCAGGAGCCAGGTCAATTACATTTCTAGTGAGTACTAGGCTCTCCTTTCCAGCTAAACACTGGAAGAAGATGCAGACACAGGGAATCTGGTTTATTCACAAGTGCATGGCCGCTGCCTGGATGAAATGTGGTTCATTCCAATTTTGCTACGGTAAGAACTGCAAATGCCCCTTTCCCTATCTGGGAAGGAAGCAGAAGGAAGCCAGAGTCCAAATCAGACATCTTAAATCTCTACAGCCGTCTTGGTCTGTGCTTAGACAAATAATCTCTAGGCGACCCAAATCCCCTGTTCATTGTGAAAACAGACAGTGCGGGGGGAAAAACAGAATTAAATTGTTTCTCTTTCATGGCAGCTGAAGTGTAAAAACCATTCTATTCCGACCTTGTGGTCAGAATTTCCTGACACCTCATAAATTATCCTAAGGGCTCCAGGCCGGGAAGGTTGAGCAAGGCTGAAGGCCTCACGCAGCCGCAGTCTCCTAGGCAGCCGGGCGTCTCTCTGTGCGCCTGAGCCGCAGGCACCAGTCTGTGCGATGTGAAGAAAAGAGGTTTCATCCAAGTCTGTTTTTCTGAACCAGGACTGTCTTAGAATTGTGTGACCACTCTCCTGAAGGGCACAGGCAGTGGGAAACAGGGATACACCTGACGGGACGTTTGAGATGGTTTTGTCTTAGGAAGAAGAGAAAGGGGAAAGATGGGTAGACTGGAAGAAAAGAAATACTACAAAAGATTGAGAGCTAGAAGGAAAAAACCAAGCAAAAAATGTGTGTTTGTGGGTAGATGCATGAGGGGAGGGAATGGTCTCAGTTTGGATTTGCTATTTTCATTCTCCATCCTTGTCTTTGTCTCTAGCAAGTCTCTATCTTTCTCTGCCTCTGTCTCTCTGTCTCTGTCTCTGTCTCTGTCTCTCTCCTCTTTCCTCTCTCCCTCCCTCAATTAAGCAGAGGAAACCCTTGGATTGCTCTAACCCCTGGCGAGTTTCCTTTTGCCTCTCCATCCATCTGTGCCTTACACACAGTAGGTGCTCTATAAATGTTTGCCTAGTGGTGAGAACCTTAGATGGATCCCCAGAGAGGAAAACAGATTTATTTGAGGGAAATTCCGAGTGTGGAAAGCAAAGTCATTTGGAGCAAACAACATTCCAGTTACCCCAAGCCACCATAAGACTGAAAGGATATGAGTATCTGTGGGCGTGTCTGGACATATTGTGTGTGGGAATGTGGGTGGGTGGTCCGGACTGGTGGGTAATAAGTGACAAGAGGGCCCTTGAAAATATAAAGGGCTCCATAACTACTGTAAAAATAAAACTGAGAACAGCGTGGCCAGACCTCCAGCCATGCAGTGACCAAATCTGACCCTGGCAGAGATGAATAATGCAGTGGGGTTGGATTCAAGAATTATTAGTTAATGTTTCTGGTCCCTGTGGGCATCTCTCTCTCCCTCCCCTCTCTCTTTATTTCAAGATATTATAAAGAATTACTGGGTGGGTTTTTGGCTCAGCAAATGATTACAGCAGACTGTAGAATCCCAGAGCTCTTCCAAGCTCTTTCTAGATTCTTCTATATTAATAAATTTTTTTTCTTTAGTGGAATGTGTCTTCTGGCTTGCCCTTTGGACAAAGAATATGATATTTTATTTTCCTCTGGTTACTTTCTCCCCTTTCTGGAAAAGCTCTTCTAACTTAGTTTATAACCTAGTTTATCTTCCTAACAGGTAGATAAACCTCCTGGTTCCTCTGACCCTGAAAAAACAGAACAGAAGACCCCAGAGAGCATATAGCTAAAAACCTGCTCCTATTAGGCAGGTCACAGGATGCTATTTTCTGCAGCTGTCCTTGTATACAAATATATATTGTTGGAATATACATTATGCAATGATGAAGGGGGCAGAGAGAAAGACATATTTATGGGCCACAGAGGAAAATAGGATTTCCTATCGGCACTACCCATACCATACCTGTAGATATATGTATTTGCTATCATAGTCTAGCAAGTTCTCTGATACTGAATTTGATATTTTTTTATTAGAGAAGTATATAGTGAGACATATTTAAACCTTGCAGTTACTTTGGGTACTAGAGGGTACTTCTTAGATGATGGAGATTGCATGTTGTGGGATTAGATATTAAGTATCATAAAACAAGATTTTCCCTCAAAGAGCTTCAATCATGACCCAAAACCCTGAATCTCTAGTTCCTTTACCCATCTTTTTTGAGTTTTATCTAACTGTTCTCCATCTAATCAGCCTTATTCTTGATTCCACAAACACACGCTCTCTCATAGTTGCACATCTGTATGTATTTATGTTGATTTTGTACATTTTATTTCCTTCCCATTAGACCTTAATCTCCTTGAAGATAGGAATAATTGTAATTGTTATTCTGTATCCTCCAAGCGCCTGGTATTGTTTTGTGACTCCTGTGTGTAGTCAATAAATGAAGGGTTTGTACCTCTCAGAGTCTGAGGAGTATTTTAATGCTAGGGCTAGATTGTTGTACTAATGTCTTCTTCCAGCTCTTTTCCAGTCAGTGAATGTTCAAGAAATGTTGAGGTCAGCCATGGGATGAAACAATTAGGAACAAAATATGCTTCTAAAATCATATAGAATTCTTCAAAGCCAAGAGTAAATTACTTATGGATTTTCCATGGCTTTTTGTAGGTAGCAAGATGGCATTTAAATTACAGGAATACATTTCTGATTGCAAGCCATTATTCATCTTTTAATCAAATATAAAATTCCTATTTACTTGCTAAGTGTTTTAGAAGCATGCTTCTTTTGAGGCATGTTTTTCAGTTCCTCCTGATGCATTTCGTTGGATTCTTCTGTCTCATCTCTATAGCCAAGGAAGCTCACCTGGGCAAGCAACTCAATCAACTTGGTCTATTTCTGAACAAAGTTCAGTGTCTTCTGGTGCCATTAACGAAAGCCGATGACCCTGAGTTCCAATACAGAATCATTGCCTTAGCTCATTATTTCATAATTCTTTCCAGAAAGGTTTACTGAACTGCAGTCTGCATCATTTCTTCAGCTCCTTTTCCCCGACTCTAATATCTGACTAGACAAGAGTGCAGTGAGTCTCTTGTGTTCCTTCTCTTCTCTGCAAGACTGAATCCTGGATGCCATGCTTTCCTCGGCTTCCCTTTGGTCTGCCTCTCCCGCCTCTTCATTTAGCCCACCCTCTGCTGAGTCCACCTTCATTATATTCTGCCAGAAAGGACTATTGGATAACAAAATGAATTTTCAATCAATGAACAGAGATATATTTTGGAAGGATGTGCTCTTCTGCTTGTTATTTGGAATATAATAGCTTTGTCTTAAAGCTCCAAATGCAGTCCCCCATACATTAGCTTGGCAGACAATAATGATTTGTTTCATAAAGAATTAAGCAAGAAAGAAAATAGCATCTAACATCTAAACTCCTCTTTTAGCTCCAGAGTCAGAGACGGAGTAGAGAAAACAAAGAAAAAGGGGTGGGGAGAAGAGGGGGGAGAGGAGAAGGAGAGAGGCAGGTAGTGGGGAATCTCGTAGTAGTGAAAAATCAGATATCTTTCCCACCTTTTCTGTCAAAATAAAAAGTAAATTACAGGAGGACACCATTTGGGACTTGGAAGAAGGCTGCCTTTAACTCCTAGATTTAAGGTCAGGTCACAGTTATACCAACCAGATAATGAAGTGAGCTCAGAGAAGCATCTCTGAGGCATCATTCCCTGAGCCACTTCAGACTGCTCTGAGATCATTTAGATACTTGGTTCCCATGTGCGTAGACTGCAGAAAGAGCTGAAAGACTGACTAGAAAGCTTGATGGGTCACTGTGTTGGGGGGCAAAATGGTTCTGTAGCAAGAGATGCCGGACAGCCCGATTGAACCAGTGCCTATAGGCAGCCACTGCCAGACCTCAGAGGGGTCTCTACCATTAGTAGGAGCAGGGATAAAGCAATCACTTAAGGATCACTACAGAGCCCTGACAAGCCAAGTCCAACTAGAAGGAAAGTTACACTGATCAGATATATCAGCTGGTGGTGGTGGCTGGACAAGCAACACCCGTGTTTATCAGGGTTGTTCCTTAAGTCAGAGGAAGGAGGCATTGCTCTGAGAACCCTGCCTCTTCTTTCACATATTTCAAGATCCCATAAATCCTAACTTCAGAAGGCACCATGCAAGCTTCCAAAGGAGAGAACCACCCAGTAGCTATGTTACTTGTGATCCACAACAAGGAACAGAGTCACATGATAATCCTAAGGGCATAGTAGTGGCACACATACCTTGGTGGTAACCAACAGCTCTCTAATTGGACTTACTGCTGCCTGCTCATCAGGAAGGAATTCATGCTGGATGCTGGAGAACTAGCCAACTACTCAGTGCTAGTGAAGTCATTTTACTAAACTAGCATAATCCCTGACAACAGTTTAAACATATGTCCTTACATCTACAGATAAATGCAGTGCTCACCCCTCATCAAGGAACTTTCTCTTTGCAATAGACTGAGACCATTGCAGAAAACTACAACTAATCACTACCATTTTTTTTTTCTTCTGTTCTGTTGTCTTGATTGGAATCACTTTCCTTTAATTGAACAAGAATCTACTCAACTTCCATATTTCAGCTCAAGCACTACCCTTAATGGGACAAGGAAGTGGAACATGAAGGCAAAGGAAGGACTACCTCCTTACTCTCCCCTCTGCACACTGGTGAGCTCTAATGCATCATCTTGATAGGGCTATGTGGCAGTGACCTGCCTCTTATAGGCACGGCTCTGGCTGACTGCAGTTTGTTGTGGAATTTCCAATCTTCCCTACTCACCTGAGGTTATCTAACTAGCTCTGTTTTTATCACTGTAGGCCAAATGAATGAGAATTTTTTCAGCAATTTAGTCATAGTGCTCTCAAGGAAAATTCTAGAGAAGTGATGCCACGACCCTAGTTGTAACTGTTTTGTTAGGGACAGAGTGGGCTGCACTATGAGCACGCAGCAAAGAGGAAGAGAGAGGAGTGAGAGAGCAGTGACTCTGGAGTCGGAGTTCCTGAGTCTGCGTTCTGGCACAGCTGCTGGATCTGTGATTCTGGGCAAATGCCTTAGCTTTTTGGCGTTTCTGTTTCCTCGCCTATGAAATGGACATGACACTACCAGGACCCTACAGATAAGACTAGGGTGAAGGCACATACATGCATATGCATGTATACACACACGCTGTATCAAACAGTGCCTCCTATTTACTTAAGTGCTATCCATTACTATTTTTATCAGATTAGCTAACTAATTAAAAAAAAAACTGCTCAGTAGCCATTAGAAAGATCATGTTCAACCAGGGAGTTGAGTAGTCTCCCTCTTTTACACCAGTAAAAACAAACAGCAAACTCTCAACTCTCTAATTAAATTGTACACTGAATAATAAGCTTAAATATTGTGTTTGTTTAGCTCTTTACACAAGGCAAATAACTCACTTGCTGTTATATTAGGTAGCAATAAAAACAAGAAAAGAATGAGCAAGCTTTTGAACATGCAGCTCCTTATTTTATGTGCAAATACTTTGATGAACAGCTTCTTAAAAAGCTAGAGCAAGCAATTACAGGGACTTCAAACACCAGGGAGTCCTGTTAATATGAACCACTGTGCACCTCGGTGTACATTATTCTTATGGCATTTGCTTTTCAGAGCAAAGAGGCAGGATTCATGGTTATTATTGGTATCACTATACACAGAAGAAAACGACAAAAGACAAAGTAACATAGAAGTTCTGTGTTTTGTTTTATTCCCTGTTGTACATACCTTCCAGTGGATTCTTTTATTTTATTTTTTTTTACTTGAATTTACCTGCCGTTTTATTTTTTTTTTTTATGTTAGACTGTTATCAGCCAATCCACACCAAAGAGACATAGTGTAGGGGCCTTAAAGCCTTTTCAATAACTTAGCAGATTCAAGGAAATTTGTAATAATTCTTGAGATAAATCCTCAACCAGTGTTCCTCAACCAGTGTTATAAGACCCTGTACCTGCTTCTGGTAATGATTGTAAGCCGTCTGATGATGCCCATTCCTCTTGTTCTTGGGGCACAGATGGTTTGCATTTCTCAAATTCTTTTACTTTAAAGATGCCCATACGATTGGGTTGAGCTAAAGTGATTCTGCGTCATTGAGGCCTGGTACATGTAAAGCTGCTGTATATGTTACTCATTTCCTACCAGATAACTGGTATGGTGATGCCTATGATAACTTCATATACTATGTGATGACAGAGCAGTATCAGCATGAATCTCTGCTAGACAATTCCCCAAGCTCTTCCACCACCACCTGTTACGTGTGGATACAGTTGGAGTGTACCATTCAAAAGTTCATGCATGCTCTGGACCTTGGTCCCTAGTGTGGGATGCTGAGGTGGTCGAACTCTAAGGGGTGCGGCACCGTGGAAGGTGTTAGGACTCGTGGTCACTGTTATCAGCAGGACTTAAGGTTGGTCTTACACAGCGAGTTAGTTCTCATGAGAGCAAATGTCTGTAAAACAAGGGTACTCCTCACACCCATTCTCTTCTGCACAGGACTTTCCCTTTTCCTATGATGTTACATGGACAGGATATACCCTTTAAAGATGTGTTCTCAGAGGCTCACTGCCTCCAACTGTGCCCTGCCTTCCACAATCCCCTCCCCACCAGCCTATCCCCTTATGAATATATCAGTGGATTAGCTCCATTAAGAAGATCAGAGCCCCATGGTCTGCTTCCCAAAAGTATCACCAGTTGGAGACCAAGTATTTAACACATAAATCTTGGGGATAGGGAAGAGGGGTCATATTTACACCACGACACTGGCTATCTGAAATCCAACTTTAATTGGGAATTCTTTGTTACATAACTGATCTTGTTGGTTAAATAGGACAACTCTATTTTCAGTTTGGTTGCTTTCCAGATTCTGCACTTTAGAGACTTTGAGAAAATTGAAGAAGATTAACTGTTTGAAATGATTAGCAATATATGTTGCTTAAGACACTTAAGATCCCCTAGATATTTATTCTTTACTGGATTCCACATGTAAGACCATTCTTTCAACTTCCCATGATTGGCTGACTGCACCTAGCACAGTGTCTTCCAGTCTGATCCGTGAAATCACACAAAAACACAAACCCATAAAATTAGAGAGTAGACAGGGGTTACTGCGGGTGAGGGTGGAGGGAAGATGCTAGTGAAAGGTTCAAAATTTGAGAGGAATAAATTTTAGTGATCCATTGTACAATATGGCGATGCAGACTAATAATACCATGTGTATTCAAAACTGCAATGGACAGAATTTATATGCTCTTACAGCATGAACATGGTAGCTATGTGAGGTTATCAGCTGGTAAACTAGATAGATTTAATCATTCCACAATGTGTATGAATCCAATTAATAATTACACGTATAGTCAGGGATGAAATAAAATGAATAGATTCCAAAAGAAAACATATAAAAATAAACAACCATTCTCGTTATTCACGTGTTGATGAAAGCTACTGTTTGTGTTATGAAACGGGTGCATGTTGTGTAGAGGTAACCACCCATCTATTTGACCCCCTGTCGTGTTCCAGGTGCTGGTTCACCCTCCTCATAGGTCATCCGACGTCTTTCAGTGATCCTGAAGGAAGCAGCACAGTGCCTCACACTGTAGTCACTGTCATGGCTCCTGCCTCTCTGTGGAGCTCGCCAGCATCGCACCTCACTGCCGACTCAAGGGCCTGCTCTTAACTCACACCTCCGGGGTCCCACGTTACAAAGGAGGGCCCATGGCAGATGAAGGCGCTTTCATATTTAACAAGGCCACTTTCTTTAGCTCCTCTCTGGCCCCGGGGGAGTTGATCTTGCAGTGCACCTGGTAAATCAACCATCCCTTTTGCACCCAGGGCTGATTTTATGGAAACCTAAATACACTTTACTAGTTTTACATGTTAGCACTGAAAGAGAAAAAAAAAAAAAGTCCCCTGTTTGCCTTTTAGCTCAGGCAACCCTTTGGTTTTATAGGCTGGTTTTAGTAAGTAATTATTCTGGTAATGCCAAGGCCTCCTTTATGGGGCTGTAAATACACCCTGGACAACTCAGAATAACAAGGAGCCAGGCAGGCAGTCACTGTAGCCCTAGATGAGAGGTGGCTTTGTCAGCCTCTGCAGGATTCTCTCCTTCCCTGGAAACTTCCTCTGAAATCATGTGACACAGGGGAAAGAGGATCAGATAATTGGGCTCTTTACGATGGTTATTACAAAAAACGTTCTGGAACCAATTCAAATACCAATCAGAAACCACATTGTTCAACTAAATCACTTTCAGATGCCATATAAGATACAAAATACAATTATTTCCAGTTTAAAAATATAATGTTCTTAAAAAAACAGTAATCTCTCTATATGTATGTATATGTGTGCGTGTGTGTGTGCGTGTGTGTGTGTGCGTGTGTGTGCGTGTGTGTGTGTATTCTGCCTTGGCTGGAATTCAGGCCCTGTCACAGACGATGTACAAACAGGCCTTGCACTGCTCCCTTCAGATTCTGAGCCTGTGGACCTCACTGTAATGGATTTAAAAGTCCCTTAAAATGGATGTGACGGCTGTTTTCTTTGTGTATTACAGAAATACACAGAGTTCAGAGGCTCCATGGCTACACTTTGGGCATGTATGTCATTAAAGGAATGAAGAGAAGATGACAGCCAAACGCTGTATTAAAATCCCATTAGAAACGCTGGGAGGACTGTACGTCTCTGGCCTCTTTTATCTGACAGGCGTCAGTTTGGTGAAAGAGTTCCCTCTCTACTCTCTCTCTCTCCCTCTTTCTCTCCCTCTCTCCCTCCCTCTCTCAGTGTCTCTCTCTCACCCCCTTCCTTCTTATTTTCCATTTCCCTTTCTTTTCCGCCCTCTCCTCCCCTCCTGTCCCTTACTATGGCCCCCTTGCCCTCCTCTCTTCCTCCCTCCCTCCCTGCATCCCTCCCTTCCTCTCTCCCTCCCTCCCTCCCTTCCTCCCTTCCTTTCTTTCTTCCTCTTTTCTTTCCTTGCTCCTCCCTTCCGCACTTACTTCATCCTAGGGCTCTCTACTTGTCCATAGAGCATCTGGGAGTTGTCTTTACCAAGGGAAAGGCAAATATTATCAGGTTTTTGTCAATATTTGCTCCTCCTTACAGTCACTTTAGGGAGCAATCACTCACGTCTTTTCCAGATAGACTTCTCCCTGGAGCTGAGGATTCCTTAAATCTATGCTTGTTTACACATGCCCTCATCGCTGTGATGAGAACTAGGGGGGGTTAACATACCATGTGATCTCAGGAATGATTTCAGTTACTGCAAGATATGATATGATATGCCAGACTCTGAGCATGAATTTTAATGGACTCAGCCCCACTTCTCTAGCCTGAGGTCATCGGCTCTCAGAGCTAATCTTCAAAAACTGACATGGGGCCTGAAGAAGTTGTTTGCTCTGTCAAGAGACGTATGGATTCTTGTCTTCAGATCTCCAGGTCATGCTGTCATCCTCCATGCAATGTGAGGGAAATACCAAACCATTACAGAGTCTAGAGACACTCAAGAACCAATGTGGAAAAACATCAGCCCACTAAGAGTTGCTATAAGGTCTGACAGGAGGAACAAGAGGAGTCTGAAGGTTGGTTCTAATTCAGCTTTGACACAGTCATGTGTGAGCACAGAGCAAAGGGCCGTGTCTCTCTATGTCCAGTTCACTTATCGCAGAAGAAGCCTGGCTCTGAGAGTCTGTGATTCTGTGAGGCTACCCTGGGGAATTTCAGGCAGATAAAACGATTGCTGTGAATCGTAGAGCCACACTGCACAGCATTACGCAATGACAAGAAAGGTACAGAGTTTTACTTTGGGGAACTCAGAACCACAGGAAAGACAGAGGCTCACATCATCGTGTGTTTTGTCCATCTCTGTCTAGTAGCCAAAAGCCACTTGAGGACAAGCATAGTACCACTCGTCTCTGAGAATTTACCTCTGCGATCATTTACTGCATGTGGAGAAAGGTATAAACTTTGGGCGATACTCATGTTGAGAAACACAGAGGAAGAGAAGGAGGCTGAGGAGGGGGGAGATGAGGATTCTGAAAGATGGTTTGGAAACCAAGAGAGCACATTGGCACAGAAATCAAGATGGGGAACGCCTGAGGAGGGCCACGTGCTCATCAAGCTGAATGTGCTCTGCCGTCCTTCATCATCCAAGTGTGTGCTAACAATACCAGCGGTGGCTTTTCTGATTGACATGCTGGAACACTGAATAAAGTCCTCCTGTGTCTTGTGGCTTTGCTTCCTTCTGTGTGGTATCTCCGGGCCGATCAGATAGAGCAAACTTCCTAAGTCAATCTTGTTTCAAAGATGTAATTCAAAAGTAAACTTTGCTTATTTTCAATGTGAACATGAGGATCATTTAACACACACGTGCATCTGTGTATGCACACATACTGGGCAGCAATTACCGCAATAACATATTCATTGCTACGCATAGCTGCTATTTGTGTGAGTGTATGTGCATGCATTAAGGACACTTAAAACATGTTCCTTTATCAAATTCCAAGTAAGCAATCAGGAATTTAAAGTATGTTATTTGTCTGTGAGCTGCAGCAAACACAAAGACTTCACTGTGGTTTAATGTGGAATAAACATAATGCTGAAGGAGATAATTTTTGCTAAATACTGTATAGTAATAGAAGATGTATCTGATCTTGTAGTTCTCTCTTGTCCTAGACTACCTTGCATACTTCTTACCAGCATGAGATGGACTTACTTAGTGAAAGGGTCAGATTGGCTTAGAAACCAGCAAGAGATCTACCAAGAATCAGAAGAAAGGCACTACTCTGGCGTAGGTTTAGTTCCAATGAATGGCACTTTTGAATGAAGTGAAATGAAGAATTAGAACTAGTTAGTAGTAAAAACTACTTGATAACTCAGCAGGAGATTAAGTCAGTAGTAAGTAAGAAATGGGAAACACACACACACACACACACACACACACACACACACACACAGTGTCTACCCAACAAAGCATTCTGTCTCTGTGAAGACTAGCTGAAAGCTGTTAAGCTAGAATTAAATACTAACCTCGAGCTGGAGACTTGTCTCTGAAACAGGGAAAGAAAGTGGTTTTAAACAGTACTGTTTGGATAATCTGAAGGCTGTTTGAGGCATAACAAAAGACACTATGAGAAAAGACCCAAACCGCTTAAAGGTAAAAAAACTATAAACTACAAGTATGTGATTCTGTAAGAAAAATTGTGCCAGGAAAATAAGATTCCTGTTTTGATAATAAATGTATACTCTTTTTTGGAAAATAAACTAGGTGGTAGCTACTTGTGTGTTTTATAAATTATCTTCATTCTAATTTATATATAAATGGAGATTGACACAGCTAATTCTTTTTAATGTAGAATAGCTTTTGGCTATTATTAAAGAATTTCAGTCATTTCAAACAATGCATCATGATCATATATACCCCTAAATCCTCCTTTCTACTTCCCCCAGGAACCCCAACTCTTACTCCTGCCAGTGACCCCAGCATGCCTTCCTCCTGACTACTCCCTTGTTTGTGAGTTACCCACTGAGTCCAGCTGGTGTTGCTTGTGGATGATCTTGCTGACTTGATCTTGTGACAGAGCTAATCTGAAGGTGCTGGGACTGCTGCTGTGTGACATTCTGTACTTGTTGATGGCAATCGTGATTGAGCATTTACTGAAAGATAGGGACTCCTAAATCTCTTTGTATGTGTCCGTTTATCTGATGCTCACAGCAACCCTCAATCATCTTAGTCACATTTTATGAGCAAAGAAACCGTAAGTCTGAGAGCTTATGTAACTTGCCAAACTTGTGCATAGAGTAGCTGAGATGCAAGCTCAGACAGTCTGACTCCATTGTTCATACCTGGGAACTATTATGGTTATTACTACAACTACTAGGCTGAGCTGAAATTGCAGCAGTAGGAATTTAAATTTCAACATGAATTTCTTAAATATAAAGATTATACAAAAATGGAGTGGAAATTTTTCAAATGAAAAACTTTATAGATGTATGAGCACATTCCAGGTGTCAGCTGGGGTCCTACTCTCTGATGCAGATTAAACCAATTTGGTCTAGATTCTAATGTGATCCCGAAACAGCTGTGGCTGGAACTTCTCTGAATTCTCAAAGGCATTCTGTAGTAGTGCGCCTATGGGGTGGCATGGCATGGAAGACAAGGAGGCATGCTCATAGCTTCAAACTCTTCTAGACATCAGCAGAGGGAACCACTGTCAAGGCCAGTGCCATCCTGGACAGTAGATCCCCAAGCGTCTGAACTCAGGTGTTTTATTGGTTCAGAATTTCTCAGATGCAGATCATAAGCAACCAAACATGCCCTACAGAAATTCAACACCTGAAGATAATGCAAAATGCTAAGGCCTATGCATTCCCTTTTTCAACACAAAAAACAATTATTTTAAATACAACTAAAAATGAAGTTCTGCAGCACCGGTCTTTCCCGTAAGTTTCCCTTCCATCTTCAGCGTTCAGGCACAAGTTCCACATTCTTCAAATATGTCATTAGTTTGGAGGTCTTACTGAAGATCTGAGAGGTTATGGCAGAAGTCATGTCATGCAAAACTTTATTCACTTCCTGTAATCATCCCTGCTCACCCTCATTTCACACAAGGACAAGTATGCCAGGCTTCTTGGCAAACACGCCAATTCCAAGCATCCATTGAATGACGGAGCCAGTACTCCAGGCAGGATCCTGTTGACAAATGGGTTCGATCCAGCCACTATAGGCAAATAAAAAAAGCTCTACCCCCATCTGCAATTCCTCTTAAGTTCTGCATTTTGTCTATATTAACAAAAGGAAAAACAGGCAGGGGAGGGGGAAATCACCAAAACTAATGTAAACCAATCCTCCAGACACATTCTTCTTGAAATGCTAAGAAACCAAACTTTAAAACAATAAAATTACATTAAGAGCTATAAATGTTTCTGGAACATATACTTGTATAGACTACAGCAAGAAGATCCCCTGCCATCTGACTCTGGTTGTGTTGGGCCCATGAGAAGTCCTGACAGGAACTGGAAAGGAAGAGGCCATGGTGCCAGGCTGTTTATTACCTTAGGTACCTTTTAGGACAGGTCATGATCATTAACCTGAGGGTAGCAGCAGAACCAATGCCAAGGAGGGGATTGGTGGGAAGAGGGGCCTTTACAGTGCCTTGTGCTGTAGTGCATATATAAATATATGACAACATACCCAGTTCAATAAGCAGGTTATATAGACCTTGGAATGCATATAATTTTCAACATGGCAAGGAATCTCAGAAACTATTCAACTTCTCCCCCTCACCCCTTCCTCTCTTCCTTCTCCTCCTCCTCTTCTTCTCCTCCTCCTCCCCCTTCTTCCTCCATAACAATTGTCTTTGAAATAATCCTTCTCTTCTTCAGGCAACCTACACAAAAGCAAAGGGCATCAACTTCTATGATAAGAGAGAAACCTGGCTTCCAATTCAAGAGGGTGACTTGTGATTGAATGAAGGAAGGGCTTCCAATAGACTAGTAGTATGAATGATACCTGCCCGCTAGTATCAGGCACTGAGGACACGGCAGTAGACAGCAGGGACCCTCCCGCTCTTGTGGTGCAGGCACTTCAGCGGGAACAAGAATTTGTGTATTATGAGAATAAAACACGGGAAGAGAACATAGGTTAGGGAGTGTCATAACTTGTCTCCCAAATGCTCATTTATCGAGACCTTGGTCCATAGCCATAGGTCCATAGCTCTTTTTCTTTTTTCTCTCTTTTCTTTCTCTCTCTCTTTCTTTCTTTCTTTTTTTTGAGGTTCTGGAAACTTTGAGAGGTGAGGCCTATCTGGAAGTAGGTCACTGGGGACACATCCTTAGTCACTATTTTGTCCTAGAACATTCTCTGCCCTTCTTCCGTTTTCTGGCTGCCATGTGATGAGTAGCCTCTGCCCATGCTCTTAGAGTCACGGGCCCATGAACGGCAGAGGTGGCTGTGACGGAATAAAGCTCCTGGAACTTGAGTCTTTCTTCCTTTCAAGTTGGCGGTCTGTCACAGCAATGTTAGTGGTAACAGAGACAGGGAGAACAGCCTTGAGAGAAGGGCACACTGGGCAGAGATCTAAACAAAGGAGAAAATAGGCTGGGTGGGACCCTACAGGAAGACTATCCTAAGTGCAAGGCCCAGCTGAGCCCAGAGTGCTGAGACTGGGTGTGCTTTGTAAGCTTCCAGAGGATCAGGCTCCAGCGCAGGAAGAAACAATCACTCTAGACGAGAGTGAAAAATGATATGAAAAGTCATTCCTTTTCTGGCAAACTAGAATAATTTTACCTATATTTCTTAGAGTTTTCTTTGTTTTCTTTTGGACGACTTAAAGTTTGGAACACTGTAAAGTGATTGACAGAGTTGGAACACTGGTGTGGGATTGTCAATGTTCTCACTAATGTTACTGACACGGGTTGGGGGGTCATAAATTCCTTCCAAATTCCTCTAGACCCTCTTTCCACTCTTGTAATAGGCTCATCAAATATCCACAATATTAAAAAAGACTAAGACTTTTTTTTTTCTAATCAGTCTGGTTTCTAATTGGCTTTATTTCATTGGCTCCATTGGGAGCAACTTTCTTTATTCTGAGTTGGTTTCCAGCATTTCTTGTTTTTTTTTTCCCAGTTTGCTTGTGTGGCGGTGGTTCTTTGCTCTAATCGTCCACTGCTCCTCTGGATCTGTTTTAGACAGGGCAGCTCTCTATGTACTATGCCATAAAGAACTCTTGCAGATTTTTTTAAGGACGTTTTCCTCTTATGAAAAGTAATAAAAGTATTAATTTCCTTTTCAGATTATTTAAATGGGTCATAAAACAGCCTCATTTACTGAACTTACCGTTTCTTTATGCTCTTACCAACCAAGAGAGGGTTATGGTCTGTGTACGAAAGCACTGATACACTCTGGTGGTCTGAAAGGTTTAATGTCTCTTCCTGGAGAGCTTAATTTAAAGCAGGGAGACTGGTTCAACATTATTATTTCATCTTAACTGCATTTGGAAACCCGGAGAGCGAGGCCTTGTTCAACTCTGTCAGAGAAAAAGAAATGTGTGTTCATAGTCTTTACACACTTCTAAGACCAGCTCACAATGTGGGGGAGGAGGCAGGAGGTGGGTGAACCTCTGCTGTGTATCAGTCAGTGATTAATATCACTTCCTACACAGAATAATCATGGGTAGTAAGGCTTAAAGCTTGCATAATTTTAGGGATTAGAAAAGCCACCCTGAGAATTTGAGATTTAGGCTTAGAAAATCCACTAAATAACAAGTTAAAAATACAAAACAACCAATATTTTAATTATGGCATATGTGCCTTTATGCTTTTCTCAATATTTTTGATTGTGTGCTCTTTGCTTTAGTTACTTTTCTTGTTCCTGTGGCAAAATATCCTGTTAATAACAAGTTAAGGGACAGGGTTTATTTTTGCTTATGTGTTTAGATTCGTCAATCAAGGTACAGGAGGGGTGGGGGCAGGACCTGGAGCAGCGGCTGACATTGTGTCTGCAGTTAGAGAGCCCAGAGCGAAGGGTGCTGGTGCACAGGACGCTCTTCCCTTTTCATTTGGTCTGGAAGTTAAGGTGGGCATTCCTAAGCGAGGGCATTCCTCACAGACGTGCCCAGAGATGTGATATCCTGCCAAGTACAAAATCATAACACCCTTTGATGGCTTCCCCATATTAAAAAATGTTTTGTGAGGTTTTTCACCAAGCCTTGCAGACACCTCAGCCCTCCTGTAGAACAATGTTACCCATCACATATGTTTTCCTTGGCCAATTGAAAGTACTACTAATTAAAATATTACTAATAGAGGACTATCGGGCTAAATTAGCTTTTTTTGAGCAAATCAAGCAGATTGGAGTATTTATTTTGGAGCAACTCATGCTTTGGGGAACTTTTTTCTTCAGTGCAGTGGGCAAAGTTCTCTCTGTTTCTGTCTGTCTGTCTGTCTCTCAAACACATGCACACACACACACACACACACACACACACACACACACACGTTGGGGCATCTTATCAGGACCCAGATCTTTGTACTCTGATAGCTGGAGCTTAACCCCACTTTCCACCATGACCCTTTGGCTACTTTCTCTATTCTATTTCTTCTTTCCAATTCAAGTTTGTCCGGGGTATATATTCTTAACTGATTTTATTTAAGTAAGATGCTAGTACCTGCTACCAGGTGTTGTAATTGGTTGCCTATGAGCATATGGTTGAATACACGGGATGCATAAGGTTAATCCAATCTATTGGAATATAGTAAAAGCCATTTTTGAATAAAGTTCAGCTAAGAAGTCACACTTGTTGCCACTTCAGAAACTTAGTTGCAGACAGACAAGAGGTCAACGAACTACCCGTCCCCCCTCCCCCCAAGTGAGAGACTTCAGAAAGAGAGGGAAGACACAGACACCAACAGAACTTAAAAGGGCTGCTCTGTGTTCCATTTACTCTACTGTTGGAATTCTCTGGCCAGAGTGTGAGCCATGAGACCAACATGGGTTGTCTTTGCTGCTCTGCATATCCCATAAGAAAATCGGACAGATTTCTTCTCCCTTATATATTTGAGTTGACATTAAAATGTTTAATTAGAAGCTGATGTCGCTACAAGGTTATTGTTTCTTGTACATTTAAATTGAGATTTAAAAGTGGAAGTGTCTCTTCACTTTCACTTTTGAATGACCCTATAACAGTATTATACCCCCTACCATTTATCTTTACAGGCATAAATATTTCCTAGAGAGCTAAATGACTTTTAAGAACTTCATCTGTCCATGAATTATGTTCTCCTTCAACTTGTGTCTTAGATGTTAAGGTAATGTGAGATATTTTCCTTGGGTGTCTCATGTTTTATTCCCTTATTACATATCTCTGCAACAACAAAGAAAAAAATGAAATCCCATTGTTTCATTTTATAACCTCTATACTCAAATTTCATGTTGAAATTAAAACCCCCATTAGTACAATTTTAGTTCAAGCCAGTAGTTGTAATCAATTTTTTGTAGTCCTAGTTTGAGAATATACACATTTCTTTTGTGTTATCTTTAGAATTATTCTCCACATACAAATGATCAGAAGATAAATTTTAACTATACTTATTAAATACCAAAAGTAGAAATGTTACGGCGGTACACATTTTAGTGTGGCATACGAGAGGATTTGTGTGGCTTGATTAAATGAGATGACATAGATAGTTTAAATTTCTCCTCTAGTTGACATCCTAGGAATTGTAGCATCTCAGGACAGTGGACCGATCCCACAGGGAGGGGATCATGATGTATATTTAGTTTGTGAAGAAGGAGATAGGATATGTACATGAAGAGATGTCTGAGAAGGAGAAGGACTGGGGGCTATGCAGACTGTGGAAGGCACAGTCCTGGGCAATTGCTTTTTAGGAAAACAAATGCGTATGGCTGTCTAGAGATCGATTTCTTAAAACCGTGTTCACTGATCTTTTAGAAGTGGAGCTGTTTGAAGATAGCTCAATATGTTTGTTAAGGCAGTCTACAGACATTTCTCACGAGGGGCAGCAGGACGGCTTAGAGAAACCTCTGGGACTCCGGCCACGGTGGGATTATGTTGGGAGAGGTTTTCGATATGTTCCAATCATCAGGAATCTTGACCTAAAATATTTTGATTACACTATAAACTTTATTGCCACTGTCAAATAGCCTTTGCTTTTGAAGACTGACATGTCTTTTAACTAGTCTAAACAAATTTATCAGAGACAGCTGAAGTTACCTCCATTGTACGCTCACATAAGAGACTCTGACTATGAAATCTCACAGACGATCACAGACAAAGGAAGAGAACAAGGAACAAGAGAATATGGGGAACACCTCAGACTAAAGGCATTGGGTTGATTTTTATATTGCCAAATGTCAGGCCCTGTAACGTTGCTTTTGTTATTGCTCACTATTTACTTTAAAATGTCAGATAATTTGATTAATTTAGGAAGTAAACCCTACTACTGAAAGCCTACATTTTGCTCAATAGTCCAGAAAATTGAGAAAAAGCAAGAGGTAATCAAGAACTAATTTGTTTTTAATTCTCTGGCTTGAAGTGCTATGTAGTTCTGCTCTGAAACAAAAAAGTAAAACAAAACAAAACAAAAAAAACTTCTTTCTTTTTAAACACTCTATGACAAAAGTTTTAGAAGATTATGAGAAAGTTGTCCACGGAGAACATCAACACCCAGAACTTCCTCCGCTGTGACATCTAATGTCTCACCTGGGTTTTAGTTAGATGCGGAGACATCTTTTTTCTTTAGCTGAGGCAGTAGTCTTACTAAGCAGGGCTGCTGTAGTCGGAGGCTGAGCAAAGCCTCAGCAGGGATGGTGAGAAAAGCAAGGGAGGAGGAAATGTAGAAAGAAGGGGAGAAGGGAGGAAAAAGAGATGCCAAGGGAAAGAGAAGTGGAGATGTGTGCCTGAGAACCAGGCACCGCTCCCCTAGGCTGCGTGCTGGTGCTATCGTTACCTACGTCTATTTAGGGAACTTTCCAAAACACAGGGTAGTTTGTGGGTCTGGCTTTGAAAACTTATGTAACCAATTGTTTGGGGAGCAGGCTGGAAAATCCACAAGAGAACTGAAGTTTTCAAGAGAATGACAGTTTGACCAAAAGATCAAAGGTTTGGTGCATAGGGGCTAATTTTCAGAAAGCCTTCCAAATTGTGAAGATTTTTCCTCCTTGTTAGAACAGTTAAGACATACGAAAATAGTAATTTGAGGCGCTTAACAACAGCTTTCTTCTTGGTTCACGATGTTCCGCGAATGCCAGTTCCCTCCAAACCCATGAAAACAAAGTTGGCAACTGGGGTGATTGTCTCTCAGTCAACGGCATGCGGCAATGGGGTTGTGCTGTCAGAAGCGGTATTGTCAAGTTTATTGTGACTGTTGCTGTTGAGGCTGACAAGTTATACAGTGGTGTAGGCAAGGGAAGGCCTTGCAGGAAGAACTTGGGCAATATTCAGGAGTGTGGGAAGGGACATCTTAGCAGCATTCTGAGTGCTCCCAAAACAATGATCAAACCAGCAATTAGATCTAAAACCCAAACAATAAAACCATACCAGGAAACTCTATGGTAATGCAAGTTAACACATTCCCAATAAACAACAGCAGCTCTTTTAGGTTTTCATTTGTGTAACTAAAAAGAAGAAATACAAAAAGTTCAAAGTAGTGGTTAGCCATCTTTAATAGTCAGTAGATTCTTAATATTTATTTTGAAGTTTAAGTCTGGAACCAAAAAACTTAATTTCCCTAAGATTTTTATAAATCATCCATTATTTTGGCTGTAGGGAATAATTCAGATGGGGAAGGGTTGTCTATCGAAAGCACGGTTTGTCGCACCAGGCCTTACCCGTTCACAACTGTGCCTGGGACTTATGAAACCGCCAAGCCCAAGAGTTGACATGTATTTTGATTATAGTTAAACTTGCCTGGATTTAAAAACCATCAGCCATTTTCTGAGTTCTTTCCCTTCCTTGAACTGTATCAGTTACTTTTATATTCCTGTGATGAAACACCAGGACCAAGGCAACTTATAAAGGAAAGTGTTAATTGCCACAGGGTTTGAGTCCATGATGGTGGAAGGTAGGCCTCACAGCAGGGACAGCCAAGAGCTCACACCTCAACACCCTGTGCAGGAAGCAGAGAGCTCACTGTAAATGGCACAGGTCTTTTAAAATCTCAAGGGCTGCTCCCAGTGAACTACTTCCCCCTCCAAGGCCACGCCTCCTAATTCTTCCCAAATAACCACCAGCTGGGGCCCAAGTATCTAAATGCCTGAGACTTACAGGAGATATTTCATTTAAACCACAGCAGGAGTCTTTAAATTAGATATTATATTAGGCCTATAAAGATCCATGAACCCAGGATTTACTGCTTTAGGCTTCAGCCATCTATTGTTCAATTATCCAGACAACTGCAAAACCCTCGTTTTCTCTTGTACCTTGTGGATAAAGTCATCTTCATCCAAGCTGATAGAAATAGGAATTGAAATGATCTATGTAGAAATTCATTTGGTACAACCCAGCTCCTTCCCACCATAACTTAAGAAGCCTAACCTGGATGCACCACACACTCTGAGGATGACTGACCATCACAGTTGAAGGACTTGGATAACAAAACAGCAAAGCAGGAAAAGGCCGGGTAATTGTCTACATTTCATTGTAAAGACCAACATGACGATTGACTCATACTGCAATTAAATTAAGATGATTTCTCCAGAAAAAGGGGACATTCAGACATAGTAAATTTACAAGGGAGGTTTCCAAAAATAACATGTGTTTCTCCTCACTCTGCTCATAATTTCAATTAGGAACACACTGATTAACCCCAGAGCACAGCTCTTTCAGGGGGAGACTCTTAACTTCTATTATCCCAATTTCATGAACTTGGAGGAAAAGGGAGACGCTTATAACTCATTATAGCAAATTATGCGAAGCTAAACCTCTGGAAGTCTGTGTCTATAAAAAGATACAAGACTGGATTTTAATTTCCCCTGGAAGGATGAGGATTTCTGGGTTCAGAAGTCTGAATGAACTGGCTGCTTCATGATTGCCCTGTCCACTTGAGTATGAGGGAATGCTGCGTCGCTGGCTGGACTTTGTCAGCGTGGTAAGGGATTAATCACAGGAAGCTCCAAGAACAGTGGCCACAGTTCATCAGAGAACATCCACAAGTGGGATATGAAACCAGTGTGTTGCAAACTCAACCGAATGGGATGAAAGAGAGCTCAGGTTGTATCCGAGTTCTTGTCCGTCTTGAATCCATTCGTCCTTACTCAGTGTCTACCAGCTGTGGTCAGACCACCTCCCTGCCGTCTGTGGTTCCCCCTCTCTGCCCTGTTCATTCTCCACAAAGTTATAGGGATGAGTTTTAAAAGGCAGACCATGTTCCTCTCTCCATTTACTCAAAATCCATCAGAATTCTCATTGCATTTTGAGTGAATACACAGTCCTTGTTTAGAATCAGCTCTTCCTGAATCTCTTCTCTCCAGATCAGTGACCTTCCTTCTGTTCCCATAAAAATAAAATATCCTGTATTCAGGCCCAAGTCCCCTACCTGGAGATCTCTTCCCCACACATGACCTGGCTGTTTACTAACCATCAAGCCTCCATCCTTCAAAGATATCTCACTGAAATTAGTCTGTGTACGTTATTTTTTAATCTCAGTATCTTTCTTACTTTTCTTTATAATACTCACATGATCTATAAGTATCGTCTAAAATATTTTTGAATATCTTTCAAGAATTCCAAACATGTATGCAATATGGGTTGATCATACATCCCCAATTCCCTCTGAACATCCCCCTAAACACATGTCTTTGTTTGTTTTTTATAACCACCTGAATCCAACTAGTGCTGTTCATATGTGTATGGGTATGGAGCCATCCATTGGGTCATGAGAAAGCTACCAATGTCCATAACCCCAAAGAAAAATGATGCTTCCTCTTCCAGCAGCCATCAATTGCCAATTGTTCTCACAAAGGAGCGGGTCTCAGTAGCTCCTCCCTCATTCATGCTAGAATTTTTAGCTGTCTTGAGCTTGTACAGGAACCACAGCTGCTGTGAGTTCATGTGTGCAACAGCTATGTCTCATCCGGAAGACACCGTTTCACAACACCCTCCCCACCATCTGGCTCTTATATTTTTCTGCCCCTTCTTTTGCAATATTCCCCGAATCTTGGAGGAGGAGGAGGTTTATACAGATATCCCATCGATGGCCAAGCATTTAGTCACTGATTTTCAGGACTTTGAACATTTATGAGTCTCCACGTTAACCATTATCCATTGCAATGAGAAACTTAGAAGTTTCTTTGAGTGAAGTTGAGTGCTGCACAAATCTACTGGCATAAACATGGATATTTAGAATACAGTTGGACAATGGGTCCGTTTGGTAAAACAACAGTAAGTTCCTCCCTGTTACGTTAGTCGCAACTTAAATCATGTCTAGGTGACGTAGGTGTGTGCGCATGTGTACCCGAGGTTGGACCAATAGAGTATTTAAAGACGATGGCAGTAAGCTGTACATTTCTTCAAAAGAAAGCTAGCTGGCTCAGTGTAACCTGGGTACTTACCAAATGAAGGCAGGGACAGACTGCCAATTTATTTAATGTCACATATTAAATATGGCCGAAGCTTGGATCTTCAATTGCATCAGATCTAATGTTCAGAATACCATTCTTGGCTGTACTTTAATGTGGAAAAGAATAATACGTGTATTTGTCAATGCCAAGTTTAAAAAGAAATCTGTTTTTCATGTTTAAAGTTAATCTCAATTTTATTTCCTTTTATAAGGACTAAATATATTCTGTTTATATTGTTGGATATTTGAGTAAAATATAAACAGCACTTACAAGATTTATACCCAAAATATATTTTAACAAATTTAAAATCTAGAGTCAGGAATGGTCTTACAAGCCTGAAGTCTCAGCATTAGAAAGACTGAGCGGAGAAGTTCACTTGAACTCAGAAGTTTGAAACCAGTGTGAGCAATAAAGTGAGAATTCATCTCAAAAACAAAACAACAAAACAAAACAAGGGGTATATAAGAGAAAAATGAATAAAAATAAAATGGGCTTCAACTGAAAATGTTTCATTTTGTTATATATTATTTAAAATATATTATGCTATATGAAATTTAGCCCCAGAAATTTAAAATACTACTACTAAACTGAATTGTTGTGAGAATTATAACTACAAAATTTTTTTAAAGAAACACAGCAATCTTAAATGCAGGCACCATGCTCTCTGACTGCAGCGTGTGCTACAAGACCTGATAACCAACATACTCATTACGCTGAACCTAGACATGGAGACCAACACAATAGAATACGTAGCCCAGAAGTAAATCCACGCACCTACAGCTGATATTTGATTAAGGTGCCAAGAATACAGTAGAAGTAATGAGTCTCTCCATTAAAAAAAAAACTGTCCAGAAAAGCAGTCGTCCACATGAAGAACAACTTTATGTTCTGACACATACTCAAATGTGTTAAATACTTAAGTATGAACCTCCCAGAAGGCGCAAGAGGAGAGTTCCAGACTGGTTTGGACAATGATCTTCCTTCATTCTTTTCTTCTTGATGCCCAAATGAATTGTAAAAATTTACAGATGTAAAAGGAGACCAATGGGCTTATCCAAGAGTTTAAAACTTTTCATACTATACTTCTGATAAGTTAATATCCCAAATACATAAGGTATCCAAACCACTCAGTAAGAAAATAAACAATCTGGTGAAAACCTGAACGAATGACCCAAATAAAAATTTCTCAGAAGTATTCACTTAATAATTGTATACAGTGTATCATTAATCATCTGGAAGATGACAAATTAAAACAATGGTGTGGTGAGTGAGCTCCTCGGCAGGGGAAGCATTTGCCCTGTAAGCCTGATGCTTGAGTGCTGTGCCAGGAATCTACAGATGTGGGAGGAGAGAACCAACTCCATCAAGTTGTCCTCTGACTTCTGCAATCACGCTCTAGCATATATGCACGTGCACATGCATGCCCACACTGCACACGTATGGATAAACCCACACGCGCACACACACACGCACGCACACACGCATGCACACACATACATACATCATGCATGCACACACACACAAACACACACACGCACACACACATGCACACACAAACACACACGCCCACACACACACGCACACACACACGCGCACACACACGCACACACATGCACACATACGTACATCATGCATGCACACACACACAAACACACACACGCACACACACTAACACACACACACGCACGCACACGCACACACATGCACACACACACACAAACATACAAACACACACGCACACACACACTCACACACACACATTGTGCATGCACACATACATTATGTATATACACATGCACCAGGTATGTGTGCATGCATACATATACATTCACACACACATGAAATTAAGTTAAAAAAATTCAAACCTGATGAGATATTACTTGAGAGCTGTTAGAATTACTGCTATCAGAATTCCAAAAGGTGGTATATGTGGACAAGGATAACAGAATGAGAACTTTTGTACATTGCTGGTGGGAACATAAATAAGTAAGGATTGGGAATAAGAATATCCCAAAAATTAAGGCTAGAACTAACACATGCTCCAGTAGCTGCTCTATTGAATATATATTCAACAGAATATATATATAGTCTGATGTTCACTGCAATATTGTTCTTAGAAGCTGAAATTTGGAGCTAACCTATGTATCTGTTGTGGTTTGAATGAGCAATGCCCCCATAGGCTCTGTGTTTGAAAACTTGGTCTCCAGGTAGTGGTACTGTTTGGGAAGGTTGCAGAACCTTTAGGAGTCAAAGCTTTGGCAGACCTAGTGTGTTACTAGGGACAGGACTTTAAGTTTTACAGCCTAATCTTGTTTCTTTTGCATCGTCCCTCTCTCTCCACACCCCTCTCTCTCTCCATCTCATGTTCTCCATCTCCTGATTATGGACACAATGTGGCCAGATCGCCTTCTAATCCTGGGGCCACTCATTGCCTTTCCTGCTGTGATGAACCATACCCTTTGAACTTTGCCTTTTAAAGTTAATTTAAAGGAAATTTAAAACTAATTAAATAATATAAATTATTGAGGAGTTAACATTTTCACACATGATGGTGGTATGATATGGCATTTAAGTCCTTTGAATGAAATATTATGACATCAAGGATTTGCTTCCAGATGGTTTAGCATGTGGAAATGTGTGGTAGGATCATAAACAAAACTTTGGCCAAAAGTTGATCCTTGTTGAAACTGGATGTTGACACATAGTGACTCATCATACCATTCAAACTAATTTTATTCATTATGTAATTTTATAAGGTTAAAAAGATTTAATAGAAGGTTATTTGAATTGAGCAAGAAGATACATCCATACCAATCAAAGAAATTCAAATCACAATAATTATGAAGATTGCTTTTACACTTAATAAATTGGGAATGGAACACAGTGTTACAAAAACTGGCCTTAGTTTCCAGCCCAGGTCCACTCTACAGCTTCAGAGAACTATCTTTGCAAGGCTTGATGCTTACTTCAGAGTCTCACCTGGCATCCAGAAACTGACCGTGCTCAATGACATAGTGATTACACATAACAGCATCACATCTACCCGCCCCCCTTCCCTGCCCCATGTCAGTAATGACATCTTGGCAAGCAGCTGGGAAGTCTAGATTTATCTTGAAGCACCATTTTTTTCTTGTGTGTCTACATATAAATATCTTACCATTTTGTGTCTATTTCATATTGCCAGAGTAAAGTGCTGTGACCATTAACAATGATTAAGACTGTTGATCTCATCTGTAAAAAATGGAATACATATGGTAATGAAATCAACAGGAAAATAGATGTAATTAATTCAAATATTCAGGAAGAATGTGTTAGCTAAATGACATTACACAAAATTATTCTTTGAGCCTATAACTATTTTATAAAAATATAATAACGCAAGCAAGACTAACAAATATGACATTGTAATTCCAGTTAGTACAGACTGCTTGACATATAAGCATCCATGACAGTAAAATAGATTTTAAGAGCTTTATTTAATTCCCAGTTATTTAATTACATTTAAGCCCTGAGTCTTTTAAGGGAACTCTAATTAGGAATTATTTGCATCTTTTTAAAAAACTTTTCCCCCCTTTTATTGAAAATAGCTTTTTAAAAAATCTTGATTGTAGTCTTCCTTTTTAAAATCCTGATTCTGTTCTAATCTCCTCGACTCCTGGTGCCCCACCCCCACATCCATCCTTCTTCTATTTGTCATTAGAAAACAAACAGGCTTCTAAGAATAATAGTAAAATATAATAAGATAAAGCAAAAACTATACTTCAGAATAGGACAAAACAAACAGACGGAAAAGAGCCCAATGAAGCCTTTTCTTCCTTAAAGGGCTTCTTGTCAGATATTTTGACACAGTAATAAGAAAAGTAACTGGGGCAGCATCCGTCAAAGAAAGAGATAAAGAACCTGTATGCATTCATAACCAAATGCTGTTCAGGCATATAAAAGGAGTAAATTCTGTCATTTGTTGCAACATGAATAAACATGCTGGAAACAGCACATGAAATGAAATAAACTAGGCTCAGAAAGACTAATATCATATAATCTCATTTATTTATGGTTTTAAAAAATCACTGATGCTGGGCAGTGGAGACACATGCCTTTAAGCATAGCACCCAGGAGGCAGAGGCAGGCAGATCTCTGTGAGTTCCAGGCCAGCCAAGTCTACAGAGTTGAGTCCTAGGACAGCCAGAGTTACAACAGAGAAACAATGTCTTGAAAAAACAAATCAAAACAAAAAGGCAGAGAATTACACAGTAGGTATCAGAGGATGGAGGGCCATCACTGCAAACCCTAAACCTAACCCTAACCCTAACCTTTGCTTAAAGGAAACAAAAGTTACAATTACGTAGACGAATGAGCTCAAGAGATCTATTTTACAACATAGTGACTGCATGTGAAAATGTTATTAATGGGAGAGAGGTTGTGGTACAAAATAACAGTGTGAGGTTATAAAAGATTTATTTATTTTTTATTCTATGTGTATGAATGTTTTGTCTGTGTGTGTGTCTGTGTACCCTGTGCATACCTAGAACCTGTGGAGACCAGAAGACCACATTGAATCCCTGAGAACTAGAGTTACAGATGGATGTAAGTCAGCATGCGGGTGCTGAAAATCAAAGGCAGGCCCTCTGGAAGAACATGTGCTTTTAGCCACCGAGCCATCTCTTCATTCCCACCATTACGCATTTGTATTTGTCTTTAAAAAAAGAGATTAATTAATTAATTAATTAAATGTGGGGGTGTTGTCCATGCAGGTGCCCACAGAGGCTAGAAGAGGGCTTCAGGGTCTCTTGGAGCTGGAGTTATAGGCGTTGTGAACCACCAGATGTGGGTACCAGGAACCAATCTCAGGTCTGTAGTATATTCTGTAATCTTTTACCCTCCCTCTAGGGAAAGAGAAAGGAAGGCTGGAAAGAAATTTTCACCACTTTTGCAGGCAGCTCTGAGGGAAAGAAAGGACCACTACACAGATCCTCTGGCAGAACAGCGAGCACAGGGCCGTCTGTCCAGCTCTGTCCTTGTGTCTGTTTAACTCTCATTATCACCGTCAGGTACATGGAATGATTGGCTTCAGAAGAGCTAGAACCCGAATCCAGGGAGGCTGGCTCGGAGTCTTCTCTCTTCTTCATGGCAGCCTGCGGCTCTCACGTGGTGATCACAGTTACAACACTAATATGAGGCCCTAGCTCTACTCTTTCTAAATTTCTCATTCTCCTCTATTAGGATTTGAAGGTATTTTCCACCCTATTTTTGAGATACATGAACTTACCTACAAGTGTTTTTCCTATTTCTCCAGGAAAGGAGACCAATTAGGACAGACATTTTACTCTCAAACGACAGAATGAAACTTTCCCTGAAGAATGTCCAAAGCTAAATTTATTACCTGTATTAAGAATAAAAAATCAGCTACTCTGCAGAAACAGGTTACACAATCATTATTTTGACCACATTCTGCCTGCAAGATGCCAGCTTGAGTTTTGCCTTTCTTATCCATTTCAAGGATTATTATATCTTACTTGATCTCTTGGGGGAACGTTTTTCTAACCTTCGTTGTGACTTAGACTATACAGATAAAGATGGGCACTACTGCTCTCCATTTTCCGAATGGAGTTTCGGCCTCAGAGGGAGTGGGATAAAGTATCTCGCTTGTAGCACGACTAGACTAATCATGAAGTAAGAAAAGACGCAAAGGCCAAGAGGATGTAGTGACAGAGAAGTGTGAGAATTAAATGTGGACGAAAAGCAGAGGAGCCAGAGAAAAGTTGGGAAGCCGAGGTCTGGAAGGTGGAACTGGTATTCCGGAGAACTGAAAAATACGATTCACTTGGTGCCTTATTTGTGAAAACCACAGTTTTAAGGAGTTTCCCAGAACTGACTCTGCTTGGATGCTCCTTAGGCATCAAGGAAATAAACAATTAAGACTCGTTCTGGCCACATCCTTTGTCTCCTGGCATCTGTGTCTCTCCGTCCTCCAAATTTTTGGTACTATTCCCCAAGTTAACCACTCATTTTCCCTTTGCTTCCTCTCATCTCTGTATGTGCAGGTCCCACTGAACACAGGGTGGCGTGGACCACAACACCCGGAAAGCCCCTTGCTTAGTTTTGGGGAGACCTCAAGAAGGCGCCCCATGTGGCAGCCCCCGTCTATTTGCCAGGACTATGATTTCCCGTTCTCATTCTTTCCCGCTTCCAAGCTTTCAGCGTTTCGTAAACGATTTAGCTGACACAAATGCCAGATCGTTAAAGCCAAGTGCACAGAAAAAAGGCATCAAGGGGTTACCCTGAAATGTCCCCAGTCCACTTCTCCAACTTCCCTTCACTCATTATATGCCGCAAACTAACCCTGCCCCAACTGCTCTACGTATGGACCCATAAACTTCCATTTGCCAGCTTATGGCTCAAAGGGAGTCTCCCATCATTTGTTAGGTGGAGAGTTTTGAATTGTGTCTTTTTTCTACTTCTCAATCCTTGTTACACATCTTCCTCTGTTTTTCTTTCTCATCTCCCAGTGGTCTCTCTTCTTCTGTATCAACTTACATTGGGACACTGTTGAGGACTGACTGTTGTGGTCTCCTTTTCCCCGTTTTCTGTGTCTCTTATGGGCTGAATTGTGAACTGTCCCATCCCACCTGCCAGAAAGACTTGAAGACCTAATTTCCAGTACCTTAGAAAGTGACCTTGTTTGGAAATACTGTTGTACTAGAGGTAATTAGCTAACTTAACACGGACTCATACTGAATCAGAGTGGGCCTAAATCAAATGCTACTGGTGTCCCTACGAGATAAGGATTATTTAAACGTAGACGCTCATATGGGAGAGACAGCTGTGAAAAGACAGCAGCAGAGTGAGAGCTAGGCTGTTATAAAGCCAAGAGCACCTGGGATTCCCGAAGGTGGAATTTTGTTTTGTCATCCATAGAAGACTAAGACCTCCTTAAGCACCTCTTCTCATCCTTTCTCTCCCATTATTTCTGTGCTTCATTCTGCACTCCTGTCCTCTCCTTCATACCCTCTCCCTTCTCTCTATACCTTCTCTTTGCTTTTCTTTAGCGTTTCATGTATAACATCTATCCGATGACTTCATTTACTATGGATATCCTGGTCACTGTTAAATGTCCTACATTCCGATACCAAATTTGTTGTTTTCCATGAGGCTTTCCTCTGTGTGTGCTAAAGGCAATGGAAATACGACACGTACAAACAGGACTCAACCTGACTCTTTTAGTATTCTGTAACAAGTTATATCATCCAATACCAAGAGCAATTACATCTCATTCTTATCGCAATGTGACATTATAACTTCTCCCATTGGGACCTGAAGATCTACCAGATCCTTAGATCTGGTGGGCCTTAGTGACTACCATTACCAGTGAAGTAATTGAGGCCAAAGGTAACTGTATGCATTTTCTATGCGAAGGTCATAAACACATCATTCACTCCCACCTGATCTCCTTGGAGCAGTTGCTATTGAATTCAACCTACCATGCTACCTAGGAGAGCATAGGCTGCACTGGGAACGTCACTTACAGTGGTCTGATCAATAGCGTCTCCAGGCACTTGAGTGAGAAAATCAGACTCAGCCACCATTTGGTTACACCACATAAGACATTCTAAGCAAGACCCATACAGTTTTTCTTCCATAAGGGATAAGAATAAAATAGGTAATTTTAAGTCACTGAATTTTAGAGTATATCGCTATGCAGCAATAGATTATTGGGACCCCTGGACAGCTTGTTTAGTGAAACAACTTTTACTAAATTACATGTGTTTTAATTCTCGTTCATCTGATAGTCTTACTTCCAAATTATTTTGCAAATTTATTCAATTCTCTAAACCTTGCTATTCTAGCTCACGACTTTGGTGGTTATATTCCCTTCTTATAAGCCATGTCTCTGACTTATTGAAGCCATTGTTGTAAGGCACATGAAGAATGATGAATATGTAAAATGACATTTATCCATCTCTCAGTCCATCCATTCACTCGTCTGTTTATTTTCTCATTATGTATTCCTTACCAATGTCACTCTGTGAGAAAACAATGGACATGTAAACTTTCCTAATTAAAACCATCCTTCAGCAAAGCCATTGTCTTTTATCGAAAGAGTTTAAAAAGGGTCTTGTGGGAACAACTTCAATAACAAAAGCAAAACACATGCTCATGAAGACTGACCTTCAGTTGTGCACACTGTTGTGCTGCACTCTCACAGCAATACTGAAAGTAGCACTTATTGTTTGGTGATGCTCACCCAGGCTCATGGTTAAGTAATCATATGCTAATCATATGCTCAATGTAGACCTAAGTCCATTGATTAAAGTTTGTTTTCTTTCCTCACACACACATATTGTGCTCTTTTACTATTGGTGGTCACCTCCTTAGTGACAAATGCACTTCCAGAATTGCCAGAACCAAGTGGATGTCCAGTGACGTAAGTGTCTGAAAGGGCCTCCGTAAGCTCTGACAACTTTCCAATCAACTCTCCAAGTCTTAGTTCCCCCAGGCGCTTAGTGAACTATGGCTTATTTCTCTTCCACACAATTATTTTGAGCAGTCCAGAAGTTGAGATTTCATGAGAATTTCGTAAAGCAAGAGTGATTTGGGGGATGCTCATTAGAAAGAGCTCTGTATTCGTAAGTGACACACAGAGGGGAAGCCACAACTGAGCGCGGAAGAGCTGCGGCATCTGTGTGGGGGTCTCTGCGCCTGCGTGCGTGTGAGAACACACGTACATGTGCGGTCTGCAGAACGAGGCATCTGGGGCTGGGGTGTTTCTGCGACTGGGCGTTTTTACTGTCTGCCTGTCCATGTGTTCTTAGGTACACATGTGGCTTCTCCATGGGTGTGCCAGTCCTGTCTGTGTATGGGTTTCTTTCCACATATGGGAGTGCTAGAGGAAGAG